>OY982959.1:15871601-18342815 GCA_963890685.1 Plagodis pulveraria
CAAATACCTACACCGATTACATACGAGCTCTAAATCACCGATTATTTTACAGTAGACAAAAAGCCCTTGAAAACATTCAATTTTCTAAAGAAAGGTCGAAAAAATATTACGACGCACATACAAAACCTGTGACGTACAACGTCGGTGATATGGTGTACTTAAAATGCCACCACAAACAAAACAAGTCCTTTTTGCCAGTATGGAAAGGTCCATATCAGGTCATTAAAATAAACGGAAATCATACAGTTACATTACTTATCAACAGGCGTCACGTGCGTCATCATTACGACGAAATTAAACTAGCCGCTGACAATCCCTCACAATAAACTTTCTTCTATTTCAGACATAATCTACATTCTTCATGTTCGAGTCATCTCTTCTCTGCTGCTATAGTAGACAGTTCCGGACTTTATTACGATAAGTTGTTAGACGTAAAATTTAGTAATGATAAGTGGGACATAGTAACCTTCATAGATATACGTGATGTTCAACCTCATTTGAGTTCGGTAGAAAATTTATTTGAAAAAGTAAAAGTCTTCTGCATAGCTACCTCTTCAAAGATTCAACTGGAATGCAATAACTCTCTGTCCTCCTTGGAAAGTCAACACTTAAACAATATCAAAAAATTCTCCTCTGTATCTCACTTAATCTCCAACAGTCAACCTACTCGTGTAAAACGTGGTTTAGTCGACGCAGGTGGATCCTTGCTTAAAACCTTGTTTGGAACCTTAGATAATGACGACGCTATTCGCTACTCCGAAGCAATAGATAAAGTACAGTCGGATGAAAAACAGTTGATACATCTAATGAAAGATAACATTCACGTCATAAAGTCTACCATTTCAACATTCAATAGCACCTTTTCCAAAGTCGAAGAAAACGAAAAGCGATTGAATAAAAACTTCGAAATGATAAGGCATTCTTTCGAACAGCTATCAAATCTAAGTGATAAAGTAGAGATAAAAGCCAAGCTTAATTTGTTATTAAATTCGCTAGAAAGCATAATTATTTCTATTTCATTCGATATTGAAGATATCAATAACGCTATTTTGTTTAGTAAGCTTAATATTTTGCACCCAACCGTACTAAGTCCGCAACAATTATACAACGAATTGGAAACACATAGGAATAGTTTACCA
The DNA here is from genome assembly GCA_963890685.1 of Plagodis pulveraria. Classification (NCBI taxonomy): domain Eukaryota; kingdom Metazoa; phylum Arthropoda; class Insecta; order Lepidoptera; family Geometridae; genus Plagodis; species Plagodis pulveraria. Next base: position 15,872,741 of record OY982959.1, read on the forward strand.
AGACATTGCGAACTACCTATCTCTGTGGCACTGGAAAATGTTCACCACTTGATTGACATTTCTCAGCTTGTTAGTTATTATCATAACCAGAAAATAATTATTATAGTCAGTATCCCGCTGGTACTTCCTCAGACGTATAATCTTTACCATATTATCCCTATGCCAGTTCCCTATGATATTTCAAAACCCGATACCTTTGCCCTAATTGCTCCTAATAAACCTTATATGACAATAACAGTAGATCATCTATTCTACTCGCTGCTAAGTTCTGTCGATAACTGCAGAATTGTGCCCGGAATGTGTTACGTGTGTGAATTAGCCGACGCATCCGTGTCGTCAACCATAGCCAATCCTACTTGTGAGACAATGTTGCTTACCGAAGCAATTGTGAATTTACCCAACCAGTGTGAAGTAAAACTACTGAAAGGCGACATAGACGTTTTCCATAAAATAAGTAACAACCGCTGGATATATGTGCAATCAGAACCAGGAAAGTGTCATATCACGTGTGAAAGTGAAACATACGACGAAATCTTGTTCGGTACAGGTATACTAACGTTACCAAAGAAATGCAAAGCATATTTCAAAACTTTACAATTTACGCCCAGTGACGTTTATGTGTTGAATACCACAGTGAAAACTATATCAAACTTTAATTTACTAAAAGATGACTGTTGTAACAAAGAATCAAAAACCCAGACTCTAATGAATCTTCCCTTCGTGAAGTTAAACAATATCGGGAATCTTAATTCTTTACTACATGCTAGTGTTTCGATGAACGAACTAGAGAAGGAATTAAATAAGGTAGAAAGTCCGTCACACTTTCAAACTTATGGTCACCACTACGTTTCAGTGGGTTATATTATATCAATTTTAAGTTTATTATTTTTATTGTATAAGGCTAGAAAACTGTTAAAATCTACCAGTACACAGTCTCAATGCTGCATTACGATCTTCAACCAGTGTAATACAAAGTCTAAAATAAGTACAAAGCCTGTACATAATGTTAACGTAACGCAAGGTGAAAGAAATATAGATGTATCCGATGACGAGTTCGATGCTACCTATAGCCGTATATCTAAACGAAACATTATTAAACCGGGAGACACTGTTTAACTTTAAAGGTCGACATCTGATACATTTATTATACCTACTACATATATGCATATAGTCTTTAGTCAGATAAAACACTTAGTTGTTTACTATTACGAGAAATTGCAACTAATAGCTCTGTATTCCGTTTCTATATCTTGTACAATGAATATATGAATATAATTTTAGTTTATAACGATATCTACTTGCTATGTCTAATCTAATATACTGTGTTAGTATACTATTACTTCTTATTAACATTTTCATTTACTGTGTCGTAGAAGTACATACAATATAATTACATTAGAAACTTATATAGATGGGTCTAATTAAATAGTAATTAAATTTAGTTTAACAATTTAATGTAATGAATGCCTAAGTTATAGTTACTTTGCCTTAACGAAGTTCAAGCCAGTGTTCATGTCGATTCCTCATCACTCTATCCGTGATGATCCATCTTAAAGGGGGGGTTGTTACAATGCTATATATGTGTGCATCCTATGAAGGTAAAACCGCTGCAGTTGCACTTTTAGTTGAGACATTATTATTGCTATTTCAACCTTTTTAGGTAAAGGCAGAACGGGCTGGAACTTCGTCGCGGTTAGACGATTTATTTGTATACCATTTCTTTTGCTATTTCCATATTTTGATAATATAAGTTTAGTGTAAATTAAATAGTTTTCTTTTTTAAAACTCAAATCCTGACCCGCGCCGTAACAGATCGAACCAGGGACCTGCGGCACGGCAGTCCATAGCTATAACCGCTCGGCCACCAATACTTCGAAAATATTTTGTAGCTGCATATTGGTCAAGGTAACCGTTCACTTTCGGTTCCGAGGACAGGTTGAGAATTCGAACCAGACAATAACAAGACCACATAGGCACTAAGATTGTAAGATAACAAGAGCATCCTTGTACTAAGTAGGACACAGCACAAATAAACAGACCCCGGTGAGTCTGGTAAACAGCGCCCTGTGACCCCTGCATCGTTATTTTTAGTCCGTATCAGCAACACTCACTTCCTGGCATATCTACGAGCCATAGATAACTAACTAGTCTTATTTTGTTGCTACGCGCAACTATAATTGTAGAGTTAAGAATAGGTATAATATACACTAGAAAATACTTGGTGACATTGGACGATGTTTGAGTGATTTACGACTTATATATGAGCATAGATTTAAGTGGAAGGGCTTTGCGCGTACCAGATAAGCGTAATTTTATCATATTTTAAGTACTGAGTGTTAAAGGTCGGTGAAATTTGGCACGCGTGTCCTTGAGTCTCATTTCTATGCTTATGGAAAGCCTGCAGATTTCCGTAAAATTGTGTTTTTATATTGTTATTGTTTTCATGCAAAATATTACCGAGTTTGAAGATTTATTATAGAAATTATGACGAAACTACGTTTATATGGAAAGCGCTACGTGCTAGCTTTTTGTCGCTCTACGCACTGTTGTAGAGCTTTATGAACTTAGAAACAAGAAAAAACGTTCAATGACATTGAATTTCATTCGAACGTAGTGACGCCCCATTAACTTATGAACCAACTCAACTTATTTAGTTTCTGTAAAAAAAAATCTTCTAATATAAAAATATAGTTGTTTTATTAATTGAGTTTTTGGCAGAAAGGCTTAGAAAATTTATAATTTTTCTGAACACTGTGGCGGTAGTCTTTTTTTAAAGGCATATCTACGAGACATATATGACTTGATTTGTTGCTATGGACACTGAATTATTAAAAAGAGCTAAGAACATAATAGAAATGTTCAGGATATTGAATCTTTGTAACATTGTAAATTTTGCTTGATACTTACAAAATTGTGTGTCCCCTTTGGGGTCCCGGGATAGAATGTCACTCCCTCCATTTGTACTTAAGGGTGTCGTGTGAGGCGACTAAAGGTAAAATATCGGAAGGTGGCAGCACCTCCTGAACTGATATCTTAAAGTACGCAAGATGCCTGCCAAGCATGGGGATTATGTGGAGCATGGGGAGCAAACGGGGTGGGGGGTTGCTGTCTCATATGTGGGTGTAGGTTTACATTGATAATAGACTCTAAGCCCTAATAGATTCCTCCTCATTCTGCATGCACTGACGTGTATTGGTATGTAATGAAATGATAATCATATTTCTACAAAAGATAAGTTGTCCACAGACAGGTGCAGAGTAAGATCGTACAATATTTGAATAATTTGTGTAAAAATTGATATCTGAATGAAAGTTCTGAGTATTGAGATATTAGGTAATAAAACAGATTAGAAGAAATAAACTCAACTTACCCCATTTAGCGTGGAATAAGTATAGAAAGAAGAATAATTTTCCCAATTCAGAAATGTATAACCAGAGATTCGAGCGGTCATATATGGCTTGTATCAATACGGACTGATAATGTCTGCCTAAATCATGGTGCATTAACTGAGCAAGTACAATATTATGCGAACGGAATAGCTCGAGCAATTCAATTGCTCCGATTCCAAACACTAGACACGCGATTGTACTCCTCTGTCCATTTGATAGCCTTTGTTACCGAACCCAAAAGCATTTGCTTAAACTACTATGTACCGATCTGCTCAACTGTATTGGGTTGAGTTATTTCATCTCCTGAAGATTTTAACTGTATATTTTCGCATAAATCACAAATATTTATATTTGTTTTCAAGAAATCGGACCTAGAAGGGGAAGTTATTTGAAATGAAAGTATATCTTACAAAACAGTTTTGTTAAAAATAATAGGGCTGTATCAATTACGATGCGAGTATGTTTGGTATGCAGCGAATCGTAATATCGACTTCTTCCCCTCGAGAATTGGCTACCGAAGCCAGTTTTACCAGTTACCTGACTAGGTTTATGATTAATCCGGCAGTGACGACACACAAGGGTCTCTTCAATTCAGCACGCTATATTCAATATCTATTTACTGATTATTTACCAGTAGCTAAGTATAGACTACTACTTAATTAAAATTCTTCATCTTTCAAACGACTTTCTTAATATAGGTAATTAATGGATGACCATCAACATTTTTATTTTTCACAAGAATTATGTCAATTAATTAGGCGATCATTCAATTAACGAGCTTTCATTTCTAATTACGTTCCATGTCCCTTAAAATTAGTTATAAATCAGCCCCAGTTTAGTACAGCATTTGTTATCTCCCGAACATGTTTTGTAAACGCTTTTATCGATGTAAACAAGTTTTAAGTAATTCCGTACTATGGACTATCAAAAGTTATTTTTAGCTGTGAAACAGTAAGATAGTATCATTCATCAGGTGGCGACTATACAGAGCAACCATTCGTTGCAATTGGTGAATCAAAGGATTTTTTACAAAATGAACTTCAAATATTCTGTACGTATTTCTGCTCAGTGTTATCTTTTATGTGTGTCCAACTCATCAATATTAAAAAGTGATTTATTTTAATTGTATTTCAAATAAGAGTTAAGCATTATTTGTTCACGTGATATAATACGGTGTGCAGTTATGTTTAATAATACATGAACTTTAATGAATCTTTTGGTAAAGTTTCGTGTATGTTGGCGCTCGTAAAAATAATAAGTTCACGCGTTAATCACGGACCCTGGTAATATGCAGGTGAAAGATTAAGAATTACCGTTCTTAAGGGTGAACTGGCCGGCCCGTTCTCCATACAAACGTCGTAGGGTGATCACTCCCTTATTTGAAGATTTAGGTCCAAAATAAAGCATAATACCGATTGATCTCGTCATTATCTAGGCTTGTCTGTTTCCGAAATTTTAATAAAATAATGTACTTGAGAATTATGGGCCTTGAAACATTTTCATATAAAGTTTTCGAGGCTCATAACTTACAACTTTATTATCTTTTTAAAATTATGGCGTCATACAAGCCTAGATTATGACGATATCAATCGGTATTATGCTTAAGTCTGGACATAAAATCTCAAATAAGGGAGTGATCACCCTACGACGTTTGTATGGAGAAGTGATCGGCCAGTTCAACCTTAAATATCTAAAGGACTTTCGGTTTATGATTAGTGAATTTAGTTTGCGATCCGTTGAAAATGTGCGTGGTCAAAAAATAAATTGTTCGAGTTGATTGACTCTTGGAACTTTCAACCCATTGTATATATGTAACATTTAATTTCCAAGTGTATCTATCGTCAAGACTTTAAACTTTGTTTTATAACTTTTACTTTTTTGCTTATGGCCAATAATTCTAGGCCTACTCGGTTTACCATCCTAGACCACATCATCAGGTGAGGTAGCGGTCAAGGACTATTATACCATTTAGCTGTAAAAAAATTAAACACAAAATATTGTGTGATCGTGAGAATATACATGAGATATTACTTTGTACAACAGTAAATATCGTATAATATCGTCAAAATGTTTAAGGTAAAGGAAGTTTATGAACTGAATTTAAATTATCTGAATTATATACAACTTGAAATTACTGAAAGTAGGTACAAGCTATGACTGAATGAAGGAATGAATTTTAGCAAAACTTTATACTTAAGCCAAATACCTACTTGTAGTATCTCAGGTCTACCATTTATAGACGTAAGTTAAGCTATCAAAAGTAACACTCAAAGTTGGATCGTAAAATGTGTTCATATAAATGAATGTACCATACGTGGAGATTCTTAACATCCAAATGTCGGCATATATTTTGACATCAATAGGTAGAAGATTGTAATAACTTTATTTCAGAATAAGTTTATGATTCTTAAATGTTATTTATGGTTCATAAACCTTGCAACTAATTTATATATTATGAGATAGATCGTGGTTTATATGTTCACTGTAAAATAGGTGCCAATCTTCTCATCTAGACGTTTGGCTTCACTTTTTAAACAAAGCAAATAAATCGAATATAGAAAGACGTAATGTACAAAATAAGATGAAAATACCTACAATCATAGACGTACCAAGCAAACTTACTTTAGGGCTACACTTGTACTTACAAAAATCATAAATGCCAATTCAATAGAAGTAGGATATTTGTATATAAATTTCTCTTTATGTTTAATATTTCCAAAATATAATGTTGTTTCTCTTGGTATATTATGAATGAAGTCTTTGATTGTTACAGCTGTACATTGTCGTGATTCTCTACAACAACAACAACTCCGTGTTCTGCGAACATTCAGACCCAGTGTTCAGCATTAATGACCAGGTCTCCAGCTGTAGCGGATGGCTGGCCACAATCATCTTCAACTTCTGCAATAACACGTATAAAATTGTCAAGAGAGATACGTCTCAAATGATAGGTAAGCATCAATAATGTCATATTCAGGAATTGTAATTTAGCTGAAAAAGTTTGATTTAAAAACTTGCTTTGAGCCAATTAAGTTTTAAATGCATATTGGATTTAGTCTCTGGTGAATAATTACTATATCAAGATTTTCTACTGCTGAATATAGCCTCCCTCATTAAGTGTGGGGTGGTTTGGTTTCCATAATCCCCACCCTTGGCAGGCAATGCAGTAAGTGGTGATACATTCCGGTATTTTATCCTAAGTCGCCTCTTACGACACCCACGGGAAGACATAGGTGATATTCTCGCCCGGCACCCTACGGGCAATCTTTTACATATGTAGTCCAATAGTTTTTTCTACTAGGTGATCAGCAAAAGATTTGCTATGATGTGACATGTACCCATATCAATTTTTTTTTCCGCAAGTGAGTGCAATACTGCTATGCGGAGAACATTCCCTTGTTTTAACTGATCTGTTATACAAAATCCTTCTTTGTTACAGAAAAAATGGCACCAAAAGATCTCCAGCAAGAAACAGCAAGAAGGCGCTTGCTGGCTGAAGGTCAATGGCGGAGAGTCCGCAGACAAGTAGCCAATGAATGCTGTCTCCATACTTGCACAGTTGCTGACATCATCATGTACTGTCCTGACGACGCCAAGCTTCTGCAGGAAAACCCTGAAATCTTCGAGTGAACATCCTTAATATCACCCGATTGTATAAATCGTATGAGTGAATGCCATCAGTGTAAGAATGCTTTCACTGATGCGATGTCCTGTTTGAAATAAATCGGTGCTTTAACCGATTAATTGGGATTCGTCAAGACGATCGTTTTGAATACATCTTTAAACAACAAATTCGTAGAAGCGGAAGGAGCAATCCTCATCCTGTTTTATGAAATCAACTGGGATTAGGAAATTTGGGCATAATTTCTACCTTCCTAGACGTTTAGATAGTTGCAAAAGCCGTGGGAAAATTATTACCGAGGACTGATATAGTCCTATAGAAAAATCTATTTGCTAAATACATGTCTAATTTTGGTAATATGAAACGCAATGATTTGTAATGTTGTCTTTTCTTATAGATTTCCATGAAATTAAACTCTCGTGTTAGTAATTATAAAGGTCTCATGTAGGATGGTTACGCAATATTTATATTTTCTGTGTAGGTAAGGTTGCTACTTACACTATACAATGTACAGAAGAGTATTATTATTTATGAATTTCTTTTGTAAAGTAAATGCTAATAAGACCACATTGTTTTATTTATTACATCAGCACTAAATGCACGCACGAACGCGTTCAACTTGATGCGTCAGCGGTCGTGTATATGCGATAACAGTCGTACACAGCTCGCTAAGTAGCGTCTGCAACGTCTAGGTATAAATAAGCAATAAAAAAAAGCATTGATCGCCACCTTGCACACCGCTGACGCTACTTAACTCGTTGGATACCTGTATAGAAAGAAGTCACGTGCCTAATAGCTTTTGTCAGTACATATGAACAATTCTAGTGGAGTTTACATTGTATTGCAAATATTGCAATGCAAAATACAATAACGACTGTCATGCATATAACGTTATACGGGTGTTCCAAGAAGTAGTGATATACTGAAGCTGCCCAGCTTCAGTATATCACTACTTCTTGGGGCTTAATATAAAGCTTACCTTCACCATGGTAGCTCAGATTGACAGAACATGTACTGGCCCAAGGGACGGTCGAGGATTGGAATCCTAGGTCTATTTTTTCCCTTCGTTGAAAACATGTACACTTCTAGTAGGTCAGTTTACAAAATCCGTAACGGAACTTGACTAATTCATTTTAATCATATCTTAAAATGCTGTTTTGAGTCTTTTACTATTAAAATATTGTGAGGTACTAAATACATGCCTACTATTTAGTAGGTGTGTATATGGTATTGTTTGTAGCATTGCGTAATACCACATACTTTCATCATCATCAGCCGGAAGACGCCCATTGTTGAACAAAGGCCTTATGGAGAGCCACAAAGAACGACTATTATCCGCTTGTAACCATTGGCTACCCGCGACTTTTAAGATGTCGTCAGTCCACCTAGTGAACTAAATATAATTTGTTTTGGTTAGTAATGTAGTAAAAACGATATTTAGCTACTCATTTACACATATTTGTCTCTCTAGACACATTTCTCAAATATTTGTCCTAGAGACACTAAGTTCTAGACGATTATTTGAAGTGTATACTTACTATTATCAAATAAGAATACGTTAGACATAGGTTAGATACAGAGTTGAAAAAGAAAATTAAACTAACATGTTTTTTCAATACTTAGTTGTAACCTACTAAAAAAACAGTATATTGGTCCAAATCACACTCAAATCAAATTTAATGCTTTCATACAATATTAAGATGAATTCATTCTCAGATTACCATACAAAATAAACAAGGTGGTTGAAAATTTCCAAAACTCAATTAGGCGACATGAAAACGCAACACATTTCAGAGAAGTAAAAATAAATTATCAACCTCTATCCGATAAATAAAAGTTAATTATACAATACTAATGAGCATACTAATGCGAGAGAAAATATAAAAAAGTCACTTTTGATGCCCGTCGTCGTACAAACTCAGGCAGATTTACTACACGCTAATGTTAGTTGGGTTATATATTGTGCAGTCCTTTCAAAATGGAAGCATTTGTCTTAGGAGCCCTTGTTCTGTGTCTGCCTGCACCTCTATAAAACTTAACCGATTTGTAAAATTACGCTTACGACTTGAAAGACTTCAAAAGTTTCAATGTTTCACACGATGGCTGCCTTCCGATGCACACCAAACGCGATTATATCGATGTAATCTCCGTTCCGATACAACGAAATTACGCCAGCGATAGTCCTTATGACGTCACGGATTACGTCATTACATACGCCATCTTCCAACGACCACGTTACAAAGTGAAATCACCGTGAGCGGGGCTGTCAAACAGACATTATGTATAATATGATGTATATGTAATATGAATGTATACATACTGTACATGTGTACTTTGACGATGAGCCAAACGGTAGTAACTATTAATTAGGCTGCGTGACCGTGAGCTATGTGAGCGCGTTTATTACCGTTCCGAGTTGTTGTCCTGATACACGCCAAAATCAATTTTATCAATGTAGTTCCAATACAACGAAATCGTGCCAACGATAGTCCTTATGACGTCACGGACACAAACAAAAATCACCGTGAGCTGGCTGTCAAAACTGTCATTTTTATATGTGCAAGTGTGTACATGCTGTACATGTGCTTAGACGATGGGCCAAATGAAAGTAATTATAAATTAATATGTGGTTGCGTGGCCGTGTACGATGTGAGCGCAATTACGACTGTTCCGAATCAGTGAAAGTCTATCTATAGTTACTGCGTACATGTGTCAAAATCGCTATTTCTGAAACGGAACGGATGATGGTCGCTATAATCGATAAAATCGCTTTTGTCGTGTATCGGAAAGCATCCTAGACCTACATTACACATAAAAACAATTACAGTATCCATACGTATGTTATTCTTAAGTTGAAAAGCAACTTTTTTTTTTTTATGCTTTATAGGTTAGCCTTTGACCACTATCTCACCTGATGGTAAGTGATGATGTGGTCGAAGATGTTGTTCAGGCTAACCTAGAATTACTGGCTCTCAAGGACAGCTGCCGGAATGTTTCCGGTAGGTGCTTGGCGACAAATTTTCTACTTGAGGGTGGTAGCTAGCCAGGCGGGCATTCGCAAAATGCCCTACCACCATGCTATAACGACTGCCATCCTAAGACAACAACCGGGACCGACGGCTAAACGTGCCCTCCGAAGCACGGAAACGCTCGGTAGTAATGTCACTAGCGGTCACCCATCCAACTCATGACCGCGCGCGACGTTGCTTAACTTTGCTGATCGGTTGAGAACAGCTAAGTAAACTTCGCTACGAGCGCTTCAAAAGCTGATGAATTAAATCTCTTGTTAGTATAATTTGCGTGCTCAACGGGCACTTGCAGACTTATGCTAGTTGAGGCTAGTTTGGGCAATGAAATACATAAAGCGATTTTATCTAATTTTCTAACTGCACGAAACATAAATTGCAGAGAAACATTTTATAGACCTACGTGTTTTGTAAGATTTTAAAATAGTACTAAAAATAAGTATAGGTACCTACTGCGTCAAACTCCTGCCAAAGAGTTTTGAAACAAGTTACGGTTAAGTTGCTGAATATAAAATAAAAATCATTTGTAGGTACGTAATAAATTGGGTAAATCCAATAGACAAGATGTTTTAGGTTACGCTTAATAGTTAAGAAATTTTTAGCAGGAATAACTTATTTTGATTGATAAAAGAACTAGGTATAACTAACGAATTGAATTACGTTTATTTTATTTCTACGTTCGACGTTTCAAGCGCCTTCCAGTGATTGCGGTCAAGGCGAAACAGTGACAGTCTATCCTTCTTAAGTTGATATAAGTAATAATTGCGAAAATCTTAATAAACAACAATTGTGTTCAAAATTATTTGTAATAAAAAAATGTAATAAAAACTGATGATATAAATCTATTATATTTTATAACGGTAACATGTTTGTATTTTTTTTAAATGGGTTTGTGACGGAACCAGCACAGATGTATTTCACTGCGCCCGTCACTCTTAGACATAAAGTTAAGTCTCATTGTGCCTGTAATTTTATTGGCACTTAAGGACCGCTGCTGGACACACTTTTAGACGGTTGACGACAGAAATTCTACTTTAGGGGGTAGCTAGCCAGGCGAGCATCGTAAAATCCCCTTCGACCTTGCGGTGAAGCTCAAGCCAGCGGTGGGGATCGATCTATGGACCTGGGGCACCGTAATCCTATTATTATTATTATCCTCTTACCGCTCGGCTATCATAGTTTAAAAAAAAAACTTTCAGTTATTAAATATGACCATATTTTATATAATACAACTCTATATATTCCAAACCATTTGTAAAGGACTGTAGCACATCGGTGCGATTAGTTTCGACAGCTATCCTGCAAACTCAGGTGGATTAAGATGGATTTACTGCAAGCTAAGGAGAGTTTGGGTAATGGATTGTGCAACGCGTCCAATGGCGTCCGTCCTCTCCAAATGTGGAGTATTTCTCACGGGAGCTCTTCTAAGTATCTGTCTGTCCCTTGTATTTTCTTAAGACGACGACACTTTTTATTTTGGGAAATATGTGTTAAAATCTGGAAATAGAGTTTAAGGCGCTGACAAGTGCAAATAGCTTGACTGGAATAGGTTTTTAGTAAAATGTATTTAGTGATTGTATATAGCAGTAAGTATTTTTTTCTTTATTACTCAAATGGATTACGGAATACGTAAGTACCTATTACATTTTCTCAATAGAATAAAACGGCAAAGTTGACTCTAAGCACTTGTAACGAATATATATTAATTATTTATATAGGTGTTATAATTAGTTTTGTGTTAATAAACTTTCATTTCACTTTTCACCAAACCCTAGCCACTAAAACCTCAAACCTAGTGCCTCTCTATCACTCTTAGACAGTCTAATAGTAATGGAATTTCAGTATTTGTTTTTTATTTTTGGTTTTATTCGTCATTTAATTATGTAACCCACAAGATTTGTAGAAATTGATTTTTACAATATCTAAAGATTTGAATACTTATCAAATTAACACATTTGTAGTTGTTTAGTAAACGTAATATTCATTTCTGATATAATTAGGGATGATTTATGGAATCATCTACATTAATCATTATTGTTCAATAAGTGTCTAAGGTAATACGATCAATTTTATTTTAAACTTACTTCCATAATCTTGTAGAGTAGTTACGAAAATTAACTAGAAGCGTGTCAAAAACTGTTTAAATTTTGAATTGACCACTACAGACATGAGTTTCTACTTAAAGTAGAACTTTACACTTTATCGCAGACAAATTATTATATATTTATATTTTTGAATGCATGCTCTACATATTAGCTCAGTCGGTCAGAGCATACCACGGCTGTAGGGGCATGACGCGGGTTCCAATCCCGCACATGACTATAATTTTTCCTCTCGTACATTTGTAATTGTGTAATGTTACCCACAGAGCATGCGTTATTGCAAAAATAATAATATCAAAATAACAGGGTTGCGTCATCATTAACAAGTTTAAAGCTAATTGCAAAATTATTCTCTAACGTAGGTTGAACTATAGGTTTCGCTCCATCCTAATACGATGGTTAAAGAACGAGAGGAAAAAATAAATGAGTCATAGTCATGTTAGCTCATTCGATCAGAGCATACCCAGCCTATAGAGGTGGATGACGTGGGTTCGAATCCCGCACATAACTATAATTTTTCCCCTCGTAAATATGTAATTTTGTAAAATTATTTTATATCTGTTACAGCGCATTTATAAATAATGTATTTGAAAAGTAAGTTTTTAATAAACGTTACATACGACAATATTAAAGAGCCCGACAGATACCAAGCTTGAGGACTATTAAATACAAAGTACGTATCTAAGTACCCTTCTTAACAACGCATGGTTTGTATATGTACTATTATATAATCTCTGGTACCATTATTGGTCCCAAACTTAGCACTGGAACACGGACATGTAGCTAAATTACTAGACAGGGCGATGATATAAGTCCAAACGTTTTTCGACATCTCTTTGTGCGTCATTTTTACAAAATGTTGTATAGTCGCGAGAGTTTAACTTTAACTGCATTTCAAAATAAACTAGAACCTAATATTTTTTTAGCTATACTATGCTGGTAGATGGCAATATGCTCGACGTGTATTGAAATGAAAAAGTAAGTACCGAAGTAAAGTAGCGAAATAATTTTGAATACAAAATCTACTGTAGTTTTTAAGCCAACACAGTTATTGGCTGTAGTGTGTACAATTCTGAGTGCATTGTTCTTGTATATTAGTGGTGCGCTATCACAATTTTTGAAATATTACTGGTTAATATTACAGAACAATGTGGATTTTACTCTGCTAATTTCAGAATGTATGGGGTAATAGTATAATAAGGGTGAATTTTTGTATATGAAAAATCCAGTATTATACGTATATTTTAAAAAGTATGGCACGGTTTGCGATCTAACAAACAGGAAATGAATGGGAAACGCGGGCCGAAATAAATCAAATAATATACTTTACATGCAATAAAAATATACGTCTACTTTGATAAAATATACAATGAAGTATGTTCGAAGGGTGTTTATCACATCTGCCTATTCCTTATGGGACTTAAGGACGTGAAGAAAAACATTTCCAGTACATCAGTTTCATTCAAATTATAACTAAATATCACTACTCCTCGAATTGGAAAAGCAGAGGATAAACCCTGATTCTAAACCGCTTCAAAACATTGAGGTTTATACGTACGTACCTACCGTTAGTATAAAGTTTTTAGGTAAAATTTTCTGCAATATTATGTTTCTATTTTGAAGAAACAACTTCAACTTTTTAAGCAACTACGAAAGTTTTTAAACCAGAATCTTCAACTCAAGACGCATTGAAAGTTAGTTTTACCTTTAACATTTACAATTTAGTTAGGTGGAAGTTTACCGTTTCTGTGAGTTGCATCTCGAGGTAAGCCACGTTAAACTTTCAAGTCATTAGCGGTAAACTTTGGAATTGCAAATCGAAGAACACGTAGTAGGTAGTACATATAGTAGGTATAAGGCATTTAACTCACTATCCACAAAGAGACGTTTAGAAAACACTCAACTTGCACTTTAGAAGCGATCGTAGCGTCGTTTGCTTAGCCGTTCTTAACCGATCAGCTAAGTTAAGCAACGTCCGCCGCGGTCATGAGTTGGATGGGTGACCCCTAATGGCATTACTACCAAGCGCTTCCGTGCTTCGGAGGGCTCGTTAAGTCGGTCCCGGATATTGTCTTAGGATGGCAGTCGTTATACCATGGTGGTAGGGCATTTTGCCCGCCTGGCTGGCTACCACCCTCAAGTAGAAAATCTGTCGCCAAGCACCTAACGGTGTGTTCCGTTAGCTGTTCTTGAGAGCCAGTACTTCTAGGTTAGTCTGAACAACATCATCGCTTACCATCAGGTGATATAATAGTCAAAGACTAATCTAACAAGAATAAAAAAAAAACTATTTGCCTAGGAAAATAGCAGGATTTCGTCTTTTAAACCATTGAGGAGAAAATGAAAAAATTATCCGTAAGCGGGAACTTAGCAGTTTTTTTTCCATTCATATTATTCACCTCTCCAGCAGGAAACCGTAAAAGAAGCGATGAAGAAGAATTTGGAAGATTATGCGTCTTTTGTTAATTGTCAACTTGATGAGTCGGAAATCAAAGCGGTAACTGATAGAGAGTTAAACTTCTTTACATAATTATTTATTCGTAGATACATATCGTGTTATAAATTACACAGCGTTGAAGATTCCAATCTTTGAATTTCACTAGGGTTTAGTCGAATTCTGGCCTATTTTCGAGCGTATTTACCCTTTGCTTGTTACAGTTGCTAGCAAAATTTTGCTGATTTATTATAATATTAACTTTAAATAATATAATGACGCTGAATGATTTTTTTTTATTTATTTACACTCCGTGACTTTTTTAAATATGTTATTTTTAATATAAAACAAGAAATAAGAATCAATGGGAAACATTAGACGCCTTTTGAAGCAGTGATGGCTCAGTAGTATTTTGTAAATGCCCGTCTGGCTAGCGACCACCCTGAAGTAGAAAATCTGTCGCCAAGCCCCTAACGGTGTGTTCCGGCAGCTGTCCTTGAGAGCCAGTGAAATTACAGGCAAAATGAGACTTAACATGTATGTCTCAAGGTGACGGGCGCTGTGCAATTCGTCACTTGTGATGAAATGCATCTGTTATAGGCAGAGGATACCACTTAACATCAGGTGGGCCTCGTGCTTGTTCCGTCACAATAACATTAAAAAAATGGATATTTATTTAATCTCTTGCGACTCCTACCATTTACTGTATGAATGTAATGGTGGTGTCCATGAGTTGAGAAAGAATGAGAATGTTGAGATTTTGGTCAAAGGCTTAGGGATGATTTATATTAGACCGGGCCGTGTCCGGGCCGGGGCGAGGACGGGGCGGGCCGGAGCGTACGTTAGTAGGCGGGCCCGGACAGGACACGGATCAGGCACTGTCTAATATAAACTGCTTCATACAAAATGGCCCGTCCGGGCCACGTACACGGCACGCCACGGGCACGGCCCGGTCTAATATAAATCTACCCTTAACCTATTGATTATATATCAAGAAATCCGCAGGGCACCACAACGTATAACAGCCATAGAAAGATAGTGATATTATTTATCTATGAGAGTAGATACTACAAACATAGGACGTCCTTATCTTGACATAGAGCAAGTGGCCCACGCATTAAGGAGGAGCGCTCACAGTATTTTGCAGATGGTATCGGAATAAATTCCTCGATAATTAGGCATTCCTCTTAATGTATTAAACAATCGAGGTACCTACATGTGAATTTTCTGCAAAATATAAAGTAGCAGGATGTAGTATTAATTATATAATGTCTAAATATATAACTGTTGTAATTTTATGTTTCTGTTATTAGTACTTTTATTGTGTACTTACTATCGGTTGGGTTTTCATACCTGAATAAATAATTTATATTATTAATATTACCAAAGAGTGTCTGTTTTTTCATCTGTATCATGACTACTTTCTGTAAAGATGTGGCTTTCTGTTATAGGTGAGTACTCTTCTTTGAGAATACTGTTTCAACCTACCTTCACAGCCTATACATTTATATACCCTTTATACGAGATTATTTTCAGCCATGGCTATGAGAACATTGTAAGAAACATGATTAATTATTTCTTTACTGATACTTTTCTAGTAAAATAGACAATAGCTTTACTGTTTACAGGAAAAGAAGACATTTCTAGCTGGTTTCATAAAATATCACGAATATTAAGGGAACTATTTGAGAAATGCTAATGTCCTCAGTTGTAGACACGAATGATTTATAAAGTCGTTTTGACCAAGGGGTGCAAGGCAATGCAGGGATTTCACACTCATGTGTTGCGAATACTTTGCCTCATATAAGGTGGAATTTTCAATATAATAAAGGTATATGCAGCGTTATGCAATTTATTCCTGTCAATAATACCATCTATATATATTCCCTATGGGGTGCCAACTTAGAATGTCATCCCCCATTTCCACCTGTGGGTAACTATGATATCTTAAATTGCGATCCCCAAGACGCCTGCCAAACGTGGGATTATGGCCAGCCCTCCCCCCCCCCCACCTTAATGGGGGAGGCTGTGTTCAACAGTGGACAGTCCGGCTGATACAGTACAGTAATAATATCAATATCAATACTTTAAAAAACCAGGTAAAATAGAATGTTTATTTTATTACCTAGAACATTTGGACTGGTTGTGAATTTGCAATGGCTTTTAGGTTGTCTAAATGCTTTCATTGTAAAAGCTGTAGCGTTGGATATAGTTTGTAGTGTTTTGTTAAATAAAAACAAATCTAAATAAGCAAGCCAGGAGTTTTTAGGGTTCGTACTAGAAAACGGTTCTCTATTACTAAAACTCGGGTGTCCGTCAGCCCGTCCGTCCAACCTTTAAATTCTACCTTTGGAACGGAAAAAAATTACACGTTTAAATCTTAATAAAATGTGTTATTATGGCGGATTGTCTGACAAGTAATATTATTAAAACTTTTTTTTTATTAGCTGAAAGTTGAAATAAGACTTTTTTTTTCTTTTTTCTCTCTTGTAAAAACGGTTATACATGCAGGCGTCAGAATTGGTATGGTTATAGTTTGATATCTAAGGTATAACAACAAATACTGATAAACAGCCAAGACTCCTGCTACGATCTCAACCCGTTTCAAAAAAAAAAAATGGTTTATTCTGCATTGGTGCGGAACCCTCGCCATGGGAGTTCAACTCTCATTTGGGCGGTTTTTATTAAATATTATGTTGTAATCGATGTAAAAAGGAGGTTGTATTTTAAGGGCCCTGTCACAGTATACATACATTAGCTCCATTTATATAATAGCTCTCTCGCTTAATCTATTTTGGTATTAACGTACATATGACGTGAACTCAACCAGGACGTGCCTAAAGTATCTGCATAAATAATTCTACAATCAGCTGAGCAAAATGTATATGTAGCCGTGTTTACTGTTTCACCAATGAAGCGTTAACTGAGTGCTGAATAAACATATGATGTCGTTAGCAGGTTGACTATTCTATAATTTTGATAGAGACATAATGGCGTTGCGTCATCCGTTCTCAAAGTCGACATAGTGTTTATAAAATATGATGTATTTTTTACTTCTACTCGGCTATATCCTTTGACTACTGTCTCACTTAATGGAGTGATGAAGGTGTTGATTAGACTAAACTCGAGTTACTGGCTCTCAAGGACAGCCGCTGGATGACAGATTTTCTAAATATGCGTGGTAGCTCATAGTAGTCAGGCGGGCATTACAAAATCGTTTACCACCATGTTATCATGATTGTGTCTGGCTCAGGGTGCCTTCTGGAAAGTCTCAAAAGCAAAGCAGCAAATGCCACTAGAGGTTAACCATCCAATATAATGGGCTATTCAACTAGAACTTTGTTTTCTAAAACAAATAATTTAGAAAAAGATAATTCAAATTTTATTGTATTACGAAGATAAAAGTTTGACAATTATATCTGGCATATGTCCACCTCGAGCATGCTGACAGATGTCGATTCTTTCATCAAAATCAAAGCTATAAATGCCGTAACGTTCAATGGATCACGCTTTCGCATGATGACTGGCTCCTGGTGGACATTTGCCAGATATCATTTTTTATTCATAATTGCCAAACTTTTCTCTTCGTAATACAATAAAAATGTTAATCATATTCATCTAAATTCTTTGTTTTATTTTCTTTTAGGAAACCAAGTTCTTGTTAAAATACTCTTTATATATGACCACAGTAGAAGTTGCTTATCACCTTGGTATCCGCGTGGCCGGTCCATTTTGAATGAAATTCTATTGTGCTCAGTATCTATAATGCGCACGGACTAACCAAGTTGATCGGTTTAGTATTGCTTGCCTAGGCAAACTCCGCTACGAGGGCTTCGAAAATGAGAGTAGATTCGAAAACATCATGTTACATATTACAATATAGAGCATTGATTTTATCCATTGAAGTATCTACTATATTAAGGCCTTTTAATTCGTTAGTAAAATAGGCCAAATTCTATTCTCTAGTTGGATAAGATTAAAAAGTTTCCGATACCCTCGCACCCTTGCTAGTTTATTGGCATTTTTTCGGATAATAACGTTTCGGGGAGTATGCCCAGCTCGCCTTGACTAATTATGTAATAAATACTCCCTTAAGAGTAGAATTCATTGGCAGAGACTAAGTCAACCTATACATAGCTATAAGCTGAGTGTCTCGAATAAGTAGGTAGGTAGGTAATGTAGAATACCGAGGAGGGACAACCAGATACATACCTTATGTAGTGCATTGTTCTTCTCGTTGAGGTCAGCAACAACTGTACATTTAAATATTATGAATTAACCGGCAAAAACTTTAAATCTTTTGCGGTGTGTTCTGGCAGCAGTCCTTGAGAGCCGTAACTTTAAGTTAGCCTGAACAACATCTTCGACCGCATCAGGTGTACCATCAGGTGAGATAGTGGCCAAGAGCTAGCCTATCAGATATAAATAAAAATAAACATGTAAACCATTACCAAAACAGATTTAATAATAAAAAATATTATCTCGGATCATAATAAAATAAAAGGTTTTCTTTTACTGGTCGCCGCCATTTTTTTTTCTTTTTTTTACGCTTTTTTGACGGAAAAATGCATTACGCATGCCCCCCATCGGGGGATGGAGGGGGTATGTGGGACTCCCCGGTAGAAGACCGGTATACCTACTAAACGACCCAGCGGCATTCCGGTATCGTTTGTGTGGAGGAGGACTGGGAGTCCAGTCTCCCTTCGACGACCGCCCGCTTTTACAGCGGGGCCTACACGCCCCTCCCAGGAGGAGGGGTCCGGGAATTACCAGGAATGCTTGGCCATTCCCGCCCGACGGAGGTGGTGAACATGTGCAATGCGACAGAAGGCGCCCCCGCGCCTTTCTCTCGCTATTCACCACCGGGTGGGAGAAGATGACGATTATTCAATCGCCTTCTCCCACCCCTTCTTCGTCTGCGCAGTGGCGCCGCAAGGGGGTCTTCCCCCCTTGCGCGCTCTGCCACCTCCTTTTGCGAAATCACTTCCTCACAAAAAGAGGCGACCGCTGCCCAGGCCCCCTCGCTCTCCGACATGGCGTTGACCACGCTGTGAAGCGAGAGGTCCGTACCGATTACTGCGACCAAGCTGCAGCGCAGCTCAGTACACGACGGACACACCTCGAGGGTGTGCTGCGCTGTGTCTTCCGCCGCTGCACAGTGTTGGCACGCGGGTGTTTCCTCCCTTCCGATCCGGTGCAGGTATGATCCGAAGCATCCGTGTCCGGATAACACCTGCACCAGACGGAACGAAAGCAAACCGTGGGACCGCCCGAGCCAGTCTTGCAGGACTGGCCCGAGGGCGTCCAACGTTCGGCGGCCAAAAGTAGCAGCGGCGAGGTCCTCCGTCCAATGTTGGACGACTGCGTCCCTCGCATCACGCCTAACCGCCTGCCGCACCTCCGGGGCGAGGTGCTCTCCGAGCGCCTTACGCCCTGTCGTCCATTCGTACACTCTGGCGAACACCCCCGCTCAAGCTCCCAAGGAAGGGTACCTGCTACCCGCCTGGTCGCACGCCGCCGCGAAGCTCACCGAGCGGCAGCCCCTCGCCACCCGCAATGCAATGGCCCTTTGGGGCCTGCGGAGTGCAGTGGCATTCTCCCTCCTTTGGAGGGAGTCAGACCAGATAGAGGCCCCGTAAAGGGCCATACTCTTCAAGATGCCGGCGTACAAGCGCCGGTATCGTGCTCTGGGCCCCCCCATATTTGGGAGGAGCAATGAGAGGGCGCCCGCTACCTTCAGCAGGCGCGGCGACAGCCCGCTGAAGTGCGGGCCAAAGCGCCACCGGCTGTCGATAACTAGGCCCAGATACTTCATCTGGGCCTTTACCTCGATCCTGACGCCTTCTACGACAATGTGGGCGTCAGGGAGAATGCGCTGCCGAAACCCGTGGAAGAACATGGCCTCGGTCTTATGCAGCGCCACTTTAATCCTAGGCGGCAGATCCTACCACTGGTTGCTGCCATGCGGAACCCTAACAGAGCGAGGTCCGACACGCGCATGATCGGTTGTTTATTTTATTTTCTGAAATGCAGTGTAGATATTTATTGGCGGTATTACAATACAAAGTTTTAACGTATATACGTTTTATAGAGGATTGTGATGGAACAAGTCGAAGCCCAACTGATGTTAAGCGGTAACCTCTGTTAACAGATACAAGTGACGAACTATGCATTGCACCCGTCACCCTGAGACATATACAGTTGTTAAGTCTCATGTAATTTTACTGGCTATCGTAGACTACTCCCAGAACACTGTGTTAGGTGCTTGGTGACAGATTTCCTACTTGAGGGCGGTAGCTAGCCAGGCGAGCATTAGCAAAATTCCCTTCTACTATGCATTGAAACTCAAGCCTGCGGTGGGGATCCAACCATGGACCTGCGGCGCGGCAGTTCATTGCTTTTATCGCTCGCCTATCACTGCCTCAAAGGTCCGAAACAACTATTTCTATTATATATTTATTATATTCTATACCTACAACTTTGTTTGGATGGATATATAACATGCATAAGTGAATTATTAAAGCATCCGGTAAGGCGAAAAGGGGTTCAGATATTTGGAAAACTCTGGGAATTTTGGACCGATTAGTGCGATTTTATCTAAATCTGCAAGATGCCTTGGATTTGCGCAATATATTGTTTTTTTTTATGCCTGATGGGTTAGCCTTTGACCACTATCTCACCTGATGGTAAGTGATGATGTGGTCGAAGATGTTGTTCAGGCTAACCTAGAAGTATTGCAATAACTGTGGTTGTGTTTGGACTATCTTCAAATAAAGAGGTAATGAATTTAGTGAAAACACTATGCAAAATTGTTCACAACATATTTACGAACTAACACTGATATCAATGTACAGCGTTGATTACAAAAAAATTAAGAGAAATGTTATTTATAAAAAAATATATACCTTAAAATGGCATCGACTTCAATACTCAACAGTGTGAAATAACTGGTTGAAGTCGGTACCATGATAGTTCAAAAGTTCCTATTATCACAATATTGTGCGCATGGTACCAACTTCAACAAGTTGTTTCACATTTTTAGCTCAAAAATTGTTTTTCACCCTATTTAGTGACCCGTGCTACTTACGGAATCGATTGTCGTTCACCGTCAATCAATATAGAAAAACACTTTTCAGTTACTGGACGTTACGTTTCAGTGTAACTCAAAAACGTCAGAAAAGATTTTGGTGAAAATAAATGAGACTATACGAGAAGCATAAGCTTTCAAATAAAAAAAACATCAAAATCGGTACCCAGTCAAAAGTTCTAATGTAACAAACAAAAAAACAGTCGAATTGAGTAACTCCTTTTTTGAACGCTGTCAAACATGGTATTAATAAAGTGAACATTACCTAAATGCAGAATCACTGGGCTTGTAGGTATCTTGTATGACGTTTAGCTATTTCAGGATGCTTCAGGTCACGACTAAACGATTAGTGTCAGGAATCGTTCACTTGTGCTTTTTCATTGAAGGCACCAGGTAGGGGTGCGAGGTTGGTAAGTATGGATAGCGTTTGCAAAATTGCCACAACCTACGTCAGCGAACATTTTCCGTAGAAATCACGCCTATACCAAAGATTCGCATAAAAAATAATTTTTCTAAAATGATTACATTATAATGTATACAAAAATAATTGACTATAGTCAATGTTTAGAACCCGATATAGTTTCAGTATACTATATTGGATTCATAGCCAGCTAGTTATAGCCAAATGGATGTTGTGCCGTTTCTTGCCCGTTCTTCTCGCAGTGGCTCTATACAATTTATTTGCTGAACGTGGCAGTACGTAAAATTTGTAATTAATCTTCATAAGAGCATCGTTGACGCCTTAATTGAGTAAATGATTTTGACTCTTGACTTGACTTTGACTTTGTGATCGAGGATGGAAAGCTGCCTATATAGGTACATCATTAGGTACTTGGCGACAGAGTGGTAGCTAGACAGACAATCATTTGCGAAACGATATCAGGGGTGATTAGGTAAGGCACCCTGAAAATGTTTCATATATTGTATGATGTTTACTCAAATAAATAAAATTATTCAGTTGCATAATTACTAAAAATTATCGCACTATAAATCATATGATACTTTCGAATATCACGATTAAGGGTGAACTGGCCGTCCCGTTCTCCATACAAACGCCGTTGGGTGATCACTCCCTTATTTGAGGATTTTGGACCAAAATAAAGCATAATACCGATTGATCTCGTCATTATCTATTTAGTTAATTGTTTTATTAAATTTTAATAAAACAATTAACCTGAGAATTATGAGCCTCGAAACATTTTCATATAAAGTTTTCGAGGCTCATAACTTACAACTTAATTATCTTTTTAAAATTTTGGCATCATACAAGCCTAGATAATGACGAGATCAATCGGTATTATGCTTTATTTTGGGCCTAAATCCTCAAATAAGGGAGTGATCACCCAACGGCGTTTGTATGGAGAACGGGCCGGCCAGTTCACCCTTAAGTGTAAATATTTCCCCACTAACAGTAATATTTTATTTGGTTGTTTTGTTAAATATTGTCGATAACGCGAACTAAAATCATTTTCCAGCCTACGCTATTTAATTATCCGCAAAAGTCCCGCATTCGTCCATCGGATAACTCTTGGAAATTTCCAGCACTTTAACAAAGATGGCTTGGTATCTAGTATATTATTACAGGAGTTGATATTATTATAATGGAAATGCGTTAATAAAGTACTATTTAGATTTTACTATTTAGATTTTCGGTTAATTTATCGTGTGCCGTTGCCAAATCTTCACATAAAAAACATTTTCTACTAGAGGACAGGAAGGTGGCCTGGCGGGCTTTGGCAAAATACCCTACCACCACGCTATAACAACTGCCATCCTAAGACAACAGCCGAAGCACGCAGTTTCTGAAAGGGCGCTGCTGCCCACCTTCAGGTATTTTACCATTATTCACCTCTTACGACACCCACGGGAAGAGATGGAGTGGAGCATGGCACCCCACGGCCAACCCAGGGTATCAAAACTTCATCACCATTCTATAAAAGTTAGCTCTATACGTGCCTGATCTTATCGGAAGGTGAAATAATCGCTCATCTTTCACACTACGGTCACAACCTGAATTATTTCAGTATCCGTATATAAGATGCTTCTGTTTCAAATTTACATACATCTACTTTCACTCGTTAAGATCACAAGGAGTCTAAGGGGTAAGTTCTTCTTTTCAATCGTCGTATAATAGTTTGAAAATGTATGTGTTATTAATAACATAGTATAGTATCTGAAATAATGTAACACGCTTATTATACTTGAGAGAAGGTACCTAGTGATTGATCCTACATTGAATCCATTAATTATTTTTTTGTTGGAGTCTTAAATGTTTGATTGTACTTTAATAAATTGTTATATACTTAATTTGATTATTACCGTCAATTTTGCTTTAAGATCTTAAATTTATTTCATTCACGTCGCAAAGTATAGTTTACCACTCGACAATAAATTTCCTCTTTTTCTATTTAGTATGTTCTTACGACTTTATCCGTCCGCTGTAAATCAACTTTTATGACATCGATGGCCTGAAACTTCGTATAATACCTAAAGCATAATAACATGTGTTTGTGAAAATTCTTCGTCTACGTTACTTATTAAACATTATCGACTCCCATTTCATCGTTAATCTGTCTCATTAGTTGTTAATACTCCTTGTCAGATAACTCGATGAGTACCACCGTGTTGTCCGTTATTCGCGCCTCCAAACAGTAATTCTTAATATGGTCTTCAAGAACTATCGCATACTTATGCTAATCATTTCTTTTACTTCCCATATCTCACGCATGTAGAGACGGTAAAAAATATAAGTTTTCTGGTACAACTTGTAATTCTTACAAGTAGTTTGTTTATAGCTCCGGCTTTATAGTCAGTCGCTTTCATAACACTAACTCTCCTTGGAAATCCAAGGAGAGTTTAGTTACCAAGCTTTGAAATGTTAAAGAGCCAACAGCCTGACGTCGATGAGTAGATATAATTAAAGCGTAAAACTAACTCGATGCCAATTATATTGTAGATCCAACATGAAGTTCCTCGCAGCCCTGCTCCTGTTAGCCATCAGTTCCATAACAGCTCAGAACACGCCGGTTATCTTGTGTGGGCGACAACTGGCCAATGCGAGAGTTCTACTTTGTTACGGTTCAGAATACGTCGACAAAAGGGGAAAACCGCCGCACTACTTGCTCGGTAAGTTCATTCTAATGCATTATTAGCCACTGCTGCACCTTCTCAGGAACTTATTATAAATAAAAACATTTATTATCTAGATTTATAAGGTAGCTTATAAGGTTTATAAGGTAGCTGAAGCAGTGATGGGTCAGTGGCATTGGCTATGGACTGCCGTGCAGCAGGTCCATGGTTCGAATCCAGCCGCGGGCTTGAGCTTCACCGCATGGTGGAAGGGAATTTTGTCAACGACGAATTGCACTGTGCCCGTCACACTGAGACGTCCATTTGTTAGGTCTCATTAGCCTGTAATTTTTCTGGCTATCAAGGACTGCTGCCGGAACACACCGTTAGGTGCTTGATGACAGATTTTCTACTTGAGGGTGGTAGCTAGCCAGGCGGGCATTCGCAAAATGCCCTACCACCATGCTGTAACGACTGCCATCCTAAGACAACAACCGGGACCAACGGGTTAACGTGCCCTCCGAAGCACGGTAGCGCTCAGTAGTAATGTCACTGGCGGTCACCCATCCAACTCATGACCGCGTGCGACGTTGCTTAACTTTGCTAATCGGTTAAGAACAGCTAAATAAACTTCGGTACGAGCGCTTCAAAAAATTCATAATTATGTCAGGTCAGACAAAACGTAAAACTTTTGGTATTGCTTTGATATAGGCATAAGCATAACAAATAATGTAAACCTTTTTCAACAGATAATCTCGCGGAAGGTAGTCACGAGGAACTGGACTGGCCATGGAATGGCCGACAAGGGTCACTCACAGCTTCCTGGTCCCGCTACAAAAGGCAAGGTCTTGCAGACGAGTGCTGCCTCAAGCCCTGTACTACTGACGTCATTCTAAACTACTGCTAACTACCCGCAAATGAAACGAAATTATACATCTAGTCAAACAGCTGCTAAAGATTGGATTTTGAGGATTTTACTAATTATATAATGTAAATAAGTTACCAATGTATACTGCAATGTGAATATTTTGATAATTCCATTTTTACACAATAAATTATTATTACTTCCAAAATATTGTTACACTATCTCCGCATAAGTTATTGGCATATTCTGATTTACCTTCTCCTAGATTGTTAATAAACATTTCTTAATTGAAACTCTAGGCAGCATGAAATCTCGCTGTTACGGTATTTACCAAGAAGATGACAAATAAAATCGGACACTCTTAACTTTTGTTCTTCAGTATTTGTCTAACTCGTGAGGAGTACTGTAATCTCCAAAGGATAAGGCCTCGGAACATCGGGAGTCTGCATGATTTCATATGTTTGTTACATTTAAAGTAACTAGAACGATCGGGTCCACAAGGCTCAGAAACATCCAAATTTTTTTTAGCTCATATGCTAGCTATATAAAAATATAGATGTTTCAGTCTGTGCGCTATAAACGTGTCGTTGACCACTTTCTTAGACTATGAGCTAAGAAAGTGACTTTTTCACCTGATGGTAAGTGATGATGCAATAGAAGATATTGTTCAGGTCAACATAGAGTTGAGAAATGGAGACAGCCATCAGTCTCCTGTGTTTCAACCTTGCCCTAACCTGTGGTACGACGTACGATCATGTATGGGTCTAAGCGAAGGAGCTTTGTGTTGCACGCGAAATCTCCATAAACATAGAAGTAAGAAGACTGTGAAGCAGGAGAAGATGGACACAGTTTTGCTTGTCATCATTGTCATTTGACTGAGGTGTCATCTGAAGAAAGTAGCAGCAAAAGATGATGCTTGGCTTCGTTGGAGGCTTTCGGGCGGCTTAAAAACTCTGACTCTATGTCCCAAATAGAAAATCTGTCCCCAAGCACTCGACTTGAGAGCCAGTTTACATTTTAGGCTAAGCATGTTTATCATCTCGACCACATCATCACCATTTTATAATTATTAAGACGTAAGTACTTATTGCCAATAAAAATAACATGTGCAGTATAATCAGCTACCATTACTCTGTAAGGGGTCGCTCTTCATTTTAATATAGCGCACAGTCATCTATACAAACATATGACTCCTAAGGGCCTTTCTATGCTAACAATAGCTGAGTAAACAGAATATTCTCTCTCTATTATTATAAAGATAAATCAAATATTTTCCTCCCTTGCTTTATTTAAGACATCGCCTACGGAATCACATAATAACAGTTCAGCAGATACTAACGTTAGGTACAAGGATGAAGCTAATTAGATGGAATGTAAATGGTTACCCGTTTATTATTCTCTATATCTTCAAGTACATATGTGCAGTATCGATGAAATGGTATGTAAACTATCGCGAGCTTATTGTTATTATTTAGCAATCGGCTAGGACTCACGTAATATTTACCTTTTTATTAGAACATTTTCTTTTGTGTGACACGATTGTGGACAGCGGCGAGTGAGTAGTAAAAAAAAACTTGAGAGGTGTCAAGGGACACCCGGATAGAACGAAGTTCCGTTCGATTAATTAGTGAAGGTTTTTTTTTATTATAATGTTTTTTTTGTATTAACAAATATAATGTTATATTAACTTAAACCCCGTGGGGTGCTGGTTTAGAATAGCACCTCCCCATATCATCCCGTGGGTGTCGTAAAAGGCGAATAAGGGAAAAATACTGGAAGGTGGGCAGCAGCGCCTTCTAAAGAACTGCCTTCTTACACTGCGATCCCCAAGCCGCCTGCCAAGCGTGGGGATTATGGCAAATATCCACTTAACAGGGGAGGCTGTGTTCAGCAGTGGACGATCCGGCTGATACAGTATTAACTTAAACGAAAATCACTGGCTTTCTTTCTATGAGAGAGAGAGAGAGAGACAGAGAAACACGCGTACGCCCGCGCCGCACGGCTTACAACTATAGCAAAAAGTGTCGTTACAACTTTGGTCTTAATTTTTTCCGTCTAGACCCCTTTCGCAACGTGCGATAAGGAACTTCGTTCCAATAATTTGACTTTTTTAAAGGTTTCGAGTTTATATCCTTAAGCAGCATTTTTTTATGTAACTGTGACGGAACTATCTCGAGGCCCACCTGTTGTTAAGCGGACTAACCTCTGCCTAGTACAGATGCATTTCATCGTAAGTGACGAATTGCACTGCGTCCGTCACCTTGACACATAGTTGCTAAGTCTCATGTGCTGCTGACGGAACACACCGTTAGGTGCTTGGCGACAGATTTTCTACCCGAGGGTGGTAGCTAGCCAGGCGGGCAATCGCAAAATGCCTTTCCACCAACGAGCTGGGGCCTAAAAGTTTTCTGTTTTTAGCGCCGACTGGAGTTCCAGCAGTTAACGTACGTGGACAATTCATCCTGCACATAGCAATTGAAAGAGGGTTCAAAGAATTGGATTGCAAATTTCTAGACGGAACTTGCACACTGCCATTTCATCATAATTGATGAAATAAGTATGGAGGATTCACGTTGCTGCATAAAGTTGACCGCAGGTGCAGGCAAGCTAAACCAGCGCAAGCAAAAGAGCCTATTGGTGGAGTTGTGCTTGTACTTGCTAGGAGACTTTATACAGCTTCCACCTGTAAGGGACAGTGCTTTCTATAGCAATGTATACCCGCACTCAGAGATCAAGGACAAGTTCTTTATAAATCGGGTACATATTGAGCACTACTTCTTTAGTTCGTTTGTATCAAGAATTTGTAGCCCCCATATCGTTGAAGTGCTGATGATGGCCAGCGCACAGTTATTATGAGAAGGTATTGCCACCCAGAACTGCACCCTAGAAGGGTTAAGCAACCCTTCTTTATAAATTACCGTTACCGGTAAACTTGTTGATGCAGCATGTTGCTGCGCTCTTGTCATAATGTACCTACCTGCTTTTATTTAGAACTAGCCTCAGCTCGCAAATTTAATCAGGTGGAGATGTGGTTTTAATATTGTTATGTTTGCAGTAACGCCTGCTATGCGGATTACATTACAAAATTACAAATATACGATAGAAAAAAATTAATCCCGCACATGACTTACATTTTTTATCGTATATGTGTGATTTTGTAATGGAGATGTAGTGCCTAAACATATCCACAAAAAAAAACTTGTTTAAAGATGGAGGCGAGGGATTGCATAACAAGCAATTCAACACTTTCGTTGTATTACTTTTAGCCTGAAATTTTCGTTATTTAGCTAACAGGTAAGTGTACAAGCAATTCATACATTTCAGTCCACTAAAACTGCATTACACTTTGATGATATATCCGCAGAATTTTGGCACACGACATCCATGGATGATTGGAATTGGCAATATACCATCCAATATCACATCCTGATAGTTCATTTGAATACACCAAACTAGGCATATTGGCATGCAGCTACCATCCAAGGTTTCTAGGGCATATAATCTTGTAGCTAACTCAATCTAGGTTACCGACTACTTATTGGTATTTTATAGAGCTACCGAAAATCGGTTATTAATCGATCTAAAATATTAGTATGTACAAAAATATCTCTACACTGTCCCTAATAGTTTTGAAACAAGTATATTTAATAATTTTTTTTGATGATTTTTAAAAAACTCATATTGTAATAGAATTTATTTATAATTTGATAAAAAAAATTGTTAACCTAAAAATGGAACCGACGTTAACACTCGAAATTGTGAAATAACTTGTTGAAGTCGGTGCCATGATAGTTCAAAAGTATATATAGTAGTAAAAGTATATATATTGTGAGCATGGTACCGACTTCAACAAGTTATTTCACAATTTTGAGTGTTTATGTCGGTTCCATTTTTAGATAAAAATACATTTTTAACACTTTTTGGTGTCCCTTGCTACTTACGGGATCGATTGTCATTCACTGGCAATGACTATATCAATATAGGAAAAAATCAGTTCTCGGAGTGTAACTCAAAAACGGCTTGACTGATTTTGATATAATTTTAATGGGACCAAATACATTCAAATAAAAAAAAGAAACATCAAAATCGGTTAACCCAGTAAAAAGTGGTGAGGTAAGAAACATACAAATATAGACGTATCAGAACTTCCTCCTGTTTTGAAGTCGGTTAAAAATACGTTTAAAACGAATGGCCTCGAGTTTCCTGCGCGTACTTCTAGCTGTGGCTCTATTTTTTTGCTGATCGTGGAAGTATAATGTTGAATATTCAAATGTTTAATAGTAAAGTTTGCAACTGCCCTTCAAAGAGCGTCGTAGACACCTTATTTTTAATTAATGATTTTGACCTTTGACACCTTTGGTAAATCTATTGAACCACGACTTCAGTATGTCTTCACATCATCAAACATCAAGGTATTTTTAGGGACTTTACGATATTAGTAGGTTTGATGGACTGAGCTCAGAACAAACCAGTCCATTTTACAAGCACCCGGCATCAATCAGCGTCTATCCGTCAGGTTCAGACTCGCATTCTCACTTTTTTCTTTGCTTTGGGCAAAGTCAGTCTTATGAAGGTCAATTACAAATTTTAGTATTGAAATCTACTGTATAATATTTTGTAATAAAGTTATTACAATATTTGTTTCAATTATGTAGGTGACAGGCGGTAGCTTGGCAGAGGCGGATTGTCCAGGCATTTTTGTCGTTTATGTAATCAGAAACTGTGGAGTAGGATTTTTTAACTAATATGTTTTTCACATATATCGCGACGCGGTGAAGCCTCTGTGCAACGACGTCACATGTGGTTCAAGGCAAGATTGAAGAGTCAAGACAAGATAACCTTACAGTACATTAAATTTGTCGTCAAGTGCCACCTTAAGAGCTGCTATAAAGGCATTGTTCCTATTAATTTTTAGAATATTTGCAACCCAAATATTCAATGAACTCAAAATCGAGACATATTACGAGTGTCAATATTACATCTGTCACATCTAAGATCTATGGCCCAGTATTTTTTAGGATATTTGGTACACAAATATAAAACTAAAATCTGAGAATACGTCATCAACTGTCACTTCGTCATCTGTCATGTCTGCCCATCATTCTGTACGTTCATTTGCTCGTATGTGCTGATTGCTGAATCCCAACCCGCACTTGCCCAGTTTTTCATTTTCCATGTACTTGTGACAGCCGTATGAAAAAAGATTAGAATTTTGGACTTTGGAAGCTTTTCTTCTGTACGGTTATTTATTCATATTGTTATGTACTATATGTTTCTTTATCATGCTCATTATTTAAGACATATTTTTATTCCAAATTTCATACCAAGTAATAATTTTAAAACGTAAGGAGCGATATCATATTGTGTATTAGAAACACGCTGTGGTGAGCGACTGTGTAGTACTCGTAGCAGATTCCGACGGTGGTGAGCAACAAGCGGCCCGTCAAGGCCAATGGGCGTTACCCATGATTGCCAACTGTGTAGATCAGCTTTTAGACTGAAAGATCTGTAACACTGCGGACGATCACTTGTTAGTAGGTAATACGATCGTGTTATAATAAATTAATAAGGAACCGAATGAGTTTTAGAATTTATAGTAATAGAATAGATATAAAGTTTCATACCTCCGTATCTTAAGTTCCATCATTTCTTACGCCTTTATAAGGTAAAAATACAGTGTATTCACTATTTGTGTAGGTAGTTTCAACGACCACAAATGATCCAATTGTGGATTCGATTCATTGAGACCCTTAAAATTTATTATCCGTATTGTTCGATCCAGACCTAGTGCTGAGAATAAATAACAAGCCGGCTAATAAATGGCTTTCGATGTAGGAAATTACGGCGAATAAAACTTTTCCGTGTTGGAAACATAAGTGGAATAAATTCGATGGTATCAGTACCGTATAGTTCCGAAAGGGCAGTTTCTTAGGGTAACAAAACAAATGATTTCGTGTTTTGTATAGCTGAGTGGCGTACCTTCGACCACTATGTCACCTGATGGTAAGTGATGATCTGGCCTAACTCAAACTCAAGAACAGCTGCCGGAATGCCAATTAGGAACTTGGCGAACGATTCACTACTTGAGGGTGTTAAATAACCAGGTGGGCATTTTTATGGGATAGGAGGGCAAACGAGCATGCGGCTCACCTGGTGGTAAGTGATCGCCGTCGCCCATGAACATCCGCAATACCAGAGGAAGCGTTGCCAGCCATTTTCAAAATGCCCTACCACCTTGTTATAACGTACCATCCTAAGCTTAATGTGCTCTTCAAAGGAAGCGCTCAGTCACCTTAAAGTTACTAGCGGTCATCAATCCTAGTAGTGCCTAAAGTTGATTGGTTAAGAATCTACTCATATCGACGTAAGTAGGGTATGCTACTCATGCGGTTCTTTCTTTTCCTTATTCGCATTGTACGATTATCCAACGGGAAGATATGGATTTATATTTATTTTCACCAGTACTATGTAATTAACAACATCACATAAATTGTTTCTTTACTTAAAATTATAATAAGAACACTACGTCCTCGTGTTTCGTCTTCACTGGTATTACTATAGATAGATACTAAGCCTCAGAGGTGCACGGCAAAATGTTATATAGTAAAATTAAATTAAACAATGACAACCACGATTACAACACTAATAAATGTATCTCTAGGTTAATGCTGTTAACACTATTGACCACATCATAACTTACCATCAGGTGAGATTGTAATCAAAGGCTTACCTATCAGCAATAAAAAAAACTCAAAGTATAGATAAATCTTTTAAAACGCAGTTTTGACGTTTTATGAACATATGTCAAAAACTAATAAAGATTCTCAACTATGAGTTAAATTGATTTATACAAGCCTAAGAATAAGGATAAAATAGTGTTGTCAAACTTTAGATTAGCATAAACAAATGAAAATTCCTTCTTAGAGAGTTGAGTGAAATTATATAATTAAGTTCCTAAATTATCTCCTAAATATGTTCACAGAGAAAGAAATCACAGGAGAATCACAGGAGAAATTCAATTAACTCTTGAAAAACATTTGATTATGAACGCTAAAGATTACGATTTTATATATATAATATCATTGATGAAACCCTACTCTGTGGTTATTTCAAGGACAAACATGTTCTGCCAAGCCAACTTATGGAAAACAAATATTGTAATCATTTTATAATATTTTTTGTATCACATTGTTAAAAGACGTTTAAACAGAATGGACCCATGTTTCTTGCCCGTTCTCCTCGGTGTAACTTTATACCTTTGCTGAGCGGATAGTAGAACCTTTCATTAAACTGATTCTTGTAATTAACCTCTATAAAAATGTCGTATACGCTGTAATTGAATAAATTATTTTGACTTGACTTTCAGAGGTAGTAAATAGGTACTCTTGTGGGAGCAACCCTCAACGTAATTTACTTATTTTATGTAGCAGTGATGGCTCAGTGGCATTGGCTATGGACTACCGCGCAGCAGGTCCATGGTTCGAATCCCGCCGCGGGCTTGAACTTCCCCGCATGGTGTAAGGGCATTTAGAGAATGCCCGCCTGGCTAGCGACTACCCTCAAGTGGAAAATCTGTCGCCAAGCCCTTAACGGTGTGTTCCGGCAGCTAACCTTGAGAGCCAGTAATTGTAGGTTAAGCCTGTTAGCACCTTTGACCACATTATCACTTACCATAAGGTGA
The DNA here is from genome assembly GCA_963890685.1 of Plagodis pulveraria. Lineage (NCBI taxonomy): Eukaryota > Metazoa > Arthropoda > Insecta > Lepidoptera > Geometridae > Plagodis > Plagodis pulveraria. The sequence continues at coordinate 15,906,016 of OY982959.1, forward strand.
GATTGTGTTCAAAGACTTACCTATCTGCAATAAAAATAAACACCAGGTGGTTTGATGCTTTATTATTATATTATTCCAGGTATGTACTAAGATAGAACAGCCAGCTGTGGAAGTCTCAGCGAAGCAATTGTATTCTCTTTCGTTCTTCGGTGGCTGCTGGGAAAATACCCCGCATCTTGAAATACCCGAGGGAAGCGAATCACTGAGAGAGTTTAAAGAAATCAACATATTAACTTTGCCAATTCTTTATATCCTTGAAAATATATTGTAGGAGTGCCAATTTAGAGAAATCACTCAAAATAAGTATTATAACGAAACCTAGTATTTTCAATTTGAGGACGTCTAAGTGTCAAATTCAATGTAGTTTTTGACTATAAATTTATAATTTGCAAATTTACAATACTTTTTTACTGAGACTCAAATTAGTGTAATATGTCGACAAGGCATAATTGACCCCTCTGTGGGGCGTGTTGTGCCGACCCTGGGGTTCGTTGTGCCGTTAAGGAAGTAAATATTTAAGACGCTGTCAAATGCTGAAATTTTGTCACTATCGTACTGCGTAGGAATGAAAGAGAGGCAGCGATGGTGAAATCGCGATCAGTTCAGGTAAAATCCGAAAATAATCTTAATAACACAAAAATAGTAACGTAAATCGAAAATGTGACTTTTCTTGTCACTTTTGATAAGGATTTGCTATTTTATTAATATATTTTCATACACATTCATACGTAAATAATTAAGATATTTACGTTACAAGCGTAATTTAGAGTCAACTTTGCAATTTTATTCTATCGAGAAAATTGTAAGGAATCGTGTTTCGGACTTTTCTTGGTCTTAGGTAATGTGATCAAGATTAACATTATTTTGCTAAAAATCTGTTCAAGTAAAGCTATTTAGCACTTGTCAGCGCCTTAAATATAAATTAATTACAATAGGTTAAAAAGAAATAACCAAGGTATTATATATTTCTGTTATATCTTTATTCATTAAGAAATAAACATTAACGTTACTACTTTTTCAAATTAACTCATATCAATAACTAGTGAGAAAAAAAAACACACATATAACATTTCTTCTTGTTTAAACTAAATAATACTTTTCATTGCTTCTCATTTGGTTGTTAAATGAAATCTGTTTCACCTTCTTAGTCTTATAATTATACATTTGGCACAATTACCTAAAAATAATCAACTTTTTAATAAAATCTACCTACACTTCTTATAGAATCATCATCAAACATTTTGGTGCGATAAATAGTTTTCTATCAGTCTTAAATCAGTCAGAGAGAAAGAGAGATAAGTCGTTGCTTCTTACTTTTACATCATTAATCTGAAAATGACTCGTCGGAACAGCAATAAGGACAGAGAAAAGAGACACTGTTTTCATCTTCTATGCATTTTAAGTGTGCCCAGTTCTTACACATAACACACTCCATTTTTCATTAGCTTCTGAGTTAGATTACGAATCACAGCAAAGGATACAGTACCATTCTAATTCATCTTCCTCATCCTCGCTATCAATATCATCTTCTTATAAAATTTTCCTTTTGGCTTGTTTTTACTATCTTTGCCTTTATTAGCATTTTCTCTGATTCTGACATTTAATTATTTTTCTCTTAGTGTTACTCTTTACTTTGGTCGTATTTGCTTGTATTTTCTGCTTTTTATCAGCAAGTGCATTCTTTTCGGGGTTGTCAGTAAGAACAGCAGATTTTCTTGTACGGCCTTTGTTTACTGCTGATAATTGAAGAGGAGCTTTAGGGAGTGGCCGATAATATCCGGTGAGAAAGTTACTGTATCGTTACAATGTCTCGGCTGAGCAGTAACTTGTCTGTGGAAGTAGGCTATAATAATGTAATACTAAAACAGCAAAATAGCTATAGTTGGGGGCTAGTTATGCCGCGGCACAACCAGCCCCAAACGAAAGGCACTTTCAACCCTGTTACAAGGACACAAACTATCAATCAAGTCGACAAATAAGTCACTAACAAAAGCTAGATTTCGATACAACAGGAATTTTGTCAATAAACTGTTATAATTACAGTGAAACACTGGCATTATTAGCTTAAAAATGCAAGAAAATTAACCAAAAAGTATAAACTCAAAAATACTCACGTGTCAACAGAGCGCCCGACTACTCGCCGCCGGCACTACCATCCCCAGGCACTTCCAACCCCGCACTCCCTCAAAAGAACTTTTGTAAATGTAATCTAAACGGCGAGCACCACAATTACATAAGGAATATCAAGCAAGACAGTTAAAAAGTCTTTCTTAGGTTATTGAGTGCGATTCTATAATAAAATTCTTAAATATATTATAGTTTCCCCAGAAGGAAAATTCAAGCTGCGTGAAAAAAACATTTTAATTGCAAAACCGTATTATAAAGTTGGTGATTATTTAGAAGACAAAAATTCTTGGGATATTCCGCCTCGGTCAAACCGTCACCTATGCGATTGGTGATGGATTTTATTATAGACTTACATATAAAGTATAAAGATACATAAAAAGAATGGCCACCGAGTTTCTTGCCCGTACTTCTCGAAGTGGCTCTATACCATTGTTGCTGACCGCTGCAGTAGAATATTTTAATAGTCAATTATGTAATTGATGTTCATGGGAGCGGTGTTTGTTTTTACGTAGTAGTATGGTATTGAGGCATAGAACATATAATAATACTACGTATAGAATGGACACTCCTCACCCCCCACCAAAACGAGCCTTCCTCACCCCGCCAGCGATTCTGAGCTGTCGCTGAACTGACGTGAGTACGGGACGCGCAACTCGCGCACGATGACGTGACGACAAAGCGTGACGATTGTACGATTATTTTAAAAGTTGAGAATGGGGTAATCATGTGCTGTTTACGGTTGCTTATCAACGAAACAAGAAATAGGATAGGAGTTTTTATAGATACCCATAGGATAAAACGAGGTAAGTCATTCTTGGTAACCTGCACTAAGTACCTACCTATTTGTCGTTCTTCAGTTATCCAGTAGGTTACTTATAAAAACAAACATAATACTTTTTCTTTATATTTTGTTCAAACTGCTATTCGAATAATGATAATTTTAGAAGATTTTCGTTTGCAAAAAATATCCATGGATATCGACTTCGTTTGCAGCGAAACAAGTGTCTTTGTAACCTTTACCTACCATAGAGAAAAGCAATACACATAATACCTTTGCCACGGTTGACACGCGGTACACTTCATGATTGTTTATTATACGAGAAGAACATAAATTATGATTGTATTTATTATCATTACTTGTATAAAATGTGAACTTGGAATCATACTTTTTGTATAGTGTAGGTATCTATTATTACTACTTCGTACATGGAGTTGGATTTTTGTGCTTGTAAATGTTTGTAAGGTAAGATAACCTATGAAATCTAATAAGTAATATTAACAGCACCAAAAGATTGTTAGGTAGGTAAGTACAACAATTATTTATACGATAACAACCTTAGAGTTCACGCATACATTTACGCGTGTACGAAAACAACATTTGTGTAGCGTCTGTGTAATAGGTAGTTAGAACGCGGCTTTTGTTCTACCGAAGTTAAAATAACGCTCTTCAAAGCGTACTGTACATCGCTATACACGTGCAGCCTTTGGGCTAACTATACGAAGAGGATCTACAGTGCCCTCCGCGTCCAATACAACAATGCGTTCAGGGCGGTGTTGGGGCTGCCACGTTTCTGCAGTGCCTCGGGGATGTTTGCGGAGGCACGCGCTGACTGCTTCCATGCGACGATGCGAAAGCGTGCTGCGTCTTTGATGCGCAGAGTACGTGCCAGCTCCAACACCCTCCTGGCGATGATAGCAGACAGATCAGACTGTCCATATGTTCAGCATTGCTGCGACAGACATGTCGTGGCAATATATGAGTAATAATGAATTAATCATTATTCATTAGTTCTAATAATATTTGGTTTTGTATATGGGTGTATGCCTGAAATAAATGTCTTTTATTATTTATTTATTTATTTTGTATAGAGAATGAGTAGAGTGTCCAGGCTGTGATTGAGGGTTGTCTCTCTAGCTCTATCTATGCGCTATGCACTACCTCTATGTTATTTTAGATACTATGGTTACACCTACGAATAAATATTTTATTCGTAGGGTTACACTAATACCTTCTTTATGATTCTTATCTCCTGGTACTCCAAGGTTTGATTTGGTTAGTTTGTAGCGTGTTATGTACAAAAATCAGAACTGTTTTTACACCCTACAAAACTTTCACAATCGCCTAAAATAATGTGTGTGTGTTAATAAGTGATAACAAAATTCAATACTAGTTTCATTATTTTCAGAATCTTTTAAAATCAAACTAGTGGTTAAAATAAGATCAAGTAGATTAGTAGAGTAAGATCACATATGGTTTATTACGCGTCAGCACACACACTACACTTACTCTTACCCTTCTGACTGTGATTTTCCAAAATACAATCATTTAAGAATGTAATATTTTGCGAATATAATGTTTTGCGAATGTAATATTTTGAGAACAAAGGGTCGTAGACGCCAAAATTGAATAAATGGTTTTGACTATGCCTTTGACCTCATACCTAGTATTGTCAATTATTGATAATGATATTATATACAAAAAAACGTAATATACCCATTGTTCCTGGTGGCTAAACTAGTTTGCCAAAGTGATTTGCCCTCCACGAGGACAAAGTAATAATATGTTATTGATGTAAAGCCCAAAATGAACAAGGCAAACTCATTCCACTGGCAAGCAGCATAAAGTGCGTTGTTGTGTGCCATGAAAAAAGGTACAGAAGATATTTGACACCGCGTAATCTCGGTGATGATGACAATGCAGTGCATTTACCTACATCTTCTAACATCAGAGGAGCTAATTGGTTATTGTGTAATTTCATTCAAATAATCTATTTAAACCAATGATGGTCATGTGGCAATGACAAAGCACTGCCTCCGCACTCCTCCATCCGTTATGTGTAAGTTTCGATATACCTACCGATGCTTTTTTTTACTAAATTATCCATTTTTTTCTGAGGGTGCTCACTCAATTCACTCACACACAAAAACATAAGCCAGTATTGTACTTGAAATGAAAAACATTTCTAAGAACATTATATTCTTTATTAACAGTTGTTCAGATCTAAATATAAGCAAATAAAAAAACCGGATAAAAAAAACTGTAGGTACAAATCAACCTTTAAAAGAAACTTATTTGATATTTGCTTTACATACAAACTTTGCTTAAATTGTATATAACATAATTTTACAGAGGGGAATGTTACAAGATCCAAAGGTACTTCTGAGACTGTTCTATTCCCAGTTGGCAGTACCTTCGCTTCATTTAAAGGTACTTCTACTTACTTTTTCAACATGTTACGATTTTATTTTCGTATAGAGTGCCTTAGTAATGATGTGGTGAATTCGACAAAAATTGCAGAAATAAGAATCACTCAGCTAAACAATTCATTATTGAACGGGCAGCATACCACCGTTCCCAAAGTTTAAGATTCCGTACCTAAATAGTAAAACGGAGGTCATTTAATTTTGAAGTAATTTTTGTCCATGCGTATGTAAACAACCTTATATAGGTACTATGTCACGGGCAATCTGCCTGGTAAATGGATTTAATTAGGTTAATTTAATTAAGCTGCGTATTCACTAGAGATTTGCGATGAAAATGAGCGGTGTAAGAGAAAATATATCTCTAATAGAATCGCTTCATTTTTCTAGTCTCGCTGGGCGCAGGAATCCTTCCAGCAATTGAAGCCCTCGTAGCAAAGTTTGCTTAGCTGTACTTAACCGATCAGCAAAGTTAAACAACGTCCACCGCGCACATGACGTTGGATGGGTGACCGCTAGTGACATTACTACTGAGCGCTTCCGTGCTTCGGAAGGCACGTTAAGCCGTCGGCCCGGTTGTTGTCTTAGGACGGCAGTCGCTATATCGTGGTGGTAGGGAATTTTGCGAATGCCCGCCTGGCAAGCTACCACCCTCAAGTAGAAAATCTGTCGCCAAGCTCCTAACGGTGTGTTGTGGCAACGATCCTTGAGAGACAGCGCGCAGCGCCTTGAGATTTCGAGCTCCATCTTAGACCACATTAACGCTTAACATCAGGCAGGGTATGGAAAACGCGAACCTATTTCGAATAAAAAAAAATAGTGAATCTAGGTTAGCCTGAACAACATCTTCGACCACATCATCACTTACCATCAGGTGCGATAGTGGTCAAAGGCTTAACGAATCAGCCATAAAAACCTATTGGTGTTTTTTTTTTTTCGCACACCGTTCATTTTCCTTGCACATCTCTGGACACGCAGCCTAACACGGCTCTTTACTGACTTAACACCCCTATTATCAGAAATTAGTGTGTAAACTACCAACGCAATCATTCCCAAAGTTAGTAGGCAGCAAGGAGGTACTGGCCTGTAAAACCGACGGCAAAAACTATGCGATTTGCGCATGTTTGATTCGCGAAGGACTTTGTACCGCCCCACTTCAGGAATTGGATGAGGGCAGTCCATACAGCTTATCTAAGGCCCAGTATTTCAATCATCGAGAGGCAGTGTTACCATATGAATAAAGAACGGTCTGAATGAAAGCTTGTGCACAGCTATGTGTGCGTAATTATAGTCACTGACAAGAAGCGCAGGGGTTACAGCGGTTTCCTTTGGGTGCAGAACCGGTTTGAACCAGCTCAGTAAGCGGGCACAGATTTCAAAACTTTCATTCTGTGCCTTTCTTTATCAACGTGGTTTTACACATAGTCCGACTAAATTTAAAACTAACATTAATTGTCATTTCCATGATCACGTTCATTTTAATATGTCTGCAATAAATTTTATTTTGGAAGTACTGTACTGTATCAGCCGGATAGTCCACTGCTGAACACAGCCTCCTCCGCTATCATCACGCTTGGCAGGCGGCTTCGGGATCGCAGTGTGAGATATCAGTATCTCAGAAAGTGCTGCTGCCCAACTTCATTTTGGAAGTGCTTGGTTCTTTTTCACTAACATATTAACTGATGGTTGAAAAATTGGCGTGTCATTGCCATGCCATCGGTAGCAATAAGGAATGGTTTTGAAAAACTTCTAAAAAGAGAATGAATGTGTTTTTGACATGTAAAGTTTAACTATTCAAATTTTGTGAAAAAAATCAAATTATCAAAAAGAAGGGTCATAACTTACAAGTAATGGTAACATATAAATTAAATATATACATATATAATACTCATTAATTTTGTACGGAAAGATTAGATACAATAAAAAGAAACAGAATTCAACCATACATAATTATTTTAAATAATTTAAATTAAATTGATCAATTACGCTCAATGAAAGCTACTTACGACGGAGATCAATAGATACATTAATTTACTTATTCATATGTCCTTACAAGTAGGTACATGTTCGTAATATATGCAGTGTAATTTTTGAAGATAAAAGTCGTGTTTTTGTTATCGGTTTTTCAAGGAATAAAAAATATATTTACATTATTTACAGCAAACATCATAAATCTACATATGTAAATCTTCTTACAATAATAAAAGCTTATGAATGAAACTTCTGAAATCTTCATTATCCCCTAGGTGGTAGATTTTAAATATTTTTTAAATAGCTGTGGAAATATTTCATTAAAACATCTTTGTGGTGCTAACGATGTTAAAATAGTATGTTTAATTAGCTCATTTGTAAAGATAACTCACTGAAACCAGTTACAAAGAAAAACCAGAAAAAAAAGAAACCAGTTAAAAAGTAGTACAAATTATACAGTTAAAAAGGGTAAAATAAGGGTGAAGTCGCGTTTTTTTACTGTACATACTCATGTAAGACTTCAATACATGAGCAAAACAAGCATATCCTTACAAATTGTAAGTAATTTCAAAAATATGTTAGTTTTAACGACATCCTTAAGAGGAAGAGGTTCTCTGGTCGGCCCGTATATTTTAAATTTTAGAGAAACATTTTATATTAGGCAAGTTTTGGCGTCCACTTATTTCACTTCACTAAACACTTCGTTTTACTTATCTCGTTATTCACTGGTTACGCTTTTCACTGCCGTAAACAAATGTAAACAATCAGTAGCAGAATAGTAGGTGTACTGGGGTGTATCTTCTCGCCTGAAGACCACATGGACCAGTGATCGGGGCTCGACTCTGGTCATAAACTTGGAGATAAGTCTGAAATAAAGACAAACATTTTAGACTTCATATTAAGTACTTTGAACTCGTATTCGATCTCGATTACGTCCATATATTCGCTCTAGGTAGTAGGATTTCTCTCTTCGCTACGATACCATGGATTAGGCACGCTTTATGGCCGTGGCAACCGAATTTTACAACCAAACCTAATGAAGAAGATGATTTGTGAAGCGCTCGTAGCGATGCGCGCGGTCATGAGTTGGATGGGTGACCGCTAGTGACATTACTACTGAGCGTTTCCGTGCTTCGGAGGGCACGTTAAGCCGTCGGTCCCGGTTGATGTCTTAGGATGGCAGTCGTTATATAATGGTGGTAGGGTATTTTGCGAATACCCACCTGGCTAGCTACCACCCTCAAGTAGAAAATCTGTCGCCAAGCACCTAACGGTGTGTTCCGGCAGCTGTCCATGAGAGCCAGTACTTCTAGGTTAGCCTGAACAACATATTCGACCACATCATCACTTACCATCAGGTGAGATAGTGGTCAAAGGCAAACCTATCAGGCAAAAAAAATATTTAAATTAGCAATATTTTTAATCTTGCTAATTTAAATATTGTCTATTTTTAATCGACTTCAAAATAAAGTTCAAGAGGGAAGTTCTGAGTTCTATTGTACATACATAAAATCACGCCTCTTTCCCTCGATTGTATTTAAATACACCTTTTTTGTGTTACTTAACTCACAACCCAGACATGTATGATTTTAAAAAGTTTTTATTTAATTTGAAAGTATATACAGATTGGTACTACCATAGCAATTTCATTAAAATCGGTTGAGTGGTTTGGTTTTAAAATCAAAATAACTTGGTTATGTCATCCAGGTAAACTAAATTGCGTATTTCATTCTTTTCAGTCTTGGAAGTCGGTATGGTTTGTTTGATAGTAGGTATTTCATTATTAATTAGTTGTCAGTCAATAAAAAATTAACATCTTTGTTCTGGGTAGAAAGACAAGCCTCGAGATTTTACAGCGAACAGTGAGCTGGTAGGTTCGAACTAACAGATTAACGCTTAAAAAACACTTCTTTAAACTAGTATTTTATAATCGGCGTTTCTTTTTTGTTTAATCACTTTAGGGCCTGTTTCAGAATGTTCGAGTAAGTTCCGATTATACCAGATATACCGGATATACCCAGAACATAAAATAACTGAATGATAAAAATTACAGTTAACATGCACCGCGTTTCAAGCTTTAAGCTTTAACCGATGGATAGGCTAAATCGATCACTGTGAAACGCAAAGATAGTGTTTTATTTATTAAATATGTTGGGTAGTATAACCGGAACTTACTCGAACATTCTGAAACAGGCCCTTAGGTACATGATTTGGGTGTCAAATAAAATATAAAATAATACGTCATGCCTCTAAAATTTTAATAATTTTATTAAAAACACTAGAATTAAAAGGAATATTTTCTAACGTAAATTAAATCGGCTGTACCTGGATTCTGCATTTGGTGTTGACTCAGAACAACTACGAAACTGTCCTCATCGTCGGAGAATTTCTCTTTGGTGTGAAGGTCCGCTTCAGATACAGTACCTAATAGAAACAAAAAATAATAATTAATCGAAAATGATATAATAAAACATAAAGAAGATCCACGCCAAACTACGAATAATGCTATAGGTTTAAATTTAGATGAAAATTATTTTCGATATTAAGAAAAAAATTAAGTGTTATTGAAAAAATGCTAATAACCTCTTAGGGTTGACTTCTGCTAGTCCTAACAAATAATTAGAGATAACATTTTTTTGTGTTTGTTTCTGTGTATTTGACGGAATAAACACGAGGACACCTGAGGTAAAAGTCTCTTGTACCTGTAATTTATTATACATATTTTTATTATTTTTCTCGAGGTAAATATTCACAACTCTATTCAAAGGGAGCGCGGCGCGGTCCAGTGCCAGCATTTCTCCAATAACCCTGTATTTTAATCATCTTTCCTAGAATAATAAAATATATATTATTGATTAGTAATATTAGTACTGCTATCAGCTGTATCAACATTGAATTTAATATTCACGAAGGACGAGGCTAAAAGCGAGAAAATAGTTTCATAACATAGTATTCCGAACTATTTCATAATATACGAAAAGCATTTCTGGAATTTCCGTCGGGGATACATTTTTTGTCGTCTAGACTCATAACATTATAGTAAACCAACTCAGACAATAATAAGTTTCCTACTGCGAGCCTGTCTGGATGTATGCAGCACCAAATATTTTACCTTCAAGTAGTAGTGAAAAAATATTTCTGTAGAATCAGGAATTTGAGAAACGTATCTCAGGTTCAATAGGGCAGTGTAGGCATGAGCAAACAAATATCCATCTCATCCTTTATAGTATAAGACTCATTTTGTAACCAATCAATAAATATTACAAATTCAAAATGTCAATGACTGAACCATTTGGGTTGCCTGTTTATTTGCAACTTCCAATAATTCTGATATGTATGAAAGGTCCCTCAACAGTCTTCAATATAGCAGTAGTATTGTAAGAAGCTCGTAGTATTATTTGATAAGATAATCATCATTAATTCTTCACTCTTTATTTTTATTATACTTCGAGTCTCTGTTACCCCAAGGAACGAGTCGTCGCGGGTCCGTATCTCGCCCGTGGTGTATATTTTCCTTTCCTTGTAATAGTTCGTAGTATTTCGTGACGTATAGATATATGTGTCATAAATATTTGGCAACCTAATTAGGCCAACGAAATGTTGTTTTAAATAAAAAAAAACTCCCCAACGAGTTGAACTGTTCCGTACTAACACAGTGTGCCAAAGAATCATATTTTTTCTGATTAGCAATTATCCTGTTATTGGTATTTGTTGTTATACGACAGTTTTTACACAAAATAAACATACCAAATTTGTCGCTTGTACATGATTCAATAATTTCCTCGTGGAGTGAATGTCACTCCCTCCCCCAATTTCTTCCCATACGTGTCGTTAGAGGCGACTAAAGAAAAATACCGGAAGGTGGGTAGCAGCGCCTTCTGAAGAACTGTCAATTTCTACTGCGATCCCCAATGAGCGAGACCTTGTTCAACGGTAGACATTCCAATTGCTGTGATGATATGATTAAAAAACTTTAATTTTAACCGGCTACCTATTACTGTACTCCGTAATAGATAGCCGACCATTTGTCTGCCTTTTCAAGGATCCGTGCACACGAGTCTTACAAATGGATGGCCGGACAGCACAATGGAGGCTCAGTAAATATAGGGCCTCGTTTTCTAGCACAAGACCCAAAAAGGGATAGCAGCATCTTAAAATAACTTACCTGAAACATTCGCGTACGAAGTAACTTCAATTACTGGTGTAGTTAATTCTGTCGGAGACGTTGTAGTCGACGTTGTCGTGACCAGCGCTAAAACAAAGGAACTCTATATTCAAAGTCATTTTAAACCTTACAAAAACTTGTGTAAAGTTGAGTATTCCAAGTTCCAAGATTATTTTAAGAGCCATTAAAAAGTACAATTAAAAATTAAGCTGCGGCGGTAAACGTTAATTAGAATCAACACCTTTAATTTTAACCGAAATTAATTTATAGCGGTAACAAATGTAGGTATTAATTCTAATTAATTTTTGTATTATGGGATCGCGAGCGAATAATTAAACATTATATTATTATATCGTATTCTGGAACTGTGAAATCATAACTCAATTTAGCAGCTCTGAAGTAATTTTTTTCTTAGTAATTATTTGATACTGATATAGTTATAATGAGATATAAAAATGTTATGTGCCAATGTTTTTTTTATAGATTGGCATCCTTAATTTCAGTCCATTATATAAGTAAGGGAGACTGGGGCTGGTTGTGATAGAGGTAGGTAGCTACAATGGCAATAGTAGTTAAACCCAGGACGCTATTTTGTCGTTATAAAGAGACAAATCATCAGCCGTCACGTCACGCAAAACTGTGGCGCTAGAGTTTTTGTAAGAAGAACCCGGGTATGATGATGCCAAAACCGCAGGTTTGTAATATTTTAGTTTTTGAGAAATATTGGTTCTTAAACTTTGAAACATGAGTTTTGGTGTTGGAGCTAAAAGTGACATTTGCTCGATGTAAGTTGTGACTTGTCACTACCGGCCCCGAAGTGCTTGTCCCGAAGTATTATTGGAGCTGACTACAACTTGTTATTTTTTGCAGGAGAGGATACATAAGAAAAACTGTGCGTAATAATATATGAAATATTTCTGAAAAGAACACAGTGTTACAAGATTCTAACAATGAAAATGTAGAAGATTAGTATTTTACATGATATTATATTAACTAATTGATGAGAGTTAAGCTGGTTTATCAATGGGTAGTGTCATACAAACAACAGTTTGTGTGAAACTTGCGAGATGTGCTAGGAGAAAATTTCTATCTCACTCTCACATATTATGTTTTAATTGCGTAAGTGATTGATAAGACTATAGTGTTGCTTTGTTTACCTTTTAGGACATGATTGTTTTTTTTATTGATAGTCATAATATTTTTTACGGACGAGGCATAACGTTTTGTTTATCGTACGCAGTGTTTTTAAAGTTAAAAGTTTTATTCTTTTGTTCTAGGTTGGAATTTAAATTTGAATATTATGTTTTTATGAGCTGCAAAACAGAATAATATTTGTTATAATATAGTTGAAAGTTACCAGTAAGCAAATCAGCATATTTTTGTTTTAATAATGCAAAATACTGTATCGTTATCTATATCGTTATCGTTACTGTATCGTACACATTTGGGCATATGTTGTTATATTTATTTTTACCTAAATTAAGACGAAACTGTGATTGTTCCTAATAAAAATTTTGTTGCATCTCTTTTTGGTTGTAATATGCCCCTTGCAATGACAACCAACCCCTGGTGCGGTGTTAAAAGTAACACCACTTTTTTTCCGAGAATTAATTTATTTATGCCATTCCTAATAGTCAGGAAACCAAACTTATTTATAAATTTCAATTCTGAATAGTTACTTAATCAAACAGACCAATATTCAGGTAAAACAATTAAACAAACAACTGTGACGGTAAATAAAAAAAACAGCCCCAGTCTCCCCTAGTTTTCTTTAATTGTCTTAAGGGTATGATGTAGTTAATGGTGGTAATTAGTGATGGCTTAATGAGAACCGGATTTCCAAGACAGCTGCCAAAACACCATTAGGTGCTCGGTGACAGATTTTCTACTTGAGTGTGGTATGCAGTCAACGTTACTGACCGAAGCACGAAAGCGCTCCAATTCAAGTAAATTGGTTAACAACGCCTAAGCAATCACTGCTACGTGTACTTAAGTTTCTGATGTTGGTTTATGAAGAGCCATATGCGGCGATCTTTAACGGATATCTGTGTACGGGACCCGCAAGTTATACTTAGGTCAGGTAAAATAAGTGACATACATTCAACGTGATCATAGGAAATTTTACAAATGTCCGATAAATTAATTAGTAACCATGCATCCATTACAGACCGCAGTTAATAATAAATGACCTGTTCGAGAACTTGTTTATTTAATGAGATTAGCCGTTTAATTATGGTCAAAGTAATTATTTATTATCTGGTTTCAGGTAATGCAATGATAGGCTACAAACATCAATTAATAAAAGCGTAATGCTAGCAAATGTGATTCAACTAATTCATTATTGAACACGAATTTGGGATATCAATACGTTCACTGTACGCTTTTCGTCAATGCTTGTTTAGGGTTTATTGCTCAGTATTTTTTACACATTTTTCTTTATACCACACCCACTCAGAAAGTGTATTTGCTCATTAAAAACGTGTTTTATAGTTCGTAATTTTTCCCTGATAAATGTGCGGCGGGAAAAGTTATATGGAATTTCATTCCTGCCCTCCGTAGCAGTGAAGGAATGTTGCATGAAAATCCATGCCTGCCCTGCTTGCGTTCTATTGTCTTTGATTTTTTTTAGCTGTGAAATTAAAAATTCATACGTGAAGTCAAAAAAGTTTTATATCAAATAATTAGATAAAAGAGGTAGTAGGATTTTTTTTGTACCCGATTTTCATTCAGAGGAGGTTGGCAACATTTTTCTGCACTACGAAAAGAAAAGCGCGGCAATTTTTTATTTTCTTTTCCACTAAATTGATTATTTAACATTACGCTTATAATTGGACGTAGCTACGCAAAAAGGATCCAATCCACACTTTTTCTGAAATTGAGTTATATATACCAAATTATATTATAGCATCCTCAGCGTGATATTAAAAAGATCCATGTGACATATACAATTTTAAACATATCTACAACTACTGGATACCAAGCCACGTCTATGGGCTACATCAGATATTTTTCATCAATACAAATCCAAAGCTTTTGAAACATTTTTGAGAAATGGTAAATTTATGGAATATGTGTTTTAGGAAAATCACAAAAATGTCCTAATCCGCTTGGATCTTTTTTGAGAAATACACTTTATATTCCCAATTAAATATCAGAAACGATCCAAATTAGTTGAATCCTTTTTGCTAAAAATAAATGTCTCGTTTACCAACATACTTAAATATCAAAAAGGATCCAGATTAGTTGAATCCTTTTTACTAAAAATAAATGTCTCGTTAACCAGCATACCTGCTTATCCAAGCTAACCTCCAACACAGCGCCTCAGGTTTCGCCGCTCTGCGAAGAACCCTGGAAGAGCAACCTAACACAATAGCACTGGTCCAGGAACCCTACCTAAGTCGTGGAAAGGTGAGTGGTTTCAACGCCCTAAGGGGCAATTTGTTCACTCCCACTGTGCAAAGTGCAAATCAAAACGCGGACTTTTGTTTACGTACCAAACTTATACAAAGCATCGATGATAACACATCTATGCAACTATGATCTTACGGTAGTCAAACTAGAGACGGGACTGCAAGGACCGCATAGTACTGTTATAGTGGCCTCGGTTTATATGGACATAGAGGCAGAAGCACCTCCTTCAGCAGTTGAAGACCTACTGCACTTATGTGCAGTAAATAAATTAGAATGCGTCATGAGCTGCGATGGCAATGCACATTGCTTTCTTTGGGGAAGCCCAGACACAAATGATAGAGGAAATGATTTATTAGATTTTATCCTACGAAATGATCTCATAGTTCTGAATAGAGGCACTGAACCTACTTATGTTAGGTCCAATGCCAGAACTATTATTGACATTACTTTAGCTACCAGCGGAATTGCAGCCGGAAATGAGGCCTCGGGATCGGACCATAGAAGGATAAGGTTCAGCTTACAGGTAAGAAAGCATGAACCGCGCACCTACAGAAACCCAAAGCATACTGATAGAACTCTCTACAGAGAAACATTTGAAAAGGCACTAGAGGTAGGGCCGCAAATTGAAGCGACTACAGAGTTGTTACCCCAAAACATTGAAGAGACTATAGATTTCGTGGTACGCTCCTTAAAGGAAAGCTACGAAAAATCTAGTCCCTTAAAAACGGTAAGTACTAAAATAATGAACAAAAAGGACAGAAGGTGGAACAAGGAACTTCGCAAAGCGAGGAAGAAAATGAGACACCATTTCAACCGAGCAATGAATACCGATCTTGATGAAGATTGGCAAGAGTATAGGAAAACACGTCACTGATTCAAGATTACAGTCGAAGAAAGTCGGAAGAAATCGTGAAAAAAATACAGTAACTCTATTCAATCCGAAAGTGAGACTGCCAGACTTAAAAAAGTACTATTTAGCGACTCCCATGCCAAGCTAGGAACGTTGAAGAAGCCTGACGGCTCTTATACGATGTCAGACCAAGAACAGTTTGAACTTCTATTACAAACCCACTTTCCAGACTGTCATATAGACAATGAAGAGGAATGGGAAATATAAACTATGCAAAAGCCTGGCAATGAAGACTGGGCCTTTGCTGACAAAATTGTGACTGAAGAAGCTCTGCTTTGGGCGGTAAGCACTTTCCAACCATTCAAGGCTCCTGGAACGGATGGAATCTTCCCAGCGCTTCTGCAGTGGACTCTTAACAAGATAAAATCTCATCTTCTGGCCATTTTCTGGTCATGTCTATCATGGAAATATATACCTAAATCATGGCGGGAAGTCAGAGTCGTGTTTATACCAAAACCAGGTAAAACAGATTACACCAATCCAAAGTCATACAGACCGATAAGTCTAAGATCATTCATGTTAAAAACCTTGGAGCGACTTTGTGATAAATACTTAAGAAGTGGACCTTTAGCGGAAAACCCTGCCCACAAAAATCAACATGCGTACCAGTCTGGCAAGTCTACAGAGACTGCCCTCCACCATGTGGTACACAAGATCGAATCAGCACTGGAAAACAAGCAGTCCTGCTTAGCTACCTTTATTGACATTGAAGGAGCCTTTGACAAAACCACCTTTTCCAGCATTAACCATGGACTGAGAAATAGGGGTGTTGATGATAGAGTGAATACCTTTGTTACCAATATGCTCTCTAAGAGAGCAGGGAGAATTTCTATTCTGGAACAGCCCGTTGTCGTGTTACGAGAGGTTGCCCACAAGGAGGAGTTTTGTCACCTCTGCTATGGGTAGTAGTAGTAGTGAATGAGGTGGTTGAACTCCTGAACAAAGATGGTATGGTCACTGTAGGATACGCAGATGACCTAGTTATAATGATCTCTGGACTGTTTGAGGCAACCCTCTGCGAAAAAATGCAGAGGGCTCTTCAGATAGTCGAGGAATGGTGTCAACGTCACAGTCTATCTGTGAACCCACAGAAAACAGAAATAGTCATGTTTACTCGAAAAACAAAGTTAGCAAATTATAACCTTCCTACGCTGTTTGGAACAAAACTGACCCTAAGTAAGGAGGTTAAATATCTAGGCATTTGGCTTGACAGTAAGCTTTTTTGGGGAAAACACCTTGAACACATCACAACAAAAGCTACAAAAATTTTGATGCAAAGTACAAGAGCAGTAGGGAAAGACTGGGGTCTCAAACCGAAGCTCTATCGATGGATCTACACAGTCATAGTACGACCGGTCCTCACCTACGGCTGCGTAGTGTGGTGGCCACGAACAAGTCTGGTAACTACAATAAAGAAACTGCAGCAAACCCAAAGACTGGCTTGCTCCTTGATCAGCGGCTGTATAAAATCGACACCATCAGCTGCCCTTGATGTCATCCTGGGTTTGACGCCACTGCATCTTCATATACAGCAAGAAGCAATGGCGGCAGCATTAAGGATAAAGTCAACAAACCAGTGGATAGGCACTGGACAAATCATAAACCATTGTCGAATACTAGACAAGGCCACTAAAATAATCCTCGAATCAAAGCAAGGCACTGACAAAGTAGCCAGTACCCACCTTGACAATAAGAAGTACAAACTGGCTACTGAGAACAGTGTAATGACAGATCTAGTGCCGTCACACAATATCTACACAGATGGCGCAAAAAATATTGATTTTCATTGAATAAGTAGGTAATTAAAATATTATCTGGATCGTTACTGATGAATGTATGTTGAACAGCATCCCTTACATTTATTTATTTAGCAGAAAGGATCCAGACCCACTTTTTTTCAATTATCTCTATAAAATTGTATTGCGTACACTGCAAAACTTAATACCAAAATTAAATACGAAAAATTTGCTAAGTAATCATCACAATAAATATGATCTAAACATATCAATGTTCGACTAAACTCAGTTACAACTTCATTAGCGTTTAGGGGGCTGAGTCATCCGCGTCCGTAGGAGAGTACCCTAGAGCGAATCCCTACACGTGGTCCCCGGGTGGTGCTAAACAGATGATATACTGGTGGTAGGCTTCGGCCGAGGCTAGTGACCACCCACTGGACAAAGTCACGCCGCCAAACGACCTAGTCGTGTTCCGGCGTGTTGTCCAGTGACGCCGTATGAAAGTCGGGTCAGAACAGTAGCATCCTAAGTAGCCTGAATAAGAAGCACAACGTTCGGCCGCATTGGGCGACTAGTCGCGGAGGGTAGCGGGATCCGAGGCACGGTGCACCGCTGGCCGACCGCAGTCAGTAGGGGACCCAATTGTGACTTAGCCACTCATGAAAGGCTGTCCCGCCAACTGTGAAAAATCCCAGAGATGCGCCATCACGCCGGTCGGCAACCGGGAGAGAGGACGCGATGGACATTTCTGGGGGGGCTCGGGCGTCCCCGCAGTCTCCAGACTAGTCCCCCGTCGATGTGTGCAGTTTCGTTTTGTTTTGCAGGATCTACTGGGCGTGATGCCTCGTTCTACTGCCGACTTTCAACCTTTTTACTCCCAAACTCACCATGCACAGAAACAAAAATATGAGAAAGTTTAGACAGCGGCTGCACTCCCTCTCACTGAAAGTGCACCTCTGCAATATAAGAGGCTTGCACTCTAATCTCGTTCCTGTCCATTACCACCTGGAGACAGATAAACCTCACCTTTTGTTTCTCACGGAGACGCAGATTGGTTGTCCATCCGACGTGTCGTACCTTACTTACCCAGGGTACACCCTGGAGCACAACTTTAAATCACACGCGGGCGTATGTGTATATGCCCGGGATGACATCTGCATTCGGCGTCTCCGAAAATTTGAAGACCCCATGTTCTCTGTGCTTTGGGCGCTGGTGGACACAGGTGTTGAGAAGATTCTCTACGCTTGTGTTTACCGCTCTCATAGTGGAGATCAGAGGACGACCAGGCTCACCGAATACCTCAGTGAGGTGGCGGACGCAGCTCAACAGAGGTACCCTACTGCCCAATTGGTGTTTCTGGGGGATTTTAATGGCCATCACCAGGATTGGCTATACCCATACCAGGACACCAACCATGCAGGTAGAGAGACGCGAAAGCTTGCTTTAGCGTTAAATCTCACCCAGCTGGTCCAAGGAGCCACGAGGGTACCTGATGTTGAGTCTCACACAGCCTATTGCCTGGACCTTCTGCTGACAACTGATCCAGACCGTTACTCGGTGTCGATTTGTCCACCGTTAGGTAAGTCCGACCATTGTCTGGTGAAATCTGTATCCGTCTACTCTCCGCCCAATTCCAGCCCTCGAGGCACCCGGCGGATGTGGCGATACAAATCAGCAGATTGGGATGAGATGCGGTCTTTCTTCGCATCTTATCCGTGGCAGCCTGTATGCTTCTCTTCTGGTGATACTACCGCCTGTGCAAACGCCGTGACAGATGTGTTGCGTTTAGCAATGGAATACTTCATTCCATTCTCTGACGTACCACTGTCCGGCAAAGCTCGCCCATGGTTCAGTCCTGAATGTGGACGCGCTGAGGCGCTAAAACATCAAGCATACTTAGCCTGGGTTGATGCTCGTAAGCACAAGGCAAAGGATATTCACTTAAAGAAGAGAGCTTTTAACAAGGCTGCCAAAGCCAGCAAAAAGGTCTTACAGAAGGCTCGTTTTGACCACATTGGCCGAATAGGGAACAAGCTTGCTTCATACCCTACGGGTAGTAAAGCGTTTTGGTCCCTAGCTAAATCGGTTGAATCGAACTTCTGCCGCCCCTCACTGCCTCCACTGCAGAAACCTGATGGAACGCTGGCTCACACCGCTGAAGAGAAAGCAAACCTGTTTGCTTCTCTGTTTGCGGAGTCTTCACGTCTTGATTCTGGTACTGCGACTCCTCCAATTCTACCTCGAAGCGAAATTGTCATGAATGACATACATATTCGCCAAAAGGATGTTCGTAAGACACTATGCAATCTGGACGTGAATAAAGCCAGTGGTCCTGATGGTATACCTGCAATAGTATTAAAAACTTGTGCGCCTGAGTTGTCTCCTGTACTAACACGCCTTTTTCGGCTGTCTCTTGAGACTGGTAAAGTGCCCAAATCATGGAAGCTTGCTAACGTGCAACCCGTGCCTAAAAAAGGTAGTCATGCCGACCCTGCTAACTACAGACCCATCTCTATCACGTCTATACTCTGTAAGAGTATGGAGCGTGTTCTCAACTGCCGGCTCCTGGCATACCTAGAAATGAATGATCTCCTCAGTGACCATCAATACGGGTTCCGCCGAAATCGGTCCACTGGGGATCTTCTAGCGTATGCCACGTATATCTGGAGTGAAGCCATTGAGAAACAAGGGGAAGCGCTTGCCGTCTCCCTTGACATCTCTAAGGCCTTTGACAGGGTCTGGCATGACGCCCTTATTAGCAAGCTTCCTGCATACGGCCTGCCTACTGGTTTTTGTGCGTGGATATCGGACTTCCTGAGGGATCGATCATTACGAGTAGTCGTTGACGGCTGCTCGTCAGATCAAATGGGTATCAATGCCGGTGTTCCCCAGGGGTCAGTGCTCTCTGCGACGCTCTTCCTGCTGCATATCAACGATCTGTTAAAGCCCGGTACCTTTGGGTATGCAGACGACAGCACGGTTGTAGAGAGCAATACATCTACCGCACGAACCAGTGAGCCAGAAATCCAGAGACTCAGAGAAGCTATGGTCGAACGCTTGAACTTATCCCTTAAGGCAGTCTCTGACTGGGGCGATGCCAACCTGGTTAAGTTCAATGCCAATAAGACCCAGGCGTGTTTGTTCTCCGCTAAAAGGAGACCATTTCAACTGTCTCCAACTTTCCGAGATGTATCTGTGCCCGTCACAGACCACCTAGACCTCCTCGGTGTCACTCTATCATCGACTCTAAACTTTGGCTCGTATATCGAGTCAAAGGCTCAGTTAGCCGCCAAGAAACTTGGTATCCTCTCAAAGGTGAGACGGTACTTCACACCGGAACAGATGCTAACTTTGTACAAAGCGCAAGTAAGGTCCTGTGTTGAGTACTGCTCTCACCTCTGGGACGGCTCTGCCAAATACCAACTTGAGGCACTGGAGTCGATTGAGAGACGCGCCAGGAGGTTAATAGGCAGCGACTTTCTGAAGAAGTCTCGGCTGCAAAGCCTTGAGCACCGCCGTAAAGTCGCTTGTCTATCGGTCTTTTACCGGATACATTTCGGTGAATGTGCACAAGAACTGCACGACTTGGTTCCGCCCTCACCCTTTTTCCATCGGACGTCCAGACAAACGGGGAGGCGCCATCCGTACATGGTTGATATTCCGAAGACTCGTACGAAGCGCTTCGCTTCCACTTTTCTCGTGCGTACTGCGAAAGAGTGGAACTCCTTACCGTGGTCAGTCTTTCCCGATGAATACAATATGGGTGTCTTCAAATCGAGAGTAAATAGGTTTCTTCTAGGTAAGCGTGCTCCATCCTAGACCACATCAATGCTTAACATCAGGCAGGGTGTGGTCAAACGCGAACCTATAACGAATAAAAAAAAAAAAAAAAAAAAAAAATTTGCTTATAACTCAAAACGAACTTCATGTGGATTGGATCCTTTTTGTGTAACTACGTCCAATTATTCTAAATAATTTTTGAAAATGTCATTTGATAGTGAAGGTTTTTTTTTTTTTTGTTTGTTTTATTATCTACAATCAATGATTTCACTTTTAGTAGATTTGTTAAAAGCTTTTGTTAGTTATTGAAGAACAAGCCTCCACTGAGAACACCTGCTCATTTTGCACTGTTACCCTCTTCAAGGGTTAAAATGTGTTTCCTTTTCAGTCTTGGTGTGTAGCTTGGTGTCAACAGTTGAGTTGCCAAGGTGTTCGGGTGTTTTTCCAGCTTAAATTTGTATTTCTTTAAAGTTTGGTCAATCTCCTCAAAGACAGTGTTCACTTTCAGAATGCTATATAATTCACTGTTTCTAATGAGCCAAGGAGCGTTGGAGATTGTTTTCAACAGGCAGTTTTGAAAGCGCTGTATTATATTTATGTTTGTTGTACATGCTGAGCCCCACAGCTCAATGCCATATGTCCATATTGGCTTAAGCACAGTCTTATAGATAAGCAGCTTGTTATCCACTGAGAGTGTTGAGTTTCGGTCCAGTAGCCAGTACAACCCTTTGTATCTTAACTTTAAGTGCTCTCTTTTTGTTTGGAGGTGCTTGTTCCAGGTAAGGCGGCGATCCAGATACAAGCCTAGGTATTTTACTGAGTCACTATGTGGTAGAGTCTGATTCCCCAATCGAGCTGGGCTAGTGAAGGTGACGATTTTATAATGATGAAGCCACCAGAAATGCAAAATACAGCTCAAGAAGTCATAAATAACTTACTTCCTGAGATGTATCGGGACCAATACGAGAAAACTTATAATGATTTTATTTTCCTAGTAGGTGTAGTATAAAGCACTATGTATCACTCGGGAGAAAGTTCTATTTCTATATCGTTTTCCCTCCTCGGTGTACAATGTACTATTTTAATCACTTACCATAACTGTTTACATAAAGCAATGGTTCCAGTAAACGTCCAGGGGGCCAACTCTCACCTCTTATAGTTATAACAATTTAATCTTACTGCTAAATTGTATATATATGTATATATATACCTCCACATCAATTAAGCAATTTTACAAACAGTAATAGAATCGAACGTCACCTCGTTTTGATGACGTCACAACAAATTGTTCAATCTTTTCGCGAACTCTGACGTAAGTGACATTTAATACAAAGTATTACTGTTCCAGCGAAAAATCCGTCATGTTTATCTATCATAAAAAAGTTAATTTCTAGCAGGGAATTCAAACTTGATTTTGGGTATTTCACGATAAAATGGGTTTAATTAATGAGTAAATTACGTGCAATGTTTTTATTTTATTTCAAATCCTTTAAAATAAATGCAGCAAAATTATTTGACGAGTGAAACTAAAAAAGTTTCAGACAGCTGTTGAGCAGCATACAATAAAATGTCGTAAAACTATATCCGTTCCATAACATCGTAGTTCGGAACAGTGCGAGCGTGATAACGGTATATTATAATAATCTTGTATCTCGCTTGCACATCCGTGATACATATTTAATTCGTTCTTTAAGTAGGATCAAACCAATATTGCTTTATGCGGTTGTGGGTCGGTGATAGTTTGTCTCTACGAATTATTATTTTAACCATGAAACAAAACACTGCGTTTTTATGATGGTTTCGTAAAAGGTGGGAGTTGGCGCCCTGTCCATGACCACCGTCCATGCAACTCCTATCGAAGTATGTCAACATTAGGTACATTTTGACTAAAAAAATGCGCGAACAGACCCTTTCTTTACGTAAAACATTAATATATTTCGCAAAAGCTAGTATTACAACTCAAATGTAGGCTATTTCAGCACTTGTCTACTTCACTTGGTTTCAGTGAATTGTTTATTTTTAGCCGATAAAATAATAAATAGTGATAACTGACAAGAGAGTGTCAAGATTCACATCGACGTCGTTTCGTCGTATACATATTGTGTTTTTTGCTTTCGTGGCCTATGTTAAAGATTGTTATTATGCTTATACGAAACTTTATGTTATTTTAGTAATGTGGAAATAGAACTAACTAAATTTGTTACATTTAATGTATGTAATGAAATGTAAACAACAGCTTTTCCCTCAATGCAAACATATAATTTTAGTTTATATTAAATTCTAACATGCTTTTTAAGTTATTTTAGCGTTTTACCGCTGGGTGTTAAAATGTTGTATGCGTGGATTCTAATTTTTAGTTGAGACTCGTGGTGCCCTACATGAGAGGGAACGTATTACAATTCAGGACAGCCCTTAAAAGTAAAAAAACATTCAATTTATTAATATCTATAAGACCTTTCTTTTTTCTATGAAATTTAAAGGTACTTGAATTTTTTATTGGCTCTTTGGATTTTCGACTCGAAACCGTCGAAAGGCCAAGTATAGCCGGCTAGTTTCGAGGCAAAAATATCTACACTTTGACTTTTTTTTGTACAGGGTGGCGCAATAGAACGTGCATATTGCGTCATCTTTTTTCGCGGGGTAAACAGTGCGCGGGCGGGGGGAGCCTAGCGTGGTTGGATAGTGGCACTCGTGGAGTTTTAGTAACCATGAGTCACTTCGACGGGAAGCGTCGCGCTTTTTGTGTTCGCACGTTTTACGAGAACGGTCGTTCATACATCTCTACAAGGCGAATGTATTGTTCTGAATATGGATTAACACACATTAATGAAGCTCCGAGTGCAAATTTAATTAAAATATGGATAAAGCGTTTTGAAGAGACCGGTTCCACGTTTAAACCACCAGCCAAAGGTCGTCCAAGAACGTCTAGGACCACAGACATTATTGAGAGGGTGAAGGAGTCAGTAGGAAAAAATCCGCAAGTGTCTACTCGGAAGCGATCGGCGGCTTTAAACTTGTCGCGAAGTTTACAGCGAATTTTGAAGTTGGATCTTAAACTGCATCCTTATAAGCTCCAGTTAACACAGGAATTAAAAGAGGCCGACTTCGGAGCAAGGTTGGCATTTGCTGAAGAAATGCTTAGTCGATTTTCCATTTTTGACAACATCCTTTTTTCCGACGAGGCTCATTTTCATTTAAATGGGTTCGTAAACCGACAAAATTGTCGCTATTGGAACGACGAGAATCCAAAAATGAAACATCAAAAACCACTGCATAGTCCGAAAGTAACGGTATGGGCAGCAATCTCAAGCAAAGGAATTATTGGCCCTTTCTTCTTTGAAGATTCACGAGGACGAAACATCACCGTTAACACCGACCGCTATGTTGCGATGTTAGAGGGATATTTGACTCCAGAACTTGCGAGATCGAGAATAGCCAATACGAGGACTTGGTTCCAACAAGACGGAGCGACCTGTCACACATCAAATGACTCTATGGCGGTTGTGAGACAGATGTTTCCTGCAAGACTAATTTCCAAAAGAGGTGATATCCCTTGGCCCCCACGTAGCCCTGACTTGACGCCTCCTGACTTTTTTTTGTGGGGATACCTCAAACATAAAGTCTACATGAACAATCCGAGGAACATCAGTCAGCTAAAGGAAAATATTCGTGGGGAAATGGCAGCAATCACCCCAGATTTATTGACAAGAGTTTTCACAAATCTGCGTTCGCGTTTAGAGGACTGCCGTCTTCGAGAGGGCAGTCATTTAGATGATGTTATTTTTAAAAAATAAACTACATTTAATTACCTAATCATCCTATATTTTATTTCAACTATACCTTTTGAATTTATTTTTTTAGCCTATACTTAATATATGCACGTTCTATTGCGCCACCCTGTATTATTACTGTTAGTCCAGTTTATCGACTAGCTAGCAACAGTAAAATCATACTTTCAATTTAGATTTACATCCGTCTACTTTACTAACAGAAAAATTAGAATGTTTCAACGTAAAAGAATTTAGGGATTGATTAATAAAAGACTTTCTTTACTATGTATTCCAATATATCCACTACATTCTTGTCCTTTCACTACTTTGCCAAAGTAATAATAACACAGTGACCCAAACAAAAACTAATATCAAACACTTACTGTATAGCGTGACATCATCTTGTGAACTTCCCAGCGGGTTTTCCGCGTGACAATGGTAGGCGCCTATATCTTCGCGTGACACATTGTTGATACGCAAGGAAGCTGTGTGGTGGTAGCTCTCTGATTTTATGTTATCTTGGTACTTTGAACCTGTGGGGTACAATATTTCTTTTATCTAAATACAAAGGAATTGTAATGGAAAATATAATATAAAATAATAAAATTGATCTTATTTTTATTAAATGCAACAACGAATTTGAAGTAGTAATGACCCAGTTGTAATTACAAGACTCGGCCGCGCAGCAGGTTCATGGTTCGAATCCTGTCTTAGGTTTAAGCTTCAGCTTTGGCTAGCCTGCTATCAAACAGAAAATCGGTTGCCGAGCAGATGCGTTCCTGCAACTGTCTTTACAAGACCGTAATTGGCGACGGTAGAACCATACCGATCCGAGTATCGTTTTCATTATATTGAGAAAAAGATAAAACGCGTTCGAACTTGTTTTAAAAAAATACGTGATTTATTATGCTTTAATCTTTATTGAAATGATGGCTAATATGTCAGACAGAATAAAAATAAAATCTATAATAAAATATTTGATTAAAAGTAGTCAAAACATTGGTTTCTACAGAAAAAAAACAGATAAAAATAAATATTGGATCAGTATAGCAGGATATATTTTTGAAAGTAAGTATAATGCTAAAGTGAAAAATTGAGGTCCTCTAGCAATATAAGGGCGCTTTTTGTACTTGTATCAATGTGGCATCAATTGAATATTTTTTCCTTGCATTTGTTGCATATAACTCCAATATAGAAAAATGTCACTTGGATCAGTATGGTTCTACCTTCACCAATTATAGTCTATTTGATTAATATCATCGACCAGATCATCACTTCCCAACAGGTGTTGAAATTCTGAATGTAAGCTGAAATTAAATAGCTATAAAAATACAAAACGTGTTAACCTGGTAGGGCATTTTGTGTATGTTTGCCTGGCTAGCCACCACCCTCAATCAGAAAATCTGTCACCGAGAACCTAACGGTATGTGGTGTGTTCCAGCAGCTATCTTTGAGATACACAGTTAATCCAAACAACAACATCTTGAACCGCATCATCATTTACTATCAAATTAGAGTGATTAAAGGCTAGCCTACCAAAGCTCGCAAACCAGTCGCATTTTATACGACAATAACACAAAATAAAATAAGAAAGGGATCAGAACTGATTAGTCCGAACTAAGAAATCGTTATACGCTAGGTATTCATATTCCAAGAATTACCTGGTGAGCGCGATTTTGTTCTTATTAGAAACCACGACTCCTTGCCAAAAAAAGAATAAAGCCAATTGGGATAATGTAAGAGTTCTAACAATACATCAAAACCTGCTCAGGCATTTAAAATGTGTGTCGTAATAAGGAAAATAACATACATACCTATAAATATTTCACAACTTTTGGGCAGTAATGTAAAGAGATAAACCAATATGCTATACCGTTTTGAAGTTTGTCTGTTTCTATATGAGTCCAGTAGACTGACGTCAGCGGATTGGCTTCGATCCTGCATTGCAGTACAACCGCTTCGCCCACGTAACCTCCTATCAGCTTTCGAACCACTTGGACCGACGGTCTACCTGCAACAAAATTGTTTAGTAATAGTACATTATGATATAAGGGCGGTAAGTTGAAAATTACAGACGAGGCGATATTGGCGATAGCCCTCATAGAATTCAAATTCAATTCAAATTCAAAATTGTATTTATTAATTTAAAGTACATCGTTCAAATTTGCGGCTCTACCTACCAAACTGGGTATATAAACACCCGTATCTTGATTGGTAGTTCCTTCCCTATAATATAACAGTTTTGTACGTATTAACATTAAATGGATCTAGTTTTAATCTATGATTTTCATCTATGAATATATATTAATGATCACTATATAATCTCAATCATTTCTAAATAATTAAAAATATTTCCTTCAATTTATAAAATTATGAGCTTTACATTTTTATACTATTTGCAAGTACCGTTTTGTCCAATAAGAATTTTTCAATTATTTATAATGTATATCTATCTATATATAATGCATATTTAATACCAATATAATTATCAAAGCGCACGTATTTCATACTATGTATTATAACATATTTGCGAGGAAATAAATAAAATTCAGACTTTCTTAAACGAATAAATCTTTAATCACTTGTTAAAGCAGTTACGCATTTTTTAAGGCAGAGGCACAAAACAGCCTAAACGAAAAAAAAAAACACTTTTTTTATCGCTGATAGGCTAGATTTTGTCCACTATCTCACCTCATGGTAAGTCATGATGTGGTTGAAGATGTTGTTCAGGCTAGCTACCTAGAATTACTGGCTCTCAAGGAAAGCTGCCGGAACACACCGTTAGGCGCTTGGCGACAGATTTTCTACTTGACGATGGTACCAGGCGGGCATTCGCGAAATGCCCTATCGCCACGAGTAATAGTAGGTAACAGTTTCATTTATCAAGAAATATATATTGATATTTTAGAAAAACATCTATACCTGTAGTCGGATTTTTAATCAGACGGAGTAAAGTGGCATTACTGGTATTGCTACTTTTTGACGATTCAAAAATAGTGGTGTGGTAAAATGATTTAGTTCTTTCACTTCGTCACTTCAGTGAGCTGTATAATTTTTTCATAATCTTCGTAAAAGTCATTATTATTGTCCTAAGAGTGATTTTACTATACAAGTGATTTATATTACTATAAGATAGGTTGTTTATGAGACTGCAAAATCATTTTAATAGTTCAGTCGTCATTGTTTTCCTATCTTTTGCTGACGCTACACCTCCGTGGAAGTTCTCGTTGGTAGTACGGCTTGCATAAGAGTTAAAACATCGCAAAAAGATATCATTCACATCAATATGTGAGTACTATCGATGTATATATTGAGAGATTTCAGCATAATATTGTCTAGATTTGCAATAGAGGGTCAAACCAAGAGTCCAGTACAAGACAAATTTATTTCTTTCAATATCCTTGACCCTATATCCTTGGACGGGGCATAATGTCCAAGGGTCTTTAGTTTATGATGATCGTAATCGTAAGTTTAGTAAAACATTCCTGTTAGCTTAGATGTTTATTGGTACCTAGGTAAATAGGTGGCTACTTATTGCTGACAATGTTTTTGAAGCAATGTTTTTTTTTTACAAAATAACAAATTAATAATAAAGATAGGAAAAAAATAAATCATGTGCGGGATAAAAGATTTTTCCTATCGTATATTTGTGATTTTGTAATTTAATCAGCATTGCAGGCGTTATTGCAAACCTAACAATATTAAAATGTTTTTTTTATGTTATTGTGACGGAACAAGCTCGAGGCCCACCTGATGTTAAGCGGACTAACCTCTGCCTATAACAGATGCATTTCGTCACAAGTCACTACTGTACCTGAATCAGCCGGATCGTCCACTGCTAAACACAGCCTCCCTTATTAAGGGGGTATTTGCCATAATCCCCACGCTTGGCAGCCGTCTTGGGGATCGCAGTGTAAGATGGCAGTTCTTTAAAAGGCGCTGCTGCCCACTTTCCGGTATTTTTCCCTTAGTCGCCTCTTACGACACCCACGGGGTGATATGGGTAGGTACAATTCTATCCCGGCACCACACGGGGCACACACAGCACAAAATTAATACAGGCACATGAAATTTAACAACTGATCGTTCAGGGTGACGAGCGCTGTACAGTTCGTCACTTATGACGAAATGGGTCTGCTATAGGCAGAGGTTACCTCTTATAATCAGAGGCCCGATTATGATAGCTATTGAACCGCGTTAACGCAGCTTAACTGCATGAAAATTGTAGTTTTTGACAGTATCCGTAGTCTGCTCGCTTTTTAGTTTCGATCGCAAGTAGGCATGCTGTAAGCTATTATGTTGTGATTGCGTTGCTACAGTGGGATAAAATATTTTGGAGGATTTTAGATAGAAAATTAGCATAATGATTTAAATATATTTATTTAATATTTTGTTTGCTAGAAAACCAGTGTATTAATGTTTTGAATGATGCTTGATTGATATAAGTTTTCATTTTATTTTAGTGGCAAAATTTGAAAGCCATACGCCGTACGCCACAGCCATACGATAGCGACGCGATTGCTATATACGAGTACAACTGCGATTAGGAGCTAGAATTAGTAGAATAGCGAATTTGACATTAACAGTTCGATTGCAGAAGCATCGCAGTAGTGTGGCGTTTGGTCAATAGCTAAGAGAATTAAGGCCCAGGTGGGCCTCGTGCTTGATTGAATTCAAGCCGGCGGTGGGGATCAAAATATGGACCTGCGGCACGGCAGCTCGTAACTATTGCCGCTGGGCTAACATTGCTTCAAAACATTGTGTTCTAAATAAAGGCCCCATATTTAGATGAAATCACCGAGATAGTTTTTTATTTGATTAAAAGTTGAGATGATTGCGTGGGTTTCAACCATCGCTCGAGTCGGGAACCATCTACATGTGAACTCGGAAGAAAACGGGTTCCTATTATGTCTTATTCTATGCAAATAAATATATCCTGTTGGAGTAAATATATTTGCAGAAAAACATGTACACAAATATAGTAGAAAATGATAGAAAACATGTCATTTGCAAACTCGCTTTCACATATTGTACTTATATGTACGTGTTTGAGGAGATAACTTAACGTTAAATGTTGTAAGACTATAAGTTACAAGTTATTTTAGGTTTTTATGTGTAATTATTTAAACGATTGCATCGCAATAATAAGACTTTCAAGCGCTCGTGGCGAAGTTTGCGAAGCCGTTTTTAATCGATCAGCTAAGTTAAGCAACGTCCGCCGCGGTCATGACTTTGGTAAGTGACCGCTAGTGACGTTACTACTACTTCCGTGCTTCGGAGGGCACGTTAAGTCTTCGGCCCCGGTTGATGTCTTACGATGGCAGTCGTTACAGCATGGTGGTAGGGCATTTTGCGAACGCCCGCCTGGCTAGCTACCACCCTCAAGTAGAAATCTGTCGCCAAGCACCTAACGGTGTGTTCCGGCAGCTGTCCTTGAGAGCCAGTAATTCTAGGCTAGCCAGAACAATATCTTCGACCACATCATCACTAACCATCAGGTGAGATAGTGGTCAAAGGCTAGACTATCTGCTATAAAAAATAAATATAAAAAAATACTTTTAATTCGACTCTTATTTTTTGTAAATCAAACATTTGTAAATTTAAACGGAAAAATGTCATTTTAAATAAGAATAGTCTGAATCAAGACGCAGTCATGTCGACAAGTCACAGTCGTACATATAAATACAAGTAAATAAACTATACTATTTAAAGGGCGAGAACAAAAAATCCAAAAATTATGGCTGGTGTAGGTATATTAATATTAGGCGTACACTCGTGCACTTTATAAGAGCACGTTCACGCACACAGTTTTCATTGTTTTTATTGCTGATAGTTTAGCCTTTGACCACAAACTCACCTGATGTTAAGTGATGATGTGGTCGAAGGTGTTAACAGGCTTAACCTAGAATTACTGGCTCTCAAGGACAGCTGCCGGAACACACCGTTAGGTTCTTGGTGACAGATTTTCTACTTGAGGATGGTAGCTAGCCAGGCGGGCATTCGCAAAATACCCTTCCACCATGCGAACTTACCAAACAGTAAGGAATCCACCATTTAAAAAAACTATAATAAATAATTATTAAATTTGTTATTTTTTATTTTTCCACTGAAACTCGGAATCGTGTGACAGGTCAAATAAGATAAATACCACCCTCAAGTAAAAAAATCTTTCGCCAAGCACCTAACTATATGTACCAGTAGCTGTCCTTGAGATACAGTAATGTTAGGTTAGTCTGAACAACATCTTCAAAAACATTAAAAAACAGTCAAGTGTTAAAATTGTTTTTTAAATTACTGTACCTACAAAGAAGTTATTAATCAGAATCTCTCCAGTATCGGCCCACAGCCTCCCTCAACAGTATAACAATAATACATTTAATTTGTAGTTTAAAACCAACAGAATGCTTTCACGAATACAACAAAGTTTCCACAACATTAAGTGTGACGACACACAGCCCTCGAACTTTTATTCCGAGTAGTTAGAAATAAGTGCCTAGTAATTTTCCGACACAACTGACTGCTACGGCGGGAATTTCCTGACAAGCTTCTATGTTTTAGCTGAATCTATTGTTATGTAACAGTAACAAAATTTTACTGTCATTGATTTAATCCTAACAGACGATTATATAGAAGTTAAGGTTATTTCTATGTAACAATTCTATAAAGGTACTCAATTCCTCTGTATTTTTTTTTTGTCTTTGTAACCTCAGAACTTTTGACTGACTGGAAAGCTTATATATTTAAACAGATTACGATGATTCTGTTTTTATTTGAAAGTTGATGCTTGCCGTGTGGTCCCATTTCAATTTCATCAATAACGGTCAAGCGGTTTTTGAGTTACACTCCAATAACTGAAACGTACTTTCCTATCTTGATAATATAGTCATTGGCAATGTCGAAGTCGAAGTTGAAGACGTTTCCATTTTTTGCTCAAATTTATTTTCTGTATTTTTTTTTTAATATAATATTTGCTTGATTTTAATTTCAGAATATTGACTCTGATTAATTCATAATACGACCTATGTATATTACTGCTCAAAACAATTAGGTGTCATTTTGTTTTTAGGTGTTTGTATATATTTGGACAATTTCTAAAGAACTACTAACAAAAACGTCGATACTCTTTTGTTTAGTCATTTCTTCGACGACGATTGTAACCAACCAGTTACTATTAAAATCATAGAAGAATTAAAGAGTTGAGTTCACGGAGCGAAACAAACGTACTTTCGTCATATTTTAAATACCAAGTTGTTCAAACTGTAAAATTTTGTACGCATATTGCTGAGCCTAATATCTATGCTTCTGGTCTGGCAGTTTTATATTTATTATTTAGATGTCAAAATAACAATACCCATATTAAACGAGTTTTGGAATTATTTTAGAAAATACTTAACTTTACGGAAATCTGGCAAACCAGAAGCATAGATATTAGGCTCAAGGATATGCATGCAAAGTTTCACCGAGTTTCAGCACTTCGTATTTAAAATATGTCGAAACTACGTTGGTATGGAAAGCGATCCGCGAACACTGAACGCTCTCTTTGACACCAAATTCATAATTTTAAAATTATAATTATTTTGGTGTTGTAGCTAGATCGTCAAACTATTGTACTTGATCACGTAAAATACATCCAGAACAGAGCTTTCCAATTTCTATTTTTTTGAGTATCCAAATTTTTTTTTTTTACCGGCGTTATGCCTTTATTAACAAAATACTACGAACTATATACAACACTACAGCTACTACAATAAAAGCATTTGGACTCATAGGCAGTCCAAATGCTCTAGCCCACTACCAGTTGGCAGCGTGCCCAGCATGCTGGCAGCATTGCCCCGTTGAATTGCAATGCTTATTCTATCCAAAAATTTAATTTGGAAAGCTTATTTATTTAATTATTTACTTTTGTTGCATGTTAACGCAATCTAAATCTATACTAATTTCATAGAGAGGACAGTTTTGTATTTTTGTATGAAACAAATAAACATTAAAACTAATGGACCAATTTGAAAAAAAAAATCAGCATTAGTGTCCTACATAAGTTTTGAAGCAGTGATGGCTCAGTGCCATTGGTTATGGACTGCCGCGCAGCAGGTTCATGGTTCGAACCCCGCCGCGGGCTTGAGCTTCACCGCATGGTGGAAGGGCATTTTGCGAATGCCCGCCTGGCTAGCAACCACCCTCAAGTAGAAAATCTGTCGCCAAGCACCTAACGGTGTGTTCCGGCAGTAGTCCTTAAGAGCCAGAGAAATTACAGGCACATGAGACTTAACAATTATGTCTCCAGGTGACAGGCGCAGTGCAATTCGTGACTTGTGACGAAATGCATCTGTTATAGGCAGAGGTTAGCCCGCTTTACATCAGGTGGGCCTCGAGCTTGTTCTGCCACAATATTTAAAAAAAAAAAACATTATCCCTGATGAACATAGGCTATAGAATATTACCAAATAAATCTATACTGATATTTTAAAGAGGAAACATTTGTATTTTTGTATACGTAACGAATAAACATA
This sequence comes from Plagodis pulveraria, assembly GCA_963890685.1. Taxonomy (NCBI): domain Eukaryota; kingdom Metazoa; phylum Arthropoda; class Insecta; order Lepidoptera; family Geometridae; genus Plagodis; species Plagodis pulveraria. The sequence continues at coordinate 15,939,597 of OY982959.1, forward strand.
AAAACTACTGGACCGATTTAAAAAATTCTTTCACCTCTCTAGCTACTTAAATCCTACATAATCCCTAATAAACATAGGCTATAGACTATAATCATATTTTTTTTGTAATTTGTTTTCTTAAATACTCGTGCGAAGCCTGGGCGGGCCGCTTGTAATGATTATTTTAACATTATTAGGGGTAAATTACGGAATCATGGGCATTGGTGTCCAATAACTGTTAATGATAATACGAGCTATATACTTATTTGAACTATTCAGTACGTTCACACAATAGTCTCCTTTGTCACTGTACTATTATTTACTATGTGCCTTCGAAAATTTATTTGCTCTCATTATGCAGTCCCGATCGTTTGGCCGAACGTCTCAGTTTCATCTTAAGTAAAATAAAGACCCCGACATTCATTCAACTCTTGTTAGTTTACTCCACGTCTCGTTGAGATAAGTTAAGGGCCTGTTTCAGAATGTTCGAGAAAGTTCCGGTTATACTACCCAGAACATATTTAATAAATAAAACACTATCTTTGCACACTATGTTTCACAGTCATCGACTTAGTCTATCCATCGGTTAAAGCTTGAAATGCGCTGCATGTTTACTGTAATTTTTATCATTCAGTTATTTTATGTTCTGGGCAGTATAACCGGAACATACTCGAACATTCTGAAACAGGCCTTAAGTATGTGTTTTTTATGTTATCATCATGAAACAAGCACGAGGTCCACCTGGTTCCACCCTGAGACAAAGTTGTTAAGTTTCATGTGCCTGTAATTTTACAGGCACTCCCTTCAAACCGGTACACATTACTGTGAACATTATTGCTTGGCGGTATAGAAATAGATATGGGGCAGTACTTCCCCGGACGAACGCGAACATAGAGTTTATTGTTACTACGACTTCTTTCCTTGTGTGATACCAAATGCGAATCTTCCAGCTATTAGGTACGTTCCGGACACTCCCATTTTCGCTTCCTGACTAACTGACTGATAGCAAAGGTGCAAATATTTTCCGCTGATTTGTGTTTAAACGGTCATATTATAGCGGCCGATGTCATCTATAAATTTATATTTTTTTTTATTTGTTAAGAATGCAAATGTGGTTGAAAATCATATTAAGGTGAACACCGACGTCGAAGGCGGGAAATTCAAATTTTAACAGATATTTCTTGCTAGATCATCTGATTTATAGGTACTTTATCATGTAAATATGCGAGATTGGGGATATATATTTAACAATATGGAACTTAATTTATTTCTTCTTAAATTTATTACATTCGTTATATGGTTCAACATATTATTTATATTTTTGGATTGCTTTAGGGGTAGCCTATAGAATCATGTTCATGATCAATGACCTTTTAAGATAATTCCAACAATATTTTTTAAGCTAACGAATAGAATAAATTGCCTAATGGTTGGCAAACCGAGCTATATGCGCGATAAAAGAGTAAAAAAAATATTTCATGCTACTGGTGTGTGTTGTTATTTATCATTGTTTTTCCTATAAATAATTCACAAACTAGAGATACAAGTTTTGAGAAAATATCGGTATTTAAATACCCATTAATTCAATTTCCTTTACTATAATGATAAAAATCAAAATCTATAAACCTGGATATTGATAACATGTATAACATTTCCAAAAATCATCAAAATCGGTGTTAGGGGGGTAGAAACGGTTTCTCTTTTTGTATGAAAATTCGAGACTTCCCCCCTTCAGTCTTAAGGATTACACCAAAAGCTCTGTTTTATGTGTAAGTTTTGCCAGGTAATCGAAATTTTACTCTAAAGTCAAATCTGTACCTAACCAAGAAACAAATAAACAGACAAACAATAAAGACAGATAATGAAAGCGTGTTAAACGGGACTAAACAATATGAATGCCAATTAGTTTCATAGAATAAGGGTTTAAGTACCTTTGAAGACTTTCGACTAAACAATAACAAACCTCTGAATTTAACCTTTATATAAACCATTAGAAACCTATTGTGTACTGGCTGCAACGGTTAAATTATTGAACCTTCGAGTCATTGTTTTGCAGCAATACCTTTTTAGGGTCATTTCAAACAAACGTAGTTTCGTCATATTTTAAATACCAAGTGTTCTGTATCAGGCGGATTGTCCACTGCTGAACACAGCCTTCCCAATTAAGGGGGGGGGGGGGGAGGTTGCTATAATCTCCATGCTTAGCAGGCGTCTTGGGGATCGCAGTTTAAAATATTAGTACTTCAGAAGGTGCGGCTGCCCACCTTCCGGTGTTTTACCTTTAGTCGCCTATTACGACACCCATAGGTAGCAATGGAGAAGTGACCTTCTAGCCCGGCACCCCACGAGGCACCAAGTGTTGAAACTCGTTGAAATTTTTTATGCAAGTTCTTGAGCCTCAAATCTATGCTTTTCGCAGTTTTTTTTAATTATTTATTTTATCTCTCAATGTGAACATAAATATAAGAATTCCCATACAAAAGTATTTTTCCAAATTACTTTGAAAATACATAATTCTATGGATAATTGATAAACCAGTCAATTTTCCATAGAATTAGCTAGCCAATAAATTTAAGGTTCAAGGACAGGCTTGCAAATATTACAAAAATACGTTTATATGGAAAGCGCTTTGAAAACACTTCCCTTATGATGACGAAGTTTAAGCTGTTAAACCTTCTTATAAATTAACCTCACCTGTCTACTCAGCGAGTAGGTCTAAAAATTTTTAGCATTATATTATTGTTGCTTGATTATTTATAGGACCTGCAATAGAACCTATGTTATTTTTGATTTATTTTATGTTGTCAGCGGTTTGGATTCCTAAACACAAAACATAAACATATCGTAACGCCTGCTTTTTTCCTCAATGGAGGAGACCTTGTTCAACGGTGGATATTCCGATTGTTATGATGATGATGACTATCATTTACTTTTAAGAGTTTTTCTACAATTTATAATGTTTTCTTAAAATGTTTACTATTAATATATTTTATGCATTATCTTTACCATAATGGATATATTATCGTTATTAGGCGTTACTTTGTGGAAATCAATATTTCATAAGAACAAATAAATTAAGAAAACATTAAATCAATATTTTCATAAAACACTTAAAATATATCTAATGACAATTCCACCTAATTTTCCTGTCAAGCCGACGTGACGTCACAAACGCCATGCAGTCAAGCCGGAAGAATTTTAAAGAGAGTTGTTAACCTATAACTTTAACTAACAATCAACGTAGTTTATCACGCAACTCCACCCCAACCTGTTATTCCAGTATGCCGAAAAGCAGAATAGGACAGATATTTTCAGAACAATACACTTAATGAAGTGTGGTCCCGTTTAAATAAGGACAATAGAACAAAGCAAGATAGAGCTTTTCCACTTTCGGTAACTAACCTACAGTTCAAAGAAGAAAATAAATTGAAATGTGTTTACGATTTTATTCGTCGAAGGACAGGTAAAAGGACAAAAAATATGTTATTTTAATGGTTGTTTACTTTTATTCCGAATTCTTGTTGGCAGGTAAGGATGAAAGGGTTCTAACATAAAAAAAAATAGGAAGCTTAAGTGACATTAACATAACAAAGGTACCTTTGATGTATTCATATCATTTTGCTAGTGTTTATGATGAAGCGCTCTTGCCTTGCAAGAACAAGCAATGTTATCTGTAGTCATTTGATACCGTGGTGGTGGTCACCGATGGTGACCGTGTGTGACCGTGCATTTAGGGACTTGTACTACTGAGCGCTTCCGGTGTTTGGAAGGGCACGTGAAGCGGTCGGTTGCATTGTTGTGTTTGTATGGCAGTCGTAAAGCCTCGGGGGATACATGCTGCGTTTTGAATACGCTATCCTGCTGTGACATTATATTATATTAACCGCTGGTGACATTAATGCTTTACTATAATTAGAAGCGCCCCTCCCACAGGCCTGACTGCCATGTCAGCTGGCAATGTAGGTGCATGCGTTTAGTCTGTGTGAGCGAAAATCTTCCGGTGAAACTCGAAATTACATTGGTAAGTAGTTTCTGTTGAATATTTTTTTATACTGATTGTAATTTGAGTCAAAATTTTGTTTAATAGCATGCATTATAGTTTAAACTACACTGTTTATTACGTTTTATTGTTGAATAGTTTTTATTTATATTGTAAGTAAAAAGGGCAAGTGTGCGTACCAAAAAGGATTGATGCGCTATACGCTATCTACTTTCGCGGATAGTTGCCCGTGGAGCAATTATCTTTCTAATTTACTGTGACTATAACTTGTTTTAAATTCAACTAAAAGTTAACTTATATTTCATACATTTATTCTAGGTGAGGAAAATGCCTATTGAGTATAAGCGTAAACCAGGCGTGGTGCCGCGGCACATCAACTGGACAGAAGTTCTATATTTAGGTAGCAGCATAAACAATGGGGTACTGCTTATATGATCTAAATGTATTGTTTATCACTGCAAGGAAAACACCGCGTCCTTGGATTTGAAAATGAAAAACAACTAGTAGCTCATATATTAAAGGTCGGCGACGCAAGATTTCCTCCTGAAAGAGTTCTAATTCGCAAATTAGCTTATCAATTTGCTGAAATGATGGGGTTGAAGCACACATTTAACAACAAAACCAAAACAGCTAGACCACAATGTTAAAAAGCTTTTTTGAAAGAAATCCTGAAATCGTTTTGAGACAAGGCGAGGGTTTATCAATAGAAAGAACGAAGTGTCGAAACAGAGCAACAGTTGCAAAATTTTATGAACTGTAATGATGACCTCGTTTTATCGCGCTTGTGCTAACTTTGTCAATCATTTTACACGTGCATGGTCCTCCCTCCGAAGCACGGAAACGCTCAGTAGTAATGTCACTAGCGGTCACCCATCCAACTCATGACTGCGGGCGACGTTGCTTAACTTGGCTGATCGGTTGAGAACAGCTAAGTAAACTTCGCTACGAGCGCTTCAATATTATATTGAAAAGTTATTGAACACCAATGCACATGATTCTATAAGTTATAAATCTATTTAAAAAATTACGTTTACCCGTTCCTTACCCGTACATATATATTGAATAACTATAAAAAATTGGATGTAGTAAAAAAATCTCTTCGGAATCACGTAAACAAGTGCAATAGACAGACGACCTAGCAAAAAACAAAGAAAAAATTTAAAACTCCGTCAGAGACACAAGCTTTCACCTTACCTGTCAACAAGCACCTAACTGGGTGTTTCTGTTAAGATTAATTATCATCTCAAAGTCAAAGTCAAAATCATTTATTCAATTTCAGCGTCGACAAGGCTCTTATAAATGTCAATTACAAATTTTACTATTTAATAATTTCACTGCAGCTTCGAGCAAGTATACATTATATTTTAAAGAATATTTTTTTTTTTGACAGCTGCCGGTACACTCCGTTAAGTGCTTGGCGACAGATTTACTACTTGAGGGTGGTAGCTAGCCAGGCAGGCATTCGCAAAATGCCCTACCATCATGCTATAATGACTGCCATACTAAGACAACAAACGGGACCGACGGCTTAACGTGCCCTCCGAAGCACGAAAACGCTTAGTAGTAATGTCACTAGCGGTCACCCATCCAACTCATGACCGCGCGCGACGCTGCTTAACTTTGGTCGGTTGAGAACAGCTAAGTAAACTTCGCTACGAGCGCTTCGGATCGGTTGAGAACAGCAAAGTAAACTTCGCTACGAGTGCTTCAAAATATCTCTATATCGGCTGCTGCACCCCACAACAATACACCATACGATACGAGACTATTGTGTGGAAATACGCAAAATAAGCCTGCAGAGCTGTAGGTATAGGTTATGTATGTATGTAAGTTCATTATATAAAAATCTGTATTATGATGTTTTTTGAGCCTCCATGACTTCGTTAATTTTAATTAAACCTCGGGAACATTTCAAGCGTACATCTATACTCTGGTTTTTAATTCGAGATCAAAAATATAACCAAAGAGGTTAACCGTGCAAAAAAATTACATGTACTTAGTAATTATACTAATTTTGGAAACCGATGAAGCATTTAACTTAAAAAAAAAATTTTAAGCAATAATTGATAATTAATTAATTCACTAATAAAACACTTTTTATACGCATACATATTTACGCATATATTTAAGCCTGAAAAAAATTGTGTAAGATTTTTTTGTGTTAATTGCCACACTGGCGGGATCGTCGACATTTTCCAGCTGACGCCATTTTTGCTTGTTCGTAAATCGTATTTAGATTCGAATGTATTTCTCGCCGATATTTTTTCTTGTTATTGTGAATTTCCTTGTTATTTATTATTGTTTTTATCGTTTATAGTTATTTTTAGAGAGTTGTGTTCAGTTTTTGTTTATTGTTACGAATTATTTACTTTCGTAATATGGAGGCTCCCAGCCAGAGCTCTAACCGGGTTCTTCAACAACGAAAGATATTGTATCTCTCGTTAAGAAACGTGTTCGCAAACTTTAGAGCGCTTCCGAGAAGTTGGTGGGGATGAAGGCCGATAAACACACATCTATAGCGTGGCCGAAAGACGAGTATTGCTCTTTTTATGTTATTGTGACAGAACAAGCTCGAGGCCCACCTGATGTTAAGCGGACTAACCTCTGTCTATACATGTGTCTGTAAATTCACTGGCTCTCAAGGACTGCTGCCGGAACACACCGTTAGGTGCTTGGCGATAGAGTTTCTACTTGAGGGTGGTCGCTAGCCAGGGGGACATTCGCAAAATACCCTACCAACATGCCGTGAAGCTCAAGCCCGCGGTGGGATTTGAACCATTGACCTACTGCGCGGCATTCCATAGCCAATGCCACTTAGCCATCACTGCTTCAAGTGTCCGAAAAAACCGCGGACATGTTGGGAATATCGTCAGTTTCAGTCATAAGGATAGTCCGCAAAAGTAAGGGAAGCGGTGAGTTCACTTCGCCAAGATCACTTTTCACGCAACAGGTACGGCAACATTTTTTCAAGATAGCAAAATTCATAAGTATAATTTAGTAAAGGTAATTATACTTTTGTACTTACTCACCAAAATAAGAAAACATATACCTCCTCAAGCACAAGTCAATCAAATCCGAAACTTCCACCGTTGAACAAGGTTCCAAAAAGGGGATTTGCCATAATCCCCACGCTTGGCAGGGGTCTTGAGGATCGCAGTAGAATTTGATAGTTTTCTAGAAGGTGTTGCTTCCCACCTTCCGGTATTTTTGTGGCCCAACGTCCCATGGGATGCTGGGTTATAATGTCACCCCCGTTTCTTCCCGTGGGTGTCTTAAGAGGCGACTAAGGTAAATATATATATATATATATATGCGGTATATAGGTGTGGAATAATTTAAATTTAATAAAAATGTGTGAAACTTAGCGTAGCAGGAAGCACCGTTACGGATTACGTAAAAAACATTTTGAAGAAAAAATATTGAATACCCCTGACCAGTCAGTTTGACAATGACATCTATTGACATTTCTTTGTTTACCTTTTTAATCTCGAATTAAAAACCAGAGTATAGGTAAGTAGGTATACAAAATATATTAAAAAATTAACGAAATTTTCTTCTATGAGATAAAATTTTCTGTATCATCATCAAAGCACCCTCTCAAAGATTTTAGAGTGGTGCTAAGCTTTCTGGCTTTTTAAGGTCCTTTCAGTGGCCGGATCAAATTATACATATAATAAAAAAAAACCTAGTAAGACGCGGTGAAGCTCTCCATGGCACTATATAATGAATGATAGACAAATAAGCGTTGTTTATGAGCAAATTATAGGCACCAAGGAAAATTGCTAAACCAACGCCATATAATAAAGTAGAGAAAGTAAAGAAATGACACTTTATTGCTCACGATGCAGAAGTTAGCACCGTTTATGTCGTGATTTACAATGTAAGTAAATGTTAAGTCAAGCGCCACTTCTTATGCTAAATGCGAACATAACCGCTCTGTCCGCTCGTTGTAATACATAAAAGTTTTTTTTTTTAATGCCTGTTAGGTTACACTTTGACAACTATCTGAGGGTAAGTGATGATATGGTCAAAGATGTTGTTCAGGCTAACCTAAAAGTACACTGAGAAAACTCGACAGTCAAAAGCGCCCTAATGACCCAATTCATATGGTATAAGGCCAGAAATCGACCAAACGTAAATACGTACAATACCTTCTAACTAGAAGGCGTTAAACGAGGTCAGTGAAGGCGAATGTTTCTTTTCGTCTTCATTTAAGGTGTAATTTGTGGTCTTTCTTAAATATTTACTTTTCGATGAGGCTGATTAAGTCGTACGTTATAGTGATAATCACCGTATATAAACCGCCGTAAAAGTAAGGTATATTTTATGGTCAATACTGCAATTATTATCGTATAACAAGTTCAATTCTGAAAATACTTTACGGAAGGCGTTTTTGACGGTTGTGTTTATTATAAAACATGGTACATTTTTATTGATTGGTGAAAATCATCTTAAGAGTTGTGAATTCATCTTACGTAGTTACAATTCAACGGTAAAAGGTCAAATTTGATTAAAGTCATTTTTCTCAGTGTACTGGCTCTCAAGGACAGCTGCCGGAACACACCGTTAGATGCGTGGCGACAGATTTTCTACCTGAGGGTGGTAGCTAGCCAGTCGGGCATTCGTAAAATGCCCTACCACCAAGCTATAATGACTGCCATCCTAAGACAACAACCGGGACCGACGGCTTAACGTGCCCTCTGAAGCACGGAAACACTCAGTAATAATGTCACTGGCGGTCACCCATCGTTGACGTTGACCCCAGACGTTGCTTAACTGATAGGTTGAGAACAGCTAAGTAAACTTCGCTACGAGCGCTTCGAACTTACATAAAATGTGCAGAAGTATCCTCTTGCTGACTGAAGGAGGCACGCCGTTGGTCGCAATGCAGAAGTATGCGCCGTTCATCTCTCGTGTCACTGCGCTCATGTTGAGCCAAGCGCCACTCCATTTGCTCACTGTGGATATAAAACGCGCAGTAAAAAACCGTGCTCTCATAAATAATTGTAATAGCTTATACTAAATCTACAAATTTGTTTACGCCTGTTCCCTGGCACAGGGTAGACAGAGACCATGGATATTTTTACAATTTCAGTCGTCGAGGGTATTTTTACATATTTTTCTACGGTTCACTTACTAGCTTTATGTTATTATCTCACCTATTGGTGGGTAAAGATGTGCTCAAAAATGGTAAGCAGGCGTGACCTAGAATGGAAACTGGTAGTTAAGAACGGAGATAGAATTTCTACTTGAACCTTCCTAGCTTGGCAGCTATTTTCGATATTTTTGATTTCCGCCTGCTTGGTGGTCCAAGGTAAGGCGAACATCCCTGCATTTTTTTTACTTGTTACTTATAATTAATACGACTGTCTATAAGAAGTGTAATGTTTTTAGGGTACATGTATATATGTCTATAAGTACATTTATTCCACTATAACCTTTCAATGCCTGAACTAAACAGATTTGGATGTATGGGGTGTCGTTACAATCCTTATGTCATCCAAAATACTGGCTATGATTTCTTAGCATGCCGGTCGTGTTCAAACACGAGGCTGAGTGGAGAGATGGGAGACCAAGGACTTCCTGTATGGCAATCCATGCATGTTATATAATTAGTCACTACTTAGATAATTACAGCTAAATTTCGCTGTCACCTGTTGAATAGTTTTTGAACTAGATAGTATAAGTATCGTAAATACCGTTTCTTGTATATTAGCTTAATGTGCATCTGCATGTTCATCTTCCCGTAAATAGCACTTAGCTAGATATGGAAATATAATATTGTCACGTGTTTCAAGCCTGTCGAGCGCGTAATCTATCATATTCATTTGAAACTACTATTCCATTATTTCAAGTATTTTAGATGCATCTGCCGCTGAAGTATATACAAGAGAACCATGAAATTGCTTCATGAATCCTGGATTGTCTAACGGAGATCGTAACTTACATTTTATCTCTTAAGCCCGACAGTTCCCACTGCAAAATTAAATCACTCACAGATTTCACAGGCTGTAAGGAATGTTCCGGAATTTTCGGGGCGTGCATTGTTTAGATTTGTGTGTATCTATTGTGAATCTGCCTACTGGGGAAGTAAGCATTTATGTTATAGGACTAGAAACATACACACAAAGGCACATGGAGTCCGGTCGTTGAGCCGTCAGCGCATAATGGAGAGATGTTTACTACAACGAGCATAGGTAGATTTACTTTTAAAATAACCGGCCAAGTGCGAGTCGGACTCGCGCACCGAAGGTTCCGTACAAACCAGTAGGTATATAAGTAAAAGTTACCGTAGAACCTGGGTAATCATATCTGCTTGAATTTCAGCGTGATAACTCCACGCGTTCCTTAGAAAAAGGGTCTTGACAGACAGAGACAACAAAGTGATCCTATAAGGACTCCGTTTTTTACCTTTTAAGGTACGGAGCCGTTTAAACGATACCATTATTATACAAACTAATCAGCTAGTAAAGACACATACAAACTGCTCTTAAGACAGCAAAAAAAATTGTTACTCTGTCATCGCATATTATTTTGGACAGTTAAATTATTACTTGGTCATAAAATTTGTATAATTGGTTGGAAATAAGAATAATTTGGATGCTGAAATCCGAATCCAAATTATTACACTAAAATTTATATTTCTTTTATAATTTTAATTGCAGAATATACGTTCCTAATTTCATACATAACCAAAGTGTTGTGATGAAACTATTGAAATATTCATAGATTAGATGTAGAGTATCTGCTAGAAGCCTCAGACAGCATTAAAAGCTTGCTCTATGTTGCTCAAAAACTAGGTTCATAATAACAAGTTGCCTCTCAAGTACTAATATTCCTAGCAAAGTATTAATTAATTCCAATAATCTGAAACTAATAATTGTTTTACGCTTAGTTTTCTATAGATTACGAATACTAGAATCTGATTGCAATATCCATAAAGAATTTGTATTGAATAAATACGTAACGTTTTGAATGTGCTCAAAACGATATTTATCTGAGCATTTTCAAAATAAATGTTTTGTACTCTTCTAGTTGACTGCGCTCAGTTTTAATATACTTAAGTACTTTAAATATATGAATTGTCTACGGAACATAGGTAATAAAAAAATCACAGCACAAACTGCACACACAACTCAAAAATAAGCAAAAGCGCTTTTCTCGTTAGGTACATTCTACGAGTTATTTATTCGTAGAGTACTACATTTCATTACGACGCTCAGTAAATATATTTACCAAATTGTGTTGTCAGAAAACGAATGGGAACGTTCCTAAACATGCATTAAACGAACGCGGAATGTTGAAACCAAAGCATTCCGTAATTTCTAAAGTGCAGTAACGGAGGGAGAAGTATTATAGTACACTATATTGTGAATACTTACATACTAATAAAATTATCCGAAATACTGTTTCTACTTTAAAAGAAATCTTTTTATAAGGACATCACTATTAAAATATAGATTTTATATTATTTTTACGATACTAAGTAGATAAGGGGCATTATAATCAACATTCCTAGCCCGATACTTCAACAATATTTAGTTTAGTCGAAGGCAATATAAAAGTTCTTTTTTTATGCCATAGGTGGCAAACAAGGAAACGGGCCCCTGATGGAAAGCGTTTACCGTCACTAGTATATATCTGTAACACCCGGGGCATCACAACGTTGCCGACCTTAAAAATAAGTTGCCAACCTTACAAATACGTTACCGACCTTACAAATACATAGCCGACCTTACAAATACTTTGCCGACCATAATAGCTCCTAAGTAGCTGAAATACAAGAAAAATACATACATAATTATGTCATAAAAATACTTTTCGGCATGAAGATAGAATAAAAGCTATATTTGAACAAACGCCGTAGCAACCGCAATGTATGTTAGTACTCTATGCCGCTATTAATACAAGCTTTGCTAAGTGTTTTTTTATTATTATTATCATCAATAATGGATCTGGTGTTTCACAAAACACTACATATTTATAAATAGTACGATTAATAATATAAAAAGAGGATCTGTGCTTCTTGGTTTATCCTTCCTTTTTCATGCAGTAACGGAGTAATATCTCGTTCGGAGTAATTATGTATGAAAGTAGTTGGAATTGGAAGACCTCAGTTGAGGTACCATAAATTTGGATTATAAAACATGTGGTGAGTATGAATAAAGCAAAGTATGCTTACGTTCCCTCCCTATTTAAGAAACAATCGTGACATAATGTTTGCATAACGATATCATTATTTAAACGTGCCACATTTAATGCAAGTTGGTGCACAACTTTTCATCCTGTCATTTGTAAAGTAAGTTTGCACCGTTGTTTACCTACCTGCACACTTCAGTTCATAGTAGGAATGAAAATTTCAATGAAAAAGCTTACATAATACAAATGTATGACTGTTTCGCTCAGGCTTTTTAAGCAGTGATTGCTCAGTGGCATTGGCTATGTCTGCCAAGCAGTAGGTCCACGGTTCGAATTCCGCCGCGGACTTGAGCTTCACAGCATGGTGGAATGGCATTTTGCGAATGCCCGCCTGGCTAGCGACCACCCTCAAGTAGAAAATCTGTCGCCAAGCATCTAGCGGTGTGTTCCGGTAGCTGTCCTTGAGAGCCAATAATTCCAGGTTAAGCCAGTTGAGATTTTGGTCAAAGGATTACCCATAAGCAAAAAAGAGCTATAGTTTTCACGATATGTCAACGCATTTCAGTGTGTTTCACGTCATATACCTACATGTACCTCGATAGCCGAGTATCGCGCGGCGCCGATACTAAACGAGTTTTCTTAGAGATGAGACCTGGGTGCAAATTGTGTAGATTGGGATTCAATTTGCAGCCAGATCTCATTAAGTTAGTCTAGTCTTTTTCGAGAACGTGATAACTGAACTAATATATATTGCACATATTGCTACATAAGTATATATTGAAAAAGGCAAAAAATCAACTTACTTATACAGGGTTATTGGTAAAATGCTAACAACCTCTTAGGGATGACTGCTGCTAGTCATAACAAACAATTAGAGATGAAAATTAAAAAACAAAAGGTTTAGTATGATGTTAAAAGTCTGTTGTGTCTATAATATTATCAATATTTCACATTTTATATTATGTACTTAGCTCGATATAAAATTCATGGTCTTCCTTTTATTTCTGACACTATGTTATTCAGCTAAAAATAATCCTTATGATGAAATCTTTCAATCGGTATGATACAACTACAGGTGTTTATTTTTTCTCGTGTAACGGGTTCGATTCCCGGTTCAACCATGTAATTATTTAAATATCTATGAATGCAGTTTAAATTGTTTTTTAAACTCATATAATTTATTCTTGCAGTAGAATGTTCCAGCTACAATATTCAAGGTACTTTCCCTCCATGTGGCATAGCCGTGGGGCCACCTGTATATATATATATACTAGCCAAACTGCTGGCGATGATGTGTTTTTGTCAGTTTTATCTCCAACGAGTTCCATAACGTATATAATCCATAAACTCATTCGATAAATTATCAACAGTAAATCAATTAATGATCGTCAATTACATTACACAACTATGGACGACAGGTCAACTACCCAAGCAGCAAAAAATTGTGTACCAAATTATCATTAACAAACGTTGATAATATATGCATAGAATCTCATTATTCGTAGCTTTATATACAAATAAAGTGAATCGTATTGTCATTCAACTATGACTTCCTTTTTCTTGCAACAAATACGCATTATGATATATCAACTGGCAGTCGTTCCGCGTAGCTTGTTAGAAAAGGATGGGTGTATACATTTTGTTCAACTGCAGTTATAACGTGATATTATATTTGTAATTAAATACAAATATATCACATGAATATATATTGAAGGAAAACTTTGATTTATTGCAATATTTTGATTTGAAATAGAAAACAATAGTTTACTTACTGAAAATATCATACACCATTATCATTTGATTGATTTAGTACTTTTTACACGTTTTGAGAACGCATTATGCCATGTCAGATCTATCTACGTAACGAAGAATATTAAGTGATTTACATCCTTTTTTTGTTCGAGGTCGGACTTTTCTAAGTGATTACCCAATGTCCATAGTATATAATATAATTTAAGTTAGTGACAGTTCTTACCAGTTTTATCTCCAACCAGCATCATCGCCAGATCTTCTCTTCGCCAAGCGATGGTCGGGCTGGGAGTCCCTGACGCGGCGCAGTGAAGAGTTACATTGTCACCTTCACGAACTATCACTTCTCCGCTACTGTCAGAGTCAACGATGTCTGGTGGAACTAGAAAAAAAAACTTTTATACGCTACCACCACGGTGTTTTGTAAGTAACATATGTATGTGATCGTGCTACTTATTTTTTGTTATTTCTTTTAAATAACGAGGCATGGAAACTTATAGGAACCTTTGGGGTGTCACTTAGACCTTTTTATATACTACATGTTGGTACATGGCTCGTAGCCTTCAGATATTATCGTGTAAGGCACGTTGACTCAGTATTAACTTGATTTTTAAGATTCAGGCGTAACTTTGCGGAAATTTGTATTAATAAGAACAAATATTTTTTTAAATATTTCAATAAAATTAAAATGCATATTTTAGAAAAACACTTAATAAATATATCTGGTGACAATTCCGCCTAATTTTCCTGTTAAGCCGACGTGACGTCATAAACGCCACGTAGCCATAACGAAAGTGGTTTCGACGCATTTCGCTTCTACTCGAAACATCCTTTTGTCTAGACTATTTGAGCGCACGATCGAAAAAAAATTATACTCGATCGTGCGGTCGAAGAGTGCTTGCTATCATTACTACCCTGGCATTAAATATTAACACAATACCTTATGCTTTCACGCTATGTACTACTTGGGTGGAGAATATTGATATTTTAATTGCTGTCCACAAAGACTTACGTATAACAGGCCTACTAATCAGCCCCTCTAGTTTCCCCGTAATCCCTTATCTATGAAAGCATATGACAAAGCAGCTGTATCTTGAGATTTGCGATTGCAATGATTTTAGTTATTTTCGAGTTCCGAAAATAAAATACTCCAACCGACACTATTTATGGTGTGTATAAATAATTTACAGTAATTGGTTTGCTGCTTTTGCTGCTATTTTTAAGTGTTTTAGATCAATATCTTCTTATGAGACCACGTTTCTTAAGAGTAGAGTTCACGAACCGCTTTCCATACAAACGTAGTTTCGTCATATTTTAAAACTAATTGTTCAAACTCAGAGAAACTTTGCATGTATAAGGATAAACATTTTAGCCTTGAGTTTTTCGATTTATTATACCCCTAAATGTCAAACCAACACTTCCCTTTCAAAAATTATTTTAATACTAATACTTAATTTTTCGGAAATCTATAACACTTGGTATTCTTGGTTGTGTCATATTTTAATATGACACAACTACACTGAGAAAAACGACTTTGGAGCTTAAAGCAAATTTGACCTTTTACCGTTGAATTGTAACTACGACAGGTGAATTCACAAGTCTTAAGATGATTTTCACCAATCAATAAAAATGTACTATGTTTTATAATAAACTAAACCGTCAAAAACACCTTCCGTAAAGTATTTTCCGAATTGAACTTTTTAATACGATAATAATTCCAGTATTAACCATAAAATATACCTTACTTTTACGGCGGTTTATATACGGTGATTATCACTATAACGTACGACTTAATCAGCCTCATCGAAAGTCAATATTTAAGAAAGACCACAAAATACACCTTAAATGAAGACGAAAAGAAACATTCGCCTTCACTGACCTCGTTTAACGCCTTCAAGTTGGAAGGCGTTTTTGTACGTATTTACGTTTGGTCGGTTTTTTGCCTTATACCATATAAATTGGCCGTCATTAGGGCGCTTTTGACTTTAGATTTTTCTCAGTGTAAGTTTATATGGAAAGCGCTTCGTGAACTCTACTCTTAATGATTATTTCACACTTTTCAATGTAACTATTTATTGCTTTCATATTGTCACGAGCAGTGGATAAGAGGATTGGATAGACAACTACGTATATCTTGTGAGTGGAGCTTTTATTGAAAGTTCACAGTAATTTGCACAACTTAGTTCAAAGAGCACACTTTGAAAGATCCACACGTCGCACGACATTCTACACTTATAGACATTTTTAGCGAGAAGGCGCTCCCGTACATAGTAAATTATTAATGCGCTGTTGTCATGGTAGGCCTCGTTTGTATACGACGTCTTAATGTGTGTGTAAATGCTTATGGTACATACTATAGAACAATGCCGTATAAAATATGAGCGCTTGGACACGCAGTAGAGGAGTAGTGGAAAGGTATGTAACGTACTTAGAGAATTCTCGCGTAGCACACTTTGCGGCAGTCTACACGTAGCACACTTTGCGACAGTCTACACGTAGCGCAACGTGAGAGTTTTCGCGTAGCACACTTAGCGCTACGCGAAAACTATTCCACCAACAACCACCAACTTCACAATCACTATGCACTGTTAACTTCTTCTTTATACTTGTTTTATATATGTTGTCTCGAATAACTTCTTTCTCTCTTGAATATTCTGGAACAAACTCGAAGTGCTACGAAAATCTAGGTAACAATTGGACGTGATATCAACGTCTTTTCAAGACCATGCTCGACGTGTCGAATACGACGACGTACAGAACAACAAAACATCAAAATGTCACAGCTTAGACTTAACTTTTAGCCACCGGCCATTCAAGAGTACCTACAACGCAAGGGGCTTAGTAGTTCAATAATTAGAATATAAAATGAACTTTAAAATATCTTACTATCTAGCGTTTCATAAGAAACCTAATCCGTTTTCTTCAAGTTGAAATTGAACAGGCTTTTAGACACCCGTGATGTATTGCCACTTCAAACGCATTGTCACTTGATAAATACGAAACTCGATGCAGTGAGCAATTTCGTGAGTCAGCAGTTCGCTAGTCAGACAACTCTGCGTACCCAAAGCTATTTGGAAGTTTCATTTATCAAGGTACTTTTTCTTAAGTCACCTAATGTAGTTGTCTTTGACATGTACTATGATATCTTTACTCCGAAAAATATGCCTTAAAATACAATCGCAGGTACTATCATGTAATCTTTAATTAAATTACGTGTGACCACTATATTATTTAATGTAATAAATTAAAAAGCTCTTTGACTAACTAGCTTCTTATCAACTGTTTTTACAGAGTTGAAAAATTTAAAGAATTTTGTTAATTGCAATATTTAAGAACTTAACACATACCTACACAAATATTTGCACGTCTGCTTGCAGACTAAATACACTGTATCCTAAACCATTAATATAAGATCTTATGTGACATGTATTTTAGCAAATAAATGATTTGATTTGAATGTATAAGTGACTATACGGTTGTAAAAATAGAGCACAGTTGAGTACGACCACGACTTCGTTGGCGTGGTTTAAAATCACGAATTATGTTATAAGTTGATAAGATCATAAGATGTGATTGAATATGTACTCGTATGTTAGTGCGTAGGACCGTGTAGCACGTAGGCCTAAAACTGTAATTAATAATAAGTTACAAATATATTAAAAATATTTTAAAAAAAATTCAAATCATTATTTTATGATATTGTGACGGAACAAGCTCGAGGTCCACCTGATGTTAAGCGGACTAACCTCTGCCTATAACAGATGCATTTCGTCACAAGTCACGAATAGCACTGCGCCCGTCACCTTGAGACATAATTATTAAGTCTCATGTGCCTGCAATTTCACTGGCTCTCAAGGACTTTGATCAAGATTTTTCGATGGTGTTTTATTATATCGTGATTTATTTCTCGATCGTGCGCTCGTAGAGTCAATACCTCCTGAGGATGCTTTGTGTAGAAGCGATACGCGTCGGAAATTCTTCACGTGGCGTTTGTGGCGTCACGTCGGTTTAACAGGAAAATTAGGCGGAATTTAGATAGATAGATAGATAGATAGATAACTCTTTATTGTTACACCACTCTTAAATATTAAAGTTTACATATTAATATATATTAGCATAGTGTTACAATGGGCGGCCTTATCACTAAAAGTGATCTCTACCAGGCAACCTTAGGATGGAGTTGAATAAAAAAAGCAATAGAGGCGGGTGTAGTCTAAATAAATAGATATGAATAAGTACATATTAAAAACTCATAAAAGTATTTTAAAAAATAGAACGTATTTAAGTGTAATTTCAAAACAAATGTATAAAAAATATCACATAATATATATATATAGGTTTTCATAATAAATAAATAAATAAATACATACATATATTAAAATATATACATTTATATAAGTAATACATAAATTATATAAAAATACTTACACAATATAATATTATCTCATATACTATAACCTAGACATTGATAAGTTGCAGTACAACAGATTAATTGGACAAATATAACTTTTTAACTTGATCCTTGAACATTTTCAGAGTCTGTGCTTGTCTGATTGATACAGGAAGAGAATTCCACAAGCGGGCAGCCTGAATAGTGAAGGATTTGGTATAAAACGAACTTGTATGAGGATGGATTTCAAGTGTGAGATTTTCTGATGACCTTAAAGAGTATGAAGAACAGTGAAGGAAATCAAAACGTTCCTTGAGATAGCGCGGGGATGTAGGATTGAACAATATGTTGTAAAGGAGACTGAGAATATGAGCATTCCGGCGAAAGCGTATTGTCAGCCAATTGAGCTTAGAACGAAACTGAGAGACGTGATCATATTTGCGTAAACCAAATATGAATCTGATACAAAAATTTTGAAGACGCTCAAGTTTATCCAGCTGTTCCTCCGTGAGATCTAGATAGCAGGCATCAGCATAGTCAAGAATTGGAAGTAAAAGAGATTGAGCTAATGCAATTTTAGTGGCTGTTGGAAGAAAGTTGCGCAACCTTTTTAAGGATCCTGCTGCGGCAAATAGCTTGCGACTGGTAATTTGTAACTGTTGATCCCACCTCATATAGCGATCCATTGTTATTCCGAGATTATTTACAGAGCTACTAAAGGGAATAGCAATACCACCAAAGAAAACCTGTGGAAGTAATGCCCAGTCTATTGTTGACAGTAATCTGGAGCTACCAATAACTATAGTTTGTGTCTTAATGGGATTTACTTGTAACCCAAAAGAATTGCTCCATTTAGCTATGCGATCAAGATCAGCATTAACAATCTGAATGGCTTCAGATAGTTTATTAACTGGGGCCTTGGAATAAATCTGTAGATCGTCTGCATATAGGTGGTAGGAAGAAGTGAGGTTGTGAGAAATGGAATTAATAAACAAAGCAAACAATAAAGGAG
The DNA here is from genome assembly GCA_963890685.1 of Plagodis pulveraria. NCBI lineage: Eukaryota > Metazoa > Arthropoda > Insecta > Lepidoptera > Geometridae > Plagodis > Plagodis pulveraria. The sequence goes on from OY982959.1 coordinate 15,958,866, forward strand.
ATAAGACGCCACCTTGCGGGACGCCTGCTGACGTGCTACACCACAAAGAGTATTTATCTTCAAGGCGAACACGCTGCCTGCGCCCGTACAGATAACTGTGAAACCAATCAACTACCGTTGGAGAAATGTTAATTGAGCGAAGGAGAGCAAGTAGAATGTCAAAATTCACAGTGTTAAAGGCGTTGCTAAAATCTAATAAAGTTAATACCGTAAGTTGGCCATTGTCCATTCCAAGACGGATATCATCAGTTATTTTGATGAGAGTAGTTATAGTGCTATGCCCAGGTCGAAAGCCAGATTGAAGGGGGTTTAAAAGGTTGTGACTAGATAAGAATTTGTAAATTTGGTTGTAGATAAGACGCTCGAGCACTTTTGACAGGAAAGGAAGGATAGAAATGGGTCGATAATCGGAATAAGATTTAGGGTTTGATTTTTTAGCCAACGGAATAATCTGAGCATCTTTCCAAATTGAAGGGAATACTCCATCACAGATAGACTTATTAAAAATGTGACAAAGAACAGGAAGTATAACATCTAGGATGGGCATAACCATGTTACGACTTATGCCGTCAACACCAACAGCATTGGAAGTGATTGAAATTACGCTCTTCTTAACATCGCAAGCGGATAGTTGATTAAAAATAAATGGCGAATGGTCGGGAGTCGGTAAAGTTGAAAGGTAATGTAAAGTATTGTTTTTATCTGAGATGTTAATATCAGACGATGAAGAGAAATGTATGTTGAGAGAATTGATATTTAAATCATTTGGAATAGACTCTTGACGTGATTTACCTATGCCCAATGACCTGAGGAATTTCCAAACTTTGGCAGGGTCCTCGTTAGCGACAGATTTATGAACATGGTGGCGTAAGGCATCCCTACACACCATATTGCAGCGATTGCGAGATTTAACATACACAGCTTTATTTTCATCACATGGTCGACGCTTGTATTTACTTTTAGTGACTGTTTTTTTATGCATCAATACTTTTATTTCATTGGTTAGCCAAGGAGCTGGAAGGTGCTTTAGTTTTATAGCTCGTAGAGGGGCATGCTTATCATACAGCTGTGTTAATAAGGAGTTAAATATAGCAACTTGGTCATTAACAGTCGCTGCATCATATACAGGAGACCAGTCGACTACTTGTGCATCATTAAGAAATGCTGCCTGGTCCATGCCACTAAAATTGCGCTGAAGTATGACTTTAGGTTTTGCTTTAGGAGGACGAATTTTATAAGAAAGATATATCAGATCATGATACGAGAAGGCATCGGCGGGACATTGACCGTGCTTAGCAACATGCTGGGTGGATGATACTATAATCAAATCAAGAAGTGAAGGAGTGCAGTTTGGGGAGTGATGAGTAGCATTTAGAGGCAGAATATGCATGTTGCAGGAATTAATGACAGCTTCAAGTGAGGAAGTACGACAATCACGTTTGAGAAGACAGGTATTGAAATCACCCATGATAATGGTATGGATATATGAAGGGGTAAGATCTTCAAGGATCTGTTCAAAAGATGAGAAGTAATTATTACAAGAAGAATTGCTATAATAGGCTCCGAGTAAGATTTTATTATGTGAAAGAAGGACTTCCACAAAAAGATGCTCACCAGCATTAGATGTAGGTGGTTGAGATGAGGTGCTGACTACTGAGAAAGGAATATGTGATCTTAGGTAAATAGCCACCCCACCCCCACGGCTGCCAGTGCGATCATGTCGGATTAGGTTAAAACCGGGCAAGGAATATGATACAGAGGGTAAGCACGGCTTGAACCATGTCTCGGAGACTATTATGGCGTGGATATTTTTGTGATCTAGAGATGCCTGCATATCGGGATAATGTGCCGGAATACTTTGCGCGCTGATATGAATCACGTTAAAATTCTTTGGTACATCAGAAAACTGCGAGTCGAGAGTATCGTAAAGCGTTGGAATGCTTACGAAACTCTGGTTACTAAGGGAACTGTTAGAAGACAATGACAAATATTCTTCACTATCACTATCACCTGCATTTTTAAATATGTTTAACATAGTTTTTATATGAGATGTATATATTATATAATATACTAATAAATATATTTATATACCTATACTAACCAATAATAATTTATATATATAATAAAGATATAAAAGATGTGTCTTTATAATTCTCCACCTGCCAGTTAGGTATCAGTAGGTCTACGAATACAAAATTAACACGCATAATACACACACATACAAATTTTTGTTTTTACCCAGAGAATGAAAAAATTAAATTTAAATAATAATATCCAAACACCAACACATCAAATACATACATATAAATATGTACATACTTTTCATATATCAAAGTTAAGACAATATGAATTAAATATATTCATATGGTCATTTTGTCACCTGGTTTGAACGGAATTAGCTATTGGTAATCAACTAAGTCTATGGTTTGACGTGAAGCATAAACGTCAACGTCAAAACAAAACGCAAAAGTCAAACTTATGAATATTACTACTTGCTCAGTAACTGTGTGAAATTATCAAAAAAACATAAAATGAATAACGCAAAAGATGGACAAAAGCTACTTATTTAAGTACCTACATACAGTTTGTAAATTTCAGAGACATAGGGGGTACCCAAAGTCGAACAAAACATTTTGAAAACAAAAATTATGTAGATAATATACCCTCAAGAAATAGGAGATTGAAGTAGTCGTGTCACCGCTTTTTGGAAGCAGCTCGTCTCGGCTTGGCTGTAGATATCGACTCCTTGGGAGCATCATGTACTGAAATCGGTGCTTCCGTACCACCAATCTTCTCGAGCTCTGCAAGAGAGCTGATACGGTGTCTTATTCCATTAGCACCCGATATGAACACGAAACCGTCTTTCGTCCAACATTTGCTGATGCCATATCTTTGGCGAGCCACCATAAACGTATGATGCCGTGACTTCGTTAGAAACTCGGATAATGTTAAACCTGATCCCTTTAAACCCGTCTTTGCGAACCAGATCTTGTTTCTCATCTCTAGAGTGCGTAATTTGAACAGGATCGGTCTGGGTTTATCAGGAGTGGACGCACGACCCATTCGGTGACAGCGGCTGATGTCCTCGACAGTAACACTTAGCTTTGTGTGAGTGGCGACGGCCCTTGCTACCACTGATGCAGTCTCTTCATCCTTTGATTCTACAAGGCCATGAAGCAGCAGGATCTTGCGACGACTACGCATTTCCATAGAGTCCTGCTGATGCACAAGCATGCCCACCTGATCTTGAAGGCATTGAATAGCAGTCATAATAAAGGAGCGGAATGCAGTAAATTCTGATGCCAAGTTGTTCACACTGGTTGAAGGAGTTGAAACTTGAAGCTCACCTTCATAAGCATCCATCCGCTGCATGAATAACTGCTGGAGTTGGGCCATTGACTGTTGTATTGCCTCCATGTTGAAATAAATGTGTGTGTAATCAATACCAGTATATCTCAGTTTAATTATGTGTGAAGTGACTTTATGACAAGGATAACACCCACTGGCAGGTATTTTGTACTAGATTTTAGTTATACATTAAATTTAGACTTATAGGAGAAGATTAACTTATTATTTTAAAATAAATTTACTCAGACAAAATTTGTTTGTGTTTTACACTCTCCTACCCACCGAAAAAGTTCTTAACTCACCTACTCACCGAAATTCACACTAGATATTCATTTTTATATTCATTAAATTTTTTGTGAAAATATTAATTTATTGTTTTCCTAAAATATTTGTTTTTATTAAATATTTATTTCCACAAAGTATCGCCTAAATCTATCCATTAAAACTGTAATCTTCGATCTACTCAACAGCACGAAATAAAATGTCCAAATAATACGACCGGCCTATAAACTTTGTCAAATTACGTGTACGTCACAAAAACGTAACCAAAGTACTCGTATTACAAAGTTTTGATTATATTTCTATATGGTAGGTTATTCTATTCTCTCTTCCTTTTTTCAATTATACATGTTGCTTTTAACTCTTAATAAGCAAATAAAGATAAATAATTAAGTAATAATAAACATTTATTGAAATATATAATAATATAGCTATTCTATAAGTACTACATATTATATTGTATAGTTCTATCTACTTACATATATACGTACGACTACATAATAGTAAATGGTTTCAAGCGTTTGTTCAAAAGTTAATTTGCTAATTCGAACGGCTATTTGGTGTTTACGAAGAAATTTTATATCTTGGCTTTAATCACGATTTTTTGTCAAGGAGATTCATTCAATATTGTAATGCTTACTAACTTCCTATCCTTATCTAACTCGACTGAGGTCAGTGCAACATTTCTCTAAATAATTCAAAAAACAGAACAATATAGAACATAACATTATTTGAGGTACAACAATAAAACAACATATAAATGTAGACAGTAAAATAAATCTAGAATCTAGTTAGTCGTTCAAAAATTCCTAAATAAACTTAAGTACTTACTGTAACGTTAATATGACGCTTTCGCAAAACGATATAAGCTTAGTTCACAAGAAAACGTTTAAATTTCAACGCTCCCGACTGTATTACTTTATTTATACCTTGCATGAACCATTTTTCAAACGTGCTCTATTTCAAACAAGCGGGTGCACAACTTTTCATTATGTCCTTTATACATCGTGTTGTGTAGGTACTAAAAGTTGAGGGCGAAAAGGAAAAGCGGACATGATTCAGAGTCGGAAATGTTTGCTCTTCAGCAAATATTAGACTCGTAATCATATTGTTACTCGAATCGTACTCGATAAGCAACTTGTATTTTATTTCATTTTATTTAATAACCATTTGCTCTTAAACACTTTCGATTACAGCTTTTTTAAGAGAAAATAGGTCAAAGCTATACCGCAATACACCCGAAAAGAAAACATCTATCTCCCCCTGACTCAATTCCTTTCTTTCCCAATGAAGTACTAGAGGGAAAAAACTGCTTAAAATCCTCAAAAAATGTTTACAAAATCTCCGGCAGACAGATGACGCAGAGTGTGGACTATAAAGCATGACAAGTACCTTGCTCAGTGGTGTTGATGTTTGTAAGCTATGTTTATGGAGGACGATTTAAACCCTTATCTTGCTTGGTAGTTACACCGACAGCAGCGACGTCTGAGCTTTTCGCTTGCTTTTGTCCCTTCTCGTTTGTTAATAGGCAAATGCTACTCACCAAATACATACAAATGATGCGTCTGCGTAATCATAGGTTCAGTGTTGATTTGACACATGTATCGTCCTCCATCCGTCAGTCGGACGTCCCTCAGAGTTAGGGACCACGTCTGATCGTTCCTGGTTACCCCCACCCGGTGATTCTTGGTGATCACGTGAGGTCCGATGGTTAGGATTGTCTGCGTGTCCACCTTCAGCCATGCTACCTGTACAAAATAGAAGAAAGCATGGATTCGTCGGTAGTTTAACCTTTTAAAAGAGATTATGTGTTTAGTAATTAAACAACTTTAAACCGTTTAAAGTTGTTTAATTACTATGTGTAATAATCGCGAAAACCTAAGACAACATTAGATTATGTGTTATTTTTCTCATATATCTCACTTTTGTATGAATTCAACCTATAACATACTTATCTATTTTAACGTTATGCCATGGTGACTTAAAACATAATAGAACCTACGCATTAAACCATAATAGAAACCAAATAAGAGAAGTCCCCAGAAACTAATTATTTTGTAGCCACGCGTTCAAAGACTCGGCAATGAATAGACCCGTTTAGGATTTAGAAACATGGACTTTAGCAAGGTTAGATGCTTACAGTAATTTAACTACGTTTTGAAGCACTCATAGCGAAAGTATGCTTAGCCGTTCTTAACCGATCAGTTAAGTTAAGCAACGCCCGCCGCGGACATCACTTGGATGGGGGACCGCTAGTGACATTACTACTGAGCGCTTCCGTGCTTCGGAGACATCGGTCCAGTTTATTTTCTAGGATGGCAGTAGTAACAGCATGGTGGTAAGGCATTTTGCGAATGCCTGCATGGATAACTACCACGCTCAAGTAGAAAATTTATCACCAAGCACATGACGGATGTGTTCCAACAACTGTCCTTAAGAGCCAGTAATTCTAAAATAGCATGAACAACATCACCACCTACAATTAGGTGAGATAGTGGTCAGAGGCTAGCCATAAATAAAAGTAGGTATTTTAAACTCTACATAATTTCTTCAAACATTACTAAAAATACCTCTCACTGTTCAAAAAAATCCGGCCGAATGCGAGTCAGTCAAATCGTCGACGTCACGCCGTCGACGCCAAGAAATAGGACCATGTGTTCCTATCCATTGGTCACCAAACTGTCAAGATTGTTTTTATTTAGTAATAACGAGTTCAAAATTTGTATTGTTTACTTATCTTTTTATTCAGTCAACAAAAAGATCTCAACCTTCACTATAAAAGCTTTTGCGTAAAATTTTCATACAAAATGTACGGGTAAAGTTTTTTGGTATTTGTGACTTTTTGAGTACTCCAACGATGGTTGGTCCCATAGAAGTTTTTGATCAGTATTAGGAACAGGATCGATTGGCATCAAGAAATGTTTTAGTGTAAAATGGCATATTTTTTGCTACCTTGTATTTTGTTTTAAATCTGTGAATGGTGATCAAAATTCCATAATGGATAGTCTCCTAAGACCATTTCCGAGTAGCTGCAACGGATAAGGTACTTCCCCTTATTGTCCCGCTCAAAGTTTCCACCCTGTATTATATTAAATATATAATAGTATAATAATGACTATTGTCTTCCCAACTTTTGCCTCAATTTGTTTTTCAAATTACTAAAGCTTCTCTCTAAAATCCATCGACATCTATCATGTAACGATTTTAGAACTATACTTATAAAATAATAAAAATAAATAAATACATTGATTTAAAACTACTTACAAATTTACGGTTCGCGTTTTGTAGTAAGCAATTAGCATTAGCGTCTCTCGCGTTACGCGCCCACACAATGGGCTGGATCAGAATCAAGTATTCAGCCAACAAAAGAGCTTGTTCCGTGAAAATTGCTTCCTTTGCGCTGAGCAGAATCGCAGAACCATGTTTTATGGCTTTACTGTGGAGCAATTCATATTTTGCAGACTCTGGGACCCCGGGAATTGCGCCCCTCCATCGCCGCGTGAAAACGTGATAAGTGTTTCGGCATTTCACTCGTTTTAACTCGGTCAGTAAATAAATACGGCTTATGTTTAGGTTTTGTTATTACTGCGTCAAATACGTGCTTTGAATTTTATTTGTTTCAAATTGTTTTCATCGGCTGACTTCCGTAAAAAGGTAGGGTTACGACGGTGAGTATGAAATTTTGGATATGCTCGCGTAATTTAGATATGATTTAAATTTAAAATCTTGCCTATTGTTGGTAGTCGCTGTTCCAGTCATCGCGGAAATCATGGATGTGTTTTTTTATTAGGTACCAATTTTAATCATTACATACCAGACTATCACAAATAAATTTGCTCGGAGGGTGACACCAATTTCCTCAGTTGCAGTAGATCTCTATACCTGACTGGGTACGAGCCTATCGTCATCTTACATACACATTTTCATATTCCAGACTGTTACCGAGAATTCCTTTGTCATACAAACTCCCAAACTCTGTCCGATGGCCTTACAATCGTACCCAAAATAAATACAACAAATAATTGAATACAAATCATCCATCACAGTAATCTTGTTTGGAGCTCTATAATGACCAAGAAGCAAGAGGACACCGGCATATTTCAAGGAGGCCTGTTGTGCCGAATGGCGTAACTTTTCCTTCCTAATTACTGTAGGGAAGGACAAAACGCGCCGGTGGCTTCCACCTTAATATTTACGGTTAGAGACCTCTCTGATGAGGAAATATAGTGTGACCATGTTGAAATAACGTTTTGTTTATTAAATTTAAAAAAAACACTTAATTTAATTAAGAGTGACATGAGAATAATCAGACACTATGAAATATAGCGACAACAAAACACGAAACAGATTAAAATTTAAATAAATAACATTCTATTGTTATTAAGTAATTAAAGTATTTACAGCTACTAGATTGTATATATATACCAATTTTTACTCAAGCTAACAATCAAATCCAATACCTATCGTCTTCACTAACAATGTTTCTATAGTACTCTTCCACTTTTAGTAGGCTGTACATGGTCACACTTTTTGGTCCTATGCCAGATTCTGTGGCACGGTCTATGAGCCTTTTCTCCAAGACGCTACAATATGAATGGAAAGACATTACTTCGGAAAATGACTAATGGGAACTATTAGACTAAGTAATGGGAAATTGTAACAGAAGTAGGTGGCCGTAGGGATGCCGCGTTTTCGTTTTTGATCCGAAATTCGTGTAAGTAAGGCTGCAAATCCACATCCACTATTCGCAGAGCATGGTTTGATCCTTTGTCAATTAATTCAGTAGAGTAAAGACTTCTTTGTATCTGTCATTAATGATCAATTTGGATAAGATATCGACGGAGTTCCTTTACTAACCTTTAGAGACAAATAATTTGGTTACTGTGAACAATTTTGAACTTGCATATTCATGCAACTTATTCAAGTTGAAACGCTTAGTGAGTTTTATGTGTTGTTGTGTTAGATAAAATTGTGACAATTTAGATAACAGTTATGGCTTTTGAAGCCTGGCAAAGCAACGGCAGCGTCATGCATGGTTGGATCGTCCAGAAGGGTTAGTTTAATTACTTACATCGACCACGAACATACAAGATAATTAGTTACCTTCCGATGGCAGACAACCCAGGTTGATCTGCAATACACATTATTTACATGTAAAATTTGTTTATATTTGCTTTTTAAGAACTGTGTTATAATGCGCGCGGAATTATTAGTCGGCCGCACCATAGGTATGCGAGCGGTTGAAAGGCAGGGGGGCTTGCTTTGGTCATCACTGTCTTAAATGCGTGTGTGCGTGGCGAGCAGTAGCCAACCCGCCCCCTCGCCGCCCCTGTCGCCACCTAAGGCGCGGCCAACTAGTTCCACGCGCACTATAGCAAAGGCGCGTCAGACTCCATTTGGAGCTAGACGACAATAGAAGACTCCGTAATTTCTGCTGCTAGGCACGAGTTCAACGTTATATCAAAAACTGATTTGGAGGCATAGAACCGCACTCAGCGTATATGAACATTCCCTGCTTCTTTACAATAAATATCTTAACTCGTACCAAGTAACATTAAAGTGGGAATATGCAAATATTAATCAACTTCTTGACATACTATTGAGTTGTAAATAATGCTTTGAAGTTCTAATTCCCATTTAACGGTAAAATGACAATACATATATGAGTAGAGCCAAAAATCTACTTGAATTAAGAAAACGCCTACGAGACAAGCATTTGCGCACTTTTATATGTACCTATGATATACTTACACGTATATTACAGAAGTACAATCAGAAAATAATCTACATTTATTCGCATTGCTGCCAAAACGGAAGCATTGACAGCCCTAGATGTACTCAGTTACGTAATGTGTGTAACATCAGAGGCATGTCGTGTTTAAGGCATTATTTCGTTACAATTATGATTACACGTGTTAACACCTGCTGCTCAGATTTATGTAATGAGCGCGCATTAGATAATGTTTGATGTTTGCGAAATCGGGTAGAAACGTGACACTATGTGTTTATAATTCAGTTATCTAAATGTTAACATTCAATGTTAACATTTAGATAACTGAATTATACTGATGATGATGAATGAGGTGTGGTCGATGTAAGTAATTAAACTAACCCTTCTGGACGATCCAACCATGCATGACGCTGCCGTTGCTTTGCCAGGCTGCAAAAGCCATAACGGTTATCTAAATTGTCACAATTTTATCTAACACAACAACACATAAAACTCACTAAGTGTTTCAACTTATTCATGCAAGTTCAAAATTGTTCACAGTAACCAAATAATGTTTTTTTTTTTTTTTTTGTATGGCGGTATGCCTTTATTAACCAAATACTACAAACTATATACAACACTACAGCTATTGCTATATACTATATACTACAAACTATATACAACACTACAATAAAAGCATTTGGACTCATAGGGAGTCCAAATGCTCTAGCCCACTATCAGTTGGCAGCGTGCCCAGCATGCTGGCAGCATTGCCCCGTTGAATTGCAAACCAAAACCAAATTATTTGTCTCTAAAGGTTAGTAAAGGAACTCCGTCGATATCTTATCCAAATTGATCAGGGAATAATTTCAATTACATTTAGACAGGTCAATTAGTTACCATTAAGCGAAAGTTGGATTCATACCAACCAATGAGAGTTCGTTACCAAATAAACTCATGTTACAATAGTTATATCTTCAGAGCAATTACATGTTCAGCGACCAACAGGACGGGGTTCAACAAAACCAGTCAATTGGGGAATAAGGCCCTGTTCCACTCATATCTGGAGCGTGGCCATGGATAAGATAGTCATGCGCTCATCACGCTCTAAATATCTCAAAGGCCTTTGATAAACACGAAAGTTTTGCTAATAACCTTCCTCCTAATAACCTTACGTCTCACCCGCTAGCTTAAGCGAAAGATTAATGTATTAAAGGAATTACAGGGCATTTTTAGAATATTTTGCTGTAGGTAGTATACAGGGTGCCCGGTAATGATTGGATAACCTTAAATTAGGTAAGTATTTGTATATCTAATGGCCATTCAGAAAAAAAAAACCGTTTTGAAACCTGCTTTAGGCACACTTTATTTTAAAATGATTGGTCACATGTGTATTCATAAATTTTTTTACGCTATGGATGCTTAAACTTTGGCAAAATGAATATGTTTGTTTATTAAAAAGACCATAACTTTGGTACTACTTGTTTTTTTTTTGTTTTTTTTTTTTTCTGAATGGCCATTAGATATACAAATACCTAATTTAAGGTTATCCATTCATTACCGGGCACCCTGTATAAGTAATCAATATACAGTAGGCAATTTTCAACGACGTTTTTACATGGTGGAACGTCATTTTGCGAATGCTCGCCTGGTTCCGTTCCTCAGTTAGACTGCAATGCTGCTCCAGGTCTTTACAAAACTAGCTACCGCCCTCAAGAAGAGATTATGTCGCCAAGCACCTAACAGTGTATTCTGGCAGTAGTCCTTGAGAGCCAGTAAAATTACAGGCACATGAAACTTAACACCTGTACGTCTTAGTGCAATGCATTCGTCGCTTGTGACGAAAGGCATCTGTTATAGGTTAGTCCGCTTAAAATCAAGTGGGCCTCGTGCTTGCTCCGTCACAAAGACATAAAATAAAACAACTTAGCTACAGCTTATAAAGATCTACAGCGGTGTTACACATTATTCAATCTAATCTAATGATATATTTATTTCAGTTTCATTCATATTGTGATTTGGTAACCGTGTTACCAGATGGTTGTTAGGAAAATACAGCGTAATTTGAAATAAGAATACAGTGTCTGAAAGAGATTTATTTTCTTAGTATTTAGGTACGTTTTAGTCGCTATCGCGATCATGCGAGGCTAATATGTTTTTTTTTGTTTAGTGATACAAACATTGTATGTAACGCTTTGGTATTTTGTTTGAAGTTGTGATGTTGCATATTGAAATATCAGTAGCCCTCTCTTTCATTTACAAGAATTGCGTTTTTTTTAAACATATTATCAGTTGAATTAAAGTAAATGCAACTGGCACTCTGGCCATAGTAGAAAGAGTGGGGAAGTAGGCCATCTCCGGCCCAATTCGCGATATAATTACCTACCATACTTGCCTGTCTCAGGGTTGTTACTTATTTATAATGTATGAACTTGTATATGCTAAATTTTAATTCAGTTCCTAGAAATAGGCAAGGGCCGGGAAGTTGTATTTTACTTGTGTTGTCTGGGTTCAGGGTTAGTGAGGTCGGTTTTATCCCTAAACAATGAGAACACCTTTCACGATGAAAAAAATACCGACTGGCTTTACCTATATGATTGCGGGGCCAGAGACGTGCGACGCGGGGCATACCTAATACAGCAAAAAAATAAGTAGGCATCATAAAGAAAAAATCATAGGTACTATGCTAGAATAAGTGACTTGCTTACCTTTCCTGTTCAGTAGGTAATCTGAACAAAGACAACTCTGGAATCTATGAATTATTTAGACAGACGAACACACAGCAATATGTTCTCATGCGATTATCAAACATTTTAAATTTATTTAGAGGTGCCAAAAAGCCGTGACGCGTGAACCTTGTTCGGTGTTAGCCCCGGCTGGCGCACTGAGAAACGGGTCTAGATTGTGTTAGAGTAAGCGTGCGTGACGCATAGATACTATGGCGCACACAAACAAGCCGCGCTCGGTGCGTTTGTATGAAGATAACTTACTTCCCCACTCCTTCTACTATGCTCTGGCGTTTCATCTTTTGACTTGCCCACATGTTTCCTTTAATTGTATTTGTTACGAGTTGCGTTTTTTAATTTTAATATCATTATTTTAGCTAATTATTCTCTCACACTTTGCGTTCGAGTTGGGAAGGGCCAAAATAATTAACATAATGTAGACTTAAAAATTAAACTGCATGAGACAACAATAAGTATTAATTAACTACCAAGTACCAACGAAAACAAAACGTAGATTTATTAAGTAACCAAATAAAAAAACGCCAGAAGTACGCAGCAATGGAGCCCGTTTACCTTTTTGTGCCCATTGCAGTAGAGACCATGGGTTCGTGGGGAACAGAGGCCAAACAGTTATTTAGTGAAATTGGGCGCAGATTAAAAGAAAAAACTGGTGACTCCCGCTCCAGTTCGTTCCTGGTGCAGAGGATGGCCATTGCCATTCAACGCGGAAACGCTGCAAGTGTTATGGGCACCTTTGCACCGGGAGCGATCAGGGGTGGGTTGTTTGATTAGGCTAGTTTTAAGTTTGACTTAAATATTATTAATTATGTTTGTATTATTTTGATTAAATATTGTTTATTGTAATAACTTAAAATGTAATTTGATGATATTTGTAAATGCAAAATAAACATGGTCTTAACTATTAATACTATTCAAAAAAAAAACACGAGTTAGATTAGTTTGCCTTATCTTCATTAGATAACTGTAATTTAGCTAATTTACACGAAATAGTCTAAGTCTAAGACTTCGTAGTTCTAAAAAAGAATTATATTCGAATTTAAACATTCCAGAATGATAGGTATAACATCTCGTTAAATTTGGTTGTCTTCCATTCTACATTCACTCACTTGATCCTGGCTGGCCGGGCCAGCCAGGATCAAGTGAAGTAAGTGTTAAGTTAAGTCAAGTGGAAGCGAGCGATGACTCGACCACAGAACAAAAACTTTAGGGTTCTTTCCGTCGAGGTTAACTTTTAGTATTTATAAAATTTGTATCAAACAATTCTGTCAAACTGCCAATTGTATATTTCAACAATACAGTGCTTCATTTACACTGTATTTCTGTCTGACATTGTTAGGAAGTGGTAATGGACGATGATAGGTACTTTAATGGCAATTTAATTTAAAATGTGTTTAAAAATGCCTACCACTCAGATAGCGACGGTGCCCCACTTTCCCCCGTTAAGGGGAACGAACGATCATCGAGGACTGATAGTGAAACACTTTCGTCCGCCTCACGCTCAGGACACCGCGCCACATCTCATCAACGTGGTTGGGCGGGACTCACTTATAGTGTCAGTCTTGGGAAGAGCTTACTATAGAAATGATCCTATGAAGTAAGGTCTTACCGAAATCAAATTCGCCGCGCACTTACCTTACTCGCTGGAGAATCTCGTCACCGCGATTCAGACTGAGCGCGTCTCGTTTTAGTGCGCCATCTAGTAGTTTTACCGAGTACTACTTAGACAATCAGCATTCATGTCACATCATATATACATAGCCCACGAAATAATGGTTAATGGCGCAGGCGCAGCGGCTGACATCACGAAATCTTAGAGTTTGGGACATTTCTACCATCAATCAATCTTAGAAAAAAAGAAATTAATAGTAAATATTTTTTTGAGCTAGAACACATTTTGTTTTAATTATATTTCTTATTTCGAATCTTTTTTTCGATATTCTGCGATTTGTAGGGCCCGTAATCTCTTCGGGGCGGGAGTTATATTGAGGATGAAACTCTAAATATTTTACAAAATTAGAAATATCCCGCACATGACTTAAATTTTTCCTATCGTATATTTCTAATTTTGTAATGTAATCCGCTTAGCAAGCGTCATTGCAATCATAACAATATAAAAAATCTAAATATTTTACCAATCTACGATGTAAGTTTACCGTGATTAGATAGCAAAACATTGTATAATTAAACAAACTATTTCTCGGTGACCAATATAATCACTCGTGAATGGTAAACACCTTTTAAGAAAATAAACACAAAATCCGGGAGATGGCGCTCATTTTAGCAATATGATATTAGTTTTGGTCTTATTATAATTCATATTACATAATTGATATACGAGTACAAGTAGAAATATTATACATAAGATGCTAGATAATAACCTAGCGATATAGGTAGGTACCTATTGTCCAATAGTCCACAAATAAAAAAATCTAGTAACACTGTAACGTTTAAAAGCTAATTTTTTATGTCGCACACTGACGAATACGCTTTCAATTTGAAGATGAAAATCGATAATAGCGCCGTAAGTATCTGCCCTTTCCTCCGATGTGGGGATGTAGAATACGAAGAAGAAGAATATAGCATCAAGATATTATTACTAACGCACGTCATTGGAATATAGTGAGTGTCGGTCGTAGGTTCGAATCCTACTGTGGATTTCAACGTAAATGCAATTACAGTAGGGCATTTTTCATACAAACAAGACTGACTACTTTAAGAAAAAATTAGTTTCTGGTACCATTATCAACCACATCATCACTTACCAAGAGGTGGGACAGTGTTCAAAGGCTGGCTTTCAGTTATTAAAAACGTAGATATATATGAAGAAGAACTGCTTAGTTACAATGGAAAAAGCAATACACGAGGTATACATTTAAAGGAACCATGGGCCAAGAATCAAGGGCTGAATGGGTCCGAGACCTTACAATATATTTGATGAAATATGAAATAACCAAATAGGTATACCTTGAAACTTTGCAAATTCTCCACCATGCAAGTAAGAGTGGCGTCTCTGCCGACGACTACAGTCACATTTGTTTCCATGCCCAGAAACCTCGGGTGGACGCTTTCTGCAACAAAAACAACGTTTTAATTAGATCGGGACATAATTATAGTAAACACAGTAGGTACTTACAGCACGCGCAGTACCTACTTACAGCTGCACAGTAGAGTATTATTATATGTTCTATGACAGTAGTGCACAGTGCTACGTCACTAAGTCAAGTCAGTGCATAGAAGCATATTTAAAAAAGACATTTATAATTTAAAATCATTTGTGAAATATGCGGCCATGACATCCTTGATCACTTTATTGATATCTGATATCCAACCGACTTCAACGTTTTTGTTTCAAACTCAGAACGTAGATCGATAGTAATACGTTACCAATAATGTTAAAATAACGTTAAAATTAAAAGGTAACGTAAACTCGTAAGGAAGAATATTACTACACAAATGATAAACCAAATAAGGGCACTAACACTGTCTCAACATTTGATTTTCTATCATCTAAAAGCAATTTATCAACCCACGCGGGGATTACCTACGTACATATAATATACGAGTGTACAAACTAAGCTTAATTCAGGCAATAAACAGGTAATTCCAATAATATCTACACGTGAATCAACCTGTTCCGACGTCCCGAGGGAATGTATAATTAAGTACTACTTATAGTACCTGAGATATATTAAGGACTAATGCTTCTTTAGAAAATACGTCTCTCTACTAGAGACTAACAAGGTTGTGACCATTATTCTGAACAGTACTATAATGTATGTGTCGTGGGGAGAAAAATATGATACCCCACTAATCAGTTTCGAAAATCTCTACCAAAATTTTAGTATGGCGTTCAGAAGCTATCGATGAAAAAACGCACATATATACCTATACCAATATTACATATGAATGCTTATGACCCTCAATAAGCCAGAGGGGCCTTTCGCACGGTAAGGGATGATTTATATTAGACCGGGCCGTGTCCGGGCCGGGCCGTGGACGGGGCGGGCCCGGGGCGAAGCCCGTCCGTACGTTAGTAGGCGGGCCCGGACGGGACACGGATCAGGCACGGTCTAATATAAATTGCTTCATACAAAATGTATGTAACGTTTCAAATCCGTGCCCCGTACGGGCCACGTGCACGGCACGCCCCGGGCACGGCCCGCTCTAATATAAACTACCCTAAAGCAGAAAATAAGGTTCAAAGACAGAAAAGAAAATACAGAAAAAACACACTTTTTTGAAGCGCTCGTTCAAAGTTAAGCAACGTCCGCCACGGTTATGAGTTGGATGGGTGACCGCTAGTGACATTACTACTGAGCGCTTCCGTGCTTCGGAGGGCACGTTAAGCCGTCGGTACCGGTTGTTAATTTAGGATGGCAGTCGTTATACCATGGTGGTAGGGCATTTTGCGAATGCCCGCCTGGCTAGCTACCACCCTCAAGTAGAAAAGCTGTCGCCAAACACCTAACGGTGTGTTCCGGCAGCTATCCTTGAGAGTCAGTAATTCTAGGTTAGCCTGAACAACATCTACGACCACATCATCACTTACCATCACGTGAGATAGAGGTCAAAGGCTAAACTATCAGAAATAAAGATAAAAAAATGTTATACCTACTTTTACAGCCTACAGTCAACATTTTGGAACAATCAAAGGGGAATTATTTGTAGAAAACGTTCAAACGCGAGATCAAGTCACGTGAAGGAGGATTTCCTAATACTACGTATAATATCATCACATTAGGTACTTGGTCCCGCGCAATTTGTGTCCGGCAATATCACACAGGACCGATCGGTCCGGACCGGAGCGGTCGACGTCTTGCGTTCGACTGTATTTCTAAGTTTTTTTTTTTAGTGAGTACATAGATGCTGACTACCGCTATACGGACGTCCAGCTCCACCGGGTTTTGGGCGAGGGAAGGCCCTCTTATAGCCCGGGGTATTTCTAAGCAATTAGTGCGCTGTTTTTATTAAAAATTTCTGCACGTACAAGAAATATGAATCAGACCTCTGGAAATGTCAGCCTCACTAATTTCGATGATAGTGTTGGTAGAATGGTCATTTTTCATTTCATTAATGCTAATTTAGTAAAGAGCATTTTCACGTTTTGATAATGTATTAATTTTATTCATTATAACAAGCTCTTTCAAAAGTATAGGTTTCACATGGTCATTAAACAACTTTAAACGGTATAAACCACGTATACTAATCACATTTTATTATCCCATTTCAAACACTTTGGAGTCGTGTTCAGCATCACATTAACCGAACGTCCACTGTTGAACAATTTCTGCCATTGTGGGGATTTGCCATAACCCCTACGCTTGGCAGGCATCTTGGGGATCATAGTAAAGATATAAGTTCTTCAAAGGCGCTGCTTCCTACCCTCTGACAAACTACTTAATTCAGTACCTAACTAAAAGCACTGAGTTCCTCACTTCTATTTTTTTACCTTAGTTGCCTCTTACGGATGAAATGGAGGGTAACTCTAACCCGGAACCCCACGGGTGCGGTCACATGGTGACTTATAGTATTTATGTTTTCACGATTATTACCCATAGTAATTATTTTTCACTTGAGTGTAAAGATTATAATTTTGTATTATCTTCAGAAATTTTATTTAGTTATAATGATCCGTATTTTCTTAGTGTTCGATCACAGTGTCCCGAGGTCTTGCAGATTTGTGTCGGCCACGGGATTTAATTATTAATTAACTGGATCTCAACCAGGTGTTACTTACCAACCATCATCTCTATTGGCGACAGAATCTCCTTTTTGATTATATTTTACAACAGGCCGTTTTACTAATTATTATCTTAATTTTAATTTTAGAACGTAGTTTAATTGTCATTTTGTTTTGATATTAGGTCAGTCCGTGATACAATGATAGGTACAGTAGAACTCCAATTATCCGAACTCCGACTATCCGAATCGCCGATTATCCGAATCACAAAAATTGTCCAAAAACGGTTGAAGACCGCAAAACAGCTTACATTGACGGAGATGTTTAAAAAACAATGATTTTTATTTCTAAACTTGTACATAAGTACATTTTATTTATATTTAAAACATGTGAAAATTTCATGTTTCTTTCATTTAATTCAATAAAAAAATAGTGCAATATCAAAACGTAGCTTTTATTCTCTCCAATGGCAATTTTTTTTTAAAAAATCCGATTATCCGAATATTTGATTATCCGAATGGGTCCCGGTCCCCATTAATTCGGATAATTGGAGTTCTACTGTATAAGTACTGCTGATGTACTGCGCCGGTCAGTCAATATTATATTTTCGTGGAATGTGTTTGGACTCATTGAGTAGGTATATATTGGTCAATGGTTGGACTGGTGTTTTTATTTTTCTTTTACTTTTACCTAGTTGCTTTTGTAGGTGATGTAGTTCTACTGTGTGGTTTTCTGTAATCACTACTTTTTAGGTAATTTTCGATTGCATAAAATTCTTCGCGTGAACCGGGTCTGTCTGGTGAGGATTTGTGAATTGCCCAAAAGAATATAGTCGTTAGGTTTGTCCTGAGTGCGTAAGCCAAAACATTCTACATAATGTATTTTATTTTCTATTTTCTCTAGAATATAATGTCTTTTAATTATAAATTATGGCCATTATCATCTGCGTTTTCGAAAGGAATATGTGATGATGAATGATCTGATACTATGAGTGTTAAACTCAAAGACAGTGATAGGTACCTACATTATTTAGACAGATAATAAAACTATGAGACAAGTCGACCGTATTGTCTATGAAAGGTAATGAAGATGAACTTCATTTTGACATTTCATATACATAATTTGCTTCCCTGTCAAAGGAAATTGTCAAAATGACATTTATTTACCATATTAACGTATAATTGAGTTATTCCCAGATTGCCATTGTTTTTATTACCACCATGGCTTTTATTAGATATACTAAACTTCATATGTAGTTTTTTAGAACTAAGTACGTAATACCTACCTACACATATCCCTACATGCACCTAGTCGTACCAACGTATCATTACTAATTAGGTTAAGTAATATAACTCTAACTAACACCAAGTTCCCTAATTAGGTAAGTGAAATGTCTAGTTTATAATATATATTGTCTGTCTAACTATCCTGTACGAGTTAGATAACGTCTACTCAGGTAGACATTTCACATACGTACTACGTGACTGTGTAAATTGGCCGTTAGAAATAATAATAACATTTTAACATCCTAATGAACAATTTATTTTATGTGCGCCTTTATAATGGACATAGCTTGACTTGAAGTACGATAATAGCACGAGACACGTGGATTTTCAAATCGGAAATCAGGCAACATGTAGTGAGTATTATCTAATCTGTGACATGAGCTGTGCTCACGCGATTTTCACGTGAGTAGTGAAAATATTGAAGTTGTCCGCTTTTTCCGTAGTATTCGACTTATTTTGCATTTAATTCTAACCATCTTCTCTTCGGGAAGAGATTTTTGGTTTACACAAGGGTCCCAATGAATTCCTAAAAAATCTAGGTTCTGTGAGGAAATCAGACGTGACTTTTTGTAATTGATTAACCATCGTAGTTTTGTTATGGTAACGTAACAGTGGGTATAGTTGACATTGAGGTAGTAGTTGACACTTTCAACTTTAAAGACATATAAAGACAGTTTTTTCATAGTACAGGTCATGTGAACGCATCCCATTGATAGGAAATATATCCAGACTCATTATTTTTTTCATTTTGACTACATTGATTCTACCCCTTAGTAATGTCGTGTGTTTTTCTGTGTGGGTGTCAGTAAAAAATGATTTTTATAATATTTCTAGCAAAATTGAGAGAGGTGTGTGAATTTACATTAAGTCACTTTTTTGTATTGCTATGTCAAATAGCTCACTTAGCTTATGTATAATGTTGTTAATAGTTTAGTGCTCATCACCCGGATTGCACTACTAACCTGGTGGATGCAACGGGTTCCGTTACTTTGTGTGTGTCAACTACTAGTTACGCATTTTCCAGCATTAAGTAGTAATTGACACCCAAGTTAACTACTGGTTTTCTAGGTGTAAGTCAAGTTTGCATTATGTCAGTGATCAGTGTAAGGTGACAATCATTTAGTATTTAGTTAGTCAAGTTCCTATCACTAAAACCAATACTTGATAGGGATGTCAACTACACATGCATACGGTGTCAAGTACTGAGACATTTTTTTTAATTGAAAACATTGCCCCTAATCTAGAGCAGGGTACCAGCCGCGAAAGCGCTGGAGAATCCCTCTCCGGGCATCTACCTCCAGGACCTGAACCTGAAGGTCGATGCTTGGGCTGCACTGCTTATTCTGGAGGGAGTAAAACTAAGAGTATTTCTGCTGCTCGAAGCAAACGAAGCAGGAGGCTTAAGTCACTCAACACCATTCTAGCCGTGGACTTTTGCAACATACGGGGTCTCCTTTCTAACCTGAACGATGTCCACTACCACCTGGAAACTACTAAGCTGGCCTTGCTCTTTTTGACCGAAACACAAATATGCTCTCCAACAGACACTTCATACCTCACATACCCGGGGTACAAACTGGAGCATTTCTTTTTGCCGCGAGCGGGGGTGTCTTTACCGCAGAGAGGATATCTGTGCTCGTCGTCTCAGCAGCCTTGAAAGACGGGGCCTTTCTGACATTTGGTTGCGCGTAGACTGCGATGACCATAAGCGAATCTACGTGTCTTTATAGGTCCCATAGCAACGGTAATGCCGAAATAGATAGATTCGATATCGAGATCGTGATACTTGGCGATTTCAACGCCCACCATGGCGAATGGCTTAGTCCGCGCACCATCGATCATGCGGGGAGATCTGTTCACGATTTCGCATACACCTTCCCTGTTGGACCTTCTGCTGACCTCTCACACGGACAACTACTCATCCATAACGCTCCTCTAGGGACGTCGGGCCACTGCCTGATCCCAAGTTCAATGCTGGTTACACGCCCAACTCGACCCCGTTTCATAGGTTGTCGTTGCGTGTGGCACTATAGGTCTGCTGATTTGGACCTTGTCCTTTTTTGCATCTTACCAATGGGGGCAAGTTTGCTTCTTCCCGGATGATCCAGATGTCACTGCCGATTTTGTTGCTGATGTAGTGCTTCAAGGTATGGAACTCTTTATTCCATATTCTGCAGGGCCCATCAGAGAGAAATACGAACACACCGCAAAGGAGAAGACCGATCTTCTGGCGTTCTCTTTGCGTCTAACTCGACTTTGGATGACTTTGGATTGTTCAAGAAAAGAGCATATTCCTTCTTCAAACACCGGCAACGCATCCTCGAGATCTATGGTGTTATGTATGTTAGTGGGCGATGGTGATCACTGACCACCAGGTGAGCCACCTGCTCATTTGCCCTCCTATCCAATAAAAAAAAGGATGTTCGCTTGTTAGGACAAGCGAACATCCTTTTTTTTTTACAGGATATTCTCACAAGCTATTTAAAATGTAAATAGAGGGATTTCGGTTGCTACAGCAATAAACATAATGTACCCAGAGTTACATAGATGTATTGAAGAAACTCAAGATCCATCCAATGAAGATCCAATAAATGTTTCATCATCTGAAAATAGGGAGTCCTTAGAGATGTGTTGTGTTTTGGCGATCCGATTTAGAACAAAAAAGTTGGAAATGTTACTGACAATATCTTTTTTATTTTATTTAAGGTTGAAGGTTTGAAGATTTTACTTTTTGAAGTAGGTTGTAGATATGTATTATGGTAACTTTAACCGGCCCGTTATTAAAGACATGTCCTATTATGATGATAATGATATACCTTTGTTTATGGTTTAAATTAATAAGCCCTCATTAAAGTATTCATTATAAATAAATGATTTTTCTTTATTTGATGTCAACTACTGAATCAACTATGTCAACTACCCAAACAAATCAATTTTTAGCATGTCAAGCATGGGTGCATGTGATACTTTATATTCATATATTTTTCATTTTTTATCGGTTACTCTTATGAGTTAAGTGAATAATATGCAATAATGTACATAAAACCCTTTCTTTTAAAATATATTATTCACTATTACATTAAAACATTTTGGTCACCCTACACTGTTTTTAAGGTGAATATCCCGACCTATGTGTCAACTACTCCCCCATTTACCTTATTGACCAGAAAAACATATAGACTTTGTGCTATATTTTTTTGTAGTAGGTATGTGTTGGTGGTAGGGGTAGGCAGAGGTGTGTAAACACCAACGTTTCGCCAATGGGGTTATGGTCCCATGTAATAATGGGCGAGCCTATTGCCATTCACCGGGCACAGTTTCAGATGTTCTTGTGTTCCATCCAGTGTGTGTTATAGAAAACATTTTGTATGAACCCGAAATTACAAATAACATGTTTAAGCTAACAACATATAAGACAGGAACACAAGAACATATTGTATGAAACCCTGGCAGGGCACTATGATGGTATACAGGCCTATTATGCGTTTAATGCCCACAACACCCTACTTACATCTACGTGAAAAGTGGTATGCTGCTTATTTGGCGCACTATTCCCTTAGTCACCTCTTACGACACCCACGGGAAGAAATGGGGCTGTGAGATTCTAACCCGGCTCCCCACGGGGTAACTGCATGGTAGTACTTGTTACCCTCCGAACTAACGAGCCATTTGTATTTAGTCTTTGGTAGAACGATACTCGTACGAGTTTTAGTTTGCATATCTTCCAGTAGCCTCTTCCCTAGACTGTAGTGTGTTTTGGCATGGACAAGCACGGGAGTCGCGCAACGGGAAATATGCGATTCTATGCAAAGTACTGGCTATTGTGAAGAGAAATAAAAAATGCTGTTTGAAGTAAACAAACCAGAAAGAATATGGCAGTGTAATAATATGCTTCAAACTTGAAAGCTTTTAATGTATATTTAATATTAAAAAAAAAACATAATTTTGTTAAATCAAATGTTCTTAGCGACCTATTTCATATACGTATTTAGGTATGGATACAAATATTAATTATGCCTATATATCACTTAAATTTACGACAAGAAGTAGAATAGTATATAAGGTTTCCTTCCCTATTACTAATAGGTACCTATAACTATTTAAGAAACCTTACCTTACATACATGAAAAAAATACGTTTAGCTACATAAGGCCTTGAATCGTTAATTAGGTATTCATATAATTACTTAGGTGATCTACCACTGGACAACTCGTCCTATGTACCAACATGTAATGCCAAGAAAACCTTTCAAATACGATATAGGTTCGTTTGTTTTTATATTACTTTGGTAATTTTAACTTTGGTAAATGCCTGTTTATTTTTCATAGTTCATATCAGTTATATCCTCTATTTAACGTACAAATACTGAAAATACCACAGACCTAGGATTTTTTAAGCCTATGGAAAATACCGATTTCAAATGTGTATTGAAGCTGGTAATCACAAGCATATCTCTTGCTTCTTTTTTTTTGCTTTTACGGGCTGTTGCATTGCAGTACCCTATAATAAAGCGAGGCCTGACTAACGTATGGTCGGTTTTTAATTAATTACTCACATTTTATTTCGGTACAACCGCTGTGTTGTAAATCAGCATTGCCAAGAATACAACTAATTATTTTTATTTAATAGGTACTAAATAAATACTTACATTATGAAATAATATAGTATAACAAAGGATATACGACAGATAAGTATTTATTTCATTTATGCTCACCATCTTTTTTTCTATATTTCCTGGTAAGGCTTACCTTTGATATAGCGTATAAAACAAAATGATATCACGACTCACGACAAAAATAAATTGCTTTCCCTCATATTGGATTTGAAAGAAGCTTTTAAGCATCGTCACATGTATTAGCGTATTGGGATTACTGAAAAGCACATTTATCCATTTTATGCCGAGTTTTGCAGGTATCCATCATCTACCCCTATACCGTATCTGAAATATTGTATTTTCATCCGGGTTTCGAAATCGACCGAGCCAAAGCGGAGTACTTATTTCAAAATATATTTTTAATGACGAAGTATAAAACAATTGATGCAATATTACTTAGATCCCATGACGCTCTTAGGTGACTTTAAAGTCCTTATATGAGATACATGATCTCTGTCATAATGATAAGTATCTACCTACCTTGCCATATTGACTCTTAAATCACAGTCAATTTTGTGTCTATACCTATGGGTACTTTACCTGTTGTTTATAACATCACTTGTACATTTTTGTACCTACTCTCTACTAACTAATGATGTCAATGATACGAAATATTAGCGTAAGTTCAAATTAAGATAAAAAATTGAAATAAATAAACGGATAAAAATATATCAACATAAAGCATAAGAAGTTGCGCGGAGTAGTCGCCGTGATTTAGACGTGTGAACTTACCTGATGAAGGGCATCGGATATACCGGAATCCTAGGTCTACAATATCGATCAATTCGCGTGAGTACAATCGGTTATTTAAAACATTAATAACCCATAATACCACATCATAAGTTACTTTCTACACAATATTCTTGTGATATTGGAGAAAAGGCAAACTACCTCACACATTGAATAGACACCACGTACGCAGATTAAAGATAGTGGGTGATGATAAGTATTCACATAACTTAGTGTTGAAATTATTTCTAAATGGCGAAATCAAAACTTTCGGACACGAATCGTTCGTGATGCACTTGCCTCGACCCAGCAAAAAAATATGTGATGGATAAAGTTAGCCTGGAAAAGATCTGTTCAACTCATTTTACGGAGACTCAGATTCTTAAAGCCAAGAAAATTCTTGTCAACGGTCACACCAGTAGCTGTGACCAGTGTTCGTTTCACAATAAGACAAGAGGACGGGCAATAACAACGGACCTTTACAACATTTCCCGAGTTTTCAAGGAAACTGCGATGATGATAATCTAAAGGACCTCAAGTGACGTTAAGTATTAGGTTTGTCCAGGTTGATGCCAGTAGTCTCTTAAAGGACATTCTAATATTCATGCAACTCCAGTATTACGAAAATTTGTTCAAAGCTGGTAATTTCAGATTATGGATCACACAAAAACAGATTATGGATGAGCGGCGTGCTGTACCCTGTGCTGTTCAAGATGATAATGGATTCACCCTTGGTGAAAAAGAAGAGGCGTCGCGGCACAGCTATTAAAACGACCGTAAAAACTAGACTAAGGGTCGTGGCTCCGGCTGTTCAAATTTACCTTTATATTTTTTTCACGACTGGACAGGGAGTAAAAAGGAAAATACATCCTGCGTTGCGTCCGGGAGTGACTAAGATTTTCAATTTGAGGGTGGTAGCTAGCCAGGCGGGTATTCGTAAAATGCCTTACCTACCACCATGCCCTATTTTCATGCGCTATCGTGATATTCGTGATTGGTCAAGTACCAGGCTCTTCTAGTGTTAAGCGGTATCCTCTGCCTATAACAGATGCAGTTCATTAGAAGTGGCGAAATGCACTGCGCCCATCACCCTAAGACAAGAAATTGTTATGAGTAGAATTCACGGAGCGCTTTCGATACAAACTTAGTTTCGTCATATTTTAAATACCAAGTGTTCAAACTCTACGAAATTTACATACTGCGGAGCCTTATATATGTCACCGTATAATTTTACGATACGTTAGTTTATAAAAATCTAGTGAGATTATAAACTGTCGATAGATTATGAACCAACATTAAAATTTACAATCTAACGCTTACATTTTCGTCATATTATAAACTGACCATGTCTAGCAGGCAGTTTATAATCTAACGATCTATAATCGCCCGCGAAATTGTGAACCGTCCTCTGATTGGTCGCCGTTATAGGTGCCACGATTTCATTTCATAGAGTTAAGAACAAAAAGAATAGTCAGACAAAAAAAAAACATATTCATTTCGAGTTTGTACATTAAAAAAACGAAGGAATTTAAAATAATGACCACTATAAAATGCTGGTAAAAGAACTAAGGGTATCCATAGTTCTTTTACCAAAAAATTTAATCGGACACCAAATGTAGTAAATGAACACTATATTTTAGCGAGGGGTTAAATATCATTCAGTCTAGGGCAAAGTCATATTTAGGTGCGACGACGAGCGTAGCGAGGAGGAGCGTTAGGTTACTTGTGTCTACAACAAAGCGCGAGCCGAGCGAGCGAAGCGAGCGTGCCGCGGCAGCTGCCGGCGATACGCCACAAGAATTTAATTTCATATACTACTTTTGGTGATCCTTTACTACTTTTGGGTTAACAATGATTTATTTTGAGTAATTTTGCTTAAATAGGATAGCGAGATGTTAAAACTTTGGTTATAAGATTACATTAAAATGCGGGTTTAATTTTGGTGATAATTTACAATTTTTGTCTGTTATTTATGTTACTCTACTATATCTGGTGGTAAGTTAAACATAAGCCAAAAAATAATACATTAAAAACCTGTACCTACGTATTTTGCTTATGGCCACTGTAATACTTTCGTAGATCTATGGTAAATTGTTGTTGATCCACATAATGACAATTTGACGGCTGGACATGGTCAGTTTATAATCTAACGAAAATTTTAACGTTAGATTGTAAATTTTAGTTTCCATTCACAATTTATCGACAGTTTATAATCTAACTAGATTTATTATAAACTAACGGTTAGTACAATAAAACGGTGACATATATATGCTTCTGGTTTGCCAGTTTTTGGATTTAATATTTATTTTATCCCTATATTTCAAAATTACAATTCCTATAAAACACTATCTGCGAATTATTTTTTAAAATACTTAATTTTCCGGAAATCAGGCAAACCAGAAACATAGTTATTAGACTCAAGGTAATACACTCAAAGTTTCACAGAGTTTGAACACTTGGTATTTAAAATATGGCCAAACTACTTTTGTATGGAAAGCGCTCCGTGACCACTACTCTTAAGTCTCATGTACCTGTTATTACACCGGCAACCATATCCTTCAAACTAGAAAACAGTAATGTAAACATTATAGCTTGGCGGTAGTAATAGGTGAGGTGGCAGTTCCTCCCAGGACGAATTCGCGCAAAGAGTTTTGTGCTACGATACTGCTGAAACCCCGAAGAGGATTGAGACTATAGATTTTCTACCCGGCAGACCATAGACAGCATTACTTCTTTAGGTTTCAGGTTTGGTAACCGTTCTACATGATCATAGAATTCGTGAAATGATATTGTTCGTATTAACTAGAAAAAATATTTAACACCAATGCATGCCTGTCATTCAGTAAATTACTCCTAATACTAACAAAAATATTAAATAATAACCGTATCTGCAATGTCTTTAATAAGTACCTATTAAAAAAATATATATAGTAAAATATTTTCTCCCGATCTCGCGCATTACAAGATCGAGTACAATATAGTTAGAAGTAATGGAACAAAAAAAAACCCCCGCTGTATAGACGCCAGCTTTACGCTCAATATCATTGTTTCACGAAAAGTATTGCTTGGTTTAAATCGATTTCGTCAGGGGTACACAAAATAGAGTTTAGCATCGAAAACTCAGAATTCAAAACAAAATCATAGCGATTATTGGAAATGTTTTAAGCATATTCGAGAAACTACAGACTTGGATCATAAAATTTGTGGTAGTGATCATGTCTAGGTTCAAGTCGCCTTGTTTCATCCTTCGCTAGACTAAGGGTGCGATACTTGTGGCTTTTATACGAGCAAGTCTACGAAGCGGTGTATCATTCTATTAGCAATATTAATATTGGTCTATTTACTGTACTGGGGCCCAACTCCCACCTTTTTACGAAACCGTCCTAAAAAGGAACGTTTTGTTTCATGCTCAAAATAATTATTGGCACACACGAACTATCACTGACCCACAATCGCGTCAAGCAATATTGGTTTGATACTACTTAAAGAATGAATTAAATATGTATCACGGATGTGCAAGCGAGATACTAGATGTTTATAATATTGCGTTATCCCGCTCGCACTGTTCCGAACTACGATGTTACGGAACGGTTTTACCATAGTTTTACGACATTTTTTGTATGCTGCACAACAGCTGCCTGTAACTTTTATAGTTTCGCTCATCTAATAATTTTGCTGCATTTATTTTAAAGAATAAAAGATGTAAAAAAAAATTATAGTACAAGTTTAAATCCACTGCTAGCAAGTAACTGGTTTAAGGATTTGTCGTTTGAACAGTAATACTTCGTATTATGTCACGTCAGAGTTCGCGAAAAGAGTGAACTATTTGTTGTGACGTCATCAAAACGACTAGCAATTCCACTACCGTTTGTAAGCTTGCTTGTGACGTGGAGGTATAAAATTTAGCAGTATCATGAATTCGTTGTTCGCATAGGTTACCGCTTAACATCAGACTGGCCTCGTGCATGTTCCATTTAAGTCCCATAAATAATAAATACGCTGTAGAAGTAGGAACAACCAGCGAAATCCTTTTATAACCTATTGAAAGACCTTGGCCTGCGAAAAGAATCGTAACTTCACTCTTATAACGTGTATCCAAGAAGGCATTAGTAGGATCTTACCGAATTTGGCTAGGCAAGGGAGAATGCTCGAGCGGTAGAAGGAACCATTGATGACATAATAAAGTAGCCTCTTAGCCCTACTCCCTGGGTTGAAGTCCCAGGCATCTGATACCTGAGCCTCTTCCTCTACAGCGCGATGGATGGACCGCATGGTGAATACATGGAATGTTAAGTAATTTGCCTCTATGTTTCTAGCTTAATGCTACGTTTGAAAAATTATGTATTTTCAAAACCTTTTTGTAAAAATTTGTAAAAACCTTTTACAAATTCATTACTAAATAGTGGAAAAATAGGTGCGGTATACTTAATTCACCTGGGGTAATTCACCCAGGTGCACTAAGTACACTTTTGGTAGACTTGATTCACCCTGGTTATTGCGGGTGCATTAAGTACACTATTTAGTAGATTTAAATCACTCAGGTGATACCTAGGTGAATTAAGTGCACTACATGGTATACTTAATTCACCCTTGTGCTTACAAACTATCGTGTAATGCAACCTACGTGGACAGCGTCACAAGTAACCAAATACATGCAATTGAACGTGAATGTTTGAGAGCATATTTTTACTTAAGTTTTTATTTATTTATATATTTTTACTTAATTCATAAAAATTACGTCATTTACTGTAAGCGGCAAGTGGGGCTAGATAAAAGAGAAACAGCACGTCCATTGCTGCAAAAAAAAAGAAATAGATGGAAATATATGGATAGAAAATATCATAAATTAACAAATTACCTACATAGCTATTGATTAAAAAATATATAAATAAATAAAAACATAACTAAAAATATGCTCTTAAACATTCACGTTCAATTGCATGTATTTGGTTACTTGTGACGCTGTCCACGTAGGTTGCATTACACGATAGTTTGTAAGCACAAGGGTGAATTAAGTATACCATGTAGTGCACTTAATTCACCTAGGTATCACCTGAGTGATTTAAATCTACTAAATAGTGTACTTAATGCACCCGCAATAACCAGGGTGAATCAAGTCTACCAAAAGTGTACTTAGTGCACCTGGGTGAATTACCCCAGGTGAATTAAGTATACCGCACCGAAAAATAAGTATGCACTAAAATAAAGAAAGTTTTGAGTTATTTTGTTTGAGACATCTGAAATGATGGATCATATTAATTAGCCGTAACTTTAACAAAAAAAATTGTCCAAATCACGAAAAAAATGGCAGTCCGTTGGAGCAAGGTCTGGCGAATACCGAGGGTGACGAATGGTTTATAATTGCAGTTCCTGTAGAGTCAAAGCGGTGTCTCGTGCTGTATGAGTTATCATGGAGCAATAATGGTGAAGATCGATTCATGAGTCAGGCATGTTTCACTGCTAGTTTTGCTATTATTGTTCGGAGTTCGGCAAAATAGTTATCTGTCGTTATTGCTTGACCAGATCGGAGAAAGCTATAGTGAATAACTCCATGCTGAGACCACCAAACAGTTACCATTACCTTTTTATTGGTAAGCTTTGCTTTAGGAGACTGTTGCGGCGTTTGACCTGGGGTCAGCCATTGCATTTTTCGCTTACGGTTATCCTAAAGAATCCACTTTTCATCACATGTCACCATTCGATCCAATATTCCTTCATTTCTGTATCGATTCAACAAGGCAACACAAGTTCCAACACGCGTTTCTTTCTGTAGATCAGTCAAATCATGAGACACCAATTTTTCGTTTTTTTTTATTTTATTGATTTGACACTGAGTCAATATTGTTGGTAAGGTAACGTTATACCATGTCGCTAATTCCTGGGTAGTTTGGCTCGGATCGGCTTCCACCATCTCTTTCAATTCATTGTTATGGGCGGTCTTCCACGTGGTTCGTTCTTCAAATCAATGTTTCCATCACGAAAGCGTTAAAACCAAAATCGCACGGTGCGTTCATTAGCAATCCCCTCTCCAACCAAACGCAACATTGATATTGCGAGCTGTTTCTGCCGAGTTAGTTCCGCGTCGGAACTCGTATTCAAAAATCACTCAAATTTTTGAAGTAACAATCTTTCTCAGCTTAGACATAAGCTGAATAAAAAAAACAACTGAAGGTCTATAATCGAATGTTGCACATTTTTTAAAAGAAGAATTTCATAGATAACATGTGAAAAAAGTTTCACTCAAAAATGTCACACCGTGAATGTTCTATGTCAATTCGAAGTACCTATTACAATAGATCGGTAATTTCATACTTTAACCCCAATTACATTAAAATTTTCGTCCAAATCAGTTCGCTGTTTCTGCGCGAAACAGTAACAAACATACACATTCACATCCTCACAGTCTATCGCATTTATAATATTGGTGTGATAGTATGTTCGCTCTGTGATAATACACTCAACTTAGTAATGTATGAATTATTACGTCCCTAACGTAGGAAAACTTTCTCAAAGCAAAGAGTAATGGTTCGGCAGCAGTTTTATTTTATGTACCTGTTAATATTTTTGCTCACAATATCGCGTACCAACATAAGAGATTAGCGGGCAAAGGCAAAACCGAAAAGAATATAATTTCAGTAATAACTTTTTAGTTATTGAGGGTTGCTTAGTAGCAAATGCTTCATCAAGGAAGTCTATACAGGACGACTAGTTTTATAACCAAAATTAAAGAGGAAGAATTCTAGTTAAATTTAGTAAGTGGGTACCTATACCTACTCTTGCACGTGCCCTCCGGATTAGGACATCAAACACCATCGTTTAAATAAATTATTCATATCTAAACTCTCGATTTCTTCAATCGCGGCAGCATTTCATTACGAAGTAGGGGGACCTTTTCATGCAAATGAGGCGGAACTAAGCCCGGATGATGCGCGAGGATCACAGGTGCGCCCCAGTTGTTTTGATTGTGTTATAGAGTACCTACAGGTTAAGTCGTAATCTGCTAGTCCAATAACAATATTTGTTAAATTCAATTGTAGGAAATACTGATTAAGGATATATAACCAATGAGAAGACCGGCATCGAAATAACCAAATTAAGATTCCCAATGGTGGCAATAGTAATAGAATGCCGCGTAGCAGGTCCATGATTCGAATCATCATAAGTGAAGTATTGATATAAAATTGAAGCTGTGATAGGCAATTGGTAATAGCTATTGACTGCCATAACGCAGATCCATGGTTCGTTACCCTCTGCCGGCTTCAGCTTCGCCGCCTTGTGGAAGGGCATGTTTCGAATGCTCGCCTGGCTAGATACCACCCTCAAGTAGGAAAACAGTCGCCAAGCTACAGAAACATGCTGTCAAGGGAGCCAGTAAGTAATTCATGAAATGCTGTATGTCTCAGGGGAAGCGCGCAGTGCAGTTCGTCTTGAGAGGAAAATCATCTGTTATAGGCGGAGGTTATCGCTGAACACCAGGTGGCCATCGAGTATGTAATAATAGTATTAAAAAAACCGAATGCCCGACTTGCTAGCTAAATAAAAAATCTGTCACCAAGCACCGAATGGTGTGTTCCGGCAATTGTCCTTAAGGGCTAGTTCTTACTTTAAGTTAAGCTTGTGTGCCTCGACCACATAATCACAGGTGAGATACTGGTCAAAGGCTAACTTAGAACGGTTACCTTAGAAAATGGAAAGAATAGATTTTCCTCCATTTAATGCTTACTTGCTTGAATTCGGAACACGGCAAGAAGACATTAAAGATATTGCTACTTATCAACAGCTCATGTACATGGAATACCAAGTTTCATATTATGTCATCTATGACGTCACGAACCTACCGTACTCCCGGCTGTACCTGGTGGTAGGATTGCGTAACGTATCACCAACAAATTTTATAGAGCTGTAAAAAATAAACTAGAATCTTCAACATATTAACCCATGAAGGGATGATTCTTATAGAATTTCAAATAAATATTCTATTGCCGGTAGAGTAGCCTTTGGCCACAATCTCAACAAAAACTGGTCGTAGATTTGCCTTCGAGGCTTTGCCTAGTGCCTAGTGTAGTAGTGGGAACTGGTCCTTAACCAAGAATGCTAACTAGAACACACTATTAGGTACTTGGGCATTCGGAAAATGTTCTTCCACAACGCCAATCTGGAAGTATCAACTCTAACATTTCCGAGGCTTAGTATAATTACATTATAAACTATATCTGCTCGTATTTGAAGTGAGAAAGTTTATAACATGCAAATCAGCTTTGACTACATATTCCAGCTTATGTTATTTAAGTTCATAGGATGTTTTATATGTAAATAGAGATATCAGAGCAAACGCAACGCAGACGGTTTGTTAAATCCTTGCGTGGAATATACTGATATAGCGTGGGTAATTGTGGTTACTATCAACGAGAATAGGCAAAACTTTTTTGAAACGTATTCATAGTACCTAACCTAGCTTTCTTCCACCCGCTGCTTCACTTTTAGTTATTTTTTACAGCTAATAGTAAGTTCTAAACTGATAGCAGGTTAAATAAAGATAGAGAGTTGTCTCTCAACGTCAGTGGCTATTGACTGCCGTGCAGCAGGTCCATGATTCAAATCCCGGCGCGGGCTTGAGCTTCACCGCATGGTGGAACGGCATTCTGCGAATGTCCGCCTGGCTAGCGATCACCCTAAAGTAGAAAACCTAACAGTGTGTCCTAGCAGTCCTTGAGAGCCAGTAAAATTACAAGCACATGAGACCTTACAACTGTACGTCTCAGCGTGACGGGCACAGTGCAAATAATATTATAAAAAAAAAATGGATGCATTAGCTGTAGTGTAGGAGATTGGCGTCATCTTTTCAACTTGGAATATGATAGCTATCTATAATAGCGAGATCTGAATTCGCAAAATCAAAGTGGATTATTTTAATCAACACACCAAAACATCAAATTAGTCGTTAGTGTTACAATTTTGGCGTGTATCAAGATCAATCAAGTCCGCACCTGGTCATAAAACCGAAGCTAAAACTTTCTACAATATGTTCATGTATTATTTCAGAAAACATACTATACTGACCCAGCATATGCGGGAAAAGGGTAGGAAATTCAAAATTATTCATTTGTTTTAAGCGTCTATGACGCTGTTATGAAGATCATTTACAAATTTTAATATTAGAGTATTAGATAGATAGATATAGATAGATAAACTCTTTATGGATCACCTTAAACTAAAACAAAATTAAAAATATTTAGCTTATATTAGTGAACAATAGGCGGCCTTAACGCTCAAAGCGATCTCTTCCAGACAACCTTTGGATGGAGAGGAGCAAGTTTTGACAAGGGATGTCGGTGTACAATATAGTTCAAAGTAATAATATTTATAAATATCTACAATATTATATACAATATAGATAATAAATTTGTGTTCTTACATAAAATATACATACAAAAATAGATACATATATATAAATTTGATGTTTAGGTACACGTACACAGAAAAAAAGGAATACTTGAGCCAACGCAGTGTGTTTTTATTCAAGAATATTTGTGATTCATATATATTGAAAACAATATATTCTTGAAAACAGAACACAATATTCTCAGGAATATATTCTTGAATCAAAGTATATATTGCATTCTTCTTTGGAGAAATCGTTAAAGTGTTTAAATACGAATATGATTAGTTTTGAATCCAAGAATATTTAAAAATATTTCAAGAAAGAATATAAAAATTTTATTTAGAGAATAAAATGTTAACACAAGAATTCCTATTTTATTGTTAGAAGAATATTTTCGTTATCTTGAAATAATAATTTGAATACTTTATGTGAAGAAATATTTCTTCGGTCAAAACAACATTCCTAAGAATATTCGAGTGTAATATCAAGACTCGATTATTATTCAGTTCAGAATATATTCTTGTTGTAATACAGCATTGTCTTGAATTTATTAAGAGAATGTATATTCTTGGCTAAAGAAGTCTTTTTTTTCTGTGTATGGAGCTTATACTAGATATTTAACTTTGTCTTTAAAAACATTTAAGGACGGAGCTCGCTTAGTATCAAGTGGCAATGCATTCCAGAGTCTGACGGCTTCGACCGAAAACGAACGGTCATAAAACGAGGTAGTGTGTGGAGGGATTTTAAGCATAAGATTCTCTGATGACCGTAAGCAAAGAGAATTAGAGGCATTAAGATATTCGAAACGCTCTTTAAGGTACTGGGGTGAAGAAGGGTTGAATAAAATATTGTAGAGAAGAGATAGGATGTGAGCATTCCGGCGATGTCGTATAGGAAGCCACTTGAGCTTGGTGCGAAATTCAGAAACGTGGTCGTTCTTGCGCAAGCCAAACCTTATTGAAAAGTTTTGAAGACGCTCAAGTTTGTTAATATTCAACATTGTAATGCCACGGTCAGTAAAAAAATCATATTGCCATTGCGAGACGAACGGGTAAGAAATTCGGAGCCATTCTTTTAAACTTCTTAACAATTTGTTTGTTACAAGCTATACTATAAAATTATTACAATATTTGTTTAAATTACGTAGGTGACAGGCGATAGCCTGCAGAAGCGAATTGTCCAAGCATTTTTGTAGTTTAAGTAATCATAAACGTGTTTTACTTGACGCATTTGAGTAGTAACATATATTAAAAATCTGTTAATTCAAAACGTGAGTAACAATGGTAGCAAAAAATACATACACAGTTTTGCATTAATAATATACAAGGAAAGTGTTTTATCTTCTCTTACACTGAAAGTAAATCTACAGATAAGCAGCAAGTATTTTGGTAGATGATGGTTTACAAGTTTTCCAATAGTGGCAGAGGGCGTCTACAAAGAGAACTGCTTATCGCATATTATAAATTGAAATTATTATTTCTTAGAAGATCCTTGATTAATACAGTTTAATATTTTAAATATAACAAAACAAACAAGTCAGTTAAAGGACGGAGTTATATCATTTGAACTTTATACCGCAGAACCTACGAATAAATATTAGGGGCTAGAGTATGAAATTGCCGACTTGCACTGAAAAAATTAAATTAGTATTTTTTTTTAATCCAACATATTTATTAAATCAAAATTATTACTGTTATTATCTATACATTGCTGCCATCTAATAGAAAGGTCAGTTATGCCTTTGCGATATAACTCTGGTGATCTAGATTCGGCAAACTGTGTTAAAGCATTTTGTACTGGGAAGAAACCTTTTTATCCCGTAGTAAATTGTCCAAATCACGAAAAAAATGGTAGTCCGTTGAAACAAGGTCTGGTGAACACGGAGTGTGACGAATGGTTTCTAATTGCAGTTCCTGTAGAGTTACAACGGTTTCTCATGTTGTATGAGGTCTCGCGTTATCATAGAGCAATAATGGTGAAGATAGATTGATGAGTCGGGGCGGTTTCACTGCTAGTTTTTCTATCATTGTTCGGAATTCGTTAAGGTAGACATCTGCTGTTATTCCTTGACCAGATCGAAGAACGCTATATTGGGACCACCAAAGAGTTCCCATTATCTTTTTATTATTAAGCTTTGATTTAGAACACTGTTGCGACGTTTGACCTAAGATCAGGCATTGTTAATGTTTTCAATAACCTAAAATACGCGTGAGTACAGCCGGTTATTGAAAAGATTATTATGTCTCATACTCACGGGAACTTTCAAACAAAAATCAGCCATTGTATTTTTTGCTTACGGTTATCGTAAAGAATCCACTTTTAATCACATGTCACAATTCGATTCAATATTCCTTCATTTCTGTAGGAAATTGGCTCGGATCGGCTTCTAACATCTCTTTCAATTCATTGTTATTCACCTGTGTGGGTGGTCTTCCACGTGGTTAAGTTCTTCAAGTAAAAGTTTCCATCACGAAAGCGTTTGAAACAAAATCTCACGATGCGCTCATTAGCAGTACCCTCTCCGAACGCAACATTGATATTGCGAGTTGTTCCTGCCGCGTTAGTTCCGCGTCGGAACTCGTATTCAAAAATCTCTCGAATTTTCCAAGTATCCATCTTTCTTGTCTAAGCTGAATAAAAAAAACAATTGAAAGTCGATAATCGAATGTTGCACATTTTTTAAAAGAAGAACCTTATAGGTACCATGTCAAAAAACGTTTCACTCAAAAATCTCAAACCATGAAGGTTCTATGTCAATTCGAAGTACCTATTACAATAAAACAACAATTTCATACTTTAACCCCTATTATTATTCGTAGTGCAGAATTATTGCGTGATATGTGCTTACCAACGAGATGATACAAAAATGGCACCAAATGTAGTATGGAGAGTTCGAGTTTAATACGACAAAAGGCAAAAAACAACGGAACCGACTTCTGACACTGAAAAGTATGAAATAACCTAGAAAAACTTGTTGAAGTTTCTACCACGCTGATTCAAAACGCACTGAGCTCCCTTTTTATGGTGCAATTTCCACGAATTTTTTTCACTCTTATTTGTGATGCATATTGCAAACTACTCTCCAGATGATTTTCATTCATGCACCCACAACACAGTTCACTATCCGACTGTGTCATCTGGGTATATTACAATTAGAAAATTTTGTTTTATGAATTGAGGGTCACTTAAATAACATTTAAATGGAACCAACTAGGAGGCATCTGGGGGCAATTCTCAAAATTGGGATAAATTTATCGATTCTCGATATTTATCCCATGTCACCTATAGACTATTAATATCCCTAAAATATCGACTTTACACAAAAAATAGCATTTTATTCTTATATATTCTCGCGAGTGGTAGATATAAAAATATGTCCACATATAAACTTGTGTTCATGTGTATAGAAAGTATAATGATAATCCCGATATCGCAATGTTGCGTGTCGATCGCTAGGGCATGATATTTATCGATAGTGATACTGCGAGAATAACACAAAACTACACGACTCGATATTCGCCATGTTTTCTCGATATTTATCTACTATGATATTCATATCACTGCACGAATATCGCCGTCCTGGGCTCTACCCAACAAAAAAAAATATCGAAATTGGATGCTCCTATAAAAGGTTATGCGTGGTCAATGGTCTATATAAAAAAAATATTTAAAAAATCCCTATAACTGTCTCAAATATTAAAAAATAACAATAATGTACACGTAAAAAATCACTTGAGTACATACTTATAATGATTCTTTACAAGATATGTGAAAAACATTTTCCTAAGCTAGCCGTACGCATAAGTTACCCGACCTATTAATAGCAATACATACTAAAAAATGATAAAATTTTTAGTTTCCCTCCCATGCGCATCGTAGATGTCGATATCGACTCCGGTCAATACGTAGCAGTTAAAGACGTTTTAACTTAAGGGGGCAATGTAGATCAATTAAGAGCTTGTAATGGAAAATAAAGCAAAATATGAATTAAACATTGTTCAATCTTAATACGCAATGCGCGTGGCGGTACGTGACCTTTTGTTTGTCCAAAAAGCGCGAAAATGAATGAAAATAACAGTTCTCACACATATGCAGTCCGTATAAAAATAAAAAATTCGCGCTTAAAGCACGAATTTTTTAAGGTTATGATTGTTCACATTTCAGCGGAAGTTAAATTCATCATCGTTGAAAAGTTAAAAAGAATGTGAAAGCAGCAGCATTTAATACTACATTGTACTCCGAGGGAAGAAAACGATCTATTTCTGTTAGAGAGTATGTTTAAGCTTAAAAAAAACTCGAGAACGGAAATAGAACTTTCTCCCGAATGATACTGCTTTATACTACACCTACGAGGAAAATAAAATTATTATGTATAAGTTTTCTCGTGTTTTTTGTTCCGAGACTTCTCAGGCAGTAAGTTCTTTATGACTTCTGTCCTGTATTTTTTTTCTGGAAGCGTCGACATTTTAGAAAATTATTTAGAAGAATTAAAAGCGTACTGTTAAATAATCAATTCAGTAAAAAAACAAATTTAGCATAACAAAATCAATTGCCGCGCTTTGTCACTAGCGGTCACCCATCCAACTCATGACCGCGCGCGACGTTGCTTAACTTTGCTGATCGGTTGAGAACAGCTAAGTAAACTTCGCTACGAGCGCTTCGAAAACAAATCGAATTACAATGAATTTTAGGCAAACTCACAATTTCATACATACTATTAAGAAGTATTTATGGGATTCAATAGAATAATAGCCTTTTATTTAAAAAAACTATTCTTCTGTTTATATTCTGTGATTGAAAAGAAAATTATGCCCCGGGCTGTTAATAGCGCTTCCATGCAATTTTTCATGGATCAATTTAGTGTTACGATCTAATCACATAGCTACTACGAACACGACGACGTTTTAGGGAATCCTATTTCACTCATATTCTATCGCCCTTTTGAGTTGATTAAGGATCTCAGAAGCATGGAATTAGGGCGAGAGGGCTTTAATTTATCTTTTCAGCTTATCCCATAGGTGATCTTTCGGATAAATGTCTGGGATTTGGCGGCCCACTCTATAACGGGAATATCAGCTTCTGATTAATCGATACCTAAATGAAATTACTGCGGATTTTCGGTGCCAAATTTATATTAAATCAGTGTCCAATGTCACTTTTGCATATAAATGTCGATGGGTGATTTATTCCTTCATTTGATGTTGTAGGTCTAGAACTATCCATGACATCGATTCATCTGCTCTATGAGAAAGCTGTAAAAAGATAAATTGATCTAAAACACCTTGAAACAAACCCAATTTGTTTGGAAATTTCTGATAAAAATTATCACAAATTTTAGACGAAAATAAATTTAAATATCTCTCAAATATTAGCTACTCCTTGCTTTGCGAGCTTAAGTGCACTCTATTGCTTCGTAGCTCGCTCAAAGTCGCTTAGTTATTGTCGTTTGCGAAGTGATCATTCTGGTCCTTTTTATTCTTTGGTAGAGGCGAAACTTTAGTACGGTAGTTTTTTTTTTATATTAAAATGTTGCTTTATGCTTCTTGTTATCATTTGTCTTTGTTTTATTCATCAACACCGGCAAGTGAATGTTTTTTTTTAGTAAAATTTTACATAATTTACCAGGTGATTATGTATTTCACTCTGCACTGATTTTCCGTATAAATCATTCTTTGCATTTTACATAAAGGCTATACGATATACTTAACAGCATAATTGTTTAAACTTTTCTACTAGTACATTAGCTAGTATTGTATAGTACCCTTAATAATCAGACTAATGGAAAATACAACGCAAAATTAGCAGTTTCATACCATTTAGTCGATTATTAGTGTTTTTCTGATGATCAGACAACACAATTCATTTTTTGGGCTTACAAGTACTTATATTAGCTATTAGCTTTCCGGCTGCAGCTCCGCCCGCGCGTATGTCGGTAATCGCGCAAAAACATTAACCTCTTTTTGCGCAGTCGGATAAAAACTATCCTATGTCCTTTCCCGGGTTTCAAACTATTTCCTTAACGCATTTCAGCCAAACCGGTCCAAACTACTGGACTTAAGTTTATTCCTTGCATACAAAAATACAAATATTTCCTCTTTATAATGTTAGTATAGAAGTATAGATTTTGTTTTAAGATATAGTGTGCCGGTTGCATAAAAGTGGGATAAAGAGATAGGCATATTATTGTTTGAAGTATTTTATGACACAATACGCATTATCCCAAATCTATACTACGTATGCGAATATCAAATACCTGAACTGTTCTCATATGTTCAACTTCTGCACGCACAGATAGGCAGATGCCTACCTACCCACCTAGACATAGATTAATAAATAAATATTTTACTGGGTAATATAACCAAATTCTACATGGTTGAAGTCACGAGCGGTCCTACTATTTAATTAAAAACTATACGTCCAAGTAAAATCAAAGTTAGTCTAAAAAAAATATTAAATTTTGGTGTCTACGACGGTGTTCATACTGGTCGATTACCAAATATCATTAGAGTAAGAATCTACTGCCACGTTCACCAAATGGCTATAGAGCTTTATCTTCCAAAATAAAAAGCCGGAAAATGTATAAACATACTAGGTACGTGTAGCTCAATGAGTATATGAAACGTGTAAATACTGTGGTTACAGATAATACAGCAGAGTGCATGAATCCAAGTAATGCCGTGGAACGCGTGATAAACGCATGAAAAATAACACTATATTATTTTTCTACTTACTATAATATACACACAATAGTTAATTTGGAAAGAGGACCATAACAATCGGCACTTAATACAAGTCGCCGTTTATATCTCCCATTAACGCAGACGTGGGAAAGAAATGACTATAATTAATTTTACCTTTTGCGCTCGCGAAGTGGAGTACCAGCGACGATGCTATCAATATATTGGCAAACATTTTTAAAAGACTTCAAACAATTTTAAACCACTACAAAGACAACATCATTTTGTTTTCTTAACAAGGTCTCGGCAAAAGTTTTTCGATAGGAGAGTACGAGAAAGTCCGTCTGGGTGATGCTATACGATCTCGCGCGCCGAACTGACTGGACTGCTATCCAAAATTCTCAGAGGCAAGACTGCTGGACCGCGCATGCGTGAACTGAGAAGTTTTTTCAAGAATTCTCAAAAGCAATTTCCTGAAGGCAAATTATGAATACGATAATCGATTGTGAAAACCAAACAATAGAGTATTTATTTGGGGTGTGGAGTATGTTAAGTTTTTCAATTACCGTTATTTGTTTGGGCGTCGTTGTTTATTTGCTTATAATTTTACTTAGTTAAAATAGTTACATTTCTGATTGAAAATAATATTTTAATAGTATTTACCAAGGTACAGTTGTATACTACTACTAATACTTAAATACGAAATGAACTGAAGAATAAATTGCATACACAAAATATCAGTGCAGATCTGGTTTCTTCGTTGTTTAATTCATGAGAACAAGTTTTACTTATGCCTTGAGTGAAGTTGGTAAAAGTAGCGAAGTTAATATAGTTATTAAAGTTCAATGTCATACTTTGGCCATGGAGTTTAATGACGTTTGAGATGTTGGAGACAATGCAGAAGAGATTACGTCGAGCCGAGTGGGAGGGACTAAGCGCTTTGTATGGATTGCCATACATAGTCATATCGCGACTTGGACAATGTAAGAAAAAGACTAATAACGAAATTGACATATCGCGAAATCGATACAGTAAGAAGTAGACCAACAATGACAGACGAATAGCTGTAACAATGACATAGACGAATACATAGTGCAAACGTTTATTTGTAATAACATTTAGGAACACCGCGATATAAGAATATCGCGTTTTAGGTATACGCTTTAGGGGAAAACTATTTTTTAACACTCCCTTAGCTCCGCGTTCTTCATTTTTAGGTATAGAAGTAGGAAGACAACATTTTCATGTTATCGGAATTTTCCATACTTATCAAAACACCCCAAACAATTATTACTTTTACTTACGGGGTTAAAGTCCGTAATTAATATTTGTTTTTATGAGCTCCCGATATTTTGACGCTGTTGCAAGCGCCGTGAACAGATTGCGGACTTTATCCGTTGAGTAAAAGAAAGTAATAAAGTTAAAAAAAACTTCATACCACCCCCTCATGCATCAGTATGGAGGTAACTCCCATGACTCCTACTACATAATGTTCTCCAAATTTATGTCAGACAGTGAGTCGACTGTGAGTTATCAATGCATTTATAGCGTCTACTTTTTCTGCCTCCTGTTATGTTGATTTGTTCCAACCTGTTAGATCGCTAGTTCGTTTAATCGAACAGTTTGTAATGTAAGATTCCAATCTGTTGGATTATCTCATTTATTTCTGTTAATCTGACTATTTGGACAAAACCATCTGTTAAATTTTTAATTTTATTTCTACTCGTGGATTTTAGATATTGCATTAGTGTTTTCATAAATAAAATATTTTAAATTGTTTACCATTTTTAACTATTAATATTTATGTATTCAATTCGCAGTATAAATCTTGCAGTCTTGTTCAATCGATAAATCGAAAAAAAAAACTGGAAATCAAAAAGTTTGGGATGGTTTTCTCCAAGTAGTTAGATAAACAAAAATAAATGTGATAATATCACAGATTGAAACGTTACATTCCAAACTGTTCGATCAATTATTATTTTTTGCAGAAATAAAACTTCAATTGAACTAGTAATCTAACAGTTACCATTACGTTTACATTGGATTTTCAACCCTTTTTCACGCGCATATTCGTAGTACAGTAGATTGTGAGTAGCTCTCGTAGCAGAGATTAGCTAGTTTTTTAACCTATCAACTATTTTAAGCAATGTTTATTGCCGTCATTATTTGGATTGGTGGCAGCTAGTGACATCACTTACACGTTAAATCGTCCGTCCCGGTTGTTGTCTCAGAATATGGCAGTCGTTATTGCAAGGTGGCAGGGTATTTTGTAAATAGCTGCCTGACTAGCCGCTAATATAGGGCTAAAATTTGTTTTGACTGGCGGAAGAGCTACGGGAAAGTAAATTCCAATGACACTATACCTACTGCTTAGTAGGCAATCTATGCTTCTGCTTGCACCTGTTTCGACAAATGTTGTTCTATTGCATCTTGCCTATTTTGACAAAAAATATTTATTAAGAATCTGCGAATCAAAAATAGCACCAAATTATTTCGTAGATTCTGCACCTGGTTTTTTGATCTACACATAATACATGTATACGCGTAAGCGACTGGCAGGGGTAGGCAGATGTTTACCAAGCTCACTACTATCACAGATCTTAATGGGAGTATATTGTAATAATGTGTTACTACACTCGTATAACTTTCCCTTCTCGCCAATTGCCAACAAAATGAAAATGTATCTACATAATACCAACATATATCTTGAAGAAGCATCTTAATTAATTTATGCTGAGTTTATTAACGCATATTTGAATTTTTCCTAAGCTCGTTTAGACAGCTCGACAAAGCCGATTTGATGTAGCTGACTCATTAATTATTCCAATATTGGCGTAAACATCGGTTGCCGTCGTCAATAAGTGTTTAATATTCATCTTATTAGACAGCACAGACTGCGACTCAGAGGCAGACGTGTTCCAGACCGACATAGTTCTCCATCAGGTGTGGCAGCGGTTGATTGATCTGTTCCTGGTAAAAACAAAAATATCTCCCATGTATGTGAATAAAAATCATAGTATTAATGATACCCATCATATACTATCTTCACTTCGTTCGAGACAGTTCAAGACGTTGGCTTATCACGACGCCATGAAAGAGACGAATTAAAATATGGCAACCATGCCGATTTTGGCAATATTTTTAACATTGACTGTGGTCCATTTGAGTGC
Organism: Plagodis pulveraria; assembly: GCA_963890685.1. Taxonomy (NCBI): domain Eukaryota; kingdom Metazoa; phylum Arthropoda; class Insecta; order Lepidoptera; family Geometridae; genus Plagodis; species Plagodis pulveraria. The sequence goes on from OY982959.1 coordinate 16,002,528, forward strand.
TGTGCTACAAGGGATCGCCCGTGGGCTGCCCGGTCTCTACCCGTGGGTGTCGTAAGAGGTGACTAAGGGTAACACATTAGAAGGTGGGCAGTCACACTGCGATCCCCAAGCCGCCTGCCAAGCGTGAGGATTATGGCATACCTCTAGCTCACGGCTGTGTTCAGCAGTGGACTATCCGGCTGATACAGTACTACAAGGGATGCTAAGGGATCATACTCATGTTTTATGCAAATAAATGATTATCTTATCTTATCAAAGTACTTATCTTTCATTTCTTTATAGCTGATACCTTTGACCTCTATCTCACCTGATGGTAAGTGATGGTGTGCGAAGATGTTGTTCAGGCTAAACAAGAATTACTGGCTCTCAAGGACAGCTGCCGGAACACACCGTCCGGTGCTTGCCAATAGTATTTTTACTTGAGGGTGCTAACGAGCCTCTCGCCTCTAGATGGCATAAATAATTATAATTGCATAAGTTGATAAAAAATGCTATGCAATAGCTTTACCGCGGCAGTCTCCGAGTGCCACACGTCTTTTTTTATGTTATAGTGCAGGATCAAGCACGAGGCCCATCTGATGTTAAGCGGACTAACCTCTGTCTATACCAGATGTATTTCGTCACAAGACACGAATTGCACTGCGCCCGTCACCTTTAAGACATAGTTCTTAAGTCTCATGAGCCTGTAATTTCACTGGCTCTCAAGGACTGCTGCCGGAACACACCGTTAGGTGCTTGGCGACAGATTTTCTGCTTTAGGGTGGTCGCTAGCCAGGCGGGCACTCGCAAAATGCCCTACCACCATGCCATATCGACTGCTATCGTAAGACAACAACTGGGACCGACGTCTTAACGTGCCCTGCGAAGCACGGAAGCGGTCTAAACGGCTTAGAAAACTTCGCAGCGCTTGTTGCGAACAAACATAACAACGTTCCTAGAGTTTCTTCCCCTGCCTAGTCTAATTTCTTAGATCCTAATAATGCGACTTTGGATGGGTAGATTTGAGTAGGTTTTTACATTATTCTACACCTGAAAGCTCATCGAAAGTATTGCACTACTGGCCAGATATCGATGTTAGAACTATGCTAGCTTAAATATTTGATAGTTAATGATATTTAACTCGAATTTAACATGGGGCTTATGCACGAGGCATACACTCAGATTTTCACTGTGATTGCAAGAAAATCAAACAAATAATTTAAATAATATCGCATAGAAATAAACCAGACCTGTATTTGAGCAATGTTCTATTGAGTGTCATCGTTTCGACTGTATTTATGTCTGGGTCCTTAATAATATCCTTGATTTTTATGTACACTTGTGCTTAAAAACAGATTTTTATGCACTGTTTTAGCTCGCGTAATTCATGCGCATCAATTATTATCTAATCATAACAATTGAACTTCATTTATAAATGGACGATATGGCTTCCGCGTGATAAGCCGGTCATAAACATGGAAGAATTTTATACGAGCATGAAAAGTGAAAGTATATGATTGGAACAAGGAAGCAAGATAATATTTTTAAGGCGCTATTTTTGCAGAGGAGTGAAAGATTCAGGAGTATAATCCTAAGCGCAACAAGATTCAATATACTTCGCCTTAGGAAAAAATAATTTTGTGGCCGTGTGGTACACTCTACTTTTCATCCCCCTATGACAAAAATAACTTATGAATACAATAAATAAAAATGGTAGGCACATATATATTATAATATTATTATTCTTGGATAAGATTAAAGTAAAGTAGTAACTATAAATGAATATAAACTATTTTTTACACGACTGCCCAAAAAAAGGAGTGTTATGCTTTCAAGGTTCATGGATGTATTATGTATGTTTGTTAGTTTCTTTCCACCATTAACGATTTAACGGATTTTAATGTATGAGATATCGTTAGATTCATCTTGATAGCGGAAGTGAAACTAAGTACCTACATAAAAAAATTAAAAACAAACTGGCGGAGTATACAGGCCTTTTTTTTTTTTAAACCAAGGAGCCAAAATGACTGCTTTAAAAACAATTCCACAAATATATACGACTTGCATTTTTAATTTCAATGAAACGATAAAACGCCTAACAAAAGTAAATAATTTGCAGTTGGATTTCTTAATTAATTTACTTGTTTAGTAATTTTCTTAAAGAATAATCCGTGAAATTTTATTTCGCTGTCTTGCACAGACCGCATTTGCAGGTTATTCATTTGTTTTTATTTTCGAGTCCCTATGATAACCGGTCAGCTAAATAAACGATTCTCTTAATAAGTCTATGATCTTTCTAGTTGCCAAACTAGATGCCCTGTAAGGAACAATATGCATTTTCCTAAATCTTTTTCACCCTCTATAAAAACTCCAACAGAAAAGATCTACTTTGGTCAAGACTTAACGACGAATCAATAATTTGTTTATTTTTCGAATAGATGGGATGAAAAGTAATAATAGCCGCCATAGACGACCGCAATGAGTTGTTTCATACAACTTTGTTCGCATATGATGTGTTTACATATGAAGGGTACGAAATGAAATATGCGATTGGAGGTTACAATATTTTTAACGATATTGTCATAAATAATTAGAAACGTCAAACCGGCATGGTGTGATCAGTACTATATCAGCCGGATCGTCCACTGCTAAACACAGCCTCCCCTATTAAGGGGGTATTTGCCATAATCCCCACGCTTGGCAGGCGGCTTGGGGATCGCAGTGTAAGATGGCAGTTCTTTAGAAGGCGCTGCTGCCCACCTTCCAGTATTAGAATAGAATAGAAAATATTCTATATTATTATAATATAAAAAAAATATGTATTTGTCCCTTAGTCGCCTCTTACGACACCCATGGGATGATATATATGGGGAGGCGCAATTCTAACCCGGCACACCATGGGGAGTGTGATTAGTAGTAGTACCTAATCTAAGATTTTCCATTTAGGTTTTTGTTCCTACTCAATACTGCAGTGATCGCCTTCAAATTTAAAAAAAAAATGAATCACCATGAGGTTTACCTTCAATCGTAGTAGGATTTTTCTCAAAACAAACCTTCCACCAACCATCTTCAAAAAAAACCTTCAAAAACAGAAATCGATATCGATCTACCCCTGTAAAGTTACAATTTAATGTTATTGCCACCTATTTTACTTACTTTTTGGTGCCTTTTTGCCAGCAGATACACTGACTTCAGTCAACAAGCAATTCAAAACACAATGACCTACTTACACTATACGATTCTTAAAGCCATGGGAATGATAGATCACAATGCATTGGGTAAAGCGCCAAATGCACCATTTTTATGGTACGAGAAACATTAACACACTTCCTGTTTCGCCGCCTGAAATCTGTATCTGTTACGCATATGTAATAATGTCAGCTAAAGTGGCTGGAACAATATATAGGAAATTCGTATTAAACGCAGTTGTAATTATGTTTTTTTTTATGTCTGATAGGTTAGCCTTTGACTATTATCTCACCTGATGGTAAGTGATGATGTGGTCGAAGATGTTGTTTAGGCTAACCTAGAAGTACTGGCTCTCAAGGACAGCTGCCGGAACACACCGTTAGGTGCTTGGCGACAGATTTTCTACTTGAGGGTGGTAGCTAGCCAGGCGGGCATTCGCAAAATGCCCTACCACCATGCTATAACGACTGCCATCCTAAGACAACAACCGGGACCGACGGCTTAACGTGCCCTCCGAAGCATGGAAACGTTCAGTAGTAATGTCACTAGCGGTCACCCATCCAACTCATGACCGCGCGCGACGTTGCTTAACTTTGCTGATCGGTTGAGAACAGCTAAGTAAACTTCGCTACGAGCGCTTCAAAAGGTATGTAATTATTTATGTATTATCTCAGTGGTGTTTAACTGAATTTACTATTAAATTTTATTTTGATGTGATCTTTCTCCGTTGACATATTATTTATTAATACACCTGCTCGTGAAAGCTATATGCGTTATCATTATAGACATTACGTGGTTCATTTCATTAGTGCTTTTTAAGTCTTAGTTGAGGTTTTTTGGGTCTGTGGTTTATTACAAAATTACAAATTTACGCGAGAAAAAATTATAATCATGTGCGGGATTCGAACCCGCGTCCCCATCCACCCCTTTAGCCGGGGTTTGCTCTAACCAATTGAGCTAACAGGACACAATGACACATAACTCTAATTTTTGCTCTCGTTCGTCAACCATCATATCAGGATGGAGCGACGCCTATAGTTCAACTTGCGTTGTCAGTAGTTTATGCTTCCTTTTTCGTTTGCATCCGGGCTCATTGGCCCTGACATGAAATATTTTTTTTTTACTAAAACACGAATAGACCTTTTAAAACAGTAACTTAACTTTCGCGACTTTTACACATATACATAGTTTTACACATAGTTACAAGTATTTAACGGAACTTAATCGCGATTAAAGAGGCGGAGGAGCGGACTATAGAGAAGGTTGTTAACGTCTTTAAGGGCGGGTTTTTTCTTCAACTACCCGCACTTGATTTAGATATGTATCGTCTCGACAGATCTTCTATTCGTCTTGATTTAGATATTTATCACGTTGTCAGTCTTGTGTTTGGAGACGATACATATCTAAATAAAAAGCGGATATAGTTGGTGAAAATACCCGCCCTTCAGTCCGCTCGTGACCACCACTAATTAGTGAAACAGTTTTTCTCATTAGTTCCTTTGTAGTTTTTCTACCAATTTCAACTCAATTAATACAATAAAGGTGACAAATTTCCACTTTTCAGTTTTATCGACTTAGCTTTATATCCCCCTTTTTGTTTTTGTTTATCACTATTATATTATAAATGCGAATGTTTGAGTGACTAAGTGAGTAAAATCGCAGGGCGCAGCTATTACCTCATTTCGCTAGTTCTATTCACGTGGGGCACACTTGTCGCACCATGGGACAAGTGAGTAAAAATAATCTCACTATTTCCACCATGGAATTGTCCACTGGAACTAGTGAGAACGTTCAGCTGTTTGTCTGTATGTCCGTCTGTCTGTGCGTCCGTCCTTATGTCACGAATCTACAGCTCGTAAACTGATACTTGGTATAGAAGATTGTGATAATTTTTATTAAATTATTTTTAGAAGGATCACAATAAATGAGCAGCTGGCCGTATATAAACATTTTCACATACCTACCTATTGGCATTTGGGGTGTCGATGTATAGAGCTCATTTAGACCCCCATGAATGTATTATTTTGTATATAAAAGTATTTATATAATTTATGTTCTAAATAAGCTCAATTTTTCAAGTATCAATTTAGCCAGTTTTTGTTGCAGACTACGAATAAATATGTAAAGAAGTGTAACTCCCATACAGTTACTGCTTTGATTTTGGACAATTTACATCAAGTTAACAAAACACACAATCTTCCAAAATTCAATTGGATTTAATTGATTTGGTGCTTAACAATGATCGCATCCGATTAGTCGTTCCAATGTAATGTTGTTGCACGGTACACTTTTAAAACCACGGCTGCAGCGGTAAGGATTGTGCGTTCTGCTGTTATAGAACTTGAAAAAAAATGTTTTTTTTTTACGCTTGCTCCGCAGTTTTTATAACAAAATTATTATAAAAATTAACTAGGAGGGCGCAGTTGCGAATCCCGCACATAACTAATTTTTCCTTTCGTTACCATATTGTAATGTTATCCGCGGAGCATGAGTCAAGGCAAAAATGAAATTATAAAATAGGATTGCGTTAACGCTAACTAGTTCAAAGCTTATTGCAAAAATTAGTCTTGTATTTAGTAAAAAATTTGTCTATACTCTGGTTTTTAATTCGAGATCAAAAACGTAAACAAAGGTGTTAACCGTGCAAAAAAATTACATGTACCTACTTAGTAATTATACTAATTTAGGAAACCAATGAATCATTTAACGTAAAAAAAAATATTTTAAGCAATAATTGATTACCTTAGTATTCACTAATAAAACACTTTTTTACGCGCGTACATATTTACGCATATATTCAAGCCTGAAAAAAATAGTGTAAGATTTTTTTGATTTTAATTGCCACACTAGCGGGATCGTCGACATTTTCCAGCTGACGCCATTTTTCCTTGTTCGTCAATCGTATTTAGATTCGAATATGTTTCTCGCCGATAATTTTCTTGTTATTTTGAATTTCCTTGTGATTTATTATTGTTTTTATTTTATTGTTTATATTTATTTGGAGATTTGTGTTCAGTTTTTGTTTATTGTTACGAATTATTTATTTTCGTAATATTGAGGCTCCCAGCCAGAGCTCTAGCCGGGCTCTTCAACAACGAAAGATATTGTATCTCCTGTTAAGAAACGTGTTCGCAAATTTTAGAGTGCTTCCGAAAAGTTGATGGTGATGAAGGCGTATAAACACATATCTATAGCTTGGCCAAAGGACGAGTATTGCTCTTTTTTTATGTTATTGTGACAGAACAAGCTCGAGGCCCATCTGATGTTAAGCGGACTCACCTCTGTCTATACAGCCTCATGTGCCTGTAATTTCACTGGCTCTCAAGAACTGCTGCCGTTAGGTGCTTGGCGACAGATTTTCTACTTGAGGGTGGTCGCTAGCAAGGCGGACATTCGCAAAATACCCTACTAACATGCGGTGAAGCTGAAGCTCGCGGTGGGATTCCAACCATGGACCTGCTGCGCGCCATTCCATAGCCAATGCCACTTAGCTATCACTGCTTCAAGTGTCCTAAAAAACCGCGGACATGTTGCGAATATCGTCAGTTTCAGGCAGAAGGATAGTCCGCAAAAATAAGGGAAGCGGTGAGTTCACTTCGCCAAGATCACTTTTCACGCTATAGGTACGGCAGATTGTGCAAAATTTTTTCAAGACAGCAAAACTCATAAGTATTATTTAGTAAAGGTAATTAATACTTTTGTACTTTTTCACCAAAATAAGAAACATACCTCCTCAAGCAAAAGTCACACAATCAAATCCGATATTTTCACCGTTGAACAAGGTTCCAATGGGGGGGTTTGCCATAATCTCCACGCTTGGCAGGCGTCTTGAGGATCGCAGTAGAATTTGTTAGTTCTCTAGAAGGTGCTGCTTCCCACTTTCCGGTATTTTTGTGACCCAACGTCCCATGGGATGCTGGGTTATAATGTCACCCCCGTTTCTTCCGGTGGGTGTCTTAAGAGGCGACTAAGGCAAATATATATATATATATATATATTTACCTTAGTCGCCTCTTCCACACGGCATATAGTTGTGGAATTTCAATTTAATTAATATGTGTTAAACTTAGCGCCGTTACGGATTATTTAACAACATTTTGATGAAAAAATATTGAATACCCCTGACCAGTCAGTTTGACAATGACATTTCTTTGTTTACCTTTTTGATCTCGAATTAAAAACCTATATATATATTTTTTTAAGCTGAACTATATAGGTACGTCGCTCCATCCCCATAAGATGGTTAAGAACGAGAGGATAAATTAGAGTCATGACATATGACCATATGTCATGTTGTCTTAGCGGTTAGAGCTTACACTGGCTAACGGGGTGGATGGCACGGTTTTAAATCTCGCACATGACTATAATTTTTCCTCTTGTAGTAATTTTGTAAATTACTTAAATTTCTTTATACTTACCTATTATTTATTCGTAGTTACGGAGTCTAACTTACTTTCGGAACTAAACTCGTAAGGAATCTGAAATTTCGGTATATTATGTACCATATCCTCTTCTTAACCAACAATTAATACTGAATACTCCGACTATCTAGTATCCATACTCTATACTAGTTTTGAAGCTGTTATATTATTTTGGTTTTACTAGCTTTTGCAATGCAGAACCCTAAAAAAGTGAGGCCCAACCCGCAGTTTCTCGATAGACTGCCACCCACTCGGTGTCGATTTGTCCACCGTTAGGTAAGTCCGACCATTGTCTGGTGAAATCTGTATCCGTCTACTCTCCGCCCGATTCCAGCCCTCAAGGCACCCGGCGGATGTGGCGATACAAATCAGCAGATTGGGATGAGATGCGGTCTTTCTTCGCATCTTATCCGTGGCAGCCTGTATGCTTCTCTTCTGGTGATACTACCGCCTGTGCAAACGCCGTGACAGATGTGTTGCGTTTAGCAATGGAATACTTCATTCCATTCTCTGACGTACCACTGTCCGGCAAAGCTCGCCCATGGTTCAGTCCTGAATGTGGACGCGCTGAGGCGCTAAAACATCAAGCATACTTAGCCTGGGTTGATGCTCGTAAGCACAAGGCAAAGGATATTGGGCGGGTCTGGGTTTATTCATTAATCGTTGCTTTGCCTAGCTTGCATGCCTCGCGCTGCTTGTTTTGAATAAACTCAGGCCTTCCTTACTCATCCCGGATGGGTAAGGAGGCAACGGTCTTGGGGGAGAGCGCAGGTCGTGATGATCCCCAAGGCAAGTCTGACGGTTACCTTCCCGTGGTGCTGCCTGTTATTGGTTTATTTCCTTCCGAAATAAACGCAACAGAACACCGTCAGGCGCCGCGTGTATTGTTATCTATATGTGTATGTATATGTATATATTTTCTCTGTATATATTTGTATTATATGTGTATATTATGTAGTTCACAGGGCTATTTAACCCCTTATTAGTAACCAAATCGTAAAATGCTCGGTACAGACCGGGGCCGTATTTAACTGTTTGTCATCTGTATTATACGTGCTAAGGTGCTTAGTACCTCTTTAAGACAGATGACAAAATAGACTTACGGTGTATAAATTGTAGTTTTAAGGCAAGGCTACAGATAATTTGTCATGTTTATGAGTAGATGAAAAACAGTTTGGCGGTGTGTGTGTTAAAATAGGGACCCCTCTAACTGGCAAACACCAGCGCCTACTACCGTCAAACGTATTGTTACATAATCGAAAATAACCGCTGTCTTTTATTTGGTAGTGACCCCTGTTCCGATAACTCACGTTATTGGAGGCGGGGACAAACTGGCTGGACTAGTTCCAAAACCCCGATGATAAGTGTATCCTTAGACTTCGGGAAAATACCTCCAAGGTATTGTCAGTCTTCTGAACTCTAAACTTCCGGAGGCTTGAGTAGAAAGATTGAAGCCTGTCCATTCCCCCAAAAAATTCGCTTATGATCACAACTTATAATTATTTCCTATAATTATTCCTAATGCCTAAACCTGTGACAATGCCGAAAGCGAATCGAGATGCGAAAGGTAAATTTACCAAAGTCCCTTCTCAGGGCCAACCCAATGTTAATGTTTTGTCTGAGGACCGCTCGAGCGGCACTATTGAGAGCTTGAAAAACGGCCCTTCTCAGGGCCAAACTTCACGGGTTCCTTCCCGGGATCCGTCGGAGGTCTCCATGGGAGATGAAAGGAGGTCGGACGTGGAGTCCGTATTTGAAGAGTCGGGTGACGAGGGTGACAGCCGCAGGAAGCGGCCTTACTCCTCATTCTACGCACCCGGCTATCTGGAGTCGGACACAGAGACCGAGGGGACCGCGGCCGCGAAGGTCAATACGGCGCGGAGGGGAAGGGCGAAGGGCACCAAAGGAGGCCCCACGCGAGACGAGTTTTTAAAGCCACCGCCAAAGCCACTGGTGGAGCAACTGGCGGAGGTCCTGCAGAGCAGGAAATACAAGAAGGGGTCGGCCACTGTGGCCGCCGGAAGTCTGCTCGACACCGGAAGCGATTCCGATGTCCTTCCCGGGTTTGGTGACATCAGCACACTAAACGCCCAAGAGCTGAGGGCTCACGCAGGAGGTATGCTCGCCTGCATTCTAGAGGTTGCCAAGAAATCTGGCAACCTAAAGGGCGAGTTTGTTGCTCGCCTGAAGAGGTCCGCGTCGACCCTGAGAGAGGTAGTCGACGCCCTGGCATGCAGGAGTGAGGCCGAAGAGACGCGGCGGCTAAGAGCCGAGAATAGTCGCCTGCGCCTCGAGATGGAGGCCTCCAAGGCAGAGGTGAAGGCGCTCCGTCGCGGCTTCACGGAGGCCAAGACCGAGGCGGCTGCCGCTACGTCTGCTGCTGCAGCAGCCGCTGCCGCCGAGACGCCGGCCCCCCCTGCTGTTGTAGTGGGGGCAGAGTTAGTGGAGCAGATGACGCGCTCCTTGACTGCCACGTTCGGGCAAATGCTCAATGCCCGACTCGCTGGCATCGAGGATCGCCTCCTGCCAGCGCCGGTTCTTCGCCCGCCTCTCCGAGCGGACGCCAAGAAGGCTGCAGTAGCGGTTGCCCCCCCACCCCCGAAACCGACCCCTCGAAAGCGGGTTGCCCAGGCCCCGCAGGCTACTGCTGCCACGCCCTCGACTTCGGCTCCCATCGCCCCCCCCTCGACTGCGGCTCCCAACGCCCCCCCAAAAACGACTCCAACTGCTGTTGCCAAGGCGGACACCTGGGCAACAGTAGTAAGAAAGGGGAAAGGCAAGGGGAAGGGCAAAGCGTCCTCCTCGGCAACGCCCACTCCCACTCCTGTCCCAGCAGCTCGTGCCCCCCCCTCCGCCTCGAAGCCTAAAGTTAAGAAGGCTTCCGCTGCCGCCGGGCCCAAGAAGGCAAAGGCGCTGAAAGCCTCCAAATCCGCGGCTGTTGTGCTGACGCTGCAGCCCGAAGCCGCGGAAAAGGGGGTTACCTACAGCGCCATTATTGAGGCGGCGCAGGAGAAGGTCGATCTCCAGGGATTGGGGATCGACCGGATCAACTTCCGCCAGACGGCCACGGGAGCCTGGATGCTCGAAATTCCTGGCTCCCAAAGCAGCGAAAAAGCGGACAGACTCGCGGAGAAACTCCGCGGTGTCCTGTCCGAGGTGGCCAACGTCGCGAGGCCCGTAAAGTCCGTGCAATTGCACGTGACGGGCCTGGACGACGCCGCCACAAAGGAGAAAGTGGCGGCGGCGGTCGCCAAGGTGGGCGGCTGCGACGTACTCCACGTCAAAGCAGGAGACATACGTCGCAGCTATGGCGGGACCGGCTCCTCCCTGGTTTCCTGCCCGATTCCAGTAGCCAAAGTGGTGCTGGCACAGGGCAGGCTGTTGGTGGGGTGGAGCTCGGTGCGAGTGGTGGCACTGGCGGCGCTTCCCATGCGCTGCTTCAAGTGCATGGGACTCGGGCATACGCGCCCACAGTGTCCCTCGTCGGCAGACAGGGGGGACCTGTGCTTCCGTTGTGGAGGCGCAGGCCACAGGGCGGCAAGCTGCCAAAGAAGGGCCCCGCACTGCGCGATATGCGCAGAGTCGGGGCGACCTGCCGAGCACAGGATGGGGGGACAAAACTGTGTTCCCCCAAAGACGAAGGGACAGGCCGCCAGGACCCCGGCCATCCCCCGACCGGCAGCCAAAGCCGCCGCTCCTGAGGCTGTTCGCCGCGCGGCGAGCATGGAGGTTGTTACGTCCGACTGATGGATCAAGTCGGACAACACAACCTCCTGCAGACGAATTTAAACCACTGCGTCAGGGCTCAGGATTTGCTAATGCAGTCCCTGGCGCAGTGGCGAATCGATTTGGCGGTCGCTGCGGAGCCCTACTACATTCCCCAGTCCCATCCCTACTGGGCTGGGGATCTGGACGGCTCCGTAGCTATTATTGGACGTGCCGGTGGCGGCCCCCCCCTCTCGGTGTCAGAGAGGGGTTCGGGGTACGTGGTGGCCAAGTGGGAGAGGTATGCGGTAGTCGGCACATACTTCTCCCCCAATAGAACCGTCGCGGAGCTGGAGGTCTATCTGGACCTCCTGGCCGCGGCGGTGAGAAGACAGGCGCCACGTCAGGTCCTCCTCATGGGGGACCAGAACGCCAAGGCCCAGGCCTGGGGCAACCCCTCCACTGACACTCGCGGGGAGATTGTCAGGGAGTGGGCGGTTGCCGCAGGGCTGACCCTGCTCAACAGAGGGTCGGTCCACACGTGCGTGCGACACAACGGGGGGTCCGTGGTGGACGTTTCGTTCGCCACCCCGGAAATCGCAGCACGTGTCCAGGCCTGGAGAGTGGTGGGGGATGTGGCGACTCTCTCGGACCACAACTATATACGGTTCGAGATCGCCACCTCCAACCAAGGAGGGACTCGGCGCGTGGATGGGGCACTCTTCCCGCGCTGGGCGATTGGTCGCCTCGATGCCGAGTTGGCTGAAGAGGCGGCTATGGTGCAGTCGTGGGTTGCCGGCCCCATGCACCCGGAGGTGGCCGTCGCGGCGAGCCGGTTCCGGGAGGCGGTGACGGCCGTCTGCGACGCCGCCATGCCGAGGTCCCGACGCCACCCCGAGCGCCACCAAGTTTACTGGTGGTGCTCGGAGATTGAGGATCTCCGAGCGCGATGCTCGGAGACGCGGCGCCTCTACTACCACTGCAGGAGGCGCCGCCACGGCCGGACGGACGACCAGCTGCCGGCGGAGCAGCTGGCGGCCGAGCAGCTCCTGTATGGCAATGTAAAGATAGCCAAACAGGAGCTGAAGCTGGCCATCGGCCGGGCTAAGGCCCTAGGCTGGTGCGAGCAGCTGGAGGGCCTCGACAGGGACCCATGGGGGCGCCCGTACAAGTCTGCCCGGAATAAGTTCCGGGGCAGAGCGCCCCCTATCGCGGAGTCCCTGGAGCCAGAGCTCCTGGAGAGGGTGCTTGGGGGGCTATTCCCCGACAGCGACCCCCACTACACCCCTCCACCGATGGCCACCCCGTCCTTCCAGGAGGAGGAGGACCCGGCCTCCATTCCGCCTATATCAGAGGTGGAGATGGAGGTAGCAGTCTCCCGCCTGAGAGGCAAGAAGACTGCCCCGGGACCAGACGGGATTCCCGGGCGGGTCCTCAGGATCGCCCTTAGGGAGATGGGCGGTCAGCTTCGGGAACTGTTCGACGCGTGCCTCACGTCGGGTCAGTTCCCGAAGCTCTGGAAGGACGGGCGATTGTGCCTGTTGCGGAAGGAAGGGCGAGACGCAGACTCGCCCGCCGCATACAGGCCAATCGTGCTGCTGGATGACACGGCGAAGCTACTGGAGAGAATAGTGGCTTCCCGTGTCATCCGGCACCTGGGGGGAACTGGGCCTGACCTTTCAGAGGCCCAGTTCGGATTCAGGGCAGGGCGGTCAACGATAGACGCCCTGCTCTGGATCAAGGGGTGGACGCAGGACGCAGTCGGCGGGGGGGAAAAGGCGTTGGCTGTCTCGCTTGACATTGCCAACGCCTTCAACAGCCTACCGCACGGGACAATACGGGAGGCGCTCCGCTATCACGGAGTGCCCCTGTATCTGCGTGGGCTGTTGGCCGACTACCTCCGGGACCGCGAGGTCCTGGTGGAGGGACGCGACGGTCTGAGGCGACGTCGCGTGTCCTGCGGGGTTCCACAGGGGTCGGTGTTGGGACCGCTCCTGTGGAACATTGGCTACGACTGGGTGCTCCGCGGCACGTTTCCCGCAAGTATGCGGGTTGCGTGCTACGCGGATGACACCCTAGTCGTAGTCAAGGGGAGGGACCTCGGGGAGACGGTGCGGCGGGCCACGGTGGCCACAACACTCGTGGTCGGCCGCATACGTGCCCTGGGGCTGGAGGTCGCCCTCTCCAAGACCGAGGCCCTAATGTTCCATGGGCCTCGGGGGGGACCCCCTCCAGGAACGAGGATAGACCTGGACGGGGTCCTGGTCCGGGTTGGGACCCAGATGAGGTACCTGGGTCTCATCCTGGACGGGCGGTGGACTTTTGGGGCCCACTTCACTCAACTGGCCCCAAAAGTCATAGGCGCCGCTGCCGCCCTTGGGAGGCTGCTGCCCAACGTGGGCGGCCCGAGCGCCACATGTCGTCGCCTGTACTCCGGAGTGATCCGGAGTATGGCCTTGTACGGGGCACCTGTCTGGGTGGACGCCCTCGGTCGCGCCAATAAGGCCCTGCTGCGTCGTCCGCAGCGGGTCATCGCGACGAGGGCGATACGCGGGTACCGGACGGTGTCCTGGACGGCGGGATGCGTGTTGGCCGGTGATCCCCCCTGGGAGCTCCAAGCGGAGATCCTCGCCGAAGTGTACCACTTCGTGGCGGCGAGGAGAACCCGCGGGGAGCCTCCAGCGTGGGAGGAGGTCACGCGCATGCGACGGCAGGCGCGGGCCGCCCTGTTGCGGCGGTGGACGGAGGACCTGGCTCCACCGGTCCCTGGACAGAGGACGGTGGATGCCATTCGCCCGGTCCTTCGGAGGTGGGTAGGGCGGCGATTCGGGTCGCTCACCTTCCGATTGGTGCAGGTGCTTTCCGGGCATGGATGTTTCGGAAAGTACCTGCATCACATCGCAAGACGTGAGGCGACCCCCGCCTGTCACGAGTGTGGAGCGCCAGAAGACACGGCGCTCCACACGCTGGAGGAGTGCGCCGCGTGGAGTCCCATGCGGCACACCCTCACAGCGGTCATAGGCGCAGATCTGTCGCTGCCGAGCGTGGTTAACACTATGCTCGGCAGCGACGGATCGTGGCAGGCGGTGGTCTCTTTCTGCGAAGAGGTGATGGCGCAGAAAGAGGCTGCGGAGCGGGCGAGGGAGGACGACGTCCTTTCAGACCCGCTCCGGCGTAGACGAACTGGTGGAAGGAGAAGGCGATTCGGGCGCCTTCTCGCTCTATCCTAGTGTTGTGCGGATCATCGGTGGAGAGTCGGGGGATTCTCCACTGGCTTGCACGATCCCACACGTCTGGGGGATGGCCCTAATGAGCTGGGTCATCCCTCCATTGGCCGGGGCCCGTCGCCGGTGACGGGCCGACCGCCGGGGCGAGATGGTGATTGCTAACGCTACCCCATCTCGCCCCGTCTAGGCGGCAGACTGCTCATCCCGGGTTTTTAGTGGGTAACCTCACTTACTACCCCCCCGTGGGGGTAGTAAGGCCCCTCAGGCGAGGACTCCCACATAACCACTCTGCTCCCCCCGGAGCCGGGTGGTATCCATAAAGGATTTTCCCGGGTCAAAAAAAAAAAAAAAAAAAAAAAAAGGCAAAGGATATTCACTTAAAGAAGAGAGCTTTTAACAAGGCTGCCAAAGCCAGCAAAAAGGTCTTACAGAAGGCTCGTTTTGACCACATTGGCCGAATAGGGAACAAGCTTGCTTCATACCCTACGGGTAGTAAAGCGTTTTGGTCCCTAGCTAAATCGGTTGAATCGAACTTCTGCCGCCCCTCACTGCCTCCACTGCAGAAACCTGATGGAACGCTGGCTCACACCGCTGAAGAGAAAGCAAACCTGTTTGCTTCTCTGTTTGCGGAGTCTTCACGTCTTGATTCTGGTACTGCGACTCCTCCAATTCTACCTCGAAGCGAAATTGTCATGAATGACATACATATTCGCCAAAAAGATGTTCGTAAGACACTATGCAATCTGGACGTGAATAAAGCCAGTGGTCCTGATGGTATACCTGCAATAGTATTAAAAACTTGTGCGCCTGAGTTGTCTCCTGTACTAACACGCCTTTTTCGGCTGTCTCTTGAGACTGGTAAAGTGCCCAAATCATGGAAGCTTGCTAACGTGCAACCCGTGCCTGAAAAAGGTAGTCATGCCGACCCTGCTAACTATAGACCCATCTCTATCACGTCTATACTCTGTAAGAGTATGGAGCGTGTTCTCAACTGCCGGCTCCTGGCATACCTAGAAGTGAATGATCTCCTCAGTGACCATCAATACGGGTTCCGCCGAAATCGGTCCACTGGGGATCTTCTAGCGTATGCCACGTATATCTGGAGTGAAGCCATTGAGAAACAAGGGGAAGCGCTTGCCGTCTCCCTTGACATCTCTAAGGCCTTTGACAGGGTCTGGCATGACGCCCTTATTAGCAAGCTTCCTGCATACGGCCTGCCTACTGGTTTTTGTGCGTGGATATCGGACTTCCTGAGGGATCGATCATTACGAGTAGTCGTTGACGGCTGCTCGTCTGATCAAATGGGTATCAATGCCGGTGTTCCCCAGGGGTCAGTGCTCTCTGCGACGCTCTTCCTGCTGCATATCAACGATCTGTTAAAGCCCGGTACCTTTGGGTATGCAGACGACAGCACGGTTGTAGAGAGCTATACATCTACCGCACGAACCAGTGAGCCAGAAATCCAGAGACTCAGAGAAGCTATGGTCGAACGCTTGAACTTATCCCTTAAGGCAGTCTCTGACTGGGGCGATGCCAACCTGGTTAAGTTCAATGCCAATAAGACCCAGGCGTGTTTGTTCTCCGCTAAATGGAGACCATTTCAACTGTCTCCAACTTTCCGAGATGTATCTGTGCCCGTCACAGACCACCTAGACCTCCTCGGTGTCACTCTATCATCGACTCTAAACTTTGGCTCGTATATCGAGTCAAAGGCTCAGTTAGCCGCCAAGAAACTTGGTATCCTCTCAAAGGTGAGACGGTACTTCACACCGGAACAGATGCTAACTTTGTACAAAGCGCAAGTAAGGTCCTGTGTTGAGTACTGCTCTCACCTCTGGGACGGCTCTGCCAAATACCAACTTGAGGCACTGGAGTCGATTGAGAGACGCGCCAGGAGGTTAATAGGCAACGACTTTCTGAAGGAGTCTCGGCTGCAAAGCCTTGAGCACCGCCGTAAAGTCGCTTGTCTATCGGTCTTTTACCGGATACATTTCGGTGAATGTGCACAAGAACTGCACGACTTGGTTCCGCCCTCACCCTTTTTCCATCGGACGTCCAGACAAACGGGGAGGCGCCATCCGTACATGGTTGATATTCCGAAGACTCGTACGAAGCGCTTCGCTTCCACTTTTCTCGTGCGTACTGCGAAAGAGTGGAACTCCTTACCGTGGTCAGTCTTTCCCGATGAATACAATATGGGTGTCTTCAAATCGAGAGTAAATAGGTTTCTTCTAGGTAAGCGTGCTCCATCCTAGACCACATCAATGCTTAACATCAGGCAGGGTGTGGTCAAACGCGAACATATAACGAATAAAAAAAAAATAAAAAAAACATTTCAACATCAATCAGATAGTTCTAAAATGAAATATTTTGCATGAACGCCTGCTAAGTGAAGCTTATAAAATTATACAACGAAAGAAAAGTCATTAAGTTCAAATTTAATAAAAAAGATATACATATACTTTAATCAAATATACGAGGTATGCTTACTAAATTTTAATCAGGAATGGGATTCAAACCTTAGACACGGGAATTATGTAAGATCAATTAGAATATTGTTTGTTTTATTCATTTTCATATAATTATTAGTAAACAAATATAGGATTATTTTACCTATAAATGACCTATAGATACGAATCAGATAATCTCTTTGCAACGGCGGTATGCAACCATTACGGTAAGTAATATGTTTAATACTGGAGCTAAACTATTTGTAGGAGTACCATAAACGTAAATTATCTCTAAGGATTCGAATAACATGGACATAGACCGACGAAAGTCAATCAAAAAAATGTTTGATACCACACCCACTCAGAAAAGGTCTCATTACTCGTTCAAAAACATGTTATAAAGTTCGTCGTTTTTCCCTTATAAATGTACGGCGGGGAAAGTTATATGGATTTTCATTCCTTCACTCCGTAGCAGTGAAGGAATGTTGTATGAAAATCCATACCTGCCCTGGTAGCGTTCTTTTGTTTTTAGCTGCTTACATAAAAAAATTCAATCTCAAAAAGGTTTCATATCAAATAATTAGAAAAAAGAGGTGTGATTTTTATTTGTACTCGATTTTCAATGAAAGGAGGATGGCAACCTTTTTTTGTACTACGACAAAAAAGCGCGGCAATTTGTTTTGTTTGGTTAAATTTTGTTTTTTATTAAATTGATATTTTAACAGTACGCTTTTAATTATTCTAAATAATTTTCCAAAATGTCATCTGATAGTGAAAGTGACGATTTTATAATGATGACGCCAGAAATAAGAAATGCAGCTCAAGAAGTC
This sequence comes from Plagodis pulveraria, assembly GCA_963890685.1. Classification (NCBI taxonomy): domain Eukaryota; kingdom Metazoa; phylum Arthropoda; class Insecta; order Lepidoptera; family Geometridae; genus Plagodis; species Plagodis pulveraria. The sequence continues at coordinate 16,020,329 of OY982959.1, forward strand.
ATAAAGAACTTACTGCCTGAGAAGTCTCGAGGTAAGTATGAGAAAACGTGTAATGATTTTATTTTCCTCGTAGGTGTACAAACTCGCACAGAAATAGATCGTTTTCTCCCCTCGATGTACAATGTACTATTGTTTAACTCTTGCAGAGTTCATACGTTTACTTGACAATTTTGAGTATACCCTTTCAACTTAACAATTACCGCAAGCCTTTTATTTGGTTAGGTCGCACCTATTTCCCCGTACAGTACTTTGTCAATGCTAAGTCATCGCCGGGCTAAACCTGTGCTCCAAATTTTAGCATTACTGTATCAGCCGTAATGCTGAACACAGCCTCCCCCAATATGGGGGGGTGTGCCATAATCCCCACGCTTGGCAGGCGACTTGGGGATCGCAGTGATAGATATCAATTTCTCAGAAAGTGCTACTGCCCACCTTCTGGTTTGTTACCCTTAGTCGTCTCTTACGACACCCACGGGTAGAGATGGGGGTGGGAGGGGTGACATTCTAGCCCGGCACCCCACGAGCAATTTGACCATAATGATAGTTTATTAATAGTAGTCATTGGAAAATAAATGATAGCAGGATCGTAAAATGTACATATAGGATACCTACTACATAATATAATATAACTTTATAATATTATCTGTTTATTCTATAAAAAAATATTTCACCAACAAAAAATAAAAATGATACACACCAGCCTGATATTAGTACAGCATAACAACCAGTGTAGTGGTTCAATCTAATCGGTTCTATAGAATCTCCAATATCGTGCGTTATAATTTTACTTGTACAATCTCTATAAAATTTATCAGAAAATCCAGCTTCAACCAGTCTAACCAACCTATAATTAAGGGCTTTCGCAAGAGGCGAATACTTCTTAAAAAATATTACAGTAGGAGAAACGACAACTCTTTGGGACAATATATGAACAATAATCTTTTCCCTGTGTACGATATTTTTAGCCCTTTCCAAATCCATCACGATAACGAATTTCATTCCTTTAGACACATTTAATAAAGTGGGAATGATATTTTGGGTTTCCACGTCCTTCCATTTGTTGTAGACATTGGAATAATCAATGTAGTGATCCCTTAGTGCCGCTCCACCTCCAAAGGAATATCCTGCATCAATAACATCTTCAATGTTTTCCAACTCTTGATAGTAGTAATTTGATTTCATTGCAGAGATAAGAGAAACTTGATACAAAGTCCTTACTAAGAAGCAGTACCATATCCAGAGAAGCACGATGTAGAGAAGTGCTGATTTTGTGGGCATTCTTGTAGTGGGCAGCCCCATACATATTATCCAGGAATCAAAGATTATACTGCTATGAATTTTGTATGCTTTGATTTTCCGACTGATTCTTGACCAGAATTTGCTTCGAATTATCAGTGAGCATATCATAACAATCACAAAACTAATGACCAAAGCGATCTGAGCTTCATGTTGAAAGGGGTATGTCAATTTCAACGAAGAGGGAATCATATTTGCGGTAGGTGCAATCCAGACCAAGCTTGCTGTGTTGTATGAGGTCGACAGCTGAAAATACGAGAATCGAGACAGTGTCAAAGCTGCTGAGGTCATGGAACAATTGGCATAATCATAGTAAACATCCGCGAGTGATCCTGACCAAGAACCGTTTGTTTCCAACTTTCCCCAACCATCGCCAAACCGTGGCGTCATCACTTTTAGAGATCCGTTTAATTTCTCAGCAAGTAAATATAACAGCTTGCCATCGGAACCGATTGGTATCCCATTAGAAAAGTTCATATAAGGCATTTGTAAATATGTCGACACTATTAGTGGACAGGTATTTAAATTAGTTAATTTTATAGGGTATAAATCACAGGCTTCGTTAAAATCAATGGCATCAAGACAGGAAATCAGATTCTCTAATTGCACAGGAACGTTATAACTGCAAGATTTGTCATTCAAAGGAAAGTATGTGAAGCCAGTAACTTGATTTTCAACATACTTCAGAAATATTACATTGATGATTTTGAATTCCCATAGAGTTTGAATATAGACTGCTTCATCACACTCGTGTATATCTAAGGAATGGCAAACAATTATGTATTTGCCTGTGTTGTCGAATTCGTGCACCTGCATCCACTCCAACGTGTCCACAATGCCAGTTACGTTATTCGCAAATAAAACATACTGTGCAGTATTTCTGACAAACTTTGGATAGAAAGTACCTCTCCCGATTATCACAGTTTTCTCGTATGACTGTAGAAAATGTTGGGCACCGATCCATAAGGTTGTATTGAAGAGCACCAGTGTCACAAAGTGCCATTCAAAATTTTGCAAAGCTATTTTAATGGCAATGTCAGCCAGTTTTCGGCTTTTTTCTATTTGTATACTAGGTGTTGATAAAAACGAAGTAATGTTATTTGCGTGTTCGGTGAAAGCCATGATTGAAAAGTGACAACCAAATGGAAATGCCGATCACAAAATGCAATCAGCAATAAAGTTAATATTGCAACAATAATCATCAGTCACGCTATGCATTATGCTATATCTATGATCTATTTTGATGCATAACAATTTTACTAATGCATTTTTTAACTTACTCGTAAAGTGGCTCTAATTACAACGCTTTTAGGTTCATAAATAACCTTATAAAATGCATGTGTGCTTTTTGCTTTACATTTTCTTTGAAATACAGACATTACTAAACTACTAATGCCTTATGAACTGGGTTTTATATATATTACTAAATATGATAAAAGAACTATAGCGTGCTCTGCAAAAATCACATAAACATTATGAGCAGGCGGGTTTGATTCCCATTAACAATTTGGTCCTAAAATTTGTAAATGGGGCTTTTATATCTCAAGTTATTTTTCTGTCCTCGCAAAGAGGTTGAAATACGTCATTTTTATATCAAATGTGAGCATTGGCCATCACATTTTCGACTTCGTTACGACAGCCTAGAGATGAATGACCAATAACAGCTCCCTTGCTTATCATGTGTCAAATCATGTAATATTATTTAAATTAAGTTAGTAATTAGCTATCAATCAGTTTTCAAACTAAGTAGGTACCTAACATCTATAGAACGTCATGGTAAAAAAAACAACTTGCATAGCTGAAAAAAATTATATTTTATGAGAAATTATAATTTACAATATTTCATTCAGGCATCCATCTTCAGTCGGAACTTAAGCTAAAATTCTCACAATCTCACGCAAAAGGTAAAGCAACTTTTAGACTATAATATAGTTTAGCAATAATTTGTGTAATTCATTGCCCAACCGTAAAAACAATCAAGAACCACACCAGTACACGAATTCAGTCAATTCGTAAGGAAGATAGATACGAATTGGCGGCGAATGACGTCACGAAGTGCTGACACCGCACGAACTTAGGATAACTAATCGCCAATAAAACAGGGTAAATTGTTTGTTCACTTTTGAATAACTATACGGTCAATTCCATTTACGGTTCAGTATGTAACTGTACCTACGACGAAAACCAAATTGATTCCATAAGCTTTTTGTTCGGAGTTTTTGTCTAAGCAATTATTTGTGCGCTCATGTCTTGCCGAATGTATGAGAAACAATTAAAAAGGTTTACGTAGGTATATGTGCGGGTGTTAAAAGATTAAAAATATTGAATGGAAGGATATTTGGTCAGTTCGTGCAGCGTCAGCCGTGCACGTCTATACGTGTAAATGCCGCCGCGGGCCCTATCGTTCTAATCCACAATATCGCTGTACAAATGCACAAAATAAATCTTTTTACAGGGCATACATAGAGATTGCACTTCAGTGGGTTACATCAATAGATATTATTTCCAATATTGTGCGCTAAGTTTCAATATTTCACATTATTTTGAGCATTTCAGACAGCTGTATCTTAAATAAAGCATATAGTTTTGCTATTGACAGAGTCTGACGTCATTGTGCTTGTAACCGTCGAAGTCTAAACGTTCATTCGTATCGAAGAATAGAAATCAAAGACACAACAACAAATAAGTTAATACAATAAGTTATAAATCTTCAAAACAGAAACTTTGTTTCTTACAATATATAAAACTAAAATAAACACGAAGCAACACTCTAAATTAAGCATAGGTATAATAAAATATTCTAAAATATGGAAAACAATACGTATAAAATTGTATAAAATTTGTGCTTTGCGTTCTTATAATGTTGCCAATAGCAAAACTTGGCACTGAACTGTCCGCTCAATTCACTCAGCACATTTAAACCCAAATGTACAATATATTACAGTTGGTATAAGCTTCGTGCAAAAAACATCGGTTACGGTTTTTACAATTCACATTTTGCATTATTTTACGGGTTTCTAGTAAAAAAAGTTTATATCAAATGCATCAAAAATGTTCTTAAACAACTAACGTAGTTACTATTCGATCTAGCCACATATGGAATCATCATACATGGATAATATTAGGAAGAAACCAAATATACCAGACCATTGCGTACACAAAGCTTACAATTAAACGTAAAACATTCTGCGTGAAGTCAATTCTTGTAGAAAAACACCATATATTTAAATATAAACAGCTTACATAATAACATATATTCATGTAACAAAAAATCCAATGTACAAAAGTAACGAAATATTTATTTTTAAATACAATAATAAAATCTTTCAAGCTAACAGAAACGGTAATTAATGGTATAATATAATTTATGCGTGATTAGTATTGAATCGTTCATTTGTGGTAGAGAGATTGTCGGGGAATCGAGCCCTCAGAGTGTTCTCCGACCGTTCTGCAGACATCTGCTGGATGCATCTGCTGCTTCATCCATCTCAAACTCACTCATCTCGCAAGTATCGGGTCATCACGAGACCGACAGTTCGTTTACCACAACTTCAATAAATACGTAATAGTAAGACGTTGGCAGCCTACCCACCATCGCCGCCGCCGCCACCGAGTCTTGTCTCGACCATCGGGGATGACACACGCGTCTATTCATTGGACTAGTTTGTTCAAATCCATCCGTCTGGACACAATTAAAATGTATACTAATGTAGAAAGATATTATGGCAACAAACTTTACAAAAATCCTAAAACAATGACTAAAAGCAGCTCATGGTAAGGCCAAGACTCACCATAACTTTTAAAATGCACAATTTAATATTCACCGATACAGACACATACATAAATTGTGAATAACTTCATCATAAAAAAACATGTCAAAAAACCTGTGGCGGTTGAAGCGATCCATCCGGATCGAGAACGAATGTTCGCCGGCGCGCGTCCTTTCGTCGTCTACACGCGCCGTCCTGACTCTAGTATTTGGATTAAATGACTTACAATCTATCCTTACATTCTCAATTAATGTATTAAGTTTGAAATAAGTTCGTTCACCCGATCTCAGTTCGTGAATTTACATACACATTCTGTTGTGGAGTAATGATGTTTAAATTATGTGTTTTACACACAATCACAGATTTGTGTCAAAGGGCCTCTGGTGTTGCTTAGACCAGGTTGTACTCCTTCAGGTTGGACTGTAGGATGGTGTCCTTCACTGCGGCGAACACGAACCGAATGTTCTCAGTATCTGGAAACAAATTTAACCACCATTTTATATTGTGTATGAACGACATTTTTTATGCAAATGATATCGACACTGATCTGATACTGTACTTCTTAAATAGACTAAACGTATACACGATTGCCAAAAATAAGTTTTGGTTTAGTAATTAAACAACTTTAAACGGTTTAAATCGCGTATATTTATCATTATTTTTGTCCCGACGTTACAAGCACTGCAGTGATCGTGGTCACGGGGTGACTGAAACGTCGGGACAAAAATAATGATATATATACGCGTATTAAACAACCGTTTAAAGTTGTTTAATTACTATGTGTCATAATCGCGACAACACTATAAATTTAGGTCATAATTATATCCATCATCAAATTATGGCTAAAATATTATGATATAGTGATCCAGTTTCTACTAATCAGATACGAAGATTAAATGATATCCAAATTGAAAACAAATACAAACTCAACCAGTGTCCATACCGTACTACATTGTTATTTTTTAAATCGAATAATATAGTCTTATAAAAATAACTCACGCTAAAACGGAAACGACGCTCTCATTCCCCACGATCCATTTTATTTTTGGCGTTCAAAATTACTGCACTTGCAAAAATATATCGTATTTTTAGACTTCAACATCTGGCCTACTTTTCATGTAAGTCCGTGGTTAATATGATAATGTAAGCATTTAATACGTACAAATAGGTGTTAAGGTAAAGTTTAAAAAATAAATTAAATCATAAGCAATGCATAACGTTAGTAGCCTTTGCAACTCTTTTATCTTAAAGGTAAAAATAAAACATGCAAATACATTACAAAAATAGAGGTTTAATACGATTTTTAAAGGCGTAAACATACATCCGTAAAACAATAGGATTAATAATATACTTATGCCAAATTGAACTCTTTTAGAGCCGATTGCATTATTGTATCTTTGACGGCGCAAAACACAAGTTTAATATTTTCCGTGTCTTTAAAAATATCCAAGGCAGCATGCAAAAAATTAAAAATAAATAAAAGTATATGCAAAACATACACAACACATAAACAAAAAGTGCATTATTAGGTTGTTAAGAGAAGCTAAATGATTTTTTTTCAATCACTCTTACCTATGTTAAAGCAAATGTCAATAATTAGTAGTATTATTTTTATTTTATTATTATTCACATAGACCAGTGAATAATTATAATTTTTTGAAAACAGCATGAAAATATGCGCAACAGTACAATATAGGGTTGTAAATTTTAATTGTCATAATATTATAACAATTGAGAATAAAATATAACTTAGAATGAATTAGATACAAAATAAACACAAATAAAATTCGACAACAAAAGCTTTCAAACACACTAAACCTGTGCAAGGATACAAACATTAGCCAAACTAAAAAAAACACAGCGGGGAAAGTGCAGATCTCAAGCCTTCGTATTTTTTCTCCATTGATGACTGACTACATTTGGCGTACTTTGAGATCTGCAATCGTCCCATTAAATGCAAGCTATAAAAATATATTCTATCTTACCTCAACCTCCATGCAAAGCGGAACTTTGAAGGTACATGTAGTAAAGTTTGTGATTATGATAAAAAAAAAATTTTGTCCCTCTTTAAATCGTACAAAAACTTCTTAATAACCTTAGTATGCAGTAATTTTGAGCCTTACAAGCATGTCAATAATTCAAGTTACATATTGCAATGTATTAATTTTGTTACAAAAAAAAATTGCAAGCTCTTCTATCAAACAAAATCTATACCACCTGATGAAATAACCTACATCTTTACTTAAAAGTATGACAAGTAAACCTTAAGCAAAACTTTATCAAAGCCTCATTGGTCTCTCAATGACATCTTGAAGTCCTGAGCTCCGAATAGGCCAAGAGTCCGTCTCGGTGGGTAGCACCGATGTCTCTGATATTCTATCACGAAGCTGTAGTATGCAAACACTACTGTGTTTAGGCACGAAGGGCACTGTAGCAAGTGATCTTACTGGGCGAATGAGACATAAGAAATAAAGTCTTAGAGTGACAAGCGCAGTGCAGTGTCAAGCAGAACGAAAACGGTGACACTGCAGCTGGCACGACGCGCGCCTTTAGGCAACCGACTTGTCACCTCATAATCACTTAATAACATAAAAAATAGTCCGGCAGATGGCAACCGTCCGGTAGATGGCATTAGGTTCGTCTCATTTTTTTTTTATATATCTGATAGGTTAGCCTTTGACGGTCGATGATGACGACGATGTGGTCGAAGATGTTGTACAGGCTAAGCTAGAAGTACTGGCACTCAAGGACAGCTGCCGGAACACACCGTTAGATGATTGGCGACAGATTTTCTTTGGGGTGGTAGCTAGCCAGGCGGGCATTCGCAAAATGCCCTACCACCATGCTGTAACGACTGCCATCCTTGGACATGGGACCAAACATAACTGGCGAAGCACGGGTGTAAGCAAATCTCTGGATGGTTCGGCGTGTCCTTTGACCACTATATCACCTGATAGTAAGTGATGATGTATTCGAAGATGTAGTTCAGGCTAACCTGGACTTACTCTCTCAAGGCTCTCAAGGACAGCTGTCAGGAGACACGATTAGGGGCTTGGCGTTAGATTTTCGAACTGGACACTCGGGCCGGCACTCGCAAAATGCCCTTCCACCATCAATACGATTTATGTGCCGATGACGATTTATGCCCTTGAAGATGACTTTCACATAACTGCCTACGCTATCGGACACATAGTAGTGATGTATTTTGGATCCAACTTTACGCAAATATTTGATTACGTTATTTTCTTCAACTGCGAATCTCCTTGCAGTATTCCAGTTTCTATACAATAAACAGTGCTTATAATTTACCCTGTTTCTTTGATATACCAGATTCTTCCAGACTTGCTTTAGGAGTCTTGAATAAACTCAAGAACAAATAATGTCCATTATGTCTAAACGAAAATGGTCTAAACTTACCTGTCGCGCAGGTAAAGTGCGAATAGATGATCTTCTCTGCATCTGGATTCAAATCGACGAACATTCGCAGTATGAACTCGCGCGCCGTGTTCGCGTCGCGTTGGGGACCTGATGGAATGTACAACACTCACAAATCTAGCGCAACTACTGGGTACTTAGCAATACTATACTAGCAAATTGTTGATACACTAAAACCAAGATTGCTAGTTTTGACTTAATATATCTATGAGTCTTGCTTGGGTTTTCTCCCGGTCTGTTTGAAGTAAACAAAATATCAATAATATTTTTATTTACTTGAAAATATTGCTACTGACAGGGGCATTTTCCATTAATGATAAGTTTTTATAAACAATCTTGGTCTTAATCAATACTTTTCATATCAGATATTATGTTGATTAAAAGTTGAAACACGCAAACCCTTTAGAGAGCTTTTTAAACGCCGTTTAATACATTTTAGCAAAATTAAAATTATTTAAGGTATTTCCTTCAATATCTGATATTACACTATATATTTCGTAGCGATGTCTGTTTCAACGACTATATCTTATAATATACTTCACTTTAAATAAATTAGGTATATCTATCTATAAGAATATTAACTTCATTGATGTATAATTAAAGTCACATTAATGCAAACGGTGACGTATTTAGCGTAGAATTCAAAATTTTAATATATTATTTTGGATCCTTTCATCAAATTAATTAAATCCCAAGGCCGATACAAATCTGCTAGACCTCGAGACACTGTGAGCGAATACTGCGTGAATAGGGAACGTTATGATTAATATAAAAAATGTCAGACGGTAGGACAAATAATTTCTTAATAACTCATGTGACAAATAAAACCAATTAGTCACCCCGTGACCACGATCACTGCAAAGTGTTTGAAACGTCGGGACAAAAATAATGATAAATATACGCGATTCAAACCGTTTAAAGTTCTTTAATTACTATGTATAATAATCGCGAAAACCTAAGACAACATTATATTATTTTGTTTTGTTGCTAAATCGCCTAACTAACCAATTCACCTTGATCATGTAAAAAGTAAGAATCTGAGAAGTTAATTTTAAAAACTATTGTTTTTTTTTTTACATTTGTTACGGGTAAACGAAAATTTTATAATTTTTGATACGGTAACACGATTAATAATATTTATAACTTGCAAATAACATCATCTTGTTACAAAACCGTGTACCACATGTAGCTAATGCGTGAAGGAACTGTTGAAATTTGGAATTTTCCGCCACATATATGAGTCCCAACCTTAAGGAGATTGCCCGGCCACTAACATTTTGTGACACTGCAGTATAATTTAAAGAATAGATAGCAGGATTTGAACGTATAAGCATCTCTGCCAGCTGCTGTAATAACTAGCTGTACTGCATTAGGAGCAACGGCGTTTTTATATCTGCACAACGTGTAAATACCTTCTGTATTTGTTACCGTTTTGTGAGAGAAAACTGTTCAGCCAATGGATTTCTGCAGATACAGATTCGAAGAAGGTCCAGCGAGGTCAGGGTATCAGAACAATTTTTTTTTAGCGGGAGCAGTATTCATGATAACGTTCGTTTTTGATGTATCGTGATTCTATATGCATAACGAAATAAATTGAGTGGGTCCGGCGAGGAAATGAGCACTGCCCGTGTTAAGTTTAAGCCAGAACTACAAATTATTACAACAATACAGATAATACCCTTAACATTATAGATATAGCTCTAACAACACATTCTGAAACTAGCGTATTATCAACAATAAGGTAACGCTTTATCAACATGAAATTGTGACAAACATACTAAAAAAGACACGTCTATACTGTAAAGAACCTATTTTCCACTGAACCATGATTATGTGCACTAAACATAATGTATAAATATTCAAGAAAAATATATATTCGCCTTCCATAGTTTAAATATATCTTATATATAAAATTCTCGTGTCACAGTTTCCGTTGCCATACTCCTCCGAAACGGCTTGACCGATTTTGATGAAATTTTTTGTGCTTACCCTTGGCACTTGGCACTTGACTTGAAACGGCTTGACCGATTTTGATGAAATTTTTTGTGCTTACTACTTGGTATCTATGAGAATCGGCCAACATCTATTTTTCATCCCCCTAAATGTTAGGGGTAGTCCACCCCTAAATTTTATTTTTTAGACAACATTTTTATTTTCTATTTTTTTATGATACAACATACAAAAATACATACAATCCTCAATTTTCAGCCTTCTACGATCAACCCTTATTTTTTAATAGCCATTTTAGTAATTTAATAATTTTTCCTCTTTATATGGCAAAACAACGTTTGCCGGGTCAGCTAGTGATACATATAAAATGAACAGACACGCCTGGTAAATAGGTTCTATTCAATGAAATGTATTGATTCCATCTGCGCTGATGCAGTTTTTTTTATTTATTACAGAAGCCGTTTTACTCAAAATAGAATATTTGTCACATCATGTAGTATTTGATACATTACTGGCCATAAAGTTCTAGCCTACAATTTCACAAGTGTATATTAGCGTACGAGTGTAAAAGTCAATGTGTAGTATTCAATTCAACCTGTCGCCGTTGTGAAATGCGAATAGCACGATCGCTCCGGATCAGGGTTTTCTTTCAGATATTTTTGTAAAATGTAGTCTAAGGCCGGTGGTGCGCTTTGTTTCGGACCTATTTAAGGGAATAAAGAACTTGAAAAACAACGTACAACTGTAACTTACACATATTATATCATGTGAAAACCACTTACTACTGATGTGGAATACCGAAAAGCAAAAAAGAGATTCTCTAGTCTACGTGTATATTACCACCGTTGAATTAAAGTGATAATAATTATATATAATACCGCAAGAGAGCATTGGTTGCGAGCCCACGGTGAGTGGCGGGCGACAACACGTACCCCATCCTCTCTTTTTTTATGCATGATAGGGATCCAAGTATTTGGGTGCTTATCATATAAGTGATGATGCAGCCGAAGATGTAGCATGCTTGCCTAGAAGATACCTATTCACTCAAGACTTGAATACTTCCAAATTATACTGTTCGGGAAACAAAGACGCGGGCAATGAGTTCCACTCCTTCCCTATACGGATGATAAATGTGGAAGCGAAACGCTTCGAGCGAACTGGAGGAATGTCAACCATGAAAGGATGACGGCCTTCAGAAGGTCTTGTTGTTCGATGATAAAAGAAGCATAGAGGAATCAGCCCGTGTAATTCCTGCGCACACTCTCCGAAATGTATACGATAGAATACCGATAGGCAAGCGACCCTGCGACGATGACCGAGACTCTGTAGTTTGGACTCAACCAGCTTATCATCACCCTATAAGTCTATTGGTTCCTCGGTCAATGGAATCGAAAGCCTCCAGTTGGTATTTCTTTGGTGCTATGAAATCTCTGACTTGATCGTCTGGCGGGTGAGACGTGAAGCATGGAAGTTACTCTTAGAATCTACGCAACGCATTAAAACCGGGGAAAGCCGCCGAAGGAATACAGATACAGAGTGAAAAAGAGATAGTCAGGGTATTTTACTCTGAGTGACTTTACTGGCCGCTAGGGGAGCGGGAGGCGTAGCTGACAAAAACCTCAGCACACCTATAGCCTTCACACCACCTACACCCTTTAGCCATCCACACCTAAGCTAGTGTCTAGCTCCTTTCGTCGCCAATGCTGAAGCCTTTACATTTTTGTATGACACAGAATGTCGTTTGATAACCGAATTCACAAACTATTAACGGTTCATAACAAATTTACCCGTATTTGCATAAGTTTTAAATCAAAATTATACACATTGTAGGGTAGTATAGTATACATCCGTCAAAAATGAACAAAAATTCTAAACCAGAACTGACTTTTCACACTGAGAAACGTAAAATGATATGTCGACTTAGATGCCGTAACCACAAAATGGAGTTCATAGTTTTTCAATCAGTATGGACATCAACAAATGACCGGTTTGATCCTTCAAACATATACTCCGCAATCGGCACTCACCGGCTATCAATTTATGGATGCAAAGCATCTCACCAAGTAATTAGTAATGAAACGAATGATTTATGCGCAGACACTGTTATTCAATCTGTGGTGACAGTTCGCGAAATCACAAGAATCATTAAGAGCTTTAAATCATGGCTCTTCACATACGAGGAGCGACGGATAAGTCCTAAACTTAAGGCAATGACTTTTGGGACCCAAAACTAATTCAAGAACTCAGTGGTAGTATATATGATGTAGCCAACTAGCTTAATTGTCCGTTCAATGAACATCCTAGCCTTTTTTACTAAACGGTTTCACTAGCGGCCTAAATGATATTCAACTGAAGCATATCTATACAACATTTAATGAACTGGCTGGTTTCTTGACTATCATCTGACAAAATCGACTACTTAGTCGATTTTGTCAGATGCGTCTCTGATTCTCAACCAAACAAATGCCTGAAAATTCTTCTTCTGATGTTGTTGTGGTCCCAAGTAACTTAACGTTCGTTTTCGCTTGGCTCATCGTAGCGTCTATGTAGGCTATGTCTTACTTAATTTTTTTTTAACAGAAATATACCGAAATTATACTACGTCAGACCACAGAAGCAATGATGGCCGAGCGGTAATAGCCATGGACTGCCGTACCCTGTTTTGATCCCCACCGCCGCGCCGGCTTGAGCTTCACCGCATGGTCGAAGGGCATTTCGCGATTGTCCACCTAGCTAGCTACCACCCTCAAGTAGAAAATCTGTCGCCAAGCACCTAAAACTGCGTTTCAGCAGCAGTCCTTGAGAGCCAGTGAAATTACAAGCACATGAGACTTAACAACTACATCTCAAAGTGACGGGCGCAGCAATTCGTGACTTGTGATGAAATGCATCTTTTATAGGCAGAGGTTAGTCCGCTTAACATCAGGTAGGCCTCGAGCTTGTTCTGTCACAATAACATAAAAAAAAACAAGTAAATGTCTAGGCTAGGCAAGTAGTGAAACGCTGAATATCATTCAAGCCACTAGTTGAACGGTACCGTTTCGTAAAAAGGCTAGACTGTTAATTAAACGGCTTATTTTGGATCCGACTATATGTAACCCATTCCTAACCTTTTTAACACAAACAATTTACCAATCGAACATTAACATCACAACGTCTGCTTTAACTGAATAAATCTCGTAATTTGGGGCAGCGCACCGTGGAAAAATCCTTCAATATAGAAACAAGGATGACATTTTGGCCGCATGGCCTTCTTATACAATAGTCAAAACTATTACCTACGCGTATTTATCGCTTATGTCAACAAGGACGAGAGAACACTGTGAGATAACCCTCCTCTAAGACGGACAACTGGTAACGGTAGTAAAAGAGAAAAATGTCCCAAAGGTAGAAAAAAAAAATAGCTGACCGTAAATAGATATCAGAAGAGTTACAGAATAGCAAGGAATTAAGCGGAAGCATTTAAACATATGCAAATGAAAAATCACAAGTGGTTCGACTAGAAGTCTGCCGGATCGAATGCAACAAGGATTTTATTGAACGAGCCGGCGATAAACCGGATGAAATTTTGTATTCGGATCGTAACTGTGGACAAAATGAATATGCCAGGCCAGTATGGCCCATAGTAAGAGACTATGCAGTAAATTAAACAGGGAAAAGCCGCCGAAATTAACCGTTTTCCGCGATAGCCAAGGATTTTCACTGGTTAATTACATGCCTAAGGGGGACTTCAGTAAATAGTCAACATTTTCAAATTTATAGATTCGTTCACGCGAAGAAGTCGTACTAAAAATTCATGGAAAAATCGGCGCGGATTGCCAGAGAAGACCAGCAAAACACACGCTTATTCGAAGAAATTCGTATCTTTTTTATATAATGAAAAAAGGCAGCAAGCAGAAGATTAACATACGACAATAAAATACGGACGGCCGTCGAAACAGGACGGAGAAATATAATAATATAACTGCCTACTACTTATTATAACAACTTTTTTAGCCTAAGTTTTCCTAATTTTTTTCTTTTTATTAATGATTACAGAGGCACGATCTTAAAATTTGGGATCAAAGTGTTCCGGAGTACGTCAGGCTGCGGTTATACTTATAAGTCATCCCTAGTATGTATTTAGTTATAATTTAATTGAGTTTCGAAAAAGAAACAGGGAAGTGAAATATTTAAAAAAAAGATGGATTATAAAATGTTGAGTATTCATGAACACGCACAAGTGTACGGAAATAGTAATGTTACCGCCTCTCTAAAAAATTACTCGGACAGATTTTTATCTAATGCCAAGTTTATATAACTAGAACTTGACAGCGACTACTTTCGTGCAAAATTAACATATGTAACACATTACTTGACGAATAAAAAGTGTACAAACATGGGCAAGGCTGCCAGCATGCTGAGCACGCTGCCAACTGGTAGTGGCTGGAGCATTCGCACTGCATGTAGGCCTTGAATGGCCTATAGGTTGACTAAATGCTTTCGTTGTAGTACCTGTAGTGTTGCATATAGTATGTAGTGTTTTCTTAATACAGGCATACTGCCGGTAAAAAATAATTATAATAACATTGGCACAACTTCAAGTATATAAACCACGGAATAAAGTTCTTACATTGACGGAGTCTTTGTTTAAGTTAATTGGATATAGCATCACTAATAAGATTATCGACAGTGTGTGTCAAGAACGTGACCTATCCTAGGATTACAGTCAAGGTGGTCGCAACCTTTAGTGAGGAGTCGTATGATATATGTACGGTGCTAGTTTATTTTTACTTTTTATTACTGCAAGAACAAAGAAAACTATTCAATCTATGTTTTGACGTCTACGAATTTTTGTTGGTTTGATTTTCGCGAATTGTATAATAATCGGAAGTAGTTTCATAGATCCATTTACATAGTTATGCCAGCGCTGTCTAAGGCGCTCTTATGAAGGTCAATTACAAATTTTAATATTGAAATATTCTACATTGTACTGCCACGTTCAGCAAAAAAATAAAGATCCACTGTGAGAAGAACGGGCAATAAACTCGGGGCCATTCTGATGGGTGCTTTGGCATGCCGTGAGATCTCGCAGAAAGCCCAGTCAAAGTGGCATATTCCCAAAGTTGATGGTGTCGTTATGATTAACTGGGATTTAGTATCGATATATGATACAGATAGTTCTTGTTAAAGATGAAGAGAGACAAATACGAACTGCTTAGTAAATATAGGTTACATAATTTCTCGTAACATTTCACGACGTGCCGCGGCATGACAGCTACGGTCTCATCTGAATTCTAAACTAATTGATAAAAATAACTTGATCAGGAATAAATCATACATCTTTTGCCATGCTGCGACGTCAGTCACTGCCGCCCTAAAGGCTACGTTTTAAAGCAACTTAAAAAAGGGTCGGTGTAAACGCGCCGGTGTCCGCATAACAAACTAATTGTGGAAGTCGGTTTTATTTTTTATATCTATGAGACACATACCGTCGTATTCTGGGAAATAGTCGACGAGATGCGAATACATGATCTTCTCTTCAAGCAAATCCTTCTTGTTTAAGAAGAGAATGACCGACGAATGCTGGAACCACGGGTAGGTGATGATAGTCTTGAATAGCGCCTTCGACTCCTCCATTCGGTTCTGGAATTTGATTTTCGGAAAATTAGTATAACCCATATTCAATTTTGTCATATTTGCTTAAATTGATAGTGGCAGCGCTTTTGCAACTCGCAGGGTATAAGCCTAAAGTCTGTAGACAAGCACCAAATGGTGTGTTCCGGCAACAGTCCTTGAGAGCCAGTGAAATTACAGGCACATGAGACTTAACAAATATGTCTCAAGGTGACGGACGCAGTGCAATTCTTCACTTGTGATGAAATGATGTTCTAGGCAGAGGTTAGTCCGCTTAACATCAGTTGGGCCACGAGCTTGTTCCGTCACAATAACACTGGTGTACTTAAGACCAAGTTTCCATTCTAAGCTAAAGCCTGTTTAGCATTTCGGTCATATCATCATTTACCAACAGGGGAAATAGTGGCCAATCCTATCAACTATATAAGAATGGTTCCCGAAGTTGTACGATATATATTCCACCGTGATAAAACGCAGGAGAATCAGCTAAAAAATATATTCAAGGGGTAGTTAGTTATATACCCCATCCAAATTTATTTAGTTATGTTTTACATGCTAACGAGCCTTAGATTATCGGACACGGTTCCATACGCCGAGACCTTCGAATAAATATGTAAGAAGTGCATCTCTCATACAGTTACCGCTTTGATTTCGGACTCATCAAGTTCACACAACACGTTAAATGTTCCAAATTCAATCGGATTGGTTAATTGATTTGGCGCTTAGCAATGATCGCATCCGACTGGTCGCGTCAAGGTAATGCGCCGCGCGGTACAGTTTATAAACCACGCTCGCCACTGTAAGAATTTGCGTTCTGCTGTTTTTGAGCTTGAATTATATTTCTTTATATTTATTCGTAGACCGAGAAGTAATTTATAGTCTTAAAAACAATAACATTGTCAGACGTGGGAATGGAACATTACGATCAAAACCCAGATAATGCCTGACCATTATACCAATCACAAACCAAGAAACAAATAAATTCTTCTTACATAAAAACAAAATTAAAGAAGTAAACTGGACTCTTAAACTATGAGCACAATAAAGTTGGGACATTCTATTTTATCAATTAAAATATGCAATGATTTTTACAAACAGTTAAAGATATTATCAAAATAAACCTACCCCCAGTTTCTGGAACGTTTGTCAAAATCTTGATCAGCTAACAGATTGAATACAGAACGCTAATTGGTCACCTATCACGTCATATAATACCACTGACCTACCAGCGTACAGTATTTATTCCGCCAACTAATCTAGGCTTTGACAAATGTTGCAGAAACTGGGGGTAGGTAGCAGGTAAGTATCTGCGTGTTCTAATGAACACCCATAAATTTTAATATGTAAATTACTTTACGAAATCACAAATATACGATAGGAAACATTAAAGTCATCCCGCACATGACTTAAAAAAATAATTATATCGTATATTTGTGATGTAATCCGCATAGCAGGCGTTATTGCAAACCTAACAATATTGAAATATAAATTACTACTCACCTCATTTTCAGATTCGAATAAAATTTGATCATATTCACTAAGGGCTACTAAGAATATGATTGAGGTGACGTTTTCGAAACAATGAATCCACTTCCTTCGCTCGGATCTTTGGCCCCCGACGTCCACCATTCTGTAGAATATATCATAATAGAAAATACTACATTTTTGGGAGATACATAATTAAACATTGACTCTCAATATTTGAACTAGTAGTTATATAGTATTGGACGGGTTTGGTATTACAACTCGTGGCTAGGAGCAATTTAAATTTATTGAAAATTTGAGAGTAAACATTAGTATTTTTTAACGCAATGAAATCCCTTCAAATACTAAATAACTATAAATTCAATTAAACATTGCACCAATATTAGTTTAACTAGGAGACAGTATTCAGTTAGCGAATGGTTAGGTCACAAAATTGTATTGTTTTATGAGTAGGACAAAATAAAATTATGCAGCAATATTTTTTTTTCAGGTCAGGGTTCAGGTTTTTTGCCAAGAAACAATTATATTAAGAGGAAACAGGCCAGCTGAGTTATTACTTATCAAACTCACCATCTGCATTGATTGATAGCTCTTACAATTTACAGCTTTAGCGTAAGCCTAAAAAGTCTAGGTCTGCACCAAAAATATTATATTTCAGTATACGCCAATAACATCAACCAATACCAACAATTAAACTCTTGAAGCTAAAGCATGCGAAATCTGATAATACAGAAAGTGACTAGGCCAAAAAGCATTAAAGTATGAAGCTATGGATGCAAAAAATATGGAATTATTGTGACTTGAATTTATCTATGGACAGTTCAAAATATCAAAGGTATGGTAATTGCCTCTGAATTCGTGGTCTTGTTAGTACTATAATGTTTACGTAAAAAATAGACAAAAATGATTCAAGTAGTAAGATTGATGAGTACATCTCTGCGAAACCATCCATTCAAAATTGAGATGGATTACTTGCAACCTTGACAGATAAAAAATAAATATTAATGACGTAAAACTTCTTGCTGCCTTTGTCACATTGTATAAATAATAAAGAAAAAGCATGCGAGAGTGAAACCAGCAGAAGCCAGTTAAAATAGTTTACTATTCTGCTGATTGGATGTAGTAGACATATCAACTCTAGATACCGATTATAACGGCAATGGTGTATTAAAAGTTTTAACGAACATATTATGTGAACATTTTTGTCTCCTAGTCTTGCCCACAATAAGCAAGACGCATGCATTAAAAAATTAAACATTGCACACCTAAATATCATGTTGCTTTTTTTCACAATTTGCCGTTCCTCAATCGGAAAACATCCGCAAAGTGATTTAAGTCGCGGACTAATAATATCAGTTGCGGCCATTAATTCATCTCTATAAAATTAAATATTAAATTCAATTATGTTTTAACAGTTTATAACATAGCTGAAAAAATTGGCAACTGTCCGCAAGCCGAACATCAACCCCAAAATTTGGTATATTTTACCAAAAATGGATAAAATACGCATTATGTCAGAATAAAATAACTTGTTACCCTCTCTATAAACTGGCTTAAAAATATGCCTGCCAGCAACAAAACATATATTAATAACTACAACACAAAAATGAACTAAACAATATCCAAACCATAAAAAGTCAAACAAATTGCTTAAAAATCTAAGAAATGTGTGCAAATCCGTAGACCAGGTGAAATACATGCAGCTATATTTTTTGCCGTACAACTCCATCACCAAACATTATAGTACCTGTACAGTAAGTGAACTTAAATTATTAAATCCATAAAAGTAATGATTTATATCCAAGCAACGTTGCGTGCAAGTGAAAACACAAATACGCATTATATTAAGAAGGCAAGAAGAAAGCGGTTAAAATAGAGAATCACAATAGCCTAAAGCAGGTTCTTGAAGAAGTTTTAATGGACGAAATACGGAATCAACTAGTATGGATACATAAGCTTGCGCTTTCACAATTTAAAAAACTTTTATAATATCTTTGTTAAAATTAGCTACTTATATGAAATGTAACTGCTTCGTAAATACATAATTATAAAATAATCACTGGAAATGTATAAAAGTCTTGCAGAAATGAGGTACTAACTACTTAGCTCTTTACTCCACACAGGGCACGCTTTGGTAGCACTCATCAACGGGTATATATGACCACGCCCAGGGGGTAAGAACATACCTAAATATGATCCCGTCAAGATCGAAAGGATATTCAAGAATGCCTGTGGTCGGCTGTCGAGCACGCAGAATGTCCTGCTCGGTAGGCAGGTAATCATCCTTCTCGATTCTCGCCAAGTCACTTAAATAGCTGAAATCCATGCACTATAAGCTATGATGCACATAAAAACACATCCGAGAAACATGAACCAGAACATACATGCACCACGAAGCAAAGCATGCACATTTATAACAATAGTTTTACCGAAATCGAATCTCCTCCAAATCGAACGGGTATTCTATAATACCCGTTGTGGGAACTCTCACGCGCAGAATGTCCTGCTCGGTCGGTAAGTAATTTGGTGCCGCCACGCGGTCAATCTCTTGCAAATAGCTACGGAACAAACGATCTTTTCAATACAACGTTACAAAAAGCCAATCGAAATAAAAACAGTTTATGTGATTCCAAATTGTAAACTAAACAATAAACTCTTTGATTCAACCAGATTGATCTTAGTTTCATGTCCCTGTAACTATTTGAAGACGCCACGGCTTGGATAGGTTTTATCAAGTAGCGTTCTTTGCCAAATTGATTGAAGGTTTAACGATGGCATGGGGACTGCTGTGCCACGTGTAAGATTGTACTTCCATTAGGGTATTACTAAAAATATTCCATACACTTAGAGTATTGTGTTTAATACAGACAATGACCTCATTTGCGACAAATGGCATGTAATTGTTTGATACGCAAAATTAATTTCCTGTTCTGAGGTTTAGGAGATAAATGACTCAAAGGGAAGCCAGTATTGCAAAATTAGCGATAATCCACAATGTGCAGATCGATGGAAATTGTTTTAATATTATAAATAAGCAAGCACCCATCGGCATCGGCACAATGCCTTATTACTTCATCGCTTATCATAACCATTTAATTGGTAAACAGTGGATTCAATAGCTATTATTCACCTCTGTTCTGCATTTTCTAAAACACTATGGGATTTCGAGATATTATTTTATTATGCCTGGTTTTCATCTTATTTTTTCTATATAGAAATGAATTCTGGCAAAATTAACAACTAATTTAGAGTTCTGTTTTAAAACCATGCCATTATGTCCCCGCAGGGGTAGACAGAAGATACGAAACACCCACATTTAGCCATATATGTATATCGTCATCGTCATCATCAACAGCCATCAAGTCAACCGTTGAACAAAGGCCTCCCTGTCGCAGTGTAGTAGTAGTCATTCAGAAGGCACTGCTGTCCAACTTCTGGTATTTTCCCTTGGTAAACTCCTCTGACTCCTACAGTAATAGGAGGAGTGTAATTCTAGCCAAGTACTTCACTATGATCACGGTTCGAAGCGCTCGTAGCGAAGTTTACTTAGCTGTTCTCAACCGATCAGCAAAGTTAAGCAACGTCGCGCGCGGTCGAGTTGGATGGGTGACCGCTAGTGACATTACTACTGAGCGTTTCTTCTTAGGATGGCAGTCGTTATAGATTGGTGGTAGGGCATTTTGCGAATGCCCGCCTGGCTAGCTACCACCCTCAAGTGGAAAATCTGTCGCTAAGCACCTAACGGTGTGTTCCGGCAGCTGTCCTTGAGAGCCAGTACTTCTAGGTTAGCCTGAACAACATCTTCGACCACATCATCACTTACCATCAGGTGAGATAGTAGTCAAAGGCTAACCTATCAGGCATAAAAAAAAAATATATATATATGTATCTGCCAGGTACAGTCCCTGACTCCGAACTGCTACTGAAAGTTTATTTGACAGAAAAAATTAAATAACTGTCCGAAAAGACGATCGAACATAGGACCTCGAGATTCTAAAGCGACTTTTTACGCCACTCGATCATCGAGGCAGTCTGGGAGATAGTTTACTTCAATTACAGACCTTTATTTTTGGACATCATATTGGTATGTATTAACATCCCTACTATGTCATGATTTCAAAATGCTGTATTTGTTCTTTCTAATGTGAAAATTTAACAACAGTCCAGGTTCAACTGATAAAATAATTAAATGGAGTAGAGGAAATAATATTTTTTTGCTGAAAGAAAGTTATTCCTCGACACTGAGGTGTAAAAACTCCCATGCCAGATACTGCTATATGCCTTTTAATATGGGTTGTCTTTTGCCATCTGCCAGGCTAAATTTAACCACTATCGGCATTAAACCACTCTCGATAACAGTATTTTAACCACTATCTCACCCAATACCTTTGCATTGTGTGTCATACTCAGCAAGCTCCATCCTTGTCCACATCGACACCGATGTGGTCAAAGATGGAGCCTGCTTGTCTAAAAAGTACACAATCACTCTTGACTTGAACACTTTCAGGTTATATTATTACAGATACAATACAGATACAGATATCCCAATGTTACATGTTCTTAAAGCCTCTGAGAGTCACATTATGCCATTAGTGTATGTTGTGATCTTTCCAAGCAAGGTGTTTTATTTTTGCTGTATGTATTATGAATGAATTTTCCATGTAGCGAAACCGAGGATCGAACTCGGCACTTCACAGTTTGGAGGCGACACTTATGCCACGGCACATTGAGCAATCTTGACTTATACTCTTCAGTTTCAGCGTTCTACGAGACTAAGAGTTACCAGAGTGATATATAAACTTGCCATAGAAACTGTTGCTAAAAGTGGCATAATACTTACTATTTAGCTGAGTCAGTGAGTTGGTACTCTCGTCTGCGATCGTAGCACTCTTGGATGCCAGCATCAGACCACAAAGCCTTTATAGCTTCGACGTATGGGCTCTCGAAAGTCGTTACACTCTCGAAGTCGATCGCTGATATTAACTCCGCCTTTTCCTGCAATTCAACATGATTAAACGTTACTGAGAACTGTTGTGGCTAGTTATTGCGACATTGCACGCAATTATCAGGGTTATATTCTAGTTCTTGCGTTATCTTCGAATGGTCGCTTCTACTATTGATGGGGGCGTCAATAAATTACGTGAGATGTTTTCTGTATTATTTGGACCCCTTAGTGACACTTATAAGTAGGTATTTATTATTTTATAATGTTCGTGTATTTTGGTACCCACTGAATACCTTAGCGTTAAAACTGATGAAATGAGAGGAGAAGAATTATACCACTTTACATGGGGGGAATCCCCTAAATGGAGTCTTCTGAATTTAATCTTTTTTTTATTGCTGATAGGTAAGCCTTTGACCACAATCGCACCTTATGGTAAGTAATGATGTGGTCGAAGGTGTTAACCGGCTTAACCTAGAATTACTGGCTGTCAAGCACAGCTGCGGGAACACATTGTTAGGTGCTTGGTGACAGATTTTCTAATTGAGGGTGGTCGTTAGCCAGGCGGGCATTCGCAAAATGCCCTTCCACCATGCAGTGAAGCTCAAGCCCGCGGCGGGATTCAAACCATGGGCCAGCTGCGCAGCAGTCCATAGCCAATGCCACTGAGACATCACTGCTTCAAAACTGTGAATGACACTTAGGGCGGCACATGGAATATATTCTGTGTCTGGGATTAATATAAAATATTAGCAGTAATGTACATTGTACATTGAATTAAACAGTTGACGAAGGTGGGGTTCTTTTGAAGGATTTCTTTTTTTAGGATCCTTCGAATGACATTTTACAAGGTTTTCCCGGACCGCCCCTCCAGAAGGTATGCAGTACGTAAGTATCTGAAGATCTCAAAAAACAATCTAAGTACAGGGCGGCGCTGACTGATCACTGAGTTTTTTGTGTATATTACAATCAACAAGACTAGGTTCGAAAGCAAATATTTAGGTCATAAAGATGTCTTTGCGTCAAAGATGACATTCACATAGATTTTTCTGTCATTAATATTTCTCATACATTCATTACAGGACAGCGATTAGAGATTTTCCAGAAGAAAAAAATATAATCTATGTCATTTTGTTGGACGCCTATTGGTTCTTGACTAAATTACGATATCACGTCATTTACGCTAACGCTTATTGGTCTGTTTCTCTAACAAGTTGTCGTGAAAATGTTCCTTATTCAATGTCATTATTTCCTTCAATACAATACATCGGGTTAAATATTATGTGCTATGGATTGTTACGTCACCGATGCAGCTGTTCAGGTATGTGTAAGCATGTTTCCCTATACGTATGTGAAGTTTTGATTATAAATAACAGTACTATATAAACTGCCTGATATTATTGCTTCTGATGAAAGGATAACTACACAATTATAAACGAAATGTTTCAGGTTGTATGTAAAATCTACAACATGTTTTGACCATTCCTGCGGTTTTCCTATTTTACAAGTATGATTATAATTCCACAGTAAATTTTTAACGTAACCAAAACGTCCGTAAATGCTGGACAGCTATTACTCTTGCTCGCACAGAGATTTTGTAGCAGATGTTTTATCAATGTGTTCCATCGCGTCGCTTTTTCTTTGAGATGAGGACAACAAGTAAAAATAATGCAGTATGACTACATCATTATTTTTACTCTTTATGCCGCTTATTGCTAATAGAAGACGTGCAAAGGATGAAGATTTTTAAGAATGTGGTTTTACAATTAGATTGTAATTTGAGTGTTACAAAATTACAAATTTACGAGACAAAAAAATATAGTCATGACTATAATTTTATTTCTCGTAAATTTGCGATTTTGTAATGTAATTCGAAAACATGCGTAATTGCAAACATATAAATATTAAAATTTAATTTGATTTTTTTTATGCTGTTGTGACAGAACATTTAGGAGGCCCACCCGATGTTAAGCGGTAACCTCTGCCTATAATAGATGTATTTCGTCACAAGAGACGAACTGCCCGGCACCCGGAGCAGAGTTGTTAACTCTCATGTGCCCGTTAATTTTACTGGCTTTCAAGGACTGCTGCCGAAACACACTATTGTGTGCTTGGCGACAGATATTCTACTTGAGGGTGGTAGCTAGTCAGGCGAACATTCGTAAAATGCCTTTCCATCGTGAGATTAAGCCCAAGCCGGCGGTGGGGATCAAACCATGGACCTGAGGCGCCGCAGTCTCTATTACTACTAGGCTATCATTGCTTTAAAAAGATGGGCTAAATTCACTACATACGGTAGTAGTAGTAGTGTAGATTCCGTATGCAGTGGCATACGGATTCAATTATCCAAGTGCAGTTATAACGTAGTTTTATTCTTTTATATGTATCTTCATGAAAATTTTATTAAGCATAGCTGTTCCCTGGTTATGGCGTATTTTCATTTTTCAATGAAACTAAATCAATATTAGAATGAATTGAATTGAACAGTGGATCTTTACAAAAACCTTTATCAAAGATTGTTGACATTTTTTATCAATGGGATTGGCTAGATTTTTGAGCACAGCTGAACTGAAATTAATCCCATTTAGTAACAAACGCTCTAACATACAAAACAAACTTACTGCATTGGACGGAATCCCATATTGTATACTGAGTAGTTCCATAGCGCGTATCATACTCTGCATGGCCATGAAGATGTTCTGGTACACGAGCTTGATGAAACCGCGCTTGTCATCGTCGCTGTAACCTGATCCGTGGATGATTCTCATCTGCTTGATGAACGTCGACTTGCCTGATTCGCCAGTGCCTGCGACAAAGAGAGACAAATTACTAAGCATTCATGGGTTAAACGTGCCAGTGCCTGGTCCATTGTTTTGAAGAGAAAGGATCTCGGGTGCTGGGAACTTGGAAACCAGGAGCAGGCTCAGGCTACTTTTCGTGCAGAAATGCTAGAAGCTCTTTTCCATAGACACGAGAGACGATCCTATGATATGATCGTAGTGATGGATTTTTCTTACCAAGCTTCCTTGCACAGCTATTGTGCAGAGAGAACGCCCTATATGATAACAGTCACGTTATCTTCGTTATCCAGCACTAACAGTGATAACTAATATAAAGCTAAAAGAGACATATCATGGATTTTACAACATTTGTATAGGAGCCTTCCTAGGTAATGTTAATTTACAGAGGTTGGTTCTTGTTTATGACACGCCTCATCTCTTTTTATGCGAACTTAAGACGCTGTCAAATGCTGAAATTTTGTCACTATCGGATTGCGTAGGAGTGAAAGAGCGGCAGCGATGGTATAATCCCGATCAATTTAGGTACAATCCGAAAGAAAGCTTAATAACACAAGACGAATATAATATAAGTACGTATATCGAAAATGTAACTTTTCTTGTCCCTCTTGATAAGGAAATTCTATTTTATGCATACGTAAATAATTATAATATTTACGTTACAAGCGTAATTTAGAGTCAACTTTGCAATTTTATTCTTCCGAGAAAATTTTAAGAAAACGTGTTTCGGATTTTTCTTGGCCTTAGATAATATGATCGAAATTAACATATAATTTTCTTACTGTTACAAACTACATACATTTAGCTTGAAATCCGATCAAGTAAAGCTATTTAGCACTTGTCAGCGCCTTAAGTTGGTGATAAGACACAAGATAGGTTTCATGTATCAGAGATCGGGGTTTATAATGTCAAAGATTGTTGCAGTAAGTTCTATAATCAAGTAACTGCAGCTGGTGATGCTATCGAAGATATCAAACATGTAATATACAGGCGCGGCGCGAGGATAAGAAATCATGATATAATCAAGGTCCAGTTTTACACAAAGCATAGATTGCGAAATTGCTTTAGGAACTGTAGTTGTCTGTAAGCGTTTTATCGATGTAAGACGCGTTCTACTCGAAGCTAAGTGGGTATACGTTTCCTTGCAGTTCCAGGACAGGAAAACCTCCAAAAGGAAGATAATGCAATAATTCAGTTGGGTTTGGAAAGCTTTGCAAAAACGTTTTAATCCGGACATCAAAACAATATGTTTTTCATAAAATTGTCTTGAGTGTATTTTTCGGTATGTTTTTAACACCACAAATAACGGTAATGTAGGTCTTATAAATAAGATAGAATAAGAAAAACTGAAAAATGCGTATAAATGCTAATCTAATTAAGCTACGAGATTTATTTATGCTCTAGAAGATGCAGCATAGGAGAAGCAATTTATATTTCTAGCATTGTTATTGCGTATCATGCTTAGATTAAGAGAAACATTTTTTTTACTCTATATCCGGATGCAAATTGATCGATTTTCAAATAATAATCTTTCAAAAACTAGATAAGTTGATTTAATGGGGATACGAAATCTGGCATTTCTACACAGAAAAAAAAGACTTCTTTAGCCAAGAATATACATTGTCTTAATAAATTCAAGACAATGCTGTATTACAACAAGAATATATTCTGAACTGAAAAATAATCGAGTCTTGATATTACACTCGAATATTCTTAGGAATATTGTTTTGACCCAAGAAATATTTCTTCACATAAAGTATTCAAATTATTATTTCAAGATAACGAAAATATTCTTCTAACAATAAAATAGGAATTCTTCTGTTAACATTTTATTCTCTAAATAAAATGTCTATATTCTTTCTTGAAATATTTTTAAATATTCTTGTTGAATGTTATTAAGGTGCTTCAATTACGAATATTTATGGTCAGATTCTTGGATTCAAAACAGACCATATTCATATTTAAACACTTTAACGATTTCTCCAAAGAAGAATGCAGTATATACCTCGATTCAAGAATATATTCCTGAGAATATTGTGTTCTGTTTTCAAGAATATATTGTTTTCAATATATATGAATCACAAATATTCTTGAATAAAAACACACTGTGTTGGCTCAAGTATTCCTTTTTTTCTGTGTATGAATGTACCTATCAGGTTTTACAATAAAAATGCGATGTCCGAAAAATGGCATTCATAAAACACCGTAAGTATCGGGCTGAAATTGCAACCCCCTATATCTTTTTGTGGGAGTCGAAAGATTGCGGGAAGAATACCAGAAAGCAGCATCTTCTGTGGAACTGCGATCCCCAAGACGCTTGCAAAACGTGAGGATTCTGGCAAACACCCCTTATTGGGGGGTGAAGGCTTTGTTCAACGGTGCATGTCTCAGTTGTTGATGTGATTTTTCTACGACGAGCTCTTACTTTAAACTGGAACATTTGATTTTTATTATTCTATTTTGTTGATGACATTATACCTACTCGTGTTTATTCCTCGAATTATACTCCATTATGGAAAAATGCTACTGCATGCCATATTCAAAACCTATGTTCACGTATAGTCAAAATATACGTCCACATATAGAAAAAATATATTAATCTGCAGCATAGACAGTTGAAACGTAACAAAATAAGACTGACTAAGCCCAACCCTTGAAAAAAAAAGTTTCGGAACCCGTGCCTATCAACACGATGCTGAGTTGAGGCACACTATTTAAGTTATCGTGGCAATGACTTTTACAATTTTATACTTCACTATGCAAACTTAACGGAGTACGAGTTACAAGAGATGGTAACGATTGTACATGAAGCACTTGACAGTTAAGGTATGAAAGTAAATGTAAATAAAACTTTTTTTTACTAATAAACGTATGACAGCATATAAACATGGATTAAAATTTTAACTAGTGAAGGAGTCTGTATATCTGGGAACTTTATTTGCAAAGAATTTTAAGCATGAGAAAGATGTTGAAAGACGAGTGAATGCTGGAAATCAAGTGAATGGGTCGCTTTCATCTTCAACTGAATCGTGTCGAAAAAACACTATTGGCAGTATATAGAGACGTATAAGTGCCAATATTAATGTATGTCAGTCAAAGTTAGGCATTGCAGGAGAAGGATGAAAGTAGAAAGACTACTAAGGGAAAAAATCGCCAATTGGCCTCACATCAACTTGTCAACATAGGTCACATTTCTTTTCTGGTGATGACTTTTCCTTTTTTGCAAAAACCTAACAACTATCGTTGAAATAAGGCTTATTTTAGTGTACGCTACAATGTGGCTAATTTTATCTATCAATTTATATGGTTTTGAAGGAAATCTATGTCGATTGGAAGAAGATTCGAATTTCATTCAATCCAAAAATATCATTTTACGCACATTTTTAAGTCAGCAATTTCGATGCCACTCAAGAATTGAAAGTAGATAAATAAGTCAAGGATTTATTCCTTAAATAAATAAGCATTTATTTTTAAAAATTTGTGAGAGTAATTAGATTTTAAACTCAATCTCAATTCTTGTTTTGCTAAGGAGATCTAACTGACAATATTGTATTGGCATTTGGCACAGATGACATAATATTAATATTGGCCTGACATTTCGGGAAACCAGCAAATGTACAGTAAGCTAAATAAATTAGACAGCCATGAATGGTATCTATCTAGACGTTTTGCTTACAAGAGTTCCTAGCGTTTAATTATTAAATCATATATCATAATATCGAGGCCACATTTGGAAAATATAATTAATAATATATTGGGAAATGTATGACTAGAAATGTATATGGACGCTATTGAGAGGAGAGCCAAGAGACTCATTAACGAAGACCACATAGTATTAGGCAAGAGACTTCATAGTATCGAGCATCGCCGCAAAGTCGCTTGCTTATAGGTTTTTTTATCGGATACATTTCGGGGAGTGTGCCACGGAACTTCATGATTTGATTCCACCATCTCCATTCTATAACGGAACCAGGGATACTCAGAAGCGCCACCGCTATGGGTATTCCATACTACCGGTGGATATTCCATTTACCCGAACCAAGCGATTTGCTTCTTCGTTCATCATACGAACCACCAGGGAATGGAACACCTTGCCTGAGTCTGTTTCCGGTTAACTACAATATCTGGGGGTCTTCAAACCTGGTAAACCGCCAACCTTCTGGGTAGGCGCGCTCCATCGTCGATAGCATCACCACTTACCATCAGGTGAGATATTGGTCAAGTGCTACCAAGTTCGGTATGAAAAAACATACATGATGATGTAAATTCAATTTCAATTAATATTACCTAAGATGGAAATCTTCATGAGTAATTATGTCATCAGAATATTTGACCAGTCTCATGACACTTGAAGTGAAAGTTCAGCACTATTGTCACTCTTAGTATTGTCATTGAAAAATCCATAAGGATATTAGTGAATCTAGGTTTGAATAAATAACAAAAAGGTGCATCACCTTATCACAAATTATCAGGTAACGGGGAAAACCCATACTATTGTGTTTCATTTACATTTTTTCTATTATTGTCCCGAGTCGATATCACTCTCGTCATGTCTACGAATAGAGCCTATGTTTCTACCTTGAAAATGTATACGTTATTCAATATGGTGCACCATGTCCTGGCTTACTGGGTTTTATATAAAAGACCGCTAGGAAAATAAGGAAAACATGATAGTGATAAAACAATATGTGAATAACTTTATCTCGTGATACCCATTTTGACAATGCAACTTTTATCGATAACACATCGACCATTGCGAAATGATCCCCAGATAATATAGTTTCTTATAAATTGCATAACTCACTACTGTAAGTTATTTTTTTACTTATAAGGTAAGGCTTTCACCAAAATCTCACGTGTTGCCAAGGGATGATGTGATCGAGAATGGTAGACAGGACTAGAATGTAAACTGGCTTCGAAAGACAGCTGCCGGAACATTCGCAAAATTCCCTGCGTTTTCCCGAGTTTCATAAATATAATTCATAACATGACTAATCAGTCTTTACATAATTCCATTACGGGTTACGAGACACAGGAAAATATGAATTTCCTTAGTTTATGGATCACTAAAATTATACGTCTATTTAGTGAGAACATGAAATAACAATATCAAGTGTCACTGTCACTTCAATACCGAAAATTGCGAATTCTAATAAAGAATGAATCAAAAACTACATCACACAATATTTGTAACTATAAGGACGGAGGATGAATGTAGGTGTAAAAGAGGTCAAGTAATTGAACCTACGCTAGTTCTAGCATTCTTAGATGCCAGGAAACTAGACGTAAATACAATGAGACACGAATTCGGGTCAGTTATGAAAATTACGATTAGGGCAATCCTTTTAAAATATAATTAGAGTGTATTTCATTACATATATAGAGGAAAAAGTATGTTATTATTTAAATATAGGTAATATAAACCATACATAATATAAACCATACACGACGATTTTTATGATTTGAACAACAAATTTGGAACAATTTGTTTAACTTTTGTTTCTGTTCTGTCATATTCCTGTGCAAAACATTAATTATTCTCATAAAATTCAGTTAAATATACATGCCACTAACCCTTGAAGAGTGAACTTATGTAATGTTGAGAATCGATTTCAAACACAAGTCAAAAGTAACTATCTACGCGCTAGATAGAGCAATTTGAGCATGACAGTGAGGCATTTTGGCGTCTTTCTGAAGCCAAACTTTAATTTTGACCCGCAAATGCTCCAAAAATCAAAAGACAGCATCAACACTCAATACTGAGTTAAGTTAGAGAACATGAGTTACGATAGAGAACATAAATTGGACCCTGGATCTGATCAAGAGTAATGTTTTCGGACGAGTCAAACTTAATGCCATACACGCACGATGCGCGATGGGACGCAAATAGTCTACAGAAGACCAGGAGAGCGCTATAACCAAGCTTGCATTGAAGAGAAAGTGCCATGCGGTGGAGGCTCCAGACACGTGTAGGCTAAATTTTCTTCCGAAGACGTACCAAGCTAGTGGTAGTAGAAAATTTAACTTTAACTGCAGAAATATACATATTATATGAAATATTTAATGAATATGTTGGCCCATTTTTACTAAATTTACACGAGAACGCCATCTTTATGCAAGATAACGCTCGTGCCCTAACAGCTTCGATAGTGAATACCTTGCAGATGTCGCTATTACGCGCATGGGATGCCCAGCACGCAGCTCAGACTGCATGGGACGAACTGGGACAATATGTACGCCGGCGGAAATTTCCCTCCAATCACTCTTCGTCAACTGAGAGAATCTCTGATAGAGGAATTAGAGAACATTTCTCGGCATCGGCACAAAAATCTGGTGGAAAGCATGCCAAACCGTATAACCGCTACATTAACAGTTTATGGTGGCAATGCAAGATACTAAAATATGTGAGAATTGCATATTCGACACTGTAGCATATTTTTATCACGAACTTCTATGACTTTTATTTAGCACTATAAATTTGTCTATAGCACAGTCTTTATTTAATAAGGCTAGCAATATTTTTGAAGTTATTGAGGTTTTTGTTGGTAACCTGCTTTCAGCCTGCCTTTGCGGCCAAGTGAATTGCACTTCCACGGTACTGATCTTAATGGTTCTAGGCTCATACTGATAATTGCATCTCAAGAATGAGATGGATTGCTGAAGTTACATCTTAAGATCGATCTCAATTTTAAAATGCATTTATAAATTCAAGCCTTAGAACGGATCTGAACAAAATTAATCTTATCGGTAAAGGTTTCTGAATATAACTGAGCACTTTATTGATTAATCACGTACGCCATACTTTTTTGTTTCAATAACGTATAAGCCTATGTATTTGGGTGTTAAATGAAAATTAAAGAAATCACAAGAATGAAGGAAGACAAAACAAAAAAAAAACTTAAAATATTATTTATTTTTATTATGGGATAGGAAGGCAAACTAATCATAAATGTTCAGTATTAATTCTAATGTCAAACATTAAGATAAAAATGCTCCATATATACTTTATATCCTAAAAAGTTGTTTGGTTGGTGTGGAATAGCCAAATCATGGTCACATTATCTGCAATGCCTGAATAAATTTTGTTAAAATGAACAATAGAGCTAGTCTGTAAGCAGATGCTCAACTAGGACATATACAAACCCCAAATCAATGGCAGAAAGTAGTTAAATATATATGCGATCTAGTAAGAGTATGTAAATAACAATGTGTGAATATTAACAAAGGTTTTAAATAATGGTTACTAAGATAATAAATTATTTTAAGCTCCATTACTAACTTAATAAGTATTAATATTTCATGCAAATTTGGTAGTTAAGTTGAAGTTAATAAAATTATATTTTTTGTGGTAATATTGTTGAGAATTTATGACATAGATGGCAGTAAGATAGCACATATCTAGTGATTTGGAAAAAAAGAAGAGGTTGAGAACTGGTTACTAGGAAGTAGCAATTTAATGAGTTGTTGCAGCTTTTATTTATTGATACCTATTTGCCTCTTGGTGCTGAGTTGAAATTTCCATTAGGTTCTTCTTGATGAATTAGGTTAAATATAAACATAATGATGAAAGACATTTAAAGCCCTTTGTTTCTTGTCATTCATCTTCTTACAGTGCCTGTATAATCCATATTGGTAAAAACAAAAAAAAAATATGCAGCCACTGTGAGAAGATGAATGGACAAGAAACAAATGGCTAAATGTTTTAAATGTCTTTCATCATACATTTACAATAATGCATTGGAATTATTACAACACTTGTTAACATTAAATAGGTAGGACAGGTGGTAGCTTGGCAGAGGCGGAATGGTTTTTTTTTTATTCTTTTTATGCCTGATAGTTTAGCCTTTGACCACTATCTCACCTGATGGTAAGTGATGATGTGGTCGAAGATGTTGTTCAGGCTAACCTAGAAGTACTGGCTCTGCTCAGCTCTCAGCTGCCGGAACACACCGTTAGGTGCTTGGCGACAGATTTTCTACTTGAGGGTGGTAGCTAGGCAGGCGGGCATTCGCAAAATGCCCTACCACCATGCTATAACGACTGCCATCCTAAGACGACAACCGGGACCGACGGCTTAACGTGCCCTCCGAAGCACATAACGCTCAGTAGTAATGTCACTAGCGGTCACCCATCCAACTCATGACCGCGGGCGACGTTGCTTAACTTTGCTTATCGGTTGAGAACAGCTAAGTTAACTTCGCTACGAGCGCTTCAAAATGATCCAGGCATCTTAGCTGTCTAAATAATTACATTCTATATAATAGGCTTTTTTGTTTGGCCGCAGAGCCTGAAGACCAAAGTCTTCAACCAGTGTGTGTTGCCAGTGATGACTTATGGCACTGAGACGTGGTCCCTAACTGTGGCCCTTATGGACAAGCTCAGAGTCACTCAACGAGCTATGGAGCGAGCTATGCTCGGAGTTTCTTTGCGCGATAAAATCCGGAACGTGGATATTCGGCAAAGAACCAAAGTCACCGACATAGCTCTCAGAATTTGTAAGTTGAAGTGGCATGGGCGGGCCACATTGCTCAACGAACTGATAACCAATGGGGAAGAAAGGTTCTCGAGTGGTTACACTACACCGGAAGACGTAGAGATGGTAGGCCCCCCACTAGGTGGACTGACGACATCGTAAAAGTCGCAGGTAGCCAATGGTTACAAGCGGCTAATAGCCGTTCTTTGTGGCGCTCAATGGGGGAGGCATTTGATCAACAGTGGACGTCTTCCGGCTGATGATGATGATGAGGCGTTTTTAATCAACATATTTTTTTCAATACAGCTTGAATTTTACTTCTGTGAGCACTGTAATACCTTTAGGAACTCTATTATAAAATATCCACACAATTCCACAAGAAGTGCTAAGGAAACATAAGAACTTTGGGAATTAATGTCTCAGAGTAACAAGCATAGCGCAGTGTCTGTGTCATGCAGAATATGGATGGACTTCAGACTGACAGACATGTGCAACTCTCATTAATAGTGCTTAGTTTAACTCTTTCGGTGTGGTATCAAAGAAAGTATCTAGTAATTATGTGCAACAAGCTTTTAACAGCCTATTTACGATCCTCGGATGAATGGTTGTATAGATATACCATATATGTATTGTGCAAGCCGCTTTCAAAACAAAATCACATTTCATTGCTGTTTTATGCGGTGCAAATCTGCTTCGAGGTAGAGCATCTTCGACAGTAGCAGAAAGAATAAATGACACTGACTTGATAATTATATATATGTATATACAATATATTATGTTATTGTGACCGAACAAGCCCGAGGCCTACCTGATGTTAAGTGGACTAACCTCTGCCTATAACAAACGCATTTCGTCAATGACGAATTGCACTGTGTCCATCACGCTGAGACATACAGTTGTTAGGTCTCATGTGCCTGTAATATTACTGGCTGCTGCCGCAACACTGTTAGGAGCTTGGCGGCAGATTTTTTACTTAAGGGTGGTCGCTAGCCAGGCGGGCACTCGTAAAATGCCCTTCCACCATGCGGTGAAGCTCAAGCCCGCGGCGGGATTCGAACCATGGACCTGCTACGCGGCAGTCCTTATCCAATGCCACTGAGCCATCACTGCTTCAAACAACTTGCTTCGTACAAGCAGTGCCGCTAGACACCTGTCTGTTCTTCACAAATTTGCCACACAGAATAAGATGTATGAACTGCAGTACAGATAAATGGAACATGGACATGCATTTCTGATTAAAACAAAGTCACCCATTTTTTATATTATGGTGTGGTTTTCTTACATTGTGGTGATTGTTTTCATAGAGCAGCCATCTAACTAACCCTAAAAGTTTTCATTGTTTTAAAATGACTTCAATACTTGCACAGATTATTATAAGAGGAAAAATTATAGTCATGTGCGGCATTCGAATCCGCGTCATCCTCCCCTATAGCCGGCGTATGCTTTGACCGACCGAGCTAACCTGACAATGACTCATAATGCTAGTTTTTCCTCTCGTTCTTTAACCATTGTAAGGGGATGAAGCGACACCTATAGTTCAACTTACGTTGTACTACAAACAAGACTAATTTTGCATATTTTTTACCTTGTTAATGATGATGCAACCCTATAATTTTAATGTTTTTTTTTGCAATAATGAATGCTTTGTTTGCAATGTATAATTTTGTAATGTAATCCGCACAGATTGTTTACTATAAACCAAAAGTAAACAAGGCTTGCAATTATAAACAAATATATACAGAATCAACCAAAATTATATACATATGAGCATAGTATCTCCTTTTTAAATCTCATTAATATTTCCTTTGCATGTTCTACAGGATTTGCAAACATAATAACAAAGCCATGTTAAGTTGATATAAATTTAAAGTTACTCTATCGATGATGAAAAATAACCTCACTCTAATATTAAGCTTAAAAAAAGTAAAAAATGGCAGAAGATTTGTGATCAAGTAAGCCATCTTTTTAATTTGAGCTACACAGTCACAGAGACTAAAAACTTAAAAACACATTGTCATGTTTTTTTTTGTTTCTCTGCTTCCCTAGTTAGTAGGGACAAGAAAATATCTTTACCTATCCCATTGACTATGGTAAATGTAGAAAATGTTTATTTGTAATTTACAGTATATTTGTATATTATAAAATTATGAACTTAATACCATTTATAAAATCAAGCTAGGTCTTCTTATCAAATATTTATTCAAGCCTTAATAAACATTATTGAACATTTTTGATTTTATGTGGAGACTTTGACTTTGGACTGTAGGCCCACTACACAGGGTCGAATGAGACCTAGTGTGGGGTGTCGATTCCCAAGGGTACAAATATAAGGTCACTCAACAAACTGTAATATTATACTGTAATAAACCAACTTCAATGTTATTAAGCTTATGTACCAATATATATTTATTTTTTGGTATGAATAAATTATTATATTGTGATGGTCAACTTTTTACTTTTGGGCATTTTGTGTCTAATCTGAAATGCAAGCACATAAACCCACAACTGGTGTAATAGTTTTTTGCAATATAGCTGACCAAAGTCAATACTTATGTTAGTTTGAGAAAGTCATATGAAACCTGATCCTGGGATTAATCTTAGGTTCTAATACCTGACAGAAACTTTTACTTATCAAGGCATTTAAAAGGAGGCATTGCATGGATGTCAAATTGGGCTTTAGTGCTTTGGAGGTTAGGTAGTTCCATGGGATGATTATTGCATTGACTGGAGTAGAGTAGAAGCAAATGCTTAAAACTTCAATGACGAATATATGAAAGTAAACAAAAGAAAATATTAAGGTGAGACAGCAAAGGGCCAATAGGCATCTGCCCTCTGCTATGCTAGGCTCCAATTGCAAGGCATGCATGCCCATGTAGTACTTGGCTAGAATCGCAATCATCCTCCCATCTCTTCTTATGAGTTCATAGGTAGTGAATAAGGGTAAAATAGTGGAATGTGGTCAGAAGCACCTCCTGAGGAACTGCCATCTTACACTGCAATCCCTAAGACACCTACCAAGTGTGGGGATTATGGCAAAAAAATGGGGGAGGCTGTGTTCAGCTGTGGGAATTCCAGCTGATACAGTATTGCATAGCTACAGGCCAATGGAAGTTTAGATGTACTTTAATGCCTTGGCAGTGGGGGCAGATTCTTGCATATAATACTTGCGTCAAGCCTAGAGCAGTAGCAGAAGTTGTTGAAAACTCCATGCTTGGTATAATATATTTTAATTTGTAAAACTCTTGATTGCCCTGGTATAGTCATTAAACACACATACATAGAGCCCCTACCAGAAATGTAACTAAGGAAAAAAAGACCATTGTTTGTTTATATTATTCTTCCAGGTTATTTAAACAATGAGAGATTTACAGGTGTATTACGAATTGAACAAAACCTTGCTAAATATACACATACTAACAAAATGGAAAGGTTGCAAGTAATGTTATGGAATTTGTGTAGTGTAGGTATGATCTATAAGATAACTTGAGTAATAATAGAGATAGGTTCAAGCTGTTAGCATCAGATGCAACCTAATATCGGAATTTATGAATGAAAATCAATTGCTATCATTATCTATGATGCGCAAGGATTAATATTTAAATATATTAAAAAAATAATCTGTGATTACATAAAATTGTTTCTTAAAATTTATAAAATACCTACTTCTTAACATATTACAATACATTTTATCACATGGATATCAATCAATCTAGATAAAATTTGACAGAGCCAACACAAATGACCATAATTATGAATGATTCCTAGTACATTTAGAGACAAATGAATAATCATTTCCCATGCTGGTACTGGGTCTATCAAGTTGCGAGGGTATAAGGTTGGAAGTCCTCACATTTCCAACTCAAGTTTGAACCTGAGTTCCATTATATTTGCCTATTGCTCTGCCCTATTTATGTTATTGGAGTTCTATTAGAATACCCTTATTTAATCAAACACGGAATACTTCTATATGGGTACTAACAATCACCTTCATATAAGAATATTTTTTCAATCTAGATAATAGTTTTACCTTATAGCAGCTAATTGTAGATATTTGAACTATAAATTTACTATGTCAAAAATTATTTAAGAACAGGTTAATTGTGAGTAACTTAAATAAATCTACATTTCCATAGAGATTAGATGCAATCTAATCAATGGTTTGTAATTTGATATGACATAGATATCAAAAGAGGGAAAGAGCAGTTTAAAAAACTCACTAAATAGTGTTCTAGTGTACTCACCAAGCAGTAACAACTTGAGTTCTCTCCTGGCATCTCGTTTGTCCTTTCGGAGTTGTCTCTCTATTTCCTGATTGATTCTTTTCTGTTCTTTGGCCTCTTCTGACATACAGCACTCCATGGTTCTTCAAGGCGGAGGGCCGCAGGCCTTCCTCGCGCGCGGAGCCCTGTCCCTTCGACAGGCCTTTCAACCGAGGCACACCACTCCTAGAAATGACATTATACATTACACTCACTACATCACGAAAACACGACACAAATTCACTATAATCACGTACCGAGACGACGACGTGCGAACAACCATCCGAACTAAAAACTATCGAAAACTAAAACCGACAATCCGGTCACTGGGTGTGGTGACTTATGATCGGTCATATACATAAACGCTTCTGTCAACTGCCGACATAAACACTTCGAAATCCGCTTATATACGAGGACGGAACCTTGCGGACCGATCCTATAATCTTGTTAATGTAACTAGATTCAAGAAACCTATGGCTATTCTCTACACGTGTGTATTTTAATAGGATTAAAACTGTGAGCAAACAGCGGATTGATGATACCTAGGTAATCTACTGATAACTAGAACAGCCTATGTCTAGGTTACGATGTGATTTGTAAGGACGCTCTGCGTAAAGATAGACGCCACTGGAATATATTTTTTCACTTATTACGTACCCGAAAGTATATCCATAGGGCACGATCAAATGTTCCACTTCAAATTATTGCACTAACCACGATTAATCACTTCAAGTCATACAACGTCCGCCTTCTCTCAATATGGCGCTGAGAGATTTTGGGCGATGGGTGTACTGCGCGTGCGTTGTTTGAGTTTAAGCAAATGCAAAAAATTAGGACTATGAAATAATTTGACACGAGTGAATATATTTATTTTAAGATTGTAGATTTTATGCATATATTTTTATTAGTCGAAAATGAAAATGGACCTAATTTCCATACTCATCAATTAAAATTTTATATGACAGTTATAACTTAACTGTCAGTCATGTGTCAAAAGTGCAGGCACTAATCTGTGGGAACATATTTATTCTGTGGTGAAAAGCAGTTCAGAAGAAACTCTCCCAAATGGAATTCCATTTGACGCTAATTTCGTTATTTTCGATAATTTTGATCACATTCTCCGTCTATGGTTGTAATCACTGTGATCGTTTGTAACTGTTCTCCCCTGTTCCATTTAGGATAAGAACGCTAAGAATGCCACTAAAATCTGCACTTCTGTCACTTTTGACATTAGATGTAGGTAATTCAAACTGTTCCAGTAGCTTCATAGCGTTTATGGCGAAAATAACGCCAAGATCCATGTGGAACAACTTTTTGGGCGTGTGATCGTTTTTATCGTTTTTGGCGAATTTAACGCCAAATGGTACTTACCCTGAGTATGTACCCTGTATTATACATACAACCGGATTGAACTCCTTGTCAGAAATGTAAGCCGAGCGAGAGGATGCTAGAGTCTGGCCAACGAAAGCTGTCCACGTATTATTTTCAGAAGTTTTGATATGGCAATAATTTAAGACTGTCAAAATTGTCACTTTGACGTTTCGTACTTGAGTCATCTTCTATTTACGTTGGTTTATGTGCATCATATTTTCATTGACTTTGTTTAAAATAATGCCGAGAACAATTAAAAGTTCGACGAAGCTTCTATTTACTATGATTGACAAACATAAAGACATAAAAAGTGATTTAAATCAGAAATCTGCAGAGAAAATACTACGACTGGATTCAATCCTTTCACTTTCAGGTTAGTTTATTGAATTTCTAATGAAACATTTTGATACTTTTAGACTATTTAAGACAAATCGCAATATTTTTCATGGTGTATCTACTTTTCAGGAAGTATTAACAACGAGGAGACAAAACTTAAAATTGTGGAAGCAGTAAAGAAATTGAAAACTCTCGAAAAAAATGAAATGGCTACTTCTGAAACACATTATTTAGAAAAGATATCTTCAATGACAGGTATTACCTTAGAAATTATAGATTTCAACAGTTACTTTGAAGAGTTATATAAATTTATGACAATGTATGGATGGCTAAATTAAAGAATATAATATTATGGTTTTGTAATAATGCCTTTGTATATTATTATGGTTTTTGACTTTAATGACTGATAATTAATATTATACTGTTACATACATAATTCATTGTATTTGTTATCTTCAGATGTCAGTGTGAAGACTCTAAGAAGAATCAAAATTGAAGGGTCTAAAAATCAAGGACAGTAGAATACTCCGGGGAAAAATCGTCCACATTCAGCAACAGTTTCCAATTTGGATAATTTTGATATTTCAGCTATAAGAAACAAAATAAACGAATTTTATGGAGTTAGAAAACAAGTCCCAACACTGAGAAGCCTGCACAATGAGCTGAGGGAAGCAATTGAATTTAAGGGATGCCGTGAAACCCTTAGAAAAATTTTACACAAGAACGGGTTTGAGTTTCAAAACAATAAAAATGAACGGGCTTTACTTACAGAAAAATATGAAGTTGTGGCATGGAGACATAGATTCTTGAGGACAATACATAAAAAGAGGCTAGAAGGTAAACAGATTATTTACCTTGATGAGACATATGTACATCAGAACTATAAAGTTAAAAAATCATGGCAAGGACCTTCAACAAGCGGTGTCACTACTAATATATCATCAGGAAAAAGACATATTATTGTGCATGCCGGATCGGAGGAAGGGTTTGTGCCAGGTGCATTATTGGTATTCAGCACAAAATCCAAATCAGCTGACTACCATGATGATATTTATGCTACCAACTTTATGAAATGGTTTGAGGAAATGTTGATACCTAATCTAACTAAACCTAGTGTAATCGTGATGGACAATGCAAGTTACCATGTGAAACAAGTAAACAAACCCCCTACTTTGTCTGATTCTAAAACTAATCTCCGGATATGGCTTCAAGAAAATAATATTCATTTTGAAGAATATCACACCAAAGCTGAATTAATGTGTTTGATGAAAGATAATAAACCTGCCGTTGTTTACGAAGCAGAAGTGCTTCTAAAAAACACAGTCATATCCACAATCACGAAATTTTGTTGCTGCCACTGTATCATTGCGACCTCAATGCTATTGAGCTTGTATGGAGTCAAGCGAAGAGAAAAGTAGCAAGCAAAAATATAGGAATACCAGGGTCTGAAATGCAAAATTTAATAAAAGAATGTTTTCCATCCATAACTGCTGATGACTGGAAGAAGTACACTGATCATGTACTAAATGTGGAAAATCAGTACAAATTAAGGGACCATATTACTGAAAACGAACTTTAACCATTCATAATACATGTTGGGGACAGTAGCA
The DNA here is from genome assembly GCA_963890685.1 of Plagodis pulveraria. NCBI lineage: Eukaryota > Metazoa > Arthropoda > Insecta > Lepidoptera > Geometridae > Plagodis > Plagodis pulveraria. The sequence goes on from OY982959.1 coordinate 16,061,670, forward strand.
GTAGCAGCGAAGAAAGCAATGAAGCTGATTCAATATCAGGTGTAGAGTTTTAGGAATCCGATTTTAACTATGACTCATGGCTCCTTTATTTGTACGGCTCCTCGGGGTCCTCGACTGTACATAAATAATGGATTATTTGAAAATAATAAAAAGACAGAATTAAATGTAATCTTTTATTTGATATTCTTCATAATACATTTGAAAATTTCAACAACAGTTGCTAACAAAACAAAATTTTTACAACTCGAAAAAAATGTACTTGCTGAAAAATAATTAGTATCAACTCCGTTTACGCAGTGTATAGCCCGGGTTAACAGCTCTTGAATTTTTTTTAAATTCCCGCCTTTTTTCTTGGACAGCTTTCGTTGGCCAGACTCTACCTCAAGGATCTTCTAAGTATTACACATATAACTGGATTGAGCTTGTTGTCAGAAAAATGTACCGATCGTGAAGATCTAACTGATTACGATCGCTGTTTTCACATGATGGACAATAAAATGCATATTCAAGGTATACATTCTAGTTGACAGCCCATAACCAAAAACTTTGGATTTCTAGTTGTTACAAATCCAAAGTTTTCGTTATTAGTTACAAATTTTTCTACAGTCGTAGCAGCTGTGCGGAAAAGCTAACGTGTCTTTCATGTTTGAATTTAGTGCTGATGTCCAATTTGGCACCCATTATCTTCTCATCCACGACGATTGCTATATCAGCCACTTGAGCATATAACTTCATCTGATTCAGTATTTAACTCCAAAATAATGAATAGTGAGAGAGGGGTATATGCTTATTCAAATTCAAATCTGCATAATACATATTTTGCAAAACATGGGTACAATATTTTTAACGCTGAAATATATTCAATTTCAGTTCACCATGAATAGGCCCGTTAGGCATGCAAAATTTATGTTACTCAATAAATATTAAATATAATTATTATATTGCTAAATTATTTAATCATATTACGTCCTTATAATCAATTTAATTTAATATCAGTTCCTTGCTAGCGCCATGATGAAAGCGTTATACAAGGAGAAAAATATGTGTTGAAAAGATGGAAAGAGTATTTTGAAAATTTATTTGAAAGAGAGGGAACACTGGACCAGGACCAGGGCATCAAGTCTGCTAATCAACATGAATCTATAATGGACTCGGTATGGTAAATTTTTACAGTTTTTGTAGTCTACTAACTTCATATCGTTTATATTGAGTCAATATTGATTCAATCTGGGTTTCATAAGGACATTTTCGTAGTCAGCTGGCACCTTGTATCTCAATGGGAGGCAAAATCGGTAGTCTTCTATTTTTGACAGATGTCACGTGATAAAATTTTCAAAGATAGATCCGAGATTGTTTGCCGACATATTTATTTTCGTATAATTTTGCCATCACTGCTTCAGATCTTCAATATGCCTTACATATTAACCATATTTTATTTGTAATTACTATTTATACAAAGATCCTAAAAAGTGTAACTGTACTAACTATTTTTTTTTTCAGAGCTATGTGTGATACAGAATACAGTGGATATAATAAGTTGTTAGAGCAAAGAGATTATATACACTTTATCGCATGCAATGTCAAAGAAAATTAGAGAAAAAGAATAGTGATACAAAAATTTCACTGGTTGATTTTGCCGTGAAAATTTTATGGGAATTAATGTTGTTTTTGTATATAATTTGTAAAGCAACAAATTATTGATAAACATATGCTATTCTTATCATCTTGTCTTTTACTGTGCACTTTTTAGTAGGATAAACTATATTCTAAATGTTGTAGGTACCTACCAACGTACTGGTACCAACATTAGTATGCGAAAGAAGTAATAGCTATAATGCATAGTTAGGTACTTTATTTTACAATAGATTTTTAACAATTAATATTAATTTGGAGTTATATATGTAATTTTTTCATGACACGCTTTAAGGGCGAAGAGGACTGCCTAGTCCTCGCAGTTCAATATCACAGAAAATGCACTTGGATGACCTAGCTGCAGACATTGTAATCCATGTCTTCAAAGGTTAGGTAGGTTTGTAATACATTATCTATCTATCTTTGTGGTAATTTTTAAATCTCTAATAACTTTTGTTTGGTAGTAGCTGTTGTGGTCCTATTGCTGTTGCTAAGCCGGGATTCACAAAATGCCTTATCACATTATTACCATTTCTTCTCACAGGCCATCCTTAGGTTTTTGGCCCAACTATATACCTATTTCTATATCTAAAAATCCTATCGTGATTTATGTCAATAATCTATTCTGATAATTAATAAATATAAACCACTGTAAAAACTTGTTTCTTTGTAATTCTTTAGTAAGTAGACTCAATGAAAACAACATTGGCACACCATGTTATGTATCCATGTAAACATCTAAGATTTGTCAGACATGTATTAAAATTCCGGTGTGAGCCTAGTGCCGTCTATTCAGGGCAGTTCATTTACTATCAACACAGAAAAAAATTAAATGAACTTGCTGTATGAAATGTTGTCACATCAGTCAATCATAAATAAAACCAAATGTGTTGTGGATACTTCTAGTACCTAATTGTTGGCCAAAATGTTCAGTTATTAATTATATCTTGGATTTATTCCAGCATAGGTACCATTACTGTAAGTGGGTATGGAAAATAAGTTTGATATCATTCTTCAAAACTTACTTCGTGAGTTCTCAGACTGTGCACATAATTATTAGGTAGTTGCACTTTGTGTTTATAATTTATCTAGTATTACTCTCTCAGCTCTACGATATCCAACAAAACAGTATATCCAAAGTAACTTTAAAATTTCTGCTTAGATAATTTCGATCAGCTCACATCAGTCTTTCATTTTTAAATATTGGCAATATCAATACATCTCTTACTGTTATTGCTATTGAAATTACGATATTTAATTTATCAGTTTATTTTAATGATTCTTATAAATGTGTATATATATATATAAACAGTTATTTTAATTTAAATTATAAATATACGATAATAATAGTTAGCTATTCTTAAAATACGAGCGTTTATCTGTTGAAATTGTTTTGTGAATGCCATAGATCAAGTACGTACGACGTACTACGTATGCTGAATTACTGCTGAATACACTGACTTAACTCACTTTTGTCTCTTTTTATTTTGTGTTATGGCAATATCGTCAAACCAGCCTAGAATGGTCATAAGCCGCGTCCAGACTGGCTGAGCGCCGCTCGCGAGCTGCGCTCAGACTTCCTGCTCGCGTGCCGTGGCACCCGAGCTAATTTGTGAAAAGTTCCGAGCCGGGCTCGCAAGCCAAGGTGAGCCGGTTTGAGCATTCAGTTTCTCTCCATATAACGATGGAAAACCACGTATTATTAGCTGCTACGGCGCTTATGTTGTCTGGATATGTCATTAAAAAAAAGAGAAACGAAAACTCTGTATTAAAAAATTGTACCGAAACCAATACGGTAACAGTTTGTTAAAGGAACTAACGATCGACCATTCAGTCTCAAATTTTACACGTATGTCTGCGGGAGACATTGAATATTTGTGCTCCTTAGTGGCAGTGAAAATACAAAAATGTGAGACTAACTACAGAGAAGCAATAACTGTATCCGAAAGAGTGTTGCTAACATTGAGATATTTGTCAACAGGAGACTCCAATAGCAGTCTTCAATATCTTTTTAGAGTATCGAAACAATCTATATCAACTATAGTTCGAGAAACGTGTGATGCAATTATAGACGCCTCAGTGATTACGTTAAGGTAAATAAAAATCATGGTAATTAAGCAATCAAATTATTTATTTATCTGCCTCGTATTTAAATAACGGAGCTGTCACCAAAATTATAGACTGATGTTTCTGTAGTAGTAGCAGGAGTAAATTGTGTGTACTGCAGATTTTCACCGGAAGTTATGGTTGACGTGGTAGTGGGTGGTTGTGTGTAATATCCTGGTCTATACATCTGATATTTTCCCATGTCCGCTTCGTGAATAATAGTATTAATAGAATTTTTAACACATGATTGAGTGTAAGGATCGTATTTTCTGAGTTCATGTGCAATATGATTGCTGAATGCTACTCATGGATCATTTATGGAAGTTGAACTTTTCTCAATTATGGCAAAAGTGTCCTTCAATATATTGTCAAGAGAATCATTTTGTGCATTCGTATTCAGCCGTCTTTTCTTTCGCGATGGTTGTGGCGATGGCAATGGTTGTTGTGGCGATGGCGATGGTTTTTGTAGCGATGGCGTGGGTTCTTGTGGGGATGGCTCGGGTTGTTGTGGCGATGGCGTAGGTTGTTGTGGCGATGGCGTAGGTTGTTGTGGCGATGGCGTAGGTTGTTGTGATGGTCCTGGTTGTTGACAAGGATTGCTCTGTAAAAATAATGTTTTTTTTGTTATTTGCAGACACCGTCCACAGAAGAAGAATGGCTAGCAGTATCAAATGAATTTGAAATAAAATGGAACTTCCCACATGTTATAGGGGCTATGGACGTGAAACACGTAACTCTTCAAAGACCCATCAGTAAAAGTACTGATTACGACAACTACAAGAATTTTCTTAGTATAGTGCTCTTCGCTCTCGTGGATGCTAATTACAAATTCTTGTATGTTAATGTAGGAAGTAAAGGACATTCCGACGTCGGAGTTTTTAAAAATACGATTTTATATCGAAAATTAGAAAACTGTCCACTGAACATTCCTGAAGCGCAGATACTACAAATACCGTACATAATGATAATACCATATTTTATATTGGGCGACAAAACTTTTATGCTTACCAAATATACAATGAAAGAATTTGAAGGTAATCCAGAGGCGGGTTCCAAAGAAAGAGTGTTAAATTACAGACTTAGCAGAGCTCGCAGAGTCGTTAAAAATGCCTTTAGTATTTTAAGTTCCGTCTACAGATTCCTTAGGAAACCTATCCTCCTAGAGCCAGAAACAGCTACAAAAGTTGTCTTACTAACAGTGTATTTATATAATTACTTACGAAGAAATAACTATTCTATTCCACCAGAGTATTATGATAGAGAAGTTGATGGGAGAAACAATATTCCATCTATTACCTCTAACGGCCATTCCACGCAGAGGTACTGTAAAGTTATTTACTGCTAAAGATATTCGTCTACATTTAGCAACACATTTTGTAACAAACGGAATAATTCCATGGCAGCATCAATATTAATGTTCAACTAATTTTAAAAATAAACATAAATCTTTATTTATGACTTACGTTATCTATTCCACCTTCTTTTGTAATTCCTGTGTCATCTTTATTTGACATAATGTCAAAATATTTGAAACCAAACCACTTCGATGTATGAATTTCGTCAGCGCCTGTAACAAATATGTAGACGTTAAAGGTAATTTTTCGTTTTCTATGGTATATATATCCTATAGTAAATGTTGTACATATTGATATTTGATAATGAGATTAACTAATCTAACATTCACTATAATTAAATAAAAGAATCCTTACCTGCACCAGTGATATTACTTTTTCTCTGCTTTGACTTTTCGCGTCGGTATGAACCTGTCAATGATTCATGTTTCTTTTTCAACTCGGGTACAGGCAACTTCATTTCCTTAGAGATCTTCCTCCAGCAATCTCCTCGCTTGCTTTTATTTAAATGATCTGGATCTTTCGAATCCCTAAAAATTTTGAAGTTTCCGTAAAGTTGTATTAAGCGAATACTGTCTTCTTTATCCATTTTTGATTCACTGTCTCGCGAGTGTCGTTACGTCCGTCCACACCGGGCGAGCAGCTCAGACTGAGCCACCTCTGAGCACCGGCAAAAACCGACAACGCATGGCTCGGGGCTGAGTGGCGCTCGGCCGAGCCAACGTGTGCCCGAGGAAGCCCGAGCGCCGTCCACACCATAACCCTTAGACTTAGAGTGAAAAGTTGCACTCCGAGTGTACTCTAACCCAGGTTCTGAGCGGCCCCCTGTTTATATTTTTGTTCAAAATTATAACATAAATTGCGTCGTATTAAAGAAAGTACATAACATTCAATACCTTCGTGTGTTGTAACACGCAAATCGGCATTTTAATTTATTTATTTATTCTGTTATGTGTGACGTGCGTTATGTGCGACAGTCTATCGGTGAATGAGGACAAATTTAGCACAATTTGGATACGTTTGCGTGAGTGAGTTGTGTCTTACATAACATTGGCAGAATTTTATGCTTGACTTTTGATTTTATTTAGACTCGCTCTTTTATACTTAATTGCTCTGAGTCTATTGGTAACTGACTTAATTTTTTTTACTAATATTTAACGTACGTAAAGCTTTCTTGCAGTTTTGGGTAATCATTAAAACATTTAGTTTAAGAAACAACACTATTAACAAATAGCAAATATCGTGAAAATCATTGTGATTAAAGTACCAATGCATTTTAAATCATGTAAATCACATATCAACATGCACATATGATTACATGACTTGCCTAAACAATAACATTATAATAACGCCCTGCCTGGTAAAAAAGTAAAAAAAAAATATTATATTAATCACAACCAGGCCTGGTTCACTCCGCACTTTAGGTACAAAGCTACAAGTACATCGGCGGCTGCGACAAGTCGCGTTTACTCTATAGAGGGTTGCCGCGCGCCCGGAATGCACGTCTTCTCACTTCAACGCACCGTATTTCATGTTGGTATTTGTTAGGCTGGTTACGTACATATACTCTGGTTTTTAATTCGAGATCAAAAATGTAAACAAAGGGGTTAACCGAGCAAAAAAATGACAAGTAAGTACTTGTCATTTTTTTGCTCGGTTAATGTACGTTCCAAAATTAGTATAATTACTAAGTAGTAATTATACTAATTTTGGAACGTACATTTAATGTAAAAAAGTTATTTAATGCTTAATTTATTACATTAGTAAGAAACAATAAAACACTTTTTAATTCGCGTATATATATACGCATATATTCAAGCCTGAAAAAAATAATGTTTGATTTTTTTGTTTTCAACAGCAACACTTGCGGGATCGTGGACATTTTTCAGCTTGAGCCCATTTTGCTTATTCGTTCGTATTTGTTGTGTTCTTCATCGATTGTTTTTCTTGTTGTTGTTGTTGTTGAATTTCGTGTTATTGTGTTTGTTGTTTATAGTTGTTGTCATAGAGCTGAGTTTAGTTTTTGTTTATTGTTACGAAAATATTATTTTCGTAATATGGCGGCATGAGCCTCCGAAACACAGCCTGGACCGGGCCTTTCAACAACGAATCACGTATTTTCTCCCGTTAAGAAACATCCTCGCAAGTCTTTGAGAGCTTTCGAAAAGCAGATGCATATGTACGCGTACAAGCACACGTTTTTGTTGTGGCCGTAGGACGAGCATTGGTGAGTAATGGAGTGTGCTAAGAAAACCGCTGACATGTTGGTGATATCGTCAGTTTCAGTCAGAAGCATTGTCTATTGTCAGAATATACTTGACATAGCTGAAATATTTGATTATGACCAAATTTTATTCTTTCGTTTACGTTTTGTTGATATGAGAATTTTGGATGTAGATGCAATCAATTAGTAAAACCCCATATTGTAAAAACAAATCGAGGTAAATATGTGTTATCTCGATTTTTTTAACATTTTTGTTTTTAACTTCACAGATCTTGTATTTTTATATCTTGAATTTGGCATGGTAAGCAAACTCTTTATCTACTGAGGTCTGAGTTTCCACTCTCAAGTATGCTGTAGCTTCTTCTGCAATAAGGTAGCATGCGCATGGTGAATCTCAAGAATTTTAGAATTTGTCTGCTGATAAATAAAAGTATTAAATGTTTTTTGTGTTTTCATTAACTCATAACATGTTTCATAAAGTTGGCATTCGAGCTTATATAGCTTTAAATAATTCTAATTCACAATTCATATAGACAATATAGAAATTGTCAGTTCTTTAGAAGGCGCTGCTTCCTTCCTTCCGGTATTTTTGGGGCCCAGAACCCATGGGATGCCAGGTTACAATGTCACCCCTATTTCTTCCCGTGAGTGTCGTAAGAGGCGACTAAGGTTAAAATATATTATAGGTATGCAATTTTATTAATAAAAATGTGAAAGTTAGCGTAGCAGGGTGCGTCGCCATAGAACATATAATAATACTACGTATAGAAAGGACACTCCTCACTCCCCACCAAAACCAGCCGTCCTCACCCCGCCACCGGTTCTGAGCTGTCGCTAAGCTGACTTGAGTACGGGACGCGCAACTCGCGCACGATGACGTGCGATTGTACGAGTATTTTAAAAGTTGAGAATGGGGTACTCTTGTGCTGTTTACGGTTGCTTATCAACTAAACGAGAAAAGAATTGGAATTTTTGTGTTGGCGGGGTGAGGAAAGTTCATTTCGGTGGGGGGTGAGGAGTGTCCATTCTATACGTAGTATTATAATATGTTCTATGGTATAGTAGCACAGAGTAATAGGTTAGTACCAATAGGTAGGTTGGAATGAGGGCAAGATCATACCGCATTGCATGTCGCTGCATAAATAACAACGCATGTCTGAACCTCACGTTTTTTTCAATTTCAAAAGACATCGGAAGCGAAGGAAACGTACACCCACCTAGGTATAAATAACCTAGTGTTTCTAATGTAAACTTATTACCTTCTATTTTCTGTTTTTCATATACCTAGGTAGTGCCAGTTGTGATTTAATGGTGACAATAAGTGTAAATCGCTCAAAGCAAAATTTACTTGGCCGTTCTTAACAGATCAGCTAAGTTAAGCAACGTCCGCCGCGGTCATGACTTGGATGGGTGACCGCTAGTGACATATCTACTGAGCACTTCCGTGCTTTGTAGGGCACGTTAAGCCGCCCCGGTAGTTCTTAGGATCGCAGTTATTATAGCGTGGAGGTAGGGCAATTTGCGAATGCCCACCTGTCTAGCTTCCACCCTCCAGGACAAAATCTGTCGCTAAGCACCTAAACGGTGTGTTCTGGTGGCTGTCCATTAGGGACATCCTTCGACCATATTAAATGCCAGCCTATTAGGTATAAATAAATAGTGAATCCAGATCAAATAAGCTTGTACGGAAACATTATATAATACATGCCTTTTAGATATGCGTGTACATAGGTATACACAGTATTCTGCTAATACCATGCTATGCTATATGGTACCTTATGTTCGAAATGTATTTAATTGCTTTAATAATTACTAGCGGCCCGCCCCGGCTTCGCACGGGTATTTAAGAACAGTTTCAAGTTTTTTTTTTAAATATTCTATAGCCTTTGTTCATCAGGGATAATGTAGGATTGTAATGGTGAAATAATTTTTCAAATCGGTTCATTGTTTATAAGTTTATTGCTTACATACAAAAATTCAAATCATTCCTCTTTATAATATTATGTGTAGATGTAGGTAGGTATTACATAGGTTGCTGTAATAGCGTGAGCACAAGATCATAACCCTAGCGTCAGAAGAGATGAGAACTAGGCAATAGAAAGAGAGGCGTCTTGTAGGTGAATATAAAAGTTGGTTGGTTACTACTCAACGGTGTGCGATCTGAATTGCTCTTTATTGCGTCGTAGCAGAGTTGCTTATTTATTTAAGCGTCTATGCAGAAAAATCCTTCTGGTCCTTTATATTCTGTGTCACAACTAAAGGTTAACACCGCCAAAGGAAAAATTTCACAGCGTACCCAGTTTTATGTGAGTTGCCATGTATAAGCACAGATTATAATCTTCACTATGTATCATGAAGTGTCACACACATGAATGCTTATGTTTGAATATGTCGAACTGATGAGAATTAATTTTGGGCTTTATTTCATATACAACAAAAACGATATATATAATCAATTATCGCTATCGATGATGGAACAAAAGAAAAATAGCTCCCTTTCAACTCAGAAGTGAGATTGACGGGTTTTTCTAGCAAACAACTAACGAGTAGGTACTAGATTGTGACTATAGATATACAATTACTCTGTACCATGTAGGAATGAGGGGCTGCGAGGAGATGCCGATTAAAAATTATCCCTTCACGAAACCTGTCGCTATTTTGCGGGGTGATGGAGGGTGGAAAGCTGGTTTGTCCCACCTTATTCCTGAAGCCATCTGACGGTGAATAGCAAAAGCTCGAACATAGTTAATCCCAGTTAGTAATCTTTGGTTAATCCGCCCACAACCACGATGAATACGGCCCTTTTGTGCAGATAGTATAGTCACTCGGCAAGAGATAGCGCACTATTAAATATTGATATAAGGTTTAAGTTTAAAGATATTTTATTCTCAATTAAGACAATATAGGCACGTTCGTCGTCACACGTAAGATATGTATAAAATTAAATTATAAATTATAAATGAGGTAACATTTTACATAAAAGTTTCATAAGGTAGTTTATAATAATATTTAAAGTAACGAGGATAAGATTCTAGACTACAATATTTGCAACACATTTAACACATATTTTTTAAAACAGATTGTTCACTTACAATCAGGGCTTGGAAACGTTATTTAAAATACCGTTTTTGTAATGTTTCGAACAGTTCTGTAACACATTTTTGAAACATTTTGTACAGAACGAAAACGAAACGAGAATGTTTTCAAAAACCGGTTAGATTTATATTAGAGCGGGGCGTGCCCGGGGCGTGCTGTGCACGTGGCCCGTACGGGGCACGGATTTGAAACGTTACATACATTTTGTATGAAGCAATTTATATTAGACCGTGCCTGATCCGTGTCCCGTCCGGGCCCGCCTACTAACGTACGGACGGGCTCCACCCCGGGCCCGCCCCGTCCACGGCCCGGCCCGGACACGGCCCGGTCTAATATAAATCATAATCTTCAGAACGGGACTGCACTTGGCGTGCGCGACATGTATGACTTTGTTAGTTAGGTAATTACGGTATGTTCCGTATATATCCGTATATGTATAGAGTATCAATTTCATTGCATCTTTCATTCCGATGCGCACACATGGATTGGAATTTTGTTCCAAGTTGCACGTTTGTGAATGATTAATTAGTTACTCACTCCATCATCGTCATCATCGGTCAGAAGACGTCCACAGTTGAACAAAAGCTTCCTCCAAAGAACGGCTATTATTATCGGCCCCTTGTAACCACTGGCTACCGGTGATTTTCACAAAGTCAAAGTCAAAATCATTTATTCAATTTAGGCGTCTACGACGCTCTTATGAAGGTCAATTACAAATTTTAGTATTGAAATATTCTACATTATACTGCCACGTTCAGCAAAATGTATAGAGCCACTGTGAGAAGAACGGGCAAGAAACTCGGGGCCATTCTTTCAAACGTCTTGTAACAATATTTTACAATTTAACAATTCTTTTGACAATGTGTTACATACTTAATATATAATATAATATTACAGTATTTGTTAAAATTACGTAGGTAACAGGCAAAAGCTTGGCAGAGGCGGAATTGTCCAGGCATTTTTGTCGTTTAAGCAATCACAAACTGTGTCTATACTTAAACGACAAATGGATTTCTTAATCAATATGTTTTTCACGTGCAACTTGAATTTCCTTTCTGTGAGCGTTGTATATTTGGGAAAAGGACCTTTTATTTGTCTTTGCTAATCTAAAACCTTGCACCGCTATTTTATCTGTATTCCTAGTGTTGTAATCGTATTTGTCACTGTTTAACTTAAATTTACTCAATATTTTTACAAACATACGTAATATATTCAAATATATGCAAACTTGGTAAAGTTAAAATACCAATTTCTTTAATAATATCCCTCAGAGATTCCCTAGGATTCATTTAATATATATGGCTCGAATTGCACGCTTTTGTAGGATAAAGATTGTCTCTATCTCAGCAGCGGCTCCCCACAGCAATACACCATATGACATAATTCTATTATTAAAAGATACCAGTATGTGGAACTGCGTCAACCTGATAGTTCTTTCCTGATAGTATATCGTGTGCCTCAAGGATCAATGTTAGGCCCTATTCTATTTATCCTATTTAGCGCTGACATAGCTAAATGTATTACAAATTGCAATTATCATATATATGCTGACGATATTCAAATTTACTTTCATGTTAAACCGACAGACTTAGACGACGCTATAAAATAAATATAAAACGGAGACTTAACCAGAATTGTTCGCTGGTCTAATGATAACTGTCTCTTAATTAACCCACTAAAAACAAAATGTATGATACTTGGCTGTGCGCAGCGACTAGATACTCTTCCTGACACTATTAATCTTTCTCATGGGTCAATCCATAGAGCGAGTTTACGAGGCATGCAACTTAGGTATATGGATGTAGGATTGAGGTTCGAAAAACATAACTGAATCTGTGTGAAACTGCTTTTACAAATTGAGCACATTGTATAAATTACGGCCATATCTTAGTACCTATAGAATTAGGTGTTCAACTGTTTGAGTCACTGGTCCTGTCTAGGCCTACGTGGATGCAGTTTATAGACCTAGACTGCTTATTCGGACAAAACGCATCACACAGCAGGTTCAAAACGCATGTGCAAGGTTCTGTTTCTCGATCCCACCGAGAAGCCATGTCACTCTATTTCTTAATCATCATAACATTTTGAAAATGAAATCTCGTTGTAAGCTTCCCTCCTATTTGGTGTGGTTAATCTCAAGAATTAATCTTACTTATATAACAAGCTAAGATGGACCTCTGATTGTAGCCACTAATCCAGAAGATATGGTTCTCTGCAGCTGTCCATACCACAACACCGCACCACATCTTTTAAGGGTGGATTCAGTTACGCGGCGACCAAGTGTTGGAACAACCTGCCACCTCCCATTACGAAATCGAAAAATTGAGATACTCTGAGGTTCAAACTAAAAAAATCTTAATTGATGAGCAGGTAAAGTATGGAAACAAAAATATTTATTTTTCTTCCATATAAAATGTACTTTTAAAATTGTCTACAAATCTTATAATATATATATTCATTCCTTAGATATTAGAACTCCCTTACTTTTATTTATGTATGACACAATAATTTAATAAACCTTACTTAAAGTCAATACTTGGTCGTCCCACCTTATGGATGCGGCGGCTACTGCTAGTAGCTCCGTACTCATAACTAACAGGACAAAACATTTTAAACTAGTATAACAAAATTACAAATTTACGAAAGTAAAAATTATAGTCATGTGTGGGTCGCGGGATCTGCGTCATCCATCCCTTTGGCTATAGGGCATACTCTGACTGACTGAGCTAACATGACAATGAGTTATAATTTTTCCTCCATCGAATGGGGATGGAGCGACACCTATACCTAGTTCAACTGACGTTGTAGTACGAACAAGACTAATTTTGCAATTAGCTTTAGCGAATGCCCGCCTGGCCAGCTACCACCCTCAAGTAGAAAATCTGTCGCCAAGCACCTGTGTTCCGGCAGCTGTCCTTGAGAGCCAGTGCTTCTAGGTTAGCCTGAACAACATCTTCGAACACATCAACACTTACCATCAGGTGTAGTGGTCAAAGGCTAACCTATCAGGAATAAAAAAAAAGAGCTTTAAACTTGTAAATGATGACGCAACACTATAAATTAGATATTTTTATTTTTGCAATATAGCATGCTCTGCGTATTGCATTAGGTACACATTTATAAAATTTACTAGAGGAAAAATTACAATCTCAAAAATCCTGCACATGACTATAATTTTTCATCTCGTAAAAGTGTAATTTTTAATGTAATCCGCAAAGCATGCTGTTTTACAAAAATAAAAATATTAAAATAATAATATTAGGTGAACCTAAACATTTACCTAAATATTTTCCTTCGAGTCATGTCTAATTAAGTTGATATCTGGATGCTGCCGTAAGATCGCTCGTTCACAATATATAACCACCAGAAAACCCATTATTATTAACAATGCAAAGAGTGCGAAGCCCTACAATCAAAGTAGGCAATGGCCATCGCAATGTCACGAGTCGCGTGCTTGTCCTAGCCGGAGATTAACCTTGGACCTAGTCGGGAGTTATATAAGGGCAGTAGATATTACACTACATAAGTAATCGCGACCGTATCTCGAACGAAGCAGCTTGCAACTTTTATTGTACCCTACCCAACTCCGGTTATATATATAATAATTTTGTTCACCAAATACAGATAACAAAAGATCCATTCGTTTATCATTCTTTACATCCTTTGTACATCTAGCATACTGTAACTGTACTGTAAAAGCCGACTCATCCACTGCTGAAAACAGCCTCCCCTATTAAGGGGGTATTTGCCATAATCCCCACGCTTGGCAGGCGGCTTGGGGATCGGAGTGTAAGGTGGCAGTCCTTTAGAAGGGGCTGCTGCCCACCTTCCAGTATTTTTCCCTTAGTCGCCTCTTACGACACCCACGGGATGATATGGGGAGGTGCATCTAGCATACATCTAGCATACATCCGTGCAATCATGTCTCTACTCACCGCTGTGCCTTGCGCTCTCTCTATACTATAGCATCTTCGTCGTATTTAAGGTCTTCAGTTATCACCTGCCTAACATATTCATATTATATTCCAAACCTGTCGAGCACATCCCGTTGAGGGTCAGAGACAGGATTACACTTGGGCACTTCTTCCCGCCTTAAAAAACATAGGTTAGCTCTAGTTATAGTGTTATATATTACGCCATGTGACTCAGCGTAGGCCTCGCAGACATCAAGTCAGAAGCTTCCTTAGCGATTTTACCGTCAGGCCCAGCAATAGCTTAGCTGATGATGAGGTGTTATTTGCTGAGACATCGCCTATGTGGCATCCTATGCTGAGATCTTATTATTATTATATTTATTTTATATATATTATTTTTTAAATATTGTTAGGAAATGTTTTTTCCTATCGTATACTTCCCCGCACATGACTTAAATTTTTCCTATCGTATATTTGTGATTTTGTAAATCTTTTGCATTGTTAAAATTTGGGACAATAAAATTAAAAAAATATTTAAAAAAAAAGTTGTTTGCTTCCGACTGAAAAATTATATGGGCTGCGAGCGGGAATGCCTAGCGGAAACTGACACATCAAATTTACAGGGTCTTTGCGACCACTGCGAGCGACGCATGTTCTTTGCCAGTGTGCGCTGCACGCCTTGTACCATCATAGGTAAAGCCGGAACTGCTTATGATAACGGAATCACAATAGAACTGTTCTTAGAACCATGTACAAATAAGCTCAGGCGGATGTCTAATTTAGGAGGCTATAGTTGCCTACCTGGTTAAAGAAAATTAACAATTTCAAATTCGTATTCAATTTATTGCACATTAAAATTTATTAAAAACAATAATTATGATACAGCTTCATACATGATCACCAGATTATAAAACAGTTATTATCACAAATTCACTATTTTTAAATATTTTAGGTCATCTCATCTCAGATAGCACAAACTTGTACCTACTACCTACTTTACCTATCACAGTATCAATTACATAATGAATCCTATCTACTGCATTTTTGTGATGATGCTAATGTTAAAGAGATACAAATACAGATAATGTACATACTCTAAATACTTACCTATATGACATACGAGTGTGATATATATTTATGACATAACATATAAGAGTATATCATAAATAACGTAGATTATTAAACACATTTAATTCTATAAGATTTAATAACATAGTTAATTAATAGTATATAGGCATTAATTAATAGACCTTTGCCCTTTTAACGTCCATATAATTTGTCGTTTACAAAGATGTCATAAGACATTGTTTTGATTTATAAGTTAAATTATGTATGCTTAAAGTCCTATACAATAACATAGACAACCATATACAAATAACATAGAGAATAAAACCTCTTTACGGCTCCTGATCTTCGTTAAAAATTATTATTATAAGAGAAATATGTTTGAATATAAGCGATTTCGGTTTATTTAGTCGATGCAAAGCAATGAGAATTTTAGATTAAGTAGAGTCAGTTCAAATTTTATACTTAGTTGGTGTCAATTCTACAGTGCGTTCTCTTATTATTATAAATTAAAGTTTGATGTGTTTTGATGTGTCAATTAGAATTTTATGATTGGACGCGTATATTTTTTATTCCTGTATTCACGCTTAAGGCATTGAAATTAATTTTTATATAAAATTGGTAATAGAGTCATATAAAGTGCATTCTCTAAATTTAAAAGGCTCAAAATTATATAGTTACATGATTCAAACAGGAAAATGCCTCGTCAAATCGATTTCTATATTTTTTTATATACCGGTAAAGAAAAGAAGGACACATTTAACTTCAATATAGACAATATCTCTAGAATCGGCACGAATCTTCTGGCGAACGCTGACGCCTATGACGGGAAATCCAAAGTTTTAACAGTTTTATTTACTGCTAGAACGTCTACTTTGCTTATAGTGCGCGCGGAACTAGTTGTTGGCGCCTTAGGTGGCTCGGGGGCGGCGCGCCGCCCCCGAGCCAGTAGGCAACCAGCCCCCTCGCCGCGGCGAGGGGGCTGGTTGCCTACTGCTCGCAACGCACACACGCACATTAGACAGTGATGAACAAAGCAAGCGCCCCCCGCCTCTCCACCGCTCACATACCTAAGGCGCGGCCAACTACTTCCGCGCGCTCTATAGTGTTCACGTTAAACGCGATATTCGGGGAAGTTTTTTTACTTGAATTTATAACATTTGTTACGGGTACCTACTTACGAGTATTTAATATTTTCGTGAGTTATATGGGTAATTTAAGGAATCATGTGCATTGGTATCCAATAATTGTTCAAGATCATACGAACAATAGGTATTATTTTAAACTCGCAAATACTATGATCTTTTAGAATAATTACGAAATGTAGCTACAAACCTGAAAAACTGTTTTAATTTAAAATTTCCCGCCACAGACGTAAGTTTGCGGCTAATGTATAGGTAATATAATAATGTTATAACACATTATTATGATCGTCAAAATCAAGTACAAACAATTGGGCGTTACATATTTCATTAAAAAATTTAACATTTTATTCCTATGCAGTCTTAATACAGTCGAGGTCCTTGTTTGGTGGAATCCAGCCACCGAAGGCTCTTTCAAACTCCTTCGCTACCGCTATTGTCAAATGGTCGTTGCGTTTGTTCGCAGCTATCTGAATGCCAACTGGCAACCCTTTGCGGGACATCCCTATAGGACAAGCGGTGACTGGCAGCCCCAGCGCGTTGAAAATCGTCAAATACCCGCAGTTAAGGAATTTGTAGTATACGCGATAGTGTAGGTGCGCTGGTTTTGGATAAGTTGGATGAAGTAATACTGCGTCGTCCCCGAGGAATTTCTGTAACAATAACAATCAGCTTATTATTTACCGGGCGACTATTATTTTGAAGAGAAAGGACAAATGGGCATAAAAGAACAGGAGCACCATAATATTTAGGGTACTTTTTTATTATTATTCCTGATAGGTTAGCCTTTGACCACTATCTCACCTGATGGTAAGTGATGATTTGGTCGAAGATGTTGTTCAGGCTAACCTAGAAGTACTGGCTGTCAAGGACAGCTGCCGGAACACACCGTTAGGTGCTTGGCGACAGATTTTCTACTTGAGGGTGGTAGCTAGCCAGGCGGGCATTCTCAAAATGCCCTACCACCATGCTATAATGACTGTCATCCTTAGACAACAACCGGGACCGACGGCTTAACGTGCCCTCCGAAGCACGGAAGCGCTCATTAGTAATGTCACTAGCGGTCACCCATCCAACTCAAGACCGCGGGCGACGTTGCTTAACTTTGCTGATCGGTTAAGAACAGCTAAGTAAACTTCGCTACGAGCGCTTCAAATTGTAATATTTAACTAGCAAAAAGCTGAGCTTCGCGAGCGCTCGCGTTTATTTTAAAACCTGATTCTAACGGTGACATCTAGTAGTGAGTAGATTAACTACGATGCATTTAAGTATTGAGTTTAGTTCTGTTGCAGCGATGTTAACTCTTTGGTTTTCTAACAGATGGCGTTAGTAGTACAATAACACTATATCCAATTGATAAAATTTTTTTTTAATTGTCATAATTGTAATTTTTTGCCAGTTAACACATCTAGACATAAAGTTAGATTACTTTGTTAAAGCACAAATCTATAGGCGTGACAATTTTTCTGTACAAGGGGCCACAAAACTTACAAGTTGTGGGATAGTGATAGGCTCGCTTCACTCGCCCTAATTACTTCATTTAAAATAGCGCCTAAATTACGATAAATTAATTACAATTGTACTTAGTTCAACAGTAATAGTTACCTGTGGGGTGCCGGGCTAGAATGTCATCTCGCCATCTTAACCCAAGGGTGTCGCAAGAGGCGACTAAGGGTAATACACCAGAGGTGAACTGATATCTCACACTGCGATCCCTAAGACGCCTGCCAAGGGTGGGGATTATTGTAACCCCCTGCTACGGGGGACGCTGTGTTGGACGAGTTAATCTGATAAATAACTTTTCATTAGGTAACAGTCCGAAATTGTGGCTGGTAGAGGATTATTGTCCTTTGACATATGAATATTTCAAAGGGCCAGAAAGAGGTTTTTCGACACAGTAACATTACTTTATTGTCTCTTTTTACCTGCCCATCTTGGGTTTCTCTGACAATAATAGTCTGGATTATGGAACTCGTCCCGGTTGATCCCGTAATAGAGAGTTAATCTATTATCGAATAGATTCACTCTCTATTAAGGGATCAAGACATGACTGGCAAGAGAAAACTCTTCCTTCCCCTTTGGAATATGCATCTTTAATTTTAAGCGCTTTAGCGCTATAGCGGTGCTACTAATTTGTTCTCAACCGATCAACTAGGTGTGAGATACAACGACTATTATGTCATGACTTAGATGGGTGACCGCTAGTGGCATTCAATGCTGAGCGCTTCTGTGTTTGTGATGGCACTCGTTATGTAGGGTATTTTGTAAAGGTTCGCCTTGCTAACTACCACCCTTAAGCAGAAAATCCGTCACCAAGCCCCTAACGATGTGTTTTGGCAGTTGAGCCAGAGCCAGTTCCAAATCTAGGTAATGCCTGTTTATCAGCTCCAACCACTTCACTTCATCAGGTTAGATTGTCGTGAATAACCAGCCCATTAGAGAAAAAAATGTTCTGCTTATACAGCGCTACAACTTTTTATGGTCCTTCGTCCGTCGTCCAGCAGCGCTGTTTTTTGGTAAGTGAGATGTTTAGATAAAGTCATAAGTAACTTACGTCAAATTCAGCCTTTATTTCCTCGAACTTCACCATCAACTCATTGTAATAATTCTTTGGCAAAGCATCGAAAAATTTCTGCAACGGTCCATAGCACACACAGAGGAAGTTATGATTCGATAGACCGAACAACTTCTTCAAGACTTCAGGCCAGACTGACACCCACTGGTCGCGTTTGTTCGGGTCCGTGTAGATGTTCTGGACATGTCTGATGTTCATAAGCAGTCGTATGCTGATCTCCCACATATGCTCTATATTCTTTATTTTCAGCTGAAAAAGTAGATTAGAACTTACTAAGTTTGGACGCAATTGTGTGTTAAGGTCAAAGTTAATATCGATTCAGGCATCTATACGACGCTCTTATGTAGTTCATTTAATTTTTTTATTGTTGAAATATTCTACGTTCTGCTGACACGTCCAGCTGTTCTTAAGAGCCTTTACCAAGTCACCAGATTTTACACCTAATTGCTGACCATTTTTAATCGAGACAGAGTGTCTAGGTACTCGTAACCAGTTAGGTATATAGGCTAGGTGAAAATATAACATGAGATGAAAAGATTGACTGCTTCACGGGTTAAGTCGAAAAGAATTCGGTTCGACAAGATATTTTCCATACGATTAGAATTATTTTTTTAAGCAGTGATGGCTCAGTGGCATAGACTATGGACTGTCGCGCAGCAGGTCCATGGCACAGCCTGGACACTCGACTCATTCTCTATACAAAAGCCGCGTTCTAACTACCTATTACACAGACACTACTCAAATGTTGTTTTTGTACACGCGTAAATGTATGCGTGAACTCTAAGGTTGTCATCGTATGAATAATTGTTGTACTTACCTACCTAACAATCTTTTGATGCTGTTATTATGACTTATTAGATTTCATAGGTTTTGCGTACCTTACCTACCTTCAGAAACATTTACAAGCACAACAATCCAACTTCATGTACGACGTAGGAATATGCAACACACAACGGAGTAGGTAGGTAACATTAGGTACTTCACATTTTACTCCATTACTTATACAAAAAGTATCATTCCAAGTTCACATTTTATACAAGTAATAATAATATGTATGTATTTTCCAAAACTTATCAGAGCGCTTGGTCGATGCGACGCATGATCAAAATGCTGGCACCTATTTGGCTCAAAGAATAAGCATTGCAATTCAACGGGGCAATGCTGCCAGCATGTTGGGACTGCCTATGAGTCTGCAATGGCTTATAGGGATCTAAATGCTTTTATTGCAGTAGCTGTAGTGTTGTATATAGTTCGTAGTATTTTGTTAATATAGGCATACCGCTGGTAAAAAAAAATGATAATAAGGTATGATATGGTAGGTATAGGTTACACTTGTTTCGCTGCAGACGAAATCGATATCCACGGATATTTTGTTGCAAACGAAAATCTTCTAAAATAATTATTATTTGAATAGCAGTTTGAATAAAATACAAAGATAAAGTATTTAGTTTGTATTTTTTTCAGTACCTACTGTAAATTACCGGTTTTTATTAGTTACCTACTGTATAACTGAAGAACGACAAATAGGTACGTAGGTACTTAGTGTAGGTTATCAAGAATGACTTACCTCGTTTTATCCTTAGGAAATCTATAAAAACTCCTTTCCTTTATTCGTTTATTTGATAAGCAGCCGTAAACAGTACAAGAGTATCCCATTCTCAACTTTTAAAATTCTCCTACAATCGTCACGTCATCGTGCGCGAGTTGCGCGTCCCGTACTCAAGTCAGCTCAGCGACAGATCAGAATCTGTGGCGGGGTGAGGAAGGCTCGTTTTGGTGGGGGGAGAAGAGTGTCCATTCTATACGTAGTATTATTATATGTTCTATGTCCATGGTTCAAATCCCGCGGCGGGAGTGAGCTTCGTCGCATAGTGATAGGGCATTTTGCGAATGCCCGCTTGGCTAGCGAGCATCCTCAAGCAGAAAATTTGTCGCTAAGCATAGCGTTGTGTTCCGACAGCTCTCCTTAAGAACCAGTAATTTGAGGTTAAGCCTGTTAATACCTTCGACCTCACTTACCATCAGTTGAGATCGTGGTCAAAAGCTAACCTATCAAGCATAAAATGAAATAAAAAGAAATATATTATAGATATGACAATTAGAACACACTTTTTTAAGCCAACTACGCCTTCTGACATTAAGGGACTCAAAACAAAACTATTTAATACTTAGTTACAATAATTACTAATTTACCATAATTTCACAAAACTGTACCATAATTATGTGCAATTGAGTGGATCTGATTACAGGAAATTTTCGAGAAAGAATTTCCTTTGGCTAGACTAGTCTTATCACTGGAAAACACCCATCCATCCCCGATTACAGAGTGGTAGGGTTTTACCATAGGCTTAGCGTAGCGAAAAAATCCTACGTCTATGGGTTTTACTAACAAACAAATAGTTTAGCAGTCCGAAGTCAAGTGTGCCCGGAATATAAAAATAGTTTTGACACCTGATACCTGGCATCAAAGTATATTTCTTTTATTCATATTCTATAAGATTCTAAAAGTAATGAAGCCGCTTAAAGCAACGGTGCTTATAAGCACTTGTCAAGTGTTAAGTAGAATAAGAACTACCATAGTTTAGAGAATTTAAATTTAGAGAATTTGTGTACAATCGACACAAATTAATTGTGTTTTAATAAATATTGTAAATATAATAATATAATATAATAATAAATAAATATAAGAAGGAAGATTTTATTTTTTATTTTTTTATTAGATTTGCCTTTATAGTTTGTGGTATTTACAAATACCACAAACTATACACAACACTACAGCTACTACAATACTACAGCTACTACAGTAAAAGCATTTGGACTCATAGGGAGTCCAAATGCTCTAGCCCACTATCAGTTGGCAGCGTGCCCAGCATGCTGGCAGCATTGCCCCGTTGAATTGCAATGCTTATAGATTTCTTTATGTTATTGATACGGAACAAGTACTCGAGGCCCATTTGATGCTAAGCGGACTAACCAGTGCCTAGAACAGATGCATTTCATCACAAGTGACTCCATATACTTGAGACACAAGCAGGTACTCTTAAAACAAGGAACAAACTGTACTCTGAGTAGGTTAGAGGAGGAACAAGTCAAGTAATAAAGTAATTACTATTTTTGAATTGAAATTCTCGTGAGTTTCACACATATTTAAATATTATAAATTAAACCGGCAAAAAACGCGTGCCCGCCGGGAGCTCGCAGACGCAGCTGCGCACTCTCCCCGATGATGAGCATCTGATATGCTCGAAACCCGCGAGACGTATTCGATCCTCAACGTGAGTATTTTTTGCCGGTTTGATTTATAATTACTATTATTGTTAAATTAAAATTATTCCTAAATACTTGCTACAGGAATTATTTTATCAGGTTTCTACTTGTCTGCTATAAATCTTGTGTCGTTCAATGGGCTTACCGGTTTAACTTCGATGTTATAAGTATTTTGGATATGCTCCTTTGCAGCTTCCATAGCACGCCTGACTTCGGTTCCAATTGGGTCTGAGACGTTACTACCATCGCCATCCATGTAGTAGAATCTCAGTTTTGATATGTCTACCTGAAAATTTAATGGTAACACATATCTGTACTTTACTATGTTAGCCTGATTGTCTACTACTGAATACAGCCCCCTGCACTGGGCAGCGGGTTTGCCCAAGTTTGGCAGTTGTCTTGGGAATCGCAGTGCAAGAAAGCGGTTTCACAGAAGGCTCTGCTGCCCACCTTATGCCTGCACATTTAACCCTTAGTCTCTTCTTATGACACCCACGGAATGAGAAGTGCGGTGTCTGGCATCGCGTGGTTAACTATTTCGTCTACAGATTTTAATCTGGTCCGAACGCGTTTACTGCGGTCGTCCACATTCTGTATATACTTGCTTTGGCAATCTCCTAACGTCCATCCTTTACGCATATCCAAAATATCTTATTTTTACGTTTTTCAACTAACGTCACTTTATCACTTCACATTGTTTTACAATCACGCTGTTTCTCACCCCTTCTCTTAGAGAGTCACACCACACTACTCAAAACTCTAATTTTTTATCTTATGCATTCAAATACGTTTTGGCTGGTCATGATAGTTTGAAATGCCTTGTTTACTAGATTTCCAGCATTCACTTTCATTTCTTCACCTTTCTTATTCTTTCCATTCTTAGTGCAATATTGACCTTTTACCGGATGGTAGAAAGAGTCCGTCTTGGTGATTTCGTACTCATAAAGACGGAGGAAGATGGCGTGGTTCCTAATATGTAAACACTACTGTATTTAGGTGTGCAGGTCACTGAAGAATGTAAAATTACTGGGCAAATACGGAAATAATTGTCGTCTCAAATTCTTCCATTCTAGATAATATACGTAGTCATAGCCATTCCTCATCACTAACACAAATCTTTATTTGACATTTCTAAGTTACATAGTTGTTATGTTCGCTTGCTCCATCGAATCTACAAATCGGCATGAGTATCTTAGAGCATGTATAAATCTTCGTTAGAAGAGAAATCTTCTTTTCGGCCTGTTTCGTAACTATAATCTATAAATAACCTCAATCCGAAACAAAATGCCCCACTTGAATACAAGCTATAATTTAGATTTCGCTGGTCACTATTTCATTACTATGAATGGTAATCAGTTGCGATTTGGGAACAAAAATACCTATTTCGTAACTGGTTACAATTGGAGATAGCGTCTTAAATGAAGTGACTCCTTTGTCAACTGTGCAATCAAGTACAGTTTGTAACAATTTCGTGGGTAAGGTTAAGAGGTTATTTTTTTTTTATGTTATTGTGACGAAACAAGCCGAGCCCTACCTGATGTTAAGTAGACTAACCTCTGCCTATAACAGATGCATTTCGTCAACGACGAATTGCACTGCGCCCGTCACAGTGAGACGTACAGTTGTTAGGTCTCGTGTGTCTGTAATTTTACTGGCTCTCAAGGAATGCTGCCGGAACACACTGTTAGGTGCTTGGCGACAGATTTTCTACTTGAGGGTGGTTGCTAGCCAGGCGGGCATTTGCAAAAAGCCCTTGCAAAATTAAAACTCTAGTTGGGATTATAAACACAAAAAATGTCCTAAACACTACTTACACTTACACTACTTACTTACAGGTTTATCAAATGGAATATCAGGACTTCCAGGTTGCTTCAAAACTTTCAAGAGAAGTCCCAAGTCTTCAGCATATCTTGTGATGGGCCCCAAAGCGAAGTATTCTTCGAAGTCAGCGTCGAGGCAGTCTGGTATGTGACCTGAAAGTGAAATAGAAAGCAACAAGAAACTATGAATAATCTGTTAAGGAATACTAGAAGTTTGTTTGCTAATGTGAAAGGAATGTGTAAACAGTGTTAATATGTTCACTGCGCTTTCTGTTTTAGCGCAACTTCGTATGTGACTTACCAAGGACCAAGTTAGTAACTTATAAGGCTGCAGGCAAATCACATAGAGTGACAGACCGAAACCAGAGTCACCCTTGATTTGCCATCCAAGTTTCTAATCACACTTGGCTACCTGCACATAAATAGATTTATCACAACTCAGGATTGCTCTCCAATGCCCAAGAATTCGTTTAGAAGTTAGTTTTGAAGCTGTGATTGAAACCAGCAAACATTTTTTTTGTAAGCTGTTGGAATGTTGAATCCGAGGCCCGACTCGTATTTGGATATTTCTTTTAATAATCTATACCTTTTGTTAAAATCAGCACTCACACAAACCTCCGATCTGGGTTTCTGTTCTCATTTCAGATGTGATAGCCTTTGATTACTATATCAACGTGGTGATGTGATAGAAGACGTTGTTAGGACTAATCCCAGATATGGAACTGGCTCTCAGGGACTGTTTCAAATGTGTAAAATAAAAATGTTATATTGTAGTATTTATATCTGATTAATATTACCTTCAACAGATAGAAGCCTGGGTGTAGGCTTATGTCCATAAATGCCTGTGAACATGGGAGGCAGGCGGAGGGACCCAGCGATATCTGAGCCAACACCCATCAGTGAAGCACCAGCAGAGATCAACGCCGACTGAAATGGTTTGGAACATAATAAGACACACGAATGCATGGTGGAAATAATGATGTCGACAATTTCTCTAAAACTTCTTCTACCATAAGCCCACCATAAAAAAAGTCAGTTGTGGCTTAAGTGATAAGATTTATCGATCGTACACTGGAAGAGTTAATACGTTATTATCTGCCGATACTTCGTGTAGAAGCGTTTTGAAGCGCTTGTAGCTAAGTTTACTTAGCTGTTCTCAACCGATCAGCAAAGTTAAGCAACGTCGCGCGCGGTCATGAGTTGGATGGGTGACCGCTAGTGACATTACTAATGAGCGTTTCCGTGCTTCGGAGGGCACGTTAAGCCGTCGGTCCCGGTTGTTGTCTTAGGATGGCAATCGTTATAGCATGGTGGTAGGGCATTTTACGAATGCCCGCCTGGCTAGCTACCACCCTCAATTAGAAAATTCGACCACATCATCACTTACCATCAGGTGAGATAGTGAGCAAAGGCTAAAGAATCAGGTTTAAAAAAAAAAAAAAAAAAGGCAGCAGTCGTTAGTTGAAAGCCAAACATATTGAAATTTTGGCGGAATCACAAATTAAAGGAGTATTTCATTTACTTTATCTCCTGGAAAACATAGCCCTCAAGAAAGTATGCGATTATCTGCTGTATACTACCAAAAGGTCGACTTGTTCTTGCACTAGTGGCAATATTAAAGCACTTGCAAACTCACTCTACTTTTTTTAAGTAGATGACCTTGTTGGCCTGGTTGTTAAAAGAAAAGTATAGTGAGTTTGCACGCGCAAACCTATGCATTCAACCGTCCCCAACACATCAGTCCTCGTGCAAGTAGAGTCCACGATAATAAGAAATAATTATTATAAAATGTCGACCGTGGGCTAGAATTGCATCTTCCCACTGTGATTCCCAAGACGCCTGACAGGGAATGTGATGAAGTGACGAGACAACGACAGCGTCGCTCGTCTATTTTTAGATTAGTGTTACGCCATTACAGTTCCAGTGTCAAAGTGCTCGTTCGGCATTACACTTGCACTGTGCTCGTTGTCTCTCTCTACTCCGAGACGGTAGTTCTTATGTTTTAATCCCCTTGCAATTCTCCTGCTAAATATGCGTTTAAAAATAGGTAAAGCGTTTTACCTCTCCCCCCGAAGAACCACCAGTCGTCCTCTTCTGATCGTAAGGATTAGTCGTTAGTCCAGTGACATTGTTGTACGTCTCCCAGTTCATGCAGAGCTGTGGTGTGCTGGTTACAGCCAATGGTATCGCCCCTGCGGCTCTAGCCAGGCGGATGATGTCTGCGTCCTTTTTAGCTGGGTTGCGGTATGGGAATACCGTGCCGCAATCGTGGCTCATACCTGCAAACAAGTTTTTTATTATTTTATTACAAAGCTGACTCTCTGGTTTGTATCTACTGTTCCACTTCCTTCCATTTGGATGTTTCTAAAAACCATACACACAGGCAAAATATTGCATGGTGGAACAGCATTATTTGAATATCCACCTATCTCTACCATATTACGGTATTACGGTGTTTCAGCAGTTGCCTTTGAGAGCCAGTTTATCAGCTTTGATCGAACGCCATTAAATGAGACTGTGATCAAGGGCTAGACTATCGGCAAAAAATGGAGCAGCACTACCGACTATATAGGTAGTATAATGTGTTTGAGTTTTCAGGCCACCCGAAGCCCTTCCACATAGCCTAACGACCGACAGCCTGAGACTTACGTGACACGCTTGGCAGTAAATTCCACTAGCGGTCACCCATCTAATTGGTGACTGCAGTGAATATTACTTATCCCAGTCGATCGCTGAATAACGGCCAGGCTGTCTATCCTTTGAGAGTGCTTTATAAATCCAGTAATATAACAAAAATATTTCTTCCCCTTACGTACTCTTATCCTTGATCATGTCTATCCTATTTACACCACATACCTAATATCCATAATAATATTAGAATCTCTGCAAAGCCAAACCTCCTCCTCCTCTGGAACCTCCTTCGTTGTAAAACATTTTTATTTAATAATATTGTGATAGAACAAGCACGAGGCCCACCGCACACAGATGCACTGTGCCCATCACCCTGAGACATAAAGTTCTTAAGTCTCATGTGCCTGTAATTTCACCGGCCTTCAAAACGTACGACGGTATAATGCGTACGACATTAAGATAGGTCTTATGATGGTCTTATAATTTTTTCCTTAATTTTCAACGAGTAATGATTAAGCGGGTCAAATAATGCTGCCTTAGCGCCATTTCACATATCCAGCATTTATCCTATTCCTCAAGTTTCTGTGTTAATGATAACATAATGTCCAGTAATAATATTATCATTTAGCCATGCAAGACACCGAACAGTAGAACGGGCCACAAGAGATATACAAGGTTATATGGGATATAATGTATGGTATTCTGGCATCTGTGCTGTATGTAACACTAAAGGCGCAGACGGGCGGATATTGCACTTCTCAGTGTCCGCCTTCTGGACATCAATGCGACAAGTATCCAGATATGCACTAATTTTTCCCAGTTTGTTCTACCTTGTTTAGTTTTATCCGTCAAGAAAAATATCATAAGCGATCAGGATTCGCCATAGTGTTTCCACCTGTATGTTTCATGTGATTGCATTCATTTTTTTTTTAATTTATTGTGATGCAAAATGCGCGAGGCCCACCGGATGTTAAGCGGTATCCTCTGCCTATAACAGATGCATTTCATCACAAGTGACGAACTGCACTGCGCCCATCACCTTGAGACATACCTGTTAAGTCTCATTTTGCCTGTAATTTCACTGGCTCTCAAGGACTGCTAATGGAACACACCGTTAGGTGCTTGGCGACAGATTTTCTACTTGAGGGTGGTCGCTAGCCAGGCGGGCATTCGCAAAATGCCCTTCCCCCATGCGGTGAGGCTCAAGCTCTGGACTGCGCGGCAGTCCATAGCCAATGCCACTGAGCCATATCACTGCTTGTTTGTTAGTGTTATCTTGTCTTACGTTTGTAACAAAACATTTAAATAAAACTAGTATAACATTGCAGTTTACTAAGGAATTGATATAATCAAGGCCTGATCAGAATGTCCAGGCTATTTGATCAGAACTGACAAAGGTCCTCAGCAAGGTGGATTCAAACCTCCCCGCAATGACTTGAATTACTCGTATGCCGAGATCAAACGCCATCAAGTGAGACTGTGATCAAGGGCTAGCATATCGGAAAAAATGGAGCAGCACTTCCTACATAATTATATACTACTCGTATAATTTGTTTGAGTTTTCAGGCCACCCGAAGTCATTCTACGTAGTCTAACGACCGACAGCCTGAGGCGAAACTGGGACTGACATGACGCGCTTAGCAGTAAATTCCAGTCGCGGTCACCCATCTACTATTATCAGACTATTTGATCAGAACTGACAAAGGTCCTCAGCAAGGTGGATTCAAACCTCCCCCAATGACTTGAATTACTCGTATGTCATTTTCCGTATTGTATTTCTCGCGCTCGTTGTAAAAGGTCGTTTCGGGACTTGAGAGCGTGTAACTATTGTCAGGAATTACATTTTCCATTCTCATTTGCCATGAGGTTGAAGTCTTTTTCATCATCAACAATATCTTCGACAACATCATCACCTACCATCAGGCGAAATAGTGGTCAAAGGCTAACCAATCAAGCATAAAAAAGAAAACTTTACGTATTATCTTAGGTAGAATATATAAGTTGGCTGATAGCATGAAGATGATGTATACAGCAATTCAAAAACAAACTATTGTACATTGACAGATTTTTTATTTGCTTTAGTGCTTGTCAAAATAACTATTGGCGACTTTCCTAACAACAACATTCGCGTTGGTACATTACCATCTACCAACCCGCTAATAATGGTTGGATAATAGTAAGCCATTAAAATTCCGTGGCAAATTAAATTAATTGCCACTTGCCTGTCTCAACAGCTGATTGGATATTCCTATTGGTAGATTACATGGTAGCAGTTGGCTTCTAATAATAAATGTTCGCTCTATGCGAGCTAAGCAGTTGAACATAAAGATCAGGCTCTCAAATGACTAATTAAGTTAGTTTATTAATGAGTTGATTTGATATTCGTAAATTTATATAATTGTAAATTATAGCATGTTGAAAATATTTGCACGCCAATTAGGCAGAGTTTTGTTGGAACTGTATTTTTATGCTATTTTAACTCTGCAATTATGTACCCAAGACTTAAGCAAATAAATATTCATTCATTCATTCATTTAATATAATACGAGTCCAATAAAAACTTTAAAAAAAAACTCAAATACTACTCGTAAGATCTCTCTTTATAGTACCACCAACTTAACTGTGCAGTTCTCGAGGGCGCTATTGGTCAAGGAAATCAACTACAAACTGTCACAATTTGAGGGAATTTTGTATTTCTTTTTTCTGCCGCCTGAACAGATAAGTTCGTCGAACTGTAAATGGGACATGAGAAGCATCAGATTTCGAATATAAAACTAATCATCAAAATCCGTGTTCCCTGTAAAGAGTTATAAGGTAACATACAAAAAATACAGTTGAGAACTTTCTCCTTTTTTGAAGTCAGTTCAAAAATGGCTTCATCGATTGATCGTGTAAACAGCCTACGTAAATAGTCTTCTGCTATTTAGATAGATGTCGCTAACGTCAAAAACACGTGCATTCAAACGAAGGAAAAAAGCCAACAGTTCAGCACTCTCGCTTCCGTAGATAATTGGAAATGTACCAGGACTCGTCGACTTAGAGTTGCTGGTTTAAGTGTCTTTGAAAGTTCTCTTTTTCTATCCGAAATAACCTTAGAGTGCACCAAGAACCGAAACCTTATTATATAGTATGTATGTAACACATTTATTTATTATTGATAGGTTTGCAATAACACCTGCTATGCGGATTACATTACAAAATCACAAATATACGATAGGAAAAATTTAAGTCATGTGCGGGATTCGAACCCGCGTCCATCCACCCTTTGAGCCGGGGTATGCTCTAACCAAGTTATGACGTCATGTCATGTTAGCTCAATTGGTTAGAGCATATCCCGGCTCAAGGGGTGGATGGACGCGAGTTCGAATCCCGCACATGACTTAAATTTTTCCTATCGTATATTTGTGATTTTGTAATGTAACACATTGTTAAAAGACGTTAAAATGATGGCCCCGTGTTTCTTGCCCGTTCTTCTCTCAGTGGCTCTATACAATTTTTTTTGCTGAATGTGGCAGTACTATTTAGAAAATTTCAATATAATAATCAAAATGATAATTTCATATGTTGACCTTAATGGGAGCGTCGTAGACGCCTAAATTGAATAAGGTCAACCGGGGCTATTGCGTTACAATACTTTTTACGGCATTTTTAACTGGTTATAGCAAGTTAATGGTTGAACTTATAAGACTGTAACCTACAACACAAAATAGAATATTTTATCTAATATTATACTTTAATTTTATTTCTTCACATTTTGAATCCTTGTTGTATGAAAATAATTAATTATTAAAAGCAGAGATTTTTAGATGCAATAGCCCCACGTGGGGCGATGGCGTCTTTGTTTAGCATCACATAACTGGAAGAGTTATCAACAAAGTTAATCATGAAACTATGTAAAAGCACTAGAGATCAAGTTAGTTATTATATCATGAGCTAAATTCTGGGCATGATCTCTCATTACGGGTGACACATAAATGTTCGGGGCTATAGCGTCTAATTTATACTTTCTCTTGTAGACGCATTCGCCCCATCCTAGATTCCAGGAGTAACAAACAATTTTCTTCTCAAAGGTTAAGTATTAATTAATAGTGGGAATAGAGATTCTTCCGAAGTAGAACTTGCAGTTTTGCATAGAAATGTACTTGCAACCCTCTGTTCTATGTGTTAATATAGAAATTAATAAAAATATACTACCAACAACACTGAAATTAGGTAAATAATATTTTATTAGGATATGGTGTTTCCTTTTACATGTTTTAACTATATAAGGTGTATGGACAGGGGCCTACGGACGTAATAAACACAAAGAAAAAAAAACAGTAGTAAACGTTAATAATCAAACCTGGTTCGCAAGTCTTCCAAAGGCAAACAAAGGTAAACAAACACGAGTTTCCAAGCCTTTAAACCGATAACCAAACTCGTCAATAATAACGTAACTTAAATATCGTACGAAGGTAGGCGATTAGTTAACACATAATGTTGCGTCATGCAAATAGTTCCGAACAAATAGAAAACCTAGTGAAATAGTTTGCCTACCTATTTATAACTTTGTATAATCTGCTGGGCCCAATTAATTTATTTTATTTTAAAACGACCGCGTTTAAGAGTGTGTGGTACTTATGCAAAATGTAATGAAGCGTCCGCGCTTGCCAATTGCCGCCAAAATGTAACTACGATGTAAGTAGCGACCGCGCTCTGCTACCAGAATTTGTATGGACAGGGGCCCTTGTGCTGAGGGAAAAATATATAGAGTTTATGCGGGAGTATGAGGCACTAGGGCGGTGGGCCTCGAGCTTGTTCCGCCACAATAACATAAAAAAAGGCTCTATAATAATAATTGTCTTAGAAAGTATATACTTTGCAACGCTTCGACCTTCCATTAACTTCATAAAAAAATCACAACAATTAATTTAATACATTAAAATATGTTACGATGAGAAATCCACCACTATTTGAATTATTAATTACCAGCCTCCCGCAAAACGAGTGTATCCCTAATATAATTAGCGATCCGGGCTGACTTCATCAGGGTTAATATACAGTGTAAGACCATTTCAAAAATGTTACCTTTTCAATAGTGAAAGAAGTTTTCAAATTATCAATCAACAAACATACAAAATTGACGCTACCTCTATATATTCTTTTAGCCCTAAATCTGCAATCAGCATATCACGCATTTTTTTTTCCACTATCTGTCTATACAGCATAGATAAACATACATATACCTCAATCACTGTTATCATAAAATTAAAAGGTTTAGGACCTCAGACAATGGGGCTATTGCGTTACATAAGACGCAATCACCCCAATGGGACAGACGCGATAGCCCCAATGCAAAAATATAACCTACAATATTTTTATTGCACGTGGACTACAAATCTTAAGTAATTTCCTTAAAGTAATTAGAACAACACGTAAACAAATTCATATTACAAAGTATTTACCGTTAAAAATTAACGACCATCTTCAAAACATTGGGATTTCAGGATATTTATATATCACATGTCACTTACGTGAGGTTCCGAAGAAAATGTCATATTCAAGATGGCGGAAATTTATACAAAAATGAGGCCTCTTGCGACCTCTACCGATCAAATAATGTGGTTTTAGTATCAAACACGTTCAAAAGATGGCGGAAGTAGTTCTAGATTTTGTGTTTCGTATTATAATTGGATTAGATGCCTTAACCCCATAGACGCGTTAGCCCCGGTTGACCTTAAATGGTTTTAACTTTGACTTTGACTCCTCGTGGTAGTTGAGGTCATGTTATCCACACGTGTAATTAATACTTGTTCTTGTGATTATAAATTGGTTCTTTGTTGCTTATATCACAGGCCATAGCTGATAATGCGGGTCACGAAACAATGATTCTTCTGATTTCCTTTATTTATACCATTTAGGGGTCAATAAGTAAATCATAATTATGTTATTGATAAAAATAATTATGTTTGGAATGTCTGACTTATGTTCAAACGTTATATAAACTTAAGTAAGATTTAAGTAATATATGAAATTAAGTGTAACATCATTTAGGTAGCCCAATGGGACATGGAACATAGATTGAGAGATTTTTTTATTGGTTATAGGTTAGCATTTGACCATAATTTCGATTTGTGGTTGATATTGTCGAAGATAAGGAGCTAAGAGTAGCGATATCAGTATTTTCAACTTAATATATGGGAAAAGTACATATTAACATTATTAAATAATATGTGTATGAATCATTCGTCATTCAATTGCAATGAACCGAATTTAGTTATATTTGCTACATTTCGATTAAAAAAATAATTTCTAACCCCAAATTTTTTCTATGCATATTATTATATCTAATATATTCTGTCTCTTTGTATAATATCCCGCAATATCATGATAAAAATAAATGCTTATTGCTATATTTACAATCGATTCTTACACCAAAAGTTAGGAAATATAAAAATATAAAAACTGTCTCGAAAACTTTTTTTAATCCCGTAGTTCTTGTGAGTAGTAATCTTTTGTGTGATTCTCGCGTATTCCGGACGAAATTTTTTACGTACTTAGTTGCTACGTCGTAGTTTGTCTGATTTTCGTACTTGCCGAGAGCGATCCGCTAATTTACAGCTGTTAATGAAATAATTCCTGTTCCTTAGAGGACAGTTGCCGGAACACATCACTAGGTGCTTGGTCACAGATTTGCTAATTGAGGCACAGCTTGAGGACGGCAGCTAACAAGGCGGCGTATCCCTGGTATATAGATCATATTGCATTTATCCGTAGGGCTCATTCCTAACCCTATACCTAAGTCAAATACAAATACAAATACAAATAATTTATAGATGAAACCAATAGATCGACAGATAAAACTTTATTGCACTTTTAAAATTATTAATACTAGTTACAAGAAAGATTATAATATCTTAAAAATAGTACAATCGGCAGCCTTATTGCTAGGCAGCAATCTCTTCCAGGCAACTGTAGGCTGATAGATACATATTAATTTAGATGGAGGTATAGGCTAAAGTGCTTTATGTGTAAATCATAGTAATTACTACTCAAAATATTTAAACTATATAAAACATACGTTAATAAATGTGCGACATATAATTCTATACCAATGTCATAAGTCAAACAATATATAAGTAGACAATATATGCACAAACGTACGCTCATATGTCCAGTTTTATTTTCAGATTAAAGAGATCCTATCTCCTTAACTGAAAACTAAATAAAATATCATACATATTTAAACATAAAAAGTTAATCTGTTGTATAAAATTTAGTCTGTTGTACCGAAGCAATCAGCTCCTGTTTTCCCAATAAATCCTGGCAATGGTCCTAGGTCTATACCACAGTGGTGCCCTCGAGCCCGTCGTCAAATCCTACAGTCCGGCCCCGCCGAAAGAATGCGTTTGATAATACATATTTTATTGTCGTTGTGGCTTGCAAATGGAGTTAAATATATATTAACAAATATTTTTAAACATTTAAACGCTTGACTGATCAGTATTAAGTAATCAGACTGTCTATGTTACTTTGCGTGGAGAAAACAATTTTAATAAAATGAACTGTCAAAGGCATTCTCTCACCGGCCGCACTGTAGCAGCGTTGCGTTTTTGGCGCCCCTAGATGACGGAGGTAGAAGGTGCTTCATGCCTTCTGCGCCCGTTTACCATTAGCACTTACCCCCCACTGCTATTAGAGATTTTGGCCCTAGTTTATTAGTCCTTTGGCAATTATGACTGGGTACTTCAGTATATATTAAGGCCCTCATAATTAGCAGCTTGTTGCCGGTCAGTACGAAAATCAAACAAAATCACGTTGTAATAAGGCTCATATCAGCGCACGCTTTAACGTGACTGTAACGGTAATCATTCCGTCCAAAATGCCAGAACATTTGAGAAAACAATACTTTTCACATGGACGCCATTATTTTAATTCAATATTAAAGATAATAAATCAATATCGTACAGGAGATAATAACGTTGTTCCGTATCTAAACGATACTTTATTTACCAATTTCACAAACAATTTTTCAATTCGAGAAATTCAGGTTTCCCTACCAACATAGTTTATGTTGGAAATGTAGTCAAAGTATACTTTGCAAATATAGTCTAGAATCTGACAATTCTAAGCATACTTGCAATGTTTTGAGAAGCATTGAATAATAATTCATAGTCTTAGATAATCTTTACACGCACGGCATACCTACTTGGTAAAAAAACAAAACTCAACATAATCATACCATTTCAGAATACAATAGCGGAAGTTTCAGCAACGATTATTAAGTGCTCTTAGGTAATAGGTTCTTGAAACTGTAAAACGTACAACACAAGCAAAGGTAGAATATTGCCTAATCAATAATGATTAAAAAGAGTAATAAGTGTACGTTCCGTGTAATATTTATAGCAGGTTACGTGTGTTTTATCAGTTCAATTCGACAATATGGTAGAACTCCGACTGACGAAATAATGTTGGATAGAACATACAGACACCAATTCTCAGTTAGTAAACTATGGACTGCAGGTTGACTAAACATATGCCACTTAGATACGTGTCTACCAAAGATTATCAGCAGCCACGGTATTACGAAAGAAAGAGGATTCTTGGTTTTGTTATAAAAACTAACATGCTTACAAAATTTAAAGGAAATATTATACCATGAACGGGATTCAAAACCATGACCATCCGTCCCTATCCGGCCTGGAGATCCAGTCCAAGACCTCAAGTTTCCAAAACGACACTTTACGCCAGTCAACCGAGGTATAGCAGTCTATACACTTTCTATAAATAACCAATAATAATATAAATACTTTTTCAGGTTAGGAGCACGTCCGTGATTGTATGGATATATTATGTATTCCAGTAGGTATGCACGCACTCAGCTCCTGTATCGTAAATCCAATCTAATCTGGCGTTCTTATCAAAATATCTTCGGGCTTAGTATAGTTTTAATGTAAAGGTAGGGTAGAATGCTTACCTTCAACAGCTATGCTTTCTTTTACAGTCATCGGCAGTCCTAGTAGCGGATATTCCTTCTCCAATTCCTCAGGCCTACGGTCAGAAGACGCGATCATCTTGTCAATGCTTCTAGCCTCCTTCAGTGCAACATCGTACCTCGGTTCCACCACAGCGTTTACGTATGGATTTACCTCCTTACATCGTTCTATGTAGGCTGCAACTACTTCTTCGGATGTGATCTGGAAATGTTGAAAATTAATATGTAGATACTCTTAGTAATTTTCCGTCTTAGTCAACGGCTAAGAAAATGCTCTTTAGCCGTAATCTATAAACCAAAATACACTCAAATATCGCCGATTTACATAGCAAAAACTTAAGTATGAGTTTTTGGTATGCTAAACAAAATACTGATACTTATTCGTGTTCCTTTTTATTTCGTCAAGAAAAGTTTAATTCGCCAGATTAGATGTGATATAAGTTTAGTTAATTTAAGTCTAACTTTAGCCTGATATGATGATATGATAATGACAACATCTTTGACTTCTACGAATAAATATTATTCGTAGTTTGACTTCAATTTCAAGAACCCAAAAGGGGACATTGGCTAACCTAAAATAGCAAAAAAATTTGCTGTCAGTATTATAAAACTACCAAACCTATAATCACTCTACCTTTCTAAACAGTAAATATAGGTTTGTATGTATAATTATACTTACCTGATAACTATTAATAATCTCATAAACAGATTTGAAAACATTCTGAATGGTAAACGTTTCTAGATAATATGGATATAAGAAGATTATTACATAAACAGTGGAGGGTGCGTCTAAAACATTTTAAATTTCGAGTGCATTCACCTTTAGTGATGTCTTCTGTTCTTCTCAAACTTATAAAAACCGTACTAACTTGGTCATCCTAAAATATTCTTTACTTCAAAGCATTGATTGAATTTAAAACTCCAGTGTTAATTAGACTTCTTGAACCATATGTTCAGAATTTACTTACGTGATTGGGCCCGGTAGGATACACACGAGATAGTCGATAACACTTTTAACGAAATATGTTGTACAAGTGGTATTAAGTTAAAAACCAACATAAAAAGTATCACCTGTTTATTCCTGATCATCTTTGCCAAAGTTGTAGCAGATTTGAATAGTATCGGGTTGGTGGGTGGCGGACATTTTCTGTTCCGCCGGATGTTTAGCAAGTATGTGATCGGAACCAGTGGGATGGCCAGCAGTGACACGAGGAAGCGGAGGAACCTCCTCATGAACCCATTCATTATGATTGTCTGGAAAAGATTAAATAGGTAGATTAATTAGTAAATAGGTGAAAAAAACTCAACTTATCTTACCCGAACGGATGGAAGTAGGGGATGAAATGGCAGCGCGGGATAGGTATGTTACGAAAAAATTTAAATTGGGCACATATATACGAAAAGGTGTTGCTGCAGTACTCTTTGAATATACTTGTAGAGAATTGCTTATAGAGAAGTTGATATATATTAGGTCCTTACATATGAAATTGGCGTTTTGTATGGGAGGAACAAAAAGTCGAATATTTTTTAATATAATATATTTAATTAATCAAAGTATGAACCATTATTTTCTATGCACTTCTGCCATCTCATAGGTAGTTCATTGATCCCTTTACTAAAAAAACCAGTCGGACGGGAATCAATAAAATCTTTGAAGGCGATTTGGACTGCCCCATCGGAGTTGAATTTTTTCCCTTGCAAGAAGTTATCCAAATTTCGAAAAAAATGGTAATCTGTTGGAGCATGGTCCGGGGAGTACGGAGGATGTCTTAGACTTTCCAATTGAAGCTCTTCTAATTTAGTAGCCGTCTGTAGCGCAGTGTGTGGTCTAGCGTTGTCGTGAAGCAGCAGTGGCGTGGAGCGATTGACCAGCCTAGGTTGTTTAGCCGCTAGCTTTTCCATCATGGTTTGCAATTCCTGACAATAGACATCAGCCGTAATAGTCTGGCCAGATTTGAAAAAACTGTAATGAACAATACCGGCACTAGTCCACCAAACGCTTACAAGTAACTTTTTTGGGGTTAATTTTCGCTTGGGGCAGGATTTGGCTGGCTGGCCAGGATCTAACCATTGCGCTGAGCGCTTCCGATTATCGTAAAGAACCCATTTTTTATCACAGGTAATGATTCGGTTTAAAATACCTTCATTATTGTGCCGGTTTAGTAATGTAACGCAGCAGTCGACGCGCGTTTGCCGGTTTGTTTCAGTCAATTCGTGAGGTACCCACCTTTCAAGCTTTTTAATCTTCCCAATTTGCTTCAAGTGAATTAAAACAGTTTTATCACTAACATCGCAGCCTGCAGCTAACTCGGACGTGGTTTGCGATGGATCCGCTTCCACAATAGCCTTCAACTCTTCATTATCAACTTGAGTCTCAGGCCGTCCACGGGGCTTGTTCTGCAGGTCGAAATTTCCAGAACGAAAACGTTGGAACCAAAAACGAACTGTGTTTTCTTTTGCAACACGACCGCCATACACATCATTCACCCTTCGAGTTGTTTCCGCAGCACTAGTGCCACGGCGGAACTCGTACTCGTAAATAATGCGATATTTAAGGTTTTCCATTTTGTAAAATGAGTGACGCAAACAGAAAAAAACAGAAGAAAAAAAACAAATGAATGACGATCATCGAAGCACAAATACATGAGTCTATAGCTGTACAAATTTGAATTTGGAATTCCTTACCAAAGAGGAGAAATTCGTGATTAAAGTGGCCAGTACGAAAAACGCCAATTTCATATGTAAGGACCTAATATTTTGATATTTTTTTTTAATCATTTACCGATATTTAGGTAAAGCTACGAATAAATAATGTAAAGAAGTATAACTCTGATACAGTGACCGCTTTGTCTTCGGACTCATCAAGTTCACAAGTAACAAAACACGCACAATTTTCTAAATTCAATTGGATTGGTTAATTGATTTGGCGCTTAGAAATGATCGCATCTGATTAGTCGCGTCAAGTTGATGATGTCACCGCCGTCATTGCCTTAAGGCCAAACCGCACTACTGCGGCAGCTACTAGCGTGGCAGCGAAGCGGCGCGGTGCGAGAAATATTAATTTGTATGGATTTATTAATGGTGTAAACCACACGATATTGATGCGGCTTCGGAGAGGCACGGCACAGCGTTACAGAGATGTCTCCGAAGGCAACTCTGCGTCACGGTTGCGCCGTGTCGACGCGCCACTGCCGCAAGTGTTTACCTTGCGGCACCGGAGAGACGCGGTGCAATAAATTATAAGACTACGCAGATGACGAAGAAGACGCCATAGGACGGTTCGTCAGGAAGGCGATGGTTGCGACACCAAAAACCATCCATAATTACAACCTCAAAATGGCGATCAAAGATCGAAACAGCGTGGTAATGGAGACCCTGTTACAATGTGACGTGGGGGAATGACACAAAAAAGTAGAGTAATCCCAAATTGTAATCGTTGGCACGGGTATCCAGAGCGGTCAAGCTCACATAAAGGTGTTGTCTAGCGGCGGTGTTGTGTGTCGGGTCGCCATCTTCCCTCAAAAATGGTTGAGGAAGGCGATGGCTGGCACATGCGTCAACTCGTGAACGGGTGCTGCTAGAGGACACTGGTCTGCTCTGGATGCAAGTGGTAATGACATTTATCGGAAAAAAAATATATGTTCTTTTAACACTGTTCTCTTTTAGAATGTTGCATGTTTCCTATATATTGTAAGTATCTAGTTTGTAAATAAAATATGGTCATAATTAAAAAAAGGCACGGACCCTGGAGTCTGTGGA
Organism: Plagodis pulveraria; assembly: GCA_963890685.1. Lineage (NCBI taxonomy): Eukaryota > Metazoa > Arthropoda > Insecta > Lepidoptera > Geometridae > Plagodis > Plagodis pulveraria. The sequence goes on from OY982959.1 coordinate 16,101,227, forward strand.
GTGTAGATATATATAATAAAAAAAAAAAAATAAAAAAAAAAAAAAATTATAAGGTCATTTCACGCACCACCCTCGTTTCAACAATTCATAAGACCTTATTTTAAGTTCTAAAATTTGTGTGAAATCGATTATTATCTCTGAAGAGTCAAAAAAATAAAACTGTGACTCAAGTTTTTTTCGGTGGTATCACCGAAAAAAACTTGAGTCACAGTTTTCCAGATAAATAAAATAAAAGATGATAGTATTTTAATAAAATGTAAACGCAATCTATAATAAATACTTTTAACTACAACAAAGAAAGCATTTAGTTAACCTAGCTGCCATTGCAGGCTTGCAGACAGTCTAAGCACCCCAGTCTTCTACCAGTTGGTAGCGTACCCAGCATGCCCAGAACTAGTATTCTAGTATTCCATTGTACCAAATGAAGTACATGGATTTACCTATTGGAACTACCAATACCGCAGCCATAGGTGTGACAACTATCAACGTGACAGTTGATGTCGTATTTATCCGTTTTAATTTGATATATTTTGGCTACAAATGATATAATAGTTATCTAGAAATAGATCTCAAGCATGACAGCTGTCAAAATGACAGTTATTGTCATATTTTTCCGTTTCTATGTCATATTTTGGATTTAAAGACGTAAAAAGTACCTAAACTACTCTTACGTATGACATCTATAAGACTTAAGATCAATTTATTTGTAATTATTATGTCCTTTGTATCTCAAAAATGAAATCAATACGGAAAAATATGACATCACTTTGACACACACACTTTGACAGTAATCAGACCTAAGCCTTACTTCTAGGATATTTTTATGTCATTACTAAACTAACAAGCACAAATACTAAATTAGAAATGAGGACCTTTTTCAAAGTATTTTTAATGACATTTCTAGCACATTTTTGACATAAAAAAATTTGGAATACGAAAAAAAATATTGGGAGTAGTTTTTGTATAAAATGTTCTAAGACTTACAATGTTCCGAAGTTATTTTTGAATTAATGTAAAATTCTTGTTGCATAAAACAGGGTTAAGTCCAATCCATGGTAGACAAGTTTGGGTCACCAAAATATTGTTATTTACTAGTTTATAAAAAGTATTCCCTTTTTTAATTTTTTATATCCGTATGGCTTCTCCACCATTTTACTACACACTATAGTATTTTTGCAGAATTAAACAACGCAGAAGAACATTGATAAATTCAGTTGAAAATTCCCGCGGTATAACCGCATGACTCGAGCCCACGCGGCGAACTGACAGAGCCGCGCGGTACATTTTTTAAGCCACGCCCGCTGCGTTATTGTTTGCGTTCTGTTGTTTTTGAGCTTGAATTACATTTTTCATATTTATTCGTAGAGGTAAAGTGATAATTTTACATTACCCAGATTCAGATTAAATAGAACAGATTTTAAAACAAGTGTTCATTTAATAACCCACGCGATGTGTTCCGAAAAAAATTATTTTTCTCTCAATATGGCGTCTAAAATCCTCCAATTTGTTTTTTATTTTATTGTTATGTATCTAGTGTCACTTGCGTTATCAAAACGAATCTAATGATGTTTCATACATGCAAATCGGTGAAGCCGTTTAGAAGTTATGGTGAAATAAAGAGACTCACATGAACCCAAAGAATATCATTGCATGAACCCTAAAATATTTTTGGGCAGTAATGTAAAATTATCATTAAAATAAAATTAAAGATTAACTCGTAAGCTTCTGAATAGTGACACTTGAAACCTCACAAGAAAACAAATGTGATCTTAATGTATTTCATTAAATCCTTATTATTATTATATTCAATTTGTATTGCTTAATTTGTTTTTAATCGCGTTCATAATGTAAGTAGCAAAATATTCTATAGTTGTCGCTAGGAGCTGTTATTTTGACAAATTATGAGACAAAAAATAGTCATGCCTGGCTATAATTTTTCCGCTCGTAATTTTGTAATGTAATTAGCGGAGCGTTTTATGTATGTTTTTGTTATTTTATAAATATCTGTTATTGTTAGTCCACAGTTAGTTTGTTAGTTATTGTTATTTATCCCAGCATTTAGGGTTGATTTAAAAAAAACGGTCGCATCTGCTCCATCCCGGTAATGGCTTAGTGGAATAAATAAGATATTAAAATTTATTAATTGTTGATTTGTTCAATGGATTAGAGTGGAACATATCGATTATTTTTAATAACCACATTTTTATCTATTTGTAATTTGAGGGCTCTCGAGGACACATTATCTACCTACCTAGATACGTGTAGTATAAAACAAAGACAAGGAATAAGACAAAATAAATGAAAAAACGGCTGTCTACACTGATCACTCAGAAATACCTTGTGGAGGTCGGTACCTACCATGCTAATTCAAACAATATGTGTTCCGGCAGCTAGGGCTGCTGCCGCAACACTCAATGTTTAGTTTTTGTTTTTATTTGTTTACTGTACTGTATGAGCCGGATTGTCCACTGCTGAACACAGCTTCCCATATTATGGGAGGGTTTTCCATAATCCCTACGCTTGGCAGGCGTCTTGGGGATTGCAGTGTGAGATATAATTTCTTCAAAAAGCACTGCTGACCACCTTCTGGTGTGTTAAACTTATCCTTATAGTCTTTAAGCAATGATGGCCGAGCGGTAATAGGTATCGACTGCCATGCCGCAGTACCCTGGCTCGATCCCCACCACCGGCTTGAGCTTCACCGCATGGTGGAAGGATATTTTGCGAGTGCCCGCCTTGCTAGCTACCACCCTCAAGTAGAAAATCTGTCGCCAAGCACCTAACGGTGTGTTCCGGCAGTGATCCTTGAGATCCAGTGAAATTACAGGCAAATGAGACTTAACAGCTATGTGTCAAAGTAACAGGCGAAGTGAAAATCGTGAAAAACCCACGGGCGTTTGTTTGTTTACCAGCTAGTATTTCAAGACATTAAATGTCTCAGAGTTATGGGCGAAGTGCAATTCGTCATTTGAAATGACATGCATCGATTATAGGCAGAGGCTTAACTGTACCTCGTATATGTTCCGTAACAATATCCTTAAAAAAACCCACAAATTTTTTCACACAAAATAAATACACGCTTTTAGTGATGTAGTGCGTTTGATTGTGTTATTCGATCATAAATTCATGCCCGTATGCAGTGTGTTATATTATCTAATTATTATACACTTTATACAGGGTTATTGAAAAAATGCTAAAAATCTATTAGAGTTGACTTCTGTTAGTCCTAACAAACATAATTATATGTTTGTGACGGAAAAATCACGAAGCACACCTGATGTTAAAAGTTTCTTATGCCTGCTATTTATTATTCAATATAATATCATATAAGTACTTTCCTCGATGTAAGTATTTAAAACTGTATTTGAAGAAAGTAATAAAATATAAAAAATGTGAAATACGTAATAAATAACGGGCATCAGAAACTTTTAATATAGGTGGGCCTCGAGCTTGTTCCGCCATAAACAAATAAAAATAACATAAAAAATACATTCGACTAAAAAAATTGTTAGGACTGACAGAAGTATAAGAAGTTTTAGCATTGTTAGCATTGTTCCAATATGATACATATTCAATTTAATTCTAATTGAGTTACTCGTACATGGGTTGTGATTATTAGCTTGCAATAGAAATGGAAAAATACTTGCATGGTAATTTAAAAGATAAATTAATTTGAAGTTAGAAAACATGACGTTTGGAAAATAATTTTAACTGTCTATGTATAAATGCATGGATCTAAGAAGTATACGTCCATGATGTATAGGTGATTGATTAAAACTTTTACATGGGGCACACTTAAAGTTTTGCACTTCTAGCTAATCGGAACTATTTGAATTTCAACGTTATATTTTTTTAAACGAGTTGGAACCTTTTTAGTATTAAAAAAAAATTGGCGGTAAATCATTTGGCAATTGTTTTTTTTCACACATCAAAGTTCTACGTACTCAACGAAAATGGAATTTAGTCGAAAAGATTTTAGAGCGGTGATTATTTACGATTTTAAAAGTTCTCTCTCTCCGCAATACTGTGCCGCTCGTCTTCAAAATGCTTTTGGGAGAGAAGCAACTTGTTTGAGCACCGTGAGGCGATGGTTTCCAGAATTCGAGAGAGGTCTGGTTTCTTTACATGACGAATTTCGTGTAGGGCGGCCTTCAACGAAAATAATGTGACTACTGTTAAGCGGCTAATTGAAGAAAACCCGCGGATTACCTATGAGACAATTCGAGGACTATTTATTGGGGATTGGTATGAGCCAAATTCAGAAAATTTTACACGAAGAATTAAAAGTTCGGAAACCTTGTTTTCGTTGGGTCCCTCCTAAACTGACACCGGAGCAGAAGCGGACTCGCGTGGAATGGTGCTGCGTGGACCACGGACATTCTAATGCTGTTTATGACATTGTCAGAAGAGACGAAACGTGGATTTATTGTATTGAATCCGAAAAAAAAACAGCAATCTTGTGAATGGGTGTTTGAAAATTAGAACAGGCCAACAAAAGCGAAGCAGGCGAGAAACGTTGGTAAAAAAATGATCGCGTTTTTTTTTCTCGGCCACGGGTCCCATCTGCACAATTCCACTTGAAGATAAAAAAAGTGTTAATGCCGAGTACCTCTCGTTCTACCATTTGTTTACCAAAAAGCCGCGTTCTCCTACATCATGACAACGCTTCTTCACACATGGACAACAAAACAAAGTAATTTTTAACTTCCGATAAAGTACAACTCGTCACCCATCCTGCAGCTACATAGCCCCGACCTAGCACGCTGTGATTTCTGTATTTTCCCCAAAATCAAATAATTGATGAAAGGTTTCACTTTTACCAACTCCGAAAGAGACATAGCTTTATATGATAGCGTTTCATCAGTTCGTAGAAAACATGCCATCAGATCTGTCGTCCTCCTGTTTTAAAAAATGGTCCGATTGCATGAAAGAATGTTTAAAATGTAAAGGAGAGTATTTTGAAAAGCAATTAACATAATATTTATAACGTGTTGTTTTTTTAAGTTACGCAAAACTTTTAGTGTGACCTACGTATTCAGGCTTTGCAGTCCTTTTATTGCATATAAATTGATTTTGACATATCATGTCGTGGTATAAAGAAATCGCTACGATGCTACTGTCAATAAATTACATTACCTGACAATGATCACTTCATAGCACCTTTTAAATAATTTATTGAAAAAACATATCAAATTATGCAAATAAATTCAAACAATACATGTGGGAAGGCATTATTAGGTTCCTAATTAGTATATATTTTTTTAAATCACTATAAAGTTAGTTCCTTATGTGCTTAAGGCAATTTTTAATAAAGTCGTGTTTGATTTGACTACAAAATATGGTGTTTTGTTTTGACCTATAACGTTGTTTAAATAGGTGTTTGATATGTAAAAAATATGCTAAGATATGTGATACGGAATAAAATGTAGGTACCTACATGTTAGTAGTGTTTCTTCAATGGTTAAGTTATTAGCTAATACGAAATAAAGTAAGCGAAGAAACAGAAAATACTTATTTGCATACTTACTTCAAAAATTATTATGTGATACGGAATAAAATATATATGTATTTATATGTATGAAAAATCAACTAATATACACACACATATAAATAAAAAATATATGGTGTTATAAATTACAGGCACAATAGACGTTTAACATCAGGTGGTCATCGTGCTTATTCCGTCAAATACAAATAAACAACGTTAGTATATATGTATATACATTTCAGCCATTTAAAGTTCTGTGACACTATTTTTTAATATAGTGACTGTAACTTGACAGTCAGACTGTTATCTTTCAACTCCCATTGGAAGATTAGGGGTGCAATATTAGAAACAGGGGAATAAATAAATTTTATTCTGTTTTTTAAATTTAAATATTACCCATGGGTATTCAAAACAATGTACCTACCCAATTAATCTATGATACATTTTATAAAAATATTAAAAAAATATTTCTTACCAAGCAAATATAAACATATTTATATATTACACAATGGGTAGTCTTATCGATATCAGATCAGATGTCGATAATCATCAGATGAATAAATCACTATTTATACAGATAGAAGGTGATGAACAATAAATCCTGTTTACATAAATAAACTGTGATACATCACAATTTCAAATTTCAATTCGACCAGCAGACAATTCTCTGTCCATGATGATAACTAAATTCTTGACCATCGTACTGTAGGTATTCTATAACTTGTCCATTAAAGATCACTTGTGGAAGGCGAAACCAGTCAAGGATACCTACCCATTCTTGAGCTGCCAATGTTAATAGTTTGAGTTTTCGTTAGGTTGACCTTGACACTATAAGATTTACAGGTCAGAAATTCGTCTTAAATTATAAGTGACTCGCTAAAGCTGGTGGTAACTCAAGGAGGTGTATATTTGTAGATCATTGTTTATGGGAAGATCTCTAATGTATGCTTATCTCTAGCTTGGTCATTGGATTATATAATCTATGGTTAGATGTAATGACATCAAGCAAGAACTGTCTGCTTTTCCTGCCAAAGTGGCACAGTGCACACGCTAATTTGTAAGATAGTGAATAAAACAATTATTAATACAAAAGTGTTTTCAGTCATAATTATAATAGAATAATATGGATCACGGCAAGATAAACAATCATCTGCATAAAGATGGATCAAAGAAGAGAGTTGATACGATGTTCAATTTATAAAAATAGAGAAAAGGAGGGGTGATAGAACGCCGCCCTAAGGTACACCAGCAATTGTCTTATACCACGATGAAAATTTATCATCTATGCGTATACGATGCCTTCCTCCATACAGATAACTACGACATCAAACAAGAACCGCCAGAGATATTGTAACAGAACACATAATACCTAAAAATACGTTATCAAAACTACGTTGTTGAAGACTTTACTGAAGTCTAATAATTACAAAATTACAAATATACGAGAGGAAAAATTTAAGTCATGTGCGGGATTTGAACCCGCGTCCATCCACCCCTTTAGCCGGGGTATGCTCTAACCTTGAGCTAAGATGACAATTATGTCATAACTCAAATTTTTCCTACCGTTCTTTAACCATCGTATTGGGATGGAGCGACGAATTGGTCTTTTTGTAGTACAACTTACGTTGTACTACAAAAAAGACCAATTTTGCAATTGGTTTTATACTTGTCAATGATAACGCTACCTTATAATTTTAATATTGTTATGTTTGCAATAACGCCTGCTATGCGGATTACATTACAAAATTACAAATATACGAGATGTAAAATTTGAGTTATGACGTCATTGTCATGTTAGCTCAATTGGTTAGAGCATACCACGGCTATAGGGGTGGACGCGGGTTCGAATCCCGCACATGACTATAATTTTTCCTCTCGTATATTTGTAATTTTGTAATGTAATCCGCATAGCAGGCGTTATTGCAAACATAACAATATTAAAGTCTAATAAGTTACCTCTCGAAGTTGCCATACTATGCCTGATTGTGTAAGTTATCTTGGACAAGGTTGAAGTAGTGCTGTGTGTGATCTAGCCGGAAACCAGATTAAAATGGTTTTTGGGGGTTATTTCTGATGAGCACCTAAAATTCCTGTAGTGCAGCAACTACTGATTCATAGTTTACGATTCTCTGTTCACTCAGAAACTCCTTCAATCTTGGAAATAGAAATCACTAGAAAGATTGAAGGAGTTTCTAGGTAGGGTGAATATAAAGGATGCTCAAGTATTTCCATGGCAGCATTTTGGATTGCAGGTATAGTAAGTAACGGCGGACCTGTGATTTTATTTAGCTGGGGCTTTATTTTGATAATACAAAATAATTATTGCTAGTTTGCTTCAAAGTTAGGTACTCCTGTAACAATAACTTCATGGTCGATACATTCTAATATGACCACTATCTCAGAAATGAGAGCCCATTTGTTTGCGTAACGACTCGCCTTAAATTTCTTAGGAGTTCGAAAACGACGGTCTTTTCAAAAACATGGACAGTCATTTTGTTCCTGGATTGTGATGGTGAAGCCACGTTTCATCCATGTTTATGGATCGAGATGAAAAACAATCAGAATCAATTGTAACAGTTTCAAAGAAGCTCGAGAAATGTTCAGCCAGTCTTTGTATTCTTTTGTTTTTCTTTCGTTATATATATATACACCTACATATACCTATTATATTTTTAATTCAGACAAAAGTAAGTGCTTATTTTTAACGAGCATAAAGATGATTATTATGTATTTTAATTAGTGATAACTAAGCATAGATATATCTTGGCTTTTCCCAATTTAAAAATAATAAAACATAACATACAAAGAATAATATATTTTTTGTAGTAGGTATACGATGGAAGGATGAGTGACCGCATAGAAGACGAACACAGTTTTTTTATCTACATCTGTGCACTAATATTAGTTTTTTTTGTATTTAACGAATATGCTTAAAACCACTTAATCGAATTTAAAAATTATTTCATCCTTAAAATCCTACATTATCCCTAATTTTTACAGAATATTTAAAAAAAAAAGTTATACCAGTGCGATGCCGTATGTGTATAAAATAAGAAGTAAAAAATTGAATTTAATCTTTATTATCATGAGAGGGTCACAAAAAAGCAGTGCGTCATTCAAGTTAAATTAATGCAGTAACGAAGTCAAATTGTTAAATTATATTATAAATAGAAGTAGATAAGTATGTATTAAGTACCTTCTTAGCCACTATTTTTACAGCATTCTTCGCAATACCCGACACCACACTTTGCGCTTTCCCCAGAGGCTTCTCCAAAATCGGGGGGTAAAGCAAATTATAACTATTCAAAAACACCTCAGCAAGCACAAAACAATGGTAAACAAATGCACTCAATATTATCAATATCACTCTGGTATAAGCATTCACCGTTACATTAAAACAAGTACTGAACAAGTTGAAGATTCGGCGTATCATTTTATACGTGCGCGTGAAACAAGCGATAAAACTACACTGGTCAATTTGTTTATTTACTTTTATCTCCTATTGGATATGCGACAAATGATTGTAAACGCATTGTGACGATTAAATGTTTAACAAAAGCATTCAACCGATTCGTTCAAAGGTCAGCATGCAACTGTCAACATATTGGGACGTGTTATCAAATACTTTCTCCATGTCATGGAAGTGATAATAAGAAAGCGGTTGGTGGACTTGATAATTGCGGCAAATGTGTCGGTCGGGCTTGGATTGGTGGAAAGAGTTCATATGTCTAGTCACTTTTTAAAATGAAAACAAACCAGGATGATATATAATAATTTGTTCTGCATTTGAAATCGATCAAAATACGAAAATAAATATAATTAAAAAACATATATTTTACCATTATTTGCTGGCGGTCTATATAGGTATTTGTCTCTTTGAGGAAGTGAGCCTTAACCCGAAACTGATCAAGTATTGGTACTTTTACTTATTACTTAGCCTAAATAACAACGTAACGTGGCCCAATGGCCATGGCATCCTACATCGGCCATGAGCTTCACCGCATGGTATAGTAGGGCATTTTATGACTACTCGTCTGGCTGGCTACTACCGTCTTCTCTAGTAAATAATTTATCACCATACACGTGTGTATCCTAACTGCTGTCCATGATCGCCCATTGAAGGCTTAGCCTGAAGAACATCTCTGACCACATCATCATAGATAATTTGTACTTAGTTGTCAGAAGCTAGTCTATCCGCAACAGAAACAAAAAATACTATATTGTGAAAATTACGTGAATGTACTAAAAGATAATTAATGGGAGGCCATTCCGTTACATAGCAGGTATCGTAGGTACAGGAGTACGCTTATACGCATAGTATAGAGGGCGTAAAAAGTTGTTTTTTGTAATGTTCTCCAGGCTAGAGACAGTAGATAATTAGCTGCCAAGAATCTAAAGGTATGTTCTGGCAGCTACCCCTGAGCCCCTGAGAGCATTTTCTCATTTTATGCCAAGTCTGCCATAACTTTCTTGACACCCTATATAACTGACGCGGTCTATAGTATGGTCAAAAGCTAGCCCATCAAATGTAAAAAATACTTAAAACGTCCTAATAAAGCCATTTGTATGAGTTGTTTAAAGACGTGTACGTGAGTTACGTGATGATAATGGACATGTTAATATTGCATAATGATAAAGCGGACGGACCGGGTAATCAAGTCCTATAATGTTTCGTAACCTCTCATCACTCTGATAAATTATTAATGATAACACCGTTCTATTCCAACAAAAGGTATTGTTCTGAGAAGTTTTTACTAAATATATAATTTCGAATTATTTGGCTTTAGTTCCCGGCTTAAAAATACAAGGACTGTACCATATTTTACCTGTTGGATGTTCTTGAAGGCTAATATGGGATGAAAATGATGGGAGAAAAAATCGCATGAATGGCATGCAGATGATGCTAAAATAAAATGACATATATATATATATATACAGGGTGCCCGGTAATGAATGGATAACCTTAAATTAGGTATTTGTATATCTAATGGCCATTCAGAAATAAAAACAGAACAAAAAAAAATCAAGTAGTACCAAAGTTATGGTCTTTTTAATAAACAAACATATTCATTTTGCCAAAGTTTAAGCATCCATAGCGTAAAAAAAAGTATGAATACACATGTGACCAATCATTTTAAAATAAAGTGTGCCTACAGGCGGTTTCAAAATGGTATTTGTTTTATTATTTAATTTTTTTTTTTGTTTGTTCTGTTTTTTTTTTCTGAATGGACATTTGATATACAAATACCTAATTTAAGGTTATCCATTACCGGGCACCCTGTATATAGTCTAACTAACCGCCTGGGGATTCGTAAGGTTACAAAGACCGTGATTATCATGTAACTATATGTACCACTTCCGTTGAATAAAATGGATATATTTTTCAACACATATTGTTTGAACACATGTCACTAATACTGATAAAGTTTGGGTCATTTTAATTTGATAATGGGTTGATAAATACAATTTTAAGAAGTATTATTATTTGTGTTAGGCGATGCAAATGACTAACGTACATAGGTACTATTACGTGGTAGAAATAATCTCCATAGACTAGTGAGACTGTGGATTATTTGCTACCATATCTCAGGAATAGTTTCACTGAAACTTGGTTGGTTAAGTTATTGTGACGGAACAAGCTCGAGGCCCAGCTGATGTTATGCGGACTAACCTCTGCTTATAACAGATGCATTTCGTCTCAAGTCACGAATTGTACTGCGCCCGTCACCATGAGACATAGTTATTAAGTCTCATATGCACGTAATTTCTTTGGCTCTCAAGTACTGCTGCCGGAACACGCCGTTAGGTGCTTGGCGACAGATTTTCTTCTTGAGGGTTGTCGCTATTCATGTGGGCATTCGCAAAATGCCCTTCCACCATGCGTTGAAGTTCAAGCCCGTGGCGGGATTCGAACTATGGACCTGCTACGCGGCAGTCCATAGCCAATGCCACTGAGCCATCGCTGCTTCAAAAAAAATTCTTATAAACATCTCTGCCTATCTTTTCGGAGAATACAGTTGCTATTTCATTTTTTCTTGCACGGACTAATAATAGATAGTGAACAAGCAATTATTTAAAAAGAACATGTGGCCAAACATCTGTCGGCCTGTCACTCGGGTTGACCTGTACATTCCAACTATAATAATATAATAATAATAAAGAAACTCACATATGTACATTAATAAACATTTTCATGAGCCCTATAAACTTACACACTCCTTTTGTACAGTCGGGTACTTATAGATCTTTGGAAGTCAGTGTGGTAGGTACTAAAATTGTATTTATTTGAGAGGCAATTCTCCTAGAGATCTAGCTAGGTAAACAACTTGACCATAGTAGGGATATGGGGGTTAAAAAGGCCTAATTGCAAATGCACATACTCTTCAAACTATTACTTATAACCTAACAATGCACGCATGTATGTAATTTACTGTCAAAACTATATCTGTTCTTTACAAAGTTACATATATAATAATCCGCATAGCAGGCGTAATTGCAAACATAACAATGTTAAAATATATCTGTTCTTACCTACCATTTGCAACCGAATTATCCTTAACAAAAAGGTAAAAAAAAGGTTAGAGTTTATTATTAAAAAATATATATAACAATCAATTTATTAAAACTTTAAAGAACTACTGTCTTGGGAAACAGGTGTAGCATAGAATATAACCAGGTTAATACACCAGGTTATACTCGTAGCCAGTGTCACTCAGGATAATGTAACCTTCTAACGATACCCCATACATCCAAATTTGTGCAAGCATTTAGAAATTATGATGGAATAAAGAAATTCATGTACATGAACCCTAAAACGATAACAATCTTTTTGGTCAGCCGCGTGATTAAACAGATGTTTTACGTTTCTTGTATACAAAACTAGATAGTAAGTACAAATAAGTAGTGTTATTTTAATTAATCACCACTGTTTTTACAACATTGGCGTAGGTACCTACATTTGCATTGCCTTCATTGAATACTCGCCCAGAGCTTGAGCTTCACCGCATGGTGGAAGGGCATTTTGCGAATGCCCGCCTGGCTAGCGACCACCCTCAAGTAGAAAATCTGTCGCCAAGCACCTAACGGTGTGTTCCGGCAGCTGTCTTTGAGAGCCAGTACTTCTAGGTTAGCCTGAACAACATCTTCGACCACATCATCACTTACCATCAGGTGAGATAATGGTCAAAAGCTAACCTGTCCGACATATAAAAAAATAAAATATATATATAATTTCGAATTATTTGGATTTAGTTCCCGGCTTAAAAATACAAAGACTGTACCATATTTTACCTGTTCTTCTTGAAGGCTAATATGGGAGAAAAAAATCACATGAATGGCATGCAGAAGTTGCTAAAATAAAATGACACATGTAATTATATAGTCTAACTAACCGCCTGGGGATTCATAAGGTTACAAAGATCGTGATTATCATATAACTATATGTACCACTTCCGTTGAATAAAATAGATATATTATTGAACACATATTGTTTGAACACATGTCACTAATACTGATAAAGTTTGGGTCATTTTAATTTGATAATGGGTTGTTAAATACAATTTTAAGAAGTACATATTACTATTTATGTTTTAAGGTTTACACACACGAGACAGTCTTCGTATGTGTGTGTAAAATCACCGCTTTGGAATATCGAGTTTCTTTTAGTTATTCTGAAGAATAAATTTTCACTGACAGTCTGGAGTCGAGATCTATGCTCGGTGATGCAAATGACTAACGTACATAGGAACTATAACATGGTACTAAATAATCTCCACATACTAGTGAGACTGTGGATTATTTGCTACCATATTCCAGGAGTAGTTTCACTGAAACTTGGTTGGTTAAGTTATTGTGACGGAACACGCTCGAGGCCCAGCTGATGTTATGCGGACTAACCTCTGCTTATAACAGATGCATTTCGTCTCAAGTCACGAATTGTACTGCGCCCGTCACCATGAGACATAGTTATTAATAAGTTGGCATCGTCAGGACCACTATGTCCTAGTTATGAATGAAATTCTATTGTTATCATTATCGCCGATGCCAATGGGTTAAGTCTCATATGCACGTAATTTCTTTGGCTCTCAAGTACTGCTGCCGGAACACACCGTTAGGTGCTTGGCGACAGATTTTGACAGGTGGGCATTCGCAAAATGCCCTTCCACCATGTGGTGAAGCTCAAGCCCGTGGTGGGATTCGAACCATGGACCTGCTGCGCAGCAGTCCATATATAGCCAATGCCTTTGAGCCATCACTGCTTCAAAACAAATACTTATAAACATCTCTGCCTATCTTTTCGGGGAAAACAGTTGCTATTTCCTTTTTTCTTGCACAGACTAATAAAAGATAGTGAACAAGCAATTATTTAAAAAGAACATGTTGCCAAACATCTTATGGCCAGTGTCACTCGGATTGACCTGTACATTCCAACAATTATAATATAATAATAATAAAGTAACTCACATATGTACATTAATAAACACTTTCATAAGCCCTATAAACTTACACACTCCTTTTGTACAGTCGGGTACTTATAAACTAAGATCTTTGGTCGTCAGTGTGGTAGGTACTAAAATTGTATTTATTTGAGAGGCAATTCTCCTAAAGATCTAGCTAGGTAAACAACTTGACCATAGTAGGGATATGGGGGTTAAAAAGGCCTAATTGCAAATGCACATACTCTTCAAACTATTACTTATAACCTTTCAATGCACGCATGTATGTAATCCTGTCATAACTATATCTGTTCTTTACAAAGTTACAAATATAATAATCCGCATAGCAGGCGTAATTGCAAACATAACAATGTTATATCAGTTCTTATCTACCATTTTCAACCGAATTATCCTTAACAAAAAGGTAAAAAAAGGTTAGAGTTTATTATTAAAAAATATATATAACAATCAATTTATTAAAACTTTAAAGAACTACTGTCTTGGGAAAAAGGTGTAGCATAGAATATAACCAGGTTAGTACACCATACTCGTAGCCAGTGTCACTCAGGATAATGTAACCTTCTAACGATACCCCATACATCCAAATTTGTGCAAGCATTTAGAAATTATGATGGAATAAAGAAATTCATGTACATGAACCCTAAAACGATAACAATCTTTTTGGTCAGCCGCGTGATAAAACAGATGTTTTACGTTTCCTGTATACAAAACTATATAGTAAGTACAAAAAGGTAGTGTTATTTTAATTTATTACCACTGTTTTTACAACATTGGTAGGTTACCTACATTTGCCTTGCCTTCTTTGAATACTGGCCTCAGTGAATTAATTTATAATATAACATAACCGAATATAAGGATATTCCCATTTTATCCAAATCTCACGCGAAGGAAGATGAGAACAGTTATACTTTACATATGTAATTAGCATACCTAACTTATTAATGGGTAAATAACGAAAACCTTAGGATATTTACAACGAACCGCAGAAATACTAATACAGTTGGCCTGATGGGGCATATTTTACGTACCTATGGCTAAAATCCACGCGATGAAATTCTTCTTATTTCGAGTAAATCTATATTCTTAACAAACCAAAAATATTGGTGTTCTTGTTTACTCGACGAAGACTTGGCTTGTTATACTAAAATAGCGGGAACAAAGCAGCAGTTATAAGCAAGTAATTACCTATTATCTCGTATAACTACTACACAGACATCAAACAATAAAATATAAATGCAATGTAGATTAACTTTTTTAACTAAAATTTTTAACGTTTCTATTAAATATGCACGTCTGTCTGATTACTATCTACGTTAGCAAATTCCACAGGAGCTTGGATTCTCAATAATTTGCTATAAAACAACTGTTTAAATATTATAAATTAAACTGGCAAAAACACACGTTGGGGGTCGAATACGTCTCGCGGGTTTCGAGCATATCAGGGCGAGTGCGCAGCTGCGTCTACGAGCACTGTGCCACTCCCGGCGGGCACTGTGCCACTGTTCAGTTTTTGCCGGTTCAATTTATAATATGTAAATATGTGTGAAACTCACGAGAATTTAATTTCAAAAATCAAACAACTAGTTTTAATATGGACAAATTTAGAGTGTCAGATTATCTGATGACCTTAAAGTGTATGAAGATTATTGGTGGAAGTCAAATCTTTCCATAAGATAGAGAGGAGTTTTTTTTTAATGCTGCTATTGATAAGTATGCCTTTGACCACAATCTCATTGATGGTAAGTGTGATGATATGGTCGACGGTGTTATCAGGCTTAACCTAGAATTACTGGCTCTCAAGGACAGCTGCCGGTACACACCGTTAGGTGCTTGGTGACAGATTTTCCTACCTGAGGGTGGTCGCTAGCCAGGCGGGCATTCGCAAAAATGCCCTACCACCATGCGGTGATGCTCAAGCCCGCTGTGGGTTTCGATCGATGGACCTGCTGCGCGGCAGTCCATAGCCAAAGCCACTGAGCTGTCATTGCTTCAGATTGACTTATTAATATAAATAGTAAAGGAGACTGAGTTGGTATTCCAGCGAAAACGTATTGGGGGCCACTTCAACTTAGAACGAAACTGGATACGTGTTCAATGATCATACTCGTATTTGCGCAAACCAAATATACCTATTAATCTAATGCAAACATTTTAAACCGCTTAAGTTTATCTAGTTGCTCCTCCTTGAGATCTATATACCTACCTAGTAGGCATCAGCGTAGTAATTCATGTCTAACCTACGAATAAATTTATTCGTAGTGTCTAACCTTTGCCAAACACCAGGTGTAATAAAATATTACACAGGTAATAATATTAATAAAATACATAATAAAATTAATACTAAAATATATGGTAGGTAGGTATATATATACCTACCTATTAAAATATATGGTAGGTATATATATACCTACCTACCATATATTTTAATATCCCTATAGAACACCAGAATTTAGCTCTCTCGCTTCTCGGACAAGTACCAAAGAAAGTTTAGTTATGTTATGCTTGCTGCTACTTTATTCGTGATAGAAAATTTTGTCGTCACATAGTACAAAATTCAAAATAAGATTTGATTATGCAATAATAAGCTAAATCTTATTTTAATTAAATAAGTAATAAAGCGTTATTTGCTACGTACAAAATGAAACAAAAAACCGGTCGTTTGACCTGCGTCTTAGGTTATGATATAGACAACGATTTGAAAACAAAATAATGTAAAAATATACAACTACTTTTGTGTAATTACAAATGACATGGCGTCAAAGGTCAAGAGCAAGTCAAGAGCGTCGACTATGTATGTACGTTTATGAATAAATGTTAGTTTGACTAATTACTATAACTATGTATATAAACAATATAAACTATTTTTATATTACGTATAATTAGGTTTTTAGAAGCGCTCGTAGCTAAGTTTACTTAGCTGTTCTCAACAGATCAGCAAAATTAAGCAACGTCGCCCGCGGTCATGAGTTGGATGGGTGACCGCTAGTGACATTACTACTGAGCGTTTCCGTGCTTCGGAGGGCACGTTAAGCCGTCGGTCCCGGTTGTTGTCTTAGGATGGCAATCGTTATAGCATGGTGGTAGGGCATTTTGCGAATGCCCGCCTGGCTAGCTACCACCTTCAAGTAGAAAATCTGTCGCCAAGCACTTAACGGTGTGTTCCGGCAGCCGTCTTGAGAGCTTCTAGGTTAGCCTGAACAACATCTTCGACCACATCGTCACTTACCATCAGGTGAGATAGTGGTCAAAGGCTAACCTATCAGGCATAAAAAATAAATAAAAAAATAACAGTTTCCGTGGTATCTGAGAGAAAGGAATCTCGTAATTATAAATGTATTTAATAGATTATGTGATAATAACGTGGGAAATTCTCCAGATAAGTTGTAAATGTATATATAATAACATTTTGCTTTTTCCCAAATTTGTGTATCGTCAAATGATCATAATAAGGTTTAAAGACATTTATTCTCAATAAGACACAGAGTCACTTACTTGAGAACTAAACTATTTGTAGATATACATTCGCCATTTACAGACACCAACTTATCTGTTCAGGTGGCAGAAAAAAGAACTACAACATTCCTTCAAATTGTAACAGTTTGTAGTTGATTTCCTTGACCAGTAGCGCCCTCGAGAACGGCACAATTAAGTTGGTGGTACTATAATTCTTAACAAATAAGTACTATGACACAAATAGTAATTTATAAAACTTAAGCACCTACTACCCACACACATTTCATTTATTCAACATAATAACAACTTTATGTTCGATATGATATAGTCAGCGAGGTGCTTTTTGAAGGCGCTAAATAAGTACAATTCTTTTATGCGTAGGGGTAGCTTATTATAATATAGTTGTGCTCCTTCAAAGGTTACAGTTTTCTTGCCATAATTTATCCTGACTCTGGACAAAACTAAATAACTAGCTCGACTTTTTCTACGCTTACTAATATTTTTAGCTTGAGTAAATTTAATGTTTGTTTTATATAATATAATATCATGATATAATATCATACAATAAATACTTAATAATAGATTAACAGGGGATTAGTATCCTAAGCAGCAAACTATATATATACCTACTTAATTAGCATTAAGTAAGTAGTAAAAAATCCTATTGATCAAGTTTTCGCTCAATCTCCATATTATGAAGTTATAGTAATGTACATATCCATCAACGTGACTTCGTCATCGACGTAACTTTTACATGACTGGGACCCAAGTCTCAAGACCCATGTCGATTCTTCAAGTTCACTCTTGAGTTATAGAGGAGGTGTCTAATTTTAACCAATAAAAACGTTAGCAGTGTAGAGTATAATAATAACCAATACACGGTTCACTGTTATAATAAAGTTTTCAAGTCTACATTAATTAAATTATAATATTATGTTTTTGATTGTTTCTCTTTCTTACCGTAGGCACCAATAATGCAAGTCGACAGTCCTCAAATCTTTATCTAATTATAACCAATAAAAACGTTGTTCGGTACGATCAACTGCGCTGCGGGTCGAGTTTCTGAACGTCTCCTTAGCGTATGTCGTCTTCTCTCCTGTTTTGAAAACTTTAGTTTTGGACAATTTTGATTTGTAAGAAAAAAAGAGCAATTTTGGGTCAGCGGTGTTTAAAGTAATTTAGTTGTTTGTTTTTTTGAAAAACCGCCTTTGGACCCTCGCGTGTGTTTAATTTTTCCATTTGGATTGTGAACATTTGATATTTGTATTACCAAAATTGGAGTGTTGTGCTCTCGCAAGAAAGAAGAACTGGACCCATCTCCCTCGCCCAGCCGTAAGTACCTTCCTGATAGAATCGGCCGATTACATTAGGTAGGGAAGCGCTAGGCTGGGGTCGTCGAAATCGATGGGAGTTCATTTTATGGTACGTTTGTATGTATTAATTGTATTATTTTTATTACTTAAGCCCCGCGAATCGCGGGCGAGTTGGGATTCAAAAAGCAGGTTGTCCAGGTGGAAGGCACTTTGCTTCCCATGCCCATCTAGGCAATCTGGAATCTTAACAAACGTTAGCAGTGTATAATATACCTACCAATACACGGTTCACTGTTACAATAACGTTTTCAAGGATATATTTATTTAATTATAATATTGTTTTTGATTGTTTCTCTTTCTTACTGTAGCTTTGGGCCTGCACCAATAATGCAAGTCGAAAGTCCTTAAATCTTTACAGTTATGCAACATAATATATGGTACTCATCATTGAATCAAGGATAGCTTGGACGCACTGTTGCCATATTTTTTTACAGGAAACTAGTAGTTAGCTTCATCTAAACATGTGAAACGCCGTACAAACACACAAACACAAATATTTCTTAGAAGGACGATATAATATACGCAGGCAATGAAGAATAACGAAGTAATACAGTTCCACAGTAGGGCCCGGTGAGGCAAGACTCCAAGTTGGTCAAGTCAAGCCTCTGGTTGCAACACGGCAGCATTCTCGAGTGAACCACTCGATTATAAACGTTAGACAAATATCATTTCTACTGTTTACCGACTAAATATGTGACATGACGCTATTTGAATAGTCTCGGGTGAATGAAAAATGTGGAGAGGTCATGAGCATTACATTTTTGTGGAGCTTACGGCATGTTTAGGACGAATCTTCGCAGTTGGCAAAACTTCTTGCTGACTTTTTTGTTATACCCTGTGTTGGTTAGTGGCCTTTGTGACCTTCAAATGTGAAGACGCTCGGTGATACAAAGATCGTTAAAGTAACAGTAGAACGAATTCGCCTTCATTCTTATACGGTCACATATGTTCCCCGTTTGACGTCTTTTAATTAAACAGGTGGTGGTGAAAACCCCTCTCGAAATAATCGCCAAAAGCACACCCCGAAACTGTTGTTGTGTCAACAATGTCTTCGAAAACCACTGGAAATTTATTAATTTCATAATAAATTTAGAAATATTAGCCTGCAAAATGCCTGTGCCCTCAGTTTCCTTTCTAAGTCAGTAGTTCGATTACTGGAATGTAGATGTGACATTGTCATGTTTTAATACCATCGAAAGAGCAAGTGCAATTCGTACTCTGCGAACTAACCGATCAAATAATTTAATTAACTTAATGTTACCTATACCAAAATAGAGTTGGAAATATATTTAAGTTTTGAGATTTATTACTTATATTAGATTTTTGTGACATCTATAAGCTTAGAACCCCTCCCACCCCTTTTCACTCAATTTCACACTTCGTCGATCCCCCCCCCCCCCTTATTACGTATGAGGTAGTTTATGGATGGTCCCTAAGAGGTTAATAGCATTTATTTCTTCCAGGTTATACAAACACATTACCAATTTTAAAAGAAGGTTAAAATTTTATCTTTGAGGTTAGCTTATTATCTGTTATTTCCTTCCCTTTTCTAAATATCTCATGGAGACCTACCAATGAATGTGTAAGGCAACTGCCTTACCTGTTAAAAATCTCGTAACGTCGTGAAGATAACGGTCGGTACCCAAATAATTGCTTCTACAATATGGGTTCAGTACAATAAGTTTAACTTAACAATACGTAAAATCTAATCCATTCTGGTTTTTCTATGACGTGGCGGACGACCCATGAACATAATTGTAAAAAGTTCAAGCTATACTTTTGTGTTAGCTGCTTCCTTCAGAATGATTTTCTTGGTAATAAGTTTAAAAGTGCAACGAAGCCTATTGTGTCTATAATGTGCAGTATGAGTTGCAACTCATGTTGACACGACATGCTTATCAGGCATTGATTGAAGCAGTGATGGCTCAGTAGCATTGGCTATGGACTGCCGTGCAGCAGGTCCATGGTTCGAATCCCGCCGCGGGCTTAAGCTTCACCGCGTGTTGGTAGGGCATTTTGAGAATGCCTGTCTGGCTAGCGACCAGCCTCAAGCAGAAAATCTATCGCCAAGCACCTTACGGTGTGTTCCAGCAGCTGTCCTTGAGAGCCAATAATTCTAGGTTAAGCCTGTTGTTAACACCTTCGACCACATCATCACTTACCATCAGGTGAGATTGTGGTCAAAGTCATACCTATCAGCAATAAAAAAAAACTTATTTTCCTCTTATCATCATTCAACGGGATGATATAATATAGACATTGATGACTCTAAGTAGTTTTTAAACTCATGTAGCGGATTAACCCTATTGAAGCCACTATATGAAGTCCAAAGAAGGTATGAATGGACTACGTGAAAAATAATGTGTGTGTGTGTGTGTGTGTGAAAAATGCCAGTAGTGAAATGACGATCACCAGAATGGGATAAGGCCAGGAATAAGAAAGCACTTTTTAGCTCGCGTACACAGAACCATAATGCCACACAGATAAAATCGAGGTTATCTAGTGATTTAATAAAATGATAAATATAAATCGAAATATATAATAGGTAAGTGCTACTAATTCGTTCGACTGTGTCGAATAGCAATCTAGCATTTTCACAACAATATCTATGCAGTTATAATATAAGCCTTCGTTATATGGTAACTTTTGATAATCTGTGATTAATTATTGTAGGTCTAGGTTACTAAAGCAGAGTCCCATTCGAAATTAACCCTCAAACTAAAAAGTAAAGAATGCCCATAAATGAAAACTTATTCTTCTATTTCTTCAATGTTTAACCAGATATACAGGGTTATTGGTGAAATGCTAACAACCTCTTAGGGCTGACTTTTGCTAGTCCTAAGAAACATTTTGAGATGTTTTTTTTTGTGATTTTTTTATACGTGACTGAATAAGAACGAAGAACACCTGATGTCAAAAGTCTCTTGTATTATTTAATTTTTTTTTCTCGATGTAAATATTCAAAACTCTATTCAGAGGGACCACGGGCGCTCTTGGCTCGGAGTATGCATTATAACACAATTTTTTTTTTACTTTTTCATAACAAAAATGTTTCTTAGGACTAGCAGAAGTCAACCCTAAGAGGTTGTCAGCATTTTACCAATAACTCTGTATACGTTTTATGAAATTACCTAACTTTTTAGCTTCCGTTGTACCGAATCCACCAGCCGATGAATTGCACGGATTTTCATTGAAACGATCGCAACCGAAAGTGAAATCGGCGGATGTAACAAAACAATGACGGTACGGTAATGCTACTTTAACTTTCTACATTTCGTCAATCGTTATCAAGAATCACTTTACCGTAAGATTTGGCTTCAGGCTCAAATACAGTATTTTGGATGCAAATGCTTGATAATAATCTCATTTCTCGCGTATCAGTTCGATAATTACTATACTACTACGTCAACACAGATCAAGCAAATATGACGAAAAAATGCTACAAAACGTGCTTCCCACAACGTTGTTACAGTACCAATTATGAGCACTACATTCGCTAAGAAATCTATTATACCTTTCTGGGACCTTACCTATATAATAATACACACCAACGTGATAATATATTCAAAATCAGAGTTGAAGTCAAAAATCTTTTGTTTTATAAACTAATCAATACACTGAGGAAAATCTAAAGTCAAAAGCGCCCTAATGACGGCCAATTTATATGGTATGAAGGCAAAAAACCGACCAAACGTAAATATGTATAAAAACGCCTTCCAATAAGTTGGAAAGTTCGCCTTCTAAGGAAGGCGTTAAGCGAGGTCAGTGAACGAACGAATGTTTCTTTTCGTCTTCATTTAAGGTGTATTTTGTGGTCTTTCTTAAATTTTGACTTTTCGGTGAGGCTGATTAATTCGTACGTTATAATAATAATCACCGTATATAAACCGCCGTAAAAGTAAGGTATATTTTATGACCATAAAATATACCTTACTTTTACGGCAATATACTGCGTTACGATTAATTTACGATCGTATAACAAGTTCAATTCTTAAAATACTTTACGCAAGGCGTTTTTTGACGGTTGTGTTTATTATAAAACATGGTACATTTTTATTGATTTCGCTTTGCGTGGTGAAAATCATCTTAAGAGTTGTGAATTCATCTTGCGTAGTTACAAT
Organism: Plagodis pulveraria; assembly: GCA_963890685.1. Classification (NCBI taxonomy): domain Eukaryota; kingdom Metazoa; phylum Arthropoda; class Insecta; order Lepidoptera; family Geometridae; genus Plagodis; species Plagodis pulveraria. Next base: position 16,124,118 of record OY982959.1, read on the forward strand.
TCAACGGTAAAAGGTAAAATTTGATTTAAGCTCCAAAGTCGTTTTTCTCAGTGTATGAATAAACCGAACATTGGATCACACCAGTGCTAAACACACACACTACCCTCACACAACAGTGTAAAGTATTATGAAATTGTAAACTAAAATGATTTTTGTATTTTCTTTAAATATTACTCATAAATGTACTATATATTTTGTTGTATGAATAATGCTAAGGCAAACAAAAAATCTATACTCGGACGAAAGGTCCTGGTACTTATTTTACGGGTTCTCGAGAACCTAGTTCAGGAATTAGGAGTATGTATTATAACTTATTTTGTAAAATTGGCTTTTTCAAGATATAAAAAAATATTATTATAATTGAACAATAAATTGAAATTCAACTTATTTGCAAGAATGTGAGTTAGTATTCATACAATACAGTTAAGTTATAAGTTAACTGGTAACAGATCTTCACATTCCACCATGTTTGGCATGCAAAGTAATGGTCCAAGCCTTGCTAATAAACTAAAATACGTACTTACTTATATATACTACCAGCGCACATACAAACTATATACATGAATTACATTATTAACTTGTTCTTTTTTTATGTAACGTGTTCTTAATATTAATATTTAAAAAAATAGTCCCTTAATCAAAATAACTATGCTTTCGCTTTACAAGAAGCGAATGAGTTATTCTGTAATTATTTTTATAATAAAGAATTGAATTCTTCTAAGTAATTAAATTCTAGAAGTATAGTTTGAATACTAGTAAAATTTATTTTTTACTTTACTTTGGGAGCTGCACCAACAGTTTCTCCACGTCTATAAATATTATCGTTTATGGCTATAATATTTTATGTAGGTATACGAGTACCTTCCAGTTTTTGTGTCCTTTTAGTTTTGTAGATCTTAAAAAATATACTTTTTAAGCATCTGAATAAAATAACCTTGACATCGAACTTCGAAATTAGCAACTAGATTCATACCATTAAGGTTACTCTTTATGGTTTAAATTGTAATCTATTGTCAGCCGATCAGTCTCGATGATGATGTGCTAATCATGCGGGGAAAAGGAAAGCTATGTTGGCGAAGATCTACAAAGAATTACTGTTACTTTTTATAACGGAACAAAATAGTACTTTTTACAGTAAAGTTATTTTATAGTTAAAGAGCCCGTCACATTTTTTTTTATCTATGACGATCATTACTGTGTCCACAAAAATGTTCGGCATTGGCATTTATAGCAATTACCAAGTCATCGAGGTAGACGCATAAAAACAGTTACCTATTTGAATTGACTGAAAAAAATGTTTGTCCGCAGGCGTGGAAAATTAAATAAGAACAATTTGTATGTACACTCTTGGCAATAAGTAAAGCTTTATCAGTAACAAAAGTTCCACAATTTTGCAATGAACATAATTATTAAATATTTTATTAATTATAGTGACTTGGAGGAAATGTTGCAATGAGATTCGTACGATCATACAATACTTACTAAATTACAACACTAATAAAAGTTTTAACTACGAGTAGGATTCAATTTTCGGTTTTAAAAGTTTCCTTAGTGTTGTTGACCACTATCTCACCTGATGGTAAGTGATGATGTGGTCGAAGATGTTGTTCAGGCTAACCTAGAAGTACTGACTCTCAAGGACAGCTGCCGGAACACACTGTTAGGTGCATGGCGACAGATTTTCTACTTGACTGGTAACTATTCCAATGTTTGTTAACTACTTCTTTGTGTACTTTTGTTTATATGTGGTATCAGTCATGATAAGAAATAAACATTATTATTATTATTAACTAGCCAGGCGGGCAATTCGCAAAATGTCCTACCACCATGCTATAACGACTGCCATACTCAGACAACAACCAGGACCGACGGCTTAACGTGCCCTCCGAAGCACGGAAGCGCTCAGTAGTAATGTCATTAGCGGTCACCCATCCAACTCATGACCGCGCGCGACGTTGCTTAACTTTGCTGATCAGTTAAGAACAGCTAAGTAAACTTCGCTACGAGCGAGCGCTTCAATAGATTAATTATCATCAGTAGCTAGGTATTTTGAGTACCATTGTGTTTTGAAAAAATGCCGCAGTTACACCGTTTCACAATATTATTCTAATATTTTGTAATTTAATAACAAAAAACTAGAAAATATTAGGTATTGTAATATTTTGTTTTTAAATTACAAAATATTAGAATATTAATATTTTCTAATATTTTGTAATTTATTCCAGTCATAAAATTTTAGGATTCACACGTAGTGTAGTAAATTTCCCCAAGTTTTCTCAAATCAAGGTAAGTATTAATGGACAAAACGGAACCCTTTCAATGAGATGTCGCTATCCGTCTGTCTGTCCTGAGACTTATGGATAGATCACGAACGAACGTACGTTTGTCGTTCTAGCTCGTAAACAAAATAAGGTACAAACATGAAATGTAGATGTTTGAAATGTATTATGCTGCCTCGAAAACTAATATATGACTAGAAGTTAGATTAAATAGTATTTCAGAGGGCTCTAACAAATGAAAAGCTAGCATCGTCTAGAGTTTATTGAGAAAAGCACTCTCATAAAATAAAACCCTCATTTAGATCAAGTCGATGTTAGATTATTTATGATATATGTTCGATCTAAAAAACAAAACAAAACGGAGTCTGAAATTTCGCGGTGTTATGAATCATATCCTGTATTAAAATTTGAATCAACAGATTCTTAAAACGCCGGGTTATGACTTAATTTGTATGCTTTGATCAAGAGCAATATTTTTTATAATTTACGCGTTATTGGGATTCGGAAGGAACTCCAACTGAAACGAGGAGCGACTTGCGCTTAGCCGGTTTTTTTTTATAAACTTAACATTTGTCGTTTAGGTAAACAGTGTGTTTATCTGTGCTTATTTACGGCGTGCTAGTTAATGTTCATAAGTATTTCCGTAAGTCCTATGGAATATTTTATATAACATATATTTCTGAAGTAGTGATGGCTCAGTGGCATTGGCTATGGACTGCCGTGCAGCAGGTCCATGGTTCGAATCCCGCTGCGGGCTTGAGCTGCACCGCATGGTGAAAGGGCATTTTGCGAATGCCCGTCTGGCTAGCGATCACCCTCAAGTAGAAAATCTGTCGCAAAACACCTAACAGTGCGTCTTTCAGCAGTCCATGAGAGCCAGTAAAATTACAGGCACATGAGACCTAACAACTGCACGTCTCACTGTGACGGGCACAGTGCAATTCGTGTTGACGAAATGCATCTGTTATAGGCAGAGGTTAGTCCACTTAACATCACTCAACATCGTGGGCCTGGGCTTGTTCCGTCACAATAACAAAAAATAAACTTATTTATAAATAAATAATAAAAAATAAGGGAGTCCATTGCCAATAGTTACGGTCGTAGGTTTGTACATTTATACACATTGTCCAAGTTGAGAAATAAGGTGTTACAGATTACGATAACATTATTCTTTTGCCGGGGTACTACTTACTACCTCTTAGTAACAACAACAGTTTCTGAATTACCGTCATAAAATAGAAAATCACTGCTATTAAAATTACACTTCGCTGGAGAAACGTGGTCTTCTAACGACTTACAGTCTCTCTACCTACTTACCCCTTTCTCTTAATCTGAATAGGCACGGTTTTAAAATCACTTACTGTTCTCAACCTTCTGATGCTGCTTTAGCTGTATTAGTCGCTGCTAGACACTACCGAGAAAATATCACTAAAAACACGTGTGTAGTTTGACAAATTGTTTTGGGTTTAGTTGTGACGCGTCCGCACTTAGTCGGTGCGCGATACAGACTTCCCCGGTTCAATGCTTGTTGGCGGATGGGTACCAAACGTGCAGGCAATACGCTCTGAAAGTAGGCTTGAGATAGACCGAGAGTTAGTGTCAGACTTAGGTTATCAGAAAGTGTGATATACCCGAGGTCATTGACCCATCGCTACATGAACGAATGATGGGTCAATGGACAATGGAAATATTAATTATGTATTATTGTTTCCGAAGTATTTTTTTTACATACTGAATGTTTTCATTTCCGCGATTAATGAACACTGTCCTTGGTGATAATAAATGACGATAAATCGAAAAATAATTAATAATGTAGGTCATCCTCTTTCTTCTTACTTCAGTTGCGTGGGCACTGATGATAAAATTATACGGATTTTCATTAGAAGCCTTACTGTTATTTCAAAATTAACACATGGCAAAAAGTAAACAAAGTGTGAGCAAATAGTGCAAGGGATAGTATACATATCTGATGTATAAAAGAAAACGTAGGAATGATCTTGGCGATTACTTCATAAGTTCGAAAGTCATTGTTAAACAAACATGCCCACGCTGGGCACTCTGGGCAGCCCTATCCGGCATAGACGTTATTTTACGACATTAGTGTTGTTTCATTTGGCCAATTATGATACAGAAATCTGATAAAAAGGGAGCAAGTACAAAGCTTTTAGTTTTACACTTCAAAATATTAAGTAGTAAAACATCTCACATTTCCCGGCCGCTAGCTCCGAGTCTAAAATAGTGAATGTTCCGATCTAGACCCAGATTTACTCGCGTAGTGAAGTCGGTACGTACATACTAAATAATTGCAGGTGCGTGCTTAGTACAATCAGTCAAGAAAATTTATAAGTTCCTACTGTAACACTTTGACGCAATAAGAATATTTGCATTGTTTTCTTGGTATTTTCTGAATTTATGTAATCATTATTGCGATAAAGTTGTATCTACAGTATATTTTTATTCAGGCAGTATAACCACGGCTGTAGCTACGTCTTTTTACAGCCATCCTTGAAGATAATTAAACTGTGTCCGCAAATTATTACTAGTATGTACTTCCAATATATAGCACCACCAAGTGCCTATAACTGTATGCAATAACTTATGCGAACTCTCAGTATTCAGAGAAGTACTCAGAATCATAACTTAACTATATGTCGACCTATCTATGGATTAGTTAGTACCTAAACGACAAGCAGTGATGGCTCAGTGGCATTGAGTATGGACTGCCGTGCCGCAGGTCCATAGTTTGAATTCCGCCGCGGGATTGAGCTTCACCGCATGGTGGAAGGGGATTTTGCGTATGCCCGCCTGGCTAGCGACCACCCTCAAGTAGAAAATCTGTCGCCAAGCACCTAACGGTGTGTTCCGGCAGCAGTCCTTGAGAGCCAGTGAAATTACAGGCACATGAGACTTAACAACTATGTCTCAAGGTGACGGGCGCAGTGCAATTCGTGACTTGTGACGAAATGCATCTGTTTATAGGCAGAGGTTAGTCCGCTTAACATCAGGTGGGCCTCGTGCTTGATCAGTCATTCTTGGCACCCACCACTGCAGTGTGATATTCTACCTCGAAGCAGTTTTTTTTTAGGGATGACATATATATGATGACTACCGCTGTCGGTCGTTCAGCTCCACCGGATTTTGGGCGAGTGAAGGCTCTCTTATAGCCCGGGAGCAGTCGTTTGCAAACACTACTGAGTTTATATGTGAAGGACACTGTAGCAAGTAAAACGAAACAAGAACTAACGCCCCGAAGTGCAGTGCATTCCTTTTTTTTACAGCTGATAGGCTTGCCTTTGACCACTATCTCACCTAATGGTAAGTGATGATGTGGTCGAAGATGTAGGCTAACCTAGAATTACTAAAGGACAGTGGCCAGAACTCATCGTTTGGTGCTTGGCGACAGATTTTCTATTTGAGGGTGGTAGTGGTTGGCTAGCCAGGCGGGCATTCGTAATAATGCCCTACCACCACGCAAAACATAAAGAGTCCAGCATAAAGAGGATGAAGTCATTGGTGACAATGCATATGTAATGGGCAGGCGTGACCGCTTACCAACAGATGCGCAACTTTACCGTCCCAGTGACGTCATAAGCATAAAGGCCGCCATTGAATAATGTTTAAGCGCAAATTTTAATAGTTGAAATAAAAAGATAGATTTCGTTTAGTTCAGGGCTCCTAAAAAAATATTAAAAATGTTAGGCGTATATTTCGTTGTTGTGAATAATATCTATACTTGTTTACGATGACGGAACTCCATAATTCTGACATTATAATTTTGCTTTAACGCCTGTGTTGTTACTTCAATAGAACACCAATGTATGTACTTAACATATTTGACAGGGTAACCGTAAACGAGCTGAAGTTCATCATAATTAGGTATACAGGGTTATAAGAAAAATGCTAAAAACTTCTTAAATTTGACTTCTGTTAGTAAAAACAATTTTTTTTTAGTAGAAGGTTATTTATTTTTAAGTTTTCTTACTATTTACTTTTATGTTTTTGTTTATGTATTTGTGACGGAGTAAGCACGAGGGGTGCCGGGTTAGGATGTCACCCCCATTTCTACCTGTTGGTGTCGTAAGAGGTGGCTAAAGGTTAAATACCGGAAGGTGGACAGCAGTGCCTTCTGAGGAACTGATATCTTAAACTACGATCCCCAAGACGCCCACCAAGCGTTGGGATTATGGCCAACCCCCCCTATGGTGAGGCCTGTGTTCAGCAGTGGACAATCCGGCTGATATAGTAAGCACGAGGAATACCTGATGTTAAAAGTTTCTAGTGCCAGTAATTTATTATTTCATATATTTAATTTCTTTACTCGATGTAAATATTCAAAACGTTATTCACAGGGAGCGTTTCGCGGTCTAGTGTTGTTGTTGAGTTTTCAAATGCAAAGTAAAAAGCTCTTTTGAGCTATGCTTTACTAAGAGTGCTTCACCGCAGACCACAGCGTTGCTTAATATGAGATAAACAGTGCTCAAATGTGAATAATTAGTTTGCAGGTACGGCAATCGCGAACGAAGTTCCAGGTACGGAAATCGCGAACGAAGTCGCAGGTACAGCTAGTCGCGTAATAATACATACTTCAGGATGTCGGTCGGGTTGTTCGTTCTACTGATATATTCCCGAGTGGTAGATAAGACAATCTGTACGCTAAATAAAATTATTAAGTGCATATTGTACATTTATTTCCCTCATTCTTCTGGAATTATGATAATAAATTTTAATCTCCACACAAAATAGGTCGGCATTCCAGATACGAACTTCGGTTGGCCATTAAGTGACCCCAGCTCTGAAATAAAAAAAGACATCTTATTTTAAAAGTGACACTCAAAATACATTACTAGGGCTCTTGATTTAGAGCTTAGCGTTATCTATTTTTGTAAATTCTTGGGATTTAATTAAATCTAAGATTATATTCTTGTTCTTGCCATATATAATCCTACAGGAGGTACCCACGATGATTAATTTTACCTAATTTACTACAGCATAAAAATAATGAGTGGTGGTGTTAGTGCACTTTTTTCAACAGTTACATGAGACACAGCTTGAGTAATAAATAAAATTATATCTAACACTCGTAGTTCGTTCAAAATGCGACACAGACCGTAAGAGAAAGAAAATGTTTGATGGTTTGATCACAGCTTCAAAAACACATTAAAACTAGGGCTTTCAGCATTGTTCTGTTAAAATAAAAATATTTTATTTACCCATTAAAAAGCGCTGTCTAACTTACCTTTGAAGCAGTGATGGCACAGTGGCATTGGCTATGAACTGCAGCAGGTCCATGGTTTGAATCCCGCCGCGGCCTTGAGCTTCATCGCATGGCCTAAGGGCATTTTGCGAATGCCCACTTGGCTAGCGATCACCCTCAAGTAGAAAATCTGTCACCAAGCACTTAACGATGTGTTCCAGCAGCTGTCCATGAGAGCCAGTAATTCTAGACTAAGCCTGTTAAACCTTCGACCACATCGTCACTTACCATCAAGTGAGACTATGGTCAAAGTCTTTCTTCTTAGCATTAAAAAAAACAAAGATTAATGCAAAACCAGCAAAACTAAGAAAGACAATGTGTTCTTCATGAAATCTGCCTATCTTATCATAAAATATATCAAAATCTGGTTTTTGAGTTATCATGTCATTAAATAGTGTTATAACCCTAGCTATAGGCCCTATAGCTAGGGTTATAACACTGTATAGGGGCATTATAGGCACGCACGGAGTGTTTGTCCGCCGGTGCAGCAAACAGACGATGTCGTCGGCAAAGGCCGTGATCGGCCCCAGGCCCCCAGCGCCGCGCCTATTAATTTGACGGCACGTTCAATTCCAACTCTTCTAACGCGGACGGTTTGGCGATTTGATTGTGAAACAACTGATAATAATGTAAGATAAGTAGCATATTACACCTTAACTTTAATGTATTAAAGCCATACCTGAGACGTATAATGGGGGCTATATGTATGGGTAGTACACATTTTTTAATTTATCTGTAAAATTTACGTTGAATCCTTTCTACCATGAGTGTGTATTTATTTTCGTATGGATCCCAAATTATCGCGTAATATATAATGCATAATATACTAAAATTTGAGGCTCCTAAATAGTTAAATGTTTGAAATAGTCTGTTACAAAAATCTAACATTTCTTGAACTTTTTCTTTAAGAATGTACATAAAATATAATGTTCTACTCTACTCAATGAGCTAGACGATTACACCTCGCATGGCAGGATACCAACAAGTGTTTTTCATCTTCCATCTCATTTTAAGGTATCTTCTACTTTTCTGTGGCCTTGTTCTATATTAAGAAGACATCATTTGCCAGCGGAGCGCATGTTCTGCCGTTCAATGACTTCTTGCATGCCTACTTCCGGTACAACATATGTTCTACCGGAAGAAGTCAACGAAGATGACACCTGATAACTTAAGCAAAATATATAAATAATATTCTCGTTCCAAGCCGTTGATGCCGACATTATTAAATAAAAATTTTAGGCTATTACTTGTCTTTGACTCAACGTTACTTACAGCCTACGAAATATTCGTAGGTTACAGCGAACCATATATCAATGTGCTACCGTGCTGGCACCTATTAAAGTTTCAGGGGCTGATTGCTTCTGTGGTCAAACCACAGATGACACTGAATACAACAATGATAAAAAATGTTCTACCTTAGCTCCTCTCTGTTATAAAATATACTGATATTCTGGTTTAGCGACATCTATCAAGGTAGCATTAAACTAACAGTTTTGCAGTTCTGCTACTCACCGCTAGATAGAGGCTATTGTCGGTAAGTAATAAATATAGCATCAACCAGGATTGAAAAGATTTTATAGTAAGTATTTTATTAGTAAGTATTGTTATTGATATCTAAATAATAATAAAACAATAGGTAGTTTTAGGTTTGTATTACGTAGGGAACAGCTGTACTGTAGTGACATAGGCAACTGTAATTTAGTACTTAACTACAAAATATCACTTTGATGTTACCAAGAAAATTTCGCATTACACAACACTAGATGTCGTTAGTTATATTAGAAATGATATCGAAACAAAAGTTTAAAAACTATCTTAGCATAATATTACATCGTAATATAACTTGTAAGTAAATCTTTGATGAAATTAGATCTCAGATCATGAGAACAAGTTCTTCTTCACGGTATGAATTGAAGAATAAAAGTGACTACTGTTTAATAGTAACTTTTCAATAGTGGGTAACATACCATAATTAATTCAGAGCAACTTACCCGATTTTACAATATCTAATTAGTACAGGTAACAGGTACATGAAAATCGATCGACCAAGTCAGGTGCTTTTCGAACAGTACCTACAATAAACTGTATTAATAAAGTATACTTGAATGGCACTTATTGAAACTTATATAATGTACTAAACTTAACTTAACTTAGTGTAGGTAGGTACGTCTGCATAAGGTGCGAGACAATCGATAACATTAAATATTTATATATCTATTTGATAAGGGAAAAAGTAAACGTGACCTGAATAGAATAAAAAAATCATTTAATGACAAAAAAGCGAGTTTACCGTAGTCGGTGCCTCGCGACATGTTACGTATAAATCACAGGGGGCGCCTCCCTCGCCCCACTCAGCATTGTAGGGCAACCATCTAATGTTTGAGAAACGTGGGACTCGGGACTGAATGACCTCGCTTGGTTTGCTACGAATGCTGAGACGTTGAAATACGGGCTAAGTCACAAACGTGCCACTGATTATTAAAAATGGCACAGGTCGTTCTCAGATTTCACCCCTTAGAAAATGTTAAGGTATCTTACTCTCACCTAATGATCAGTAATTTTCGTACGTAGATAAGTTTTCTTGGGCATATATGTATGACAACATGCTTCGATAGTTAAAGTTAGTTAAGATATTATGGTCTTGTGCGGTCGCTATGAGAGACACCGTTTGACAGTCCTTTTATTAGCATGGTGGAAGGGCATTTTCGTTCTAGAGTTGAAAATCTGTCGCCAAGCACCTAACGATGTGTTCCGGCAGCTGTACTTGACAGCCAGTAATTCTAGATTAAGCCTGTTAACACCTTCGACCACATCATCACTTACCATCAGGTGAGATTGTGGTCAAAGGCTTACCTATCAGCAATAAAAAAAAACATATTATAACGCTCATAAAAGGAAAATTCAAGTTGAACGACAAAAACATTTTGATTAATACATCCTACTACACAGTTTGTGATTACTTAAACGACAAATATGTTTGGACAAGTCCGCCTCTGCCTAGCTATCTCCTGCGACCTGCGTAATTTAAACAAATATTGTAATAATTTTATTATATAGTATGTAACACATTGTTAAAAGTACTTTAAAGGAATGGCCTCGAGTTTCTTACCCGTCCTTTTCGCAGTGGCTCTATATAATTTTTGTTAGGTGAACGTGGCAGTACAATGTAGAATATTTTAATATTAAAATTTGTAATTGACCTTCATAGGAGAAGTTAAATTGTATAAATAATTTTGACGTTGCCTATGAATGCCCAAATAAGTTAATATAATTCAAAATAATCTAAAAATATGTTAATGATATAATATAAATGATAGATTCAGACATTACTTTTTGAAACCCATATTTAATAATAACAAATATTTTTAAAATTATTTTCAGAAAACAAAATTATTATTTTAATAAAACACTTAAAAATATATCTAGTGACAATTCCACCTAATTTACCTGTTAAGCCGACGTGACGTTGAAAACGCCACGCAGCCAAACCGGAAGAATTTTTGACGCGTTTCGCTTCTACACGAAGCATCCTCAAGAGGTCTTGACTCTACGAGCGCACGATCGATTTCTCTTTCTCGAAATATATTTTTAAGTGTTTTATTAAAATATTAATTTAATGTTTTCTTAAAATATTTTAAAAATGTTTGTTATTACTAAAAATAATTATGTGTTGAAGATATGGGCATCTCAGACAAAATAGGACGTCAGAAATGCCACGTCGTTCCTGATGTCACGTAAGCTTAGCAGGAAATAAAATATACAGAGTTATTGGAAAAATTGGGTTTTTGGTAAAATGGTAACAACCTCTTAGGGTTGACTTCAGCTAGTCCTAAGAAATATTTTGAATTTTTTTAATTTTTATTTTTAATGTATTAAAAAAAGAAATGTGTTTTTTATATGTTTTTGACTGAATAAGCACTAGGACCACCTAATGTCAAAAGTCACTTGTGCCTGTATGTATTAATTCATATTTTGTATTACTTTACTCGATGTAAATATTCAAAACTGTATTTAAAAGGAACACGGTGCGGTCCAGTGTTGCCGCGGTGGGCGCTCTTGGCTCGGAGTAGGCATTAAAACAAAAAAAAAAACAATATGTTTGTTAGGACTAGCAGAAGTCAACCATATGAGGTTGTTAGCATTTTACCAATAACCCTGTATAGAAGCGTATCTAGACGTGCCATAGAAATTATCGAATTAATGTAATATTACTATTGATTCCCAAAAATGCCAAAGTGTCGTCTGAATCTGAAAAACAGTAAGTATCACAGTAAGTGTAATATTAAGTAAGTATGACAGTAAAGTATCTTTAACTTACAAACGGACAAATTTACGACTCAAAAAAATATAGTCATGTGCGGGATTCGAACCCGCCTCCATCCACTCCTATAGTCGGGGTATGCTCTGACCGACTGAGCTAACATGGCTGTATGACTCATAGCTCTATCTGCTCTCGTTCTTCCACCATCGTATGGGGATGGTCGCACATGACTATAAGTTTTTGTCTCGTAAATTTGTAATTTTGTAATGTAATCCGCAGATCAGGCGTTATTGCAATATAATAATATGAAAAATAATCTATATCTATCATATTTTTTTAGTATTTGTTAGTATCATCTTGAAAATTTTATTTTCATTCTGAAATAACATTCGCAGGGCCGCTATCTGGGACACAGTCCTGGGAATTTCAAACAGATACAACCTCTACACGGGTAAGGATGATCTTTTCCCCGGATCCCACATTTTTATAACGATCCGACATACACACGGGCTTTTTGCGAAGTAATATCGCAGTGCGGACCCGAGGTGGAGAATACTTTAGCACTTGCCACGTGGAGAAATAGGACTTTGCAGATTAGTGTAAGGAAATATTCAAGGGGTATGTCTGAATTAGTTTTGCTACACACGGATATGAACCACGTCTACTAATAAATACAAGTACTTATAAGATGAAGTATTATAAGTAATATAGGTTGTTTTGTTCGCCTTTAATTGAGTGATGTACTTTTCTCATAACTACCCATTCATGCAAAACATGATGGTAGAGTTAATTGTTCGAAAGTTAATAGTACAAGAACACAATAACATAGGTAGGTACCAACGCAGAGATCTCCTAATTGCCACTACCTTCGTATGGGTCTAATATTTTTTTACCTACGTACGAGGCTGGAGTCATCGTTTAAATATTAATATTTTGTTGGCAATTATTTTTATTTAAATAAGGTATTAATATTTTTTTTATGGCATAGGAGGGCAAACCAGCAGGCGGCTCACCTGGTGGTAAGTGATCACCGTCGCCCACGAACATCCGCAACACCAGAGGTATCGAGGATGCGTTGCCGGCCTTTGGAGATGGAATATGCTCTCTTCTTGAAGGCCCCATATATAATGATCACGCACTAAAACATTAACCTCGTTTTGCGCAGTTAGATCAAAACTATCCTATGTCTCAAACGATTTCCATATCAAATTTCATCCAAATCGGCCTAGTAGTTTTGGCGTGAAAGCGAGACAGACAGACAAAATTACTTTCGCATTTATAATATTAGTATGGATTGATAGTAATATTAATGGAATAGTAACTTTTTTTAAATGTACTTTAAAAGAAAACTAATTTAAATACATAACCTCTGTTTTGAAGTCAGTAAAAATAATATATTTTAGATCCTACGATAAAGCGATGAAGGTATTATTTATATATATTACGGATAAATCAATAATTTGTTTGAAGAAATAAACTTTGTAACAATTACAAATGAGGGAGTTGAATATTTTGTTCGCTTAATATGTAAACAAAATTCCTTTGATGTGAACAAGGTATGAACCTTACTACGAGTTCTCATGTGGTATAAACAATCCACTTGACTCTAAAGCTAAAGCGAAGTTGTGAATATGTACTTTATTAAGTTCTTTAGTTACTTTGTTTATAAGAAAAGTACAAAATGTGTAACTATACTATATATACGTACCGAAACGCATAGTGCGGTTGTTTCAGTTAAGATTTAAAGATTTCGGTCTGAAAGTCGATGGACGCACATAACTCGCAAACATTTAAAATAAAGAAAAAACCTTATATTAGGAACCATCATCAGTTTTTATTTTCATGACAAAGATTGGTACGCATTTTTTTTAAAGTTATTGTAACGGACCAAGCTCGAGGCCCATCTGATGTTAAACGACTTACCTCTACCTATAACAGATGCATTTCGTCACAAGTCACGAATTGCATTGCGCCCGTCACCTTGAGACATAGTTGTTAAGTCTCATGTATCTGTAATTTCTCTGGCTCTCAAGAACTGCTGCCGGAACACACCGTTAGGTGCTTGGCGATAGATTTTCTACTTGAGGGTGGTCGCTAGCCAGGCAAGCATTCGCAAAATGCCCTTCCACCATGCGGTGAAGCTCAAGCCCGCGGCGGGATTCGAACCATGGACCTGCTGCGCGGCAGTCCATAGCCAATGCCACTGAGACATAACTGCTACAAAATATATTGTTACTTGTAAAAAACATTTCTTTTTTACAAGTAACAAAAAAATCCTTTTTGTAAGTCAGACTTTGTAATAAATCTATATATCTTCTTTTTTTTATGCTGATATGTTAGTCTTTGACCACTATCTTACCTGATGGTAAGTGATGATGTTGTTGGAGATGTTGTTCAGGCTACCCTAGAAGTACTGGCTTTCAATGACAGCTGCCGGAACACACTGTTAGGTGCTTGGCGACAGATTTTCTACTTGAGGGTGGTAGTTAGCCAGGCGGGCATTCGCAAATTGCTCTACGACCATACTATAACGACTGCCATCCTTAGACAACAACCGGGACCCACGGCTTAACGTGCCCTCCGAAGCACGGAAGCGCTCAGTAGTAATGTCACTAGCGGTCACCCATCCAACTCATGACCGCGGGCGACATTGCTTAAATTTGCTGATCGGTTAAGCACAGCTAAGCAATTGTCGCTACGAACGCTTCAAAATTATATATTCTATAGGCAACTACTTATAATAAAACAGAACACTCTGTAGCTGATACTGATGCCAAATCAGTATTTTTTTAAAATGTTGTCTGTCTGTCTCTTTGTCTTTCTGTCTGTACCCCGGCCGCACATCACGCCAAAACTACTGAATGAATTTCAATGAAATTTAGCACGATTTGATGTACACCTAGTTGTAATTTATGAACGCGTAGTCCGATTTCAATCGTTCTTTTTTTGTTAGAACAGTGACAAGTGACTCCACAAACAGCCCAGCACCCCACGGGCAGCCCGGCACCCCACGTGCAGTCCGGCAACCCACGGGCAGTCCGACACCCCATGGGAAACCCGGCACCCCACAGGCACCCCGGCACCCCACAGGCAACCCGGCACCCCACAGGCACCCCGGCACCTCACGGGCACCCCGGTACCCCACGAGCACCCCTGCACCCCAAGTGCAGCCCAGCACCCCAAGGGCAGCCCAGAACCCCACGGGCAGCCCGGCGCCCCACGGGCAGCCCTGCACTCTACGGGCTGCCTGGCACCCCACGGATGGCTCAGCATCCCATGGGCAGCCTGGCACCCTTATATAAATTTGCAAACTTGCTAAGATAAAACCCTAAAATCGGGAACATCCGCCTCAATCACTTTTTTAACCATCTGTCTTTTGCCTGATAATGCGCAATGGAAGTGCACAATCTATAGTTACTTACTTAAGTATAGATTGTGCACTTCCATTGCGCAATCTCCGAAATGTATCCGGCAAAAGACAGATGGTTAAGGATGGCACCTCACGCGATTCAGTTATTACTAATCTATAGAGGAATGAATCAACGAGTACACTAATAAATGTAATTTACCTTACAATAAAAAAAAGAAAAGAGGTATAGTCAACAGAATGTGTATTTTTTAAACTAAGACTACGTTGGGGAAGACACGACTCAAACACTCAAATAAAAGTATATGTGCGTATTTGAATAATTTATTAAATAATTTATTTGATAAATAATTATTTTAATTGGTCATGACCGTTCCTAATACGCTGTTGCACAAAACTCATCCCGCTACATAAAATTATTAATTTGCATGTAAAAAATTAAGGAAAAATTTATGGTAGGGGACAAGTTGACGAATATGCCAGCTCGTATCTTCAGCGTACCCTACAAGGCGATCCTCTTCTAAGTACCTGAAAAGGTGCCAATAAACAATCCCCTTTAAAACGACTTAACTACCAATTCATAACAAACCAAATTAAACCGTATAACAATCAAACAAAGTTAAGTTTTACTTGACAGCAATAGTTATTTTTGTATAACTGTATCATGTTTCAGGGAAGTTCTTCAAGAAACAACGGGTTTTCCTCTGGGGTCACCCCGGGAAAGGGCGGTTTTCCATCTAAATCTCCCGAACGAGGGATTCCAAAGCGAATTACTGAAAAGATGTACCAAGTGAGACGAAAAATGTAGGTACTCATACGAATGTGTTCGTATATTCCTAAAGGGAAAACAGGATTTCAAAACATTTCTTGTTTATTGAAATTGAGATTCAAGATACAGGGACAATTTCAGAGATTTTTTTTGCAGAGAGTCATAAAGCACTTTTTTGATCAATTCAGAATTGATATTACGTCGAGTTCGATTTTTATTTTATACAAATATACCATCTCCACAATGAAACGTGAAAAGACACTATCGTAGGAGGTTCAACCTATAAGACAGGGGCTTTTCGCGTTTTATTGTGTATTTAATTTATAACTCTATTACCAGAACAAAAATTACAGCATGCCAATAATCACGTTGACGAATAATACAGATTAGGATTTCTGTGCACGTGCCGTTTTCCATACAAAAGTAGTTTCCTACGACAACAATAACAAACCTAAGATAACAAAATTTAGATTCGTTATAATTACCAAGTATTCATATCCGTCAAATTTTGCATGCATGTCGTTGAGTCTAATGTTTACGGGTTGCCAGTTTCCTGTTTTATTATTTATATGATCTCTTAATTTTACAATAAGAACTCCGATACTACGTAATAGATTTTACAGAATAATTTTGAAATATATTTTATTTCACAGAAAACTGACAAAGGACGTACATGCATTGAATACTTTGTAGGTATATAAAATAGATTAGCCTTTAGACTATAGTCTTACTGCTTGGTTTGCGAACAAGACTGCCAAGATGTCGACGAGAGACGCGATGACGTCTCGACCAGACCACCGTCTGCGCCGGCTGACGACTTACTAATGTGACTATGATCATGTCTGCCAAGGCACAGTCTGTCTAGTAAGCCGACCATAACAGTCGGTACGACGGTAGTAGTTCCACAAGGCTCGTGTGGGGAACAAATACTGTCACCTCAAAACCTTTTCAGGCAATCATAGAAAACTTATAAAAAATATCCAAATCTGTACTAACTCATTTTCATTTATCTCCCTCCCTCTGTTTACTACCTTCAATGCTGCAAGCGTGAAAAGGCGGATATGCACCATTAAAGTAACTAGGTTGTTGGAAGTGCATCATATGTAGGTTCTAAATCTTAAATACTTAGTTATTCCTACATAGATGTTGTCATTCTAAAATCCAAACTTACCCTTTGAAAAGTGTTTATATATTGATGTGTTGCACTTGTGATCCAAAACATTGAAAAGATCCAAACTCGCAATGTAAGTCATATCATCACTTTGCGTTTTAACCGCCCTTTTTCGCGCCAAAAGTTTTTCAATATGGCCGGCGAGAGCCACGCGCTGCCACCATTAAACACCGACACTTCACCGTTGCTATAAACCCACAAATCATGAAACGTGCCTACGCTAAAAACACTCAATAATACACTTTATCGCTTAAATAACAAAGCTCTCTGTGGGTGAGATCACTACGCTCTATCAACGCGAACAAAATGCTTTCCCCAACAAATTATTTTGAACCTTGAAACCACAATGAGGAAAACTTATTTTCAATTAATTCTCACGAAATATCGTGATACGAACAAAGAGAGCGAAAAACGAGGCCAACATTCGTTAATAATGTAACGTATTTATATATATTTGTAAACAGTATTTTCACCGCCGCACGCCGTTGTCTACCGTTCTAAAATTTGTTTATTAATGACATCGAAGATTTAAACAAAAATCTCTACGGAAAAATAACAACTTTTCTTTTACTCACTTCTCTTAGTAACTACGGTTTAATCTGATCTTCATATGGGGAAATATTAAAACCTTGTTGGTTTTCGCGTGGCTTTCAGTTTCTAGTTGAACTCTGAAATGAATGGACGTTGGAAATTTGACAGCTGGACTAGTTCAGGTTCTACCAGGTTCTACATAGAAGTTTAAATTGGAATAAGCAAAACATTTATAAACAATTAAATTTTGTTCTTGTTAAAAAAATATTGGTTGTTTTTTTTTAATAATACTGATTTTTACATCTTTTATATCTGCGGCCTAATTTATATGGCATCGAGCGTTCCGCATCTAATCAATACACGGGTGGTGCGGCGCCGCGACGGGCGCGCTCTAACTTCGTCTAACATCGGAGCTGTTCGGTAGTCCTCGCCTCCGAACGAGACGCTCGTCTACGCTGAACCGTTCTCGCTTCAATCGTAATTCCATTTTCCGCCCGCCTTGGCAAATTGAAATGTCGTAACTCTTGGGGGAATATCGGCTTTCTGCCCAAGAAAAATATTCTGCTAAGGCATTGTAACGACGCTTCAGTTATTATGGAATATTTCCAGTCCATCATACAGTTGGGGTGCGTCCCCTAAGATGGCCGTAATCGTGAATCTGCCCGCCACTTGGACGCTTGTAGACGTATAACTCCCCTTCATTTTCGACTGTCGACTCAATATTTCGTACAGGGATTATTTCTTTGTCACGTTATAATGGAATTTTCAATTCATTGTTACACGTTCAATAGTAGGTCTGTTTCGCGCCGAACGGTAACTGCAACAGGCTTGGGGTAGGTCAAGAATAAGTTTCATCATAAACGTAATAAGTTTTGCTCGCACGTCACAACTTGTGAAGTTTCTGCTTACGTAGGCAAAAAAGATTTTTGTACTTCGATTCAAGATTCTTGTTAATGAAAAGTTTTTATATTTAATATTATTTCTAGTTAAGAAACAATTAAATTATTAATATATCTAAGGCTTCTAAGAAATCTAAGGAATCTAGTATTTTTTAATCGAAAATGTTATAGGACCGCTTAGATTCTACACAAAACTTTCACGATAACACAGCATACAGGTATATGTATACCTATATCAAAAAATAAGAAAACTTTCTTACATTTACGAGACCCACACACAAAAAAGTGACCTCCTAAAGGGGTACAAGTACCGACACAGCGTTATATTAGTGGGAGGCCCAGTAGGTCAGATAAATTGAACCCTACGCGGCCTGTGTTCACACGTAAATAACATGTTGGGTACGGGGAGGGTGGCTCTGACCTGACAACCAACAACATCCTCCGAACTCTAATAAACAAACAAATTGCGACCTTTATACATCGTAATAAGAGCATACTCTACCTTTTTAGGCGTAACTAGATTATGGCAAAGTTACGAACCGATTTTCAGCTTACGCATTCATTCTCAACCCTTTTTAAACCTTATCACGTTGCGATAAAGACTTTTTGAGCAATAAAAGTGATAGAGATGAGGAGAATGGATTTCGTCGAACACGCAACAGGAGTAAACTTGTGTCACGGCTTGTTAATCTTGTGTTTAAGTTTTGGTTAATTTGTTGTACAAATCAACACATTCACTTTGAATTTTATTTTTGATTCTTGTTCACTTGTTTTCTAATGTGTTTATATCAAATTATATGTATTGTATTAAAGCTTATTTAAGCTCCCGGAGATTATTTGTAGCATGCTTATAAGTTTCTCGATGTTATGGCCTATATGGCTCGTGAGTTGCATGTTTATATTGTTACTGTAATCTGTGGTTACATGGCATGCGGGTATTGTCTTATCAATGAGTTTTTTTATTGTGACGGAACAAGCATGAGGCCCGCCTGACGTTAAGTGATAAAATCGGCCTATAACATACATAGATACATTTCAACTGCAATGTGCCCGTTACACTTAGACGTAAAGTTGTTTATGTACCTGTAATTTTCCTGATTCTCAAGGAATGCTGCCGGCCCTGTGTAGCACTACTGACACTGTGCTTGGCGACAGATTTTCTACCTTGTGATGAATTTTAAACTGACGTGACAGTGGAGATCGAACCATGCATCTGCGGCACGACAGTTCATGGCCGCTCATATAGCCAATTGCTAAAAAATTGAACAAAAGCCTCTTCTATTTATCATATACCTAGTACGTGCATGTTACTGGTTTAAGACAACAGTTTTCTTAACTTTAGTATTATGCATGAGATGTGTATCTCGCTGCCAAAGATAGTACATTTTTATTATTTTTTTATAATTCATTAAAAAAAGATTTAAAAATGAGCCAAAAGATTGAATTAAAATATTATTTGTTCCCTTTAAGTAATTAATAGTCTTTGTACAGTAATTCGATGAGTAAGATTTTATTTCCATTCCTAGGTAAGTAAGGTGAGTCTGGAAAATATGTTTCTTAAGAGGGATCTTATTAAGGGATAAGCCCGCCTATTGTACTGTAATATTGTATTTAATTAATCTGTGTAATTTGGTTAGGTAACTATAGAGAATTATCTGCATATCTAGTCACAAATTATAATAGTGATAGTAAACCTCTTTCACTGAATAAAAGACTCAAAACAACTCTCGACCTTAGCATAACGAAGCTTACGTAATTAAATCATTATTCGTATTAAATTCCAAGAAATCTTTTAAAGTGAAAAGTAAAAGTTTCACTCAGGCGGTTTTTCGGAATCGTCCTTTTTCGTTGAAGGAGTTAGGGTTAGGTTAGGGGGAGGGAATAGGATGAGAGGAGGGGAACGGGAGGGGGGAGGGTTCGAGTCTTGCATTAATAATGTTGATATCGCCCGCCTTACGATTAATTTGATTATTTGTGTTTTGGGTTAAACAAATGGTTATTAGTACGTATACCTTTGGTTAATTGTATCTGTATTATATCTAAGCTTTTGACATTATTGGAATAATATAAGAAAATGTGTATTTAATTGACCAAACAGAGGTTTTCGTAGCAAGTTATTACTGTTCGTAGGTTTGTATATATTTGTATGAATGCGCGTCCAACGATTTTGAATGCGTGACCAGATTTTAATAGAAGGTAGTTGATATTTATACAATTTTTGTAAGATAATGGGTTTGAAAGCAATTTGTACGATACGCAATTCGTCCACGTTGTAATTTAAGTCTGATAAAATCTCCAACCTCTACAATTGCCTTTGGGTGTGGGACGGAATGCGTATTTGACGAAATGCTTACTGTACGAAATGCGTAATTGATGAAATACGTTCTTGACGTAATGCGTATTACACACCTGCTTTAGTCCAGTACGCCTTTCGTCAAGTACGTATTTCGACCAACACCCAAAGGCAATTGTAGTGGTTGGAGATTTTATCAGACTTAAATTACAACGTGTTGGTTGAATGGTTTATAATATAAAATTATCCTTGTATTAATTTAACCTGATATTGGTAAAATTAGGCGTAACACATGGTTTATCAATCATCACATAAAAATATCATGCCTATAAAATGTTATACGACCGAATTTAAAACAAGTAAATTTTTCTTTAAACACATAAATAGTATTGAACTGTAACAGCCGACTCGTCCACTGCTGAACACAGCCTCCCCTACTAAGGGGTATTTGCCATAATCTCCACGCTCGGCAGGTGGCTTGGGGAACGCAGTGTAAGATGGTAGTTCTTTAGAAGGTGCTGCTGCCCACCTTCCAGTGTTTTCCCTTAGTCGCCTTTTACGACACCCACGCCACGGGATGATATGGGGCAATTCTAACGCGGCACCCCACGGTAATAAACATAAAGTGCTCGTAGCGAAGTTTACTTAGCTGTTCTCAACCGATCAGCAAAGTTAAGCAACGTCGCGCGCGGTCATGAGTTGGATGGGTGACCGCTAGTGACATTACTACTGAGCGTTTCCGTGCTTCGGAGGGCACGTTAAGCCGTCGGTCCCGGTTGTTGTCTTAGGATGGCAGTCGTTATAGCATGGTGGTAGGGCATTTTGCGAATGCCCGCCTGGCTAGCTACCACCCTCAAGTAAAAAATCTGTCGCCAAGCACCTAACGTTGTGTTCCGGCAGCTGTCCTTGAGAGCCAGTACTTCTAGGTTAGCCTGAACAACATCTTCGACCACATCGTCACTTACCATCAGGTGAGATACCTAGTGGTCAAAGGCTAAACTATCAGGCATAAAAAAAAAAAAAAAAAAAAGTAAGTTTATTTAATATCGGCTGTGCAACTTCACATTAACTTATAAAGAATAGGAACTTTCTATTTATTGGAAAACCGGACATTATTAATTATATTTTGTTTATAGCATATGATAGGTAAGGATATAGATATATTTAAGATATATATTTCTAATAATATATGTATACATTCATATATTTGTCGGAGTTAGTTTGCTACGAGACTGGCAACATTTTATCCACGTTGTTCTAGTCTTTGGTCGCTACTAGTCTATAGTTATTTGAGATACTGTGACTCAGCCTTAGAAGTTTACGTCACAAGACACGGCGGTGGGCTCGGCAGTCTGTTACCGACCTCCGAAGGCGACATAGCTGAAATCGAATCTATATTGAGTGCATATAGTGTAAGTGTTGACAGTGATGAGAACCGTGGTGAATAACAACCACTACAATAGGTCTAGAATAAATATGATAAAGTTCATTAAGCAAAGCTTATAGCGATTACACGTACAGCGTGTTTTTCGTAGCTCTCATCACATTCTGTATTCAGCAGAGGCGACAGACCCGACGCAGGCGTCGCGACAGTAGTCTCCACGGAATATTGATATATTAAAAATATATATAAACAAAGAGTTTCATTTGTTATGCGGTATTTTCTAATATACAATCTTTTATTACATAATTGGATAAGTAAAATCAATAAACATGATAATTAGATAAGTAGAAAATCTGTTGCCAGGCACCTAACGGTGTGTTCCGGCAGCTGTCCTTGAGAGCCAGTAAAATTACAGGCACTTGAGACTCTACAACTGTATGTATCAGAGTGACGGGCGCAGTGCAGGTCGTCACTTGCGACGAAATGCATCTGTTATAGGCAGTGGTTACCGCTCAACATCAAGTGAGCCACGTGCTTGATCCGTCACAATAACAATTCAAAAAATTAGATATACTTACATATATATATATAGTCAAATAGGCTGAGTCTTTACTGCCCACACATAGCGTTCTACAGTTATTAGTTACGAGTTCTGCGATCTGCGTAAAGTAAAGGGATCTAACATTTGTAATCGACAATGCTGTTACCAAGAAACGATTTGTTATTCGGTACTCTTAATATGGAAAACAAGAAGAAACTGATTGAACTGAAGAACTCAACAGCTCGCTATTTGTAACGCAGTGAACTCGGAACGCAGATCTATGAACTCAGAACTCTATACCGTTCGGTATGGTACTGAACGTAAAACTATCGACCAGTTAACGTTAACAAAGTGCTTGCTAAATTTAACAGCAGATGTAACAACAGTACTAAATAACTTTATCAGGGGCCAGTAATCGGTAATTTTGACTGCAAACGTCACGTTCTTATGAGTATTATAATAAATTACTTAGACTTAGACCATCCGGCTGATACAGTACAGTATCAGTGGGATAGTCCACTGCTGAACATACCCTCCCCCAATACGGCGGGGCTTGCTTTTGATCCCCACGCTTGGCAGGCGGCTTGGGGATCGCAGTGTGAGATATCAGTACCTCGGAAAGTGCTGCTGCCCACCTTCTTTAGTGTTTACCTTAGTCGCCTCTTATGATACCCACGGGTAGAGATGGCGGAGTGAAATTCTAGCCCGGCACCCCACGGGATTCTAGGTACCTGTTGATATAATAAGATATTACTGTATAGTTATATGTTATAACCGCTTGCTAGCACGTTTGGCGTTTCTAAATACAGTACTTCAGGTATCTGTGGCACTGTCACCCTCTCTGCCTAGTGTCGTAATTTAACTTAACTTAGTGTTGAGATGGTTTCAACTTTATTAGTCTGGGATTGGCTTCGTAGGTATATTATTATCGGAATCAAAGTAAGTAATACTAACAAAGGAGTTCAGTAGCCTGTAATAATATATAGTTACAATTTCTTGCACAATTATCCTTGAAGGTTGAACTCCATGAAGTAAAAAATAATAACACCTGTCGATGCAGGAATCAAATATGGCTCCTCGTGATTCAGACATGACGGGTAACATTATGAACGGAAAGAGTGAGTTCAATTCATATCCTAGTTTTTTAAATTATTTTTGGTTTTCTGCTCTAATCAATAAACAACAAGTGTGATTGTTATAGAAAAATTGTTTTATGGAACTTGCCAAATTTAATTTGAACAGATCGCGTTTTCTGTTCTTTTAAAAAGGCTTATTTATATTTTGTTTATTTTCATTTAGAGACGAAATGAAAAATGGTGGGAGAATGCTATCGCACTGACCTTCCTCGACGGGGTGATGTGTGGGACTTGAACCCACTTAAAACCCCCGTGAGCAGTCCTCCGCCAATGTGGGGTCACGTTAGCATTCACCATCATGTCCCGGCGGTTAACACGAACTTAACCGGGCTTCTGCGCCTGTCGAGGGGTGATCTTCCTCACCAAGTCCGCCTCCCAGACTTTTCATGCAAGCCAGTGGAGACTCTTCATCAGTGACACCTACTACGGAGAAGAGAGCAGGCGGGGGAACCACCACCTTCTCGCCCTCTTTCGTCTGCGCCGGAGCGGTTCCGTGGCCTCCTTCTGAGCCATTAACGCTTTGTCACCAATAGGGAACCAACACCCGCCACGACCTCTCCCCGTCAAGCATAGCTTTTACCACGCTCGGAAGAGAGAGAGAGAGATCCCCTCAAACTAATAATTAGTTAAAGACCGCCAACGCAAACGTGTAGGTACAGAGCAAATACAGTATTCAATTATAAGTAAACTCATATGTTTAATATTAGTAACAATACATGGTGTCTCAAATTTAAAAAAAGTATCAAAACTCATTTATTCTATACTCATGTAATTATAAATGTATAATTATTGTCTTAATTAGCTGAAATATGAATGACATTGATAGAAAAAATATACATATATTTAAATAATTCATGGATATAATTAGCACAGCTTTTTGCGTAGGTAGAATCGTAGGTGTTACGATTGAAATGGTGCTACGCAGCTACGATATTACGTAAGGCGGCAACGCGGCGTTACATTACGAGGGCGAAGTAGCGTAGGCGTCTCGTCTTCGGCGCGCCGTTTATAGGGATCCGTACTCAAAGGGCAACACGGATCCTTGTTAATGAGACTGTGCTGTGTCGGTCTGTTTGGTCGTCCAAGCATATCATGGATATCTAGCTCGTAAATGAAAATGATATCATACAAAAAATATTTATTGATCCCTAGCATGTAGGGTTTCATCGTCTATAGTTTAATTAATTAGAATTATATTATGTACAAAACAATTAAATCAATGGAGCCTTCAAAATTGTACATTTAAGACAAGTTTTCTTAAAGGGTCAATCTCAAAAACTAAAAAATTAAATAAATAGGAATCTGAAACTTCAGTGTATGTAAATACCATATCCTCAATTTGACCACTAAATACTGATAATATTCAATTGAAAGCCAATTTATTATATTATTTTGAAGATGTGATCAAATCAACTAATAATATTTGCTTAATAGGCTGTGGTAGTGCGGAACCATAAAATAGCAAATCACTTTGCTAATTGATGCTTAGTAACGGAGTAGCATTGTGATTGTTTACAGTAACGCTACATAAGCGTTGGTCTAGTAATTGTAGAAGATACAAAGTAAATAATATAGTTTCCTAAATCTAACGGAATTGTTTGGGTTCTCAGCTACGAAGCCACAAAAGGCGGGTGTTACACGAAGGCGGCCGCGTAGACATTTTAGTGCGTAGTTTACCTTGTCATCATGTTGTTGTCATGGCAATTGATGAACACAAAACAAAATGTGATAGTTAGCATTAGTTGAAACATCTTCCAAAGCTTATTTATTATTATTTATATATAGCACTCGATTTTACCAGTAGATTCGCCTATTTTGTAGTCGGCTATAACACGCGCCCTCAAAAACTACCTTAAATGGGGTAAAAGATTTCAAAGGAAATGGCAACAAATATGTACACACACCCACACTTTTGATTTTATAATATACGGTGTGATGTGATGTAACTATCGGTAGCAAACATATTCAAATGGCCGTGACTTATAAGTAAAGATTGGTTATTTATAACATAACGCTACGTCGATATAAACATATTTATAAATAAATCACTATGGCGTAGCTTTTGTCCACGGCTCTGTTTAAGTACCTGGTAAAACAAAATAAGAACTAATCCTTGGCTATATGCTCACCACAAACTTGAAGGATCTACGTGTTAAATAGTAGGATTAACTTTATGTTTTGTTTTTGTTTTACTTATAATGTTGATTAATATCAAAAAGTTCCAGTTCTTGTAATTAACTAAACCTTAGGAGAGAAAACCGCCAACGTATTTATCGTTTAAATGATTTGTACTGTTGTTAGTAACGCAGTTTTTTTTAAACAAAAGAATTATCGATATCTTTAACATTTCTTTTCAAATAAATTTCATATAAAGATAATCAAGATGCAAAGAAGCAAAAAAATTAATTAACGCTTACGGTGGGAGATAATAAACTTGCATTAAGCGATACTCTGGGAAAATTCGGGAATGTCGAACGAGAGGAGAGTGGAGTGGGTTGTGCCCGGCCCACTCCCCTCGGAGGGAGAGTGGGCGCCTTAACCTTTCCTTAACTTCCACAAGTGAGATTGAGTACGTAAGTATATAGAGCAAGTTTAATTAAGACGCCTCGCTGCTCTGTTCCCGTGCATTGTTTAT
Source organism: Plagodis pulveraria (assembly GCA_963890685.1). NCBI lineage: Eukaryota > Metazoa > Arthropoda > Insecta > Lepidoptera > Geometridae > Plagodis > Plagodis pulveraria. Next base: position 16,150,638 of record OY982959.1, read on the forward strand.
GAACACCGAATAATTCAGTGTAATTTATATTTTGTTGGGATGAGATTATGTCTACGATGTTTTTCTTGGTTTTATTACAACATTTCGTTCTATAAGAGTATAAGGATACTTCTTCCTTGTACTATAGTACTATAAAAGAAAAGTACTATACGTTTAATTGTTATAATGATATATAAGTGAAAATGATTGCTAGATCAAAGATTTTATTTTACAATATCTGTATGAAGTTTTATTTTAGATCGCCTTACGTTCTTTTTGCTAGATGTTGAAATTATTTCAATAATATTACAAATAATATTTTGCAATACTACTATCAATAAATGTTCTTAAATGTAGGCTGAACATATTTTGATAGTAATTAATAATAAAACTGTTCACTTACTGTACACTTTTCATGAAACAATAACTTGTCACACCTCAATGGTCTTTGTCACACCCCGAATCCTCTCTAGTTGCATATTCCCAGATTCTTAGCTTGATCTAAGTTTGACTGCGGAAAGTAAAGTTTCGACCGATGAGGCACTGTAGACAAAGCGGCTACCTATATACAGGGTGAGCCAAAGCTACACATTTGTATATATGGTGATCCTTTATTAGAGTAAGACCACCCTTGGGCTTGTGTGCCGTATTGTACTGATTTATCGACATTGATTTGCCGTTGTTTGTTTGTGTGTTATATGTAGGTTGTACGAATTTATTGTTATTTAGAATATAAGTACTACATATACATATATATATATAATGAGTTAACAAGTTTAAATTATTATTACAAAAATATATTACGGACATTCCTAATATTAACATATCATAACTTCACGTATTTCCAAAATCTTCTATAATATCTTCAGGAATTACATTTATTTTTATTTACAGGTACCTACCTACTAGAGGTTTTTAAACATGGTTTTCCCAGATTTGTTTTTTTGTCCCATCTAATATCGGGGAAGCCTACTGCAATCTACTCCAGACTCCGAACTGATACAAAAATCTCCTGAAGTTTTTATTCATATTTTATTACATATTTTTGAAGTTGCTTAAAACTAAATAGCTTAAGCAGTAATCTTTAAAATATTAGGTCCTTACATATGAAATTGGCGTTTTGTATGGGAGGAACAAAAAGTCAAATATTTTTTAGTATAATATATTTAATTAATCAAAGTATGAACCATTATTTTCTATGCACTTTTGCCATCTCATAGGTAGTTCGTTGATCCCTTTACTAAAAAAACCAGTCGGACGGGAATCAATAAAATCTTTGAAGGCGATTTGGACTGCCCCATCGGAGTTGAATTTTTTCCCTTGCAAGAAGTTATCCAAATTTCGAAAAAAATGGTAATCTGTTGGAGCAAGGTCCGGGGAGTACGGAGGATGTCTTAGACTTTCCAATTGAAGCTCTTCTAATTTAGTAGCCGTCTGTAGCGCAGTGTGTGGTCTAGCGTTGTCGTGAAGCAGCAGTGGCGTGGAGCGATTGACCAGCCTAGGTTGTTTAGCCGCTAGCTTTTCCATCATGGTTTGCAATTCCTGACAATAGACATCAGCCGTAATAGTCTGGCCAGATTTGAAAAAACTGTAATGAACAATACCGGCACTAGTCCACCAAACGCTTACAAGTAACTTTTTTGGGGTTAATTTTCGCTTGGGGCAGGATTTGGCTGGCTGGCCAGAATCTAACCATTGCGCTGAGCGCTTCCGATTATCGTAAAGAACCCATTTTTCATCACAGGTAATGATTCGGTTTAAAATACCTTCATTATTGTGCCGGTTTAGTAATGTAACGCAGCAGTCGACGCGCGTTTGCCGGTTTGTTTCAGTCAATTCGTGAGGTACCCACCTTTCAAGCTTTTTAATCTTCCCAATTTGCTTCAAGTGAATTAAAACAGTTTTATCACTAACACCGCAGCCTGCAGCTAACTCGGACGTGGTTTGCGATGGATCCGCTTCCACAATAGCCTTCAACTCTTCATTATCAACTTGAGTCTCAGGCCGTCCACGGGGCTTGTTCTGCAGGTCGAAATTTCCAGAACGAAAACGTTGGAACCAAAAACGAACTGTGTTTTCTTTTGCAACACGACCGCCATACACATCATTCACCCTTCGAGTTGTTTCCGCAGCACTAGTGCCACGGCGGAACTCGTACTCGTAAATAATGCGATATTTAAGGTTTTCCATTTTGTAAAATGAGTGACGCAAACAGAAAAAAACAGAAGAAAAAAAACAAATGAATGACGATCATCGAAGCACAAATACATGAGTCTATAGCTGTACAAATTTGAATTTGGAATTCCTTACCAAAGAGGAGAAATTCGTGATTAAAGTGGCCAGTACGAAAAACGCCAATTTCATATGTAAGGACCTAATATTATTAAAAAGAATAATATCACGATGATACTGCTATTAAATCATGATATATTATTTACTCTTCAATAAAACCACAATGAGCTGTGCAATCCATGCCAAACGACCAGAAATAAATTAAAATACCTTCTTTTCTATAAAAATATATTTAAATACTCCTTAGGGTATTTCTATAAAAGAAACAAAGGAACAAAACATTTCTCTATTACTGTAACAAGAAAACAAATTAACTTTCCACCTCCAAGTCCCACGTTACCCAGTAACGGAAGGCGCCTCTCTGCTGTGAATAAATTATAACGATAAGGCTTCGCAATATTGAGGCGTTTTGATCATTAACCGTTCCAAGCCTCCCCACCCTCCCCAGTTTGTAGGTCTTTTTACAGGAGACTTCGGGGAGCTTTTATGTCAGACAGGGGGATAGCGACACGATTTCGTGTTGATTTCAATGTTGTATTGAGATTTTTACAATTAGTAAATATTATGTGATCTTTATTTCATTCTTCATGAGGCATATTGTTCAAAACGTAACGTTTTATTACGCATAATTAACCTTATTATTGACACCTTATCGCATAAAGGGTCAATTTCACCAAACTAGGGATAACTAATACGCGGCGAACTTTAATCTCCATAACCAACAACATATGATCGACCTTTGTTACCATAGACGTCAATGGTTGCAGTATTATAAATTTGGCATGGTATTGTTATGTATGAAATTTGACATAAGGATGATAGTTGTAACAAAGGAATAAATTTTATGAAAGTTTAAAAAATTACCGCCGAATTTGGTAAAAAAAAAGTTTAGAACAAATGCTATTTTTATATTAAAAATAGTCTACATTTGTAACGCAATATTTCTTAACGAAAACGTTTTAGCCAGCAGAACCAAATATCCAACTATTTTAATCTCAAATTGACCCTTAAGCTGAGCGTGTGCAAAAAGCTAGCTAGGGGTATTCACATCTTCTGTAGGTATTATAATTTCACCTTGAGATGACCACTTGCAGACGTTACGAAGCAAATACGTAGATGCACTAAAAAGCTTGGATGCGGTTGTAGGTAAAGACGCAACATAGATATGACACTAAGGGCCTGTTTCAAAATGTTAGTTGTTGTAAGTATGTATGTAGGTGTGTAAGTTCCGGTTATACTACCCAGAACATAAAATAAAAATAACAGTTAGTAAAATTATGATAAAAATGACAGTTAACATTCAGCGCGTTTCAAGCTTTAACCGATAGATAGGCTAAATCGATGACTGTGAAACGCAAAGATCAATGAAGAAGGCATTTGTATCTAATGCTTGCTTTGTGGAGGAAAGCTTTTTGAAACAAAACAAAGCTTATACATTTTCTTAGTAGATCGCGGTAACGAGTATATCAAGCTATATGATAATAAATCAGTAAGGGCAGTAACGTATGAGAAGGAAGGAGGCCATTGGTTGAGGGTAGGTTCTTTGTTAATCAATTTTGAAACAGCGTTGTCTTCTTTTTATATTATGTGACTGCGGCCTGCCCCAGCTTTGCACGTGTATTTAACAAAAAATATAAATTGAAACACAAAACAGTAGTTATTGTGACATGCAATAGTTAGAACTGTAATAGTTAGACATATGAGAACTTTCTGGATCACAAATGGAAAGGTGTTTATACGAAAACGCGATGGTGCGCCTTTCATTGTGATAAAGAATGAAGATCACTTAGTGTCGCTCAGAACGACTCAAAAACAATGACTATTTATAATAATACTATTTACAACTTACTGTTTGTTCGATATCCATAACACACAACCACTGATATATCAATACACAGCACATTTTTGTCTCTTACGCACATTGTTATTTTTCACTCTGTTACTCACTACTTTATACAAAATTAGATGTAACATGTCTCTCATTAAAGGTGACACCGCGTCCGAGACTCGCTCCGCGTCACGCGTAACTAATAGTTGCATCGCAGTTAAGGAATTAAACCTGTTGTTATGCTTGCAAAAATGCGACGAGCGAGTCTCTGAGACACCACCCGGGAATATTTATAATATACCTATAACTAGCCTCGTCTACATACGATTATTACGGCCAGTATCTGCTGTTGTGGATGTCTTTGAACGTGTTAATTTATTAGTGTCTTTATTTTGCCGGTACTACTGGATAACGTATAAAGTATATAGTTTATTCCTCTATATATACATTGGACCTAAGAGAAATGCTATAAAGAATAGATCGGAATGCACGATATTATCGCTTATTATTAATAATGTTACTAGTTTAATTATAAGCAAAGCAACACTTGTACTTGTTCTTGTTTTTCTTCTGTTCTGCAGGTTGTTTATATGGGCAAAAGCAATTACTAGCGATTACGATAAATTCATATATTTATTCTTGATGGAGAAAAGTAATTGGCTTAAAATTTTGATGTATTATAAAATGAAATATAAAATAATAATAATATTTCAACTTTATGTCGTTAAAAATAAGTTTACCAGAGTTTTAATTATATCCGCTTCTAGGATTTACGCTATTTATAATAATAATCATAAAGACTATTTTGTAATAATGATTACTATCGCGATGCATCAAATACATATAACGGTATTTGCTTATAATGCTATCGCGAAATTTACAATGATAAAATTATTAAGAAAAACCAAATTACTTCTTAATTTCAAAATTTTTATTTATTTCGTTTCAAAGCGAGAACATTATTTGTATTTGTGTGGATTTAGTACATTGCCACCAAGAAAATATAACGATCTCCTCAAAGTCAACTTTAATAGGCCGCTCGACATAAAGAAGTATATCAATCTAAATACAGTTTCGGATAACAGTTTTACCTTTAGATCACCATGTCTATTTCTTAAAGAGGGAGGCAGAAACCACCAACTCTCATTAACCTCAATCCTGCCACAGCTCACATACTTAGTCGGCTTTTATATGCTTTATGATTATTTAACGTTATATTTCATACATCTACTAATAACGATCTTGGTTTTAAATAAAAAAGAGTATAATAAATCACACATTAAACTTCGGTACTACTATAGTATGTTTAAGCTAATTTTTCGTTGTGAATTATACTTATTGTGTTGTATAATCCTATTTTATACAGCTAAGAGAAACTGCAATTTTATAAAATTATATCTTCGATTATTTTTGATCAGTATTCCTAATATAAATAGCTACTATAGTTACTTCGAAAACCTCTTACTAATAATGCCTAAGCTACTTCAATTGATATTTCTGATAGGAATGGTTGATTTAGCATATCCTTTTTCTGAATCAATATTTATTTTTGTGTTTCTAATAACAAACACTATTAAGTATGGATAGTATAACAACACTAAATAGTTACATTGATAGCATAAGCTGCTCAAAATCCCAACGTTGTTCTCCAGAATATTGTAAAGTGATAGTGAAAGACCCAGAAAAGAAACTAAAAATTATTTCACAAAATATACGCAGCGTTGGTTGCAATTTTTCTGAATTTTTAGTTCTGCTGTCGCGTATTGGCCTTAATCCAGATATAATTGTTCTTACAGAGTGCTGGCTTGCCTCAAATCCAAATTTTTCACAAATAGTAGGCTACGACTCACATTTCACAAAAAAACTGAAGAACCAAAATGATGGTGTTATAGTATATCATAAAAAACACATACTTTGTAATGTCACTGAACCAACCATCGTTGATGGCTCCTGTCTAGTTACGAAATTAAAGAATTCCACCATTTTGATATCGATTTACCGGTCACCGTCTATAGATAATGCTACTCCATTTTTAAACTCTCTTGATGAGATCCTACACTCATATAAAAAATACAAAAATGTAATAATTATGGGCGATCTTAACATAAACATAGCGGCTGTTCCCCTGGACGAAAACGCATCCCTATACCTGGATATTGCAGCTATGCATGGAATACTACCTGCTCACTCGTTTCCAACCAGAGGAAACAACTGTTTAGACCATCTTATGTTACGCTCTGACTACCAATGCCAAACATTGGTAGTTGAAAATACCGTAACAGACCACTACACAATACTCCTATCTATGAATGTGAAACAAACCATAAGAACAAACCCTAAAAAAATACTTAAAATAAACTATGATGCCATAAGCTCCTCTATTAAAACTTCTGACTTTACAAAAATATTATTATCCAATGATTGCAATACTGCCACTGACCTTTTAATTAAAACCTTATCACAAATAATAATCTCAAACTCTTTAACTATATTGATCCCCAAAAGACAAACTGCTAGAAAACCATGGATTACAATCGGCATAATAAGATGTATGAGAAACCGGGATCGTATGCATGCAAAACTTAGAAAACAACCAGATAACGTTATATTGAAAATAACATATAAAAGGTACAGGAACTTTTGCAAATCTATTGTTAGGAAAGCCAAATCAAATTTTGAAAACGAACAACTTCAGGAGGCTTGCAAAGCAAATAACATAAAAAAAACTTGGCAGGTCATTAATGACATTACTCAGTATAAATCTCCACCAAAACAACTACAAGACCTCCTAAGAATTCAAACATCTCCTAAAAGTTCCGTTAACGAAGTTAATCACTTTTTTGCAATGTTGGCGAACGTTTGGCACAAAAAATAACTCCAGACGCATGCATTTCTCATACACAAAATAAATTGGCTTCAGATACGATTGGCTCTATTGTAATGCTGGACACTGATGAACTAGAAGTAAAAGACGTAATTGGCTCGTTAAAACCAGATAGTGCAGTGGGATGGGATGGTATATCTGCTAAGGTTCTTTGTCAAAATAAAGAAACATTGGCACCAATTCTCACTAAAATAATAAACCTAAGTTTTCAAAGGGGACGCTTCCCTAAAGCTCTAAAACATGCAATTATAATACCAATACACAAAAATGGCGATAAAAATGTAGTAGGAAACTATCGGCCAATTTCTATTCTTACATCACTGTCAAAAATTTTTGAGAAAATTATTAATAAGCGCTTTGTGGATTTTCTGGAGAAAGGTAATTTGCTTTCTGAAAATCAGTATGGTTTCCGAAGACATAAGTCAACAACGAATGCCGTCCTTAAACTAACTAATTTCTTAGTAGAAAAACTTGATGATAAAAAGAAAACTGTCGCCATTTTCTTAGATCTTGCGAAGGCTTTTGACAGCGTGTCTCTTCCCATTTTACTGACTAAGTTGGAAAAGCTTGGGATCAGAGGAACCCAGTATGAACTTATAAAAGATTATCTGACTGAAAGGACACAGAGTGTGAAAATAGGAGATTTCGTCAGTGATCCGCTACCAGTAAATTTTGGCGTTCCACAGGGAAGTATCCTTGGTCCCACGCTTTTCCTGGCCTTTATAAACGAGCTGTGTGACTTTCCTGTTAAAGATGGTGTAATAATCACTTATGCAGATGACACAGCTATACTGATTCAAGGTGATGATTGGAATGATGTCTACCAAAAGGCAAAAAACACGTTCAATGACATCTCACTATGGCTGCGTAATAATTTCTTAACCCTGAATGTTGACAAAACTAAATATGTAGCTTTTACTATAAAGACCTCTCCTGAAATAAATGTCCACTTAAAATTAATTGGAGACAAAGCTGCCGTATGCACAACTGCACTAACCACCTGCAACTGTCATGCACTAGAACGAGTTAGTTCAATAAAATACTTGGGTGTTACCATTGATGAAAATCTCTCCTTCGCACCTCACATACATCAACTCACCCAACGAATTCGTAAATTAATGACAGTCTTTAAAGCTATACGTGATAGTGCAGATTGGGAGATTATTCGACTACTTTATTACTCCCTGTGTCAATCTATAATTAGCTACTGCATTACCTCTTGGGGTGGCTCTTATAAAACTCACATGTTGCCTCTAGAGCGAGCCCAACGAGGCATCCTCAAATGTAGTAGGAAAAGACCTTATAGATATCCTACATTTGATATATATAAAGAATGCCAAGTTCTCTCAGTACGGCAACTTTATATTCAACATGTCATTCTTCATCATCATACAGAAACTGTTTTGGATCCTGAAATTCTTAAAAAACGTCATTCACACAATGTGTGTAAACAGCCAATAGTGAACACTGGTTTTGCTCGAAAATTTCTTAATTTTACTGGCCCCTACCTCTATAATAATATAAATAAGGATAAAAAAATTTACTCTCTAAACCACTTTGAAGTGAGGAAAATATTATTTAACAAATTACACAATCTTAACTATAATGAAACGGAAAACCTATTATACCATGAAATTTAAATTTGGTAAACAATAACTATAATATAACTTCATAAAATATTAATTAATTTTTCAACCACTAACACACCCTTACCTACACATACAATAACTCTCTTACACTTAATTACGAGTACACACACTTTTGTTCTGTTACAGTTAAGTATTTAAGTATCAAATTACAGGAAATTATTTTTGTTCCCCGACGAAAGAGACCTGGGACCTATCTTACGGGTCTAGAGCCTAGTTTAGGTTCCAGGTACTCCACCACTTATGTTTTATATCTACATTGTATCTGCCTTTTACAACAAATAAAGAGTTTTATTATTATTATTATTATTTTTGTAGATATTGATATCTTCTATATAATTGTAGCAATTCACTTTCATCTATTGTTAACAATTTCCGCAGCGTACGCGATATAACCCCGTGGGGTGCCCGGTTAGAATTGCACCTCCCCATATCATCCCGTGGGTGTCGTAAGAGGCGATTAAGGGAACAAAAAAAAATACTGGAAGGTAGGCAGCAGCGCCTTCTAAACAACTGCCATCTTACACTGCGATCTCCAAACCGCCTGCCAAGCGTGGGGATTATGGCATATTAATCCCCCTTAATAGGGGAGCCGGTGTTCAACAGTGGACGATCCGGCTGATGCAGTACGCGATATAACGTTATGGTATTTTTTCACATTGGGTTACAATGTAGTACAAAGGGATCCGTAATAAAAATTCTATAATGTAACCGTTACGTTATAGAATTTTCACTACGGATCTTATTCTATAGTATATGTTCATCAGCGATAGGGTGGGATTCTAATATTGAAAGATTTTTTCAAATCAGCCAGTAGTTTTTAAGTTTATTGGTTACATACAAAATACAAACCTTTCCTCTTTATAATATTAGTGTAGATATAGATTAGATAGACAAGCGTTACGCCTACCCGTTACAAATGAAGTGTTACCGTTCTGCGCACCGTATTGCACTATTAAATCCGATACATTAGTTCGTGTGTCTCAGTAATTTCACTTATGCTACTACACTTCTGCTTTATAATATCTTTGGAATACTAGTTTCAGCACCCTTAACACTCACTCAGAGGGTAGATTTATGCACTTTGTATATGGTAACGCTTTCACGATATTATTTAAAGCGTATATAAAAGAAAAACGCCACTTATTTCAGGTTTACTTGCCTGGCTGCCTGTCCACTGACAGATTCCACAGATCGCTATGGAGATATATTTTTTTAGTTCCTCCCAGAAACCTTAGGAATTAAGAATTCATTGAATCTTACAGGGATATATATATATCAATAAGATTCAATGAAAAACTTTATATATTCACCAATTCAGAAGTAGGTATTGATAATATTATTGAAATTACTTCTTCACTACTGTTTTTCGTAACTAGTGCGTGTGGGATATGTTTCTCGTTTGAGTAGACTTATAAGGTAAGTTTTTTTTTATAATTTGTTACGGTATTTGAATATTTTATTAGTCTTAAACAAAAATAACAGTATATCCATTTTAATTTAAACTAACGTAGACGATGAAAACTGTTACTAAGGTTTGAAGTCAGAGTTTCTTACTTACAATAATTCTGGATAACATATCCTTACTACTTTTATAGAATGATTCTTCACTAAGTTATGTAGTCGTGTCGAGACAGTGTTCGACCTGCAGCCGATATTAATGCTCTTCAAAGAAAAGCTCTTTACAAAACTGTGAAATTTGAAACTATGAAGTAACAAAGAAATGCGCATGACGTATTGTAAGTATACTATTTATTAAGATAATAAAGAACAAATCGCACAATATGTTATTATACTTTTTGTTTATGTTTGCTGGGGATAAATATTGCTACGAGAGTATAGGTATATATTTAAGAAATATGTTTTTAATTAAGAATAAATAAAACTTCAAGAAGAACCTTGGTAATTTTATCATGTTATCAACCAAAAATACTGGAAAATTTGATTAAAAGGCGTTGGCGCACCTACGGAGAAAAGAGATACATTATTGTTCTAAATTTTTTTTTCTCACCCTCTGCGTGACAAACACAATGTTTGACCACAAAAAGATCCATTTGTATACAAGGGAAGAAGGTGATTCAAGAAGTATGATTGACTTTGTGATTGTGGATGAAAGGCTGAGGACGAAAATATTAGACACTCGGGCGTACCGCGGAGTCGGCATCGATTCAGACCACTACTTGGTGGTAAAACGTGTAAATAGCCTTTTTAATCGATGGCGACACCGAGTGCCAACAAGTGTGAATTGTTTGGAACGAGTGAAAGTTGAAAATTTGCAAGAGAAGGATGTTGCAAATCAGTATGTTATTAAGCTGCAAGAAAGGCTTGATGGTTTGGAAGAGGTAAGTAAATTGAAGAATTGTGGATGAAATTTAAGGAAGGAGTGGTAGACGTTGCCATCAACATTGATGTGGAATTTCTAAAAGGCGAAAAGGAAAAATGCAAAGGAACGTGTGGATGGATCAAGAAGTGCAAAAGGCTGTGGATGAAAAAAAAAAGCATGGCTGGATTGGTTAGCAACAAAAGCTAACCAAGAGGTACAAATGGCAACGCATGATGATGTACGTGAAGCAAGAAAGGATTATAAGAGATTGAAAAAGATAGTTAAAGAAGTTGTGTGCAGAAAGAAAGATGAACGAAAGGATATGTTTGACAAAAGGCTTTCTGATGATTTCCAGTCAAATGTTAAATTTTTCTGGAAATCCATAAGAACAACTCGAGGCAAAAACACAAACTCAGAGCTTAATCAAATCAGGGGTCATGATGGAAGCATGATAAAAGGAGAAGAATGTGTGTTGAAAAGATGGAAAGAATATTTTGAAAGTTTATTTGAAAGAGAGGGAACACTGGACCAGGTTCCGGAAACCTATATGAATGATGATGAAAATGAAATAGGTATGGATGAAATTTTGAAAGCGTTAAAGGGTATGAAATTAGGAAAGGCTGCAGGATATGATAGAGTGTCAGTCGAGATGATGAGAGCTGGGCGAGGCATAGTAGCTAGTCTGTTGCACCGCCTTTTTAATATGTGTTGGAGGAGCGGCCGTGTGACGTGTGCGGTGACTGGTGCAAGGCTGTGATTGTGCCGCTTTATAAAGGAAAAGGGTCGCAACAAGACTGCAAGAATTATCGCGGAATCAGCCTCCTCAGCGTTGTCGGTAAACTATATGCGAAAGTATTGATTGAACGAGTGATAAAAGAGACAGATGAGAAAGTGTGGGATGCACAAGCAGGGTTTAGAAAGGGAATGGGATGTACGGATCAGGTTTTCTTTTCTTTACGATGCATAGCCGAAAAATGCTTGGCGAAAAGCCAAAAGGTCTATTGCGCTTTCGTAGATTTAGAAAAGGCTTATGATAGGGTGAGTAGGCATGAACTGTGGTCAGCGTTGTCTATGCATGGGCTGAATGGTAACCTGATCCAAGCGCTGAAATGCCTCTATAAGGATTCCAGTGCTTGCGTTAGGATAAATGGGACATACACTGATTGGTTTAACATCGAAAAAGGTGTTAGACAAGGATGTGTAGCGTCACCGTGGCTGTTCAACTTATTCATGGATAATTGTTTGACAAACCTGAAAGACAGTGAATGTGGATTAAGAATGAACAAGTTACTCATCAAATGTCTTCTCTACGCTGATGACCAAGTGATACATGCGTCGTCGGTAAAAGAGTTGCAGGAGATGGTAAATGTTATGCAAGAGGCTTTAGAAAGAAAGGGAATGAAAATAAATGTAAGTAAGACGAGAGTGATGGTGTTTGAACGAGATGATAGAGTGACCGATTGCAATATTGTGATTGGGGGTGAAAAAGTGGAACAAGTGAAAGAGTTTGTATACTTGGGATCCATGTTTACAAAAGATGGTGAGTGTGAAAGTGATATAGAAAGAAGAGTGAACGCTGGAAACATGGTAAACGAAGCATTGCACACTTTTATGAACAGTCAGAAGGTGTCTAAAACGGCTCGTCTGGCTGTTCATGGGGGAGTGTTGGTTCCAACACTGATGTATGGTAGTGAAAGTTGGGTGTGGCAGAAAAAGCATGAAAGTATAATAAATGCTGTGGAGATGAGAGCATTGAGGAGCATGATTGGAGTGAAACGGAGTGACAGAATAAGGAATAGTGTGATAAGGGAACGATGTAGTCTGAATGAGGGTGTAGTGACAAAAATCGAGAAAGGTATGTTAAGATGGTTTGGACATGTGGAGATAATGAATGAAATGAGAATGACTAAACAGGTATACATGGGACAAGTAAACGAAAGTGTTGGAAGGGGAAGACCTAGGCGAACGTTGCGAAATCAGATTGAAGACGTTCTGAAAAAAGGCCAGGTCAAAAGTACCCTAAACCGACGCTTATGTATGAAAGGATTGATGAGTATAGATGAAGCGAAAGAGATATGTCAGGATCGTAGTAAGTGGAAATCCGTGGTCTCTGCCTACCCCTACGGGAAAGAGGCGTGATTTTATGTATGTATGTATATCTTTTTTTATAATGTAATGTAGACAAAACGATGCAATGCGTGATCAAAATGCTGGCACCTATTTGGCTCAAAAAATAAGCATTGCAATTCAACGGGGCAATGCTGTCAGCATGCTGGTTACGCATATTCCACCCAAAAAAAAACATCAAAATCTGTTTATGATTGGGGGAGTAATCGCGTGACAAATATTCAAAAAATACAATTGTATTATGAACCTCCTCCCTTTTTTGACAATTTTAAAACGAGAGTATTTTTTTTGTATTGATTTGTGAAGGTACAAACACTAAACCCACCTGATGTTAAGGGGACTAACCTCTGCCTGTAACAGATGCATTATAGCCACACATTGAACTGCGCCCGTCACCCTGAGACATACAGTTGTTGAGTCTCGTGTGCCTGTAATTTTACTGGCTCTCAAGGACTGCTTCCGGAACACATTGTTAGGTGCTTGGCGGCAGATTTTCTACTTGAGAGTGGTAGCTAGCCAGGCGAACATTCGCAAAATGCCTTTCCCCCATGCAGTTAAGCTCAGGCCGGCGGTGGGAATCGAACCATGCACCTGCGGCACGGCAGGTCGTATCTATTACCGCTCGGCCATCATTGCTTTAAAAACTCTATCTCTATCGTGTGTTTTAGGCTTTTCATGGCTAAATGGCTTAAGGAATCTTTTTAATGTGCTTCTATACAGCACAGAAAACGTCATAGGCTTATCTTGTTGGAATAAATAACATATTTTGGGCATGTGTCATGTAACAAAATAAAAACGCCACAGAATACTTTAGTAGTTAACTCCACCAAGTTTCATAGACGTCTTGCAGCAGTGGGGAATCTGCCGTCAAATTGACAGTTGATGTTTATTTACTTTATTTTGATTGCATATTGAAGCTACGAGTAATTTATCAACATGTCAACTATACACTCAAAAAACCGGCCAAGTGCGAGTCGGACTCGCGCACTGAGGGTTCCGTACAAACCTGTAGGTATATAAGTAAATGTTATGGTATTTTTATTGCTAAATGAAATCCATAACATTTTAAAATTATAGAAAGTGAAGTTCCAGTACAACGTAGAATATTTCAATATTAAAATTTGTAATTGACCTTCATAAGAGCATCCCTAAACTGAATATTTATTCAATTATTCACTGAACATATTTTTAACATATGATGTAACTAAAAATGTATGCTATTCGTATTTGTTTTAATATGTGCTATAAGACGTTGCTTCGTACCAAATTTCAAGATTCTGAGTTTACGGGAAGTAAGTACCCTGCAGGTTTTGATTCCCTTGCGAGTGTCGAAAATTTGCGGCATAAACGGCTGTATCTTTTAATTGCGTTGGCTCAGAAGTTTGATTTTTTCACAGCTCTAAAGGACAGAAGACTTGAGCATGTGATATGAATTTCATCTTCATACCTCTACGCGTTCCCAAGAAAAAGGGTCTTGACAGACAAACAGACGGACAACAAAGTGATCCTATAAGAGTTCCTTTTGAGGTACGGAACCATAAAAATAACCAGGAATCAGCTACCTTTTCAATATGACCGCTGTTTCAGAATAGGAATAAACCCTGAGGTCTCAGACGGCAGATATTCTATTTACCAGATTTGATTTCATATTATTTTGGCTAAAAATTACAAAATAAATTCAGTCCATGTGACAGTTGATATTCTATTTTAGTTTTGTGTTCATATTGCGGCTACAAATAACATAAATATTGCCTAAGGTATATCAGCTGTCAAAGTGACAGTGGATGTTATATTTTCCGCTTTGATTTCATATTTCGGCAAGATAGGTAGGTATTATTATAGAAGCGCTCGTAGCGAAGTTTACTGTTTTTTTTTTTTTTAATGTTTAGTAGCTGTTCTCAACAGATCAGCAAAGTTAAGCAACGTCGCCCGCGGTCATGAGTTGGATGGGTGACCGCTAGTGTCATTACTACTGAGCGTTTCCGTGCGTCGGAGGGCACGTTAAGCCGTCGGTCCCGGTTGTCGTCTTAGGATGGTAGTCGTTATAGCATGGTGGTAGGGCATTTTGCCCGCCTGGCTAGCTACCACCCTCAAGTAGAAAATCTGTCGCCAAGCACCTAACGGTGTGTTCCGGCAGCTGTCCTTAAGAGCCAGTACTTCTAGGTTAGCCTGAACAACATCTTCGACCACATCATCACTTACCATCAAGTGAGATAGTGGTCAAAGGTTAACCTATCAGGGACAACAAATAAAAAAATATTACGTGTCTTTTGTATGAATTTAGATATATAATATATATATATATATATTTATGTTATTATGAAGGAACAAGCACGAGGCCCACCTGATGTTAAGCGGTATTCTCTGCCTATAACAGTTGCATTTCATCACAAGTGACGAACTGCACTGCGGCCATCACCTTTAGACATACTTGTTAAGTCTCATTTGCCTGTAATTTCACTGGCTCTCAAGGAATGCTGGCAGAACACACCGTTAGGTGCTTTGCGGCAGATTTTCTACTTGAGGGTGGTCGCTAGCCAGGCGGGCATGCGCAAAATGCCCTTCCACCATGCGGTGAAGCTCAAGCCCGCGGCGGGATTCAAACCTGCTACGCGGCAGTCCAAAGCCAATGCCACTGAGCCATCACTGCTTCAAAAATTGCTTAGATTGTAACTAATTTTATGAATTATTAAGTTTAAATGAATGATCACCAGTCTTACCTCATTAATTTATATTTATCATCATCATCCTTGACGCTCTGTAAAGTTTAGTCTCTAACCATGTTTTATCAAGTTTCGGTTAAATCTCTAGTAACTTCCATCGAGTGACAAAACAAGAGTCTATTTACACAAAAGTCGATTCCAATAATATGTACGTACAATAGATGGGGTTATTGTAAACTCGACACAAAGTAAATTCGGCACATTTTTGTAAACTCCATACATTGAAAGTAAACTTGCCACACACATAAAAAAATATGTGTAAATTCGTCACAGGTAGGTAAGGCTTACTGTTAATTCGTCACAAGTCTTCATTCTCCAAAAAGTTGCGTCCGCATACAAGGTTTTCAAATAAAGTTCGGGATTACAATGCAAATAGTGCTTATATTTTCCATAATAATATTTAACTAATACACATTATTATGGAAAATATAAGCACTATGTACGCTGTCTCCAATGCGCCTCCCCATGACGTCATATGCGTCGTCATCCACTTATGGAAATATAAAGCGTTCTTGCTATTTTTAGATTTCTAATAAAATGTTATCTTGAGAAAAGCTTTGTATTTGATTAAAGTTGCCGTTGTACTAAATTATTTTGCTATTTGGTGGTTTTCAAATGTTATTTTAATGCCACATTGTTATGGGTCAGGTTGAGAAAAATTTCATGCGATTAAATTACGTTTTCTTGTTGTACGTTGTTGTTATCATCATCTTACGATTATGTAAAGGATTGTATATTTAAGTGTATTTTAGCTGTTTATTGAAGGTTCTACGCATAGTTATAACAATGGTAAATTATATGAGTAAGTGCCTTTAGTACTTTTAACCTATGCAAAATATATAAGTTAGGTTTAAGTTGTTGTAATACGTGTAACCCGTGGGGTGCCAGGCACGAATTTAACCCCCCCCATCTCTACCCGTGGGTGTCGTAAGAGGCGACTAAGGGTAACACACCAGCAGATGGGCAGCAGCACTTTCTGCGGAACTAATATCTCACACTGCGATACCCAATCCACCTGCCAAGCATGGGGATTATGGCAAATCCACCATCTTGCGGGAGGCTGTGTTCAGCAGTGGACTATCCGGCTGTACAGTAATACGTTTAACAAGAACAAGTCTCATATATGAACATCTGATATAGATCGTTAATAATTATTGAGACTGAATTAGCTCCGATATGGATAGGGGTGGCAAAAATGTCATGCAACTCTTTATTCGTTTATCAACCTTGAACTATTTATGCGTCTGTGTACCTAAGTCTGGTAAGTTCACGCAGGTCAGATCGAGCCAAGAATAATCTAGAAACATTTTAATATTATAGCTTGTGAATTTGTTGGATGCTGTGTATTTCGAAGCTTTTAGGTATATTTGTGTTTCTGCTGGCAGCACTGAAACTAATTGTTTAAATGAAGTCTTTGTTTGAGAGTTTTACTTTATATGCCATTTTTGTTAAGTTTTTTTCCGCAGAGGTAAATAAAACCTATATTTGTGTATGCAGTAAACAAGCAGAACTGATTTAATTATACGTAAGTGCTTTTTTCTGTACTTTCATATTATAATAAAGTAATTAAGCATAAAGTAAATCTTTTTCAGTTACTACAATAATGGTATAACTTATTCGTAATGCAGAACTAATGCAGTTACATAATTAAAATATCATTCGAAGCAGTAGTCATTATCCATTGATTGTTCATATCAATTAGTAATCAAAGCTAGAGTGAGACTA
This sequence comes from Plagodis pulveraria, assembly GCA_963890685.1. Taxonomy (NCBI): domain Eukaryota; kingdom Metazoa; phylum Arthropoda; class Insecta; order Lepidoptera; family Geometridae; genus Plagodis; species Plagodis pulveraria. Next base: position 16,168,165 of record OY982959.1, read on the forward strand.
TTAGCAAGACGTGTATCGATGTATTGGCCAGAGTACACTTCACTCAAAACCCATCGAGTGCTTTACAGGCAAGAATAGTAATTTCTACAAATTGATTCCAAAGTGCTTTACAGGCAAGAATAGTAATTTTTACAAATTGATAAATTGCCGTGCAAACAACATTAAGATAAAAGAGGCTTATAAGAGAGCTCGTTTTGTTTGAGAGATTATGACTTAGTAGAGTAGAGAGGAGCCACCACATGTTACCACCAGATTCTACGAAAACTTATAAAAATGCAGAGTTCTAGACCCCCGATGCACACCAACACAACGAGAGAGAGAGAGAGCGTATGTTAAGAAAGTTGGTTAAAAAATCTTACCTCGTGTCAACTTATATAAAATCAAAACTTGCATTACACCACCTAAAACTCCTCAAAGCTCCAGGAGTGGACGGCATTATCCCAGTAATGATCCCCTTGACCATTATCAAAAATGGTTTATATTTATGTATAAGTATTTACAAAATGCCTACTAAAATTGAGTGTACCACAGGCTGGAAATAATACCACCATCATACATACCGAAGGGAGACATAAAAAGACTCCACAACTATAGGCCCATCAGTTTATTGCCCCATTTGTACAAGATCCTTAAGCGCATATTGCTAAATAGGCTTAAAACATAATTTTGATGCTTACCAACCGAGGGAAGAAGTTGAATTTAGGGGTGGTTGTAGTACAAATTGTCACAGACAATTAAAACCATCATCGCAAAATCTAACAAATATCCGAAGTCTAAATAAAATAGGTTGACTATAAAAATGATAACGTTGAAACCTGGGATGTCGAAAAGGTAGACGAGGGTAACGTAACTTTGATAAAACATCTCTGGAGCCGTGCTATATCATGAGAAATTTTGCAAAAAAATAAAACATTCCATTTCGATATGAATTCTAGTCGGTTCGTGAGGATACACAATTTTCCCAAGGCTGTTTAATGCAGCACTCAAAAACGAGTTCAAAAACTGGAAGGTAAGGACAAATTCTACAGGTAAAACTTGAGCATTGTCCGATTTGCAGGTGACCTGGTACATTTCTCCGAGAATGTAGAAGGTGTTAAAGCTATGTTTTAGGCATTATAAAAAGAGGCAGCCACAAAATGAATACAGAAAGAAATCATGATCAATTTTATCAACATCGCTCAATTTGTCGTTGTTGTATAGTAATATGGAGATAACATCATGTTGGGTAGCCTGAACCAAACCGTAGAAGTCAAGAGATGGAAAGTCGGAGCCTCGGCAATTTTTGGCGTAAATGGTAACATTTTGCGTAGCAAGCTTCCTATCTATTTTAATAAAATGAGGATGTGGTCAATATCCGGAGCTCAATTGGGGATGGGTTGGGCACATAGCGCGAACGCACTATTAACAATGGACTCGGAGGTTGCTGGAGTGAAGACTACGACTACACACAAGACCCCGAGGAAGACCAAAAGATGGAAAGATGACATTAAAGGTCACGCAGGTAATGATCGGATGAGAAAAGCTTAAGCCTTTAAAGATTGGAGGAGTTTGGAAGAGGGGTTATGCGCAGGAATGGACATGAACAGGCTGCTATAGATAGATAGTGCATGCAGATTTTAAGACTACAAGATGTATACTGCATCTTTATTGGAAGCAATGTTACTTGACATTATGAATATTGTATGCAAATAATATTATGTATTGTTTTTAAAACTTACTTATTAATATCTCATTTTTTGCATTCCCTAAGAGGGAAATATAATTTGGTAGGCAGTGGTATCTTAACACGCACAATTCACCTGGTGATAATAAAACTATTACTTCTGATAAAAAAGTATCCCTAATTTATAGACGTACTCCTATAGTTATTTCAACACGCGCTGGCATCGCTATTTGGTTTATTAGTAATAGACTATAACTTGTACAAAATTTCAGATATTAGGTTTCTATTTATTTATTTAATCTCCGTGATACTCAAATGTGTGGTCGCAGATCCGCAGGTGATGGTACGAGTACATGTGTGCTGTAATGCTTCTGTGTGGGGGTGGTCTCTGCATGTATGCGTGAACTGCGCATATGGTGAGTGGGGTGGGGTGGGTGAGTGAAGTAACTGCTCAGGCTTGTAGCTAGCTTGGTACATTTTATTGTAGTCGGCTCTCTAGATACTCTATAGTGGAGCGTTTTATCGATGTCGATATAAACTGTGTAATGGCGTTGTTATTTTTCCAGTAGCTGTACTGTTACGAGATTGGATAGAGGATTTAATGGTTTATGGTAAAACGTTATGTTGCTATGTTTTCTAGTCAGAGCATTTGCTTTTGCAGGTTTTACTGTGGTGATGATGAGTATGAAAATGTTTTTGTGTTGGTTTGTATATCAAAGTCTGAAAAATATTACAGACTATTCAACTTTTGATAAAATAACAATTAAAGATGATGTAAGCGATACTATGAAGATAATTTTTATACATAATAAACACGACCATGTTAAGGGCACTGTCGAAAGTGAAATTACTACACAGAACACAGAACTACCCAGAACATTAAATAAAAATAACAGTTAGTAAAATTATGATAAAAATGACAGTTAACATGCAGCGCGTTTCAAGCTTTAACCGATAGATAGGCTAAATCGATGACTGTGAAACACAAAGATAGTGTTGTATTTATTAAATATGTTCTGGGTAGTATAAACGGTACTTACTCGAACATTCTGAAACAGGCCCTAAGTGGATTGGCAATATAGAGGCAGTCAAGATACAAATGGTCTTTAATGGTAATTCAATGAGGAAGGCATTTCTATCTAATGCTTGCTTTGTGGAGGAAAGCTTTTTGAAACAAAACAAAGCTTATACATTTTCTTAGTAGATCATGGTAACGAGTACATCAAGCTATATGATAATAAATCAGTAAGGGCAGTACTGTATGAGAAGGAAGGAGGCCATTGCTTGAGGGTAGGTTCTTTGTTAATCAATTTTGAAACAGGGTTGTCTTCTTTTTATGTTATGTGACTAGCGGCTTGCCCCAGCTTTGCACGGGTATTTAACAAAAAATATAAATTGAAACACATAAACAGTAGTTATTGTGACATGTAATAGTTAGAACTGTAATAGTTAGACATATGGTATTGCGTCTTCTATATAATTGTAGTACATCACTTTCATCTATTGTCCACAACTTCCGCAGCGTACGCGATATAACGATTTTTATGGTATTTTTTCACATTGCGTTGCAATGTAGTACAAAGAGATCCGTAATGAAATTTCTATAATGTAACCGTTACATTATAGAATTTTCATTACGGATCCCATAGTTTTCGAAAATATTCTCTAGTATATGTTCATCAGCGATAGCGTGGGATTCTAATATTGAAAGAATTTTTAAAATCGGTCTAATAGTTTTTAAGTTTATTGGTTACATACAAAAATACAAATCTTTCTTCTTTATAATATTAGTGTAGATATAGATTAGATAGACAAGCGTTACGTAATAGGTAGGTATGTAAGGGGTAGGTTACAGGATGAAGTGTTACCGTTCTGCGCACCGTATAGTTTAAACAACTTAACTGTGCAGTTCGCGAGGGAGCTGCTGGTCAAGGAAATCAACTACAAACTGTCACAATTTGAAGGAATGTCGTAGTTCTTTTTTCTGCCGCCTGAACAGATAAGTTGGTGGGACTGTACTGCACTATTCAATCCGAGACATTAGTTCGTTTGTCTCATTCGCACAGTAATTTCACTTATGCTACTACACTTCTGCTTGATAATATCTTTGGAACACTAGTTTCAGCACCCTTAACACTCACTTAGAGGGTAGATTTATGCACTTTGTATATGGTAACGCTTTCACGATATTATTTAAACCGTATATACAAGAAAAACGCCACTTTATCAGGTTTACTTGGCTGGCTGCCTATCCACTGACTTAGATTCCACAGATTGCGGAGATATATTTTTTTAGTTCCTCCCAGAAACCTCAGGAATTTGGTATTCATTGAATCTTACATGGATATATATATCAATAAGAATAAATGAAAAACTTTATAAAATATATTCACCAATTCAGAAGTAGATATTGTTAATATTATTTAAAATTACTTTTACATTACTGTTTTTCGTAATCAGTGCGTGTGGTATATGTTTCTCGTTTGAGTAGTCATATAAGGTAATTTTTTTTTATAACTTGTTACGGAATTGAAAATTTCAATATTTTATTAGTCTTAAACAAAAATAACAGTATTTCCATTTTAATTTAAACTCACGTAGACGATGAAAACTGTTACTAAGGTTTGAGGTCAGAGTTTCTTACTTACAATTGTGGATTAAATCCTTACTAGTTTTATAGAATGATTCTTTACTAAGTTATGTAGTCGTGTCGAGACAGTGTTCGACCTGCAGCAGATATTAATGTTCTTCAAAGAAAAACTCTTTACAATACTGTGAAATTTTAAACTATGAAGTAATAAAGAAATGCGCAAGACGTATTGTAAGTATATTATTTATAATAAAGAATGAATTACACAATAGTTTATTATACTTTTTGTTACGTTTGCTGTGGATAAATATTGCTATGAAAGTATAGGTAGATATTTAAGAAATATATTTTAATTAAGAATAAATAAAATTTTAAGAAGAACTTTGGTAATTTTATCATGTTATCAACCAAAAAATACTGGAAAATTTGATGACAGGTTTTGAGAGACACATTATGGTTCTAAATATCTTTATTTATAAAGAAATGTAGACAAATATATATATACATACATATGGTACTCCCCAGTGATATACACCAATGTTATTTAGAAAATACCAGCCAAAATTATTAGCTGAATTATCTGATGAATATATTCATTCACTCGTCTGAAATACTGTTTACCAACGACAATAGCTGCAATTACCAAGAAGTAATTCGGGTATGCTATCATATTTTCATTTAATTGAATATACTTAGCTTAAATACTACTCAAACGATGTAGATGACATTTAAATACATCAAAATGGTGGTATATTCCACCCAAAAAAAAACATCAAAATCTGTTTATGATTGGGGGAGTAATCGCGTGACAAATATTCAAAAAATACAATTGTATTATGAACCTCCTCCCTTTTTTGTCAATTTTAAAACGAGAGTATTTTTTTTGTATCGATTTGTGAAGGTACAAACACTAAACCCACCTGATGTTAAGGGGACTAACCTCTGCCTGTAACAGATGCATTATCGTCACAAGTGACGAATTGAACTGCGCCCGTCACCCGAGACATACAGTTGTTGAGTCTCGTGTGCCTGTAAATTTACTGGCTCTCAAGGACTGCTTCCGGAACACATTGTTAGGTGCTTGGCGGCAGATTTTCTACTTGAGAGTGGTAGCTAGCCAGGCGAGCATTCGCAAAATGCCTTTCCACCATGCAGTTAAGCTCAGTCCGGCGGTGGGGATCGAACCATGCACCTGCGGCACGGCAGGTCGTATTTATTACCGCTCGGCCATCATTGCTTTAAAAACTCTATCTCTATCGTGTGTTTTAGGCTTTTCATGGCTAAATTTTTAATATGATTCTATAAAGCACAGAAAACGTCATAGGCTTATCTTGTTGGAATAAATAACATAGCTTGGGCATGTGTCAAGTAACAAAATAAAATGCGCTGCCACGTCTTGCAGCAGTGGGGACTAAGCCGTCAAACTGACAGTTGATGTTTGTTTTATTTATTTTGATTACATATTAACACTTTTTATTATATAATATTTATCAACATGTCAACTATACACTCAAAAAACCGGCCAAGTGCGAGTTGGACTCGCGCACCGAGGGTTCCGTACAAACCTGTATGTATATAAGTAAAAGTTATGGTATATTTATAGCTAAATGAAATCCATAACATTTTAAAATTATTGAAAGTGAAGTGCCAGTACAATGTAGAATATTTAAATATTAAAATTTGTAATTGACCTTCTTATGAGCATCCCTAAATTGAATAAATGACTGAATAAAAAATATTTTTAACATATGATGTAACCAAAAATGTATGCTATTCGCATTTTTTTTATATGTGCTATGAGACGTTGCTTCTTACCAAATTTCAAGATTCTGCGTTCACGGGAAGTAAGTACCCTGCAGGTTTAGATTGCCTTGCGAGTGTCGAAAATTTGCGGCATAAACGGCTGTATCTTTTGATTGCGTTGGCTTAGAAGTTTGATTTTTTCACAGCTCTAAAGGACAGTAGACTTGAGTATGTGATATGAATTTCATCTTCATACCTCTACGCGTTCCCGAGAAAAAGGGCCTTGACAGACAAACAGACGGACAACAAAGTGATCCTATAAGAGTTCCTTTTGAGGTACGGAACCATAAAAATAACCAGGAATCAGCTACCTTTTCAATATGACCGCTGTTTCAGAATAGGAATAAACCCTGAGGTCTCAGACGGCAGATCTTCTATTTACCAGATTTGATTTCATATTATTTAGGCTAAAAATTACAAAATAAATTCAGTCCATGTGACAGTTGATATTCTATTTTTAGTTTTGTGTTCATATTGAGGCTACAAATAACATAAATATTGCCTAAGGTATATCAGCTGTCAAAGTGACAGTGGATGTTATATTTTCCGCTTTGATTTCATATTTCGGCAAGATAGGTAGGTATTATTATAGAAGCGCTCGTAGCGAAGTTTACTTAGCTGTTCTCAACCGATCAGCAAAGTTAAGCAACGTCGCCCGCGGTCATGAGTTGGATGGGTGACCGCTAGTGACATTACTACTGAGCGTTTCCGTGCTTCAGAGGGCACGTTAAGCCGTCGGTCCCGGTTGTCGTCTTAGGATGGCAGTCGTTATAGCATGGTGGTAGGGCATTTTGCGAATGCCCGCCTGGCTAGCTACCACCCTCAAGTAGAAAATCTGTCGCCAAGCACCTAACGGTGTGTTCCGGCAGCTGTCCTTAAGAGCCAGTACTTCTAGGTTAGCCTGAACAACATCTTCGACCACATCATCACTTACCATTAGGTGAGATAGTGGTCAAAGGCTAAACTATCAGGGGAAAAAAAAAATATATATATTAGGTATCTTTTGTATGAATTTAGATATATATATATATATATACCACCTGATGTTAAGTGATATCCTCTGCCCATAACAGATGCATTTCATCACAAGTGACGAACTGCACTGCGGCCATCACCTTTAGACATACTTGTTAAGTCCCATTTGCCTGTAATTTCACTGGCTCTCAAGGAATGCTGCCAGAACACACCGTTAGGTGCTTTGCGGCAGATTTTCTACTTGAGGGTGGTCGCTAGCCAGGCGGGCATGCGCAAAATGCCCTTCCACCATGCGGTGAAGCTCAAGCCCGCGGCGGGATTCAAACCTGCTGCGCGGCAGTCCATAGCCAATGCCACTGAGCCATCACTGCTTCAAAAATTGCTTAGATTGTAACTAATTTTATGAATTATTAAGTTTAAATGAATGATCACCAGTCTTACCTCATTAATTTATATTTATCATCATCATCCTTGACGCTCTGTAAAGTTTAGTCTCTAACCATGTTTTATCAAGTTTCGGTTAAATCTCTAGTAACTTCTATCGAGTGATAAAACAAGAGTATTTACACAAAAGTCGATTCCAATTATATGTACGTACAATAGATGGGGTTATTGTAAACTCGACACAAAGTAAATTCGGCACATTTTTGTAAACTCCATACATTGAAAGTAAACTTGCCACACACATAAAAAAATATGTGTAAATTCGTCACAGGTAGGTAAGGCTTATTGTTAATTCGTCACAAGTCTTCATTTTCCAAAAAGTAGCGTCCGCATACAAGGTTATTTTCAAATAAAGTTCGGGATTACAATGCAAATAGTGCTTATATTTTCCATAATAATATTTAACTAATACACATTATTATGGAAAATATAAGCACTATGTACGCTGTCTCCAATGCGCCACCCCATGACGTCATATGCGTCGTCATCCACTTATGGAAATATAAAGCGTTCTTGCTATTTTTAGATTTCTAATAAAATGTTATCTTGAGAAAAGCTTTGTATTTGATTAAAGTTGCCGTTATACTAAATTATTTTGCTATTTGGTGGTTTGTTTTCGAATGTTATTTTAAATGCCACATTGTTATGGGTCAAGTTGAGAAAAATGTCATGCGATTAAATTACGTTTTCTTGTTGTTGTTATCCTCATCTTACGATTATGTAAAGGATTGTATATTTAAGTGTTTCTTAGCTGTTCATTGAAGGTTCTATGCATTGTTATAACAATGGTAAATTATATGAGTAAGTGCCTTTAGTACTTTTAACCTATACAAAATATATAAGTTAAGTTTAAGTTGTTGTAATTTAAGTTTTGTTGTAATTGTATATTTAAGTGTAATTTAGCTGTTCATTGAAGGTTCTACGCATAGTTATAACATTGGTAAATTATATGAGTAAGTGCCTTTAGTACTTTTAACCTATACAAAATATGTAGTATACGTGTAACCCGTGGGGTGCCGGGCACGAATTTAACACCCCCATCTCTACCCGTGTCGTAAGAAGCGACTAAGGGTAAGTGGGTTAAGGTGGGCAGCAGCACTTTCTGTGGAACTGATATCTCACACTGTGATCCCCAAGCCACCTGCCAAGGATGGGGATTATGGCAAATCCCCCATATTGGGGGAGGCTGTGTTCAGCAGTGGACTATCCGGCTGATGCAGTAATACGTTTAACAAGAACAATTAGTCTCTCATATATGATGGATATATATATCGTTAATAATCATTGGGATTGAATTAGCTCCGATATGGATAGGGGTGGCAAAAATGTCATGCAACTCTTTATTCGTTTATCAACCTTGAACTATTTATGCGTCTGTGTACCTAAGTCTGGTAAGTTCACGCAGGTCAGATCGAGCCAAGAATAATCTAGAAACTTTTTAATATTATAGCTTGCGAATTTGTTGGATGCTGTGTATTTCGAAGCTTTTAGGTATATTTGTGTTTCTGCTGGCAACACTGAAACTAATTGTTTAAATGAAGTCTTTGTTTGAGAGTTTTTCTTTATACGCCATTTTTATTAAGTTTTTTCCGCAGAGGTAAATAAAAACTATATATGTGTATGCAGTAAACAAGCAGAACTGATTTAATTATACGTAAGTGCTTATTTCTGTACTTTGATATTATAATTTATAAGTAATAAAGCATAACGTAAAACCATTTTCAGTTACTACCTACAATAATAGAGTATAACTTATTCGTAATGCAGAACTAATGCAGTTACATAATTAAAATATAATTCGAAACAGTAATCATTGACCATTGATTGTTCATATCAATTAGTAATCAAAGCTAGAGTGAGACTATTAGCACGACGTGTATCGATAGATTGGTCAGAGTACACTTCACTCAAAACCCATCGAGTACTTTGCTAGACAAGACTAGTAATTTCTACAAATTGATTCCTTATAAATTGCCGTGCAAACTATATTAAGAAAATAGAGGCTTATACGAGAGCTCGTTTTGTTTGAGAGATTATGACTTAGTAGAGCAGAGGAGCCACCACATGTTACCACCAGATTCTTCGAAAACTTATAAAAATGCAGAGTTCTAGACCCCCGATGCACACCAACACAACGAGAGAGAGAGAGCGTATGTTAAGAAGGTTGGTTAAAAAATCTTACCTCGTGTCAACTTATATAAAATCAAAACTTGCATAACACCACCTAAACCTCCTCAAAGCTCCAGGAGTGGACGGCATTATCCCAGAAATGATCCCCTTGATCATTATCAATAATGGTTTAAAATCGTATATAAGTATTTACAAAATGCGTACTAAAATTGAGTGTACTACAGGCTTGAAATAATGCCATCATCATACATACAGAAAGGAGACATATAAAGACTCCACAACTATTGCCCCATTTGTACAAGATCTTTAAGCGCATATTGGTAAATAGGCTAAAAAACATAACCTTGATGCTTACCAACTGTGGATACAAGTTGGATTTAGGAGTAGTTGTAGTACAAATGACTTTAAAACGCTCATCGCAAAATCTTACAAATATCCGAAGTCTAAATAAAATAGGTTGACTATAAAAATGATAACGATGAAACCTGGGATGTCGAAAAGGTACTTGTAGATTACAAGGTAGACAAGGGTAACGTAACTTTGATAAAGCATCTCTAGAGCCGTGCTACATGTAAAATCTAGCAAAAAAATTAGAACATTCCATTTCGATATGAATTCTAGTCGGTTCGTGAGGAGACACAATTTCCCCAAAGCTGTTTAATGCAACACTCAAAAACGAGTTCAAAAACTGGAAGATAAGGACAAATTCTACAGGAAAATCTTGAGCAATGTTCGATTTGCAGGACCTGGTACATTTCTCCGAGAATGTATAAGATGTTAGAGCTATGTTTTAGGAATTATAAGAAGAAGCAGCCGCAAAATTAATACAGAAAGAACTAAAATCATGATCAATTTTATCAACATCGCTCAACTTGTCGATGTTGCATCGTCATATGTCTTGACCTTGAAGATAACATCATGCTGGCTAGCCTAAACCAAAAAGTAGAAGTTGAGAGATGCAAATTCCGGGCCTGGGTAACTTTTGGCGCAAATGGTAGCATTTTGCGTAGCAAGCTTGCCGTCTCTTTTAAGAAGATGAGGATGGGGTCAATGTCATAGCGGAGCACAATTGGAGATGGGCTGGTCACATCGCGCGAACGGACTATGAACAATGGACTCGGAGGTTGCTGGAGTGAAGACTACGACTACACACAAGACCCCGAGGAAGACCAAAAGATGGAAAGATGACATTAAAGGTCAAGCAGGTCATGATCGGATTAGAAAAGCTCAAGACTTTAAAGATTGGAGGAGTTTGGAAGAGGGTTTATGGCCAGGAATGGACATGAACAGGCTGCTATAGATAGATAGTGCATGCAGATTTTAAGAGTACAAGATGCATACTGCATCTTTATTGGAAGCAATGTTACTTGACATTATGAATATTGTATGCAAAAAATATAATGTATTGTTGTCAAAACGTATTATTAATATCTCATTTTTTTCATTCCCTAAGAGGGAAATATAATTTGTTAGGCAGAGGTATCTTAACACGCACAATTCACCTGATTTAAATAAAAATATTACTTCTGATAAAAAAGTATCCCTAATTTATAGACGTACTCCTATAGTTATTTCAACACGCCCTGGCATCGCTATTAGGTTTATTAGTAATAGACTATAACTTGTACAAAATTTCAGATATTAGGTTTCTATTTATTTATTTAATCTCCGTGATATTCAAATGTGTGGTCGCAGATCCGCAGGTGATGGTACGAGTACATGTGTGCCGTAATGCTTCTGTGTGGGGGTGGTCTCTGCATGTATGCGTGAACTGCGCATATGGTGAGTGGGGTGGGGTGGGTGAGTGAAGTAACTGCTCAGGCTTGTAGCTAGCTTGGTACATTTTATTGTAGTCGGCTCTCTAGATACTCTATAGTGGAGCGTTTTATCGATGTCGATATAAACTGTGTAATGGCGTTGTTATTTTTCCAGTAGCTGTACTGTTACGAGATTGGATAGAGGATTTAATGGTTTATGGTTTAACGTTATGTTGCTATGTTTTCTAGTCAGAGCATTTGCTTTTGCAGGTTTTACTATGGTGATGACGAGTATGAAAATGTTTTTATGTTGGTTTGTTTACCAAAGTCTGAAAAATATTACAGATTATTCAAACTTTGAACAAATAAAAATTATGTAAGCGCACTGTAGAAAGTGATATTACTACACGAACGGAGACGTAACGTGTTAGAGTGTTGAACGAAGTGCAGTGTCTAGTAGGACGTGAAATGTGACACTGAAATGTAATGGACAGGCGTCACGCTTTCTATCCTGCGGGCAACATGTCCATCTTATCAGTTCAAAAATAAAAAAATAAAAAAAAAGTTTGTACATTTTACATTATAATTTAGATTAAATATTTTTAATTCCATTATTATTTTATAACTATTGGTATACGATTCTACTGGAAAACGCAATCAAAGCGCATTAACTAAAGGTTATCGATACAGAATCAGAAATTATAGATCAATTATGAATGCCCTGCATAATTTATCGACACATTTGTCGATAAACACGTTCTAAACATTACATCACTATGCAGGTTAACTCGTCGCCACCGGGGCGTCGGCTGCCCTGTGTGTGGCCAATAATTTTATTACAAGTTCATTATGACGCCCGTTGCGGAACAACTCTTCATTCCTTGTTTACTTTGTTATTTTATTTCCGCTTTAATTGAAACTATCTAAGCTTTCGCAGCATGAATATACAAGTAATTAAATCCTTTCCACGGGTAAAATGCTATCCTTATGACAAATTTAATCATAATCAATAAATTATCACGGCGGTAGCTCAAATTGGCAGAGCTACGAGAATATTGACGCCAGGGATTGATGATCGTGGGTTCGAATCCCACGTGGTAAATTTTTTTATTTCATTGTAATTTAATAGTTTCATTAAGTAGTTTGTATTTCTTGGTATGTAAAGGTACTAACTTTAAAATATGTTTTATTCCTTTTTCTTTTTAAATATTTTAGAACGTATTTTATTATATTTCTACATACTTATGATATTCAGGAATAAGTCAAGATTTAATTAGTTTTAACTTTTATTTATCAGCTGTGTGGTAGTTCCGAGTTCGATTTTTAGGTACGGATTTTTCCCTTTAGATGTTTAATAGGGCTATCCCCTATTTCGCGGCACTTAATAATCTTTAGAAATATGGTTATTATAACACTCACCCCCGAAGGTGTAGATTTATAAACCAACATACAAGTTAAAAGGTTACCGTGATTTGTATGTAGTACGATAATTGATTTGGTACAAATGACAAGAGAACTGAAGGTAGGGAAGGCATAAATCACTGAGATACATAATTATGTAAACGTGGTACAGTTTCCTAAGACACGTTGAATAAAAGTAGTAAAACTGCAATATTTGTGTGGTGTGGCAAAAATATTTCACAATGAACGGTACAGATATACTTACTAATGAGTATCAGCTAGATGGTACACTGCTGAATACAGCCTCCACCATTATGGGGGGGGGGGGTTTTGCCATAATCCCCACGCTTGGAAGGCATCTTGGGGATCGCTTTTTATGTTAGCAGTTCCACAGAAGGCGCTGCTGCACAGCTTCCGGTATTTAACCTTAGTCACCTCTTACGAAACCTACAGATATCAAAGGGGGGTTCACATTCTAGTCCGGCACCCCATGTGGCACAGATAACAGGCATAATAATATGGAAAATGTTTTTAAAATGCTGGTATTATTGAAGCATTTTTTGCCAGTTTGAGCCAAACTGGTCAAACTGGCCGTAATTTTGATATTAGATATAAAGAACACAAATCCACGTATAGGAACGACCATCCCGAACAGTCTCACTTTGCAAAACATTTAATTGAAAGCAGTCATCAACTCCTTGATAGTAATACCTTTATAATAACCTTTAAGATTTTACATTGTTGTGATAAGGGATTTCGATTGTGTGTATTGGAACAGTTAGAAATATTAAAACATAGTGCAGGCGTTGCACTGTTGAATGAACAGACGCAATTGGTTTCATCACCACTGTAACGTATTTTTAGTGATAATTTGCCACTACAAAATAGTTAAACATGTATTTGTTTTAGGAAGTAATTTGTTTTTACGATGTTAATCATATTAAAAAAAACACATTGCATAGTATATATAGTTTAAAGTTATTATTTGTAATCAATTTATTGCCATTATGATGTACTTGTTTCTTTAAACACGTATCACTTACCAATTAGCTACAACAAAGAGCAGGGACTCACGCTCGAGTCTAGGAATAGGTGTGCTGACTCAGCTCGAGCCTATATAAAGGCGAGCTTAGCTCATTCTCGATCGATTTCCCGACGTCTGGAAATGTGCAAATGTCATTGGCATTCACAAACCAGGCAAAAACTCCGCTGACCCTACCAGCTACCGTCCCATCAGCCTTCTCAGTGCCCTAGGCAAGCTATACGAACGGCTCCTTTCGAACCGTCTCTCGGCTCATGCGCAGGAACACCACCTTATTCTCGATGAGCAGTTTGGCTTTAGGCCCAAGCACTCATGCGTCCAACAGGTGCACCGCCTCACGGAGCACATCCTTGAAGGTTTCAATAAGAAACCCAAACCCCAAACGACGGTAGCAGTCTTCCTCGACGTAGCGAAAGCTTTTGATAAAGTCTGGCACAATGGCTTGATTTACAAGTTATAACACTTTGGCGTGCCAGTACGTCTTGTGCTCACCTTACAAGACTTCCTAAGGGACAGAAGCTTTCGCTACCGCGTGGAAGGCACCCTCTCCACCCCCCACCCAGTCAGTGCCGGAGTCCCTCAGGGCTCCGTACTATCTCCCATTCTCTTCGCGCTGTATACCAGCGACATCCCACGCTCACAGCCCAAGGTTTTCATAGCCCAATATGCGGACGATACCGCCATTTATTCCACTGGCTGGCATATTAATAGACAGACCTATTTTCTCCTTCAACGGGCCATCACCGAGATCGGTGACTGGTTCCGTAAATGGCGCATTGCAGTCAACCCGACTAAAAGTGCAGCTATATACTTCAATGAGAGTACTCACTCGAACCCCCGCTATCCTAAACCTTTAACTCTGTTTGACGAACCCATTCCCTGGGTTGGTAAAACAAAGTATCTTGGAGTCACCCTTGATCGGCATCTCACCTTTGCCGCTCACATCACTGATGTTCGTAACAGGGCGGCCTTTGTTATGGGTCGCCTAGGTCCCTTAATTCGTACAGAGAGTAAAATGTCTCTTAAAAATAAGAAGACACTTTATACTACTTGCATCCGCCCCATCATGACATACGCTTCAGTAGTGTTTAGTCATGCTAGCGAGGCCCACCTACGTAAACTTCAAATCATTCAAAACAGGTTCCTCCGCCAGGCAACCGGTGCTCCGTGGTATGTACGGAACGCCGAGTTGCACTGCGACCTAAACCTTCCCTCTTTAGCGCAGTTCAATAAGGACTGCGCCCGCCGATACTTTGATCGAGCGCCCCACCACTCGAACCCTCTAGTTGTCCAGGCATCGAACTACTCGACTGCCTCATCAGACCCATGGTTTAAACCCCCCCGTCGCCGACCACGGCAGGTATTGGACGACCCGGATGACCCCATCGCAGCCATTACGTTGGCAGCTTTAGCGTTGTCCGCAAGTCGTCCTGGTAACATCCCCAGGTGTGCGGTAATCAGAGGTTACACAATCAAACACCGAGCTCGCCGGCGAGCTCGAGGCAAAAATAAAATCCCGATTAGTGTCTCTCCAAATAGTCACAGAGTAATATTCAATAGGGCCCATTCTCAACGGTACAACACTGCAGTTGTACCGGGGCATTTAGTTCCGATTCCCCCTTTGTCTCTCGGCAGCGAGACAAGCCGAGGTCCGAACCACAGTGGTGCCCTTGAGCTCGCTGTCACCCCTCCCGATAGTAGCGTGGCGTTTTCGGCGCCCGCAGGAGACGGAGGTATAAGGCGCTTTTCGCCTTATACGCCCGTCTCAGAAGAAGTGCCCTCAGCGCTTCTTCCTCCTGGGCTATAAGAGGGCCTCCCCTCGCCCAAAGTCCGGTGGAGCTGTACGTCCGCTTAGCGGTAGTCAGCACCTATGTCCTCCCTAAAAAAAAAAAAAAAAAAAAAAACATTCTCGATCGTGCGCTCGTAGAGTCAAGACCTCCTGAGGATGCTTCGTGTAGAAGCGAAACGCGTCGAAAATTCTTCCGGTTTGGCTGCGTGGCGTTTGTGATCGTCGGCTTAACAGGAAAATTAGGCGGAATTGTCACTAGATATATTTTTTAAGTGTTTTATTAAAATATTAATTTGATGTTTTCTTAAAATATTTTAAAAATATTTGTTATTATTCAAGACATTTAACATGAGGGTATAGAATAGCCTTTACATTCTTAAGCCAGTAACTTGTTTTATTCAGACTTTTAAGAGATTTACACATTAGTGAAATTAACTTACCTACTTTTGTATACAGTGTGCATTTGCAAGTGCGCATAGATCTCTGAATTTAAATTACAAGAATTAGCAATGCAAAGGGTGTCGGTAGTGGGCTGGAACATTTGGACCACTGTGGGCCTGTAGTGACCTTTAAGTTGTCAAAATGATTCCTTTCTATTACCTGTAGTGTTGTATATAGTACGTATGTAATGTATTGTAGATAAGGCATACTGCCATTAAAAAACAAACAACCATATATGTGCGTATTTTAAAATTGATCCAAGTCACTATTGACACACATTTGAGTATTGATTATATACTTTTTCTAGAAACTAAGGATGCCTAACCGGAAATGAAAGCGTTTTAATATTAAGTTAATATTAATATTTAACTTTTTGTGATATATTATTAAATTCTTATTCGGTCACGTACAGTATGTAATTGAGTTGAAATTGTGGTGAGCATGAACTTGTGCTTAAGAATTAAATACGTGTAAGTGATAAATATATAAAAATAAAGTAAAGTAGGTATTGACAAGAGCACGTTCAACTTTGTTAAATATAATTCATAAATTACTAAAGTATTTTGATACTTAAATGTAACTTTCCTCGTGACTCCTTCCTAGTACAGTCTGGCACCGTTCAGCGAGCAATATTTAAAAAATAGAACAAGTCAAAATAAAACTTAACGCGTTTGAAATAAGGCTTTCAATTGATAATTTCAAGGCAGAAGCGAAAAACGGAAAACTACGGCCACAATTTGTAGTAGAAAGTGATAGTTGCGACAGCCACGAAGAATTAACAAGTTTGAGGAAAAAAAATATCTTTGCAAGTTAAGACGTCGTTTATTGATTTTTCGAGAACATTAAAATACGTTTGATACACATAAGTGTTTTTAATTTATAACATATTCAAACAAGCATGGACGATAATTGTTTTCGACAATATAAGTATTTGTAAAAAAAATAGTAGATAAATTAACAAGCCACCAGTCATTTATCAATTGAAAAAAAAGCATAGACAAAAGTGCCAGGGACCCCACCGGGCAATTAAAATTCGTAATAACTCGAAAGCAAAGTCACCGTAAGTTAAACAAAGAGAAAAATAATGAATCGTTGACACTCTCGCTGTTGTACCCGCCCATCGCTAAATTAGGCACGCAAAAATTATTTAAAACTCAACAAAAGCACAATGGTGGATCGCCACCTGAATAAATGATAACATCGCGGTGAATTTGATGTCAATATGTGTTAACACTAAGCTATTTAGTTCACGACTCGGCTTCACCACCCACCTCCCCGCACACATTCGTGCTGTCACCCCACACCACCCGAGCTTTGCTTGTGTGCACCACACATATGGGGAAAAGCAATTTTTCACTGGCAACACTTACACACACTACTGTGGTTAGATGGATGTGTGTTGGTGAGTCCCTTGCCCCACGAAAACTTTTGTAGTAGAGAATTTGTTCACTAGTCGTGTCTAGACATGCCATGCTTTTAAGTTAGAGGTGAATCCTTGGAGACTTGTTTCATGAACTTGAAGCCAATGAGTTAACTTTCATATTTTTAAATTTGATTGGATTATGATGAATAGTTATGATCTTAATACTTTTAATATTGCGCATGATTTGCGGATTACATCACAAAATTACAAAATAACGATATTAAAAAAACCGGCCAAGTGCGAGTGGGACTCGCGCACGAAGGGTTCCGTACCATTATCCGTAACCTAATCTTGCAAATTACAGACACTTTTCGCAGTGTCCGATTGAGCTGGGTAGATACGGAAAACCTGTTTTATTGTATGGGAGCCCCTTAATTATTTATTGAACTTGACAATATTTTACGAAGATCTTTAAGCTACTAGACAATGAAATGAGACCAAAAAATAAAGGCGTAAATGAAACATAAAATTGGCATCAGATGATTATTTGAGATGAGTATTCCATATTATAAATCCATGAGTTGAGGCAGCTTTGGTTTAAAAAACAGGTTCTTCTTACAAACGCAGGTATTATAATATACAACGTATTTTGCGTAACTGCAGGAGTTTTTACTGAAGGAACGAAAGCTGTGGTCACTAGCAGGCCGTTTCAGCTCCATCATACGTTGGGCGAGCACTGACGAGGCACTCAATAGTCTGGACAGGCAACAGAT
Organism: Plagodis pulveraria; assembly: GCA_963890685.1. Taxonomy (NCBI): domain Eukaryota; kingdom Metazoa; phylum Arthropoda; class Insecta; order Lepidoptera; family Geometridae; genus Plagodis; species Plagodis pulveraria. The sequence continues at coordinate 16,186,336 of OY982959.1, forward strand.
AAGGCACTTTCTAGGAAGGGCGCAGGAGGCATGTCGCCGGTTGCCAGAACTGAAAACGCACCTCGACGATGAGAGGAGTTGGTGACTGGCTCAATGGCATGACTATGGTACGGATACCATATGTGACCATGACTTATAGAGGCAATCAAAAACCACTGCTCCTATACATAAGTTTGATTATTGTTTAATGGGGTCTACGGATATTAATTCAGTGAGTTTGGAGTACACTATTCGGGGCATTGTTTTATCCGAATGTGCGAGCGAGCTGAGTGTTATGTAGTGTAATCTCTAATTATTTATAATCTAAAAACGTTCCCAGATTTACCGGGCAGTCTCCAGGAAGACGTTACAGCTGCCAACATCAAATTTGCAGTGCGGCCGTCTGGCAACCCAGACGATCAACAACATTAGACAACTCCAATAGAGGCAAGGGACGGCGAAGGAGTGGTTAAAGGCTTTTGATTAGTTTGCTATCTTGACAACAAGAGGGTTTAGGTGATGGGGGACTGTGTTGTAATTGCGATTATTTTTAATGAAGTGAGTTATAGAGACGAGTTCAAAAATGCGATCAAGGTCAGCATTTCGTACATTTCAAGGATACGATGGCACTGCCAAAAATGATTTAAAAATTCTTGAAGTTTGTGAAGATGAGTATCAGTAGCACGACTAAATATTACAGCGACGTAGGTCATGATAGAGTGTTTATATATATATAGTGTATATATATGTTTTATAATGAATTTTCAGGCCCAATTTACTTTCTTTGCAAATTCAGTGGTCATAGAAACCCATAACAAAGGTTGTAGGGATCTGGTGCAAAGGGTCAACTGGCAGGCGTACACCAAAGCACTAGAAGACATCAGTGTGGGCTCCCTGGAAACACCTGAAGAAGTAGAAACAGCGACTAGACAGGTGACCAGTAGAATGCATGAAGCCAAAGAGCTAAATACCAAGATGACAAAACCCCCATCCGGGAAACGGGAACTACCCATCAACATACAGCGCGATCTCGCAGCAAAGAGATTGCTAAGGAAGCAGTAGGCCAGTACCAGATGCCCCATACTCAAGACGAAGCTGAATGCACTCAAGGACAAAATAGCCCTAGAAGTGCAGTCTTGGAGAGGGGCACCATAGGAAGAGGAAATCGACCATGCTAGTGAAACAACGGCAAACCTTCACCAGTTTAATAGGAAACTTACCAAATCGATCCAACCAACATACCCGCTGATGAAGTACGGAGTGTGAAAATACGCACATCAAGATAGGGCTAGATTGTTCGCATATCATCTTGAAGCGCTCGTAGCGAAGTTGACTTAGCTGTTCTCAACCGATCAGCAAAGTTAAGCAACGTCGCGCGCGGTCAAGACTTGGAAGGGTGACCGCTAGTTGATTATCTCATGGACAAACGATTATAAGAAAGAATCACCCCCAACACTTGAAGGGGTGGAATTAATATCCCCCAAAGAAACGTGGAAGGCGAGGCCACGGTAATAATGATACCTAAATCAGGCAAGGATCGCAGGCAACCCGCTTCATACAGACCAATCTCATTGCTGCCCCACCTAGGCAAACTATTCGAGAGATTACTACTGAATCGAATAAGACCCTCGATCAATATTAGAGAGGAACCGTTTGCGTTCAGGAGAGCCCACTCGACTACTTTTCAACTGACGAGGGTCATACACAGATGACGCTCCGCATGAACACAAACAAAGACACAGTGGCCGTGTTCCTCGATGTAGAGATGTCCTTCGATCGAGTGTGGCACGAGGGCCTTCTCTACATATTGGCGCAGAAAGAGCTTAACAAGCAATACCTGAAGATCCTGCACGAGTTTCTCACAAACAGACAATTCTACGTTTCAGTAGAGCAAAGGGACTCGTGCAGCAAACCCATCAAAGCAGGCGTCCCGCAGGAAAATTGCCTCTCGCCACTGTTATACGCGGCATACGCGGATGAAATACCAAAGCAACTGCACAAGGAGGAGAGGGTAACGCTCGCGCTGTTCGCGGATGACTGCGCTTTCATGACCTCTTCCGGCAGCCCCATGATAGCCGCAGAGACAATGCAGCAACAACTGGACCTACTGCCAGAATTGCTGGACCATTGGCGAATCGCTGGAAATGTAGCCGAAACTGCAGCCATCTCAATCAGCAGGAAGTATGATCCAATAATCAACCTGAAGATGTACGATCAGGAGATAGCATGGAAAAGCAGCGCCAAGTACGATGGAGTTATAATAGACAAAAGGCTTAGCATGACGCCCCACGCTAACCACGCCATCAGAAACGCAAGAGCTGCCCGAGCCCTACTCCGACCGGTGCTACAAGCAAGGCTGCCACTGCGGACCAAGCTGGGGATTTACGATGCATACATAAGGTCAAGATTGACGTATGCATCCCCAGCCTGGTTCGCACTATGCTCAAAAACCAACAGACATGGCATACAGATACAGCAGAACATATGCCTCAGGATCGCCACAGGGGGCGACATAAATGAGTTGCGGACATATCGCCACACTCATTTATAATCAAGGACACGGTGATAGAGATCGTGGGGCAGTTCGGTGTCCACCTGGCTAGCAAATGGTATGACACGGCGGACATCGGACCTTACACACACCTCCAAGGGCTAGCCCCCCTACACACCAGACCACCGGACAATACATACCCATGGCGACCGCTTCCCCGGGAGTTGCTATTACTATCAGCTTCTGAGGGGGAGTTGGAACCATGAGGATAAGATACCTTCATCATCATACATGGACAAAACAGTAAGAGTACAGTTACTGTAGTCACACAACCTCACAGAAAGCACAGAGTGCAATACATACTTCACGTAGAGCGGCACATACATGAGTAGCCTACGTGAAGGAGAAGTACCTAGGGGCAGTGTCCCATAGAGCTTAAGCAAGGGTAAGGGGCCATAGCCCGACACCCAATCGAGCCACTAAGGTGGATCGAATTGTTGGTGGATGACCGTTGGATTTTAGTTCCAGGAAATGTGCCCATAGAATTTCAGTATTCATATCTGTACAGTCAATGTCAAGTCTATATTTTATCCTCCTCCTTGCGCCGTTATCCTCAAAGCTGAGGGTCGTTATACCCCGTGGAAATCACCTTTTTATTGTCAATTTGTCGCCACCTGTTCCTGTCTTTGGCGATGTGAATGGCGTCATGATTACTATTGTCAAGGGTAGTGCGGATTTGGTCTGTCCATCGCATGGGACTGCGACCTCTTGGACGTTTCCCTTCTATCTTCCTAGGGACAATTAGTTTTTTAAGGTTATCGTTACTCTTCCTAGCAATGTGGCCAAAGTACTTCAGAACTCTTTGTAAACAGACACTGGACAGCCTTATCTTGATCTATAATTCACGCAAGATGTATTCATTTGTGCGAAAGGCTACATTTTATTAGAAGTGCCAAAAGTACGATTTCCAGCACCAAATTTCTATTGCATCGAGTTTTCGGCAATACTGTAATTTGTAGACTACAATCGGAAAAGACGAGACACCTCATTAGACTAAACTTTGTTTTCTTGGTTATGCAGCTGTCCTTCAAAATTTTTTGTAGTCGTGTTCATATTCCAGTTTTTTTTGTTCCTCCTCGCAATTGGCTACGTTTAAAATTCTTGATTTAATAAATTTCGTCTTGTCAAATATCTGTTCAGGTGTACCTCGCTAATCCTGCTGGTTCAGAAGCAATTCATCGTGTGAGGTAGCCCTGCAGTCTCGTGTTAAAGATGTGGAATCTTTATTTAGATATGGTATGAGTGAAATGAGCCTAAAGTAATTACAATTCTTGGTAAAACCTTTATAGTAGGCTCACGTTAAATGGGTATAAATATTGACTGGGACTAGTCCTCTGGCCAAATTCTACTAATCCGTATTTTGCAGCAGATATTGTATAATAGTCTAATACAATATTTCCCGTAGCCTATAAAACTCATTTATTCAAAGTATTTTATAACTTTTTAACGAATGGCTGCACTGCTACTTCATACCTCAAGATATTTGGCTCCCGATCGCCGTTGTTGGTCCAAAGCAAAATAGGTGTTGCCTCATTAGGAGTTATTAGCGAATAGTCACTGATAATATTATCTCCAGGCTACTCACTATGCTGCTTCACTATATTCCTAATCATAATGACCATTACACCTTTTTGTTTACATACAGCTGCGTTTTCTAATACCCACGTCTTGGTTTTGAATCACACTTCATCATGTAGATAATTAGTCTATAGATTTTTGGAATTGTTTCAGTTCCTAGCATGTCGCAAAATTGCTGGCAATGAATTCGACAGCATTTGTACCGCCAGTTTTTTTGTATTCTACGTTCTTTCACTAATTGCCTAGTGCCTGGGGTCATTCTGTTTGCCACATAGAATATTTGATTTCTACCGCTGTTACGATGGCACTTTGGCCCATTCTTTGCATTTTTATGTGAGTCTTTGTACTTTATTTTTACATAACTGGTAGGCTAGCCTTTGACCACTATCTCATTTGATGGTAATTGTTGATGTCGTCGAAGATGTTGTTCAGGCCAACCTAGAATTACCAAGGACAGCTGTCGGAACACCGTTAGGTGCTTGGCGATAGATTTTCTACTTGAACTCTTCCTCTGCCAACGAGCAGTTCATGATCAGATGGAGTCAGCAACAGAGTTGTAACGAGAAGTAAGAATTTCTTTGTGGTGAGCGATACGTTGCACTAGTACCCCGGCCACTGCACCTGTGCCATAGCGCATGAAATGTCACCAAATCTGTAAAAAGATACTTAACCGTCTTATCAGTACAAAACCCGTACTTTGCTTTTATTACTATCTGAATTTAAATCCCCAGACAATTAACCAACTGTATGTCCTACAATATTTGGTGGATAAGTAGTGAACGGTGTAAGGGCATTATTAACAAGTTTTATTTACGTTTAATAGGAAAAATATTATTTCCTATGCTATGTATAAAATATAGCTCTCCCATTTGGTGATCTCATCCCGTCTGAGGTATGCAGAGGTAGAATTTGGAAAATTTGCTTCTAAGATAAAATTTACTTCAACTCTACCTTTAAGGGCCGTATTTTCAAAACTGTAGCAATGCAAGTTACATTATTTGTATTGAAGATCATTATCACCAAGTGTCCAATAAAATTAGAACAAAGAAATATATGATTTTGTTTACACTTACCCAATATTTAACCATGTATAATATAAACATATATATATATATATATTTTTTGTGATGGTAAGTTAGGTGCTTGGTGATAGATTTTCTACTTGAAGGCGATAGCTACCCAGGCGGGCGCTACCACCATGCTATGTCGACGTCCATCGTAAGACAACAACCGGGACTGACGGCTTAACGTGCCCTTCGGAGCACGGAAGCGCTCAGTAGTAATGTCACCAGCGTCATCCAAGTTATGACCGCGGCCGACGTTGCTTAACTTAGCTGATCGGTTAAGAACAGCTAAGCAAACTTCACTACAAAAAATAATCAATTAATTCCGCATGAAAACTTTGTCACCGCTTTGGGGTTGATTTTCCCAAAGAAATCTCTGCTTTCCCGTATCTTTCCCCTTTAGGGCCAATTTTGAAAAATATTTTTATATGACAATATTATTACAACAACAAACTTCAATTTCATTCCTTAGATAGAAATTTAGGTTGGGCGTTGATGAATCAGTCGACCTCCAATTCTTTTCGGTCTCTTGAAACCGTACTCCTAACGACACATAGAACACTTGCCCAGAACCGGTATAGGCTCGTAGACACTTGGATATATTCGTCAATGAGTTTGTAAGAACACACAGTTTGCATGGTGGTAAAGCATTTTGTGAATGTCCGCCTACCACCCTCAAGTATAGAATATGTAGCCAAGCACCTAACGGTGCGTTCCAGCAGTTGTCCTCGAGAGCATTTTCTAGGTTAGCCTGAACAACACTTTCTACTGCATCTTCACTTACCATCAGGTGATATATCGGTCAAGGCTAGGTCCATCAGCAATAAAAAGGCACCCGGACTGCGCGATCCAAAGATATTCAGATTACATAGGTAATTGTTTTATTAGATTTTTTTATCTTTACCTATATTTATTTATATCGTAAATTATAGTTATTTAAATACTTTAGAAACATGTATCTTTTTGGTGTTTATGATAGCGATAAATTGAAAGTCGAAGTATGCCTTGACAGACAGGAAAATAAAACCGTCATTCACTCAGATAAAGGTTTATGGCAAACTGATAATCACGCGCGCTTTTTCATGCTTCAATACACTTTTCTATCTCAGCCACATCTACGCCACCTTTTTCTCATGCTGCTCTCTCCTTGTGCTGCATTCATTTTACCTTCGACATATCACTACCGAAATTGCGGAACTATAACAACAAAAATGCAACGTGTTATTCATAGACATTTTAAAAATGCAGCTCTTTTTCACCCCCTATACGGAAGTAAAATGGTGAAATCGTATTTCGAGTGCTGCTGGAAAATCATGGTACGGGAATGCATTGAAAATGATTATGAAATGGGTTTGAACGAGATGGCGCTAGTGCAGTCACAAGCCGCTCAGTCGGTTAGACAGAGATCAAATATTGAATAACTTAGGACACTGAAAAAGAAACAACTTCTACAATCACATTCAAAGAAAATTGGGTCTTTTTCCACGGGTTTAGGACGGAAAATTGAGTGTATTGTATCGGAACGTAGGACTTATTGTAACGCAAAACTGCGGGGGTGGCAGGGGACTAGGTGGCTCTCAACTGTGGCAGATAATCAATATCCGCTTGGCTTGTGGACACTATAGTAATATATGTTATTTTGTATCCTTTCTCTTTACTCTTAAAGTATCTCCCTATCCTTTATCCTACTCGCACCATTATCTAAAATGGACAGTGGCGTAGATTTGGTAAATGATAACTGTGAGAAAGTATTTATCACGACAATGAAGCGTGATATGTAATTATATAACCTATTTAGGGTGTCAGTGATATGTGTCGGTATTTTCTGGGTGGTGTTGAGGTGGAAAAGGGGGGAAGGTATAGTTTAGCGATATATTTGTTTTTATTGTCGATATCTGGGCTGCGGAAGCACGCGATGGCTACTTCTTCATTACGTTCGTTCGTTGCGAGTCGCTCAATTGACTAATCTAATTGAGGGCGCCCTACATAGTCAGTAGTTGCGTACTCACCTCGCTGGTGTACTACGATACGAGTATTTAGGTTGCCGCTTGACTGTGTTTACTAGAGCTTGGTGAAGACCTAAATCGTAGTTTTATTACTTTTCAGTTTTATGTTCGCTTTTTGAATCAAGTAGGTATTTTTAGTTTACTTTGAAACTTGTACTTGGTGTGTATTGGCGACGGAATGTCATTTTTGATTATGAGTGACGGAACAAACCCGAGGCCCACCTGATGTTAGGTGGACCAACCTCTGCCTATAAAAGATGCATTTCGTGAACGACGAACTGCACTGTGCCCGTCACACTAAGATGTACAGGTTAGGTCTCATGTGCCTGTAATTTTACTGGCTCTCAAGGACTGCTGCCGGAACACACTGTTAGGGGCTTGGCGACAGATATCTACTTGAGGGTGGTAGCTAGCCAGGTGGGCATTCGCAAAATGCACTTCCACCATGCGGTGAAGCTCAAGCCAGCGGCGGGATTAGAACCATGGACCTGCTGCATGGCAGTCCATAGCAAATGGCACTGGGCCATCACTGCTTTATTACCAAGTATCTTCATTTTAATTTTAGAACATAGTTTGTTTATTTCACACTTTGTTTTAATATTAAGTGCGAAATGTACTAATCAATTGCTGTTTTAATTTTTTTTTTTTTACCTCGTTCCTTGGTGGGTAATGTCGATAAGTAGCTGCGGAGTGATTCTGCTTTGTGGTTCTCTTTAGGGTGATTTGCACGTGTTTGAACAGAATTGAATGGCAATTATTAGGTTAACATTATAAGAATGCAGGTTTATAATAATATGTTGTCATGGTGTTACATAGGTTGGTTATAAAATCCTATTGAGATTTTCTCTTTACGAGTATAAGAAATTATAGTATAGTTATAGACACGTTAATAACGGGTTAAAGTGTAAATTTTTCATAAAACGATTCTAATTTCGTGGCTTAAAACTATTATTTATAAAGAAACTGAGGCAGTTTTTCATCCTACAAAATAATTAAACAAATAAATACTTATTTATGGAATGTATTAGAGGTTATTACTTATAGTTACTAAGTTTTATTTTTTTGTATTAAATTTGCTGCGGAGTGCCGCGCCGCGCGCTAGATTGGAAGTACCCCCACCCCCCCATATATTTGAAGACTTACAATATATGGGGGGGGGGGGGGGGGTGGAAGATAAAATACAAGAAGGTGCGCAGAAGTGCCTTCTGAAGAACTGCCATTTTACACCGCAGTTCCCAATATTCCCCCCCTCGTAATGAAGGAGGCCGTGTGCAGCAGCTGGATGACCTAGCTGATACATTATAAAGTATATATTAATCCATATTCTATGAATATGAAAGAGCAAAGTCTTCTGGTACAGGTTTAAATTAACATAAAAGAATGCCTGTACAAATAGATATATGGAAATAATTATTCAGTTTGTGAAAATAAAATTTGTCTAATTGTATCTTAATTGTCGTATAATTTTCCATGTTATATCAGACACGTCGATGGCAACGTGACTTATTTGAAAAAACTAATTATTTTAAAGCTGAATAAACTCCATAAACATCCTTAAAGGTCACATTGAATGTGACTTAATTACCTAATTGTTTTTTTTTACTGAAATCACTATGTACCTTTCTTGCTCGTGAGTTGAGTTTACAGTTTTCTGCTGTTACAGGAAACCACCAAGAAAACGACAAGCTTTCTTCTTACTATTGCCAATCGGAAATAAGATGTGGCTGAACTTTCATGCAAAGCTGCTACCAAACATGTTTTAGCACTTGTAATGTTAAAATCCGGCAATTTATTAATAAATAAATTACCGGACTAAAGATCTGGAACTACAAAAAATAATCTTCTTGTAAATATATACATACTCTCGTGAGGTGCCAGGTTAGAATTGCACCTCCCCATTCATCCCGTGGGAGTCGTAAGAGGAGACTAAGAAAAAATACCGAAAGGTGGGCAGCAGCGCCTTCTAAAGAACTGCCATCTTACACTGCGATCCCCAAGCCCCAAGCGTGGGGATTATGGCAAATACCCTCTAAATAGGGGAGGCTGTGTTCAGCAGTGGACAATCCAGTTGATAAAGTAAATACAACAAAATTAATTCGAGGCGGAACTTACGCAAGTAATTATGAAATTACAGGCACTTGAGGACTAACAACTACGTGCATCAAGGGTGATGGTTATAGTGCAGTTCGTTCCTTGTGATGAAATTTTGTATAGGTTACCGCTTAACGTCGAATTGCCTACACATCTATGTTCTGCCATACAGGTTTTGTTGATGGAATAATCAACATCAACGTCATAATGTTTGATAATATATATAAATATATATTTTAAGCACAGCATGTTTTTTAGGGTTCCGTACCCAAAGGGTAAAAACGAGACGCTATTACTTAGACTTCGCTGTCCGTCCGTCCGTCCGTCTGTCACCAGGCTGTATCTCAAGAACGGTGATAGCCAGACAGTTGAAATTTAGACAGTTGACATTTTCACAGATGTATTTCTATTGCCGCTATAACAACAAATTCTAAAAATAAAATAAATATTTAAGGGGGGCTCCCTTACAAAAAACTTGATTTTTTACCGTTTCTTGCTAGATACTAATAACGGTGACAGGTAGACGCTTTAACTATTCACAGAATATTTACTTTTATGTTATATTTAAATATATAGTTATATTAATTAATTGAAATAAATAAATAATTAAGGGGCTCCCATAAAATAAAAGAGGTTTTCACCGTACCTACCTAGCTCAATCGGACACTGCAAAAAGTGTCTGTTACTTGCAAGATTAGGTTACAGATAATGGTACGGAACCCTTCGTGCGCGAGTCCCACTCTTTCATTTATTCATATCTAACCATAAACAACAAAATCTCAGTAGTGTTCGAAAATCGCAATAAAAAAGAAAACCCCATGAGAAGACAACTCAAACAACCCTTGAAACATGCCTACAGAGGAAAAGTTTGCTCATTCGTTCTCTGGCGTTCGCTGAAACAGGAGCTACTCTAGAAGACTTGAAACTCGAAAGATGTCAAATTTGATAACAATGCGATATTTTGTAGTGTATAAAAAAACATATTTTACGATATGATTTTTCCGTGCACTGAATTATTTACATTTCAGCTTAAAACTAAGTAAACCATTAATTTATAACATAATATCCATATCATGGAAACTTTCAGCGGGGCAGTAAGGCGAAGTACCTTATCCGTTGCAGCTATTCGGAAATGGTCTTAGAAGATTATCCATATTTTATTATGGAATACAGATCCCCGTTCACAGTTTAAAAAAAATATAGTTGGCAAGATAATAGCAATTTTACACAAAAACATTTTTAGATGCCAATCGATCCTATTTCTAATACTGATCAATAACTTCTATGGGACCAAACATCGTTGGAGTTCTTAAAGAAATCACAAATTGCAAAAACCTTTTCCCGTACATTTTGTATGAAAATTTTTCGCAAAAGCTTTTTAGTGACGGTTGAGATCTTTTTGTTGACTGATTAAAAAGATAAGTTCAAAAACAATTCAAATTTCGAATTCGTTATTACTACAAAAAAACAATCTTCACCCAGAAACGAAGTATTCGTCAAAATGGCGGTCACTTCGAGCACTTGATATCGTAGGGCAAGAAACTGCAAGATTTTAAATAAGAATTACATCATCAAGTTATGTTAGTTAATAAAAAAGAAAATTAATACGCCTTCTTTTTGATATGTGTCAAATTCTACATGATCATTTTATTTTCTTTTTTGTATTTTAGTTACACAAATTCTTTACAAAATGTAAGGGGAAAGTTTTTTGCAATTTGTGACTTTCTCAGTACTCCAACGATGGGACCAATCCATACAAGCGTTTAATTATTATTTTTATTTTTTTTATTTTTCAAGAAATACATTTTACATGATGTCGCAGTAAGGAATACACATATGTAGAACTATCAATAAGAAAAAAAAACAAACAAAAGAAACATGTGTAGGTACAATTTAAGTATGTTACTTAGGGCACAGATATGCTCCAGGACGCAGGCCGCACCAACCGCTGTAAAGAAACACTACCCTCAGAACTAAGAAAAATCTTGTATCTCTGAGAATAGGGCCGCCCCTGACAGTCAGTAAAACAGCACACGTCCCGAAAACATTTACATAGCTATAATATACACTTTCTTAAATCTACTTACAAAATTAAGCGTTCTCATTATATATTTTAAGTTTTCCTACCGCGACTGATCCTGATGCCCTGTTTAATTATTATTATAAACAGGATCGATTGGCATCAAAAAATGTTTTCGTGTAAAATGGCTATTTTCTTGCTAACTGTATATTTTTTTGTAAATCTGTGAATGGGGATCAATAGTCCATAAAAAAATATGGGCAGTCTCCTAAGACCATTTCCAAGTAGCTGCAATGGATAAGGTACTTCCCCTTACTGCCCCGCTGAATGTTTCCACCCTGTATATACAAATTAGTACTTTCGTATGATGACTTTTTTTTTTTTTTTTTATGTTATTGTGACGGAACAAGCTCGAGGCCCACCTGATGTTAAGTGGACTAACCTCTGCCTATAACAGTTGCAATTCATGACAACTCACGAATTGCACTGCGCCCGTCACATTGACAAGTCAAGTCTCATGTGCCTGTAATTTCACTGGCTCTCAAGGACTACTGCCGGAACACACCTTTCGGTGCTTGGCGACAGACTTTCTACTTGAGGGTGGTCGCTAGCCAGGCGGGCATTCGCAAAATGCCCTTCCACCATGCGGTGAAGCTCAAGCTCTGGGCGGGATTCGAACCATGGACCTGCTGCGCGGCAGTCCATAGCCAATGCCACTGAGCCGTCACTGCTTCAAGACTTAGCCATTAATTGTCAATTTGAAAATGTCATTTTACTTTTTAGACCTTTTATCTCAATGACTTCACGAATTCTTCATATACCGACTTAGAAATCTGTTTATTTTGTATTATCACTGCACTGCATCTTATGGTATATTGTTGTAGAGTGCAGAAGTATGTAAAGAAACTATAATTCTTTCAGAAAAGCACCGTGGGACCGGGGAGAGGTTTTTGATTAAAATAAGACAATAGTATTTTACATCTATATTAAGAATATAAGACACATTATGCTGGTAACTGGAAGTCAATAGTGTAAATGTACTTGTAACAGTCCTTAGAAGTTCATAGCTACATTAATATTATTAATTATATAATAATATTATTAGACGTCTTTCTATAACCAAAATGTACAGAGCTTCTAAAACATAGATATATAAATAGATAGAAATACTTTATTGAAACACCTTAAATATAAAAATAGTTAAAACAGAAACACAATCTATATCTACTCGTATACTTATAATAAAACTGTAACAGATCCAATTCAGTATATGACAGATATTTTGAAAAAAAATATTTGAGAGCACTCTATGGCTGACACTGATACCAAAACTGTATTTTTTTATTTTTGTCTATCTATCTGTCTGTATGCCGGCCGCGCATCACTCCAAAACTACTGAATGGAGTTAAATGAAACTCAACACAATTTGAGTTCATACTACGAAGAAGGTTATTGTATACTTTTATCCCGAAATTCAGCACGGTTCCCTCTGGAAATGTTTTAAAGTGCTTATTGAGATCGACAATTTTTGACATACTAATTGTTGCACTAGATCCAAAATGAAATTCTGTATTTGATGATAAATATATTTAATTAGGGAAAGGGAAACGAAAGGTATACGTTTTTTCTAAGAAACTATTAATTTTAAATCCAATAATTATTTTTAGTCTCAAATGTATCCAATATTCAAAATAGTCTTTGAACACATGCAAACGGGGTTCATGTACAAATAATCATCATTAGTGGAACAAAGCCATTTAAATCACTCCGGTATTTCAATGTTTAACTGGTCATACTCTATTAAAAAATGGTGTGTGTGTATAATGTCCCGTGACCCACAATTTACGTCATTATACATTATACTCGTACTTATAAGGAGCGACATCAAAACAACATTATAAAAATAACAGATTCCGATTTCAGACATACAATAAAAAGGTGCTTAAACACAAGGAAAACTTCGCACTAATTAATAGGTTTTAAAACCTATTAATTCTCAGTCCATTCGCAGATTCGACTACACATCACCCCTGTTATGATGGTGCTATCCGCCCCCAAATAATGATGGGACGTAATTCGATTGGCCCCCGTTGACGATGGTTATAGATAGCGTGGATTTTTGAGACTAGAAGTGACTTTTGACAGTCTTATGACAGGCAAGAGATGTACCATACCTATTTCTCCCGCCAGGCAGTAATGTTCACATTACTGTGTTCCGGTTTCAAGGCTATATAGGTGTGGTGAGACTTAACAACTTTGTCTCAGGGAGGGTGCAGTGCAGTTCGCCACATGTGACGAACTGTAAACTAATTAATAAACTAGACCATTAAGGCATAAGAGGCAATATACTGAAATTGATAAGGTCATATCTCGTTTATAAGCAAGAATATACAGAAATCATTGTCGAATTGCCAAAATGTGAACTTTGTGGTTCCTCAGGGGAGTATACTAGGATCCTTATTATTCTTAACTTACATAAAATGATTTCCTGTCTATCGATCATCTAATTATTATGTTTGCTGATGATAGTTTTGCCCTCTACCAGACTACTCCAGACTCCTATTAAAATTTTCTTAATTAGAAAAACAAGTAACTATAACCCAGTAATTGAAGCCTAGACCACGATATTCTTAAGCGTCGCTTTTGGCTCAACATAAAATCAATGCGTTTCCAGTATAAATGTGTTATCATATATCTTCGTTCATTCGTGTAGACGCATTTCATTCAGATTAGTAACTACGTGTAGATAAATTTATTATCCATTCCCTATTACGGTACAATATGTGCTGTACAGTTTCCGGCTTAGGAAAAATAACTTCATAGCTCTTTGAGTGTATGTTTATGGGTAGTAATACCTACTACCTACCCATAGAATGTTATCTAAGCTAAATAAGGAACAATAATATTCTGAAAGCGAACTAAAAGCAAAATGTAACTGACTTTAAAGGAACAAATATGAACACATCGGTTTCGCCAACTACGAATCTGACCTGTGCTTGCTAGACTGTATCCGAATGTCAAGCGTAAATACTTAGAATAAACTTACATACTTTTCAGACACTATTATATTTTAAATTATGATATGGATCATCAGCCCACTACCAGTTTGCAGTGTGCCCAGTATGCTGGCATTATTACCCCGTTGGATTGCAATGCTTATTCCCAGAGCCACCACACCTGAAACTTCTTTGCGTCCATGTCGTAGGTATAGGCGAGTTGAAGATTAAACATTTACTTTAATATTTGGTTCATTTATTTTAACTATCTATGAAGCTGTGACACGTTGAAGTAATGTCCGCCAAATTTCGATTAGCAAGCATTAATTATCCATATCATTATCAGTCATTCATGTAAAGGCCTCACGTTTGAATAGCCATATTGGGCTATAGCTAGAGGCTATGTACACATAAGCCTAATCCACAAACAATATTAGCGAAATCTGCATTGAGTGTGGAGTCGCCATACGTTGGTTTTAAGCAGGATATCTGACTTGAGCAGTGTAATATTATTTTTTTAAATGTCATCTTTGTTCTTAATAGAGATCTTGAAGATGACTCACTTCAGAATAATCTGGTATAATGTTTTATCTCAGTCTGCTAGATTCTGAATATAAAAAATGTGAGATACCAATGCAATATATAAAAAAGCCTTGGTTTTATTTTTGACATCACATAATAGAAATAATTTATACAATGATCCCTTGATCTGGCACATGGATAAACCTTTTGAGTTATAGTGGTGGTTAAGTTTGATTTTCACCTAACTAGCTCTGAAACGTGTTGTTTGTCATTCGTAAACTGCGTGGAAAAGTGCTTTTTATCCGCTAAATTAAAACAAAATATCCGAGCAATTTATTTTAAATTTAGAACATGCTTAAATTTCTTGTTAAATAAATATACCTTCAATATAACTTTTAATTTTGATATATAATAAAAATTCTTTGAAACAAGCGTTTTCGTCCCTGGAGTGAGGTGAAAAGCTGTGCGTTTCGCTCGGCAGCAAAGTTATTTTGCGTCGCGTACCTCTTAATCTTTAGCTACGCTCAGGATTCTATATTTTTACCAATCAATTCGCACATGGTTCAATCCCAGAATCCTTCGCTTCCTTAGTTTTCTATAAAAGTAATCGCGCCATATAACCACTTTGCATGCTTGCTTAACAACTAGTTTCTTCTCTTTTAATCTCTTTTGATCTTGATTTCCTGGACGTCTCAGGTCAATTAGCGCAATAATTGATATTTAGTAAATGATAATTTGAAAACACACCCTCAGAGCTTAATCAAATCAGAGGTCATGATGGAAGCATTATAAAAGGAGAAGAATGTGTGTTGAAAAGATGGAAAAAATATTTTGAAAGTTTATTTGAAAGAGAGGGAACACTGGACCAGGTTCCGGAAACCTATATGAATGATGATGAAAATGAAATAGGTATGGATGAAGTTTTGAAAGCGTTAAAGGGTATGAAATTAGGAAAGGCTGCAGGATATGATAGAGTGTCAGTCGAGATGCTGAGAGCTGGGCGAGGCATAGTAGCTAGTCTGTTGCACCGCCTTTTTAATTTGTGTTGGAGGAGCGGCCGTGTACCAGGTGACTGGTGCAAGGCTGTGATTGTGCCGCTTTTTAAAGGAAAAGGGTCGCAACAAGACTGAAAGAATTATCGCGGAATCAGCCTCCTCAGCGTCGTCGGTAAACTATATGCGAAAGTATTGATTGAACGAGTGATAAAAGAGACAGATGAGAAAGTGTGGGATGCACAAACAGGGTTTAGAAAGGGTATGAGATGTACGGATCAGGTCTTTTCTTTACGATGCATAGCCGAAAAATGCTTGGCGGAAAGTAGGCAAGAACTGTGGTCAGCGTTGTCTATGCATGGGCTGAATGGTAACCTGATCCAAGCGCTGAAATCCCTCTATAAGGATTCCCATGCTTGCGTTAGGATAAATGGGACATACACTGATTGGTTTAACATCGAAAAAGGTGATAGACAAAGGTGTGTAGCGTCACCGTGGCTGTTCAACTTATTCATGGATAATTGTTTGACAAACCTGAAAGACTGTGGATTAAGAATGAACGAGTTACTCATCAAATGTCTTCTCTACGCTGATGACCAAGTGATACTTGCGTCGTCGGTAAAAGAGTTGCAGGAGATGGTAAATGTTATGAATGAGGCTTTAGAAAGAAAGGGAATGAAAATAAATGTAAGTAAGACGAAAGTGATGGTGTTTGAACGAGATGATAGAGTGACCGATTGCAATATTGTGATTGGGGGTGAAAAAGTGGAACAAGTGAAGGAGTTTGTATACTTGGGATCCATGTTTACAAAAGATGGTGAGTATGAAAGTGACATAGATAGGAGAGTGAACGCTGGAAACATGATAAACGGAGCATTGCACGCGTTTATGAACAGTCAGAAGGTGTCTTCAAAGGCTCGTCTGGCTGTTCATGGGGGAGTGTTGGTTCCGACACTGATGTATGGTAGTGAAAGTTGGGTGTGGCAGAAAAAGCATGAAAGTAGAATAAATGCAGTGGAGATGAGATCATTGAGGAGTATGATTGGATTGAAACGGAGTGACAGGATAAGGAATAGTGTGATAAGGGAACGATGTAGTGTGAATGAGGATGTAGTGACAAAAATCGAGAAAGGTAAGATGGTTTGGACATGTGGAGAGAATGAATGAAATGAGAATGACTAAACAGGTTTACATGGGACAGGTAAACGGAAGTGTTGGAAGGGGAAGACCTAGGCTAACGTTCCGAAATCAGATTGAAGACGTTTTGAAAAAAAGGCCAGGTCAAAAGTACCCTAAACCGACGCTTATTATGATAGGATTGATGAGTATAGATGAAGCAAAAGAGATATGTAAGGATCGTAGTAAGTGGAAATCCGTGGTCTCTGCTTACCCCTACGGGAAAGAGGCGTGACTTTATGTATGTTATGTATAATTTGAATGTTCACGATGTAGCATTGTAGTCATTCCCTTGGTGGCTACGGTCAATGCAAATTGATCGAAACGTCTAGGATAGTCGAAATTATGTTTTTTTTTTAAATAGTGCTCAATACCTGTTGCATTTCTTGAAAGTGAAATAAATTACCTCTACGAACATTTTAATACCACTTTGACCTTGAGAGCTTAAGTCTTTACGACTTGAATGCAATTTAGTACCATATTCTCTTATGACCTGTTGTTGAAAATTCTAACTGAGAGCTCTGAGTGCAATGAAACAATTTCAATGTTGCATCAAAATCCTTGGTCCTGATATTCTCGTATTGTAAGTGGTAGCACTAATATAGTGAGGTAGGTATTGACGTGGTCCGTATCGATTGCATACCGATGAAGATGCTTATGTAAATGTCGCGCTGCACGTCTGTGTGATGGTATTTTATAGATGCAAACGGAAAATCTGGTGTGTTCGATATAGTAGTTTTTGATATTTTTTTACTTGATAGTCCCCAATCAGATTTTGTTACATTAGATAAAGGGGAAGTCAGCTTAAAGTGGCCATAGGAGGCAAAGCGGCCATGCTTCATGTTTTGGTTCTTTGAAATTATAGCGTGATGATGCCGTTTTGTACGCAACAAATCCCTTGCCCCGCGCCAATCCATTACTCAGTAGCGGTGAGAGTTTGATTGCGGTGACGAAAAATATTTTTTTGTGTGTCTTGTTAAAAACATGCAAGGTAAGTTCCACCTGTTTTGGTCAACCCTTTTTATATTACAATTTTAATATTACACGTGTATTGTCACTCATATATAAAGTTTTGTTGCTGTAGTGCTTGCTTGAAAATATATTAAATAAAGTGATATAACTTCATTATTTTAAGAAAATGGCCGAGTCGGGCAGCCGACCAACTGACTCTTAGTCAAAATACTATCATTCGATGTTGTATCGCTTAATTAATTTGACTAAATACATAAGCACTACAAAAATAAGACTATAAATGAGAAAAAAGATGAAATACGTTGTCCCGAGCAATTAAAGCGATACTTGAAAATTGTGACTAGTAGTAGTAAATATACCACACAGTTAAGTAAAATATTTTTTTAAGACTGCTTGTGAATAATATTATGTATTGAAAAGTACAAAATGTTGGTAATTACACAAGAAGATAAGTAGCAATACAGATTAAAAAAAAAAGTTTATTTATTTAATTTTTGGGTGGCCACATTGACCTTACATTCATGACTTTGGGCAGCCACTTGGGCAAAGGAGGTTTTTGTAAATTTTTCGTAACCTACAAATCATATGCTTATTTTGTAACTTGCGTGAATGTGAATTGCACATTATAAAAATAAGTTTATTCCTTATAAAATTGTTTTGAATAATATATAGTTAAGTAGTATTTTTTTCAACTGATGACCGCTTTGAGCTGACCTCTCCTACGGATCCTTAACACTAAAAAATCATTTTATTTCTTTTTGTGCATATTGTTTTTTTTATATCTACGAACCGGGATTTGATAAAACATTATATTTTCAATTCTGGGTAAAGGTCTTGCTTCTGGGCCAGCTTGCAAGAGATCAGGCTTGGAAGAGATTAAGTTAAGATATAATTTCTTTCGAAGATTAACCATTGCGAGATGCATGGGATCTTGTGTTAGATATAAATCATTCATTGTGTGACCAATTATGAAATGTTTTGACAATTATCACATAGTTTTAGAGATGATCTTTCAGAATTATAAACTCAATAAATCCTTATAATCTTCAGGATGCTGCCATTAATGTCTAGGTCAGCCTTGAGTCTAGATTTCTGATAATGGAAGAGGAAACTTAAATGGCCATTCAATAATGTTCTGATGACCTGTACATCAAAGAATCTCAATCAAATAGACATATGAGCATGCACTGCAAAAATAAATAAACAAATCGTCTGCCTTCATCTTCCCTTCATCAAAACATGGACCAACGCAGTACGCACGTGTATTTGAATTTCCCAAAAGCATTACTCAATGAAACTTAGTTTTTTCAATTAAGTTCGACGCACGACACAATGTATTTTTCACCGGATTATGACCCTCGTATTGCACCCTCCTCGTATCCTCCCAGACATATTGCAACCACCCTCCGAGTGCTGACCTCTGAGGGACATTGTGGATCAATTTATATACCTCTCTAAATACAATTTTGGCAAACCTTTTACTTTGTTGAGATTGTTGGTGAAAATCATAGCTTATTGGTATCAACTTTTAGAAATATTTTGTTATCTTTATTGCCTAACGTTTGTCTCAATGCGCTTGAGGGTTCGTGGCTTAGGCCCCCAGTGGTCGACGCACCCGTGGCTGACGCCCCCGATTGTAATAAATTTAATATATGTATTTTTTTGCTTTTTTCACTAAGTACAGTAAACGGCAAAAGTATTTCTTAACCAAATTATCATACGTACAAAGAAAATCATACGTACCATGCATGCGTGACGCAGTTATTAAAAGGGAAAAAATCTGTGTATATCTGCTTAGCTTATCTTTTAAAGAAGAAATTGAAGACGGCTGGCTTTCCATCATGGAAAACAGGTAGTAATAATTTATTAAGATTATCGTCTGTCTTTCTGATTGAAAGCTAAATAAAAAAAAATCTGTGAGCAGGCGAAAGAACACCACAAGGAAGAATGAAAACATGACTGCTAAGTTCACTGAACAATACGAAAAAAAAATTACATGATCATGTTTTTACAACGAATTCGCCCGTTTGTGGAAATCCGACCAAAATAGTAATAGTTAATTATTTATTGAGTAAATAGACATGATTTTTCATGTTTATTTTTATCAAAGGTAATATTGAATAGATGTTTTTAATATAAATTAGTTTTTAACGTTATTATCAGTTATTATTGTTACTAAATTTTTAAAGGAAACTACACATTTCACATGTTGTTTAAGTACTTTCCAGTTATATTTTTAGGACTGATTTTTAATTACTATCTTTTTACTTTTGAGACTGATTGTTATGATTAGGTAAAATTATTCACTTAATTTAGAAAAATATAGGTGATGAAAACTGTGATTAAATTTTTTTACAAATTTGTATTTGACAAAAATAAATAATTAGAAATAACTAAGACTTTTATTTTTTTAAAGATACTTTCAAATTATATGTAGATAGTTAATAGATAGGTATATAGTTAATAATTTTCTAAAACATTTTTATGCCTGCCAGTACATTTGATTAAAAGTTGCTTTGATTTAAATTAAATTGACCGGGGGCTTCGACCACAGGTGCGTCGACCACTGGGGGCCTAAGCCACAAACCCGACTATTTGTCCCTTTCTGGTAGGTATAGGTATCAATGTACTGTTGATACCTATGTGTTGATGGTAGACGATCTAAACAAGCTTAACTTAGAATGGGAACTAACTCTCATGCACAGCTGTCGGAACACACTATTTAAGTCCCGATTTAAGTCAGTTGTTGTTCAATAGGTTCAAGTAAAAAATCGGTTGCCAAGCACATATCGGTGTGTTACCATAGCTGTCTTTGAAAGCCAGTAGTTCAAGGTTGAGCCCGTTAACACCTTTGTCCACATCAACATTTACCATTATGTGAGTGTGGTGAAAGCCAAACCTAATAATACAAAGGGATGTTATGTTTTAAATATAAAATAATAATTTTAATACATCAAGTGTTTTTAGATGACTTGGAAATTAGAAAGCCTGGGTCAACCTCCAGGTCTCAGGTTTTCAATGGTAGCCTGAAAATGCCCAGCAATAGGATCGCTCGGTATTACGTGGGACCAAAATGTATCTCCCCGTTGTACAGAATACAGGCTTGACGATGTGCTTTGTAATATTACACATATATATATAAAGGTGTTTTGTATAGGTTTATGTCTATGGATGACATCTTTTAATCTTAGATGATAAAAATAAAACTTTACTTCCTTATGCATGTTTAGTAATATAGAAGGGTAGCGACATCATTGCGAAAGTGTTCGAAAAAGCACTTCTTTCAATCAGATGAAGTCTAGTAGTCTGGTTAATGACCGCGCACCAGCTCTATGACGGTTTGCACAAAATTTGAGCTCAAACGAGTATATTCCGGTGGCCGAGTAATTTAAGCACCCGGCACGAAATCGGGGGACGCGGATTTAATTCCCGTCCGGGACAAAAATGGTGTGGTCTAATAATTTATAAATATGATATTAGTAGAATCTTATGAATATTAATATTACTGCGATAACTACATCGCTTTCTAAGATAAGATTTTAGAAGGCTTTAAAAGCTTTAGAAGACGCACTTATAAACTGGATTGTACCAGTTACAGTCTTGCGAAATCTCTATAAAGCGATTGTTCGTGTCCCAGAAGAATTCCCATCTTGCCGTAGCAGGGGTATTTAGTAAATTATTTATAATAACAGCTAACCCTTCCTGTCGGTTCCAGGCGGGCGTAATTAAGCGTTGTCTCCTGCCAAATTGGGGCGGGTTGCTACACTGCTTGGAATAATCCGGTTCTTTCTGGTTAAAGGTTGCTATTAATGTCAGAATCTTAATTGAACTGGATGTTTCCGGTATTTATTTTGATGCCTTACTTTTTTGTACGCGGTGGGTAGAGTTCAAGCGTGGTAATAAACAATTGGTGACTTTAATTTGTAAGGTTAGTAGTAATAGTAAGGTTGTTTGAAGCGATGCTGGTCCAATGGCTCATGTACACTGAAAGATACTGCTCACAAGTAAATCTGTCACCAAGCACCAATCATTGTGTTCCAGCTTGGCTCCACCTTTGACAGCCAAGTCCCATACTGGGCTGACCCTGGTGAAATATATCTATGTCGACTCACTTAACAAGTGATATAGTGGTCATAGGTTAATTGTATCTAATGTATGAGATAATGATGAGACGGACAAATCGCCTACCTGATGATAATCGTCATGCCAGTCCATTACAGTTTCAATGCCACTGCTCTGCTTGACACTGCACTGCGCTCGTCACTCCAAAAGTTTGTTTTTATAACAGAAACTTCAATTACTACAGAACCTTTCAAGCCTTAAACAGTAGTCTTCATACACTGCTTTAAGATAGAATATCTGATATTGTGGTGGTACCTTTCCTCAAGGGACCTACTACCTGGTAAAAGTTGCAGTGTCACTGGTCTCATCTTGCACTACGCTCGTTACTCCGAGACGTAAGTTCTTGTCTCGTTCGTGCAGGAATTTACTTGCTTCAGTGTTCTTCAAGACTAAACATAGTAATGTTTCCACACTGCTTCTTTAAGGCAGACATCTGAATACTGCCGTGGTATGCACCAAGACGGATCCTTATTACCTTCCTCCTGGAGGAAGTCAAAGTTTATGGTTAGAAAATAAAAAGTAGTTTTTTTGGAGATGTAAAACTGTTAATTATTTTAACAATTGGTCACTTAAATCGCAAAACAGTATTCTGTTATCGAACGCAATAAAAACAACACCAAAAAAGTTTCAACAATATTTGACTCTTACAGAAAATATACAAACATAAGAATTCATGCAATCCTATCTTAGAAATCTTTTATTCCTATAATTCAAAAAGCTCTTGTTACCGACAAGCTTTTACGTAGATAATCATTATTTTGCCTTCCCTGGCGTCCGTGGCCTACTTTCCTTCACTGTTGTTATCATGATTCAGGTCACACTTATACAGACTCTTCTAAAGATAGATATAAAATAGATTGTAACAGCTTTAATTTTCACCCTTTAATCCATTCTGCGTATACCACTTATGAAGTTATTACTCTTGCTAACTACGAAATTTGTACAATCGATAATATGTTGTGAGTCTGTAGTATATGGTTTGTTTTTGGTTGAGTGGGTTTGTGCACTGAAGTGCGCAATATTTGACATTGCGAGGGTGGCAGATGAAAGTTGATTCATAGTCGATTTGCAGTAATTGATCGCTCGGGGGCTTGTGAGCGGCGAGTGTGACATCCACTCACCATTCGTTTGGTTTCCGCTAGTCCTGGGGCAAACATTTTAAAATTTATTCAATGTTAGAAAATTAATCAGATTCTTTTTGATTTGGTTGGTAAGTATCTATTTTGATTAGTTGTACTTCTAGATATTACTGTAAAAATTATCTTACTCTCTTTTTATTTGAAGAAGATTCAAGCTAATGAAAATAATTTGATCGAAGTCAAAAGCCATACTAAAACATTTCATTCAAATTATTTTCAAGTTAATGTGACTGAGAACTGAAATATTACTGATGATAGCAATTTACATGTCGAAATTTGTCGTGATACTAATATAATTAGACCAAAGAAACCAAAGAGATGCTGATGGGGATTGATGAAAAAGAAAAAATAACTTTAACATCCAATATAGTAATAACTATTATGTATATTTTCTACATAACAATTATTACCATATTGGATTTTAAAGTATTTTTTCTTTTTCATCAATCCCAAGTTATTAATTAAAAATCCTAAGAATATAATGAAAAAAGGAGTCGCAGGAGTTGAATTATTAAATTAAATTTTCCTTCCGAAGAAAATGAAAGTTAGTAGAAAATTTACTGTTTATTAAAGGATTCAATTAAAAACGACATGAGTGCTTTATACCTAATCCATACTGGATATGGGGCCTACCATAAAACCTCAAAACGGGAGTAAATGTTTGATTATAAATCTGAATAATCTGACTCAGTTTTTATTCACGTATACCAATCACTAAATTACGTGTCTCACTTTTTTTTCTCTCTCTCTCTTTCTTTCGGTCTCGGCAAGTGTTCCAGCTTGAACATTAACGACCTGGAACTTGTGCTGCACTGCACTGTCAGCAATCATAGTCGCTGCCAGTAACTCAGTAATGAATAATCTATTTCCTTAATGCAATTACATATTGAAGCAATGATAGGTAACCGTAATAACTGTGGACTATCGTCCTACAGGTCCGTTTCGATCCCCCCCGCCAACTTGAGCTTCACCTCATAGTGGAAGGGCGAATGCTCGCCTGGCTAGCAACCACCCTCAAATACAAAATCTGTGGCCAAGCACCTAACAGTTTGTGTTCGGCAGGAGTCCTTGAGATTCAGTAAACTTACAGGCACATGAGACTTAACATCTGTGTCTCAGGGTGACGGGCGCAGTGCATCTATTTTAGGCAGAGGTTAGCTCCTGTTATAAACAAAGGTTACCGCTTAACATCAGGTGTACATCGTGCTGGTCCCGTCAAAATCACATGAAAAGAACTGTTCAGTTGCTGAGCAGTTACTGTGAATAGCTTAGCTCAGTAGCACTCCTGTAAAACAGGAATGGCGTGTAAATGTGGGTTTAGCCCCACGCCGGGCGAGCCTCGGCGACGGGTGGAAAACGGGAAATTTACATATTATTAATTTACATGGCTACATTGCTCCGACACCCGACCGTGGGCAATCTGTGTAATTTGGGTGTTTAGTGTCCCGAAGTCTAGGGACATCGATCTGCTTCGTAATTAATCCATTTTACACAAAGCGTTACTTGTAGGTAAAGATGTTTCTGATCACAAACTAATTCGCATTCCAATGTATCTTGTTTTGTCTTCTATTATCACTATTATTTTTGATATAGGTTAGTGTTACATACGAGAAAATATTGCTTAACCTACTCCTCCGTATACATTTTTGAAGCGTTCGTAGCGAAGTTTACTTAGAGCTGTTCTTAACCGATAAACAAGGTTAGCAACGTCCGCCGGGGTCATGACTTGGATGGGTGACCGCTGGTGACATTACTATTGAGCGCTTTCGTGCTTCGGAGGGCACATTAACCCGTCCCCGGTTGTCGTCTTAGGATGGCAGTCATTATAGCATGGTGGTAGGGCATTTTGCAAATGCCCGCTTGGCTAGCGACCAGCCTTATGTCGAAAATCTGTCACCAATCACCTAACGGTGTGTTCCGGCAGCTGTCCTTGAGAGCCATTAATTCTAGGTTAGCCTGAACATCTGCGACCACATCAACACTTACCATCAGGTCAGATAGCGGTCAAAGGCTAACCTATCAAGCATATAAAAACAAAAACATAAGTGATGTACTCGTATAGAAGGCATACAGTCTATCCTATGAAAAACTTTTTTTATCATGTAACAAAACAAACCCGTGTTCCAATGATTACTAAAAATATTTCATTAGGTACGAGTACATATAAACTCATTGGATAATGTTGCGGTCATTCTGATGTACCGTGGTGACTGTTCTAAATCACGTTTACTTTTTTCTCAAAATGTGACTCACATTTTAGAGTAAGAACATTTGTTGTGTTTCTTTAAATCATAGTACGGAGACCGAGCGACATCAGTAGCCCAATATGCGTTTTCATTAATTTTTCAGTAAGTTTTAAAATTTAAACTCGTTTGCGATGAAGCAACCCAAAATATACTTCTGTCAGTCACTATATTTTGCTATCTATCTATGTTGTACACAAAATAACAATGAAAGGAAACATTTTAACCGACTCCTAGGAGTGGGATTCGAATTGGCCACATAGTCCATAGCAGGGACATGCTATTCCAACTGGGCTATCGTAGTGAGTGATTCATAGCTCAAATTTATCCCTTCTCTTCCATCGTTTAACTGAGTTAAGGAGGCGGAAACATTCATTGTAATTTTGTAAGCTTATTCACAAGCTACTATGTTGGTATGTATGTTGTAGTTTAAGCATTAAAACCTAAGGGAATAAGACTAAAGAAACACAAAGACAGTTTTTTTATTGTTTTATATTTATAGATATTGATAAATTTTTATTGATATTAATTCATTTCCATTAAAAACAGAAAATACACGAGTGCACAATCAGTTTCAATATGTAAACAAACACAGCAGCACCCTTGGGCGTTGTTCAGTCCATATTTTTGACACTGTCATCGGTAAGGGTGGCTGTTTTGCATCCCCATTGATTCGTACTCCATCGGTCCGGAATGAAAAGTAGTGGGTAATATCTTACATTTGCATATTTTAATTGTTGTATGAAAGGGAGGGTGTCTCCTGTATTGCGGGCGAAATGGGCCAGTATAAACAGTAAACCAACCCACGTACTAAAAATATTATTAAAAGTCAAAATTATTAATACAATTTAGGCGTCTACGACACTCTTAAGCAGGTCAATTGCAAAATGTTGTATGCTTCGTAATTTTGCACTCCCCAAAAGATAATTCCTTTTCCGAAAAAAATATATTTATATAGTAATTAAACAACTTTAAACGGTTTAAATCGCGGTCACGGGGTGACTGTCACCCCGTGACCACGATCACTGCAAAGTGTTTGAAACGTCGGCACAAAAATAATGATAAATATACACGATTTAAACCGTTTAAAGTTGTTTAATTACTATGTGTAATAATCGCGAAAACCTAAGACAAAAATTATTTATTTATTTCATTCACAAAAATGTTTTGGTTTACTTGCTATGTTGTTAAAATATTGTACTTGTTCACTAATATTTTTTTACGATTCCTAATGTATTTTTAATGTTTCATAGAATCAATTACATTTGATAAAATAATTTATATAAAACTTACCAATATAAAATAATTGCTTAATTATTTTGTTTTGGGCTGGAATCGAACCCTCCTGAAATCTGAAAAACTCTGATTTCGCGACAGATGCCTATTCCACTTGGCCACCGGAATACACTCGTTCGAGCTGATACTTTGTGCTCCAATTGTGTTACCTTAATTCAGGAATACAGGCGAACGATTATATGTTTTGTTTTATGTTTATAATGCTATAATTTATCGTATATGTATAAGACGAATCAATAATACAAATTCAGTTCAATTCCTAATTTTGTACACTAAAAGTTTGTAAATGTGAATTAAAATAACATATACTTTTACAGATCAAATATATATAAAATTATGTATATATAGAGTAATTTTATTTCTAAGTGGGTATTTGAAATGAGCTTATGAGCATTTGCTTCTTTTTTCCAAATTTGTATCGAAGTTCTTAATTCGTTTTTGTCAAATTAAATGATAAGAGTGGGTATGATTGGGTATATATTTGCAGTGATGGCTCATTGGCATTGGCTATGGACTGCCGAACAGCAGGTCCATGGGTCGAATTCCGCCACGGGCTTGAGCTTCACCGCATGGTGGAAGGGCATTTTGTGAATGCCCGCCTGGCTAGCGACCTCCCTCAAGTATAAAATCTGTCGCCAAGCACCTAACAGTGTGTTCCAGCAGCTGTCCCTGAAAGCCAGTAATTCTAGGTTAAGCCTGTTAACACCTTCGACCACATCATCACTTGAGATCACGAGATTGTTGTCAAAGGCTTACATTTCAGCAATAAATTAACAAAAAAAACTTCAACTTGAGCTACTGTTTCCTCCTTGTATAGCGAAAGCACCTCCCGTAGTGCGAATGTGGCGTAAGCAACCTATTTGCATACATCGTCACGACGTCGACAACAAATTGCGCGATCTGTAAATAAAGCCAAGTAATTGAAATATAAATTGTGCACTGCAGTCTATTATTATGTTAGTTGGTATATTTAGCCTGGTAGTTATTACGTATTGTGATTGTTAATATAGAACATTTTGAAGCGCTTGTAGGAGAAACTGCATGGTTGTCTAGGTTAAGCAACGACCTTTGTGGTCATTACTTGGATGGATGACCGCTAAAGGTATGTACTACTGAGCGCTTCCATGCTTTTAAGGGCACGTTAAGTTTTCGGTCCTAGGCGTTGTCTTTGGATGGCAGTCGTTACAGCATGATGGTATGTCATTAACGAATCCTCAACTAGCTAGCTACCACCCTCTAGTAGAAATTCTGTCGTAAAGCACTTAACGATGAAATCTGGAAGCTTTCCTTGAAAACCAGTAATTAAATTATATAGCCAGGGTAGTCTTAACAAAATCATCAATCGCATCATCACTTATATTACTTAATAGTACTTAACATAATAATAATCTTTATTTGTCTCCAAAACATGAGTTAATGGTTACAGTTATCAGTTTGTAGATATAAGAATATAATAAATTATAGCATAGTTCCCTGAACTTACTAGGATGACCTGTGTCGTGAAGTTCAGACTCTTCTTTGTGAACATGGCATGATAAGAAACATGTTAAGTTGGTTACCAATATTATGATATAATATATGTATACAGACAGTAATATGATGCTGCGAACAGTAAACTAGCAAAAATTCAGACTGATACTAAGTATGCAAGTATGTCATATGGGACAGTGGATAAAGGCTGCCCTATCAGCAATAGTTCCAAAAAAAGACAAATACACTATATACAAGTACTACTTGTAGTAAATATAGTACCTATATACTAGATGTATTTGGTAGCTTAAGGTATAGAAATAATCTCACATATGTGGCGAGTTTTTTTTACAAGATAAGATAACAATTCATTTCTATATTTTTTATTTTTTTTTTATCCGCGGACAAGGACATTTCAAAATCACAACGAGAGGAAAAAAAAATTGTCATGGGCGGGATTACCCCCTATAATAGGTATGCTCTAACCGCTAATCCAACATGACATATTACGTATCACTCTTAATTTTTCCTTTCGTTTTTAACCATCGTATGGGGATGTAGTGACATTGCTATTGTTTAAATCAATTAACCATTTTTTTAACACCAATGCACATGATTCTATATATATCCTCTAAAACCATCAAAAATCTTACAAATAACATTGATGCATTTCAAATGTAGCTAGGTGCTATAGGGTTTTATTCTTGTCAGCTATGCGAACGATGCTGGACGAGTTATACCTACTCATGCACGCGCACTACACAAGCGCAGGCGCCATCTCGTGAGACTCTTATCTGATAGTAACATTCTCTACTCAGGTTATTTACAACTTGTAATCTGCAGTTCATGCAGCACTTCAATGTTTCCTTTTAATACATCTACCATCCCTCAAATCGTCCGAGGTCTCCTCTTGAATGAGCCCACGGAGTATAGGAAGACTATCAGGTCTTCTTCGCATCCAGAGAACGCGCTTCGTATGGAGCGATCTCGTATGAGTGGGTGTGTGGGCCGTTGTCCACCGCGTCTAATATCTTTTTCGACAGCCGGACAAAGAACTTCTCCACGGTTTTTTTCCTTTACGTTGTAGAAGTTGCTGATTTTTATGAATCTTTATAAGAAGATCCAAACCAAACACCTCTATATCGTACATAATCATCAGGGCGAAGATTTCCACTGTTAAACAACGCCTCCCCTATAGAACGCTTAACGAACGGCTATTCGTCACTAGTAACCATTGGCTACCCGCGACTTTTACGATGTCGTCAGTCCACCCAGTGAAGTATAGCCTATTTTAAACAGGGTTATTGGTAAAATGCTAACAACCTCTTAGGGCTGAATTCTGCTAGTCCTAAGAAACATTTAGAGTTTTTTTTTTTTTAATTTTCTTTTGTTTTTTTTTTATATGTTTTTGACTGAATAAGCACGAGGACCACCCGATGTCAAAAGTCTCTTGTGCCTGTAATTTATTATTTCATATTTTTTATTACTTGATGTAAATATTCAAAACTCTATTCAAATGGACCACGGCCCGGTCCAGTGTTGCCGCGGCGCTCTTAGCTCGGAGTAGGCATTACAACACAAACAATAATATTTAAAAAATTCGAAAATAATATATTATTTTTTCAAAACAAATAAAACATCTCAAAATGTTTGTTAGGACTAGCAGAAGTCAACCTTAAGAGGTTTTTAGAATTTTACCAATAACCCTGTGTATAGACTAGCAAGGGCCTATCAACTCTACGTGTTCCGGTGTAATGTGGTAACCACTCGAGAAACTTTCATCCCCATCAATTATCGTTTTGTCGAGCAATGTGGGCCTGCCATTTCAACTTGCAAATACAACCAGAGATAAATAATTTATTTATCTATGATACAACGTACACAAAGTCTCATTTGCCACATATTCACGTCCGTCATAATTACCTAATCCAATATACAAAGTAACATTCTTTATTTATAAACGGCCCGAGTCTGGAAAAGTACTGAATGAGAATTACGAGTTGTCTATTTAAAGCGCTGATTCTAGGACGGACGTTAACTTGTACTCGTTTGTAGGAATATCTTGTCTACCAAGTCATCATCACTATCATACCATTCTCCCACATATGAGCGAGTCGGTACAAAGTATTCCCTTACAACACAAAATCCAAAACAAGAACAATATCGATAAATATATCAGTCTGTATTCCCTGAAGGGGTAGGCTAAAGTGTCTAGATACTTTTCGCCATTCAAGTTTTGGTCCCTGATGTGATTGGGGGTGAGCCTATTGACACCTACATGGTACAGTTCATAATCCGAACAGCTACTGAAAATTGCGTCAGAAAATCTCAAAGCTTTTCCGACTCAGGCATTGAACTCAGAACCTCCAGTTCCAAAGTGAAGCGCCTGCAGTGCAAAGGACACAGAAAGATTTTACAAGAATATGTGAAAGCAGGTAAGCGACTGGACATAAGGCCAAAGTAAATAAGTAAAGCAGCTTAGGAATCTTTCTTGTTATATCAATATGACCACTACCGGATCCTATGATGACAATATGCCCAATGTTAAGCAACACGTGAGTACGGCATGCTCCTCATTTGGCCTATAATTTTTTGAAGTTAAGGCTTGTCACCATATTGTCTTAAGATTTTATTCCGAACGATGATGGCAACTCCAACTGTAGGCTGCAAGTACCGTGGCGGCATGGAAACGACCTCAGAACGTTTATATATTTTGAACTGTTTAGACGGGCAAGTCACCTGCCTGATGGAAAGTGGTCATGCCTGTCCATTACATGTACAGTATGACCAACGTCGTTTTGCTTGGCTCGTCTCTCTAAAACATTAGTGCCTCTCGTTTGCCCAGTAATATCACTTGCTCCAGTGACCTTCGCACCTAAACGCAGTAGAGTTTGCACACTACTGTTTAGAAGCTGAGTATCTGACACTGCAGAGGTACCCATCAAGGCGGGCTGTTGCTGAAGACCTACTACCAACTGGTAAAAACTTTTTTTTATGCCTGATGAAAGGCTACCTGCCTTTGACCACTATCTCACCTGATGGTAAGTGATGATGTGGTCGAAGATGTTGTTCAGGCTAACCTAGAAGTACTGGCTCTCAAGGACAGCTGCCGGAACACACCGTTAGGTGCTTGGCGACAGATTTTCTACTTGAGGGTGGTAGCTAGCCAGGCGGGCATTCGCAAAATGCCCTACCACCATGCTATAACGACTGCCATCCTAAGACAACAACCGGGACCGACGGCTTAACGTGCCCTCCGAAGCACGGAAAAGATTTTCAGCAGATTTTCTATTTGGTCGCTACTCAAGTGAAGCTCAAGCCCGCGGCGGGATTCGAACCATGGACCTGCTGCGCAGCAGTCCATAGCCAATGCCACTGAGCCATCATTGATACTATACGTAACTATGTACGAAATTATGAGTATTTACAGTAAATCATCGTAGTTTTCTGAAAAGCTGAAAAAGGCTTCATCATCATCAGTTGGAAGACGTCCACTGTTGAACAAATGCCTCCCCCATAGAGCGCCATAAAGAACTGAATGGGTGACCGAGTAATATCACTAACATTACTACTGAGCGCTTCCGTGCTTCGGAGGGCATGTTAAGCCGTCGGTCTCGGTTGTCGTCTTATGATGGCAGTCGTTATAGCACGGTAGAGCATTTTGCGAATGCCCGCCTGGCTAGCTACCGCCCTCACGTAGAAAATCTGTCGCCAAGCACCTAACGGTGTGTTCCGGCAGCTGTCCTCGAGAGCCAGTAATTCTAGGTTAGCCTGAACAACATCTTTGACCACATTACCATCGGGTGAGATAGTGGTAAAAGGATAACCTATCAGATATAAAAAAAAATGTTGAGGTTAAAAGTATATAAATCGATTTGAAATAAAGCAGGCCTTATTTGTATCACGTACCTTATTCCCCGTGATTAACTCGTACAGACGTCATTACCCGTTGACCTTTGTACTTAAGGTCAGAGGTCAAATCAAACACCTCAGTTCTATTTTTGTCTCATGTCTGATAATCTGTGACCAAAACCACAGAATAAAAAGAACCCAATACTCATATATTTTTTATAAATGTCTAGGCCAAAGGGTGAATAATTCTTATCTGTCAGGATGGATCCTTTTTGTAGAAAAATGGGCAAGCTCCAAGGGCTTCTAAATGAAGACCTCGTTTCGGGTGGGCTATTTGGAAAGTAACCTAAAAGATACTTAACCTACTTTCTAGTACTTTTATATTCATATTCGATTTCGGCAATGTAAGGTTTTATATTATTTTCGAATATGTATATAAATATCCATTACATATTTTTTTCTTTTCTAAGAATATTTTTTATGAAGCTAGGTGTACCTTATTATAATTATGTTGTGTGCTTTTTATTTTATTGCCCATAAACTGGTAAGGTCACTAGAGTAGCAAGAATAGTATTTTTTTTAAGTATTTTCAATTATTTTTTTCATATTCATCGGCCTTCATAAATCAATTCCATCTCCTTGTCATATTGAACAATTAGGGTTAAGTCTCTCATATGAACATTCTCATGTATGTTTTAAAAACCCAGGCCAATTTAAATGCGGAAAGCATTCTATGACTCCAATTTCCTCCAATTCAATTTAATATAAGTAAAAATACAAACTATTATAACCTCTTTATCAGTTGGTATAGTAGAATAGTGACATCTATCGTCGGGTAGCAGAACCAAGTTATACTGCTTACCTTACCGCAATGTGGTACAGTTCGACCAACTTATCTGTTCAGGCGGCAGAAAAAAGAACTACAAAATTCCCTCAAATTGTGACAGTTTGTAGTTGATTTCCTTGACCAATAGCGTCCTCGAGAACTGCACAGTTAAGTTGGTGGTACTATACATTATTATTAGGTGAAACCTATCAATTATTGTTAGTGGTCATGGTTATACCCTCATAAATAATTAGGTAGGTCTATTGTAGCGGGCTTAGAGCATTGTATGATGGTAGGGCATATTGAAAAATGCACCGAATAAGCAGCAAGGATGTTGCTGCTCTTTAGGGCGTATACCATTAGACGCTAAATTCGTTATTTTTGATAAATTTTATCACATTTTGTGTCTATGGTTCATATTAAATGTGGATCCATAGACGCAAAATGTGGTCAAAATTATCGAAAATAACTCAAATGGAATACGGCCTTAGTAGACAACGACAGACTCTATAAACCAAACAGTATAAGTGGGTAGGTGTATGTACTCGTATTATGTTCTCGCATTTCAATGAAAGGTTGGCGTCAAACAGGCGGCCACCCATAATATACAATTATGTTTTAGTGATGTTTATTGTGCTGTTTTGTTTTTCAATTTTCTTCTGGTGCCATTTCTTCTGTTGTTACAGAGAACTGATATCGTGCCGACCCCACATATTTGGGATAAGGGAAAGAAGACGACGATTATAACGTACCAAAGATACACCGTTCTAAACCTTTCCGCAGCATCCCTCAAGAGGCCACTTCCTGATGCCCTCGCATTAGTTAAGAACACCATAATTCTGGCGGTTCGAGTAATTTCGGACCCAATTTCGGCTGGCACACTCCCATTCGTACCCAGTGGGCAAACATCTTGAAACTTTAATGTTGCGTAAGGAATTAGTGTAACTTTAACCGTAAACATAGTATTTCGGGGTGAAATTTGATAACATAACATTCATCAGTCGTTGTCGTTAAATTTTGTCAAAGGAAGACACATTATCTGACCGTACTTATATTAGATGTTTGACATAAGAATATTAGTATTTAGAGTTGTAATAAACTATTCGTTTTAATATTGTATTTCAGTTTAATATAGTAGTTAGAAGTGGTGAATATGGCAGTGTGAGTTACATATAATCTATTATTCGTACGCAGCCCTCACCTTTTGTTTCAGAAAGATGCGACAGTGCTAAAGTGTGTACTTACGAACGGTTACCGTCCCACACTAGTGGCAGCCCTAACTTCCATGGAAACAGAATCATAGCGTCAAGTCTCATCCATGGATGAGCGTCATTTTCTATCGTTGTATTGTAGCTAGGCGGGGGCTCCTCAACACCAGCATCTTTCATTAGAACGTCTTCAACAAAGAGCGGCTTGAATAGTCGATAATAAAGCTCTCTCCGGTCGGCTCAAACCTTTGGCACTGCGTAGAGCTGTTGGATGACTTTGTTTTTACCGCATCTAACACTGGGAGTGTTCCGAGGAACTGTGCGGTTTGGTATCTGCAGCTAGATTCGCTATTGGACGTCCCAACAGAGCAAGATATATTAATCGATTTCATGACTACGTCTTGCAGTCTATAACCATGAGGTTTCACATTTTCTGCCTCACACTGCCACTATGTGGAAACAGCTGCCATCGGAAGTATTTCCAAAAGGTCACGAAGTCGGATTCTTTAAAAGAATATATCCCTCCTCAAAGGCCGGCAACGAATCCTTGAGCCCTCCGGAGTAAGGGATGTCCATGGGTGACGATGATCACTTAAACCATCTTTTTGTTTGCCCTCCTAAGCCGTAACAAAGCATTTAAGATGATATTTAGCTTAATTGGCGGACAATTCCAGTAGCCGTTTTCAGTATTCGAGATAGCATTGCCACCACAGCTCATACCATGTAGGACCTGATCGTGGTGAAAGTATATTTAACTAGATGCTTTGAATTTGAACCAGAATGTTTGAAAGCTCAATGGTATACAGAGTACAAGTATTACATCAGAGGTTCATAATTTCAAAACAATTACTTATTACATACAGCCAAGATATAGTAGGTCAATAAACAAATTACTATACAGGATAAATGTATCAACAGCTAAGGCAACTACATACATCTAACTATGCGCAGCGCTTTTCCATTAGCAACTTCATAATCCTAGAACTAGGGCTCCGCTAACCTAGCAGAGATCTGGTACAACAATATCGAGACCAAGCGTAACTGGGTCGTAACAGAACCAGCTTAGCTAGATCTCCTGTGAATATACGATTTTCCCCACTTGTATGCGATTTCCGCATTGCGAGCAAGTGTGAGTGTGTCAAACTATGACGGTTTAAGAGAACTTGTGCGCGCTTATAATTTATTCACGGCACAATGCCTGCGGTGTGTTTTACAATTTTTCAATTCCCACCTAGCGGTCGTTGTCTACCGTTTCGTTTAGCCCGTCCGCTAAATCAACCGACATAATAGGATCGGCGCTATATCAGCTCGCTGTAGTAATGAGTGCATTTCAAACTTTTATTACTTTACATAGTTCCATGTTTGACCGTGTCTATGAAAGTTTGGAACAAATTACAAACGAAACGTATTTGAGGTCGCTGAAACAATGTTATGGATGTTATGACCGTTGAATATTTGAGCAGGTTTCATGTAAATATGTGTCACCGTATCAAGGCGAGTTGTCAAGGTTTTTTATACGTCTGCCTACTACTACATTTTGAGGTTGTTTTAAAGCCGATCAATCTGTCGGTGTATATTTTGCATATATATGAATAATTTTATAGGTTACTTCTCATCAACAATACCACACAGTTTGTAGAACTTTCCATATATGCAAACGCAGTTTCTTCGTATATTAAGTACCGAGTGTCGAAACACGGTGAAATTTTGAATGCACATTCTTGAGTCTGTCTGTGCTTGAGATTTGCCAGTTTTTTGTAAAAACCTGTATTTCCAAAATTATTCGAAAGAATTGTTTAGTATAAAAATTCTTACTAATATTTTGAAATAAAATAAATAATATTATGACGGAAAAGGGAAAAACTAGAAGCACATGCCTGAAAATTTCGCCGAGTTTGAACACTGACGTAAGTAGGTACATTTACATGGATAGCGCTCTCTGCACTCTTACGTGAATATACAAATCATTCCGTTGAACGTCAAAAAATAACACTATAGAAAAGAACTTGCAGAATGAGTAGCATGCCACTACTTGTATCAATGTGAGTGGAGTGTTTCTGCACAGTGGGCACACGCAAATCCCTGTACATTGGAGTGAAAATACAGGCACATGAGACTTTAACAACTATGTCTGAAAGTGACGGGCGCAGTGCAATTCGTGACTTGTGATGAAATGCATCTGCTATAGGCAGAGGTTAGTCCGCTTAATACCAGGCCTCGAGCTTGTTCCGTCACAATGGCATAATAAAAAAAAACAAGAGAATGGTCATGAAAGTAAAGCCAAAACTTATAATATGTGTTGCTGTCTTTTATGTTGTTATAGAAAATAAATTCTTTAATGTATTCTTGTATTGGGACTTTTGTGTTGTAAGAGATAAAGTATTGTACCGACCTGATATATAAAGTAGACAAGGGTACAAAAAAACTTGTGTTGAACTAAAAAATATATAAGTGCTGGACTATTTTTAGTAACATTTTGTACATAAAAATAAACTACATCGGATTGTTTTTTTTTTGTAAATTTTATAAGATTACGAAACAAGCACGAGGCCCACTTGTTCTTAACCGGTGAACTTCTACATATAACACATGCATCTCGTCACACCTGACGAACTGCATTGCGCCAATCATCCTGAGACATAAAGTTATTAAGTCTCATGTACCTGTAATTTTACCGGCACGCATTTCCTTCAAACACAGTAATGCTTGGCGGTAGAAATAGGTATACTATACTAGCAATGGCTGCAATACTTCCCGGGACGAACTCATTCATAATAATCTCTGCAATTAGTAAAATATCTGTAAAGCATATGTAACGCGAGAGATATATAAAGGTAGTTTATTTACAATGTGTTCATGTTAATCGCTATAACCTATGAAATACCCAAAGCTCTTCTTTTGAACTTTACGAGAAATCGCTGTGATTTCGCAATAAAATTTTGATACCTACGTTTCCCTGTGTCGTAAACAATGTTCCATAGTGAGACCACCCAAGATTGTTCTAATCGAGGAGTGCGGTTGGTTCACACCAAGATCAGACAGACGTTGATTTTATACCGCTTTTTATACCGCTAATAAATCAAGACGAATACCAACGAAGTGTCGATGTAGGTCACTGTCTACACTCTTCAATCTGCTTTTGCTCGTTGTAAAGGTTGTGAAAACGTCAAATTTTAGAATCTGATGCGTAAAAATGCTTCTCTACAATATTTTAAAAGTAATGTAACTATAATGCCCTTATACCAATTAAAATAGTATTCACTCTAAGCTTCATCCTATCAGCTGCCAATTTAATACTTATATCTGTTTAACTATAATAACTGTTTAAATATAAAAAACCTACTATGTTTAAGAATCCTTATTTCCTTACTATATTATAAAAGCGAAACTTTGTAGGTGGTAGTTGTTACTCTTTCACGCAAAAACTACTGAATGGATTTTAATAAAACTCTATAATAATATATAGATTACACATCAGAATAACACATAGGCTTATTTATATGTTGTGTGAATTATCCAAAATATAACGATAAGTGTCAAGTAAGTATAAAAATATTCTGCCATTGCG
Organism: Plagodis pulveraria; assembly: GCA_963890685.1. Taxonomy (NCBI): domain Eukaryota; kingdom Metazoa; phylum Arthropoda; class Insecta; order Lepidoptera; family Geometridae; genus Plagodis; species Plagodis pulveraria. The sequence continues at coordinate 16,224,007 of OY982959.1, forward strand.
ACCTATTCTGGCGTGCGCGTGCGCTGCAAAAACCTTTAGAACAGGCACATTTAACCTAAGTATCACATGTACATAATTTATAACGAAAATGTTTTTTTAATATTGTTAGGTTTGCAATAACGCCTGCTATGCGGATTACATTACAAAATCACAAATATACGATAGGAAAAATTTAAGTCATGTACGGGATGAAAGGACGAAAATGTTTACTTTGATCATTCTCAAACTAATATTATAAAGGCGAACGTTAGTGTGTATGTATTTTTATTACTTCTTTTCGCTCCATACGACTGGACCATTTTTTATGAAATTTGGTATGGAGGTAGATGAGGCGCTGTATTAACACATATGATACTTTTATCATCATCATCATCCATCACCACGCGGATGTCACTGCGGGTCGCAGCTAGTATATAATAAATATATTAACACCTTTCTTATACCTGGTAGAAGGTCTCTTTAACAAGATGCCATTTTGGTGAGTACCCACCGGCAGTGTCAGATATTCAGTCTTGAAGCAGTTGTGTGCAAATACTACTGTATTTATAAAAACTGTTCACAAGTGAAATTACTAAGTGGGCAACACAATAGTGACACTGCAATTGTAATAGAAAAGCGGTGACGGTAGTAAGCAAACAACTGTTTCACATATTCCATTCACGCCTTTATCAGCCTTCCTATATCCATACACAATACTGAACACTCCACTCTTAATTTTTTTTCATTGCTCCACATTTTCAGCCAATATCACGCTAGTTTATTCTTCAACTTTTCCGTCACTGGTAGTAACTCTGATATAATTATATAAATATAAATATATAATTATATTATATAAATATAATTAAAGTGCTGGAAGTACCTGCAGTTTATCCCTTGCGTGTACAGCCGAGCAAGTACACGTGTCCGTTCGTTTAATGGTAACTTAGGCTTATACAAGGGATCAGTTTTGAGACCTTATCTATTCGTCTTCATTATGCATGCACTGACATTAGATATAATGGAGGAGGAAACCTGATGTTTGCTCATCGTCAACTGAACTTGGATTGGATAAAGGTTGAGCAAAATTTTCGAGTAATATAAAAATAACAGGAGAACGATGGATGAAATGGAGACAGGTTTCAGGGACCACATGCCCATGAAGCTTCAATGAAAAATAAGGTCATAATGTTTGGATCCTGAATATTTGGAAATGTAAGAGGCAAAATGAAAGAATGAAAGAAGAGTGCACATGGCAGAGATATAAACGGAAAGATGGAAGTATGGTGTAACTTAAATGGACAAGCTTAGGAATACATATATCAGAGGAAGCTTGGAAGCAGCACAAGTGATAGAAATGTTATTATTTATTTATATTTACAACACATATAACTCCGTAATACTCTACTACCAAAACCCTTGTACGTATATGTACATACTTAAAGAAACCAAATACAATTGTGTGAGTAAACTTTTGAGTCTGAGCAGACTTAGTAAACACTGAACGATTGCAACCAAAACTTTTCGTAACATTAGAGGTAATATTTAATAGAATATAACGCGTGATATGGGAGAATATATCAGGAGATTCATTCCATGCTTAGGCACCCTGAATGTAGGATACCCGCGTCACCTTGTCTGAGGCCTCGTCCGAAGATATACCACTAAACTAAAGATTTACCCACTTTACATATAAGGAATAAGGAGGGCAGAAATTCACCCTTAAGTAGAAAATCGGTAGCCAAGCACTTTGATACTTATACTGATATATATCTAACAGATGTCTTTTAGAGCCAGTAATTTTAGTTTTGTTACTACCAAAATACTGTGGTCAAAGGTCATCATAAATGTTGTTAAAAAAACTATTATAGTATGCTTACGTAAGAATACTTGTGCACATGTCTGTTTTCTCTGTGGATTTAAATATATTCTTTAATTAATAATGGTTATATATATCCGAAAGACTTGGCTGCAGAGCGATTTCTAAATCAAATGTTTTCTTGAATCAACTAGTTACGTTTCGTGCCAAAACGCACAAAAACCTTTTCAGCTTTGATTCAATTCAATTAAAAATCAATTAGATGAATCAGTAACATTAGATTCTTAAATATAAGAAAACAAATACGATACTAAAGTAACAAATGCCCTGCTAGTTTAAAGATAAACAGTCTTCGACGAAAATAAAGTAGCCTTATACTGACTCACACTTTAACCTGTGGTCACATGGAATGCGCGCCTACGTTCAGTAATACAGTGAAACTTGGATAAGTGGGATCTGAAGAGACCTATATTTTTACCGCCTACAAAAAAAAAGAGGACTACAAGGAGGTACTCCAATCATCTGTTTTTTTTATGATTGTTACCTGAGAGCTTTTGACTGGTTGAACCGGTCCCATTTGAATTTCATTAATATCGGTCAAGCCGTTTTTGAATTACTCTCAAATAACTGAAAAGTATTTTTTTATCTTGATGATATACGAGTAGTCATTGACAGTGAATGACAATGATCACATAAGTAGCAACTTATGGTGCTACTTATGGTGGCCCTTGCTATTTTTTTTTACCATTTGAGTGTTGAAGTCAGTTCGACTTCAACACTCAAATGTATGAAATAACTTGTCAAAGTCGGTACCATTTGCACAATATTGTGATAATAGGGAGGTACTTTTGAACCATCATGGTACCGACTTCAACAAGTTATTTCACACTTGAAGCGAGTGTTGAAGTTTGTTTCAATTTTAGTTTTTTTTTCCTCTTGTAGTGTTTATTTCGTTAACTCGATATCACAAAAAGGCATAGATTAACGTGACAATTGCCCTATTTATAGAGGCCCTCACGTTAAGAGAGCTAGAAATGTACATTTTATCATACCTATATTGAGGTGCTGTCATATCTTGTCTTAACCTGATAAATTTTCCCAAATAAACGGCTAATTGAGCTACTAAGTCTTAATTGTAGAGGTAAATATCGAAAAAAAAATAAGAAATCAAGTTGCAGTTGCATGAGTTTGATGTATCGATAATTTTTGTTTAGCGTATCTCTATTATTATTAAAATGTTGTTTGTAACACGCGAACATTATATTTTATATGTAATTAAATATTTATAACTAAAGCATTTCTTTTTCCTTAAAATCAAAGGAACAGTTTGAAGAAATTAGGGCTCATAGGCATTAGCTTTGGACTGCCGCGCAGCAGTTCCATGGTTCGAATCCCGCCGCGGGCTTGAGCTTCACCGCATGGTGGAAGGGCGTTTTGCGAATGCCCGCCTGGTTAGCGACCACCTTCAAGCAGAAAATCTGTCACCAAGCACCTAACGGTGTGTTTCGGCAGCTGTCCTTGAGGGCCAGTCATTCTAGGTTAAAGCTGTTAACCCCTTCGACCACATCATCACTTACCATCAGGTGAGATTGTGGTCAAAGGCTTATCTATCAGCAATAAAATAAAATAAAAAGTGCTCTACAACTTAATCCTTGTCCACATTGCACGACCCCTCACGGCAGCAGCTGCGGCTTGACTATAATGAAAATTAAGAATAGGGCTAAACGGTAAGTGAAAGGTGATAACCAGATTCCAATTCTTACCCAGTAAGAATAGAATCGGACCGGAAGATATAATCTTAAGCTAATAAAGGTTTCTTACAAATCCTGGGCCCACTTATCTAGGTTTCACTGTATTTTGTTTCATCACTGTTTTACTGTTTTATCTTAAATTTGCTAAGTACCTACATGGATAAAAGTAACTGCAATACATTATTTCCAATATATCCTTTATAGTCATGAATTTTTTTTTGTAGATGTGCCATTTACAAGAAAAAATATATTAACAATTACTTAGAATAATAATGTAATCAAGCACGTAGTATATTATTTTGATTATTTACCTATACATATTGTCTAAAAATATTATCAAAACTACTTGGTTACTTACATATTATTTGAATTGGTAAAATTGTATGCCTATATATTTAATGTTCTTGTTATACTATGATTATTAACTAAGTAGGTAGATATAAACTTTTATGTATTTGTTTTTTTTTCGTGGGGTGCCGGGCTGAAATGCCCCTCCCCCCCATTTCTACCTGAGGGTGTCGTAAGAGGCGACTAAAGGTAAAATACCGGAAGGTGGGCGGCAGCGCCTTCAGAGGAACTGATATCATAAACTACAATCCCCAAGACGCCTGCCAAGCGTGAGGATTATGGCAAACCCACCCTAAATGCGGGAGGCTGTGTTCAGCAGTGAACAATCGGACTGAAACAGTATGGCATTTTGCGTAAACTCTTTGGGATAGCTTAGAGCTAGAGACTTGCAAGTAGAAAATAAGTCATCACATCGTGCACTAAGGTAAAGTAATCTATATATTATCCAGCGTCTATGTCATTGAGAGCTTGTTCTCGTTCTATGTTAAGCCAGGTTACCACAGATGTGCTGCTTACCATGCTTTACCACATTCAACATCATTTACCAACAGGTTTTTTTTTCTGTAGGGAGGAGGAAATCCTCATGGATACCAGGGCGTTGCTGCTTGTATGCTTGATCCAAGCGCCAACCTCCTGGTTATGTCCGACTCCGTCAGTTGCCTATATAACGACCTACGGTTAGGTGGTGGTTAAAGGCTGATCTATCAGCAGGAAAAAAAAATGATTAATGTAAGGACCATTTTTTAGTTATTTATGCACAGGGTAGTTTGAGAATGATTGCCTTTCAGGCTACAACACTCAAATATTATTACTTATATAATTACTTAAAAAACAAAACCGACTTCCACACCTGAAAACTATGAAACGCAATTTTGTATTATTCACTCAGGATACTTATATTTTTCAGTAATTTTCATTTAAAAACCAAACTACTTAAATTTTCACGAGACTAAACTAAAAGTTTAACTAATATAACTGAATATAAAAATATATATTTATAATCCGTTCATATATGACAGCGTTATGAGGTAACAAACAAAAATGAAAAGCAGCCGAATAAAGAACCTCCTCCTTTTTTGAAGTCTGGTATAAATAACGTCAAATATATTCGGGCAGATGACCATGAAAGCTATCTCATTCATAGCTTGAAAGACGACATCATCCAACCATGTTGTCAAAAGCAGCCATAAAAATCCACATTCAATTAAGTTTACGCATAATTTTAACAGCAAGTGAAGTAGTGATGGCTCTGTGGCTTTGGCTATGGGCTGCCGCGCAGCAGGTCCATGGTACGAATCCCGCCGCGGTCTTGAGCTTCACCGTATAGTGGAAGGGCATTTTGCGAATGCCCGCCTGCCTAGCGACCACCCTCAAGTAGAAAATCTGTCGCCAAGCACCGAACAGTGTGTTCCGGCAGCAGTCCTTGAGAGCCAGTAAAATTACAAGCACATGAGACCTTACAACTGTACGTCCCAGTGTGGCGGGCACAGTGGAATTCATCTTTGACGAATTGTATCTGTTATAGGCAGAGGTTAGTCCACTTAACATCAGGTGGGTGGGCCTCGGGCTTGTTCACAATGCAAAAATAAATAAAATAAAAAAAATTTGGAAAAAGGATAGCAAAACTAGATAACAAAAGTAACAATGTTTATAGTCTTCCTGTCATTTCTTTGCTGAAGCAATTTATTTTAATTCACTTTATTACGCAAGAGGTGAATAAGAGTTGTTTATTATATAACACGTATTGAATTTACCTCATATACACGTGAGATAAGGGTATGAAAGATGATGCCACCTGATTAGACAATTTAAGAGAAGTTTTTGTCCTGAAAATATAATTATGGTCTGTTACTAACAATAAAAGTTGCCCAATATAAAAATATTTGTATATTCAATTCAAATTTTTACATGATACCGTTAATCACTAGTTCGGAAGTAAATACGCTACTCCACGATAGATGGCGTTACAAGTGGCGAAGCAAAATTTAAATCACTCCCCCCTACTTGGCAAGTTGTTACCAAGTTTTCACACATGCTTGGCAAGTTGCCCCGGCGGGTGGGAAAGCACGGATTGTGTGCAAAAGCTTCACCACTTTCGACTACCTAATTGAGTTTTAGCTACCATCCGTGAAGATTAGTTTTTACAGAGCTGCTGTGACAGTGGCGCTTGTTGAAAATGGAGTTTGGTGCTTCATATTTTTCTGTCACTAATACTTAAAACTCCATGTAAAAAAATTATACTTAGAATAATAATGTATGTAATCGAGCACGTAGGTTGGTATTTTATTTTGATTAAGTACTTACATATGCATCTTATCTAAAGATGTTATCATAACTACTTAGTTACTTATATATTATTTGAATTGGTAAAAATTCTATGCCTACATTTAATATTCTTGTTCTACTATGATCATTAAGTAAGTAGATCTAACTTATATGTATTTGTAGTATACTTTTATAAAGAAATAGACATTACAAACACATAATTTTAATATTATTATTTTTATATACGGTCTCTGTGTATTTTTTATGGATTTACATTAGAGTATAGTCACTCAACATATAAGATAAATGTCAATCAGCTGTTGATTACTAGCAGAGTAGTGGTTGAGCAAGCTCTCCCAGCCACTCGCCTGACGAGTCTCGCGTGTCTAGCGCCGGTAGAGTCACCTGGTAGCGCAGCGTCACATTTGTACACCGTTTGCAAATATATGCCGTCTATAAAAATATTCTCTACCACGTTCAAGTTGCTGCTATAAAAAGCCAATATAAACCTAAACGCCGCCGAGATCGCCCGCATTATCTCGTGATTATCGCGTGTCAAAACATCGCCACGCTCGCGATACTTCGCATGTAATCTGATAAACGATGTATTCTGCACGCTTCGCGCTCCCGCAACCTCCTTCTCGCACGTTAACTTGAAGCATACATCTATCCCTCTCGTACGGTCATCCATTTCATTCATGCGCGGTGTACCTCGGCGGCCCGCTGTTTACAGACACAAACAAACAGTACAGCAAACCGCTTAGCTTTAAGTACGAGACCGTGAAAGTGATATTGTCAAGTGTTTCCGTCTCTTTCCAATATCCGAGAGTTTAGTTTCATGAGCACCGCTAGATGGCGTTGTGAGTCGCGTTTTGCAACGAATTAAATGTCCCGATTTGGGTGCGACGTTGCCGGACTTCGCCACCCGGTGTGGTGGCAGGTTATAAATGGCCAAGTTGGGTATTGCTGTTATGTTGAATCTTAATACGTTGTATTAAGGGCTGGGTTTGTGGGGTGTAGTGGGTTGTATGTTTGTTTGTGTGCGAGCGTCACGTAAACGTAACGAGCGTGGTATACACGTACGTGAGCTGTCAGTAGCTAATGCGATGCGCTCTGATCGCTATTGTGGCGGGGCGCGCTCGCGCGGTTTATGGCGCTTAATTCAATTTAGTAATTGATACGTTTGTCATTGGACTTTTTTATTTATGAGAACTTTTAATTACTCTTTCTGATTGATGATAAGGATGTTTAATTGCAGAATAATTTTATTGAATAAAAATATGTAGAGTAAGCAACTGCTGAAATGAATATAAATATGTAGGTAGTTACCTAATTTAAAAAATAATTAATTTCTTAATAATATGTTGTATTAATGTAGCTGTTATATTTAAATATAAAATAGGTATAACTATTAATATGTATCACAAACATAATCCTCCATACCCCTAGTTTTATTTAATCAAAATTACAAATTAAAAATCAATTACCAATCATAAGCTATACTTTTAATCCCCAATTAATCTAAGCAACCGACGTGAAACCTTATAAGAGCAAATTGTCAAAGTGACAAGTCCCTAAACATGGTAATTCACGCTCGCATTCTTCGATACACCGCTTGAGCTGTTGCGGCGCACACCAACACCGTATTCTTATTGCCTTAATACACAAAACCCACATCCCATATTCAACTCTAACCTACTGTAAATAAAGTAAAAAATCCCCTCAAGAGCATTTAAGATGTTATTAACATGAATGTGTTTATCCACACATACGAAACATTTATGAGTACAGTAGTAGATGTGTTGTATACAATATGTCGTCGCACATTGTACCTACTATTATAAATGAAATGTGTAGCTTTCACGAGGCACACAGCCGTATCGCGATGTTTTATACACGATATTTAATCTAATATAAACCTTACGACATTGGTGTTTACGGGTAATTTTGGTGTGAATTGACATTGAATGTTATGGTGTTTAGCATTTGTATTAAGATACGGGTGTCGGTAAACGCGTGACCTGTTATTGTGTGTATTAGGTTGGTTTAATCACAATTTGGAGTGGGTCGCGATATGGCTTTCCAAATAACAACTATTTAAATTACTTTTATTTTAGATTTGTTATTGAAATTGATATATAATTATTGAAGTTTGATTTCATGTGGAAATGGTCAAAAAGGGATCTCTGCTATGAACTAAACTCAAGTTTGATAAGAAGACGATATTTCTTGGCAAATCCGTACTCTGCAGTTAGCTTGTAAATATTACCGTAATCAAACTCTACTCCAGTTACAATTTATTGTAAAACTAGTTAGAAATATTGATAACAGTAGGTAAGCATTTGTGAAAAAAAATTGAAGCGCACGTAACGTTGCTTGCTTAGTCGCTAGTGGCATTACTACAGAGCGCTACCTTGCTTCGGCATCGCTGTGTTTCGGCACACAGCGCTTGGGAGCCAGAAATTCTAGCCTGAAAATCATCATCCACGACCGCATCATCACTTACCATCAGGTGGATAGTAAAAGCGAGCCAAACAGCTAAAATATATAATTCTACCCCTATGAATACATCTTGCATTATCGTCGAAAAATATTTTTTTATGGTATAGGTATGAGAGCAAACGAGCAAATAGGTTTAATTTCAAGAAAATTATGAAATAAAAAATGTTTTAAACCGCCATAGACTTACTTTAACGTCGCCGAAAAACATCTGAAAAGTATAATTACTCTAGAGAATACAAATGATAGGTCTAGTATCACATAATACACAATTGTAGAGAGTATCACATAATACATCATCATCAGCAAGAGCCCTAACATCCACCGTTGAACAAAGGCTTCCTCTATTAAGGAAGAGGGAAGGATTGCTTAATCGCCACGCTTGGCAGGCGTCTTGGGGATCATAGTGTGCGAAACTAGTTCTTCAGAAGGCGCTGCCTACCTACTGATATTTTCCCTTCGCCACTTTCGACTTCTGCAGGAATATATGGGGTGACACAGTTCTAGCTCGGCACCCCACCCGGTGTATATTAAATAATTATGTAGATATAGTTCTAGATCAATAGAATGTAATCTATTATTCATCAATTATTACTTGGCCTGGTTTTGGTATGGACATCAGTACAAGCTATAAATAAGCTATTACGGTGCATCTACCTATATTGTATAATATGCGTAGAGTATCTTAGTATGCATAAGTGATAATAGCCTTGGCTAATGTACTAATTAATTTCGATGCAAATGCGTTGATGTAGATTTAATGTGTTTGTTATGTTGGCTAAGTATATAACTTAATGAATAGATTCAAGTGTTACTTCGTGGTAATAATTATCAGAAATGAATATAAATAATATATTTTAAGTAAACATTAAATTAATATTGTAGAAAAACAAACTTAGAAAAGGGTTTTCAACAAGAATTTTGTTTTTTAAAACAAAAAACAAACAAAGATTTTATGAAGTTGATATAGCAGTTGTTAGCGGCAGTAGAACTACAAATTTACGAGAGAAAAAATTTAGTCATGTGCAGGATTCGAATCCGCGTCCATAGCTGGGGTATGCTCTGACCGACATTTCCATCGTAATTTTTTTATTTTGTAATATAATCCGCAGAGCATTCTTTATTGCAAACATAACAATATTAAAAGCGGTAGAACTGTTTGTGCGTCGTCCGGTAAAGTAGGCAGTTTATGTCTACTGCCAAACAGTAATGTTCACATTACTGTGTTCCAGTTTGAAGAGTATGGGTGCCGGTGAAATTACAGGCACATGAGACTTACAAGTTTATGTCTCAGGGTGATGGGCACAGTGCAGCTGGCCACTTATGACGAACCGCAACTGTTATAGGCAGAGGTAACATAAAAACCCCTATGGTGGGGGGAAATGTAATAGTATGCGCCAACCATAACTGGCACCAGCCGACTGAAAGCCGCTAAGTTTTTTTATTACGATTGTGACGGTACAAGCTCGAGAAAGTTAGGCAGTTATATAGATGCATTCCGTCAAAAGTGACGAATTGCACTGCACCCGTCACCTTGAGAGATACAGTTGTTAAGTCTCATGTGCCTGTAATTTCACTGGCTCTCTAGGACTGTTGAGGGTGGTGGCTAGCCAGGCGAGTATTCACAAAATGCCCTTCCACTATGCGTTGAAGCCCGAACCGGCTGTGGGGATTGAACCATGGACCTGCGGTCCAGCAGTCCATAGCTATTACCATTCGGCCATCAGTACTTCTAATCATGGCGTGGAATGGCGCGATAGCAACTGTACTCATCGAATTAGTTTCGCACGCGTCGAATAGCTGTCTAAAGATTAACACACACGTATCGATTCGGTATCGTTCAACGTTGCGGCACCTCATTCGGCTACCAGCGAGCTTGTCCCCGAGCATTTTCGGCGTGAGAGCAAATGTCGGCTTGAGAGGGTGCAGTTCAGTTACGCACATGTTTAAGCTTCGCGCTAATCAGTCAGTATGGTATACGGCAATCAGCAGCGTGTATCCTACTACATCTACATAGATTATTTCTGAGAGCCTAGTAACACCAGGCTGGCTGTTTTTTAATTATTTATCATATCAGTAAATTTAACAAAGAAAGTTTTCGTCAAGTGCATCATGTTATACGAGTAGGTATATTATAAAATGGAAGTACTGGTCATAAGGGCTTCAAATTTTTTTTTGTATTGCTGGTGGCCAAACCGCTATCTTACCTGATCTTAAGTTATGCTCTGGTCGAAAATGCTGTCCATGCTGATCACGAAGACTAATCTTATCGTCATAGCTAGTTAAACGGACATTTACAAAATGCCCTACAATCCTAAAAAAATAATATTAAACAATTTTCAAGTAAATGTGCGAGATTAAAGCAAAAATGAAATATAGATACCAAAAATGATATATAAATAGCAAAAATTAAATATAAATAACAATAAAAGTATAAGAAATATAATGCGATAGCCAGTAAGTAACTCTAATTAAACCTCCGAGCACATCATCACTTACCATCAGGTGAGATGGTGTCAAACGTTATACTATCAGGTTTATAAAAAAAATGTTATTTTACAGGTAAGTCAAAATAAAAGATACAGGATAAAATAAATTTTGGCACTTAATACAATGAAATAAAGCCAAAAATGCAAGTTGATTAAAACCTGACCAATTTTTACATCAATCACGAAAAACTAGTCAAGTCCTTTACTATAGTAATAGGTCAACATCAATTGGGTACCTAGCCTTTTCATTTCCTGTCTCCATATAACATGAAGTTAGTATTGTATTTACTAGTAAAGGCATTTCAATACAACCTCCATTATCATATCCAACCGCAGACAGCGCTTCCTTTTTTATATTTTACAAAATACTTCTTGCAAAGGTGCTTTCATAAGGCGGCTTAAAGTTCATGCGACGTTTAAGTGTGCATCGTTGTTACTGTGTGGTATCGGCTCCGCGGCCAAGTAAATTAGAGAGCGACCGGACTATAACTAAGAGAAGTTCAACTGACGCTACCGGGGAAATGTTAGTGTGGATATGTCTTGATATTTGAGTATTGACGAACCTTTTAGTAGATGGTGCATGGCGGCGCGTGGCGGTGACGGCGTGACCCACAAGTCAGAGAAAAGCTCGTGCATCAATGATCTCGTGATATTTGTTAGTGTTACTAATTTTTATTTTACTTAATAATATTTATTGTACTTGATGATATGTAACATTCTCTGCTAATCGTTTTGGATACATGATGAGTTGGGAAGACGCAGTAAAATAAAAATAGCTCCAGACCCTGCTTTGCTCAAAAATACGTACCTATATTATCTAGTATTTTCAGCACTCGTAGACAATGATTTTATTAAGGAACGCCCAAGACAACGCGTTCAACTACGTCCTCGGTGGCGTGCAAGATGTCAATTAGTTATTTGTATTTATATTTTTAGCTTTTAACTGGCTCCTGTTTCTGCTCTTGAAGACATCTGAGAAAACTCATTAAGGTACGCGCCTTGAAAAAAATCACCTGGAAACGTTGAAACACCCGTTAATATTTTTAAATTCCATTTAGGACACACTAGCACGGACGTAACTGCTGTAAATCCAGGGTTAGAATGTCACCCCACTCCAATTCTACCTGTGGATGTCGTTAGGTAAACCAACCGCTGAAATACCGGAAATTATGGGCAGCAGCTACTGCGATCCGCAAGACGCCTGCTAAGTGTGGGGATTATGGCAGCCCCCCCCCCCTAAATGGGGGAGGCTTCCGGTTGATACAGTACAGTACCGAAAGCTGCTTTAATAAAAAAAGTCAGCACATGGCATGACAATCTTTTTGTATAAGAGCTGTAAGAAAACTGTAAGATTACTACTTCTTTACATCTCGATATTAAAAAAGAAAAAGAAAACGCGACCTTAACATATACTTTTACAATAAAAAGAATAATTTAGGTTTATAGGTAACTAAATATTTTGTAGTTATTAAATAGTTTGTATTAAAATTTCTTTAATTAACCTTTCCCGTGTGCATTAAAAATATGACAAATAAAGTTTAAACTAAAGGACATTGAAAAACGAGTTAAGTCTAATCTGTCGATTCAGTCTTATCCACACTACTCCACCGTTCGCCAGTAACTGGAATGCAGCTCCACGGCTGCAGTGATGCATATCGTTGTACGTATGGTGCATATGCGTTCTCCCCTCCTCTTCCCACCCCACCTGCCGTCTTTGTCTTCCTCCATTATGCTTAAGTACAAATTTAAAAGTACCTTAGGATTCAGAAGCATTCTTGTCGTCTGCGGGTTTTAAATCTGAAAAAAAGCTTAGGTTTCTCAAAAAACTGGCTTGATTTCTATATTAATAAATAGAACACGTAAATAGCTCAAGTTTATCAGACTATGAACTAATAACAAATATTTTTAAAATATTTTATGAAAACATCAAATTAATATTTTAATAAAACACTTAAAAAATACAAAAATATATCTAGTAACAATTCCGCCTAATTTTACTGTTAAGCCGACGTGACGTCACAAACGCCACGCAGCCAAACCGGAAGAATTTTCAAAAGGCTATGAACTCTTAGAGTACGACTTCTAAAGAATTGCCCACCACCTTTCTCATGGTACGTATTTACCATGAGAATATCGATTCCATATAAAATATACAAGTATAAGCCCTGAAGAAACACTGCAGCCAAATTATCAAAAAAAATTTAGTATATTTCAAGCAGTAGGTACAAGATTTTTCAAGGCATAAAATCGCGAGGTGTGATTAAAAGGACGAAGATTTCCATTCGAAAAAAAATATTCCTTTAAAAATGTGGGACATGTACGACTGAATCCATTTTTTATTATATATTTCCCGTGGGGTGCCGGGCTAGAATGTTACCCCCCCATCTCAACCAGTGGGTGTCGTAAGAGGCGACTAAGGGGGCCACCAGGGGGTGGGCAGCAGCACTTTCTGTGGAACTGATATCTCATACTGCGATTCCCAAGCCACCTGCCAAGCGTAGCTATTATGGCAAATCCCCCATATCCCAGGCTATCTTCAGCAGTGAACTTTCCAGCTGATACAGTACAGTACAGTACAGGAGGGCAAACGAGCTCTGGGTTCATCTAGTGGTAAGTGCCACCCACGTACATCCGTAATACCAGAGATCTTGAGAATACCTTGCCGGCCTCTGAGAAGGGAATCTTTCTTCTTGAAGGTCGTATCGATTCGATAATACTTCAGGTGGCAGTAGAATCCACATAGTGGCAGTTATAGGAAGATAATACCGTGAGAATCGCATGGTTATAGACTTCCAGACGCCGCGGTTATAAGTTGGATGGGTGACCGCTACTGACATTACTACTGAGCGCTTCCGTGCTTAGGAGGGCACGTTAAGCCGTCAGTCCCGTTTGTCGTCTTAGGATAGCAGTCGTTATGGCGGTAGGGAATTTCACGAATGCCCGCTTGGCTTGCTATCACCCTTATGTAGAAAATCTGTCGCCAAGCACCTAACAGTGTGTTCCGGCAGCTGTCCTTGAGAGCCAGTAATTCTAGGTTAGCCTGAACAACATCTTCGAACACATCATCACTTTCCATCAGGTGATATAGTGGTCAAAGGATAAGCTATCATGCATGAAAAAAGCACCTGAGGGAAGTTGCGGGATCACACCATCTGGAGTTTGGCGAATTCCTACTTGATGGTGATAGCTAAACCAAGGGGCATTCGTAAAATGCAGTAGGTAAGGCAGGGTAGGGCTCATACTAGATGACCGCCTGTCGGTTTGGAACGGTGCTAACGAATATTACTTACATTTAGATGCTAACTGTTTCGTTGGTACAAAATAATTAAAAGCAGATTTAGTGCAAAAGACTTCAACGAGCAACCCTGTAATGAGTGTCAATAATTTTCGTACAATATTAAAGGCACAATTTGAATGCAATAACATTCGTTGCTATAATTTATATATAATTTCCAATAATAATTAGGTAATAATAAACAATACTTCGTTTTTGCCGATTTTATTTTTCGTACGTTAGTAATTCAAGCCTGAACTACACACAATATTTGCTACAGAGATACGCGTAGCATGCATGCAGTCGAGAGAAAAATTAGTTCATTTGTTTTGTTTATTTTGTGCTATTCCCAGTTCTCGAGGGATCGTGTTATAACAAAGTCCTGTTCTTGGCGGAAAACCCGCGGTTTGTCTGCATAGGATTTGGTCAAATACGTGACTTAGGGTGAATTTCACAAATCAAGGGGATAACTATACGTGAACAACTTATATTCATCAAAAATAAAACATGATACATTTGTCACCAGATATGTCCTATGATGTTGCAGTATTTTAAATTTACCATCATATTGATTTTATTAAAATCTGACAACAGGCAGAGAGACAATAAAAATGTTGTAATATAAGATTATAAAAATACTTATACCATTGAAATTAGCAGTATGATCTAAAACATATATGGCCGCTTTGCTCATAACATAAGAGATCCTATTACTATGCCCACAGCGGCTGTCACAAATGTCAAACTAGTTTTCAAGTCAATTAACTACCCTCAACTATGTTAAATAATTTGGAGATCATAATCCCGGAATGAAGTAATATGATAACTAGCAGGATTCTTTTGAATATTCAATTCCAAATTAAAAAAACAATGCGTTATAATTTGACTTCAAAAATTATAACGAATTGTTTTTTTCTCTTACTTAGTGTTTTTTTTTACCTGACAGGTTAGCCTTTCCCACTATCTCACCTGATGGTAAGTGATGATGTGGTCGAAGATGTTGTTCAGGCTAACCAAAAGTACTAGCTCTCAAGGACAGCTGCCGGAACACACCGGAACTGGAGACAGATTTTCCACTTGAGGGTGGTAGCTAGTCAGTCGGGCATTCGCGAAATGCCCTACCACCATGAAAAGTACACGCATAGTTTTCTGTTCACGCGTATATGGTCTATTATATATTCTAAGGTACGATGTCGTAAACGGCGACTAGGGCAAGTAAAACGCGTTGAACGAGCAGCATGTCACTACTAACATCGACAAGAGTAATGTGCACATTAGGTTCCTAACAGGTCTGTTTAATATTTTACATATCTCTTGCTCTGTAAGTACACCCTTACACCCCTGAATGCCGGGGTGTATGACTATCATTACAGCATAGGTTTTGGAATTTGAAAAAAGAACTGTCATACTCATACTGCACGAAGAATATTTTTAAAAAGTTAATTTTTTTTTCTCGGTATCGATTAATTACTCGAATCGGAATCTAGACAATTTATTTTATAAAGATTTTATTTTAAATATGGAACTATTTGTTTCCACATCGTATGTTAGATGGAATCGATTTAAAAATCAAACAGGCCAGCAAGATTTGACGCGCTTGCGTGCGTGAAAAAAAAAAAGGCAGTCTACTAGTAGGCGCGAAAGCATCGCGAAAATAATTAATTTTCTTGTTTGAGTTCTTTTTCAAAAGTTTTAAACATGTCTAGTGACGAAGACATAGATCTAACGCCCGATTTTATTAAAGAAAGGGCAAAAACAGTTGTCGAAAATATATTACCGCCGAACTCGAAAGAAAGATATGTAAAGGCATACGACGAATTTATGAAATGGCGGTCAGAAAAACAAGTGAAATCTCTCTCTGAAAGTGTTTTTATATCATATTTTGATGAATTATCTAAGAGGCTACAACCTTCCAGTTTATTCCATGCTAAAATCTACAATGATGACAAAACATGACGTGAATTTGAAAGATTTTTCTAAACTTAATGCTTTCTTGAAAAGGCAGTCTGACGGCTTTAAAAGCAAGAAATCGAAGGTATTTACTGCAGAAGAAGTACAGAAATTCTTAAATAAAGCTCCGGATGAAATTTATTTAGCAATAAAGGTACCTACGTATTTACTTGCCCTTTTTAATAAGTTACCAAAATATTTCACAAAAATACTATGCGAATTTGGTGCCTTTAATACAACTTATGTATTTTTTACAGGTTGTTCTAATTTTTGGGATATAGGGAGCCTGCAGAACCGTGGAATTGACAAACTTGACAATAGAAAATGTAGAAAAACATAACAAATTACTCCGGATGAAATTTATTTAGCAATAAAGGTACCTACGTATTTACTTGCCCTTTTTAATAAGTTACCAAAATATTTCACAAAAATACTATGCGAATTTGGTGCCTTTAATACAACTTATGTATTTTTTACAGGTTGTTCTAATTTTTGGGATATAGGGAGCCTGCAGAACCGTGGAACTGACAAACTTGACAATAGAAAATGTAGAAAAACATAACAAATTACTACTCATAAAACTGCCTAACACGAAAACTAAAATTGACCGGTCATTTGTTGTGCATGAAGAATTTGCAAGTTATGTTGAAAAATATCAAGCTCTTCGGCCTGAAAACGTGGATACAAATCGTTTTTTTCTTAATTACAGTAAAGGAAAATGCCACAGACAAGTAATAGGAAAAAACAAATTTACAGGCATGCCAAAGCAAATAGCCACATATTTAAAACTGAGTAACGTAGAGTTATACACCGGGCATTGCTTTCGCAGAACATCAGCAACTCTATTGGCTGATTCGGGAGCCAACCTCACTCTGTTAAAAAGGCACGGCGGCTGGAAGTCCAGCAAAGTGGCCGAAGGTTATATCGAAGATTCGATGGCAAACAAAAGCAAAATTACTTCTAAAATAACAGAAAATATAAACTTGAAATCACCACGTCAAAGCACATCATCTGAGCCATTTTTTAATGAAGAAAATAGTACCAGTCAACTGCCGCCATTTACGATGCAAGAACCTCAAGTCACTCAAACTCAAGTCTTATCATCACAAACTCATATTCAAACTATAAATATTCCTAAAAAGAACGTGACCATATCTCTTACAAATTGTAATAATTTTACTATTAATTTTAATTAAATACACATTTTTTTCTTCTTAATAAATGTTCATTGAAACCTGCTGTCTTGTTGTTTACTAACCTAACAATCGATATGTAAAGCAGAGTATTTATCTCGGGCGTAAGCATCAATTGCATACTCGGGTTAATTAGCGCCTTCGCTTCGCTCAGGCGCCAAAAACCTCGTATGCAATTGATGTCATACAGCTCTTGGTTAATAATCTACTTTAACACCCTCAAAAAGGTAGTGGGTATATTACCAACAAAAGCATTCCCAAAGTGGACGTACCGGCGGATATCACGTCAAGGAGGCGACTAACCTCAAAAAAGAATCCACAACTTTCTTCAGTATGTTATTGCGATGTCCTCTGTGGTGCTGAGTACACATAATTTTCTAATATTTTCTTGTATCATCTTTTGTTTTGTTAGTGAAAACATAATATTGTATAACCCCACATACGTGATATAAGGGCAGATGGTGATGATGTGCGTATGAAAGCCCCAATCACCAATCAACTAATTGTATGAATACGCACACATGCAAAAAACTTTATATACAGTAATTAAAATGTAACAAATTTGCTATAGCAAATCCATAATGGAGCTCAATAAGTTAAACACTACCATAGTATCATCACTTGGCTCGTTAAGAGTGAGCACTGACCGTTGATGGATGTTAAAGATGACCTATGCGTAGCCGCCGGCTAATATAGATTAGGTAGAACTTACTATCACAAGATACTAGCAGTAACTTATCTCTATACAAACCGTTTGAACAGTGGAATAACTTGTTGTGAATGGCCGCCTGCCTAGCTACTACCCTCAAATATAAAATCTGTTGACAGGCTCCTAAGGATTAAGTTATCAATTCTAGGTAAAGCCTGTTAACACCTTCGACCACATCATCACTTACCATCAGGTGAGATTGTGGTCAAAGGCTTACCTACCATGAATAAAAAATAGGTATATTCCGGCAGCAATCCTCAAGATTCAGTTCTAGGTTAAGCCTAGGTATTGCGGCAATTGAGCTCACAGCCCGAAATATGATAATGGGAATACCACCAATACCTTACGTATTGGTGAGACAATGGGAATACCACCATTACCTTACGTATCGGTGGTATTCCCATTGTCATATTTCGGGCTGTGAGCTCAATTGCAGCAAGGGCCGAATTGTTTTGTATGTCTTTGTGACTATACACATGAGACTATATACCTATATAGAAATATACCTATATTTCACATATACCGTATAGACGTGTCACCTGCAGGTGTTTTTCCCAAAAACGCGCCAAACGCATCGCCACGCGCTCATTTCGCTGTATATTTGATAAAAACAGATATAAACATTATGACTATGCAAGAATCAAGCGTTTAAATTAGTACTTGAACTAGGACCACGTTTTTGCTTATTAGGAACCGGCTAGGACCCACGTTATATTTACCGGAAAGATTCCGACCAGTTTCGGACTGTTTTGAAGTCCTTCGTCTGGGAGTCACGATTGCGCGAAGCGACGAGCACGGGCCTCAGCGCGTAACTATCGTTGTGACGGTGCTGTCTGCCCTGGCTCAGCTGCATTTTATCAAGTCGCCGTCAGAACTGACACTTGTGTCACTGTCACTGTTATTGGTAAAATAGGGCTGATGACACACCACACTAACTGTATCAGTCTCACGATCCAGGCGCACAGTATTGGAGTCACATATGTTCAAAACAGTTTTTCATGCCAGTGGTATGTTCCACCCACTGTTTTCAAAGTGAAGGACGCAACATGTTATTTATTTAGCAATATAATAAATTTATATTCATGTCACATTGTTATCATCATCGTACAAATCAACACACTCAATTGTGAGTTACTACTGGCTTATCTTGCGCTTATGAGGTCATATTGGGGAAGCCACCAATGAAGGAAATATAGCGTACTTTCCCATATACTAATAGTGGTTATAGAACTTACTGTGCCGTGGGCAGCAAACATACCTAACTACCACACTTAACAAATGAATTAACCAGAAACGTTATGCAGAAGTCGGAACAGATGTATACCAGGGAAATCCCTATATAACCTACTAAAAGACTTTGGCCTGTCAAGAACAATCGCAACTTCCATTCTAGAATGTGCATCTAAGACGGCATTAGAATCTTACCAAATTTGGTAAGGCAGGGGAGGAGGTTCGAGAGGTGAAGGGGAGAATTGATGACATTGTAAATGGGCCCCTTAACTTTACTCTACGACGTTGCAAGTCCCAGACACGTGTGACTTGGGCCTCTACCTCTGCATCGCTATGGACCCGGCACCCGCACTGTGAATCCATGGAATGCTAAGTCATTCGTCTCTACTAGCAGCTAGTACAATAAAATTACAAGTGAAATAATTTAACCAAAGTTGGGTTACTGTATACTCATATATTGATTTATTTAGCAAATGAGCTGGATTCATAGATTGTAGCATAGTTCCTTGTCTGTATAGTAACCAAATTAGACTCGTTTTCCACCTGTAGGCCTCAAAGGTCGATCTCCTCTATACTTTTAAAAATTTCGTATTTTTTATAACAGAAATAATAACGTATGAACATAGACAAACGACTTTATATATTTGTCTCAGTGAATACCAACTTTTTTTTTACGCCTGATTAGTTAGCCTTTAACCACTTCTCACCTGATGATAAGTGATGATGTGGTCGAAGATATTGTTCAGGCTAACCTAGAAGTACTGGCTCTCAAGGACAGCTGCCGGAACACACCGTTAGGTGCTTGGCGACAGATTTTCTACTTTAGGGTGGTAGTTAGCCAGGCGGGTATTCGCAAAATGCGCTACCACCATGCTATAACGACTGCCATCCAAGACACCCGGGACCGACGGCTTAACGTGTCCTCCGAAGCACGGAAACGCTCAGTAGTAATGTCACTAGCGGTCACCCATCCAATCATGACCGCGCGCGACGTTGCTTAACTTTGCTGATCTGTTGAGAACAGCTAAGTAAACTTCGCTACGAGCGCTTCAGCATTGTACTTAACCTACTGATTGTTGCTCATAATAAGTAGTAATGTAACACTCCTGCTTGTAACTTGGTATATAAGAGTCAGGAACTTTGCAGTTATATTCCTGTATCTTTCTGGTTATACTTTGCTTGCTTATATTGATAATACCTCCACTATTGGTATACCTGACAATCATACTTATAGAATTGAATAGAATAAATTATTTATTGGCCGTTATAACATCACCAGGCATTTCAATTTACAATATAAATTTGATAATGGTAAGATATTTAAATAATTAAGCAATAATATATGGTTCACAATATTGCTATAAAATAAAACACAATTTCAAAATAATTTAATAGGATTAATAATTATAATGTCTCAATGTCGTGGCGTGTTTATTTTATTAAATCAATTCTTTTTTTTACTGTTGATAGTTCCACGTTTGGTTACCAAATCGCCTGATGGTAGTTTGGCCGAGGTTGTAGCACTTAGACCTAGAAGATATCTATTTAGCCTGGCTTTGAATATACACAGATTGTATTTCTCAGGAAAAACAGAAAATGGCAGGGAGTTCCATTCTTGTGCTATATTGCGAAGAACTGAATGCACGATCGAAATATATTTATATATTTACTTGCCATTTATTTGGTCTAGGAAACTTTAAATAAAGTACAGAAAGAGATAAAGTTCTTTTTTAATATTTTGTTTATGTTTGTATGCTTCCGGAACTTATCTCATTTCTATTATAATTTGACATATAGTCCGTAATATTACAAGAAAAGAAATCAGTACCACGTCAGTGGTGGGAAACCATTAGTCGAAGTCGCAAGTAACATATAAAAATAAATACGTGATTTAATAATAATCTCTCATATACGCAAACAGCTTTCTTCCACTAGCTGCCGCCCGGAGATTCCCCTACTTGACGATCACTTACACCGCACTCTCTCGAAAAGCATGTAGGAACTGAGTAATACAAGATAAAAATATTCCGTATCCCTGTGTTGGATAAAAATCTTGTAATACGGAAAAAAACTTGTAACACAAGAAATTGCAACAAACTTCATCAAATGCCGCTTAGCTATTTTGGAGGTGCGTTGCAAGAAAAAAACAAACACCCCTGCATTTATATCATTATCGTGATGCACGAGATAAAAATAGTATTTAACCACAATCTCACCTGATGGTAAGAGATGATGTGGTCACAGACGGTTACTAGGATTATCATAATATGGGAACGGGCTCTCAAGGATAGCTACTGGAATAAATAATTGTTGGGCGCTTGGCGTCAAATTTTCCACTTAAGAATGGTTGCAAGCAAGGCGGGCAATCACTAAATACCCTTCCATCAAACCGAATATAATACTCGTAGAAATTACCTCAAAGCAAAAGGACCTTATAGCAAAATCTCCCCACTAAAATTATAGCAACTTCCCAAACAATCCTCCTTTGTTTTCAAACAATGAGGATGCATTAGCAAATCATACGAATATGTAAGAAGAAAAATAAACATAAATCCCGGTCTCCCTTGAAATGCTCATCTAACCGAGCTATATTATTACCTGATACATTTCCCTTCGAATAGAAAAACACCCTGTAATTTTACTCACACAAGAAAACCACCTCACCAAAATGGACTTAAGCACCAAACCTCAAACTCGAGTTTAACTCTTATACTCCGATATTTAAACGGGTTATTGCAGGAGTCGATTAAGTTTACTTAAGACTTTTTTGAATTGCGTAACTGAAAAGATATTGCTTCAGAGATCCAATGCAGACCATATAGTGCCTTCTCTCTTTTATTCGCTTTTCAGATTATGGAATGGGGGTACGAATAGTCTTTTAAGCTGAGATGCGAAATGTTAATATTGATTTAGTAAACAATTTTAGCTGGCTTCGTGGTCTCAGAAACAAAATTATGCTAGTAATTTTTACACGACTGCCCAAACAAGGAGTGTAATATTTAGGGTTCATGTATGTTTGTATCTATGTATGTTTGTGAGTTTCTTTATTCGACCATAATTTCTAAACAGCTTAACTTATGTTAATGTATGAGATATCATTAGATTTGTCCTAATCACAGATTTCAGAACAAGATGAAATCAGTGGTCTTAATAGCGCTAATAACACTAGATACATAAAAAAAACAACCTGGCGAATTATAGACGCCGTATTGTAAGAAATAAAAAGTCCTCCATATCCATCGAGTGATGTATCAGTATAAAGGGCTTTAAAAAACGATGCATGCAGTTTTAATTTCAATGTAACGATAAAACGGAAATAAATCGTTTTTCAGTCGGGTTTTATACTTTTTTAATTAATTTATACTTGTCTTATGCCTGACATCTACTTGGAGGTAGAAAATTTTACATTGCAATAGTACCACAGGTACCAAGATGAGCTCTTTCTCAAGAACATGAAGCACAGCAAACAATAATTCAGACGTATTAATCGCTTTAGCAATAGCTATGGACTGCTGTTCACGAAGTCTATGGTTTAAATTCGGCTGCGGGTAGTACACGGCATCGTGATAGGGTACTTAGCGAACGCCCACCAGGTTTGTACCCATCCTCATGTAGAAAATATGTCCTCGTGCACCTAGTTTGGACAGGTTCGACCACATCACCAATTCATCACTTACAAGTAAGATTGTGTGTTGGCCAAATGGATCCTATACTCGTAACTTATCAGTGATAGAAAAGGAGGCTTACCACTTGGTCAAAACACCTGGTATGGATTGGAACTTAAGCATTAGATGCATCTGTGCGAAATATCCAACAGTGTGAGTAAACTACAGTCACATGAGACTTCTTCTTGTTTTGGCTTTTATCGTTGTTTAACGATATTCTGCCATTGTCAAAGTATGATCAGTGTATGTTTATTCAAATAATTTATCTAAAAGTAGGTAAATATTTAATGGTTTAGAAACCTGTAGAGATAAAACAGACATCGCTATCATCATCAGCCGGAAGACGTCCACTGTTGAACAAAATGCCTCCCCCATAGAACGCCACAATGGCTATTAGCCGCTTGTAACCATTGGCTACCCGCGATTTTAACGATCTCGTCAGTCCACCTAGTGAGGGGCCTACCAGCTTTAAGAAATACTATTCTACTTTTATATGCCATTATTATTGTTTCTTTTTTATATAAACTTACTTAAAACGTATACAAATGGAGAGAAAACATACGGCAGAAGAGTTATAATTAAAGTTGGCCGGGTTGGGCATTTTGAGATCTAAAAAATCATGTAACTACTTTTCATTAAACTTTCGTGAACTAAGCTCATGTTTCTAAATCTTAAACGGGTCTTATTCGTGCGTGAAAAGACCCGTTTTAGATTTAGAAAGAATCATGTAACTAGTTTATGAACTACTGTGTCTTGGGGTGATGAGGGCAGTGCAGCAACACTTATATATTTTTAAATACATGTAGCAGATGTTACAATCAAGAGGACCTCGTGCGTGTTCAGGTACAATTTCATAAAAAAACTCACTAGAACATTTTCGCCACCCTATATCCAAGTGTACGTATCCACTATAGTAGGCTACTTATAAAACTGTAGAACAAAACATACGCACACACTCAAGTTCTTATTGTAAAACAAAAAGTTTTTAAGCCCCCATCTCGGTGGCTTGCGGTGGAATTAAAAAGAACGGGCACAATGTACAAAAGATCCTTGATTACGCGTCACTAGCTTTAAGAGACTTTTGTTTCTCTTGTCTCCTTTAAATTCTAAAAAAAGGGTTTAAAAGTTGCTACGCATGTTTTTATTGGCAAATGAGTCTGTGCAGAATAAACTTCTTTAAATTTTCTTTAAAAAAAAATGAATTGTTATTTTTTTATGCGTTTCTATAACCTTGTTTCTAAAGAAGTATGATAAACATTTGTACAATACACCTACTTTACTACACAATTATGAAACAAAGATATGAAATTTAGGGCCTGTTTCATAATGTTCGAGTAGTAGTAGGAACTTACTCGAACATTCTGAAACAGGAAATTTCAAACAACTAAATTTCATATCTTTGTTTCATAATTGTGTAGTAAAGGTGTATTGTACAAATGTTTATAATACTTCTTTAGAAACAAAGTTATAGAAACGCATACAAAATAACATTTAATTTTTTTTAAGGGCCTGTTTCAGAATGTTCGAGTAAGTTCCTACTACTAATCGAACATTCTGAAACAGGCCCTTAGAGGTCTCTAAGTCTAGTAGACTAGTCCAACTTGTTGGGATTTGAATTTTGACAGAAACGTCGTCTAATTATTTTCCAAATACAAACTTATGAGTGAAAATATGAACGTTCCAATTTCAAACCAAAACGCTTACTAAAGTAAAGCTGGAGGCCAACTCTCACCTCTTAGAGTAATAATAATTAAATCTTACTGGTATATTTTATACCTCCACGTCAATTAAGCAATCTTACAAACAGTAATAGAATTGCTTGTCGTTTTGATGACGTCACAAGAAATTGATCACTCTTTTCGCGATCTCTGACGTACGAACTATTACTGTTCCTGCGACAAATCCGTCATGTTTATCCATCTTAAAAAAGTTACTTTCTAGCAGCGGATTTAAACTTGATTTTGGGTATTTTATGATCAAAATGGGTTTAATTAATGTGTAAATTACGTGCAATGTTTTTATTTCTATTATTCTTTAAAATAAATGCAGCAAAATTATTTGATGAGTGAAACTAAAAAAACTGCAGACAGCTGTTGAGCAGCATACAACAAAATGCCGTAAAACTATGGTAAATCCGATCCACAACATCGTAGTTCGGAACAGTGTGAGCGGGATAACGGTATATTATAAACATCTTATATCTCGCTTGCACATCCTTGATACATATTTCATTCGTTCTTTAAGTAGGATCAAACCAATATTGCTTTATGCGGATGTGGGTTGGTGATAGTTTTTGTCAACGAATGATTATTTTAAGCATGAAACAAAACGCTCCTTTTTTATGGGTTTCATAAAAGGTGGGAGTTGGCGCCCAGGGCTCGTCGCGCCGCTTGACGCCAACAACGACAACGCACCCGCGCGCTAGCACGCAAATGTAGGACTTCCTGGACAGGAAACTGCTTAACGTTTGGGTTTTAAGCAGTTCAAATATATTATTTCATACTCTAAAGTATACATGAAATGAATTAAAAAATAGTTTTCAGTGTAGAGAGATGCAATAGCATTATTTATAAAAACTTTACAAGTAGATTTTTTTGTTCTCGATTATTTCTTGGTATCCCCGTGTATACTATAAAATACAGGCCAATTTTTTCACATAGTAAAGTTATAAAAATATACTTTTTAGGGTTCCGTACCTCAAAAGGAAAAAAAAAGAACCTTATAGGATAACTTTGTTGTCTGTATGTCTGTCTTGTCAACACCCTTTTTCTCAGAAACGCGTGGAAGTATCAAGCTGAAATTCATATCAAATACTCAGGTCTACTACCCCTTGAAGCTATGAAAAAATCAAACTTCAAGACCAAGGCAATCAAAAGGTACAGCCGTTTATTCTGCAAATTTTCGACACTCGCAAGGAAATCAAAACCTACAAACCTACTTCCCATGAACTCATCTTTAACATCTTATAGCACAGATAACGGAAAAATTGCGAAAAGCATACATTTTTAGTGACATCATCAAATATTAAAATTACAATGTTATGGATTTCATTTAGCAATATAAATACCATAACTTATAATAGTTATATACGTACAGGTTTGTATGATACCCTCGGTGCGCGAGTCCGACTCGCACTTGGCCGTTTTTTATGAGATTTCTAGGTTACTGCGTAGGTGCCTCCCACACTTCTGGGAATATGACTATGCCCTTTGCAGCAAGTATCAAAAGAAAATTTACGTTGACGTCATGACATTCACAGTGAGTTCGGTAAGGTTGGTGAAAGGTCAAAGCGGTATGATGAAAATTAGATGAATTACAATGTATCCAATTACTATAGTAGCAGTAGAACCCCTTGTGGGAGTTTATCCGTGGAAGTACTGCCACCATACCTATTTCATTCACAATAATCTGAACATAACTGCATGGCACCACCAACCATCCAACCAATCAACCGGCCCAACACCCTGAGTGGTTTGAAGGTAAGACTTAATTACTAACATATTCAACACCACAAGCGGAAGTTGATATATCATCTCATTAACCGGAATGTCCACCATTGTACAAGGTTTCCCCCCATGAGGAGAATTTGCCATAATCCCAAAGCTTGGTTACCACTTAGCAGTTATGTTCAGATTATTGTGTTCCGGTTTGAAGGTTAGGGGTGGTGATGAAATAACAGGCTCATGAGAGTCAAAAACTTTGTCCCAGGGTGAAGTGCAGGGCAGAGGTTACCGCTAAACACCAGATGGGCCTCGTTCATGTTCCATCACAATACCATAACAAAATATACGAAAAATATTCATACGTGGCAACACATGTTATCTTATAGTTTGACAAACTGAACTTGCCCCATGAGGCGTCGGGCTAGAATGGCACTCCCCCTATCTACCTGTGTAAGCCGTAAGTGGCCTACACAAAAAATACCGTGAGAAGGTGGGCAGCATGCCTTCTGAAGAACTGCTACGTTACACTACCATTCCCAAGCCACCTATTCAGCGAAGGGCATTATGATCATGAGGGCTGTGTTCAGGAGTGGAGAACTCCTGAACATAATCATAATCCAGCTGATCTATACAGTAGGGAAGTTTGACAAAACGACCAGGTAACTGCTAAATGTGTCTGATGTGCCGTGGGGTACCGGGGTACCCCATTGCTACCAAAGGGTGTCGCAAGGGGCGACTAAAGGAAAAAAACCGGAAGGTGGGCAGCAGCGCCTTCTGAGGCACTGATATCTAAGCTGCGATCCCCAAGACGACCGCCAAGCGTGGGGATTATTGCAAATCCCCCCTTAATGAGGAAAACTGTGTTCAGCAGTAGACAATCCGGCTGATACAGGAAATATCAGTGATCTGCTATTCTTGGGCACTACGTTCTGCGACTGTCTTTTAAATATTTGAAGATGCCTTTTAAATTTTTAAGATTTATTTAAAATCTTGTACAAATTATGTTGTTTCAATAAAGAGTTAATCTATCTATCTATATCATAACTTCACAAGCCTAATACGACAATACTAAGTAAATGTTAACACGGAATGATTTAGTCGACATTTTAAATTAATGTATATTATTTGTAAGAATTCACGAGAATTAGGTGAATCTAATCAAAGCAACTATCAATTAGTTTCATTCTAACACGTTTTCCATTTTGACGTACATGTGTTCGTAAATTGCATATAATTGTAACGCATGATGCCAATTAGAATAACATTGATAGTTAATAGAATATAGTGTTCTTGCATAGGATAAGATAATTTTTACAATTTGAGTATCGTTGAATTATTTGGGATTACCCCCTGGAAATAGATAACTTTGTGATTGTTTCATTTTGGGTTATGTGTTATTGCAATTTAGAGTTGACTATTAGATTAATTACTAATTTAATATTGTCATAGGTTCTCGCGGTTATAATACATAGTAAATAAAAACTTTAAGCAGTTTAAATCGCGTATATTTTAAGGTATATTTCTCGATCGTGCGCTCGTAGAGTCAAGATCTCCTGAGGATGCTTCGTGTAGAAGCGAAACGCGTCGAAAATTCTTCTGGTTTGGCGGCGTGGCGTTTGTGACGTCACGTTGGCTTCGCAGGACCATTAAGCGGATTTGTCACTAGATTTTTTAAAGTGTTTTATTAACATATTAATTTGATGTTTTCTTAAAATATTTTAGAAATATTTGTTATTATTAAACATTATTTTTGTCCCGACGGTTCAAAGACTTTGCAGAAATTGTGGTTACGAGGTTACTAAAAAAATAATGATGAAAATATGTGATTAAAACCGTTTAAAGTTGTTTAGTTAATAGTTTGATATAGTGCTTGGTCGATGCAACGCGTGATCAAAACGCTAGCACCTATTTGACTCAACGAATAAGCATTGTAATTCAATGGGGCAATGCTACCAGCATACTGGGCTGCTAACTGGTAGTGGGCTGAAGCATTTGGACTGCCTGTGAGTCTGCAATGACTTGTAGGTTGTCTAAATGCTTTCATTGTAATAGCGGTCGTATTGTATACAGTTTATATAGATATATTTTGTTAATAGAGGTATATCGCCAGTTTAAAAAATGTTTAAATCATTTAATGGCTTTCAAGAACTACAAATACTTAATAAGTATTATATATTTTACAGGAAGGAAAACTATACATGAACTTAATTTTAAACATATAAAACAATACAGGGTTATTGGTAAAATGCAAGTCCTAAGAAAAAAAAAACTGTTTTTTTTTTTATCATTTATGTGTATTTGATGGAGTTAGCACGAGGACCACCTGATGTTAACAGTATCTTGTGCCTGTAATTTAATATTTCATATTTTTTATTACTCGATGTAAATATTCAAAACTCTATTCAAAGGGAGCGCGTCGTGGTCTAGTGTTGCCGCGGCTGGCGCTCTTGGCTCTTACAATTCACGTAAGTTATCCCTTGTTATTTAATAAAAAAAAAACTTACGTAAATAGTTATACATATAACTCCGGCTATAGTTTCGAACGCTCGTATCGTCTATCTCTCTATCTCTTTGTGTACTTCCGCCTTTGTAGTAGAGTTTTAGCTATTATCAAACATATTTGTGTGGGTTTTACAATGAATTAGCCTCTGGCCACGGATACACCCCCAAATATATATTTTTTGTCATGCTTGATAGGTTACCGTTTGACCACTATGTGACCTGATGATGTGATGATGTGGTCGAAGATGTTGTTCATTTATTTTGTTTTTTTGTATATTATGTCACCTTTGGAATTATTTAGTAAATTAAGATAGGTAACATACTTGCAATTCTAGGACTTAAGATGTCCACAAAAGTGTCCCTAAAAAATATTTATCTACCACCTAGCTGTGATGTTCGTATTACTGTGTCCCGGTTTTAAATGTCCGGCGAAATTACAGGCACATGAGACTTAACAACTTTATGTCTTAAGGGCGATCGACGCAGTACAGTTCATCACTGGTAACGGAATACCGCTTAACTGCACGTGAGCCTCGTGCTTGTCCTAAAAGACTCATCTAACAAATAAAAAATGAAGGTGCTGAAACATCTCTGCCTACTCTTTAAGGGACATAACCATGACGATACGTTATGTAAGCTTTATTTCGCCAAACTAATCGTACAAGGTAGGTATAACAATCTAACCCAAAAACAACAACGTATACGGCATTGATCCGGAGTTCCCAAATATGGAGGCGCGGGAAGCCTCCTTAGATTTATTAGGGTGACGGCACATTGGCACATATATCCTTAAGTCAGTGATTGAGCTCATTGATGGTATGTAGTACACCTACAAATAGACTGTATCTTGAGAGTTGATTCTTATTCTTCTGTCGGCTCAATATATACTTCCCTTCCATTCTGTTCTAAGGACTGGTCATCTCAGTGTCCTTTTTACACGTACATTCTGCAAGGTTTCTCTACCCTTATTTTGGTCCATATTCTGGAAGGATAATCTTCAGAAATTATAGTAGCAGATCTTGCCTAGCAGTTGTTCTTAACCAATCAACTATATATCGTCAATGGTAAGCGTATCGGAATAAAAAAAAACATGTTCAAAGCGTAAAAAAATATTTACATAACTATACAATTGTACGCTTGTATAGTGTCTGGAAGAGATCGCATTAAGCGATAAGATTGCCCATTGTTACACGTATTTTAATTAATATCTTTATTTGCAAGTTTTCGTAATAACCTTGGTGTTTATATAAAAAGTTTTTTTTTTATTTTTATGTCATTGTGACTGAACAAGCCTGGGCCCCACCTGATGTTAAGTGGACTAATCTCTGCCTATAACAGACGCATTTCGTCAACGACGAATTGCACTGCGCCCGTCACACTGAGTCGTACAGTTGTTAGGTCTCATGTGCCTGTAATTTTACTGGCTCTCAAGGACTGCTGCCGGAACACACTGTTAGGTGCTTGGCGACAGATTTTTCTACTTGAGGGTGTTCGCTAGCCAGGCGGGCATTCGCAAAATGCCCTTCCACCATGCGGTGA
Organism: Plagodis pulveraria; assembly: GCA_963890685.1. Lineage (NCBI taxonomy): Eukaryota > Metazoa > Arthropoda > Insecta > Lepidoptera > Geometridae > Plagodis > Plagodis pulveraria. The sequence goes on from OY982959.1 coordinate 16,254,659, forward strand.
AGCTGAAGCTCTGGGCGGGATTCGAACCATGAACCTGCTGCGCGGCAGTCCATAGCCAATGCCACTGAGCCATCACTGCTTCATGTTTTATCTATCTAGTATAATTATACTAACTTAAATACCCTATAATATCAACTAATCTTCATAGTTCACATATTAGGTTTATTCTTGAACTTAGGTACTGTCAATAGATCTACAATGTAGACACATTCGTGGGGGTGTCGCCGGTCGGGCAAACGTTACTTCGGGGAAGTTTAGCTGATGTTACGGAAAATGGGTGTCTTGTTTCGTTATTAGTAAGGATTATTGTTTATGGTACTGTGCGGTTGTGACTGATACTATTGTTGGGGAGGTTAATCATATTTTATTTACCCTCGCCTTTGGTCTTTCTGTTCCTTGCCCTTGCTTTTAAAGGCACCATAGAGTTGATACTCGTAGTAATTATTCATCACATGTTTTATCACTGGTAGGCTTTAACTATCAAACTATACTCTGGTTTTTAATTCGAGATCAAAAATGTAAACAAAGGTGTTAACCGTGCAAAAAAATTACAAGTACTTGGTAATTTTTCTAATTTTGGGAACGGATGGAGCATTTAATGTAAAAATATATTTAATGCTATAATTTATTGCATTATTATGAAACAATAAAACACTTTTATATGCGCGTACATATTTACGCGTATATTCAACTCTGAAAAAATTAGTGTAAGATTTTTTTGTTTTTAATAGCCACACTTGTGAGAATTTTTTTGAAGAAAAACTATTGAACACCCTGACCTGTCAGTTTGACAATGACATATATTGACATTTCTTTGTTTACATTTTTGATCTCGAATTAAAAACCAGACTATAGTCGTTGGCACTTACCAATGATCGAATAGCTTCTTGCCAATGGTCAAAATTAGTCAATCTTGGTTATCTATGATTGCCAATCTCTCTTCACGATCAAACACTATGAATAAAGGTACGATCCGGGGATTTAGATTAGTCAAGGCGAATAAAAATTATTTCTTAGAATATTGTGTTTATGTTAAAATTTGTAAATATATTTAGACTCCCTCACAGTTTCTGCTCGCGGAAGGAGCATTAAATTTGAAGGCTAAAATGAGAAAAAAATACTACTACACATTTTTACAATATATATATGACACAGATCTTATATCTCTCATAAATAAAATGTGTGTAAAAGAGTTTCTATCTCTTTACTATTAACCAAGTTAATAAGTATAAGAGGTCTGCCATAATGCCAACTTACGAAGTCCTAAGCCTTCTCGCAATCACCTATTCGATAAATTTCACTGAATAGTTCTTTACCAAGTTCGTAGTATGCGCTTTTGAACTTTCACGTACTTAAACGCATATTCTATGCTTTAAAAGCAGCCTCCTCAGCTTCCTTCCCTTATCCATCTTTCAACATTAAAAATAACATTATAAAATAAGTTAATTTACTGTATATAGAAGGTACGCGATATCAACAGAATTTTTTCAATTTGTCTGTGTAACTTATTAGTAATCAATTTGATTCAGTTCACAACATATCTAAAATATTATGATGAAAACTTGTGAATGCATTATCTGACATCCAAGTTCGCCCCACGCTTGGCAGGCGTCTTAGGGAGGGTCTTCTTCAGAAGGAGCTACTGCCCATCTTTTGGCACTTGAAGTTATATGGGTAGGTGCAACTACAATCCGGCACTCCACGCATTCGCTTATTTAAATAACATAAATTTTTATTATACCTATATTTTTTTTGGTATCGGGATTTCATAGATACTCGTTAAAACTACCCCGAAGTTACAACCCAAGTGAAAAGAGACCTCCAAACCTTACGGTAAAGCCATTTCTAAGTAAAATGTTTATTTATGTTATCCGTGTACTCTGTACAAAATACTGCAGATCTAACGCTGACTTCGGTTATTGTTTCACCATTTGGCTTACTGTCACCACTCTCGTAACTTTCCTCCTACCTTTGTCCTTTTCTCTTTTCTATAATTCTCCCCTTCTTTCCAAATCTATTGGGAGAGTATCTAATAATAGACGTGTGATTTTCCTGCTCTGGAATTGTATTTACTTATCATATATTCCTATGAAAATTTCGTAAACAGGTACATTTGAAGGGAAAATAGAAATTGCAGAGAGAAAATTTAAACTGCAATTCCCATTTAGTTAGATATGGGAATAGAAGTGTACCTGTACTATAATAACGATAAAAGTGATCAATATACCTTTTTTTAATTATCAATTAGATTTTTCATGAAGCTCCATGTGATGCCTGCATGATGGAAGGGAATTTTGCGAATGCTCGCCAGGCTAGCTACCACCCTCAAGTAGAAAATCTGTCGCCAAGCACCTGACAGTGTGTTCCGGTAGCAGTCCTTGAGAGCCAGTAAAATTACAGACACATGAGACTTAACAACTGTATGTCTCAGGTTGACGGGCGCAATGCAATTCGTCACTTGTGACGATATGCATCTGTTGTAGGCAGAGATTAGTCCTAAGCATCAGGTGGGCCTCGTGCTACTTCCGTCACAATACATTAAAAAGTGAGAAAATGAAAGAAAAAGTGTTTGTAGCCTAGCTGTTTATGCTGTCATTGTCTAAAATTCATCGAGTAGAATACAAATATCTCTGAAATATTTCTATATCTATAAAATGTAATAATTTGGGGGCCCTTAAAGTTGACTAGTGGCATAATCTCAAAATTAGGTGAAAAATTATTTCCCATACCTACATATTCACTAATACTGAAAACTTCGAGGAAATGTAGCTATGGCAGCTAATAAACATACTTCTTTTATGGGCTGTTGCTATGCGGAACTCTAAGAGAGCGAGACTGGACTTACACTTGGCCAGGTTTTGTTTAACTAACTGCCCACCTTCTAGTACCGTCTGGTTTCCCTTCATCGCCTTTTACGACTCCCACATGATGATTTGGGGAGTGCAATTTCAGCCCGCCACCCCCACGGTATATGATTTATGTACTAAAAGCTGATTTGCCTGGAAGGTTAGAAAAATTTCCTATTTTTTCATAATCCTACAAACATTCATCCTGATTACAGCTATAATTTCAAAGGACCACGTAACAAACCGTATAATAACGGTAATAATCATAGCTGACGCAACGAGCGAACGAAGAAAACCGAGCGACGAAGGAACGACATTTTTTCAGCAAATTACACGAACGCCAAATCATTACACACCCAAACAGAGTCAAAGAGGCAAACCGAAACACTCCTGAAACTTCCGAACGCTTGCCGCCCGCCAGAAAGAGACGGGTTGCTTGGGCGGGCGGTTACTACCGGAACAAGAAGTAAACTTATGTCTCAGATAATGAACAGTCTTGAGGCGGTTTCCCACGGTCCGGGATTCCACGGATTCTTAACACAGATCAAATAGTAGATGCTACTGAAAGTAATGAACTGTTTATAGAAACTAGTAGCCAATCTGTGGTGGTCGTCCGATAAATGCGGTCACTGCGGTTGATGAATAGAATAGAATATAATTTATTTTCTGAAATAATGTTACATACGCTGATCTAAATATTGTACACAGAATTAAAAATTTATCTTATTCTACCTTTAAGGAACTTAAAAAAATACAGTTTTTGATCTAATTTACTATATTTTTATTAGATAATCATTACTGTAAACTAGAACTTAAAACTATTTATTTTAGCTTTGAATACTATTTATTCGTACTTGGAATGTATATATGTTTCAGTATTATTGAAATTTCAGTCCATTTCAATTAAAGAAATTACAAGGGGAATTCGAACCCGCGACCATCCGCCCTTATAGCCGGGACATGGTCTTCCAACTTACCTATCGTAGTGACTGAGTCATAGCTCAAATTTATCCATTCGCTTCTATAGTTTAACCGTTTTAAGGGGACAGACTTCTTTGTGAGATACTTAATATTAGTATGTGGTTTACGAACTGAAAAAGATGGATATTGCAATTTAAGTAGTAATAAATAAAACCTAAAACGAGTATATTGTGATAACATAAATCAAAAAGTATGTAATAAAATCACACCGAATTCTCTAGAACCAATGGTCACGCCATCTGAAATGATCAACGGTACTTAATCGAGAAGCTCACCATAAGTACCGTCCCGATGGTATGGGGAGGGTGGAAAGGGTACAGGGTGAATCAGAGAGGGGGTGGGTGAGAAAGTTATTAATTCTGGAAGCGAGAGAGGCGCCAGCCTACGGCCTGACTGCAACGGAGAAGCTTACCTTACTTGCCTAATGTTCTCCTGATATTATACAGTGTTGTCTATCTTATTAGTAAATTATTTCAATAGAAAGTAAGAAACAGGATAGTATTTCGGATAAATTTTGGTGCTATTAGATATTTAATGAAGCTGCCGATAGTAATAGGTGATGATTGTACAATACCGCAGTCGAGTGTCCATGGGGTGGCTTCCGCCTACAATTCAGAATGTGTCGCATGGTGGTAGGGCATTTTGCGAATGCCCGCCTGCTAACTACCACCCTCAAGTAGAAAATCTGTCGCCAAGCACCCAACGATGTATTCCGGCAGCTGTCCTTGAGAGCCAGTACTTCTAGGTTAGCCTGAACAACATCTTCGACCACATCATCACTTACCATTAGGTGAGATAGTGGTCAAAGGCTAACCTATCAGGAATCAAAAAGAAGAAAAAAAATATGATAATAAATAGATTCAGGCGTTACTTTGCGGAAATCCATATTTAATAATAACAAATATTTTATGAAAACATCAAATTAATATTTTAATAAAACACTTAAAAAATACAAAAATATATCTAGTGACAATTCCGCCTAATTTTCCTGTTAAGCCGACGTGACGTCACAAACGCCACGCAGCCAAACCGGTAGAATTTTCGACGCGTTTTGCTTCTACACGAAGCATCCTCAGGAGGTCTTGACTCTACGAGCGCACGAACGAGAAAAAAATTATGTGCAGAATAAGCGCTAGACAACAGATTTTGTCTTGACAAAAGCGTTATTCAGCGTTATTCTGGAGAGCCAGTTCCGATCATGTTTGACCTGATTAAAACCTTCAACAACATCGCATACCAGTTATCAAAGTCAATATCATTAGTATATAAACAAACTGAGACTATATATAACGTGCCGTTGAGAGAGCTATGCTTAGAGTTTCTTTTGCCGAATTCGCCGAAGAACCAAAGAAGCTGACATAGCTATCAGAATTTGCAAGTTGAAGTGGCAATGCACGGACCATATTGCTCGACGAATTGTTGGCCGGAAGAAAAGTTCTCGAGTAGTTACCACACTCCATCGGAGGACGAAGAGTAGGTAGGCCTCTCATTAGGTGGACTGACGACATTGCCAAAGTCTCGTCCCCAAGCCTGGCAATGTCCGGCTTCCGCTGATGGATGCAAATGGCATAGCCGTTCTTTGTGGCGCGCAATTGGGAGTTTTTTCATCGGTAGAAGTCTTCTGTTGATGATAACGGTGATGACGTGGGCTGTATAAATTTATAGTATTACCTCGCCAGACGTTCTAAGGTCATGTTGCTGTACTGCTGCTAAGAATTATGAGAGAATCCTTATAACAGTGGGCTGACTTGGGAATTGAACATGGCATCGCACCAGATGTTACACCTCATACGCATTTACAATGAATAAAAAACCTCCACACTATATTTTCTCGTGGAACGAGTAGCATAAATCCTTGTTTTGGGAATGAGTTTTTTTGATAACTGCGGGTTAGGCAGTAATTGAATTTTTATGAAAAAAATATTTCCCGTAGTAGTTCGGAGTCTTGATGTGAGCCTGCTAGTTAGATCCTAATAGGCTCGTAGCATATCCCTTTAACAATGTACCAAAACATGCTCAGCTAAATGTCTTTAGCCCCCTTACCTATTAGTTTTTGGATAAAAAACTATGATATGGATGTTTTAATGTTACATTCGGGTTTAATGGGGCCCCTTTGGGGTGCCGGGCTAGAATGTCACCCCCCTAGCTCTATCCGTGGGCGTCGTAAGAGGAGACTAAGGGAGTGGAAGAGGAACTTAGTAAAAGTGCACTTTCTCAGTACCTGATATCTCAGACTGCGATCCCCAAGACGCCTGCCTGGGCTGAAGCTTGGGGATTATGGCAAAGCCCCTATATTAGGGGGGAGGCTGTGTTCAGCAGTGTACAACAGCCAGAACACAGTGGCTGGTACAGTACAGGGTTTATTGTTAAACACTATATTGGATATATCTTTGATCTCTATGTCAACTGATGATTGAGTCGAAGAAGTTAGCACGATGAATAGCTATGAAATTAAAACACTTTCAAGGTTAAAAAGCTGTCGCCAAGCATCTAACGGTGCGTACCGGCAGCTGTCCTTGGGAAATTGTAGGTTAGCTTTAACAACATCTTCAACCGCTTCACCACATGCCATCGAATGAAATAATTATCAAAGGCTAGCCTAGAAGCAAAAAACAAACTGCCTAAGCTAATACTCCTTACCTACTTTAATAACGTATTAAACTGCTATTTTTTTGGAAAAATGTGTACTCCAATAATTTGTATATAAATCTAGTGACGATTTCGCCTTATTATCCTGCTAAGGCGACGCCGTGACGTCATAACGCTACATAGCAAAACCGGAAGAGTTATAGACGCGTTGCGTTTCTATATGAAGCATCCTCAGGAGGTTTTGACTCTTCAAGTGCACTCACACACAGAAATTCACTCTCGATCGTACCCCCGCCGGAATATATTCATTATTCAATACTTAATTAAAATGCGGACAAAGTCACAGGCTGAAGTTACTTGACTGTTTATGTAATAAATCCACGGGTTAAATAAAAATGCATTTGAATGTTTATTTCTTAATAAACATTCATATTCCATAAAATCACTGACGTCAAAGATGATGTCAGTGATTTTTAAATTTCGAATATTTGAGTGATGCATCAGCTAACGCGTACGTACAGTCCCACCAATTTATCTGTTCAGGCGGCAGAAAAAAGAACTACAACATTCCTTCAAATTGTGACAGTTTGTATATGATTTCCTTGACCAGCAGCGCCCTCGCGAACTGCACAGTTAAGTTGGTGGTACTATACGTGTTAGTACTTATTTAACCGTAGTAATAATAATAACCATAGCACATATTTGGAATTCCCAACTGCTGTGATAACCGTAACGTAATGCTAATGATACATGATTACTATTCTAATCATTCAATATTTGATGATACATTTATGATTGTATTTTATTATAAATTAATTGAATGATTGAAAATTCAAATGATAGTATTGCCTAACTTATTTCGTATTATTATTATTAATAATAACTATAGCTTTGGAGCTATGCCCGCGCGTATGTCGATTATCGCGGAAAACCATTAACCTCTTCTAGCGAAGTTAGCTAAAACTATCCTATATCCTTTCCCCGGGTCTCAAACTATTTCCATACCAAATTTCATCCAAATTGGTCTAGTAGTATTTAAGTTTATTTCCTTGCATAAAAAAAATACGAAAACACAAATCTTTACTCATTATATTATAAGTATTGATCATTGCGGTCCATTCCTTAAGTACATCCCGATCTATATGGATTTTACTTACAATACCTTTTTCAATAGCAAAAAAAGAATTTGTCGCTATTCTACTTGAGTAGGTACCTAAATATTTTGGGTGATTTATGCGTTATAAATGTTTCACCTCAATATACCACAGCACGTTTTGCTTATGACATCCTATAGATTACATTTCTATATTTGTTGGAAACTCGCATTCAGTTTGCTAAGCATCCAATATAATATAATTCTTTATTAATTATCATGAAGCATCAGTAAAGTATTTTCGCGGGACCATTACATGTCAGGATGGCCGAGCGGTCTAAGGCGCTGCGTTCAGGTCGCAGTCCACTTCTGTGGGCGTGGGTTCGAATCCCACTTCTGACAAACTTTTTGCACTCAGAACAATATTTTTCTTTATTGCTCTGCATATTTCTGCTAATTTTGGAACGTCAATGTCAACTACCACGTTATAACAAAAAATATATATTACTACTATAGTTACGCAGTAGTTAAGTGAAATGCAAAAACATAAAGTTTTTGCATTGCACTTAACACTACTGCGCGTTGCCAGCTACTTCTGAATGATATTTGGTTATTTTATATTAAGTTGTATGGCAATATTAATGTTTGTTTCTGGGGTACATTCTACATTACATCTCAGAGCCAAATTATATTGAAATATAATTAGTAAGTTATTAGGACGTGCATAAGTTACAAACAAACGAACCAACTTCGTTTGTATTAAGAGTAACTGTAGGAATCAATAAATTAAAAAAACGTACTTATAATTATTTATATTTCGCTGCATTTCCTCATAACAGTTTTACGTTTTCAACTTAATAAAAAGACCTAAAAATATTTATATGAATGCACACTTTCATTGTTTACATTACAATGAATGCAGTTGAGCAACCTAATGGCCGTTGCAGGCCTGTTGGGTGTCCAAATCCTCCAGCCAGCAACTGTGATAAGTTTAAAAAAAACGAAAACCTCTATTTTCTATTTTCTCCTGATATATTATGACTATGCTTTTTTAATTATTAATATAGCCTTTAACCACTGTCTCACCTAGGTAAGTGATGATATGGTCGAAGATTTTGTTCAGGCTAACCTAAAATTACTTGCTATTAAGGATAGCTGCTTGAACATGCTTGGTCACAGACTTTCTACTTGAGGTTGGTAGCCAGCATTCGTAAAATGCCTTACCACCGTGCAAATTTTCGCTTAGTAACACTATATTAAAACAAATGTTCCATGCAATAATTATACACAAATAATCAAAAAACACAATGGAAAGGTTGAGCTAAACAGAAAAAATAATCAATAAACTTCAATATCTCCATTGACCATCAACGACGAAGAATAGATCTCTCAGAAAAAGAACCGCCCACATCTACCGAATCCATTCATAAGGATAACCTTTAACATTAGATACATAAAGCCTGAATACAATATAAGGTCGGAATTACGTTTTGATTAGTGTACGACCTCGGTCCCAAGCGCATGCTACTCATATCGATCTTAGTATGAATATTTGAAACGGGGGCCCGTCCTTGCAAGCTCGTACAGATCTCAAAATGAATAGAGTTACCATTGGCGAAATATCAGTTGACGATAATAAAATAATTGATTCATGAACAATTGAATTAGTACAAACGGTGTGTTCCGGCAGCTGTCCTTGAGAGCCAGTACTTCTAGGTTAGCCTGAACAACATCTTCGACCACATCATCACTTACCATCAGGTGAGATAGTGGTCAAAGGCTAACCTATCAGGCATAAAAAAAATAAAAAAAAAATAAAACGAAGGTGTCAGCGTATAACAGAGATGCCTTTGCTCTAGTCAAAGCTTAGTCTAAAATTATATTTCCTTGTTCATATCTTGGCCAATCATGTGACACGAAATATCCATAGCTCTTTGCTAGTCTTCCCGAAAATCAGGTAAAACATAGCCAGTGAGAATTTAAAATTGTTTATTTTACATGTAAATCAAGGAGAGGTGGTTTATTATGTCATTATGTTTTTATTTATACCCAGTACGGGAGTAGCAAATTTATTTCGTACGTACTTAGCTAATATACTGTATCAACTTGTCCACTGCTGAACACATTTATGGAGGTATGGCATAATCGCAACGCTTGGTAGCCGGCTTCCTCAGAAGGCATTGCTGCCCACCTTCCAGTATTTTTTTTAACCCCTTAGTCGCCTCTTACGACACCCACGAGCAGAAATCGAGGGTTACAATCTAGCCACCCCACGGGCTAATATAAACATTCTTTTTTATTTATTTAATGTTATTCTGACGCAACAACCATGAGTCCCACCTGATCTTAAGCGGATTAACCTCTACCTAAAACATTAACAATGCATTTCGCATTGCACTGCGCCTGTCACACTGCGACATACAGTTGTTAAGTCTCGTGTGCCTGTAATTTTTCTCCCTATCAAGGACTGCTGCCGGAACACACTGTTAGGTGCTTGGCGATAGATTTTCTACTTGAGGGTTGTAGCTAGCCTGGCGAGCATTAGCAAAATGCCCTTCCACCATGCGGTGAAGCTCAAGCCAGCGTTGGGGATCGAACCAGGGACCTGCGGCACGGAAGTCCATAGCTATCACCTCTCGGCCATTATTGTTTCCAATATATTAACTAAGTACTAATATACCTATAAAACTTTTTTTTAATGCTTCATTAGTGAATAAATACTTTATATATAAGTTGTACTATTAGTACCTTTGAAACAATCCACTTCTACTTCTATAATAAAACTCATCTTTTAAGTTTGGTTGGCTGGCATTAAACACTACTCTACACTTTATTAACTCTATACTGCTCAGCTCGGGAGTCCTATGAATTAACTACAAAGCCAGTTGGAGTTTCTGACTTAGGTTATGTACGTTTGAAAGCTTCACACCATTGACTGCTGGTCCTAATATAAATCTTTCCTTGGGTTTTTTGGTTCGATGGGATGACATAATTCTTTATAATGGAGACTATTCTAAACTTTAATAGATCTATACTATTTAGCTCGGGAGTCCGATGCATTAACTACACAGCCAGCTTAAACACAGTTTACTGAGTTGTTTTTTTTTATTGCAATTCAACGGGGCTATTTGGTGTAAAGACGTTGGGACCGTGGGGATCGGGAGCTCTTCGTGTTTTCCAAAACTTATAGTACTTGGTCGATGCGACGCGTGATCAAAATGCTGGCCTCTTTTGCTCAACAAATAAGCACTGCAATTCAATAGGGCAATGCTGCCAGCATGCTGGACACCTGGTAGTGGGCTGGAGCATTTGGACTACCTGGGAGTCTGATATGACTTGTAGGTTGTCTGAATATTTTTATTGTTATAGTGTTGTATACGGTTCGTAGTATATTATGTTAATAAAGGCATACCGCCGTTAATAAAAAAAGTTAACAGAGTAAGGCTATGTACACGTGAAAGCCTTCCACTATTGACAACCAATTCCAATATCAATTAATAGGAAAGATCCATGGGTTTCGGTTGGCTGAATTCAACAGCTTGGAAGTCCGGAATAAGTTGACTACATGGCCAGTGTCAGCTGCTGACTAAAAATATAATTTGAAATTGTGAAAATTACGTACTTTATTATGTAATATCAATAGATATATATTTTCTTGGGTCACTTACTAAAAACTGTTTTGGATTCTAGATTTTAATAGCTCGGAAGTACGTCAATACGAACTACTGACATAGACTATATGTATTAGTGATAGAAGAATACTATTGGCTGCTAATACCTACTTTTAATCATCGTCTTTCTTTAGGGTTCGGGTGACTGAGATATAAAGAAAACATTCTAAGTCATAATACCTTGAGGGTCTAAATGTTTGAGCTATTGATTTTAACCGTGTACTTGTGAAAGTAGACACTCTTTCCTTAGATTTCAATTTGAAAAAACCCATTCTAGGCTTTAACAGCTTGGGAGACAGATGAATTAACATCACACCCAGTATAATATAATGTATATATACACATATTTTATTTCAGTAAACTATAGTAGTTTATACTATAATCTATTTCATGGCTTTGTGACCCTTTTTAGAGTTCCGTACCCAAAGGGTAAAAACGGGACCCTATTACTAAGACTACACTGTCCGTATGTGTATATGTCTGTCTGTCACCAGGATGTATCTCATGAACCGTGATAACTAGACGTTTAAAAATTCACAAATTATGTATTTTTATTGTCGCTATAACAACAAATACTTAAAATCGCCCAAGTGCGAGTAGAATGCGCGCACGTGAAATATGAAAATAAAAAAAGATATAATATAGTGTCTAATGTTGTATAGTACGGAACCATTCATGAGTCAGACTCGACTCGCACTTTGCTACTTTTATTTCAGCTTGTGTCAGAGGGTCTATCTAGCTCTTCCGTAGTATTAAGTTACATTATATATATATATATTTCTTAGTTAACATTATGTATTTAATAAATTAAATTAGAAATATTTTTATAGTTGTTGTGTGATTGTATGAGTGTCGAGCGAGGGTGCTCTTCATCACCCTCTGTGAGGGCTACTGAAGCACACCATTGATTGCTTAATACTAACACCAATTTTCTTTCCTAGGGTTTGATTGGCACATAATTCTTATTTGCAGCTCTGTAGTATTTGGCTCGGGAATCTATTGTGTTAACCACACAGCCACTATATTAAAACACCTGGTTCAAAGCGCTCGTTGCGAAGTTTGCTTAGTTGTTCTTAACTGATCAGCTAAGTCGAGAAACGTCCGCCGCGGTCATGACTTGGATGGGTGACCGCTAGTGACATACCTACTGAGCGGTTCCGTGCTTCGGAGGTGCCGGTTGTTGTATTAGGATGACAGTCGTTATAGTATGGTGGTAGCGCATTCCCCCCGAAGGGTTCCCGCCTTGTCGTGGCGGTGGGGCTTAGTAGCCGTGGCTTCGTCACCCACGGTGAAGCGAAGAGGAACCAGGGGCCGTGCTGGCTTGGGCAGTCAGCCGGCCCCAGAGGGGCCGCTCCACTGGGCTTTGCCTCTAAGTCCAGACTGGAGCGGCAACGGGTAGGCTGCGGTGCTGTATGGGCAGCACCGCATCTGAGGCGGGCTGTGGTGTTGTATGGGCGACACCACAGCTGACGGTGAGGGGCCACGGCGGGAGAGGAGTGCCGGTATCACGGTGCGCCGCTCTCCCTACCTTCCGTGGCCACGGCGGGGCCGCCACCGTTGGATGGCGGACGCGGAGGGGCCGCAGGGGAGGAGGAGTGTTGGTATAGCGAGGCCCCGCTCTCCCTATCCTCTGCGGCCGAAGTAGCAGGCGAAGGGGCTACTCATCTGACCCGTCGCAGCGGGACCTTGGGCGTCGGAAGCGGGGTCGTCTGACGCCCATTTGCGGGCTTGGTCCCCGGGTGGTAGCGACGTGCCATGTGTTCTGGTGCGTCGTGAGGGGTAACACCCCAGGAGGGGTCCGGCAACGGACAACCGTGGCGGGTTCGTGGTTGAGTGCTAAAGCGACCCTGCGATCCCGCCGAGAAGCGGTAGAGGTGGAACACCGTGTGTTATTTAGTCGGTAGGGGCACTTGCTGCTGTGGGAGTAGTTGGTGTCGAGCCCGACATATCCCGGCCACCTTCCCCGGGGTGGACGGGAATGCGTAAATACATTTTTCACACGTTAAAAAAAAAAAAAAAAAAATGTTGGTAGCGCATTCATTAAGAGATTGCCCGCCTGGCTAGCTACCACCCTCAAATAGAAAATCTGTCGCTAAGCACCTAACCGTGTGTTCCGGCAGCTGTCCTTCTTGGTTGGCCTGAACAACGTCTTCGTCCACATCTTTGCTTACCATCAGGTGAGATAGTAGTCAAAGGCTAGCCTATCAGGTATTAAAAAAAGACAATTTTACAATTACCTACTTTTTCCTTGGTTTGCTAAAATGTAATTAAATTATTGAAAGGTGAGTGAGACGACATCAAAGTCTAATGAAGAATGTAATTTTACTCGTTAGATAACTTTGTCAGGTATTTATTATTGCAATATGACATAGTAACAGTTAAAATAGATGCACTTTTTACAGTTAAAATCGCATACGATTTACCTTAACAATAGTATTTTTAGTTAGTTGATATTTAATTAAAATTATTCTAGATTTAAAAACTCGGAGTTGTTGTCTTGAATTTTGGATACAGTTAAACCTATTTTCTTAGACTTTGACACTAATCTGTGAAATACGATTGACTTATTCTGTATCTGGATACCTAAGTCAATAATCTGAATTAGAACCGGTGTGGACGTTTTAGTGACATGAGCCTGCAATTTCCCTGGCATTTCCTGGCTATTCTAGACTTAATTAGCTTTTTACTATTCATGAACCCGGTGCATTAACGTAGGCAATGGGATCTACTGAATTTGACTATGTAGGTATAAAAGCTGTTAAACACCCGGAAAGCATTAATTGCTTATGTTAATGAGAAGGAAAAAAAAATTACATCATACTCTACTTGTTAAATCATCATCATCATCATATCAACCGTAACGTTCACCGTTGAACGACGCCTCCCCATTGCGGGATTTTGCCATAATCTTCACGCTTGGCAGGCGTCTTTGGGATTGCAGTATTAAGATATCAGTTCCTCAGAAGACACTGCTGCCCACCTTCTGGTGTAATATACTGAAATTTCAAATTTCTGACTAGTGTAGTTTTTTATATAAGTACACCCCGTAAGAAAAGATGGTCTAAAGCTGAAAACCTTGTCTTTTAATTTTTAATTATAATTTTTTGGATATGATCCAAAAAATTATAACTGTTATGTTTGTAGTAAATCAATAAGTACTCTAAGAGTTCTAGACAATAAAGTAAAAAAAAAATTTCGTTCCCACATACTTTCATTGCCCGTTTAAAAAAAATAAAAAAATTAAAAGACCTATAATCCTTTTTGGGTTAACGTTCTTCACAAAATATCATAATTTCAGGTTTGTTACTCATACCGCTTACGAGCTATTGACAGACGAAAGGAAAAATAGACAGCTGGCTCTCACGAATGGGGCTCTGTTTTACTCTTTGTATACGGAACCCTAAAATTCACCGATCATTTTTGAAAACGGATTTCACTGCTTTTGTATTAAAAGCAAGTAGCGGGCCTAACGAGCTACGAGAACATTGTGACTGAAATACTGGAACAAAAACCTATACAACAATAATACTCGTTTGGTTAGCAAAATATATATTATTTCACCTTTAGATGAGTAAAAGGTGATGGCTAATTATGAAATGTAACAAATAATTAATGATTAACGGTGACTCCTATTATGCATTTTGTGAAAACGTATTACTTGGTGTACCTAACCAAGACATAAATAAAGAGCGATAGCCCAGTGGCATTGGCTATAAGGACTGCCGTGCAGAAATTCCATGATTCGAATCCCGCCTCGGGCTTCACCGCATGGTGGCATTTTGCAAATCCCCTTCACGCGGCCGCACTCGAGTAGAAAATATGCCGCGCAGCACCCAACGATGTAGTTCTGCTGCTGTCCTTGAGAGTCAGTAATTCTTGGTAAAATCTGGTAATTCCTTCAAGCATATCATGACATTACCACCAGTAGGAGAGATTGGAAAAGGATTACACCTTGTCAAAGGATTACCTAACAGAAAAAAAGTAATGGTCTTATTTTTAATTAGGAAAGTTACGTGTCATAAATACCTATGTCTTACGCAGAAGAAAAATCACATTATAACATATTAACATTTTCTGTTTGTTCTTTCATAAAGCACCACTGCGAGGTCAACTCAGCAATGCGTAACTATTATTGACTATAGTATGTTCTTTTTTTTTTTTTTTTTTTTCTTGACCCGGGAAAATCCTTTATGGATACCACCCGGCTCCGGGGGGAGCAGAGTGGTTATGTGGGAGTCCTCGCCTGAGGGGCCTTACTACCCCCACAGGGGGGTAGTAAGTGAGGTTACCCACTAAAAACCCGGGATGAGCAGTCTGCCGCCTAGTCGGGGCGAGATGGGGTAGCGTTCGCATTCACCATCTCGCCCCGGCGGTTGGCCCGTCAGCGGTGACGCACCAACATTTTGGACTGGTTTGTGGCAGTTAATCCATGCAAGCCCAGGGAAGGCATAATGCTACATAGTATTACTCAATCCCGTGATTTTCTAGATTTCATGTTATTTGCTGATCGATGGCTCCGATTAGCATTTTTAGTAGGTATTAACCTACTATATTTGTGGGGTTGTATTCCCCGTGGGGTGTCGGACTAGAATGTCAGCCACCCATCTCTACGGGAAGAGATTTCGTAAAAGGCGACTAAAAGAAAAATAACCGGAAGGCGGGCAGCAGCGCCAACTGTTATGTTATACTGCGATCGCGAAGACGCTTGCCAAGCGTGGGGATTAGTGCAAACCCCCCATTAAGGAAGGGTTTACCATCTGTGTTCAGCAGAGGATAATCTGGCTGATACAGTACGGTACTATATTTGGCATAGTTTTCATAATATATAGGAAAACCCCATATATTTAATTTTCTCCATCTCACAGATAATACTACTACCATCAATCAGTACCGCGCATACCAATTAGTGTTCTGAGCGGTAAGTAGTTGCTATGGGCAGGAGCTTAGCTTTCTATTCTGTTCATTTACTTGAATAGACGTTGCGTTTTCGTTATAATTGGTTTATTCTACCAGTATTTAGGTCGTCGTTTGCTGACCTTTTTGTACATATATTCACCTCCAGACTTGTTATTGAAGTCTCGAAAAGTTAGTGAACTCCATATTTCCTATGATATACTGTTATGCGATGGTTTTAATTTACTTTTGGAATTGCTATCTTAATTTAAGAGTTTTCTAGGGAGAAACTGCTTCTTTTGTTTTCCAGACTTCTGAGATTTGTTAAGATAATACAGAGAATAGTATACTAGTATTTAAATTCTTTTTGTTAAACATACTGAATAAATTTAAAATAGTAACTTTGTGTGGGTTATTATATATAGAAGTAAATTTACTTCTATAAGGATCTAAAAATATCTGGCGAAATGTGGTTGTTTATATACTTCAGCATATTATCCAGCAGAATATATTCCTGTATCTAACGGTGCGTTCCGGCACTGTCCTTGAGAGCCACTAATTCTTCGATCATCACTTATTTACAACATTAAACAATATAAAATATACATATACGATATATTTAATAAATGTATTTTATTTTATTTAATATAAAATAATATTGTTTTGAAGCAGTGATGGCTCAATGGCATTGGCTATGGACTGCCGTGCAGCAGGTCCATGGTTCGAATCCCGCTGCGGGCTTGAGCTTCACCGCATGGTGGAAGGGCTTTTTGCGAATACCCGCCTGGCTAGCGACCACCCTAAGTAGAAAATCTTTCGCCAAGCACCTATCAGTGTGTTCCGGCAGCAGTCCATGAGAACCAGCGAAATTACAAGCACATGAGACTTAACAACTATGTCTTAAGGTGACGGGCGCAGTTGCAATTCGTGACTTGTGACGAAATGCATCTGTTATAGGCATGGGTTAGTCCGCTTAACATCAGGTGGGCCCGAGCTTGTGCCGTCACAATAGCATAAAAAAAATGTAACGAATTGGTGAAATTACAGAAATATGAAAACAACTTTATGCCTTAGAGTGCTGGGCGTAGTGATGGTATGCATCTGTTGTAAGCAGAGGTTACCGATTAACACCAGCTAGGCCTCGTGCTTGTCCCGTTCTATTGCATATAAAATAGTAAACTATTGGAATGTTTTAAAATAAAATCATACAGTCCCAATTATAACACCATCCCTTGTCTTTAATATTGATTCACTCAATAGGTTTGATTGAAGCAAAGAGGTTAGCGTAATGAAAATTTGAAACCCTAGCATTCCAGACTTCTTGTCGTATTCGAATTATTGGCATCGTTTTCAAAGGAAAATTTCAAATTTAAGTTCATCTTTTATTAGCAATAATGTGCCAGTTCAACAGTTTCAGGATCCTAACAGTTGAAAAGATAAGCATATTATCCACGAATTCGCATATGTATGATGCACCGTGAATATCGTCTTTTTAGGGTTCCGTACCCAAAGGGTAAAAATGAGAACCTATTACTGAGACTTCGCTGTCTGTCCGTCTGTCACCAGGCTGTATCTCAAGAACGGTGATAGCTAGACTGTTGAAATTTTCACAGATGATGTATTTCTATTGCCACTATAACAATAAATATTAAACATAAAATAAAATAAATATTTAAGAGTGGCTCCCATACAACAAACTTGATTTTTTACCGTTTCTTGCTCGATATTAATAACTGTGACTCTTTAACTAATCACAGAATATTTAGTATCATGTTCTCCTTAAATATAATTAGTTAAAATAAAATAAAATAAATAATTAAGGGGGCTTATACAATAAAAGAGGTTTTCACCGTTTATTTGCTTAAATTAATAATAATGAAAACGAGATAATGGTACGCAACACTCGCACTTGGCCAGTTTTTTTGTTATATTATAATGATACATACTTGTGTTGAGTACTATATGAATGCATTAATTGAATTGGACTCCCCGCTCGAGTTCCGTACCCACTGCTAATCCATCTGTGACTTTATTTAGGTCATAGCAGTTGTTTGTTGCTGATGTTTAACCTTTGGCCTTACCGTTTTTATTGTTCCATGTTCCATACGTTAATCGAGGGAATGGCTTTCTAATGGTGATTGGATAGTGGACTTGCGCTATTTAAATGTTTATGTAGGTCCATGTGTTAGAATATGTCATGGTCAATTAATAACTAAGATAGAACAATGTTTCGGGATTATTAAATAGAAAGAAAGAAAGAATATTAATTTATTTCTCTATACTTATATTTTTTTTATATTATTCTATATTTTTTTGCATGGTGGAAGGGCATTTTGCGAATGCCTGGCTAGCGACCACCATCAAGTAGAAATCTAACATCACAAAACGAAGAAGCTTCATTTATTACTTGAAAACAACAATGAAAGTACATACTAAGTAATGTTACGAGATGCCCAGAATGACTTCCGACTAATGCTAGCTAGGGTTTCAGCATTTATTTTCAGTCGAGACTTATTATTGATATCACAAACGCACAAATGTCATGAGTTTCATGCAACTTCTTGAAATTATAGATAAATAAGAGTCAGTGTCACTGCAATTTAGAGATGTAATAATATACATAGAGGAATCAAGGTTGTGCAGATGTCTGATCATGCAGGTGCAGTAATAATAATGAAGGATCAAACACAATGAATAATTTTAGTATATATTTCATACAAATGGAGAATCAATGTATAAATTTGTATTAATATCTTTTATAGCAATACTATTTTTATGGAAATGCAGATAAGTAAAAAAGTATTTTTTATGACGGTAGGTAAGAAATACTGTTCAGCAATAGAGCTGAGGATGGAATGCATCTTAAACGTAAGATAGACAAGAAATGAAGATCCGGGAATCGTTTTAATTTTGAATAACGAACGAAGCATGAAGCATGTAGATGGCAAAATGTGTTAATAAATAGAGGATGGTTTTGTCCCACTATGTATACCCTACGCGGCCGTCATTGTAACCGGGTCCTCTGTCATCACTACAACGGTACACAATATTCGTTAGTAATATCATTCTCCTCGCAAACATTTGAAGCAGTGATGGCTCAGTGGCATTGGCTATGGACTGCCGCGCAGCAGGTCCATGGTTCGAATCCCGCCCAGAGCTTGAGCTTCACCGCATGGTGGAAGGGCATTTTGCGAATGCCCGCCTGGCTAGCGACCACCCTCAAGCAGAAAGTCTGTCGCCAAGTACCGAAAGGTGTGTTCCGGCAGTAGTCCTTGAGAGCCAGTGAAATTACAGGCACAATGAGACTTAACAGCTATGTCTCAATGTGACGGGCGCAGTGAAATTAGTGAGTTGTCATGAATTGCAACTGTTATAGGCAGAGGTTAGTCCATTTAACATCAGGTGGGCCACGAGCTTGTTCCGTCACAATAACATAAAAAAAAAAACACTGAGTGTTACATTAAGAAAATCATATGTGCATTAATAAACAAAAATATAGGTTTTTATGTAGTAAAAGCATTCTTAAAGATGATTCGTGAAGAGAAAGCAACAGTTTCTGCGCAGAAAACATATTGTGCCAAGGAAGCAAAGGAAACATGACGAAAATCGATTACCTCCGATCCTCGACCGCAACAGCTAATTATTGCCCGTAATTATGAGTTAAGTACAGAAAGCGTCGGGCGCTCGCAATAATAACGCCAGAATCGCATCCCGTACCAAATACGTGATCTGCAATCTTATCTCTGTGCTTTGCCGACGAGAGAAACAAGCTGAAATAACTTATTGGGTATTTACTTTTTGTCAAGGAGAATTCCGTGTATGGACCGCCAAGGAAATGCTGTTTGCAAATATTTTCTTTCATTAAATCAGGTGATACACTTGAAGTTTTTACTTAATCGGTTCTCTTAGTGCAATGCCTAGAAATATTAAAAATATAGACCTCTCCACTAAGCAGAGGTCTGTGTTCTGCGGTGGAAGATTGGGTTGACATAGAAGGTATTATATTTGTTGTGTTCTTGGCATAAGTAAATTGGTTTTAAACGTAGACGCTTAGCGCAGTTTCTTCTCGCAATGACTCTATACAATTTATTTGCTGAACGTGGCAGTACAATGTAGAATATTTCAATACTAAAATTTGTAATTGACCTTCATAAGAGCGTCGTAGACGCCTAAATTGAATAAATGATTTTGACTTTGACTTTGAGCGTTAGTACAAATTTTATAATGTATATCTTCAGTCCCCATTCACAAATATATTATACCATTACAATTGTTTATTCTCAACTGCCAGGCCATTCCACCAGTTTTTTTCTATGCTTGTAATATTGTGTGTAACTATTGCTATATAACGGGCAAAGTTCCAGATATCGGACTGTTGCCTACTAAATATATGTAGTACGGGAATAAATTAATAAATGTTAGTTTTTTTGGGATATAGGATGTAGGTACTACAAATTGTACTCAAGTTAATCAATGTAAAAATACAGTTATTTTATATTTATGTAGATTTATTATTTACGAGCTAATCCGCCCGCTACTTCACCCATTCGTTGTTTCAATATGTACCTTTTTTTCACCTGGACAAAGAAACCGCCATGGTAAAATAGCCAGAGAAGGTACAATAAAAGCGGCATGAAAACTAGTTATCTACAAGATAAATAGCTAGTTTTTATGCTGGCTCCCTTGATAACTCTTAGTTATTGTTTTCGACGGTTCCTGATATAACACTTATTTGCATAATGTACTGGCATTGCAAATCAACGGGGCAATGCTGCCAGCATGCTGGGTACGCTGCCAACTGGTAGTGGGCTGGAGCATTTGGACTGCCTGTGAGTCTGCAATGACTTACAGGTTGTCTAAATGCTTTTATTGTAGTAGCTGTAGTATTGTACATAGTTCGTAGTGTTTTGTTCATAAAGGCATACCGCCGGGGAAAAAAATACTAACATATATTTTAATATTGTAGATATTCCCTAAACATCCATAAAAATCCCTAAGTCTACATACATCAGAAAATTTTGCATGGACTCTCTACTAAGTGTCGTGTATATTGTATTGTAAATCCTTATTTGTGTCATTTTATTTGGCCTTATAGCAAACATATTCTTTTAATTTAAACCCAGTAACTGTTTATTATATATATATATACTATAGTATAAGTATTTCATGCCCGTAAATATAAAAACATGGGCCTTTCATATAAACTTTTAGCTTCTATTTAATTTCACTTAATCCGACACTCACATGTATTTTTTTAATTATCCTTTCTTAATCGCCCAGGTTTTAAATCCAGGAACCAAAGAAGCGCTTAACACACACTTCAGGGCGGATGGGTTAGGGCAAATAGAAGAAATTTTACATCTTATTATTATTATCTTATTGATCATTTGAAACAAGCGTCGTTTACTACAAAATATTATAAGGTTTCTGAAACCATTTCAATCGACTAAAGAGGATTCGATTACTTAGTTAAATTATTGGTTTACCAGCTATGATATACCGTAATTATTACTTATCAGCACGTAATATCAAATATACGTATTACGGCCTCTTCTGTTAGATACGAGAATATCCTCATATTGGATGATCATAAAAGGAAACTAAAGGAAAATATTGCGTCGAACGAGATGATTACTTCGTTAGAACTAAGGAGGGTGTTACTACTATAAAAAGTCATTACCTGTGTGCTCTTGGTAGCTGAAAGGTAACAAAACCCTTCAATGAGTCACGGAAAACATAACTTTATTCTAAGTCGCCGTGTCCAGGTGGCCGAGGAGGTTTTGGCATCCGACGCGATATCGGAGGACGCGGGTTCGATTCCCGCCTTGGGCATAAAATTTTGTACTCCAATAATTTGTTAAATTTATTTTCGCTTAGCACGCGATAGTGCTTGTAATAATATTTAGAAATATAGAAGGGCAGCGACATCATTCCGTGAGTTAAGTGTTTGAAAAAACACTTCTTTCGATCAGGTGAAGTCTAGTAGTCTGGTTGATGGCCGCGCACCGTCTCCTATGACAGTTAAAGTAATACGATTGGAGTATGAAATTTCGGTTTCGAGCCGAGTGTATAATGAGCAAGTTGGTCGCGAGTTTCATACGCACTTTTTCAACACCCTTGCGAGGAAAAAATATATATTGCACAAATGCGATACAAACAACATACGAAAATTATGGAAAATAGCGCGCAAGTTTTTTTTTTGAGCGCGGCAAATATGTTATGGTTGATTACATATTAACCAGTTTGATGTGACAAATCTGTATTACCCGGTTAAATTGAAAATGCTCTGTTTACTCGCATATAATTTGCAGTTAGGTACTGACTTAACTTTGTAGGGATAAATTACCCGATTAAATTGAAAATGCTCTGTTTACTCGCATATAATTTGCAGTTAGGTACTAACTTCACTTTGTAGGGATAATTCTATTACGCACTTGTGTATAATATTATTATGCACGAGGGTGTTAAAGCTCACTTTACGAGCAAGGGTGTTGAAAATGAAAATATACAGGGTTATGGAAAAATGCTAACAACCTCTTAGATTTGACTTCATATAGTCCTATCATACATTTTTAGAAGCATGTTTTTTCTTAAATTATTCTGTATATTTTTTGTATGTTTTTGTGCCGCAATAAGCACGAGGATCACCTGATTTTAATTGCAAGTGTTATGTTTTATGCAGGCTATTATTAATTAAACACCAATTTATCTTCAGACATATAATTCTTTTGCTTTTCACAAATGACAACTGTTTTTATCTATATGTAAGGTAATCAATAATAACTTTTTGTGCAGCTACCCTATCTTTTATATAAACATTATATTTTGTATCAATACATAACACATCCCCTTTTAAGATATATCTATTCTGTTTAATAATCAATTTAAGTGCCCTTATTTATTTTCCCAAAACCTAGCCAACATAAACAGCATTATAATTATAATAATCTAAATACTTTAACTTTTATAATTTCTTTTTCAAAACTCTCACTTCTACTTCATATATTGCTGGTTCTGGCTTACTCATAATCCTCCCTCTTTGCCACTTTTTGTCCATGTTATAAAGTCTCATTAAAACATAATCTCCAACATTAAAACTTTTCTTTTTATGTGTGTTCTCCTTTCTTCTCTCATCCTCAGGTTTGTTGTCAGTATCTGGGTGCATAGATGAAATTAATGTTTTAAATTTACGTCCATTTAATAGTTCAGCTGGCGTTTTCCCATTTACTGTGCTTGGTACAGTACGCATGTGAAATAGCACTTTAGCTACTCGGTCTGACCAAGCTGAAGGAGATATTTTTTTTAATTTGGCTTTGATGGTTTGTATGGTACGCTCTGCTTGACCATTGGTGGCAGGATGGTAAGGTGCTCCAGTAAGGTGGTGAATCCGATTTCTTTTAAAGAACTCTTGGCATTCAGATGATGTGAAAGCCAAACCGTTATCAGACACAATCGTGTCCATCAAACCATTGTCAGCAATGGCCTTTCTTACCACATCAATCACTGCTTTGCTAGACATTGAAGGCACAATCTCCACGATGGGCCATTTGCTGTAGGAATCCACCAAGACTAAAAATGTCTTACCCATAAATGGTCCCATGAAATCCATGTGCACACGCGACCATGGCCTAGTCTCTGCTTTCCACTCATGTTCAGTCGTTGGTGGGTTATTTCTTCCCATCTGACACAGTTCACAATCAGCTACTACTCTTTCTATGTCATTGTCCAGTGATGGATACCAGAGGTATCCTCTAGCTAACATCTTAGTTTGTACTACACCATGGTGACCTTGATGCAAAGCTTCCAACACAGGCGTTCGTAGCTTTGTCGGGATTACTACTCTGTTAGCCCACATTATACAATCCTTACTTAGTGTTAGAAAATCTCTCCTGCGGTAGTATGGCATAATCTCTGGTATGTCGATTTTGTTCGGCCATCCGTTCAGCAAAAAAAACTTGACTTTCTTTAGAATTATATCCTTATCTGTTTCTTTTGAAATGGTTTCTGGTTCAATGTCTGTATCCATTTGCTCTATCAACATTACCTCTTCGTGAGCATCTCCGTGTTCTATGGTATGTGTTGGCCATCTACTTAAACTATCAGCATCTCCCATCTGACTTCCAGGGCGGTATCGCAACTCTTAATTAAATGTGTTTAAGGTCAATGCCCAACGCAGCATCCTTGTTGACACCAAATCTGGAATTGGTTTGCTTCGACCAAATATACCCAGTAAGGGCTTGTGGTCTGTGAAAATAATAAACTTGCGGCCCAGTAAGTACTGTCGAAATTTCTTTAAGCCGAACATTATAGCTAAAGCCTCTTTGTCCAGCTGAGCATATCGGCGTTCATGTGGCTGCAGTGTCCTGGAGCTCATTATTATTGGTTTTTCAGTGCCATCCTCCATTTTATGCACCAGCACCACTCCTAAGCCATATTCGCTTGCATCAGACCATACAATCTCATAAATAATTATGTGAAATAATGACAGCATGTAATGCAAACAAATAAAACAGATATCTCACATACACATAAAGTCATTGCTCTAACGTATTTTATATTTTGTAGCATAGCACTCAAATTTAGGGATTTCGTTAAATAACAGATAGCGCTGTTATACAATATGAAGTAATTAGTTTATACATATGGCAATTACATTAACTTAAATAAGACATAGGCCAATACCTTAATAAAAAAAAAGAACAGGTGTCAAACATTTCCCATGACATAATTAGGGTTGAAATCACTTAGTTAGTGATCGAATGCTAAATTCGAACAAATCAGTAGCAGAATCGTTTAAGTTCTATGAGGGAACATGCGCTCTTTCAATTTTTCTTTTTATGTGATCTTTTAAATGTTTTCATTGCTCTCGTTTTAACATTATCATCATTTTCTTCATTAGAAGAAAATGATGATAATGTTGTGCGACTATTAAGTCGCTTGCCATTTAATATTTTATTTACGTCTTTGCAATAATTATGCAAGAAAAATCGTATACAGAAGTCTAAAAGAAATATTTGTAATTTCCTAGTATGTTCATGGCACCCAATATCATTAAAGTCAATTAATATTAAACAAAGGGTTTTTATGTACATTTTCACATGATTTTGATATAAATCATTTATTATATGATAAATGATGTCTTGTATAATATTTGATACAACATATTTTGTTATTTTATCGCTGAGCGTGCATAGCCATCCTTGTGCATACTCTCTTCTCCGTATATAATTAGAATGTCCCAAAGTTAAATTTTCACATTTAGTGCAATTTGAAAAACAAATATTTTTAGCTCTACGAGCTATGTAACCAGACACGTATGTCAATGCCCCAAAAACTCTTGGATTCTCATTTTTGAAATGAAATGGAGTGAATTCTATCTCAAGATGGTTTATGACTACTTCCCGGCTGGTATTGGGCTGTGCTGTGCCTTTTTCCGGTAAAATAAAACGACAAAGTGTCTCGCTAAAATCTTCCTCACAATTGGCACCAGGAGCATGTATGCTATTTAAATTATTAATAAGAAGTGCAGCATATGCCGACTCAAATGCTGCTGCCGTTGGGTTTGTGTTTCTGTACCCATGACTCCTGATGGGCCCGAAAACAATTCTAATGAATCTTAATTGAAATGTTGCATCCATATCGATGTGACATCGTATTTTTGCTAAAACACTTAAAAAATACAAAAGTATATCTAGTGACAATTCCGCCTAATTTTCCTGTTAAGCCGACGTGACGTCACAAATGCCACGCAGCCAAACCGGAAGAATTTTCGACTTGTTTCGCTTCTACACGAAGCATCCTCAGGAGGTCTTGACTCTACGAGCGCACGATCGAGAAATTCTAGGGAATCTTTCGTAGAGTCAAGACCTCCTGACCCGTGGCATACAGACGGCAGCGGAGTCTCATGATAGTGCTCCGTTTTACCCCGTGGTCTCGGAATCCTAAAAACGAAACTGCTAAAAAGCTCTGCGTATATAATGAATAGATTCAGGCATAACTTTGCGGAAATCCCTATTTAATAATATTATAAATTAATATTTTAATAAAACACTTTAAAAAATATATAGAAATTTCTCGATCGTGCGCTGATTTGTCAAGACCTCCTGAGGATGCTTCGTGTGGAAGCGAAACGCGTCGAAAATTCTTCCGGTTTGGCTGCGTGGCGTTTGTGACGTCACGTCGGCATAACAGGAAAATTTGGCGGAATTGTCACTAGATATTTTTTTGTACTTTTTAAGTGTTTTATGAAAATATCAATTTGATGTTTTCATAAAATATTTTAAAATTATTTGTTATTATTAAATATGGATTTCCGAAAAGTAACGCCTGAATCTATTTATTTATTTATTAGAATAATTTAATTCAAATCGTAATAATGAATTCACGAAATTTTAGTCTCGTGCATTATTGATGTAATTATATTATCGATTTGAATCGATGGCGAGCATCCCTAATTCCTATAGCGAATTCCTATTTGATTTTGCATCTTGCCGATTTGTTTACTTTCTGTGTCAGGAATTAAAATTTATTTAGTTTAAAGTTAGCTGTGACTGGTGCATTATTTTTATGCTGGCTGTGATCATATAGGGACGTTGTTATGGTGCCATATACGATATTTTTACAATAAGGTGGAAATATTTTTTTTTGTTAAGTATAGTTGCAAGTAGATAAATTTGGATAATAAAACATACATAAACTTATAGACTTTTGTATTTAGTTATCAAGCTCATTGTAGGTTTTTGGCTGGATCTTAATACTGCTTTTACTTTTCATGCTATATGTTTCGATCCGTGGCAGGAAGCATTGGTGATTTGGTCCACATTTAAGAGTTAATGATCTTCACGCGTTCCTTGAAAGCAATATATAGGATAACAGGTTAATATTAGACATTAAATATATAGTATATCTATAAAAGACTTATAGATATATCTATATTTTAAATAAATAAAGGTACAAAGTATCAACCATACGTAACTGGGATGAGTATTTATGAAAAACAGATGGCAGCACTGTTTTTTTTTTTTTTTTTTTAGTGCCATCTGTTATTTACGGAAATTACTAACCGTGACGTCATCAAAAAAAATCTATTAACACCTAGGGATGTCAAGTTTGGTCTCTATTTCAGTATATACAAAGTTACTTTATGGCTTGCATCACATATCATATATAATTCCTTCTCAAGACTGTAATGTGTCAGTGTCATATCAGATGTCAAAAGACTTTTGGCTTTGTCAAAAGCTGTTTGCTGTTTTTCTGTCCAGTGCCAGGGGGCATTATCTCTGAGTAATGAAAATAATGGCATAAAGTAACTTTGTATATACTGAAATAGAGACCAAACTTGACATCCCTAGGTGTTAATAGATTTTTTTGATGACGTCACGGTTAGTAATTTCCGTAAATAACAGATGGCACTAAAAAAAACTAAATAAAAAACAGTGCTGCCATCTGTTTTTCATAAATGCTCATCCCAGTTACGTATGGTTGATACTTTGTACCTTTATTTATTTAAATATAGATATATCTATAAGTTTTTTTTATAGATACACTATATATTTACTGTCTAATATTAACATGTTATCCTATAAATTGCTTTCAAGGAACGCGTGAAGATCATTGACTCTTTTAAATATGGACCAAATCACCAATGCTTCCTGCCACGGGTCGAAACATATAGCATCAAAAGTAAAAGCAGTATTAAGATCCAGCCAAAAACCTACAATGAGCTTGATAACTAAATACAAAGTCTATAAGTTTATGTATGTTTTATTATCCTAATTTATCTACTTGCAACTATACTTAACAAAAAAAATTCTTTCCACCTCATTGTAAAAATATCGTATATGGCACCATAAAAACATGCCTATATGATCACAGCCAGCATAAAAATAATGCACCATTCACAGCTAACTTTAAACTAATTAAATTTTAATTCCTGGCACAGAAAGTAAACAAATCGGCAAGATGCAAAATCAAATAGGAATTGGCTATAGGAATTAGGGATGCTCGCCATCGATTCAAATCGATAATATAATTACATCAATAATGCACGAGACTAAAATTTCGTGAATTAATTATTTGATATGTGACTTATTTCTTAATAGAAGCTTAAAGTAAAACAAGCCGGGCAACCAAAAATTTGCTGATAAGCCTTTTCCTTTTTTGAATCCAAGGCAGAATAACATTTAAATTTAGTTTGTGGGGACATTGGTGGGCTCGTCTGGGCTTATCACCTCGAAGTTGTACCTCTCAATATATAAATTAAACATATTAAACCAGTTACAGTTAGTAAGATCGATTTCCCATCGGTGAGTATTATGATTTCTATCCGTTGTAAGTTTTACCTTTAATTTATAATATTAGTCTTTCATGTATCGTGATATTTTTTCTTTACTTTTATTATATTCGTATTTCTACGAGTATATTAGTCACACCTCTATTGTCTCTTTATTTGAAATCACGTCAGATTTGTGCTTTTTGCCATAAAGTAAATTTTGTATATTTTCGTTCAGCGGATTTTAATAAATATCTTCGTTTAGTAGCAGTACGATGTATATGTACACCCCACACGCTAGGATACGAGAATTATTTGTTGGGTCTCTTCTTCTGTATCAACGGATAAAAAGTTTAATTCTGTAAACCCCGCAAAGCCCACACATCCAATTCAATTCCTCGTTGCTAAATAATTACTCGTTTTTAAATTACATCAATGAGGATCTTACTCAAAGTAAGTATATGTATTTGGTTCTAACAATACGATCACATTTACTTGCAGCTCGCTCACAGAAAAGTAATACCAAATGTTTACTTGTCATTTTATTTTACCGGTAAAAGGCACAGCACAGCACAATACCAGCCGGGAAGTAGTCATGAACCATCTTGAGATAGAATTCACTCCATTTCATTTCAGAAAAGAGAACCCAAAAGTTTTGGGAGCATTGAGATACGTGTCTGGTTACATAGCTCTTAAAGCTAAAAATATTTTTTTTTAATATTGCACTAAATGTGAAAATTTAACTTTGGGACATTCTGATTATATACGGAGGAGAGTATGCACAAGGATGGCTATGCACACCCAGCGATAAAATAACAAATGTTGTATCAAATATACAAGACATCGTTTATCATATAAAAAATGATTTATATCAAAATCATGTGAAAATGTACATAAAAACCCTTTGTTTAATATAAATTGATTTTAATGATATTAAGTGCCATGAACATAATAGGATATTACAAATATTTCTTTTAGACTTCTGTAAACGATTATTCTTGCATAATTATAGCAAAACGTAAATAAAATATTAAATGGCAAGCGACCATTAGAAGAAAATGATGATAATGTTAAAACGAGAGCAATGAAAATATTTATAAGATCACATAAAAAGAAAAATTGAAAGAGCGCACGTTCCCTCATAGAACTTAAACGATTCTGCTACTGATTTGTTCGAATTTAGCATTCGATCACTAACTAAGTGATTCCAACCCTAATTATCACATGGGAAATGTCTGACACCTGTTCTTTTTTTTTATTAAGGTATTGGCCTATGTCTTATTTAAGTTAATGCAATTGCCATATGTATTAACTAATTTCTCTATATTGTATAACAACGCCATCTGTTATTTAACGAAATCCCTAAATTTGAGTGCTATGCTACAAAATATAAAATACGTTAGAGCAATGACTTTGTGTGTATGTGAGATATCGGTTTTATTTGTTTGCATTACATGCTGTCATTATTTCACTTAATTATTTACGAGATTGTATGGTCTGAATAATGGTTCCAATACCACTGCCTTGTCTTTTAAAAACCTTTCATAAAAATTGTACAATCCTAAAAAAGCTTTCAAGGAGCGTTTGTCTTTTGGTGGGGATTTATTTGCAATTTCCTGTATTTTTTCCTCTGTTGGGTGAACTCCTTCAGCATCTATCTCAAACCCCAAAAACTTCACTTTTGTTGTTGTGAAGGCGCACTTATTTTTGTTAACCTTTAATCCAATTTCATTTAGCCGGCTTAGTACTTGCTCTACCCTTTCATTATGTTGCTGGAGCGAAACCCCACATACGGCTATATCGTCTAGCAGGCATGCTACTCCTTCGATTCCGGCTAATATAGATGTCATCAATCTTTGAAAAATTGCAGTAGCAGCATTCACTCCGTAGGCCAGTCTGTTCATCCTCATGAGACCTAAAGGTGTATTTAATGTCAACATCTCTGCCGTGGTCTCATCAACTTTTACTTGGTTATACGCATGCTTCAGGTCTATTTTAGTGAACCATTTACCTCCGGATAGCTGAAAAAATGCTTCATTGGAGGTCGGTAAGGGGTAATTGTCTGCCAAGCATGTAGCATTTACAGTTTTTCTATAATCACCACATAACCTCAATGATCCATCAGGTTTGGGGACTATTGTCAGTGGTGTGGCCCATCGGGAATGTTTTACTGGTGTCAAGATACCTTCTTCTATCATACGGTTCAGCTCTTGATTTACTTGCTCTCTTAATGGGAACGGCACTGTCCGTGCTCTCATGAAGACAGGTGTAATGCCTTCCTTACCATCAATGTGCACTGGTGGTCCCTTGTATGTGTCCATTCCTTCTTCGAAAAGCTCTGGAAACATTGCTGTGAAATTTTTCTCAGCTTTTTCATCCACGGAATGTATCGTGACACCTTGCATTGATATTCCTAGGGGCCTGAACCATGTCCGGCCTAACAATGGTGGTCCTTTACCACAGCTCACTACTAAGGGAAGCTTTGCACTTTTGTCCCCGAGCTCTACTTGCACAATTGTTTGCCCTTTGATTTTCAGCTCATTATTTGTCCATGTAACCAACTTTTTAGTGAATGGAGAAAGTTGGTTTGGGAACATTCCTGGGTATTGCAGAAATAACTTGTGCGGCACAGTTGAACGCGCTGATCCAGAGTCAACTTCCATTTTCAGGGGCACGCCATTTATTTTAACTTCCGCCATTATCGGTTCACTACGCTTTTCTGGCATGACGCAGTTCCCACCAATTTCATGTACTCGTTTCTCGCGCAACCCGTAATTGCTTTCGCTTCCTTCGTTGTTCTCTGATGCTGACGAACATTCACTGCATTTATTTATTTTTACCGTAGATTTTATTGCTTTGTTTTTGCAAGCGGCCTTTGTATGTCCTTTTTTATGACATTTATAGCATGTTGCATTCTGAAACCGACACTTTGCATTACCATGATTCTTAGCACAAATCATGCATCTTTTCGAATTGTCAATTGCGTTCACATCCATTGGCTCGCACGAAACGCTTGCTCTTGGGCTCGCGCCGCTTGTTTGTGCGACTTTTACGTCACAATGGTTTTCTGCCTTGTATGTCTGTATACCACCTTGGATTGTTTCAAAATTCAGCGCCTGCTGCACCACAACCTCATAATATGTCAAGCTAGCTAACTTGATTTTGAGAAGCTCCTTCTTCAAATTGATGTCCCTTGCGCCCAATATAACCTGTTCAACAATTCGTCGCTCCATATCTTTAAAATCACAACGTGAACTTATGTCATGCAAGGCTGCAATGAATCGAGTTATAGACTCGTTTTCCTTCTGTTTACGTTTATAGAACTTGTCTACTTCTAAAATTGGGTGAGGTATTGGTATGAAAAACTTGTTGAGTATAAGAACGATTTCTTCAAAAGTCACTTCACTCGGTTTTTGTGGTGCCAATAATGATACTATCAATGCGTAAGCTTCCTTCCCACATTGAGACAGGAACAGGGCTCGCTTCTGCACGCTCTCCATAGTACCAGCTGCCTCCAAAGCGAAGAAAAGCTGCTCGCGGTAGTTTTCCCACACATCTTTGTTTGGATCGAATTTACCCGGTAAAACCAAGCTTGTTATATTAGCGGCACTCATATTTGATTTACTCGTCGTCACTGTTATGTTTTATGCAGGCTATTATTAATTAAACACCAATTTATCTTCAGACATATAATTCTTTTGCTTTTCACAAATGACAACTGTTTTTATCTATATGTAAGGTAATCAATAATAACTTTTTGTGCAGCTACCCTGTCTTTTATATAAACATTATATTTTGTATCAATACATAACAGCAAGTATTTTGTGCCTGTCATTTATTATTTTTTATTACTTTACTTGTTGTTAATATTCAAGAAGTGCTGATTCCGTCACAAAGTTCCCTGCCACCGTGCTATAACGACCGCCGTCCTAAGACAACAACCGTGACCACGGCTTAACGTGCCCTCCGAAGCACGGAAGCGCTCAGTATTAATGTCAATAGCTGTCACCTATCTAACTCATGAACGCGGCGGACGTTGCTTAACTTTGCTGATCGGTTAAGAACAGCTATTCAAACTTCGCTACGAGCGCTTCAAAAATTCATTTCATTCGTTAAGGCTTTTTACCACCTTCGACAACATCATCGAGTATCACCAGGTGAGATTGTGGTCAATAGGGTATAGGAAATAAAATAAACTACAAGTATATGTTCATTTGCCAGGTTCGAACTTGAGACTCCGAACCTCCATAAAATCGACGTAGCTGATGGCGTTCACAAAAGGTACGAATAAACCATTTCAAGTTTCTTACTATGATAAAATAGATAATACTATCTTTGAATAATAAATATATATCTCCTTTTTTTCTTTGACTTTAAAGAGTTTACATCTATCATAGAGCAAGATCAGTTTGCATGTGAAATTATGTAAACGCCTCAGACGTTTACAATAAATTTTCTTTCAGACTAGTGACATTGAAAACTTACAAGTTTATTTACCTAAAAGTCAGTTATCTGTGACTTTTTATATGACTTTGTTCTGTTGCTTTTTCTTACTTATTTTAGTGAACTTGTGTAATACTTTTCTCAAGATTTGGGTGTATTGATATAAAATTATTGCTGAAATTGTCTGCTTCAGCTAGATTGTCCACTGCTGAACACAGCCTTACCCATAAAGGAGAGGTTTGTTATAATCGCCACGATCGGCAGGCGGCTTGGAGATCGTAGTGCAAGATAGCAGTTCAGAAGGCCCTGCTGTACTTTCCGGTATTTTAACTTGAGTCGCTTCTTGCTACACCCACGAGAAGAGATCAGGGTGACATTCAAGAGCGGCAATCCACGGGCGACTGATGAAATGGTAATGATGTATAACTGAATACTTCAGCAAATATTTTGAAGATAAGTAGTTAACTTTTTTTAATTTAAGTGCTTTACCATACACAAATTAGAAGCTCGTTGACACCAAGTAACCGTATGGGTCTTAACTATGCACGCTGCTCAACGACAGTTACGGTTTCTAAGATACCAAATTGACTCCTGGGTATTAAACTACAAATTAACCCTTGTTTAAACTATCATCACGGTTTACTATATAACTATTATTATTACTTACGGGATTTGTACCGTGGTGATTTTTACTTTTGAGCTCCCGATATTTCGACGCAGTTGCATGCATCATGATCGCGGAGTGACCCCGTCTGTCGTGACGATGTCACCCCGCGAATACCGTTAGAAGGCAGTGATACTCGTACAAGACATAACACGCACTGTCCGGAGGTTCCTCTCTCTGCAGCCCTAACCACCGGTAGCTTGGGACCTGCCCCGCTACCGGCAGCACCCTAGTTTAAAGTTTTTTATAATATTTGTCGTTGACAAAGTGCATCTGTTTTAAGCAGGGGTTAATCTACTTAATATCAGGTGGGCCTCGGGCATGTTCCGTCACAATAACATAAAAAAAATATAAAATTTTCTGGAACTGTTATAGAGATTCGTATTTCAAAAACCTTTTCCACGAAAGCTAAAAAGTTTTCTACGCAGATTTCGAATGATGAACTACACCTTTCCGAACTTGTGAGGTTTAGAATATTTTAGAGCGAGATTAAATTATTCAAAAATAATGTTATAAATCCCGAGCGGACAGAATGACTCCAAAGTAGAATCTTGACCGCAGCGAGGGATTCAATTTACGTCACCCGAGGGAAAATTATTAAACACTAATTCCATCGCTATCTATAAGAAAATATATTAAAAAACATTCTTGAAAGAAATGTACAACTACTGAATATGATAATCCTTACTGATACCAGTTGTAGGTACTAAAAAAAGGTCCTACCTACTTTTGATCCATTATTATTATTTTATGATTAAATATAAAGGTTGTACTATATACTCGTATTCCAATCAAGCTTGACGCTGATTTTACTATCGTTTGTATATTATTGTATAGTGCTGTACTGTACTGTATCAGCCGGATTTTCCACGGCTGCACATAGCCTCCCACATTATGGGGGGTTTTACCATTATCCCTACGCTTAGCAGGCGTCTTGGGGATCACAGTGTTTGATATCAGTTCCTCAGAAAGAGCTGCTGCCCACCTTCTGGTGTGTTACCTTTAGTCGCCTCTTACGATACCCACGGGTAGAGATGGAGAGGGGACATTGTAGCCCTGCACCCCAGGGGCAACGTAAATAAAAGAGTAAATATTAAAATATTACACAGTATATTGTGTATAAATATGCAAGATTCTTAAAAAATACTATATTCTTGAATCGGGAACCCCTCTTAATTTTGTTCTATTTGTACCAATTTATTTAGGTAGTATGATGTATGATGGTACCCATGATAATACATATTCTATGAAAATGTTAACCTAATTCCAATTACAGTTCAAAAGAAACAGCCCTTTAAAGGTCAGATGGATATCGTACGATTAGCAATAGGATTCCATATTTAAGTATGGAAACCTAAAAATAGATACATAACATATGTCATAGGTACTTAATCATATATAGTTAAATATGTATATTTCAATTGTTGGTTAAAACACTTTCGTCTAAACACTATTAACTAAAATATTGAAGAATACCGAAACAACCGCGCCCAAAAAACTGACTTAATTTATTTGAAAGCTTTTAATACTACGCACAAAATGAGGTTAATCTGTATCCAGCCAAACCCATCTTTTAACAAACCCCTATAAAATAATGGTTTATTATTTAAGTTCCCTAATAAAATCTAGGGAAACGCTTTCAGATATAACAACTAGTTAATTAGCTTTATTTAATGTTAAGAACATCTTCTAGTCTGTTCAACCGGATAGCCGGATTGCCCACTGCTGAACACAGCGTCCCCCAACAGGCGAGGATTTGACTCAACCCCCACGTTTGGCAGACGTCGTGGCGATACCAGTTTCTCGCAAAAATACCTATTTATTTATTTATTTCATGAAAGTGGTGACAAACGGGCTGAGTTTCTGACACGGGAATTTAATATGATCACAATCTATAATGTACTTTTGGATTTTATTTTAAGATATCTTGATACTTCCTAAGACATTTGTCACAAGTCTTCTTGGTTTAAAATTTTCCATTTATAGCTGTATAAATAATATCGTTCATCCTTGAAGCTCTAGAACCAAAGTCAATGTACGGTACTTTTTATTATGCTGAACTTCCTTGGCGATTGAAAGCATTTTTTTATGCCTGATAGTTTAGCCCTTGACCACTATCTTACCTGATGGTAAGTGATGATGTGTACGAAGATAATAATAAGATATTTTAGCTATGTCGTTTAATTTCCTTATCGGAAACAAATTTATAATGTACAATCTGAGGTACGACTTTCTACTAGGTTAAAAAAACATTTGTTTCACCAAAACACATTAACTGAAACAATATAAATAGAATCATTATTTAAAATTCCCCACACGAGTTTAAGGGTCACACTCAGTCGATAATCTGTATGACATTCCGTTCTCCGAACGTCTGCAGGTCGTCCGAGGGCGTAGCTTATTGGCTGCAATGAAAAAATCTGTTACTCTATTCCAAAGACGGGAGCAATTAAGGGTTTGAAAGCTTTATGATTAAAGACGTTTTATAGTATTTATGAACCCCTTAAGATGGTACTTGAATTTAAAAGGGATTACTTTTGTCCTCAATGCTTATGTCATCTGTTGGTGTTAGTAATGATGTGGTTGAGATTATACATCGGTCTAGAGCAAAAATGGGTACTGGATCTAGGGAAGAGGTGCACACTGTTAGACAAGGTTAGACACTGTTACATGCTTGGTGCCAGATTTATAACTTGTGGACTAGCTAAAGGCATGTAGCCCATGTAGGTGTTATGATATTATGTAGCTATTATGTGCTTACCATTACGTAGTTAGTATTAAGTAGTTATTTGAGGGTCGTTATCTGAAGCAGTCATGGTTCAGTAGCATTAGCTAAGGACTGCCGCGCAGCAGGTCCATGGATCGAATCTCGCCAATTCAAATTTTGAATCCGTTTTTTTTTATTAATCCATAGCTATTTCTGCTAGCTATTATGTATGATCGTTCAATTCGCGACATTAAAATAATATTCCTCTAACTATTTTAATATATTTTAGAACACTTATGAAATTGATTAATTAATTCAAACATAAAATATTAAAATAAATTTACACGTAATAAATAGAATCAATGGTATAGTTATTAAAAAACTTCTTTAGATATTGTACATACTAACATTACTTTCCAAAACTCGTATATCCTATGATTAAGTTCAAAATTGACTAGACATGGCCACAAATAAATACTCATAAATATTGAATTAGCCGCAACAAATGTCAGCATTCAGGACAGGTCTTTCAAGAAACACATCGATGAACTTTTTGGCGAAAGATTCTTCTGCTTGAGTTCGGTCGGTTCCAGGCGAGTATTCGCAAAATACCATACGACAATGCAGAAAAGGTCAAACTCCTACCAGGATTTGAACCATGGCCCCTTACATGTTTATTCATTCTCAATGCCACTGGGCCATCATTGCTCTAAAGTGTGTAAGGGAATTTTCAGGACAAAATAACATTTAGAGTATAAAGTTTTGTTATCCTGTGACACAAACTTGAAAAGGTTAAATCTCGAGAGAAATGAAACCAGTACCATCGGCTGCTCTGCGTAGGAGTGGTTTAATGACCCAATATGTTAAGACCTCGATATAGAAGTAAATTGGAAATATCTTATCATTTCTAAAAATAACAAAATGACGTTAAAATTTACTTTATTTTTTCATAACTAACGAGGCTTTTACCCATTTTAGTCAAATATCCCGTATTTGACTAAAATAGGTAAAAACCTCGTTAGTTAGTAGTAGTTCAACTCACGTGAAAATTATTCGCAGTGCAAAGTAAGGTGTCAACGCGTACGTCCAAGCCATCGAGAAACAAACCTCTTTCTCGAAGGTCCAAGCTCTCCTTGAAAAAGACCACCAGATGAGGTTGAAAGTATAGATGGTGCCAAGTGACTTATTGGCGAGAAATGATTTTGGTACGCATTTTGCTGAGGCCACGTGACTAATTAAAAAAGACAAGTTTGTTTAAGACTAGCCCTATGTTTTATAATATCGTCTTATAACTTAG
Source organism: Plagodis pulveraria (assembly GCA_963890685.1). Classification (NCBI taxonomy): domain Eukaryota; kingdom Metazoa; phylum Arthropoda; class Insecta; order Lepidoptera; family Geometridae; genus Plagodis; species Plagodis pulveraria. Next base: position 16,292,114 of record OY982959.1, read on the forward strand.
TGTGTCCACCGACTTCTAAATTAGTATAAAATACTGTCCTTTTTTACCCCGTGCGCGTGGGGTGCCAGGCTAGAATGTCACTCCCCCATTGCTATATACCTCTGGGTGTCGTAAGAGGCGACTAAAGGTAAAATACCAGAAGGTGAGCAGCAGCACCTTATGAGGAACTGTAAAAGGAAATATCTTAAACTGAGATCTCCAAGACGCCTGCCAAGCGAAGGGATTATGGCAAAGGCCCCCTTAATGGGGGAGATTATTTTCAGCAGTGATGTACTTCGGCTGATTATACAGCAGGTACAGTTCTTTAAAGTGACTCAGCCTACTCTTGACCATGGTCATGGAAAAGTCAAGGTAAAACAAAAAATGTTTTTAATGTTAATTTGTGCGTGAATAGACCCGTTAGTAATTTATATGATATAAAGTAGTACGTTTTTGCACCAATTATTTGCTTTGGAATTCGACAGCGATACCGGCATGGAAATTGTAGTCATTACCATCATGCTACCTTTTATCTTACGTATTTGGGGTTGGCACGATGTGGTATCCCTAAAAATACAAAATATTAAACAATTATATATATGATTAGTATTTTTTCTCTAAGAATACACAGAACGAGCCATAAACGTACTGTTGAAAGTTTTGACTTCGATTTTATCGCCGATTGTCGTATTGACACCAACCGTTCTTAGAAAATGATTTTTGATTACAGTAAAGAGCCCCGTTATGTGCCCAAAATGTAATTCAGGGGGGCCTCTTACGATTCCCATTCTAGGGGATTGCAGTGTGGAGCAGTTCTTCAGAAGGCGCTGCTGCTCACCTTCTGGTATTTAATCCTTAGTCGGTTCTTACGACACCCAAGGGAAGGAATGGGGGGTCATATTCTAGCCCGGCACCCTACGAGCCAGGGGTGTCTTGTTCGTAGGTTACCCGGCGAGCTACTAAAGAGACCTGGTAATATGATGCTATAGATATGGAAGATTTCATACCATTTTTTATCAGGAACTGTACTACGGAACGGTGGAAATAAAATGTAAAGTTATTTAGCGGTCGCCAATCAATCTTCCAAATCTGTGAATATTTGTAATCTTACCCAAATTTTCTTTGTTTTCTGAGTCTACTGAGCAAGCGGTTGGAAAAAGGAGTACTCGTAATAAAAAAGACCGTGGTAGGGGTTGGCAGCGGCGGCCCGTCATGAATATCGGCCGGGAGGCGGCAACCCCCACCTCCCGTTTACGTGATTGAAAGAGAAATTGTTTAAAAGATTTTAAAGGCGTTTTAATAGTATTGGTAACTACAGTCTACAACGTGCCATTTAATCCTGAAATAATTAGGTTTTCTTGGAACAAACTAGGCTTGTTTTTCAAATTAAGTTAGGCTTGAGGTGATTGTTTTATGTTCTAAGATTTTTTAAAAAGGATTTTTTGTGACAGTTATTTGGTATCGAGTACCGTAACGTAGTACTAAAAATGTATTATTTTTTATCACCGTACCCCGACTATGGTATCGAAAGGCGTAATTCTCTGATAAAATACGATACTCATATACTTTAAGTAAGAGGTATAGTGCCCAAGTTTCTTGAGATAACCTCTGGCCTCATTTTTTATTGCCATTTACTTGTACATTTTGCAAAAAAATTGTCAGAAAAACTCAATAATCTGTCCGAGCTAGTTATCTTCCATCATTGTGTCAAATTCCTTTAAGCTTTATAATTAAAAATATTATGTACCTAATTTCTCACTTCATTAAAGTAACAAGTTGACATTTAAATAGCCTGTGATCCGCAAGTTTCTGCAATATTTATTCACAACAGCCACCGCAATTCTAAAATGAAAAAGCTAACGCCCAGGGAATAACAATTCGGATCGATGGCGTTACCGACCAGTACTTGTGTTTAATTAAAAATAATGTCTGAGGCAGTGTTGCCCGACAATAACCGAGTCCAGGCGAGATGGCTTGTTATATAAATTTCTCGGCTCCTGTGGGACGCGACGGGAGAATAAGGCGAGGAAGCGGTAGTGTGAGTATATTATACCCATTTTCTGGGTCGTCCTTCGTACAAATACGTTTTATGCGGAAGCTAGTCAGACTTACTCTTCCAAAGAAAAACCAGCCTTGTTTTCTTTACCTAAGGTGTGTTTTAGCTAAAATTTTCGCGGTTACGGTAAAAGGTACTTATTTGATTAGGGTGTCAGACGTATCACCGCGAGAGTGTGAGCGTTGCTCGAGGTTTTGGATCAAATTGCGTGTTTCGATTATTTTTTGCGGTTGGTTTTCATGCCGATGAAAACGAGGTAATTTTTGTATGATTTAGTTTGTAGCGTCTTTTACCTTCCGCTACTACACAAGAAGAAGAGTATAATTAGAGTAACGGAGCGCTGCAAATTTTTGTACTAAAACAGTAAGTTAGCGGTTTAAGGCTTGAACGCTGCCAATCAGACAGTTTTAACTCCGATGGTTGGATAAATCACTAATAGTGATAATAAAAATAAATATATTGTAATTAATTCAAAATATGAGTCAAATTAAAACAAAAAAAAATTACCATTTTGCAAGAAAAACTATACCAACATCTATTTTTATCATAATATTTTTTTATAAACTACTGAAAAATGTATCCTTTATTATCACATACTGAGAAATATCCAATATGCGTAAATGAAACATGCCTAAAATTACACATTTTGGTTTTATTCCAATGATGGACATAGATAAGAGGGATGGTGGAGATAACGATACACATTGTACTGCCACCAGCAATATAACGTAGTCTAAAGGAAATAACAAAGTGTACACCAAACAGTAGCTTAGATTTAAACTTAGCAATGTAGAGCTGCATCACCATTATAGGTATGTGTTATTTGATCTAAAACTGATATACTGCACCTTGATACATATACTGAAGAGTTGTACCTAAAGGAGTCTCTACTCGACAAGAAAATGTGTATGTGATAGTTTTTTTGGCAAATCCGTATTAGAATTCATACCGAGTCCGGTGGAAGCCCCTTCATCTCTTTCATGGGAAAGGACCCCTATAAATCATCGGGAAAGACGTTAATATCTGAACTCTATACAAAAACGCGTCCTTGTGAAGTCAGGAAGTAACATGTGGACAATTGGAGGCGCCATTGCGTAACATACTGGGAGAATTATTTAATCGTATACAGGGTTATTGGAAAAATGCTAAGAACCTCTTAGGGTGGACTTCTGCTAGTCCTAACAAACATCTTGAGATGCTTTAGTTTTTTTTTGTTTATGACGGAATTATCACGAGGACCACCTGATGTTAAAAATTTTGTGCCTGTAATTTATTATTACATATTTTTTATTACATTGCTCGATGTAAATATTCAAAACTCTATTGAAAGGGAGCGCGGCGCGATCCAGTGTTGCCGCAGCGCGCCTTTGGCTCGGAGGAGGAATTGCCTTTTACTTCGAATCGTCAAGACAACAATAGTGTATAATAAACGCAATTAAATCCGTTAAAGTTAATTAAAATATATGTTTACTCGCGAAAACCCTGAAAACTACTATAATGGGAGAAATTTAGAACAAAACTGGCAAATGTTAGATTATCGAATAAAAATGGAAATCTACTTGGTTTATTGATTGATGGTTTCAAAAAAAATAAGTTTGGATATTAATAATTATAATTGGATTGAATGATTTGAATTTTTTTTTCTTAAACTAGCAATTATCAAACTGCTTTTGCGCAAAATCAAAAGGAAACGCAAAAATCTCAATTAGACTGCATTGTCAACATTATTTTCAGTTTCAATATCTTTCTATGGCATATAATATAACAACTGATGTACGTTTGTGCTATGTGTAAAATGCTGCAATATATTATATGTAGGAACTCTGTGCTCAAATTCATAAGAAAGTAGGACTGGGACTCTGTAATGCTACTATTTGATAGGTAATTATGATACGAGTGCTTTTAAGGGTTTGGAACGGTTAGTAGATCGTACAAAAGTTTCTTGATTTCATTATAATAAATTCCAAAGCTATATACAAATCATGCACTAGATAACTAAGAGCTACATTTATGTGTTGCATGTCTACCAAAAATTGGTCAATATGTGAACGACTAAAAAATATCGAAATGAACAGTCGATCGATCTCCGGTGACTCGCTGCCGGATTTTCCATTGGGAAATGAATTAGCCGAGCCGAAGCGGCGAATTTACATTTTTATTGACAAGCAATCTATTTTCCAAGCAGTGGCAATTGGTAGGAATCTTTTATACGAAGCGATACGATATGTCGTTTGATATGGTGGCCATCTTTTGTGTCTGTCAGTATGTTCTTGGTATTTATTTATTGTCCATGTCCTTTCAATCATTATATCACTTGCAATAGATACTAATTGCAAATTGATATATTAATTCAATCTATATTTAAATAAAGGTACTTTTGATTTTATTTTTTTGCTGATATGTGACCCTTTGACCACAATCCTGATGGTAAGAGATGATATGGGGTTGAAGGTGTTAAACAGGCTTAACCTAGAATTACAGGCTGTCAAGGAAAGCTGCCGTAACACGCCTTTACGTGTCTACTTGAGGGTGGTCGCTAGCCAGGTGGGAATTCGCAAAATGCCCTTCCACCATGCAGTGAAGCCTAAGCTCGCACGGCGGGATTCGAACAATGGACCACACATATAATTAAATAGTAATTGAAAAAAATAATTAAAATACTTAAAATAGCCCTCTTATTATTTCTAATTACAAGATTTTTAAATACCTTACTATTAAGATAAATAAAATAAAATGCAACGAAAAATAAAATGCATAAAGAGGACAAAAATGGGTATTATTAATTCCATATCGTCTCTGAGAGCGACTGTTTGATCTTTTTAACTTCTTGCTCAAACATACTCGTAAAAGGTATATGCACTACTGAATGGTGTTCACGTACTTAAACCTTACTATGAACATTTTATAGCAAGTTAAAAAAACTAATCTTGCCCAAAACTGACAGTATATACCTACATCAAATTTTTTTATAGTCACATCCTATAAAATATTCAGACAAATGACGTGAAAATATTAATTACACCTACCTCCAGCTACTAAGTAGCTAGCTCTGATTTGGCCGAATTATGAAAAATATATAAGCTTGATTCAAGACTAGGAGTTCAGGTCACTTTCGTTTACTAATTAAAACTCTCAATCTTGCTTTCACTTAGGCACTACTCTTAGTGGATTGCTCGTGTCTCCTGTTGTTCAAGTAGAGTGTTTAAACATTATTTTCGTCAGATAAGAAAAATTTTGCCTGATATGTTTTTGTATCATGTATTAAATATAGAAGTTATTGTATTTATAAACGCAATAAAAATTAAAAATACATAAATAATAAATTAAAATTAAAATTCTAGTTCTTGTACATTGCTCCAATATAATCAAAATATATCTCACGCACAGGCTCATATTATGCGGTAGCAACAAAATAAAAAAATATCAGCCCCATATAATAGCTTATTTATTTAATGGATATTTACACATTATACTTAAATAAATATGTTTCGGTGAAAGGTTCTAATTTTACTGTTAGGTAAAATTAGCTAGTATTCAACAGTGTTCAAGGACTATATAAAAAAAATCAACTTAATTTCTCACTTTATGTTAAACAAAAGTTGTTTTGTCAGTCCCTTAAAATAACTTGTTAACACATATTTATTTAAACAAAATATTAACATAAATATGATTCAGTAAAAAATGCTAATGTTTACCTATTAGCTCACGCCTATTTGCTGTTAAAATGTGGGCGATTTATACCTACTATGGTTACTACGTAACTAAATCATACTCTGCCTCCTTGTCTATAAATGTCGCCAACACCGATGAGCCCGCGCTCATCTACAAATTGAGCCGAAAACGCGAAGTAATTATTTAAACCGTCATATAAATTACTGCTCAACTTTTCACGCCAAGAATTTCTATGTGTGCGTGAGACGGTGTGTTGTACGAGTTGAGCTTTGTGTGTGGGTGGTGGGTATCTCACTGTGGACTGAAAATGGTTTCAACATTTCATTCCTCTATCCTTTTCAGTATTGTATAACTTTTATGCGCGGTTCAGTATACAGTAAAATAGCGAGATCAATCGTTTATTTGTAAAGAATGGCTTGAGGTTTTTCGATACTTTTGACGTTTGTTTTGTTTACATAAGGGTATAGTAAGTAAAACCTACCACGATTATTTCAAGTAAAAGATAAATTACAAGTTTTTGTCATAACTTATCTTATTAATTGGCTTCTAATTTACTGAACCATAAAAAAAATACATACTAAATTATGCATTCAAATTTTAGAATTAAAAACTATTTGAATAAAATTTCAACGTTTTCATGTTTATATCCTTATTTTTTAAGGATAATCCTAAAATGTGTCGTTTACTACGACAAAAGTTTATCTCTCAATTTTGTATATACTGCGCACGGGTAAGTATCAGCTTGAAACATATTTAGCTTTGTTCCCTTCACTACGGTTAATCTGTCCCGTTTCCTCCTGTGTCAAGTGCAGATAGACTTTTTACACAATATATTTGGTAACAGTTATGAAACTTGTAGGATTTAGGAAGATGTCCTATTTTACAAGACTTAAAGCACTGAGATGACAGCATTAAATATATAATATAGCACATACCTGGGGGTAGATCTTAAATTCATATACAACATAAATTATGTTATGTATCTTATAATTTGTAGGTACCCTTCAATCTCTACAATGACATTAAGACATGCGTCATAAATTATTATTTCTTGTAAACTGAAATGACGCTCATTATAGTAGGTATATTTTTGTTTCAGTGTGCGTCTATTTAAGTAAAGCCGCTGGTGAGAGATGATAAACCGACTTATATTTACATTGTGCTTTTTGGGTCGGCGGCGACGGGGGCGCGCGGCCTGGGATAGGGAGCGAGCTGGGAGGGACGGGGCCTCCATCTGCCTCCCTGATGATGAAATATTAAACACGTGGTCTGATTTTGAATGACAACGTTTCGTCGCCCGCACAAGAGCACCCACTCTTCCCAAGACGTTTTATGGAGAATCAAGGCTTTGCTTTTGTAACGATCTACTTCTTTAATGTTCATATCCTACCATTTTATTTCTCCTTAACGAGTTTATAAGGCGAGCAACCGATGCTTGTGAGCAAATTTACTTCTCACATAGAGACAGGTAAGGAGGGCAAGGATGGAACCTAAAAGGTCGTGCGGCCCGCGCCCTTGGCCGGCTTGTTTATTAATTCGTGCCCGATGCCCGCTCGCCCAGCGACCCGTCACCCGCCCTAACCCTAATGGGCGGGAAACAACACAGCTTTTAAATTTCGGGCTTTCCTAAAATTTAATCAAGTGTTTTTTGCTTTATGGCTTGTGAAAATTAGCTTTATTATTTATTTATTCGGGCGGGATTTCGGTTTTGTTGCGCGGTCGGCTTCGGACGTTGCGTATTGGGAAATCAGAGATCATGGCTATTTCCTTAATTTATATTACGCCTTTGCCGACCTCGCGCTGCCTGAACACTTTAATCTTCTGAAAGTGTATCGGCGGGGGCCCTACTATTTATTTCCACTTCTTATTTTCACCTTACAAACGGTAAATAGAAGTGTAACGCTCACCGGAATCTCGACCTATTCAGTGACACGTTGCGGCTCACATTACATTGGAGGATATGATGTGTCGATGGACCAGTCGTCGAACAAGTCAAGTGATTAATTCGCCCCTTACCTCGAGTAGAGATTTATTGGTTCTACCGTACGCAAAACTGCGGGTGGAAGAAAAAAAATCTCTATCGAAAATTGAATAGAAAAGCCATTTCGGAGGCCGCGAACGAATTCCGTTGATACGTCTCGCATTCGCTTTCACGGCTATTTTCACTTTATTTACCTCAGTGGAGTTAAAACACCGGGTTATTGTAGGTAGGGATTTTTTAGAGTTTTCAACGGATCCGCGGTTTCATCAGATTTATTCATCGTCCTATTATACCAATAGATTTTCATTCATTAAAATTCCATCATAACATCGACATAATTACCAGAATTTAAAAATCTATGGTGACAAAGATACGCTGTACATCTTAAGATACATTAAGTATTGCACTTTGTTGACAATACTTTAGTAGGTAATCTTGGGTAAAAATAAAAAAAATAACTTAAATTTGAAGTACTCAACAACAACAAAATATGGTGTTTTTTACTTTTCCGAACTAAAATCATATATAAATTATCCTTTCGGGTCTATGCGCACATATATTAAGGTCTAAATAATATTCTTTGACTACCCTCGATGTTTCAGGTGTTACCACAATCCATACAACACGAGTCATGTAATAGGAGGTGAGCCTATTGGCATCTACCTGGCACAGTTCCGGGCCTCCAGCTGCTACTCAAATGTACTACTGTGAAGAGAAAACCAACAGCTACAATTCTGCCCTAATACAGATGAACTTCCGCATAAAAATACTTCATTCTGTTACAACAATCTCGAAAAAGAGATACAGGAGAGAAGCGCTTGATTATCGCCAAAAAAATCGTTGTCCTGAACCTCAACCTACAAACATTCCGGTAATATGTTTGGGGATGGGTCCACCCTCAGGGCGGTTTTTATTTTCGATTCTCCTTCTCCACCCTACGCGGACATACGTGCCGCAGCTTAGGTGCGTTGTGCGGCATAGAACAGAGACTGCCGTGATTCAGAATAGCCGTTCAGTAAAACACTGTTGAACTGTTGTACTACATGAAGTTGATACGAATAATGTATTTTGTATCTACCTACTCTTATGGAAAGAAGAATATGAAATATTATCGGTAAGGTTAGCAGTACATTGGCCGTCTTTTTATTTGTATCTAATAACAAAAATATATTGGGTTCAATATTAACTTTGTGAAAAATTGAATTCTAAATACTAACGAATTGAAATTCCTAAAGGTTTAACTGAAACATTATAAAATGTTATGTACATATGCTTGCTTAATGCTTTACTTAATATATTAAGGAATATTAAGTAAAGCAACGTTACGTGTAAGTGCGAGTAATGAAATTTTTAAGATTCATTTATAAGAATTTTTTTTCTTCGAATTCGACCAGTACTTGTGTTTAATTAAAAATAATGTCTGAGGCAGTGTTGCCCGACAATAACCGAGTCCAGGCGAGATGGCTTGTTACATAAATTTCTCGGCTCGTGTGGGACGCGACGGGAGAATAAGGCGAGGAAGCGGTAGTGTGAGTATATTATACCCATTTTCTGGGTCGTCCTTCGTACAAATACGTTTTATGCGGAAGCTAGTCAGACTAACTCTTCCAAAGAAAAATCAGCCTTGTTTTCTTTACCTAAGGTGTGTTTTAGCTAGAATTTTCGCGGTTACGGTAAAAGGTACTTATTTGATTAGGGTGTCAGACGTATCACCGCGAGAGTGTGAGCGTTGCTCGAGGTTTTGGATCAAATTGCGTGTTTCGATTATTTTTTGCGGTTGGTTTTCATGCCGATGAAAACGAGGTAATTTTTGTATGATTTAGTTTGTAGCGTCTTTTACCTTCCGCTACTACACAAGAAGAAGATTATAATTAGAGTAACGGCGTGCTGCAATTTTTTACACTAAAACAGTAAGTTAGCGGTTTTAGGCTTGAACGCTGCCAATCAGACAGTTTTAACTCCGATGGTTGGATAAATCACTAATAGTGTTAATAAAAATAAATAATTAATTCAAAATATTATTTCAATAAACATAAAAACAAAGTTACCATTTTGCAAAAACTATACAAACATCTATATTAATCATAATATTTTTTGCTGAAAAATTATCCGGTTATTATTACATACTGAGAAATATCCAATATGCGTAAATAAAAAAAGCCTAAAATTACACATTTTGGTTTATTCCAATGATAGACATAGATAAGAGGGATGATGGAGATAACGATACACATTGTACTGCCACTAGCAATATAACGTAGTCAAAAGGAAATAACATAATGTACACCAAACAGTATCTTAGATTTAAACTTAGCAATGTAGAGCTGCATCACCATTATAGGAATGTGTTATTTGATCTAAAACTGATATACTGCATCTTGATACATATACTGAAGAGTTGTACCTAAAGGAGTCTCTACTCGACAAGAAAATGTGTATGTGATAGTTTTTTTGGCAAATCCGTATTAGAATTCATACCGAGTCCGGTGGAAGCCCCTTCATCTCTTTCATGGGAAAGGACCCCTATAAATCATCGGGAAAGACGTTAATATCTGAACTCTATACAAAAACGCGTCCTTGTGAAGTCAGAAAGTAACATGTGGACAATTGGAGGCGCCATTGCATAACATACTGGGAGAATTATTTAATCGTATACAGGGTTATTGGAAAAATGCTAACAACCTCTTAGGGTGGACTTCTGCTAGTCCTAACAAACATTTTGAGATGCTTTAGTTTTTTTTGTTTTTTACGGAATTATCACGAGGACCACCTGATGTTAAAAATTTTGTGCCTGTAATTTATTATTACATATTTTTTATTACATTGCTCGATGTAAATATTCAAAACTCTATTGAAAGGGAGCGCGGCGCGGTCCAGTGTTGCCGCAGCGCGCTTTTGGCTCGGAGTAGGGATTGCCTTTTACTTACACACGTCAAGACAACAATAGTGTATAATAAACGCAATTAAATCCGTTAAAGTTAATTAAATTAAATGTTTACTCGCGAAAACCCTGAAAACTACTATAATGGGAGAAATTTAGAACAAAACTGGCAAATGTTAGATTATCGAATAAAAATGGAAATCTATTTGGTTTTATTAATTGATGGTTTCAAAAAAATGTATGAATATTAATAATTATTAATTAATTGATTTGAATGATTTCAATATTTTTTTCTAAAACTAGCAATTATCAAACTGCTTTTGCGCAAAATCAAAAGGAAACGCTAAAATCTCAATTAGATTGCGTTGTCTACATTATTTTCAGTTTCAATGTTTTTTTTATGGCATATAATATAACAACTGATGTACGTGTATGCGCTATGTGTAAAATGCTGCAATATATTATATGTAGAAACTCTGTGCTCAAATTCATAAGAAAGTGGCACAGGGACTCTGTGTATGCTAATATTTGATAGGTAATTGTGCTACGATTACTTTTAAGGGCTTGGAACGATTAGTAGATCGAACAAACGTTTCTTGATTTAATTATATTAACTTCCAAAGTTATCCAAATCATGCACTAGATAACTAAGAGCCACATTTATGTGTTGCATGTCTATTAAAAATTGGTCAATATGTGAACGACTAAAAAATATCGAAATGAACAGTCGATCGATCTCCGGTGACTCGCTGCCGGATTTTCCATTGGGAAATGAATTAGCCGAGCCGAAGCGGCGAATTTACATTTTTATTGACAAGCAATCTATTTTCCAAGCAGTGGCAATTGGTAGGAATCTTTTATACGAAGCGATACGATATGTCGTTTGATATGGTGGCAATCTTTTGTATCTGGCAGTATGTTCTTGGTATTTATTTACTGTCCATGTCCTTTCAATCATTATATCACTTGCAATAGATACTAATTGCAAATTGATATATTAATTCAATCTATTTTTAAATAACAGTTTTTTTTGCTGATAGGCCTTTGAACACAATCCTGATGGTAAGAGATGATGTGGTTGAAGGTGTTAAATAACTTAACCGAGAATTACTGGCTCTCAAGAAAAGCTGCCGGAACACGCCGTTACGTGTCTACTTGAGGGTGGTCGCTAGCCAGGTGGGCATTCGCAAAATGCCCTTCCACCATGCAGTGAAGCCTAAGCTCGCACGGCGGGATTCGAACAATGGACAACACAAAATCAAATAGTAATTGAAAAAATAATTAAAATACTTAAAATAGCCCTTTTATTATTTCTACTTACAAGATTTTTAAATACCTTACTATTGCGATAAATAAAATAAAATGCAACGAAAAATGAAATGCATAAAGAGGGCAAAAATGGGTATTATTAATTCTATATCGTCCCTGAGAGCGACTGTTTGATCTTTTTAACTTCTTGCTCAAATATAAAAGGTATATGCACTACTGAATGGTGTTCACGTACTTAAACCTAAATCTGAACCTTAGAATGAACATTTTATAGCAAGTTAAAAAAACTAATCTTGACCAAAACTGACAGTATATACCGACATCATAATGTTTTATAGTCACATCCTATAAAATATTCAGACAAATGACTTGAAAATATTCTATTACACCTACCTCCAGCTACTAAGTAGCTAGCTGATTTGGCCGAATTATGAAAAATATATAAGCTTGATTCAAGACTAGGAGTTCATGTCACTTTCGTTTACTAATTAAAACTCTCAAACTTGCTTTCACTTAGGCACTACTCCTAGTGGATTGCTCGTGTCTCCTGTTGTTCAGGTGGAGGTGTTTAAACATTTTTTTCGTCAGATAAGAAAACTTTTGCCAGATATTTTTTTGTATCATGTATTAAATATAGAAGCAATAAAAATTTAAAATTAAAAAAACAACGCACAGGCTCATATTATGCGGTAGCTACAAAATAAAAAAATATCAGCCCCATACAATAACTTATTTATTTAATGGACACATCATACTTAAATAAATATGTTCGGTGAAAGGTTCTAATTTTACTGTTAGGTAAAATTAGCTAGTATTATACAGTGTAATAATATCTCACTTTATGACTTACATGTAAAACAAAAAGTTGTTTTGTCAGTCCCTTAAAATAACTTGGTAACACATGTTTATATAAACAAAATATTAACATATATATGTTCAGTAAAAAATGCTAATGTTTACATAACAGCCCACGCCTATTTGCTGTTAAAATGTGGGCGATTTATACCTACTATGGTTACTACGTAACTAAATCATACTCTGCCTCCTTGTCTATAAATGTCGCCAACACCGATGAGCCCGCGCTCATCTACAAATTGAGCCGAAAACGCGAAGTAATTATTTAAACCGTCATATAAATTACTGCTCAACTTTTCACGCCAAGAATTTCTATGTGTGCGTGAGACGGTGTGTTGTACGAGTTGAGCTTTGTGTGTGGGTGGTGGGTATCTCACTGTGGACTGAAAATGGTTTCAACATTTCATTCCTCTATCCTTTTCAGTATTGTATAACTTTTATGCGAGGTTCAGTATACAGTAAAATTGCGAGATCAATCGTTTATTTGTTAAGCATGGCTTGAGGTTTTTTCGATACTTTTGACGTTTGTTTTATATACATAAGGGTATAGTAAGTAAAACCTACCATGATTATTTCAAGTAAAAGATAAATTACAAGTTTTTGTCGTAACTTATCTTATTAATTGACTTCTAATTTACTGAACCATAAAAAATACATACTTAATTATTTATATTGAAAAGTTGGAATTAAAAAGTAGTTGAATTAAATTTCAACGTGTTCATGTTTATATCCTATTTTTTAAGGATAATCTTAAAGTGTGTCGTTTACTAATACCAAAGTTTATCTCTCAATTTTGTATATACTGCGCACGGGTAAGTATCAGCTTGAAACATATTTAGCTTTGTTCCCTTCACTACGGTTAATCTGTCCCGTTTCCTCCTGTGTCAAGTGCAGATAGACTTTTTACACAATATATTTGGTAACAGTTATTAGACTTGTAGGATTTAGGAAGATGTCCTATTTTACAAGACATACAGAATAAACGCTGACGATGATATCATTAAATTAAAACCCGACAATAAAGCACATACCTGGGGGTAGATCTTAAATTCATATACAACATAAATTATATTATGTATCTTATAATTTGTACCCTTCAGTCTCTACAATGACATTAAGACATGCGTCATAAATTATTATTTCTTGTAAACTGAAATGATGCAAACATTATTAGGTCCATTTTGTCTTAGTGTGCGTCTATTTAAGTAAATCGGCTGGTGAAAGATGATAAACCGACTTATATTTACATTGTGCTTTTTGGGTCGGGGCGACGGGGGCACGCGGCCTGGGATAGGGAGCGAGCTGGGAGGGACGGGGCCTCCATCTGCCTCCCTGATGATGAAATATTGTACACGTGGTCTGATTTTGAATGACAACGTTTCGTCGCCCGCACAAGAGCACCCACTCTTCCCAAGACGTTTTATGGAGAATCAAGGCTTTGCTTTTGTAACGATCTACTCCGTTAATGTTCATATCCTACCATTTTATTTCTCCTTTATGAGTTTATAAAGTGAGCAACCAATGCTTGTGAGCAAATTTACTTCTCACATAGAGACAGGTAAGGAGGGCAAGGATGGAACCTAAAAGGTCGTGCGGCCCGCGCCCTTGGCCGGCTTGTTTATTAATTCGTGCCCGATGCCCGCCCGCCCAGCGACCCGTCACCCGCCCTAACCCTAATGGGCGGGAAACAACACAGCTTTTAAATTTCGGGCTTTCCTAAAATTTAATCAAGTGTTTTTTGCTTTATGGCTTGTGAAAATTAGCTTTATTATTTATTTATTCGGGCGGGATTTCGGTTTTGTTGCGCGGTCGGCTTCGGACGTTGCGTATTGGGAAATCAGAGATCATGGCTATTTCCTTAATTTATATTACGCCTTTGCCGACCTCGCGCTGCCTGAACACTTTAATCTTCTGAAAGTGTATCGGCGGGGGCCCTACTATTTATTTCCACTTCTTATTTTCACCTTACAGACGGTAAATAGAAGTGTAACGCTCACCGGAATCTCGACCTATTCAATGACACGTTGCGGCTCACATTACAGTGGAGGATATGATGTGTCGATGGACCAGTCGTCGAACAAGTCAAGTGATTAATTCGCCCCTTACCTCGAGAGGAGATTTATTGGTTCTACCGTACGCAAAACTGCGGGTGGAAGAAAAAAAATCTCTATCGAAAATTGAATAGAAAAGCCATTTCGGAGGCCGCGAACGAATTCCGTTGATACGTCTCGCATTCGCTTTCACGGCTATCTTCACTTTATTTACCTCAGTGGAGTTAAAACACCGGGTTATTGTAGGTAGGGATTTTTTAGAGTTTTCAACGGTTCCGCGGTTTTATCAGATTTATTAATCGCCCTATTATACCAATAGATTTGCATTAATTAAAATTCCATCATAACAACGACATAATTACCAGAATTTAAAAATCTATGGTGATAAGGATACGCTGTACATCTTAAGATACATTGAGTATTGCACTTTGTTGACAATACTTTAGTAGGTAATCTTGGGTTAACTTAAATTTGAAGTACTCAACAGCAACAAAATATAGTGTTTTTTACTTTTCCGAACTAAAATCATATATAAATTATCCTTTCGGGTCTATTCGCACATAAATTAATGTCTAAATAATATTCTTTGACTACCCTGTTTCACCTGTAACCACGATCGATACAACACGAGTCATGTAATAGGTGGTGAGCTTATTGGCATCAACCTGGCACAGTTCCGGGCCTCCAGCTGCTACTCAAATGTACTACTGTAAAGAGAATACCAATATCTACAATTCTGCCCTAATACAGATGAATTTCCGCATAAAATACTTCATTTTGTTACAACAATCTCGAAAAAGAGATACAGGAGAGAAGCGCTTGATTATCGCCAAAAAAATCGTTGTCCTGAACCTCAACCTACAAACATTCCGGTAATATGTTTGGGGATGGGTCCACCCTCAGGGCGGTTTTTATTTTCGATTCTCCTTCTCCGCCCTACGCGGACATACGTGCCGCAGCTTAGGTGCGTTGGGCGGCATAGAACAGAGACTCAAAAACCGTGATTCAGAATAGCCGTTCAGTAAAACACTGTTGAACTGTTGTACTACATGAAGTTGATACGAATAATGTATTTTGTATCTACCTTCTCTTATGGAAAGAAGAATATGAAATATTATCGGTGAGGTTAGCAGTACAATGGCCGTCTTTTTAATGGTATCTAATAACCAAAACATATTGGGTTCAATATGAATTCTAAATACTAACGAATTGAAATTCCTAAAGATTTAACTGAAACATTATAAAATTTCCTATATTAAAGAATATTAAGTAAAGCAACGTTACGTGTATGTGAGTAATGACATTTTTAAGATACATTATTAAGTATTTATTTCTTCGAATATGTAACGATTATTCTAATGAGATGAAAATATAGGGCTACAGAAATTTGTAATGCACAGTATGTGATATATAGTGATTGAAAGCGGATATGTTTTAATAAGCATTCTTTCGATTATAATTATGAAGCCGAAGACGATTCGAGCATGATATAAAAGAGCAAAAAAATCGCATCACATTTGTCAGTCGCGATGGTTGAGTGGTTAAGGCACTAGGTGCGTCAAACCGTCACTAGACGCGCGTTCTTTTCCTGGAAAAAGTCAATCTAAAAAAAAACTTTTTTCGCTTAGCATGCGGTAGAACTTGAAATCATATTTAGATAAATTTGGTAAATTAATATTTATACTTACTTCTGGTCTCAAATAAACTTTTATGTCTAGTAATTGAGTAATACTTGATATACACATAATTAAACTTATTCCACGCGAGTGACAGCTAGTTAAAATAACCACCTTTTCGTATCCCACATATTATTATATTCTCCTTTTCATTAACTTGAATAATTTAACTAATAATCCTATAAAATCTTCATCTTCCTACTCTTATCCCAATTATGTGAGGTCGGTACAATATATTATTTCTAGCAAAACATAAGATGAGCCACGTAAACATATTGTATAAAGTTTTAGCTTCAGGTTTATAGCCGGCCGCTTACCAGACGCCAACCATTCTTCGGCATGCCCTTGTTGGTAGTGTATCTGAAATATACGTTTAATAATATGTTGTGATGGTAAAGAACCTTATTATTCTAATATTACGAAATATATACTAGATACGCTTTCATTAAATGCCCAATAACTTGGACTTATCTGTAGGCGTTTAGTCTTTGCCGGCTGTGAATAAGGAAATAGACTCTTTGTTCCGGCGAGACACACAAATGTCGTCGTGTGCATGTTACCGATCCAGTTTGGCTAATAATATCCATTTCTGGTCGAATTTGCCGTTGTGTACGGACGGACAAAGAAGTTTCCTAAATAAAAACCTTAGAGGAAAGTCACCAAATAAGGAATACCATTTTGTTTTAGGGCTATAAAAAAAAAACATCAAAGAAATATAAACAGTTTAATGTTAATTATAATCGGTCATACATTTATACGTATTAATTAAAAGCCTTCCATAAAATATACTAATTAACAAAATAAAATCGATCACAAAAACTACAATCACATATGTGTGACCAAATATGGAATAAAAAAATATACACAATAATCCATTAGACCTAATAAAATTACATTAGAAAATTGTAGTAAATTAAAGAAAATGCTTAATTTACTTGCTAAAGTATCATATATATAGATCCGTATCAAACTCTGAACCAGCACAATCATATTGAGCCCACACATTATGCACTTTGTCCACCTTTCTCCACTATTATTCGTGGAAAAGAGTATTTGACAAAACATTCATTCTGCATCAACAGAGTCAGGAGAAACTTGGCCCATCATCTCATCGGGTTCACTATCTTCATCAAACTGGTCAACATCATGTTCCTCATTTTCTTCACTACTAGTCTTATTTTTTTTTGTTCGTTTGTTTCTCTTGGCAGTTTTCTTCTTATTCTTTGTCTTGGTCAATTTATTTTTTCAAGTCATAACATTTTAATTAGGTTTAGTTTAGGCATTAGGTCACAAAATGTTGAAACAAATATAATATTTAATGTTAAAACAAGTATGTAAAAGTACATAATAACGATAATACTCACTTATTATTATATATCTCTAAAATTTTCAGCCCGACTACAGAACAAAAAACGTCTGCCTCACTCGTTGCGTTCGCGCAACTGATACGACGCGACGGTGTGAGCGCGATAGTAAAAAGAGCAAATGTAATAGAAGGTGGTCGTATGTTGCGTTTTAAAATTATAGTTTCGGTGATATCACGGTATTCCATATTAGGATACTATACCATATTTGGTGACTTTCTTCTACTACAGCGCAAAGCAGTCTGCTTCCCTTGTTTGTGATTTCAATAATTCAATAATACAGTGCCATTGTTAGCTATCAAACTGGGCTCTAAGCTCTTTGCAGCCATAACTGAAGGCGAGAGCGTAATCGTAGAATTTTTTAGCTCTCAAGGACTGCTGTCGGAACACAGTTAGGTTGTTAGGTGCTTGGCGACAGATTTTCTACTTGATGGTGGTAGCTAATCAGGCGAGCATTTGCAAAATGCTCTTCCACTTTGCGGTGAAGCTGAAGCTGGCGGTAGGGATAGAACCATGGATCTATGGCACAGCAGTCCATAGATAGTACCGCTCGGCTATCATTGCTTCAAAATCATAATGAATCAAACACAAAACGATATTTCTTCCTACTGAATCATTTCAATGATTGTAAAGTAAATGTAGCAATTATAATTCTACTTTCCATTGGAACACTGTTGCCTGCGTCATAGATTAAATATTAGATAAAGTCTACATGCACGGGCAGAAACCGACCACGTTTACCCATCAACATCCATTTCCGGTTAATTATGATCCAATATCGAGGTGTGTGTGACCGAGACAGTGAAATACAGTAGACAAATAAACGTTGGATTTCTGGGTATGACAAGGTGGTATTAATAGTTATTTGTATTTGCAGAGGAAGACGCAAGAGATTAGTATTTTTTGACTAAACTGAAACGGATGTGTAAATCATTATCAAGATAGGTTTTAATGTATAGCTGTTTGGCTAGCCTTTGACTACTTTCTCAACTTATAGTAAGCTATGATGCGGTCGAGGATATTGTTCAGGCTAACTGAGAGTTACTGGCTCTCAAGGACTGCTGTTGGAACACACCATTAGGTGGCGGGTGAAAGATTTTGGGCGATGCCCCGTCCACCCACTGGACTTTCCCACTGGTGGGTGGACGGGGAATTCAAGTTTCCCCCTCCACCCACTGCACTAGAGTTGGAAACAAATCAACTGCTTCATCGATATTACAAATAATAGTTTTGCTATTTGATTACTACTACTCTGAAGAAAGGCCTTAGACGTGACAGCTGTCAAAGTGACAGTTGATGTTGCAGTTTTCAGTTTCGTTTCTTGTTTGGGATTTTTTAAACTAATCTATAAAATTATATTGGTGTGCGTTGTGACAGCTGTCAAAGTGACAGTTTATGTCTTATAAGACAAGTGTGATTTGTGACAGGTGTCAAAGTGACAGTTGATGTCGTATTTTATGTACTCGATTACTTTTCATTTTCGTGACATCTGTCAACCTTTTATAGATCTCATAGAGATCTTCATTTCAGATGACAGCTGTCAAATTAAGATATGATTTATCTCGGAAACTATTGATCCTAGACTACTAGTATCTTCACAGATACATTTCAGATGACAGCTGTCAAACTAAAATAGTGTTTATCTCGGAAACTATTGATCCTACACTACTAGTTTCTTCACAGATATGATAGATCTCATAGAGATCTTCATTTCAGATGACAGCTGTCAAACTAAATTAGTGTTTATCTCGGAAACTATTGATCCTACACTACTAGTTTCTTCACAGATATGATAGATCTCATAGAGATCTTCATTTCAGATGACAGCTGTCAAATTGAAATATGATTTATCTCGGAAACTATTGATCCTACACTACTAGTTTCTTCACAGATATGATAGATCTCATAGAGATCTTCATTTCAGATGACAGCTGTCAAATTGAAATATGATTTATCTCGGAAACTATTGATCCTACACTACTAGTTTCTTCACAGATATGATAGATCTCATAGAGATCTTCATTTCGGATGACAGCTGTCAAACTAAAATAGTGTTTATCTCGGAAACTATTGATCCTACACTACTAGTTTCTTCACAGATATGATAGATCTCATAGAGATCTTTATTTCGGATAACAGTTATTATGCAAACTAGAAAGCATTGTTAAGTAAAATACAAGATCAATAGCCACTTTGACAGTTTTGCATCTTAAATCAATTTATAGGTACCATTATTTTAGGATAATTGTCCACCAGATGGGAAATCAAAATTGATTATGTGACATCAAATTATGTCACTCGTTTTCATATACATCATTTAAAAATATTACACATGATTTTCTTTTTCCTGCAAGTAGTTGTGTGATGGCCAACCAAAAACCCATCATACTACCAAGGTGGTTGGTAGTTATAATGGGTTAAAAAAACCCGTGGTGTTGGTCCTAAAGAATTATTGCTACGGGTCTTATGTGTAATGTAAAACAATTGCTAATGGATTATTTCTTTATTAATTTTAACTACTTACATACGTGAATACATAAAAACTTAATGACATGTATATCCTACGTATGTGAAACTAATTTCTTCGGTTATGTTATTTATATTATACCTAACAAGATACTTTTTCTTATCATGAAATTTTAGTATATTTAAAGAGTAGCCATTTGACAAAATATCAGTCCCATATGGTACTGCATTTCTAATGAATCGCAAAATGACGTCGCATTAGCTATCGAAAATGCAAATATTAAGTATCTATATCAGACGACCCTGTGACCACTATATATAAGAAACATATTTATCATTGCAAGACAAAGGACTCCACGTTGCGACACAGATTCCTGCTTTTGGAAGCACAAAGCATGCTTTATATACCCAAAAGAATAAATGTTTTAATGTTCGTGTCAAGATTGTGTTTCAAGATGTGTCTTATGTTTTCTATTTATACTATCTGTCACAGTAAAACGTAGCCCCGCGGTTTCACCCGCGTAGACAATGATGAAAAATGATGATGAAAAAAGTATCTTGTGTTGTAACAGGATCCATGCAGCCTACCTATACGTATAAATATAATCTAACCATATATTATTTTTCATTTCACAGCTGTCATCTAAAATGAAGATCTATAGATCTATCATATGTGTGAAGAAACTAGTAGTTTAAGATCAATAGTTTCCGAGATAAATCATATCTTAATTTGACAGCTGTCATCTGAAATGAAGATCTCTATGAGATCTATCATATCTGTGAAGATACTAGTAGTCTAGGATCAATAGTTTCCGAGAAAAACCCTATTTTAGTTTGACAGCTGTCATCTGAAATAAAGATCTCTATGAGATCTATCATATCTGTGAAGAAACTAGTAGTGTAGGATCAATAGTTTCCGAGATAAACACTATTTTAGTTTGACAGCTGTCATCTGAAATGAAGATCTCTATGAGATCTATCATATCTGTGAAGATACTAGTAGTCTAGGATCAATAGTTTCCGAGATAAATCATATCTTAATTTGACAGCTGTCATCTGAAATGAAGATCTCTATGAGATCTATAAAAGGTTGACAGATGTCACGAAAATGAAAAGTAATCGAGTACATAAAATACGACATCAACTGTCACTTTGACACCTGTCACAAATCACACTTGTCTTATAAGACATAAACTGTCACTTTGACAGCTGTCACACCGCACACCAATATAATTTTATAGATTAGTTTAAAAAATCCCAAACAAGAAACGAAACTGAAAACTGCAACATCAACTGTCACTTTGACAGCTGTCACGTCTAAGGCCTTTCTTCAGAGTAGTAGTAATCAAATAGCAAAACTATTATTTGTAATATCGATGAAGCAGTTGATTTGTTTCCAACTCTAGTGCAGTGGGTGGAGGGGGAAACTTGAATTCCCCGTCCACCCACCAGTGGGACAGTCCAGTGGGTGGACGGGGCATCGCCCAAGATTTTCTACTTGAACTACTTCTAAACAGACGGGCATTTGCAAAACGCCCTACAAACCAGCTACAGCGACAGCCATCCTATGACAATAACAGGGACCGACAGCTTAACGTGCCCTACGAAGCACGGAAGCGCTCAGTATTAATGCCACTAGCGATCGTCTATCCAAGTTACGTCCGCGGCGGTCGTTGCTTAACTTAGTTGATCGTTTAAAAATGGCTAAGCAAGCTACTCTTGCCCGTGGCGTGTTGGGCTAGAATGTCACCCCCCGTCTCTTCCCTTGGGTATCGTAACAGGTGACCAAGGGTAATAAAGTGGATAGTGAGTAGCAGCGCTTTCTGAGCAACTGCTACTGCACAGCTTCCACCACCTCGTTGTTATTTAGTTCTTTGTTTCAGAGTCTGTGGGTTTTGAGTGCGGATTGAGGGCAATTTTTGTTTTCGTTAGGTGATTTTAACATAATCCTATGCTTCACAGGTGTTTTAGGGATCGCAGTTATAATGGTGTTAACTGCTTAGAAGGCGTTACTGCCCCCTTTCGGTATTTTCCGCTTATTCTAAGTTAACCTGAACAGCATTTTTGACCACATCATCACTCACCATCAGGTGACATAGTGGTCAAAGGCTAACCTATGCCAGCACTCCACGGGGCCATATCGTAACTTATGATGGTAAATAGATTGTAAGAATCTTGTTTTTAAGACGAAACTGAACAGAGCCATGATGCTAGAACTAAAATTCAGAAAGAGGTTATTCGAGCTGACTAGAAGAAAATCGGATGTAAAATCTGCTGACAAACTATATTTATAGGCTAGCTTAACTTATACCTACTTGATTTTTATAATAACGTAAAATTTTTGCAACTCCCATTAATAGCCAGAACACGTCTATGGTAGAAAATAAACCACCTACACATTTTGTGGTTCATTAAAGATTATTTTTATTTATCCACTTGTTCAAACCTGTCAATGCTGCCGTTACGCAAGACTGGGTTCTATCTCCGACTCTATTTCTCTTGCATATCAATGACATGCTGCAGCTCAGCGATATTCGTTGCAAGGCAAATGACAATACCTGAGATGCCTCATACTCGTACACCGGCCGTGCTTATATTTCTCGGGAAAACGTTGTCGAGAGTCGGATAAAACTTGTGTCTGAAGTCGAGACCATGTTTCGAAGAGGGGACGACTGAACTTAGTCCAATTTAACCGTAAGAAGACACGAGTGTGCGTTTTCCGCTAATTTATCCCCCTTTAAATACAACTCTGCGTTTCTAAGACACTTCCATTGCCACCTCAGCTAGCATCATCCACATATCGAGCGTCTTTCAATTTCGCTGTCACTTCGAAGATAAGGCTAAATTAGCCTCTAAAAATCTTAGTGTGCTCGGAAAAGCGAGAAGATACTTCACGTTGGCCCATCGCCTGCTACTTTATAAGGCTCAGGTTCAGCCTCACTTGGAGTACTGCTCTCACCTCTGGGCGGGAGCTCCCCAGTACCCGCTTCTTCCATTTGACCGCATTCAACGCAGATTGATTCGAATCGTCGACGATGAAGTTCTCTCCGACCGGCTCCACCCTTTGGCCCTGCGAAGAGATATTGTTCACTCTGATCACTGCACTGCATCTTTTACCACATCTATCACGGGGCGTGTTCTGAGGAACTGTTCAATTAACTACCTACAGCTGAATTTCGCCATCGGACGTCCCGACAAAGCCTGATGTTTCATCATTTTCATGTCGACGTCTGGAAGTCCACAACCTTGCGATTTTCTCGGCATTTTCTGCCTCACACTGCCACTATATGGAACCAGGTGACATCTGAAGTATTTCCAAACAGACACGACTTAGGAGCTTTCAAGAAGAGAGCAAATTCCCTCCCGCAACGCATTCTCGAAACCTCTGGTGTTGCGGATGTTCGTGGGCGACGGTGATCACTTACCACCAGGTGAGCCGTTTGGCCTCTTCCATAATACAAAAAAAAAGAAAAAGAAACATTGATTAAAATTGTATTAACAGATAAATAATAGATTTTGAAAAGCTGGTAAAATCTACTATTATTTGTAAATTTAGAAACGTTCCGAAAACCTTGATGATAATTTATAGAAAAAATGGAGAATAAAACATTGATATTGAATAATTCCAAAATTTTTATTTCCTTTAGTGGATATAATTAACATAAATAAATAATTAATAGCTCTAAAATACGTAATTTCTGGAATATTCACATGTTATTGCTTGAATATAAAAACTAATTAACTTAGCTTAGTAGCTACCTAAATATAGCTAAATAAATATTTTTCATCATTTACAAACCAGTTTAACAATGTTTTTTAAACTATATTTATTCGAAAATCATAGTTTTTGCAATACTGAAATAAATCTTAGTACATGTTTTGACAAATACATGAAACTTGGGTACTTTTAAAAACACATTTACTCTAAATATTTTCTATGCAAAAAACACTGAAATAATTCGTTTTGATTCTAATACGGTGTTATTGTTTTTTTGTAAATCATAGATACAAATTAGAAGTATCGTTTATTACGAAAAAAATATTTATAGCTGGACGGTAATACAAGTGGCACAAAAATAAAAACGCGAGGATGAGGTCTGTTCGAGGCAGTGAAATAAAAGTGTAGGGATTTTTCCTAAAAGCAAATTATTTAGAAAATATAAGTTCTTATAAATTTGTACTTAGTATAATTTACTTTTGTTTTGAGTTTTTAAACTGTCACGGTCATTAACATTCGTCTGCTCTTAGTGCCTACCATCCACTCGCATAGACTTCAGTTTACTCGTGATCATGGCGCTTGCAACAGTGCCGAAATATGGAGAGCTCATAACCAATCAAAAACACGGTAAATATCCCGTTAGTTATAATAAGTATAGTACTTTTGTTTTATCCAAGAATAACATTATTATAATATGTAGGTAGCATTTTTATTTATTATATTCATGGCTATTTTAGTCTTATTTATTTTTCTCTTATTGGGATGAAAAGTTGAGTGTAGCACACGGCAGCAAAATATTTTATTCCTCGGGCGAATTATTCTTAATCCCTCGCTGTGCACAGGATTCTATAATAGAATCTCTATCCCAATCTACAATTCATTTTCTTTTTTTTTATACAGGCTGGTTAGCACTTGACCACTATCTCACCTGATGGTAAGTGATGATGCGATCGATGATGTAGCGCGCTTACCCAGAAGGGTATCTATTCACTCGCGTTTTAAAGATCACCATATTGCACTTACGGAAACACATACTCATACAGGGTGTTCCATTCCCTGGCGGTTCGTATGATGAACGAAGACGCAAATCGCTTCGTTCGGGTAAATGGAACATCAACCATATAGCGGTGGCACTTCTGAGTGTCCCTGGATGTCCGGAATCAAATTATGCAGTTCCGTGGCACCCTCCCCGAAATGCATCCGATAAAAAACCGATAAACAAGCGACTTATTACTCATTATTGAAACTACGAAATTTAGGTAGATATTCCTAGTATAATGTACCTACTAATAACCATGTTCCCACGAATGTATATACATAAGTTAATAATAAACTATTTCCTATTTTTTTTTCAGATTTTCCACATTTTACCGTCTTTATATAAACTCTGAAATTATGTAATGATTAAACATAATGACTTTGTGATAGGCAACCTTCATGGCTAGGCAAGTCCGTGAACTATTACATAACCAGTAGGTAATTGCTTTAATCTTTGTAAGTCTTGCTGGAAACAACCAACGTAACCATATACCTACCTAAGTATAATAACTTGTCAATACCATAACGAAATGATACTTCAATATGATTTTTGTAGATTTTTTTTATGCCTGATAGGTTAGCCTTTGACCACTATCTCACCTTATGGTACCGTGATTATGTGGTGGAAGATGTTGTTCAGGCTAACCTAGAATTACAGGCATTCAAGGGCAGCTGCCGTAACACACCGTTAAGTGCTTGGCGACAGATTTTCTACTTGAGGGTGGTTGCTAGCCAGACGGGCATTCACAAAATGCCCTGCCACCATGCAAAACAAACTACACCAATTGAATTTAATTCTCACAATTTAGTAAGCTGATAATATTTTGTATAATTTACATTCCGGGGATTATGCCAGTTCCCGTATCGGTTTACATTAGATTCTGATGTAGGGATATACAATGATATAAATTTAAATTGATTATTTTATTAAATGTTAAAATACTTAGATAAGTTCAAAATTGAAAAATTGCGTAAAAGTTATGGTCGTAAAAGGTGTAAAAAAAAGTAGAAAGTACTAAATGGTGTAAGTAGTCAAAAAAGTTTACTAAAATAAATTAAGTACCTGATAATTTGAAAAAAAAAATGAATTTTAAAACGCATTATCGTGTTTTTGAAACTCTTGGGTAAACAGTGTTTAAGACGTTACAAATTTGAGAATAAAAAAACAACAAGTGCTATAAGAATTATGTCCTTTATTCCGTTTAATTGAAATTCTGGTAAGAATAATTCAAATATATCATAAGGTTATCGAAATTCAAAATAAAAGGATTGCAATAGTTCTATTTGGAACTCACTAATATTATATACTATTTAAGATTTAAGCACTATATATGAACTAGTACAAAATAAAACATCTATATCAACGCGGGCGAAGCTAGCTAGGTACCTTAGGATATAAGAGACTTTGATTCTAAACTACAACGCACTTTGCAAATGATAAGCACAATAGCGTTCATAAACGTCACAGATATCCTTGGAGCTGAAACTTAAATTAACAAAGAAGGTCCCCAAGCATATAGAAAGGTCAAGTTAGGTCACCACGGTGGAACGTTAAATATAGGATCGCATGTCTACAGTCAATGACGTCAAAATGCAAACTTTACTTCCGCCCTAGAAGCCTTTCTGTCGTAAGTTCACGATTTGACAAATATTTTACCAGCCACGTTATTGTTGAACTTATGTCAATTTGTGACTTATTTTGGTTTTATGCTACACTTTGACTGTAAAAAGGTGGAGTGGATATATTCCATACTTTTTTAATGCCTGATAGATTAGCCTTTGACCACTATCTCACCTGATGTAAAGTGATTATGTGGTCGAAGATGTTGTTCAGGTTTACCTAGATGTACTGGCTCTCAAGGACAGCTGCCGGAACACACCGTTAGGTGCTTGGTGACAGATTTTCTACTTGAGGGTGGAGCTAGCCCGGTGGGCTTTTGCAAAATGCCATACCACTATGCAAAACCACCTCTAACCAGAATAACAATACCACTTTTCCATAGTTAAGTATTAAAACTTATTCATACTAGTACTGTATCAGCCGGATTGTCCACTGTAGAACACAGCCTCCCCAACTAAGGGGGGATTTGCCATAATCCCCACGCTTGACAGGCATCTTAGGGATCGCAGTTTCAAGATATCAGTTCCTCTGAAAGCGCTGCTGCCCACCTTCCAGTATTTTAGTTATTATGTATTCATTTTTGAATCTTTTGAAATGCTGGCACTTGTTCATATCATATCATGGCTGACAGCATGCTACGCACGCCGCGAACTGGTAGTGGGCATTTGGACTACCTGGGGGCCTGTAAGGGCTTTTAGGTTGCCTTAATGCTTTCGTTCTAGAAGCTGCATTGTACTGTGTCATATATTTTATATATGATTTGTACTGTTTTATTAATAAAGGCAAACAACAGGCACATCATAAAAAATAAAAATACAATTTGATTATTATAGTTAATTCAAATGAAAAGCATGGTTGAAATTGGAACAATTTTTTTTTTGTTACCGGCGGTATGCCTATATTAACAAAATACTACGAACTATACACAACACTACAGCTAATACAATAAAAGCATTTAGATCCCTAAAAGTCATAGGCAGTCCCAATGCTCTAGCCTACTACCGGTTGGCAGCGTGCCCAGCATGCTGGCAGCATTGTCCCGTTGAATTTTAATGCTTATTCTTTGAGCCAAATACGAGTAGGTGCCAGCATTTTGATCACGCGTCGCATCGACCAAGCGCTCTGATAAGTTTTGGAAAATACGCTGAGCTTCCGGTCCCCGTCCTGAACGTCTGTACACCAAACGGCTCAAATATGTAACCCATACCGAGTTAGCATACTTGCGAAGTTTGAGTTGCTCCGCCGAAGTAGCCGCAGCGCCAGCCCTCACGTTGGTTTCAGAAAGATGTGACGGCGCTAATGTGTCTACGCATGTAGAGTCCCACACTAAGGGCCGTCCTTATATTATTAATCAATATTAAATTATCTTCTTCCTACAGCTGATGTCCTTAGCTAGTGATCACCGTACCTGTTTGGTAATATCAATATTATCCATTATGAACGCAACTTTTAACGCAACACCTACCCTCAACACATCCTTTATATTTCCTTGGCTATCTTGGGGGTAGAAAAATCTATATAGCTGACAGCTGTCGTGCATAAGAACGAGCCGAGCTCCGTGTAACTCCTCGTAAAATATCGTAAAACCCGACATTTCAACAATCGGCCACGATCCTCGCGCATGGAAATCAACCGAAATCATCAGCAAAAGAAAATCATCATATTGGAGAAGGAAGAAAGAACATTGCAGACGCGTCGCAATACATCCAGCATGCGGGGCGAGTTTCGAACCGCAGGTAGCCTTCCTATTGTTCTATTTTTCCCAACCTTTATCCTACTCATGTGGAGTCGTAACGATATGTCTTCTCTAAAGCGCAAAGAACAACACAAGAACATACTAAACAATATGTTTTCGCTAACAAACTTTCGGTAACTTCTAATGTTTTGAAAGGCTGCCAACGCATACTCGAGACCTCTGGTGTTGCAGATGTTTGTGGGCGACGGTGACCACTTATCATCAGGTGAGCCACCTGATGATAAGTGATGATAACCTGATAACCTGATGATAACCTCATTTCAACTTCTACTCTTAAAAAATAACAACACAAAGGACAATAAAACGACTTAATCATTGTTACAAGATTTGGCTACAGTTTTATGCCGCCCGCCTTCCTGACGATAACCTTCCATAAGAGTACTCTCGTGGTTATAATACGATTTCATCTACACCCTCTCGGGTAGTTAAGGCGTGACGATGGTAAGGAGCCATTTTCTTCGCCCAATGAGTAGCAACAACCTACTCATATCAACTAGTTATATCCGCTCGTTCCACTACGATGCCCTATTTCAGTCCCCCAGGGGACTGTACAACACTCACTATTCCACTACATCCCTTATTCGTCTTTTAAACCAAATAACAGGAAGTTATGAACCCGTCCACCAGAGAAATGTATGGCATTATTATAAAAAACCTTACCTATTATGTATTGTGTTTTTTTTCACGTGGTAAAGATACTCCATGCTTGAATAACTACATTTTGTTAAAAATGTTGTCGCCAAGGTACTTAGTGATATTAGTTGAGCTTTAGCTATACTTAAGGTTTAACATTCGACATAGTATTTTGGAGGGCAAACAATTATAGGGGGTTAACTTAATAATAGACAGGATTATGCCTCCTAACTTGGTAATATTGAACATATTTTATGAAACTTTAGCTTATCACATGCAGCATGCATGCATACTTTTCAGATAAAAAGTTTCCTTAATATTATACAGACTTTAATAAGCTTTCCAGTTGTCATAACATCTTTTCAATAGTTAGATTAAAAGTTAAGCAAGTATGCAGAAACATTAAAAAAAAACTAAAACATATTAACGTTACGGAGTGTCTACAACCAGAGCATAGTTCCTGATTGAAGATCAATGATAATAAAGGTCATTATAGTTTGCACTTCATAAACATATTAAATCGATATTGGGTTGTTGCAATACTCGCAATGTTAATATTTTATACTCATTTTTAACCAAAAAAAAAAAATTCGTCTGTTTTTTGTTCTGTTTCTCTCTCCTCAGAACTTTTCACTGGGTGAACCGATTTTGATGTTTATTGTTGTATTGACAGCTGATGTTTGTCTTGTAGTCCCATTTAAATTTCATCAAAATCGGTCAAGCCATTTTTGAGTTACACTCCGATAACTGAATAAATTTTTCCTATATTTCGATTTCGATTAAATCGATTCCGTAAGTAGCAAGGGCCGCTAAAAGGGGCGAAGTCGGTACCATGCACACTATATTGTCATAATAAGGACTTTTGAACCATCATGCTACCGACTTCAACATCACACTTTTAAGTGTTGAGGGCGGTTCCATTTTTAATATTGATCTTCCAATTACACCGTTGTCTTAATTATAAAATTTTATACTAACATACAAGTATGCATTAATTTTAAAAATAAAAAACCCGACTGCAAATTATTTGTTTTCGGTAAGCGTATTATCGTTCTATTTAAATTACAACTGCATGTTATGATTTAAAGCACTTCATTCGATGTGTTTGGAAGAAGAGTGTCACTTTCGCTATCAAGACGAATCTAATAGTATCTCATACAGTCAAATCGTATAAGCACTCTAAAAGTTATGGTGGAATAAAGAAACTCACAAACATACGTATACATGAATCCTGAAGCATAACACTCTTTTCTTCGGGCAGTTGTGTAATAATCATCACCGATGCATCACCTCGATTAGCTACATGCAACCAAACTGAACAATATCGCGGTAATCTACAATCGCTTCGCACGAAAAACTGAATATAAAATATTTACTCAGATCGATCACGGCTCAGATGACGGCAAAATATGGCATTGTTAGAATAGGCGTTGCTTTTCTCACGTATACTGCCTTTCACTTAACTATTACCAAACGCCACTGCAACATTATCTTTGCCGTTAACGGTATCATCGTTCATTTAATTATCATTCGTAATACTTTCAGATAGAGTTTACGATTTGACTTCAGGATCACTAAGATATGTTTGTAAATCGTTGGAATTATTGTTGTTGTCCATGCGTGGAAGTCATTTGTATGTATGTAGATTAGAGGTCATCATACCGTTCTATAGAGAGTTCTTACATTATTTTTGTTAGGCAGTTGACACATGAATATTGTTGCACTACTTTTCGATTGTAAAAGCCGCTCAAGAGAAAGCACGATTGTTGATAATGATGAAGTAAAAGTCATACACATTTTGTATGTTTCTTTATGAAAAGTACGCAAATTAAATCACGTTAAGTTAATAATAACAAATACTTTTAAAATATTTTAAGAAAACATCAAATTAATATTTTAATAAAACACTTATATCGTGAGAAATTTCTCGATCGTGCGCTCGAAGAGTAAAGACCTCCTGAGGATGCTTCGTGTAGAAACGAAACGCGTCGAAAATTCTTCCGGTTTGGCTGCGTGGCGTTTGTGACGTCACGTCGGCTTAGCAGGAAAATTAAGCGGAATTGTCACTAGATATATTTTTATATTTTTTAAGTGTTTTATTAAAATATTAATTTGATGTTTTCTTAAAATATTTTAATAGTATTTGTTATTATTAAAAATGGATTTCCGCAAAGTAACGCCTGAATCTATTCACGTTAAGTTATTGATTAATACATTATGTAAATTGTATATTACTTCTTCTACTATGTAAATAATATATGGATAGTTATGCTTGATTATTTTTGTTTAGTCTGGGTTGTATATAAAACACAATTAATTCTTATTTCAAAAATCTCGCAACAGTTCATCTTCATGTGAACCTTTTTCTATAATTGAATTTGTGTATGCGATTTTTATTTTATTTAAATATTACAAATTTAAAAAAAAATAAGAATACATATTTTAATCAAGTTGTTTTTATTAACCTATCATGAATACAAATTACACTTCATATCGTAAAAAAGTGACAAAGTTTCCTTGGGTTAGCGGATCAAATTTTGAGTTTGAATTGTATAATAAACATAGGCATGTTACTGTTACTGTATCAGTCGGATTGTCCACTGCTGAACACAGTTTCCCCCATTTAGGCGGAATTTGTCATAATCACCACTCTTGGCAGGCATCTTTGGGATCGCAGTCTGAGATATCATTTCCTCAGAAAGCGCTGCTGCCCCTCTGGTGTGTTACCCTTAGTCGCCTCGTACGACACCCACGGGTAGAGGTAGGGGCGGACATTCTAGCCCGGCACCTCACGGACAAGTACTCAAACATAATAAGCATCTACCAATTTTTGAAGCAATGATGGCCGAGCGGTAATAGCTATGGACTGCCATGCCGCAGTACCTTGTTTCGATCCCCACTGCCGGCTTGAGTTTCACCGCATGGTGGAAGGGTATTTTGCGATTGCCCGCCTGGCTAGCTACCACCCTCAAGTAGAAAATCTTTCGCCAAGCACTTAACGATGTGTTCCGGCAGCAGTCCTTGAGAACCAGTGAAATTACAGGCACATGAGACTTTACAAATGTGTCTCAAAGTGACGGGCTCAGTGCAATTCGTCACTTGTGATGAAATACATCTGTTATAGGCAGAGGTTAGTCCGCTTAACATCAGGTGGGCCTCGAGGTCGTTCCGTCACAATAACATTAAAAAAAAAACTGAAACTGTCGTTCGTGTTTCGCATCATCCGATTCTAGTTTTAAAGAGTCTCCGAATCAGAATTAGAAAGTACAAACTGAATAAATACAATCGAGAACACAAACGACATTGACAGATTCTAAAGTGCACAAAATCGTGGCTCTCTTACCTGGCGGGCCCAATACTCAGACGTTAACAAATGATCGTTTTTATTCTGCGCCCGCGCACCGGATGCACAGCGGTTCCTGTGAGAATGTCGAACTCGATTTTTTTATCCACCAAAAAGCGGATGTCCTTCGTCCGACTGGTTTATGAAAGGTGTTGAACATATGTCTGCATTGTTTAAACCGATTAAGTCTTCAATATTATAGATTTTATACATTATTTACATAGGTAGTAATATTTAATTTGACATACTTTAGGATTGTTTACTGGACTAACTTTTAAAATGATCCTCGAGGTGACAACGAGCTTGACTATGACCATGTACCTATTATAAAAAGCTTTACAAAACAGGTACATGGTAATACCAATAAATCGTATTTACATAATTTTACCACCATCGTCACCAAGTTCTCTAAATATTGCAGTACAGCATTGTATATTAATTTGCGGGTGGTTTAGACATTATGAAGTAGTGATGGCTCAGTGGCATTGGCTATGGACTGCCGTGCCGCAGGTCCATGGTTCGGATTCCGCCGCGGGCTAGAGCTGAGCTTCACCGCATGGTGGAAAAGCATTTTGCGAATGCCCGCCTGGCCGCCACCACCCTCAAGTAGAAAATCTGTCGCTAAACACCTAACGGTGTAATGAATAGATTCAGGCGTTACTTTGCGGAAATCCATTTTTAATAATAACAAATACTTTTAAAATATTTTAAGAAAACATCAAATTAATATTTTAATAAAACACTTAAAAAATATAAAAATATATCTAGTGACAATTCCGCTTAATTAACCTAACGGTGTTCTTCCGGCAGCAGTCATTGAGAGCCAGTGAAATTACAGGCACATGAG
Source organism: Plagodis pulveraria (assembly GCA_963890685.1). Classification (NCBI taxonomy): domain Eukaryota; kingdom Metazoa; phylum Arthropoda; class Insecta; order Lepidoptera; family Geometridae; genus Plagodis; species Plagodis pulveraria. The sequence continues at coordinate 16,325,320 of OY982959.1, forward strand.
GCTTAACAACTATGTCTCAAGGTGACGGGCGCAGTGCAATTCGTGACTTGACGAAATACATCTGTTATAGGTAGAGGTTAGTCCGCTTAGCATCTGGGCCTCGTGCTTGATCCGTCACAATTACATAAAAAAATGTCTAAATAACTTCGATGACGCGTCATAAGACGCGAGAAACTAACAGACGAAGATGTATAGTCCCGCACGTTCTATGCACGTTGTCCCACTCACCTACTTAGAGAAACGAATGCAATATTTGCCATCTATATCACAAGTAATTATTATAACTATATGTTCGAGGCACCTGTTTCTCAATCACCTGCCGACCCTGAGAAAGGACGTGTATTACTTCTCATTTACTAATACGTTTTTATACTCTATTTGCGCATTGGATGTCGTTGATTATCACTAACTGGTGGTATTTATTATAACTTATTATTATTTCATGACCTTTCTAGACTTTATTGTGGCAACAAAGTAGGTATATTAGTAACCTACTTGTTACATGACTGCCCAATAAAAGAGTGTTCTGTTTTCAGGGTTTATGTATGTATGTTTGTGAGTTTCTTTATTCCACCATAACTTCTAAACGGCTGAACCGATTTTAATGTATGAGATATAATTGAGATATCGTTAGATTCGTTTTGATAGCGTAAGTGACACTAGGGGTATGTTCCATTAGTCGCTAAGAACGTAAATTTCGATAATTTTGATCACATTCTGCGTCTATGGTTGTGATCACGTGATCGTTTGTAACTGTCATCCCCGTTCCATTTTTGAATAAGAACGCTAAGAATGCCACTAAAATTTGCCACTTCTGTCACTTTTGACATTAGATGTAGTGTTTAAGGCGAAAATAACGCCAAGACCCATGTGGAAAACTTTTTGGGAGTGTGATCGTTTTTAGCGTTTTTAGCGAATCTCACTCAAATGGTACGTACCCTAGGTACATGAAAAAATATAAAAAACAAATTGGCGCATCTTAGACTCCATATTAAGAGATCAAAAATTCTTATTTTCCCCACACGATGGGTATTTGCATACCCATATGGTATCAAAATGAAAGGCTTTTAAAACGCTTCCATAAATATACCTAACTTGTAGTTTTAATTTCAATTGGACGATAGTTAATAAATAAATTGCAGTCGGGTTTTTCACAATTAATTTATTTGAAATATATATATATATTCTGGTAGTAAGCCAAGTTTTCTCTGAATATTTAGTAAACAATTTTCTTGTCCTTCTCTTCATTACCAACCCATTGCAATCTTTTAAGTCGTAATTTAACTAAACGATTGATAGCGGACATAATCTATTGTGAATTTACTACCTACCATTATATACTCATGTAGATAATGATTCCATCATATATGAGATGATTATGTTTATAAGTAAATATTATTTCTATATACAACTATTGGCGCTTGATAATGATAATTGGAAGAAATGTTACAGAAAATTTTTGAAAACACAGCTCCTGAATGGACTCTTTTGATGGACACGTATGAAAAACACTACAAAATTCCTGAGGTGTTTCGTCATCCAGATATATTTCTATAATCAAAAAATCTAAAACGCTATACTTATAGAACTTACTGTGCCGAAAACAAACTTACCTAAAGACCAAACAATAAAAACTAACAAATATTATGACTTAACAAATGAATTAACCAAAAATGGTTATGTGGTTAATTTATATGCTGTAGAAGACAAAGGAAGGGAATAACCTACTAAAAGACCTTGGCCTGTCAAGAGCAACCGTAAGTTCCATCCTAGAACGTGTATTCATGGCGGCATTAGTAGAATCTTACCGAATTTGGTTGGGCAGGGGAGGAGGCTCGAGTGGTGAAAGGGAGCATCATAAAAGGGCCCCCTTTTTTATGTTATTGTGACGGAACAAGCTCGAGGCCCACCTGATGTTGAGTGGACTAACCTCTGCCTATGACAGTTGCAATTCATGACAACTCACGAATTGCACTGCGCCCGTCACATTGAGACACAGTTGTTTAGTTATTTCACTGGCTCTCAAGGACTACTGCCGGAACACACCTTTCGGTGCTTGGCGACAGACTTTCTACTTGAGGGTGGTAGCTAGCCAGGCGGGCAATCGCAAAATGCCCTTCCACCATGCGGTGAAGCTCAGGCCGGCGGTGGGGATCGAACCAGGGTACTGCGGCACGGCAGTCCAAAGCTATTACCGCTCGGCCATCATTGCCCTTAGCCTTAATCCCTAGGTTGCAAGTCCCAGGCACCTGGACTTGGGCCTCTTACTCTGCAACGCTATGGACCGCTATGGCACCCGCATGGTGAATCCATGGAATGCTGTCTCACTTAACAAATAATTATGAATTAAAACTAGCAAATTTTAATGCATAATTATTTGTTATGTAATAAAGAAGCAATAATAAATTATATTTGGAACTGTGTCAGTTTATTAATAGAGTGTTGGTAAAAAGGTGGGTGCATTCGCCGGCCGGTAGACAAAAGGTGTTCATGCCACGTGCGCGTGCGCCACCGCGCCGCGCCGCACTCAGGCAGATGTCGTGTTATTACTGCCACCCGCCTCAGGTGCAGAATAGGCAATAGTTAGTACCACAAGTCCTGCCTGCTACCAACACCGGCCTCCCGCCACAATCGCGTCGTCACGCCAAGCCACGACAACCAGTGTGCATGCAATCGATAATGTGCCTGCGCTCGTCATTTTGACGTAATCGATTTGGATGGGTCCAAATATTGGAAACAAGTAACTAGGTATTTAAGTAAAACACGTGACGATAATTTAGTTTAAATGGATCTCTGTGAAGCTCAGGGTACAGGTTTGAATACTATACATAAATATCTGGTCTTGGATTTTTGTTATACAGTATCTTGATGTGTGACCAGCCACGAAGGCGAAAAATGAATATTGATAGAACGGTTAGTAATCGTTAGAATTAGAAGTAAGTAGGTATAACTAAACAAAAATTCATGCATTCATTGGCGTGTTTTTTTCTTCTCTTCTGTACATAGTTATAGATAAGTATTCTAGTTTTTTATAGGTTTGGAAATCCTGACCAAACTTTGCAAGGTTTTCCACCTTAAGCTTCAAGTTTTGGTGCCCAAATTCTAGGCTAATTTATTTGGGAAACTATCTTTATTTTGGTCTGCGATGAAGAAATTACTTACCTACCTAAACACTTTTTTATTTTTAAATCTTCCTCTTTAATTAATATAACATCAGGTTCTCATAACACTGTATAATATAACTAATGATTTCAGCATATATCTGATGATGTCAGCATTTTTCTTTTTTATAATGTAATTGTGACGGAACAAGCTCGAGGCCCACCTGATGTCAAACAGACTAACCTTCGTCAGAAGTCACGCATTGCGCCCGTCACTTTCAGACAATTGTTAAGTCTCATGTGCCTGTAATTTCACTGGCTCTCAAGGACTGCTGCCGGAACACACTGTTAGGTGCTTGGCGGCAGATTTTGCACTTGAAGGTGGTAGCTAGCCACGCGGGCATTCGCAAAATGCCCTTCCACCATGCGGTGAAGCTCAAGCCCGCGGCGGGATTCGAACCATAGACATGCTGCGTGGCAGTCCATAGCCAATGCCACTGAGGCATCATTGCTTCAAAATCGTTAGAATTATAAGTATGTAGGTATAACCAAACATAAATTCTTAAATTCAAGGGCGTGTTTTTTTTTATTTCCTCTCTTCTGTACCTAGTTATAAGTATTCCATTTTTTTCATATGTTTTATAAATCCTAAACAAACTTTGCAAGGTATTCCACCTTAAGCTTCAAGTTCTGGTGCCCAAATTCTAGGCCAATTTGGGAAAGTTGAAAATCTATCGCCAAGCACCTAACTGTGTGTTCCGGCAGCTGTCCTTGAGAGCTAGTGACATTACAGGCGCATGAGACTTAACTATAATGTTTCAAAGTGACGGGCGCAGTGCAAGTCGTGACTTGTGATGAAATGCATCTGTTATAGGCAGAGGTTAGTCCAATTGCAAAATTGTTCTTGTTTGTAGTACAACGCAAGTGGTACTATAGATGTCGCTCCATCCCAATACGATGGTTAAACAACGATAGGAAAGATTCGAGGTATGACGTCATGTCATGTTAGCTCAATTGGTTAGAGCATACTCCGGCTCAAGGAGTGGATGGACGCGGGTTCAAATCCCGCACATGACTTACATTTTTCCTATCGTATATTTGTGATTTTGTAATGTAATCTGCATAGCAGGCGTTATTGCAAACCTAACAATAGTAAAAAAGAGGTTAGTCCACTTAACATCAGATGGGCCTCGAGCTTGTTCCGTCACAATGACAAAAAATAACTATTATTATTTTGGTCGTGTGATGAAGAAATTACTTACTTAAATTTCTTATTTTTTTTATCTTCCTCTTTATTTAATAAAACGTCAGTCTGTCATAACAATGTGTAATATATTTCATGATGTCAGCATAGTCATCATCATCATCAGCTTTATTCTCTATCCCCTGCTAAATATAAAGTTATGCTTTATGATGCCAGTCGCTTTAATAACTCTATTTATGTATCCATAGCAAGGTAATCTTATCAATATCAGACAAGGTGAATTAAAAGCACCACCAAACACAGGCCAAGAGTGAGTCTGCTCATTATATTAAACCAATATTTGGAGTTTTGCTTCAAATTCACACCAATAGGAGATGAAATAACTTGTTTATATTTTGTTTTAATCTGAGCTTACAAACTCCAATAACAATCAGCGTTTGAAGAAGCTCTTGTTTTTTTTTATGTTAATGTGACGGAACAAGCCCGAGGCCCACCTGATGTTAAGTAGACTAACCTCTGCCTATAACAGATGCATTTCGTCAACGACGAATTGCACTGTGCCCGTCACACTGAGACGTACAGTTGTTAGGTCTCATGTGCCCGTAATTTTACTGGCTTTCAAGGACTCCTGCTGGAACCTACTGTTAGGTGCTTGGCGACAGATTTTCAATATTTAAATAAAATACGTATATTGTTATACAAAACACGGAAATTCCAGTTTCCTCACTAGTATAGTTTCTAAGACACCGTAACACAATTGGTCTAAAATTTCCAACTTATACAGGCTACCCATAGTCTCCAAAGTTTGTCATAGTCCCTACCTTTGGCAGGTATATTCAACTTATGGGCAATATACAGTTAACTTTTACACATTAACACAAGCTAATCAAATTTAATTTTAATATTTAGTGTTGATCAACGTCAACAACAACTCCACAACATACCAAAACATCCAGTTTATTGCTTTATTCACTTACGAGAACAAGAGACCCATGACATACAGCAGACATATACAGCAGAGTGGCAATAATAGGGCCTTATTTTATCCTTTGTGTACGGAACCCTTCAACACAGCCATTTAAATTTATTTTTGCTGACCATGGAGGCCTAATAAACCCAAACAAACAACCCTATAATAAGGCGAGCGTGACAATCAGGCATGTTCTTTAATTAGCTTGTAATAAGTTAGTACTAAGTATGTAAACAGGACTTATAGAAATACCGTAACTGTATTAGATTGTGTGATTACTGAATGATGAAGTGAGTTAGAGACGACAAAGTATTAGAAGTATTTTAATATAATGTGGAATATTTACATAAGCTGAGGATGTCGGCAAACTTGCCAGAACGTAATATGTCTAGATGTGTGATATCATCGTGCATTAGTAAGAGACATCGTATCCCAGATTTCACTTGATTAGATCTGGTTGCATTATTAAGAGACATCTGTACTGTAACAGCCAGTTCAGCTCCACCGGATTTTGGGTGAGGTAAGGCCCTTTTATAGCCCGGGAGGGAGAAGTCCTGATACTGGCGCAGAAGGCAAAAAGGGCTTTCTACATCCGTCGGGCGCCTAATACGCACCGCTACTAAAAGAGGGGTTGACAGCGAGCTCATGGGCACCACTATGGTTCGGACAGCAACGTTGTACCGTTGAGAGTGAGCCACACGGAAAAATATTCCGTGACTAGAAAGAGAGATATTAATCGGGAAACTGTAACAGCCAGATTGTCCACTGCTGAACACAGCCTCCGCCATTATGGGGGGGTTTGCCATAATCCCCAAGCTTGGCAGGCAACTTGGGGATCGCAGTGTAAGATATCTGTTCCTCAGAAAGCGCTGCTGCCCACCCTCTGGTGTGTCCCTTAGTCGCCACTTCGCACGGGTAGAGATGGGGGTGACATTCTAGCCTGGCATTCCACGGGCCCATACTCACCATTAACCCCATTAAGATACATCGTATCTCACATTTCACTGTATGAATATATGAATTCGTATCTAAAACATATTTCCATGCTAGCTTGCACAGGGGCCGATCCCACTGCCTCTGAGAGGATAAAATTTAAAGGAACTCAGTATTTAGAAAAACCTCTCTCCGTCTCAGTTTTTGGCCTTAACCAGATGTACACTACATCAGAAGATCCTAAAGATGGTGCAAGATTTTTTCTATTGATTTGTGTGTACTGTATACAAAAGACAAAAAATCTGGTACTCATGATGCCACCCTATACGTTTTGAGTATCCCCATGTCACCCTACCTCACAGCGAGGACAACCATCATTAACGTTTACTATTTTTTACTAAATTGTCTAGGCTTAAAAGAAGCTCACTGTTTTTCCATAGCTGACAACATGTCAAATTATATGTAAACGTAGAAACGATAAGGCAAAATAGACTTATAGTAAAAGCCATGGGCGTTAATGTCGAATTATCTACATGAATCATTCCTAACTTAACTTCTTTTGGATTTGTTCTTCGACAAATGGTGATTAAGCTTAAGAATTGGTGAAAAACCCAAAAGACGGATCAAACTATTTTCAACTAATTTTATATTATTTTTTTTTATTATAAATATATTACTTATGTAGTGCACAAGTAAATTGATTTTTTATACATATTTATTATCCGTACAAGTATTTGCAAGTATAAAGTTCGCATTTGGGAAAATTTTGTTCTAGGCCAATAACACGAAAATCATCTTTATGTACTCGCAAGTCTTTCAATACAGTGTACGCATCGCCTAAGGTTCCGTCATCCAAATAGCAAACGTTAAGTTTTGATTGGAGACGTTGAATTATTGAGTGGATGGCAAGGCTAGAGATGGCTAGTCCCAGAGGATCACCCTGTTGACATCCTACGGAAGATAATATAACGTTATTTTGGTACTTTAATTTTGACGGTTTGCCGTAGCATTGCCAAATAAAAGAGAAATAAAAAATATTCCGGTATTTTATCTTATACATCCAAACTCCAAAGGGTGCCTCTATCTAACGAGTTGAAAGCATTTTTAACATCCACCTTAAAAGCACATCTTAACAATGTTGATCAAGAAATGTGCGAAACGAATGAACAGCAGAGTAAATAAAATAAAACTAGGTATTAGTGTATGTGAGAAAAAAGTTGGTTGGTTATACAACTACAAAGGTCATTAAAAAGTTCAACGTTCAAAACTATTCCTAGTATTAAACAAAGATATTATACGAAGTATAGAAGTAGTTGAACTATTTAATGGTTTCTTGTTATGTACTCCTGCTCCGTCTGTCTTCATATCCACAACCATTACAGTTCATCTTGTGACACCGAGCAGTTCCGCAGTCGACTGGTGGCCCCTCCGCGAACCTACCAAGTTTTAGAGTCACCTCTGCCTACTCCTTCGGTGGTATACAGGTGGTATTAAACAGTGACAATCACGATTACAATACTAGGAATAAAGATAAAATAGCGGTGCCAGGTTTTAGATTAGCAAAGACTAATAAAAGGTCCTTCTTAGGTAATTATGTGCGGTTTTATAATAAAGTTCCCAAACATATTACAACGCTCACACAAGGGAAATTCAAGTTGCATGTGAAAAACATATTGATTAAAAATCCTACTACACAGTTTCTGATTACTTAAACGAAAAAAAATGCCTGGACAATTCCGCCTCTGCCAAGCTATTGCCTGTCACCTACATAATTTAAACAAATATTGTAATAACTCTATTATATAGTAAGTATGTAACACATTGTTAAAAGATGCATAAAAGAATGGCCACGAGTTTCTTGCCCGTTCTTCTCGCAGTGGCTCTATACAATTTATTTGCTGAACGTGACAGTACAATGTAGAATATTTCAATACTAAAATTTGTAATTGACCTTCATAAGAGCGTCGTGGACGCCTAAATTAAATAAATTATTTTGACTTTGACTTTGACTTTGTATACGTCACAAACCCAACTATTATCGAACTCATTATCATACGTTATTACTTATCGATTAAGTAGGTATAACCCGACCGAGTGGCATCGTACATCCTGTCGGCACACCACCGTTATCGAAAGTACCTACCGCCGCCCCGTGGAGTGTTACAAGTACTGTACAAGCTTAATGAAACAGAGTGAAGGTTCCGTACAAAGTTGGCTAAGTTTTGAACACACACTAGGAAATGATTCCCCATATTATTTGATCTTATTGCACACAATGTTGGTCCATAATTTTTCAGTAGCAGTAATACCGCTTATTTTTACTAAGACTTAGGTCGTGCTAATAAAACCAATCTTAGGTTAGTATTCATAATTTCAGTCAAAATAGGATCCTAAGATGGATCTCAACTTTGAGATGTATTCATTAATACAAGCCTTAGATTTGGGTATACGCTCAAGAGATATCTCTATACCGAACTATTTATAAACCAATCTTCAGATGGAATTTGAAACCTCACTATGAGCTGATAACTCAAACCAATCTCAGCTCAAAAGAGCGAGCTTGAGATGGGATGGAAAAAATATTGAATTGTGAAAACATGAAGTGATTATAGGTTTTGGTATTATCTATTTTCAATTCTTTGCATATTTTTAAGAAGCACTATAGGTATACCTCGGCGGAAACAGCCATTGCCTATCTCGTGTCATTGAAGTCCTCGCCTGCGACTCAACCTTCAAACTCATTCTCTTTCATATTGTAATGAATAACAGTAAAAAACCAGCTTTGTGGTTTAGGAGAGCAAGATAGCAAATTGCTTTACAAAATATTGTTCATTCACTTATCAGTATAAGACCTTCAGTACTGGTGTAGTCCTTGCAGTGCGTTACTTACCTCATTTGCATAGAAATGAGATCCGTGAGCATACTCGGCGGTACCCTCCGTCTTCTGACGCCTTCTTTGCTTAATTACAAGACGACATATGAGATTTTAAGGGGTTCATGATTGAAGTGCGACTCTCCTTTTTTACATAGGTTTAATTTGAAATAGAATTAATATTTGGGTTTGCTTTGATTCTATGTAAGATGTCAAAATTATTCGTGTAACAAATTTTAATTTAGCTTTAATAATGTTTAATACCTAATAATTTTATTTAATTAGGTAAGGCTGTTCGCAACCATCACAGGGGGTGACATACGTAGGCGTGGACGAGGTATTATAAATGTTAAAGGTCATGTAACAACTTCCCAATTTTGCCTATTCCGCCTGAAGTCTTAACCTTATTAGTCCCTGTCGTCTCCACCGAGTCAGTTGGCTAGATCTTGTACATCTGCATCAGTCGCCTAGCTGTACTGAATGGATAGAGTGCCGAAATTGGATCAGGTACAAGATTTTGACTTGTATAATCACGGATGGACAACACAACGTAGCCGCACTTCCATTTCCTGGGTCTCTGTGGTAGTATTGGACATGCAAGACTGAGAGGTAACTAAGCGTGCTCTTTATGGGATCTAGAAAAAACTCTGTATATAAGATAGGTAAATATATATAAATCTGAACCGCTTTTTTATAACAATTGATCTCATGTAAAACATACTGACCACTTTTCATCTCTTCCAGCGAGAATATTAGGAATAGGATATAATACGAAAATTTAGTTTTCTGCCATTTAGTTTCATGTTAACTGTTTTCTAAAAAGATGTGCTCCAATATTTTTCTGCATGACATTGTTAAGAATTACAAATTTTGATAATTTTAAAGTGAATGAAACTAATTCTTATAATTTTATTTAATATATTTTTTTGTCAAGAACATAAAAAGATAAAATGCAATGGTGGACTTTAATTTGAGCCCATACTTGTAAATTTTTATTAAAGTTATGAACCAGTCATCGCATTTTTTGTTTTCCCGTGTCATAATTTTCTATTAAACTACTATAATACTGCAAAAGTTCATCTTTGAAAACTAATTACTTTTCCTCTGGAGTTTTTGAACACCAAATTTTGTATTGATGACCTGAAAATATATTTTCGCTGGCAACACCCAGAACAAGTAAGGTCTGATATGCCTGAAATTTTACTGGTTCTCAAGGACTGCTGCCGGAACAGTTAGATGCTTGGCGACAGATTTTCAACTTGAGGGTGGTCGCTAGTCAGGCGGGCATTCGCAAAATGCCCTTCCACCATGCGTTGAAGCTCAAGCCCGCGGCGGGATTCGATCCATGGACCTGCTGCACGGCAGTCCATAGCAAATGCCACTGAGCCACTGCTTCAAAAATATTAAATGTCATCTTATAATATCAGCTGAATCCATCACTTTCAATAAGGGAAGAGCATTGGCTATCAAAGCAACTGTCACGAAACAAGCGTTTTCTTTTACCAACTAATCATAATAAAACCTCAAGACCGCATAAAATAATGATTTCTGCTGATCAGTCCATCGTTGGCATATAGTTGCTGGCCCAATTACTTCAGCTTCAGTTTTATAGCTCGAATTACTTACCTACTGTCCGTGAGCTTTCATTTACTAATTGATGTGGAAAATCCATTTTGCTTTTATGATTATAACCTGGGTTGAACGTCCTTGTTTGCAAAGAGTTTTTCGTTTACAATATCAACCATTTTTCTATATGTATATGGAAAAATCCCACAGATTGAAAAGTATTAGTTGTGTTTTTTGGACTTATTTATCAAGCCCTGTCCTATATTTTTACTAAAATGAACCCTATCGACCAGTAGTGTTTCATTTATTGCTGATGGCAAAGCATAAGCATATTTGTACCATAAAAAAACACCATCACGTTTGTATATTCCCAAAATGATACGCATATGTATCTCTAAACCAATATTTCGCCATGTATTGCTTAGAGTTAAGAGTAGTCTTTGACCACTATCTTAGCTGATCGTAAGTTATGATGCGGTCTAAGATGTTCTTCAGACTAACTTTTTTAGGTTAGTCTGAAGAACAGTCAGTAATTTTTCAGTCAGGAGTCAGTAAAAAGTTACTGACTCCCAAGGACAGCGTCAGAACATACCGTTAGGTGCTTAGCAACTGTACATGAAGGTAGTAGCTATATAGACGGGCAAAATTCCCTACTAAAAAGGTTTTTTTAAGTTTTTCAACAAGAACTTTGTTTTCTAAAACAAAATAAGGCAAAGAATTTAGATCAAGATGATTTAAATTTTTATTGAATTACGAAGAGAAAAGTTTGGCAATTATGAATGAAGAATGATATCTGGCAAATGTACACCACGAGCACGCTGACCAATGTCGATTCTTTCATCTTAATTCTTCGTTTTAGAAAACAAAGTTCTTGTTGAAAGACCCTTTGTTATTCGCAAAATGCCCTACACCATTCCATCGCCATGAGATCATTTATTTTTTTATTTATTTATTTAAGGGAAACCAACAGTTGAAGTAACTTATAACACTTATAGTAACAGAAAGCAAATTATAGATTTTCACGTAAAGTGACAACATATGTACAAAGTGCGAGCAACAACAACATCGCTTATGTAACAGATGTATGTGAAAAAGTAAACTATCCAAAATACTTGGGAAAATACCTTAAAAACAAAAAAAAAAATATAATATCAAAATTCACTTACAATTGAGTTTAAATATCACCTCTGAAGAAAATAGTACTCAACCGTTGTCTGGCTGAATTTACGCTCGTACAAAATAGATCTAGAGCATTATGTCTTCAGATTTTACAGAATTCATTGCTAGATCACCAAAGAAATTAATTTTGTCTGTAGTTAGTTCCTACAGTGGGAGATCACAAGACAAAAACCGGGACTGATGTCTTAGCCTGCTCTCCGATCTAGCATGGAAGCGCTCCGTTATGCCACTAGCGATCTCCCTTCCAAATAATGACCGCTGTAGATGTTGCTCACTTGTAACGAAATACATATTATGTTATGGGCTGAGGTTACTATGCATTACCAGATTTTGAAGCGTATCGAATCGAAGTTTGCTTAGCTGTTCTTAACCGATTAGCAAAGTTAAACAATGTGCTGCGGTCATGAGTTGTATGGGTGACCGCTAGTGACATTTCTATCGAGCACTTCCGTGCTTCGGAAAGCTGGAGGCTGGGAGGAATTCTTGGTTAGCCTGAACAACACCTTCGACCACACCATCACATACCATCAGGTGAGATACTAGTCAAAGGTTAACCTATGAAGCAAAAAAATCAAAATAAGGCACGTTACGCCGTCGGTCCCGGTTGTTGTCTTAGGATGGCAGTCGTTATAGCATGGCGGTAGGGCGAATGCCCGCCTGGCTAGCTACCATCTACAAGTAGAAAATCTGTCGCCAAGCATCTAACGGTGTGTTCCAGCAGTTGTACTTGAGAGCCAGTAATTCTAGGTTAGCCTGAACAACACCTTCGACCACATACCATCAGGTGAGATAGTGGTCAAAGGCTTACCTATATCAGGCATAAAAAATAAAAGTAGGGCTTGTGTTTATTCCGTCAAAACCCTATTTGAAAGCTGTGAAATTTGTGAAAAATTTCAAAGTCTGAGATATGAGATATTTCTTTAGCTATACCTAAGTATATACGAGTAGTCTTTTTGATGTCACTCATAATCCTGTTAAGGAATAATGAAGAAGTATTCCACAAAATTTACATAAGCGCCCTATTTCGAATGACGTAAGCTGTATCAAAGCTATTGTTGTTCATAAAATCACTGAATACTAGCTTCTTACCGCGACTTCATGGGCGTAGAATTTAGTTATGTTGCGCTTTATCGCAAAACGAGCTCTTTGTACATTATGAAAACAAGTAGGTTTACCACGTTTTTTTCCTGGATCTTATGAATATGGAAGCAGCGATAGTCTAGTCGCAATGGCTATGACCTGCAAAGCAGGAGGTTTATTGTTCAAATCCCAAAGCTAGCTTATGCTTCTCCGCATTGTGGTATAATGCTGCGTTCACACGTGCGCGTTCAACATGGCATTCAAAGTGTGAAAAGTCTTGCTTGGTGCACAACGCGTGCGGCTTTGTTTGTCGGGCTGCTTGCTGAGCTACTTGCAGGCTGCGTGGCGCGTGACGGAACGCAAGCAGCATTGCACTAACTGGCGTTCCGCGGTCCGTGTCAATAGTTTGCATGGCACGCAAGCTCGCGCCAAACTACTTCCCGGGCTGCTTTCCAGGCTGCATAGTGCGCGTGTGAAGACACATAGCTCGCTTGGCCCGCAGATGTGCGCTGGGCTGCATCCAGAGCCGCTTGCCGGGCTGCTTGCCGAACGCAGCGTAACATCTTGCCCGCCTGACTAGCTATACCTGCTATGTGAGACTAGTTAAACTAGTGGTACTAGTTAGGTGAAAATTTACCATTACAGCTATTTGGCATTCAGTTCGAAAAGAACCGAATGGTCTAATGCGTGATGATGGTTAAAGACCTGACGTCATGACTCTGCTTCCGTGGAAGTTAGGTCGGCCCTTAGTATGGGATGCCACACATCTTTCTGATACCAACCCGAGGTCTAGCGCCGCGGCTACTTCGGCAAAGCGTTGGTATTAACGCAAACCAAGAAGAGAAGCTATGATGGCTGAGCGGTAACAGCATGGATTGCAGTGCCGCAGTACCATGGTTCGATCTCCACCGCGGGCTTATGCTTTAACGCATGGTAGACGAGCATTTTGCGAAAAAAAACCTATCGCCAAACACCAAACAGTCTGTTCCGACAGTAGTCCTTGAGAGTCAGTAAAATTACAGGCATATATTTATGAACCTTAACAACTGTATGTGTCTCGGAGTGACTGGCGCAGTACAATTAGTCATTTGTGACGAAATGTATCTGTTATAGGTCGGGTTTACCGCTTAACATCAGGTGGGCCTCAAGCTTGTACCTCCACAAAAAAACCTTTTATTGGGGGAGGTATTTATTTATTATAGTTTTGGTGGGCTGTTACAAACCCTTACCAAACTATCATCTTAATGTCAAAGATTTTTTTTGTAATATTTTTTCTATTATTTATCTTGTCTCATCATTATTAAAGATTGATAATTTTAATAAGACTTAATGAAGAATAGAACGTTATCCGAAGTTATGATGATGATAGGCGATAAAGTATAGGTACCATTTTATGCTATATAATCTGCCTATATATATTTATTTGTAGTTGTCAACTAAATAAATGTATCATCAATATAAGTTCATGTTGTCATATCTATTTACGTGTAAAGTTAGAACACATGAAGTACCATCTTCATAGACGCAATCAGCGTTAATTATCACAATAGTAAATCGTTCCATGGCACACATACATTGTTTACCCACACATGATTACATGCCATACATTCGCATCAGCATTTCAGGGCACGTGGGTGATCCCCCTTGACCCTTCTGATAGGGTTGCCACTGTTGTCATGGAGATTCAGTCCGATGTTAGGTTCGGCTGTGTAACAAAAATATTACTTACATCTTATATATTGTGAAGCAATGATGGCCACATTTGTAATGAAAAATGAAGAAATGTAACTGAATAATGCATATTTTAGGTTACAAATAAGAAATTGAGAGATATTAAATTAAACAACAACGTTTCAAAATATACAGACATAAAATCGTCATGATTTGTGGCATGGTAGGTACCATTATTGTTTTTAGTACTTCGTATGTTTCAAACTTTCGCCTGCCTCTTCAGCCAATTTAAGTTATAGTGAAACTTACAATACCTACCTAGGTATATATGCATTAAGAAGTTACTGGAGTACAAAATTTTATGGCCAGGGCGGGAATCGAACCTGTGTCCTCTGATATTGCGTCGGATGCCTAAACCTCCTCGGCCATCTGGACTCGGCATTTCTAGCCCAAATTTCGTACTAAATAATTTTGTACACCAATAATTTGTTTAATATATTTTCGCTTTGCAGGCGTTATTCATGTAATCATAATTAGAAATATAGAAAGGTAGCGACATCATACCGAGAGTTATTGCAAAAACACTTCTTTCGATCAGATGAAGTCAAGTAGTCTGGTTGATGGCCGCGCACCGTCCCCTATGACGGTTAAAGTAATACAATTGGAGCACAAAAAAGACGCGATATTTCGGTAGACGCGGGTTCGATTCATAACATTTTTTACTAATAATTTGTTAAATATATATGCATTAAATTTACGTTCCTAATCATTTTAATGACGATCAGAACAGAAGCTCTAAAGTTGTCGTCAAACACATTTACATGCATTGAGTATTACAATATTATTTCTTTGTTACCCACAGATGATTATATGTATACAATATTCGCATTAGCGTTTCGGGACACATGGGGTGACCCATATTGACCCTTCCAATAGAGTTGCCATGACACTGTTGGCAACAAAATTCCATACAGAGGGTATTTATATTAGGTACATGGATAAACCTAAGTTTATCGACGATTGATATTTTTTGCAACAGTCCTCTGTGCAGTCCTGCACAGCGCTACTGGGGCAGAGTGGTCGTAGTATGACAATGATACTCCGTAGCTAGTTTTTGCTCCTTAACACTGAATCCTCGTGATGCTTCTCCGTATACTGCGGTTTCAGTGCCGAAGCTTACCCCAATAGAAAAGGCTGTGATGCTTGTAATTAGGTCTGCCAGTGCCAGTGAATTTTGAAATTGAACTATATAATGCCAATTTGGCATCTGAACAGAATCAAAACGAGAGAAATCAGAAACAACAATATTTTGGTATGCCTTTATTATCGAATCTCTGAAAAGTATTTACAACATCAGGCAGCGTGACCAGCTTGCTGCTAGCATTGCCCTTTGATTGGCATGCAATGCTTATTCGTTGATCTTAATAAGTGCCAGTATTTTAATCAAGCGTCGCATCGACCACGCGCTCGGATAAGTTAAGAAAAAGCAATAATAAAAAAAAGACTTCTGTACACCCAATGTCTCTACTCCTTATATAAGAGCCTTGCCTTTGACGCTATAGCTGTGGCAACTTTCTCCATATTTTTTTCTCCAATGCAATCTCCTTAACATCTTTATAAGAGATGTCATTTGGTTTTTTATTTATTTGGCCCATGTCGCTATTCCCGGTCTTCCTCTCCCTCTCCTTCCTTCTGTAATGCCTTCCATGATATTCCTTATGAAGTTTTCATGTTGTATAAATGGGCATATCATCTTTTCTCTCCTACTTTCAATAATTTGAAGTAGTTGTCGCTGTTCTATTACGTCTTGTCTTCATTTGAGATATTTTCTGTCCAACTGATCTTTTCCATCCTCGGCAATACCATATTTCAAATGATTTCAGTGTCTCTCTATCTTTATGTGTCATAGTTTACGTCTCATTCTCATATAGTGCATCAATTCATAATAGCATAAGTTTTTATGATTTTAGCAGCCTTAACGATAACGATATCATAAGCCAGGCTTTAAGAAGGGCCAATGGTACAGCTATTCTTGCCCTGATTTGTCTTGACGATGGTAAAATACCTTATGGTATTACTCCCTCGGAACTTAGGGCATTTATTAGCGTTGGACGTTACATGCGTTGCGCTTACTACAATAAAATATCGCCTAATAGAGTAACAGTCATAGATTTTTTGCTCCAAGGGATGGAAAGCAGAGAATCCTGTTTTCAGACAAGGAACCCTAAATATATGATGGTGAATTTGTCCCGTTAGTTTGTTAATTAACCATCTGCATAATGACACATCCGTATATTTCTATCGCCACAAAATTTAAAAAAGACCTTCCCTCTACTTTGATTTAACATCGGAAACCCTGAACCTTGAAAAACTTAAATTATGAACATACTCTCTGCCTTATCTTGTTTATTCCAGAGTTATCAACCCTACCACGCCTCCCACCGCCTCTTTGAAGCTAATGCCATTACAGTAATTAGGATATGCTTGGCCATAATTGATGCAGTCATAAACTACGTTCCTAGTTCCAGTTAATTATTATGAGAGAGCCGAATTGTGTTTGAGTTAGGCACCTGTATGTTTAGGGCAGCTAACTGTAGAGTTCCCTACATACTTATATAGCTTGGAAATAACTTTATATATAATGAACAGCGCAGTAAAAAAAATTAAAGATATAAGAATATTATCAGCATCATCATCATATCACTAGGAACTAGGATAAAATAGTGGTGCCATGATTTATTTATAAGAGTTTCATAGACACCTGAATTGAATAAGTGATTTTGACTTTAACTTGGATAACTTTAGTTCTTCGGTGAATTTCCTCGTGCCGGATTCAACCACACAAAGAGGGAGTACAGATCGCTCTTCAGCAACTTTGAACCTTTACAGAAAAGTCATAGTTCATTACTGTCATCACTGGCAACACGCCCTGTTTTAAGACTGTTCTTCAGGTTCTGCGTATTTTAGATGAAAATACGTCGTGTAATTTTGAAGCGCTAGTAGCGAAGTTTGCTTAGCTGTTCTTACCGATCAGCAAAGTTAAGGAACGTCCGCCGCGGTCATGAGTTGGATGGGTTACCGCTAGCGACATTACTACTGAGCGCTTCAGAGGGCACGTTAAGCCGTCGGTTCCGGTTGTCGTCTTAGGATGGCAGTCGTTATAGCATGGTGGTAGGGCATTTTGCGAATGCCCGCCTGGCTAGCTACCACCCTCAAGTAGAAAATCTGTCACCAAGCACCTAACGGTGTATTCCGGCAGCTGTTTTGAGAGTGATTCTAGGTTAGCCTGAACAACATCTTCGACCACATCATCTCTTACCATTAGGTGAGTTCGTTGTCAAAGGCTAACCTATCAAGCATTAAAAAAAAGTCCAAGTTTTGTCCATGGGTCTTTATCGAAGTTGGTAGTTCACCTAACTAGACAATGATCCACAACTTCTAAAGTATCATACCTAACCACTACTACTATGGATAAAAATGGGGCAAAAAACCCGGTAGGATAACAAAAATACCGGAGCCAAGAATTACGGTGTCTTGTCCCTGTCTTTAGACTTTCAATAATCACATGACGTTCAAACGTTACTTTCTAGATTTATCTCCAGTTCGACAATCTTATGATCCTCCTTGAGCTTGCAAACGTTGTGTGTTGCAAAGGCGAAGGGTCTTCGTTTTTATAGGCCAGTAATCAGCCAGCCAGTAATCAGATGCCTATTTGTAGCGTGTGAAGAATCCCGAAAAAAAACTGCACTTCCTGCTCCAACCGGGCCTGAAATAAAGGTGCGGTCGGGGAATAGGTACATAGTTAACGGTAGTTATGTAGTAGTAACGGTAGTATCCCACTATGGGGGATTTTATGCACATGAATAACATAAATTAAATAATAATATGCATAACATTGTATTCAATCATAATTCATTTACCAATTGAAAAATATCTAAGGCTTTAGACGATTTCTTCTCCCAGTCTTTTTCCACGCTAAGGGGGTCAACAAAGCTTGCATTCTTCTACTACTATGTTTTATTACTTCTGATCACATCACTCACACCTCTCATACACATAAGTATCCTTCTCCAAGCAGTCCATCCATACCTTCCTCGGCCTTCCTTTGCACCTTCTTTCATCCCTACTCATGACATAGTCTTTATTATTTTATCTAGTTACACCACAAAACCAACCTAACAATCGCATCACAAGGTGCAAATTAGTAATATGATTAAAAGATGCACCCGAAAAGTAACTTTCACATTCTTATTAATACCAACATTTTTTCTTAGTTAACTTTTTCAATAAAGTAATGGAAATAAGTAAAACAATAATGTAGGGGCGTGAAAGCGGTGACTAAACAGCGGGTGGCTAAAACGTTAAACTTGTCGACGATGACGCGAACGTTCATTTTTGTTACAATTCCTATTCAGGCTTTTTATTAAAACTAAATCATATCTATGTGTAGGAAGATGGTGACCTACTAAATAAAGGTTGACGATCTATTTATTATTTAATCATTTAGCCTTATCTTAAACAGTAATTAGACACCAATGTACAGGATATTATTCCTAACACTAACAAAAATATTAAAATATACATGTACCCGGGACTAATGTTAATAAATATTTAATTAAAATTGGATAGGTATTGTGAAAAACCTTACGTGATCAAGTAAAATAGTTAGACGAGCAAGCAACAAACCCGAAAAAAAACTTGTCAAAGACATTTTTGCACGGTGGTAGGGCATTTTGTGAATGCCCGCCTTGCTAGCTACCACCCTAGTAATTCTAGGCTAGTCTGAATAATATCATCGACCACATCATCACTTACCATCAGGTGAGAGAGTGGTGAAAGGCTACCTTTATAAAAAAAATGTCAGCAATATGTATATGTCATGAATATAATGCAATGACTATTTATAGAGCTTATGATATTTCCACAAGTTTGCTAGCTACCTGCAATTTTGCCGGCGAGGTATGTGGATTACGATATACGTGAGATTTGTTCCTATAATGATAATTCAAATTTCATAACGTAAAATGTTAGTCCAGTAAAACTTATTTAGTGCAAGTATTCCAGTAAAATCGGTTCTATATCATACGAATGGTTTGTCCATCAAATAGAACTAACAGACTCTCGTAAATATTACATTAGCAGGATCACGTAATAGATACAGTAGGTAGGTACCTTTTATTCTGCGACAGTACCTGCAACCATAGTATAGTCAAGAGTTACTACGTAAACTAGCTCAGAGATCAATACTGGTTCATTAGTGTGCACAGGATTGTACCAATGAAATGTAGTATGGCTATTTCTTGTAATGAGTAGAGATATTTAGAATGGTAACTTTGTGACTAGAGTTAGTATATTTTACTTATTTACTACTATTTTCTTGATTTAAATATTTAGTTTGTTGGATGTAAAATATTATGTTAGGATTTAAATCTAGTGGTTTATTAGGTGAGCGAGTGTTATTGAAACACTCATCGACACTTTAATATCAGCAGATGTAAACGGTCATGGTCAAACTTAAACCTGTACCTTTTATCCTAATATGACTATTTCAAAGAGATTTCGATATTAATATCGGGACTTTTCTAAATACTTAAAAATAACAAATTAAGTGCAAAAAATCCATGAGCAAGATTTGTAACCTCCTGGGATCCATTATCTACTAATTTAAGCTGCCGTAGTACTAAAACATCGACTTACAACTGGGCTCTCAGTAGGTACTTATGCCTTTATTAGACGAATTACTGTATCAGCCGATTGTCCACTCCTGAACACTACCTCCCCCATTAAGGAGGGATTTGCCATAATCCCGACGCTTGGCAGGCGTCTTTGTATATCAGTTCCTCAGAAGGCGCCGCTGCCCACCTTCCGGTATTTTACCTTTAGTCGCCTCTTGCGACACCTACAGGCAGATGTAACAGACACCTAAGCAATGAGGGGGTTGACATTCTAGCCCGGCACCCCACGGGGCAGCCGAGGCAACCTAATTAGTAGATTAGGGCTACCACTGGGGATTCCAGTAGAGAATAGAGAGCCAGAGAGGCCAGCCACATCCAGAGACTCTTTTCAGCATTTAGTTGTCCAAAACCTGTGGTATACGGTAGGAAGATGCAAATGGCCAATTTTCGAACACAAAGTCTGGGAAACAGGCAACGAAGGTTTCAATAACAAAACTTCAAACTTGCATATTCTTTTTTACTGCTGGTAGATACTGGTAGGCTAGCCCTTGATCACGATCTTACTTGATGATCAGTAATGATGCGTTTGAAGGTCTTGTTCAGGCTAACCTAAAACAGCTATTGTCTCTCGAAGAAAGCTGTTGGGACATACCGATACGCTTAGCGACATATTTTATACTTGAGGGTGGTGGTAGCCAGGCGAGCATTTACAAATTGACTGCCATCCTAAGACAACAACCGCGATCGGCAGAGCGACGTGTCCTCCGAAGCATGGAGGTACTCAGTAGTAAATGCCACTATCGCGGCCACCCATCCAAGCAATGACAGCAGCAAGCGTAGCTTAACTTAGTTGATCACTTAAGAACGATTTGGCAAGCTTCGCTACAAACGCTTCAAAAGCTTTTCATCGATTATCTTCATAACGACAACAGTTTTTAAATTATCGACACATTTTAAATCAATTACAGCATATTAATGGTCTCTCATAAAGTGTAACTGTTCGGTAAGCAGCTTTAAGTCAGGTATACACGGGTGAAGTAAAAACCATGATAGGACGGTAAAATACAGTCCATACAAACGATTATACAGATGTATAGATAATATTGGTGGAGTATTAATATATGAAGGTATAGAGATTTAGTACGTAGAGTAGCTACTCTACGTGCTAGCTAGCACCGGGGGCAAGTTACTCTACTGTACTTGCCTACATGGCCTATATACAATACACATTCTGGGTACAGTATACCTACGTAGAGAGAAAATAGTTTTTAAAATAACATCTCGATGTAACTTATTAGTCTTATTACTCTATTGTAGTATATAAATAGTGGTATAGTAAATAAAGCATGTAGACTCAACTTTACTTTTCTACTTAACTAACAAAATACTGTACCAGTATTGTGGTAAAGTAGTATGCTAGTTGACTCTACCGCTTACTTTATCCGTGTGCCCTAGGCTTGTATGATACTGCTTTAAGCAAATAGTTCGGGAGCCTACCTTTAATATTTTTATTTCAGTTTTCATTCAACATTACGATTACAGAATTGATGAGCTAGATCATATGGTATAATTAACATTATCAAATGAATTTCTTGGCATGTTGTGGTCATGAAATGCTGTTTAATGATTTCTTGAAGTAGTGATCGTCGACTTTAGTGCGTGCGGTTCGTTAGTCAAGTCCTGTCGCAGACTTGAGCTTTACAGCACATTCTTAATGCTTAGTCTGCTCTTAGCCTTAGCATCTTCGCCATTATCTCTTACCTATAAATGAGATAGTAATAAAAAATTGGTATTTTTGAATACTATCTCATTCATAAATAAAATCCTTAACAATGTTATTAATGAAAACTCACTAATATTGAGTTTTGATTAATAATATTGTTAGCCTCTCTCATAGTCTTCATGACCAAAATGATAAGGTAATTTTTTTAAATATGTTGTTCGCTTAACAGTTTTTTACTTCTCAGTCGTTAGTGTAGTTACGCTCTTGACAGAACGGTCGTTATCGTCATATGGGGGCAGATGTACATATGATGTCACGTCATCTTCTTATAATCGCTGTTATCCTGGTGCTAGAGCGCAGTTTTTTTTTTTTTTGCCTGATAGACTATCCTTTGACCACAATCCTGGTACACAACCTGATGGTAAGTGATGACGTGGTCGAAGAGATGTTGTTCAGGATAACTCAGAACTAGTGGCTCTCAAGGACAGCTGCCGGAACACACCGTTAAGTGCTTGGCGACAGATTTTCCACTTGAGGGTGGTACCTAGCCAGGCGGGCACTCGCAAAATGCCCTAACACCATGCTATAACGATTGCCATCGTAAGACAACAAACGTGGCCTCCGAAGCACGGAAGCCCTAAGTAGTAATGTCACTAGCGGTCACCCATCTAAATCATGACCGCGGCGGACATTGCTTAACTTTGCTGATCGGTTCAGAACGGCTAAGCAAACTTCGAGCTTCAGATATGAGTTGATAATAAATTATTCATTAAACATTACGACATTTATATCATAAAATAGTGGTTGTACCCTTTGTAGTATATGGTGTGATATAACAAACTGAGACACCAGCTCCCGCACTAGCCAGTGAGCCTGGGAACCGGTCCAGGACGATGTCCCGACATTCCTGGATGCGCACACACGGCCGATTGCGCTATTTCGCATCGGTTTGAATGCGATTTGAAGTAATCCTGTGAACTTGTTGTGATATTGTTAGTTGTATTTATAAGTATTATGTACTTCTTTTGCTGTTCGGGCGGTAAACGCACCTCCGTCTTTCGGTTATACAGATTGAACAACCTGGGTTCGATTACCACCCGAGGTGAAGACTTTGTGTTATTGTATCAACAAGCATATGCCCACCAGTTGGCTGGAGTTAAATAAGATGTAATACCACGCTCCCTCATTATCGACTTCCTACCCTAGTACCATGTATTAGGGGTAGGTACAACCCTAACAATCCAAGGGACGTCAGAAGAACATTGAAAAAATTTTTAGTTCGGTTTTATTGCAAGGCAATGTTATGGCAACACTGCTTGGCAATGCTCTTGATGATGCAATACGTGCATACGAAATAATAAAGCAACCTAATTTTTCTTAGTTAGCCCAAGAAAGAAAAACCCTGACAGATTTTTGTCAAAGTTTTGTAAAAAAAAATATTAAACTTTTTTTTATGTCATTGTGACGGAACAAGCTCGAAGCCCACCTGATGTTAAGTGGATTAATCTCTGCCTGCGCCCGTCACTTTGAGACATAGTTCTTAAGTCTCATGTGTCTGTAATTTCACTGGCTCTCAAGGACTGCTGCCGGAACACACCGTTAGGTGCTTGGCGACAGATTTTCAACTTGAGGGTGGTCGCTGGCCAGGCGGGCATTCGCAAAATGCCCTTTTACCATGCGGTGAAGCTCAAGCCCGCGGCGGGATTCGATCCATGGACATGCTGCGCGGCAGTCCATAGCCAATGCCATTGAGCCATCACTACATCAAAAAAAACATATGTATATACTTATTATATATGTATTAAGTATGTATATTTAGCTAGAAATGCAACATATTAACAATTAATGCAATAAAGTCTTAAACTAAAATCCAGAGAATCGTTCTTTTCTGAAAATTAAGGCTTTAACCAAATACGGAATCATAATGCCGACCTATTTCATAAAACTTTTGAATTCAGAAATAATTCTTTACGCCTCTCCTTCATAATGAAACCTTAATCTTGTACAACTTTAATTCCGAAACGTAAGTAATTTGCCGTCTAAGTGACAAAATTAATAAGTTTGCGCATTTTCATAAAGTTGCCGCTAAAATAATCGCTTTACTTGGTCCAGATGATTTTAGATAAACCGGGCCACAACGGGCAACCAACAGGGATGGAGGATTTTAACTGCAACTGGTTCGAAAAAGACAACATTTTCCTTCCTTACGCTTAAACTGCCATAAATTTTTACTTTGTGCTATCATCAGAAGCGTCTTAACAGCACAGCATAGAGTCTAAATTCAAATGAGGACTGGAAATGGATATTGCAATTTCTATTTGAACATTGAGGTGGCTACACATTTTTATTTGTGGGTAGACAAAGATAGCTAGCGTCTGTTTTTATACGTTCGAAAGAGAAGGAGATAGTCAGCATTTATATTCTGGGTACGTGTAAGTTTCAGGCAACGGTCGCCGTGAAACTCGTAAATGGGAAAAAAGCAACAACGGAGAACTCAACCGTCTCTAGTGTGGGGAAATCAGGTTTAAATCGATCTTATATTCCGGGATGCTGTCTATTTGTGGGGAAATCTACGATACTGTTTCTTTTGTGTGCTGCCTTTTATCAACCTTTAAGGATAAACACGTAAGTTTCGAATATTTACAAGTTGCGTTTTGGAGATATGACAACTTTTAAATCACTTGGACATACTTAGGTAGTCTTTTATGTTGTTTTTATCATCATCTGGGATTTGATAAGAACTTCAGATATAAAGTATGAACCATATTATAAGTATGTCGTCACTAAAAAACCGAGGAAAACACCAGGACATAGCTGTAAAAGTGTCCGCTTCGGATTTAGAACCAACCGCCTGCCTGACGCCAATCTTTGTTGGGAATGCTTTCGTTGGTAGTATACCCGCTACTCCTACGCTATTCCCCCGTGGGGTGCCGGGTTAGAATTGCACCACCCCATATCATCCCGTGGGTGTCGTAAGATGCGACTAAGGGAAAAATACTGGAAGGTGGGCAGCAGCACCTTCTAAAGAACTGCCATCTTACACTGCGATCCCCAAGCCGCCTGCCAAGCGTGGGGATAATGGCAAATACCCCCTTAATGGGAGGCTGTGTTCAACAGTCCACTGTTCGGTCCACTGTTCGAGTCGGCTGTTGCAGTACATACCCGCTACTATTCTGGTAAGTAGAGTGTTGAGGTGGTAGACAGCCTTGTTGAAATGCTGCTAATATGCAGCCCCCTGCTTACATCTACAACACTGTGGCATGCTGTTCAATAAGTGCTTTCTTATTAGTTGCATTTTAGGACATGCAACAGGATGATATCCTTCTTCCATATGCAAAATATGAGAGGAGGGGGGTCAATTCAAACTCAGCAGCAAATCAAATATAAATTAAGTCATGATAGGTATACAAATACTAAACTAACATCCGCCACATTCAATCCGTTGAATATCTTTGTTAGAGCCGTATTAAATGCAAATACAATTAATTTAATCATATTTAACACACCTAAATATCAAAACATCCTGTGCTTATAACCTTGACGCGTTCTATAATTAAAACATAAATGAACTTTATACGAAGGTTAAATAAAAAACATAGCTGATTAAAGAATCAAATCACGTCGTATCAGTCGCACGAATGAGGTAAGAATTATAACTACTGTGACATGCCATTGTGAACGCTCGCACTCTAAGACAATGGTACAAAACTGCTTAATTATTTTAATTAACTTGTCACCCGATTTCGTGTCATCATTTTGACGTACTTATGTATATGTAGACATTGAGTGTTTTGTGTAAAATCAATAATAATTAATCTGTGGTATTCTTAACTATTACTACTTAGTCATGGTCTGTACAGTTCGACCAACTTATCTGTTCAGGCGGCAGAAAAAAGAACTACAAAATTCCCTCAAATTGTGACAGTTTGTAGTTGATTTCCTTGACCAATATCGCCCTCGAGAACTGCACAGTTAAGTTGGTGGTACTATATAAGCTCTGGCCACTTATCAAAAATCTTAATATTGTTATGTTTGCACCAACGCCTGCTTAGCGAATTACATTACAAAATTACAAATTTACGAGAGAAAAAATTATATTACAAAATTATAAATATACGATAGAAAATATTTAAGCCATGTCCGGGATGCGACGGAAAAAAAATTCTATCGTATATTTGTAATTTTGTAATGTAATCCGCATAGCAGGCGTTATTGCAAACATAACAATATTAAAAGAAAAAATATAGTCATGTGCATTCCGCATTTTCGGCGATACGATGGTTGTAGTACGAGAGCAAAAATTAGAGTTATGAGTCATTGTGTCATGTTAGCTCGATTGGTTAGAACATACCGCGGCTAAAGGGTTGGATGGTCGCGTGTTCGTATCCCGCACATGAATATATTTTTAACATGTAATTTTGATATCAAAAATCTGTTCTCTCTTCTATGGTTTTACCCTGCGTCTTCATTCTCAAGTGTTCATAACATAATTTCACTTCAATGTGCTTATATATCATCATCAATATATCAATGTGCATTGGCTCTGTGTTTATTTTTTCTCCATCATATTCTGCGAAGTACACCATTACCTTATAACCTAAGCCTCGCCTGCGTCACGCTGCTGCTGCTCCACAATGAACTCCGCTTAATTTTGCAAGTACCTAAGCTGTTTGTTAGTAGCTGTATATGCTGACATAAGTAATATTTCTAATAGTTTTTGTTCAGGCCAGAATAGACTTAGTAAATTATTTACTCCCGAGTGCCGCGCTACATTATAGCTACTGCCGTACTTATTTATATTATATACAGTAAATTAATCTTAACTGATTCGTAAAAATGAACATCATCCCGCCTGTATCTTCCCAAAATGATAGGCAAATGTATCTCAAACTACAGGCGCTCCAGATTCTAACCGGAAGACACCGTTTAGGTGGAGAAAGATAGAAAAACTTCGGGCAACAGTCCTGGTGAACCAGTAATTCTGGGTTAGCCTTAACTATTTCTTCATACGCATAGCCAAGCAGGTATTCGCAAAATTCCTTACCACCATGGAATGCAGGTATATTTTTGATCACATGTTGTAAGGTACCTTTTCCGTTCACCGGGTCATTGTTCTAAGTTGATTTAACATAACGTAAGTGTCATACCATCCCTCATAGGAGGGGATCTCTCCCTGCCAAGCGTGGTAAACGCTATGCTCAGCGGGGAGAGATCGTGGCAGGCGGTGGTCTCCTTCTGCGAAGCTGTGATCGCGCAGAAGGCCGCGGAGCGGATCAGGGAGAACTATGTCCGAGCTGACCTGCTCCGGCGCAGACGAATGGGGGCGAGGAGGCAGCAATTCGCCCGCCTCCTGCCTTCCCCGTAGTGGGGTCACTGGTGGAGAGTCGAAGGATTCTCCACCAGCTTACGCGGCATATCATCAGCTATCACGCCTGCTGTAATTCCCCGTTGGCAGAGGTATCTTAACACCCATGTTTCCTATTTTGGTTTCTTGGTTTGGGGCAGTAAGAAGACTGCGCTAGTGACTGAGCCACTGCTAAGCAAGAAGAGTAGACAAATCGACCAATTAGTAGAATGACAGTATAGTATTATGTCCATTAAGCTGTGAGGCTCAAAATATAGTAGTAGAAGAACATAGATTCTGAGATGGGTGACGGAGTTACCAAACAGAATGAGTATACATCCGAGGAATGCTATACGCAAGGTAGGTTGGAGGTTCTGAATGATCGGACAGTGATTTGTGATAGGAGACGTCCATATTCAGCGATGGGTTAAGATAGATGATGATGGATTAACCTGGAGCCTGGAATTAGTGAATCAATGTTGCCTCTTAAACCAATGGCTTCGGACTGGAGATAGAAAATATATGTCCTAATTTAATCCCATGATTTTATTTATGTACTTTTGAGGGACAAAATTATCTGCAAACAAAAGTTTAATTATCTCATTTTTCTGTGTAAATATGTAAGAAATTGAATAAAATAGTTTTTATTTACATTATATTATGAAGTTATCCTTGTCTCAAGACGTCAGTATATAATTGCTGAATAATATAATGTAGCGTGTTTATTTTAATTTGTCCCATCATTAAGAGCCATTTCACAAAATCACGCTACTGAAGTTTAGGTAAATGCCAGCGCATCGCTTACACAAGCGAAAGAAGTGACGACGGAATAGCGTGACTGTGAGTAAAATATTTTGATACTAGCACTCATTAATAAAGAAATGTAAGTTGCAAATTTAAAAATTGTGTGATTGGCATGAGTAAATAATCAATTTCTTGTCGATTACTTGCTAATGTTATAGAAAAGAAGTAGCCATGTACATATTTATGAATGAAATTCTATTGTTATCATTATCGCAGATATCAATGGGTTAAATAGTCAACCTACATCGTGAATCGTATATTTACATTTCATCTTTGATGAATAAAAAATAGATATGTTTGAATCATTTATTGCAACAATAAACTTAAATAATAAAAAAAATATACAGCTTAAAATTATATAAATATTTGACGTAACGGGATTGATTAAAAGCTGCGGACTAAAAGCTCTTTCTTTTAAATTTCCCAAAAATTGCTATTTTCCTCGTTCACACTCTTCAGTATCTATATCCAGTCGTTAACACTGTCTGCCATAATGACCATGCATAGGATTGAGGTTTATTTTTCTGTGCATCCGGAAAACAACTTAGTACCAACCACGAACGTCCCATGACGTTTTTGGTTTTCCATTACTTAAACATGTCACCCTCATATTCCCATACCACAATATATCACCTATACCATTAAAAAAATAACATTTTCATCCATTTAGTTTGAGTAGACCAAACAGCGAAATGTAAATATATATTTACAGATTTTGAGGTTTTTTGGTTTATAATCGAATATCTTTGATGCAATCTATAACCAACGTATATACTTCTTGATACTAATGCAATCCTCACTATATACTCTTATGCTCACTATTTCCTCTATGGAAAATAAATGATAATACACCTTTTTATAAAAAAAAAAACTGGAAATAGGGTTTGAACTCACGACAAAAATGGTGGGAAATAGTAATTTAATTGCTATTTTTATTTTTTTGTAACTAACTCACCTAAAACTTCGATTCTTCTTTTAATATGATAATTTACTATTGTTCTTTAGCCATGAATTGTTACAGATTTTTACGCCAAATATTTTAAAGTAACAAGATTAAAACAACCCAATTGTTTTAAGAACTTTGGCGGGAAAACTGTATTGGAGAGCAATATTTTTTTCTGAAAAACTATACCACCTACGGCTTTGGTCCTTCTTTGATATTATTATTTACATGTAATTTATACACCTGTATTATTTCAGATTTTTTGGTTTAGAAGTTTAAAATTAGTTACGAGATTATTTAATACGCAAATTTGCATCGGTAAGTGTTTGCGTTGCAAAATGTATCGAGTGAAAAATGACTTATACATATGCAAAATTGCGGTTTTCTAGGTTTATAACTGTTGACGTAGTTACGAGATTCATATGAAATGACGTAATATTTTGGGGCCAAAATGTAATTTGTGCTGGTTTCAGATTTCATCAAAATATTCAAAATACTTCCGTCATCTCAGAAAAATATGGATTTTTTCTTGTATGGGCAAGGATGCATCCTTTTGAAAACCATTTGTATTATGAAAGGCGGACTTACGCAGATTTTATGGTAAATTTGTAAATACGACTATCGACCGCTAACTGGTATGCCGGTTTGTACAAATGAGGAAGGTAGTTTAATTTCCAGCTGAAGTTATCGCTGTGTTCACTTATAGACATAAACTGAATCCAAAAGTATTGGAAATCAATTATTCGCCTGCCATCTTATCCTCCTAAAACAAAAGTTATAGTGAGTTACTAATTTCAACTAGAATAATATAAAAACTAGCAGACCAAAAAGAAGAAGTCAACCCTCTGAGGTTGTTAGCATTTTTCCAATAACGCTGTATAAGGCTGCATAATTGTGACGTTTCCTTTTTTTAACACAATGGATGAACAGAAACTAAAGATGTAGTTACTTAACAAGACAACAATACTTATATTATGGAAAACAAATATAAAGTATAGTTTGTTCTTAAAAAAATAAAGACATGATCAAAACTCTGTGGTCGCACTATAAACTTGCGTCTAAGCGTTCCGCGTACGAAACGTCAGAGCAAGGCAAAACGAACACAGGTCCTACCTCGATGGGCGCTCGCGCGGTACTGATCGCCTCGCGCTTGTACATTTCAATTTATAAGCATTTCGTGTTATATTAAATATTTTTTCTTGTCTAACAAAACAGAGTTAATATCACAATTTATTGAAGATCAGATTAATAAAAGAATGGACTTTCTTTTCATATAATATCTGTTTGGAATTACACTTTATTAAACACAATATATCGTGGTAAACTGCTGATATAATTCGTGGAAATTGGCGCAAGATCTTTTTTTTTTTTTCTACAATGACGATTAATTATCTATATTCTAGTACACTATGTGTCAACAGGATTATATGCCTGATGCACAGTTTTTTTTTTAGTTAATTTGATGAATATTTATACAAGAGATAGAACTCTGAAGTTGGCTATGTGTACTTTAAATCGTAAAACAAGGTGCGGGAGATTGGTCACTACAAAATAATTAATGTTATGTTTGTAAATCTGGTACATTACCTGAAAAGAGAACAGATTATTCTTTTTTTATCAATTATTAAACAACTTGTAGATATTTCCTATGATAGTAAATTAAGCGCTTAAAATCTTCGTATACCGCATTAAAATGTAAAATGCCTCTTAAATCCTTTATAACACCTTCAACAATTTATTTACTTACTATTAGGTGTTTATATTTTTTATTGTCATTATGACGACAGTAATAAAGAAATTAACCTTGAATACATACCCATAGGCCTGCCCGTGATTGTTAGTAGAATAAGAAACAAATTGGAGAGGTTTTTATCTTTTCCTCAGGGAGAAATACTCGTATCTCCGATTCGTGCTAGGCTTGGTAAGTTATATAAACAAATTAAAAATAAATCGATATAAACACTTATCGTCCTTTCACATCACTAGCTACTCGTCATCAGAGCACGAGCGTTGATACACTCGAGAGCAATGAATCCGGGTCACTTAAAGAATGTTAAAAATCTCGGAAACTAAAAATGATAGGTTAATGCAATAAATTGTATTTAATAGACAATGTAATACTCTTTAAATGAAAGTAAAAAAAATATGAGTCACCATACATTTTATTAACACAAAATTACATAAAGAAAAAAACTGCTGATCTCTCCTTAAAACAAAAATAGGAAACATGAAATTTTTGAACTTTATTACGATTTTCTTGAATTTTAATACTTCGTATTGCCTCCTCGTGCTTCCATTACTGCGTTTACGCGGTTTGGCATGCTGTACACCAAGTTCCTTATACGATTTTGGGGAATATTCTCCCATTCCTCTGTGAGAGCAATTTTGAGCTCACGAAGCGTGATTGGGGGAGGGTTTCGTTGTTCTACGCATCTGCCTAGCTCGTCCCAAGCATGCTCGATCGGGTTGATATCCGGGCTGCGCGCTGGCCACTTCATACGAGTAATGTTCATCTCTTGAAGGTAGTCATTCACAATCCTACCTGTATGAGGTCGGGCATTGTCATGCATAAATATAGCATCCTCACCTAAATTGACCATAAATGGACCAACGTGATCATTGAGGATTTCTTCCACATATCTTACGCTAGTTAAAGAGCCGTTTTCTATGATCACCAGCTCTGTGCGACTTTCAGAAGAAATTCCGGCCCACACAAGTACAGACCCACCACCGTAGGCTACTTTTTCTTCGATGCATGCTTGCTTGAATCTTTCCCCTGGTCTTCGATACACTCTGTGTCTTCCATCGTGCTTGTAGAGCATAAATTTTGATTCGTCGGAGAACATAACTTTTGACCAATCTTCAATACTCCAATTTACGTGGCTCTGGGCATATCTTAGTCTCGAAATACGATGCCCACGCTCCAGTTTAGGGCCGTTTGCAGGTCTAAGGGGTTTTAAGTTAGATTCAGCAAGCCGACGTCTTACTGTCCATGCACTTGGGTTACTTCCTCCGAGGCGTCGAAACTGATTGGTGAGTTCAGTTCCTGTGAGAAAGCGATTTCGAAGCATGGTGTTCACCAAGTATCGGTCTTCTCGTGCTGTGGTACACCTGGTTCTGCCCGTTCCTGGTCTGCGTAGGTTAGAACCAGTTTCTTCGTAACGTCGGAGAACTCTGTACTGTTGACAGCGACACACCGACAGTCCTGGCTGTATCGCGCTGACTCCGGCCGGTTTCCAGCATTGTAAGTATTCTGGTGCATTCTTCAGGCGTAAGCGACATAATTTCAGCTTGAATAATGAATATAGAGCACTATCAACATGGTTTATGTACCCACATAAATGACAGATTACAAACAAAAGCAAAACCAAATGCTGTAATTTCGTAGTTCCATCTTCGAAAGTGGCCCTTTTTCAAATTTGATTTTTTTATGATATAACTTTACAATAACTAAGAAGTTTTAATACCTTCATTTAAGGAGTATTACATTGTCTATTAAATACAATTTATTGCATTAACCTAGCATTTTTAGTTTCCGAGATTTTTAGGATTCTTTAAGTGACCCGGATTCATTGCTCTCGAGTGTATTTCCACGTAGATTTCACTCCGTAAAACCTTTGCCGTTTATTTTTGTTTACATTTTTTGGTTCGCGCATAGCTCTTTTATTTATGGCCATTTCAATATTACCAAGTTATACTTTTACAGGATCACATTCATCGAAATATCTGTAAGCCGTGCTGGATTCCATATTAGGTTTTATAATCAACGAATAACGTAAAGACTTTTCCTATTCCTAGAGATATATGATTTAATAGGCGACAACAGGAAAGTTTGTTAGTTTTTATAGAGTTCAATATTTGATAGCCTAGCCTTTGTCCACTATTTCAGCTGAGGGTAAATTATATTACGATCCAAGACATTGTTCGGGTTATAAGTAAACTGAACTGGCTCTCAAAAAAAGCTGCTGGTAAACACCGTTTTTTTTATTCCTGATAGGTTAGCCTTTGATCACTATCTCACCTGATGGTAAGTGATGATGTGGTCGAAGATGTTGTTTGGGCTAACCTAGCTTTTTTTCATGTTATTGGGAAGGAACCAGCGCGAGACCCACCAGGGTTAGGCGGTATCCTCTGCCTATAACACATGCATTTCATCTCAAGTGACGATCTGCACTACGCCCATCACCTCGAGACATACCTTAAAAGTCTCATTTTGCCTTAAAGGTGGTCGCTAGCCAGGCGGGCATTCGCAAAATGCCCTTCCACCATGCGGTGAAGCTCAAGCTCTGGGCGGGATTCGAACCATGGACCTGCTGCGCGGCAGTCCATAGCCAATGCCACTGAGCCATCACTGCTTCGAATTACTGGCTCTCAAGGACAGCTGCCGGAACACACCGTTAGGTGCTTGGCGACAGATTTTCTACTTGAGGGTGGTAGCTGGCCATGCAGGCATTTGCAAAATGCCCTACTTCCAAGCTATAAAGACTGCCACTGCCAACCGAGACTGACGACTTAACGTGCCATCCGAAGCACGGAAGCGCTCAGTAGGAAAGTCACTAGCGGTCACCCATCCAAATCATGACTGCTGCCGACGTTGCTTAAATTAGTTGATCAGAAGAACGGCTAAGAAAACTGCGCTATCAAGGGCTTCAATATATTTATATAATAGTCTTTTCTGAAGTCATAATTTTATTCAATCCGTGTGTAGTCCAGAAATTTGGAAGAGACGACATATTGAGTGTGAACTGGCAAAAGGTCCTATCTTTTATCAACGCAACTTAAGAAAAGTGTGACGAAAAAATAAGATAGGACTTATATCCAGTTCACAGTCGATATTGTACCACCTTACTCCAACAGATGTGAGATAATGCTAGGCAGATGATGCTTGAGAGAAATGTCTACAAACTGCACCAACAAGTATGAGATTGCTAACGTAGACGCTTTAACTGTGACACATATTATTAGCAATAGCTACGCTCACGTTACCTACACCCGTTTCAATGATTGAGTCACAGCAACAAGTCTAGATAAAGTAGGTCCACATAACACAGTTACTGATGTGCCGAGCCTACACTTTCCACACGTTTGCTTACCCAAGCTTATTGCATAACCTAAAAGATGGTTGTGACCTGCGAGTGCACTGATTTCGTCAAAGCGAATGGAAGCAAGCACTCATTATGTAAAGAGAAAGCTTCTTTTAATAAAATCTATTATGAGTAGCATTTTAAGTAACTGTTGTTCGTAACTTGGTACGTTTCCCTTTGTCATAGTATTTCTGTTGATGGTTTCGTAACTACACCAACAAAGTTTGTTGTATACATATCAGATGGCGATCCACTTGACCATAAGCTTGTTCAAAGGCAACAGATCCTAGATTATAACTTTTTACTTAGAAGAACACAAGGTTCAACCTCTTTTCAGTAAGATGCAAGCATTGCTGGGTAATTGTTGGAAATGCGTTGGATGTAACTGAAAAAAAAAACACTTTATATAATCGTAGATCATCATGACGTATTTACTTAAGAAAATGCCGTATACCTAGGTACAAATCTCTAAATACCCACGTTTCGGAAGACATAGTGTGGTTATATGTTATAAAGGGCGAGCCTACTGCCACCTACCCGCACAGTTCTTGACTGTTATTTTTTCCAAACCTGAAAATTAATCCGTCTCCGGCATTAAATCCAGAGAACCTCACAAATCTAAAGCGGTGCTTTTACACACACAATAACGGGTCTCAAGAACAGCTGCTGGAATACACCAATAGGTGCTTGGCGACAGATTTTCTACTTGAGGGTGGTCGCCAGCCAGGCGGGCAGTCGCAAAATGCCCTTCCACCATGCAATGTCCTTCCGCCATGCACTGTGATCCTCAAGAGGCCTGCCAAGCGTGGGGATTAAGGCAAACCCTGCCCTTAATGGAGGAGGCTGTGTTAGTGGACAATCCGGCTGAGACAGTACATTAAAAAAAAAATATCTTACCAACCCTAAAAACGTAAGATAAGCATAATATATACTTGCCATAAAATAAACGAACTTTCCTAATAACTTTATCAACCTACTAGATACACTATTATAGACAGATCTAAGACCGATACCAAGACACCGCCGCGCCGCCAGCCAGCATTGCAACCTCAACCCTCTTCGTGTCATTGACTGTCTTGGCGTAGCCGACTCATAGCAATCTAAAATGCAAAGCACAATGTTAAACTAAGGGCACCCCTACGTCTCTCGTGTCACTTCACTCGACTGATTAAAAGCGATAAAAAATGTAGTATTGTTTCTTCAAATGTGAATTAGAATTCGTAATTGTTTGTTTTCAAATTTGTTAATTGTTTGGTTTACTTGGACAATAAATATAAATATTTTATTTAGTAATCAGTGTCTCTTATTTTTTTTTTTAATTAAAATTATTTTGTAATACTTCATATCATTAACTAGCGACCCCCCCCCCCCGGCTTCGCATGGGTATTTAACAAAAATTTAAAACGGAAGAAACAGCTTACGTATTACACAGGTGTTTGGTGACGGATTTTTCACTAAGGGGTGGTGGTAGCTCGCTACTAGGTGAGTATTCTAAAAATACACTATCACAAGGCAATAAGAACAGCTGCTAGTAAAGCATGGATATTGAAATTCTGCTTTATCTT
Source organism: Plagodis pulveraria (assembly GCA_963890685.1). NCBI lineage: Eukaryota > Metazoa > Arthropoda > Insecta > Lepidoptera > Geometridae > Plagodis > Plagodis pulveraria. Next base: position 16,361,034 of record OY982959.1, read on the forward strand.
CTAAATCAATGTACTGTACTATACTGTTACTGTATTAGCCAGAAAGTCCACTGCTGAACACAGCCTACCCAATAGGTATGGGAGGAATTGGGCAGGCGTCTTTGGGATCTCAATGTGAGATATCAGTTCCTCAGAAACCGCTGCTGCCCACCTTCTGGTGGTTCCGTTACCCTTAGTCGCCTCTTACGACACCCACGGGTAGAGACGGGGGGATGACATTCTAGCCCGGCACTCCACGGGCGCCTGCATCATTGCTTTATGATAAATATTGTACCACATATATGTGGTTTTTGAAGCAATGGTGGCCAAGCGGTAATAGCTATGGACTACCGTTCCACAGTTCCCTGGTTCGGTCCTCACCGCCGGCTTGAGCTTTCAGTGGAAGGGCATTTAGCGATTGCTCGCCTGGCTAGCTACCACACTCAAGTAGAAAATTTGTCGCCAAGCACCTAACGGTATGTTCCGGCAGCAGTCCTTGAGAGCCAGTGAACTTACAGGCACATGGGACTTAAGAACTATGTCTCTCGGTAACAGGCGCTGTGTAATTGGTGACTTGTGACAAACTCTCATACAGTTATCAACTTATCACTTTCGGACTCATCAAGTTCACAATCGACAAATCACGCACTATGTTCCAAAATTTCATTGGATTGCTTAATTGATTTAGTGATTAGAAATGATTACATCCGATTGGCCGCGTCGAGGTAATGTTGATGCACTGCACGGTACACTTTTTAAACCACGCCCGCCGCGGTTATGTTTGCGTTCTGCTGTTTTTGAGCTGAACTTACATTTCTTTACATATTTCGTAGATATAGAAGTACCGTAACCAATAATAGGCAAAACAAAATTGTACGTTTTGTAATACTAGGTTCAACAAAACTTCGCAGATGCCATTTGAAAAGGCAGGTGCTTTGACACTTGTAAGATCTATTTATACAACTGACACTCAAGAAAAAAGCGTGGATACCGCTAAGCGAGTGTGACCAATGTCCAGTCATTAATATAAAGTTGCTCTGTTAGATATAATGATTTAATAACACCGTGTAGATATCTTGGGTACCTAACATAGGTTGTTGTTCAACATTTTTTATCTACAGCGTATGTTTGAGGAAGACGTTAGTTTAATGAACTTTGATTAATCTACTTTTATACAATGAAAAGTAATAAATTCTATCAAAATTATTATAGCCAAGATGGACGATTGATACCTGGATAAACTGTTGTGTAAACTTAGAACGGGATAAAACAAATTGACAATATGAATTTACTTACATAGATATTAAAGATTTTTGTGGCTTTTCTTAATTTTATTGGTGGTAAAGTTTGTTTTTGTATATATAGCTTAAAGCTAGCTAGCTTATAGATATGGTAGTGTTTGACTACTATCTCACCTAATGGTAAATAATGATGAGGTGGAAGATGTTGTGTAACATAGAGTTACTGGCTCTCAAATGAGTCTTGTGATTTACTTCAACAAACCACAAGACCCCCTGCACCATTTTTGAAGCGCTCGTAGCGAAGTTTGCTTAGTTGTTCTTAGCGATCAGCAAAGTTAAGCAACGTCCGCCGCGGACATGAGTTGGATGGGTGACCGTTAGTGACATTACTACTGAGCGCTTCCGTGCTTCAGAGTGCACGTTAAGCAGTTGGTCCCGGTTGTCGTCTTAGGATGGCAGTTGTAATAGCATGGTGGTAGGGCATTTTGCGAATGCCCGCCTGGCTAGATACCACCTTCAAATAGAAAATCTGTCATCAAGCACGTAGCGGTGTATTCCAGCAGCTGTCCTTGAGAGCCAGTAATTTTAGGTTAGCCTAAACAATATCTTCAAACACTTACCATCAGTTGAGATAGTGGTCAAAGGCTAAACTATCAGGCATAAAAAAAACCCTATAATGCCCTGCCAGCATGCTATAACGACTGCTATCCTAAGACAACAGCCAGGAAAGACGGCTTAATTAATATGCCCTCCGAAGCACGCAAAGGCTCAGTAGTAATAACGTTGCATACCTACTACTTCTAAGCAAATTACGCTACGAGCACTCCATAGTATGAAACATTTAGAATAAAATGGTATAATACCGTGCAGATTTTGGGCCTAGAATAGGTAAAATGACTGATTCATATCATTATCCTCTTGTTGGATGTTGAAAGACGCGATTAAGGAGGAAAATGCATCCACCAGCAGCAAGCCACCACTCACGTCGATATAAGTGGCATGTTGCTGAAAATTGAGCGCATAGCAGGACTCCTTACCATCTCCACGTTCTGATTGTTTCCTATATAAACAGTGACAGTAGCCGGTATACTAACCAGTGCATTTCCAAGGAGGAGGCTGGCGGTTGGCCAAACTGAATCCAAAACTATTTGTAATTACATGTAATGTGTGTTGTTAGCGAAAACATACCTATATTTTTATGTCCTGGTTTTGTCCTTTGTTTTTTTATGTTGCGCATAATAAATATAGTTCTGATTCCATATGCGTGGAAAGGTAAGAATAGGTATAATACAAATATGTCCCATAGTAATTAAACAACTTTAAACGGTTTAAATCGCGTATATTTATCATTATTTTTGTCCCGACGTTTCAAACACTACGTTTAAAGTTGTTTAATTACTATGTGTAACAATCGCGAAAACCTAAGACAACAAATATGTCCTCCTGCCAGTCAGCTAATGAGGTCGTAAATTATAGTAATGGATTTATATCAGCAGTAACCCTACCAAAGCTTTAGTATCTCTCTCTCTCTTGTCTCTTTACTTAGGTAGAGAGACAAAGTAAATAAGTGCCAAAGTCGCGAAACGTGAATAACATACCTATATGTCAACCGCCAACAATCAATTCCTTTGACGACATTGCGTGTTAACCTCACAAACTTGCGAAGGTATAACGAAAGATTTCCAAAATCAACCAAATTCTGAGCGATGTTAGATCTCACCTTTCACTGTGACGCGGTACCGAGTCCAAAATACCCGAGCATCAGAATTAGAGATAAACAAGTATCCGGCCATTGTGAGTCAGATGTCGCGTAAGGCGCTCTCGTATACGAGATAATTTCACCTGACCTCTGGCAGTTCATTGACTGCGGCCTGCATAGACATACGCACGTCTAGCATAGCGCACGGTTCAAGGCATAAGCGTATGAAGTTATCTCTTAGGTTTAAATATTGTTTTGTTTGCAATAACTCTTGTTCAGCGGATTACATAACAAAATTACAAATTTACTAGAGTACGAGTATTACGAGCAAAAATTATTGTCATTAGCGGGATTCAAACCCGCGTCCATCCACCCCTATAGCCAGGGTATGCTCTGACCGACAAGCTAACATGACATTATGACTCGTAACTCAAATTTTTGCTCTCGATTTTAAACCATCGTATGGGGATGGAACCTATAGTTCAACTTACGTTGTACTACATACAAGACTAATTTTGCGATTGGTTTTAAACTTGTAAATGATGACGCAAACTTATAATTTTAATATTGTTAGGTCGGCAATAACGCCTGTCCTGCAGATTACATTACAAAATTACAAATTTACGAGAGAAAAAATACGAACCCGTGGGGTGCCGGCCTAGAATGTCACCCCCCCCATTTCTACCCGTGGGTGTCGTAAGATGCGACTAAGGGTAACACACCATAAGGTGGGCAGCAGCGCTTTCTGTGTAACTGATATCTCTCACTGCGATCCCCAAGACGCCTGCCAAGCGTGGGGATTATGGCAAAACCTATTGAAGCAGTGATGGCTCAGTGGCATTGGCTATGGACTGCCGCGCAGCAGGTCCATGGTTCAAATCCCGCCCAGAGCTTGAGCTTCACCGCATGGTGGAAGGGCATTTTGCGAATGCCCGCCTGGCTAGCGACCACCCTCAAGTAGAAAATCTGTCGCCAAGCACCTAACGGTGTGTTCCGGCAGCAGTCCTTGAGAGCCAGTGAAATAACAGTCAAAAATGAGACTTAACAGGTATGTCTCAAGGTGATGGGCGCAGTGCAGTTCGACACTTGATGAAATGCATCTGTTATAGGCAGAGGATACCGCTTAACATCAGGTGGGTCTCGCGCTAGTTACATCACAATAACATAAAAAATAAAAAATAAAAAAATAAAAAAAAACCCTAAACCCCTATAATAGGAGAGACTGTGTTCAGCAGTGGCCTATCCATACAGTATAGTGCATATTTAGGCAGTATACTATTCAGCCGCTTAAAAAAAATTTCATGTTTTTTTTGAATATGATTGCTTATTAGCACGTGCTAAGCGAAAATGACATTTATAAATTATTGGGGCATAAAATACTTGTCTCGGGTAGTATTTGGCGAGAATCGAACCCGCATCCCCCAGATTCGAACAGAGTGCTTTGACCTCTAAGCTATCCGAACATGCTCGACTGAGCTGAATATTGTGATTATGTGTGGAAGGATTCTTGCTAAAGATTTCGTAAAGTTAATATAATCACTGCAACTAAGGTGAAAGGCAGTATCGCTAGCCGCTTTAGCTCATAGCTCAGTCCACGCTCTGCCCAACCGACAGCCTACTGCGTATAAAGTGCTTCAATGTAAAAAGGAGACATAGAAACAAGGAGAAAATTTATCTCGGTCGCCGTGGGCGTCATAATACCTACGACATAGGTGTATTGGGTGCTCGCTTATTGTTTCTATTTGGACAGTATAAATGTTACTACAACATCGCGGTTGCGGCTACAGAGGCTTCTTATAGACGTTGCTGCTGCTGGCATACCCAGTGTTTATGCACAAACATGCCACCGGCAGTTTTCCAGAAAAAAAAAAAAAACAATGATTTGCCGTCCTCATCGGGGTGTGACCACCACACCCGGGAGGTATCGGGCTAGAATTGAACCCCTCTATATTTTTCTGGAGATGTCAAAAGAGGCGCCACAGAAGAAACATACTAGAAGGTGTTCAGCAGCGCCTTCTAAAGAAATATAATCTTGCACTACTATCACTTATAAGCCATCGTACTAAGTGATGACCGATTGAAGGTGGTAAATAGGAAGTTTCGTTAAAACATACCTTGCAACATAAGTATATAATGTTTCACTTCACAAATTAAAAAAAAAACGTTGTATATCATTCAAAATCTGCGTGGAAAAATGCCATTTATCCGCTAGCATGGAAGCAAATTGAATTTCGAACTAATATATAAAAGTATTAGAAAAACATTACAAATTTCGGTAATTTTGAATGAGGTGAAAACAAACAAAGCTATTTTGCGTCTCGTACCTTTGAAACCTTCAGTACGTTCAGGATTCTATATTTAAACCTTTGCTCGTTGTTCTTGCTAGAATCCTTCACTTCCTCAGCTTTCAATACTCGCGCCAAATATCAACTTTACAGCATTGCATAACAAATAAATATTATTGTAAAAAGTGTGGGTTTTGGTTTTAAGGCTGCTCGCCTGCATAACGCTAACCCACCTTGCAAATACTCTACAATCTGAGTTTGCCTTCTTGTGTCTGTTACCAATAATACAATGGAATCTGCTCTGGAACTGTTCACCATGATTCCTTTGCTGCTGCTCGCTGGCTTCAGAGATAAGTACCACCCTCGCACCGTACAGCCAGAATGGTCACGCAGTGTGATATTACAAAGGCATTTCCTCTCGAGAACATTCCGATCAAGGAGCAAGCTCCCCGCCGAGATCTTTTCCTAGGTACTACTCAATGGTGATACTATTCAATACCCCGTGGGGTGGCGGGTTAGAATTGCACCTTTCCATATCATCTCTTGGGTGCCATAAGGCGTGCTGAGGGAAAAATACTGGAAGGTAGGCCGCAGCGCCTTCTAAACTGCCTTCTAACACTGCAATCCTCAAGCTGCATGCCAAGCGCGGGGATTATGGAAATACTCCCTTAATAGTTCAGCAGTGGACGATCCGGCTGATACAGTACTACTCAATAGCTTTCGCGCAAGTGATATCCCAGATATTGCAAGCAGCGTCCATAGGCTTCAATAACTATAAATTGCCGTCAGGTAGACTGCACGCTTGTTTGCCATCTTTGTGGTATAAAAATTAAAATGCTCCCAATGGTATGTTCCCCCTATTCAAAATGCTATGGACTTCTGTTTTGCAATCAATGTGAAGCAACACTTCATTCGCATCGAAATATTGCTACTATATTAAATATAGTATTTTTTCTTGAATATAAATCCTAGCCTATAAATTTTAGGACAACAAAGAAGCAATAATATGTTAATTCTAAAATATGTATGTTTTTCTAACAGCAAAATGACGTGATAAACAACAACAGAAAGCACACCATACCTTCCTGAGCATAACCCTGTTTGGGAATTCTCGTTGGTGAGCCACCAACATTGTTCCTTTGAAAAATCTAAGTAGGCATAACCATGCCTACTGAGATTTGGGTAATATGAGTGTAAAATAGCAGGAGTCTGTCAGCTTTGTTTGCAGCAATACCTTAGTACAAGTCGACATAAGTAGTGGCATGCTGTTAATTTATGCGCCGGATTTTCCTATGAAAAAATAAAAATGTTTTTTAGCAGGGATTGTTTTTGTGATTTATTTCTGAAATTCGCCGGATCCTAGCGTTCATTTGCCGTGGTCCCATTAGACAGTTTCTTTGAGGCTAATCCCTTGTTTTCTTTTGTATATATTAAGTAAGAGTAAGTAAAGCTCCGTTTAAAAATGGCGTCAATAATAATTTTAAAACTTGAAACTGATCTAGACTGATCTGAATGAATATAATATATAATAAAAACTTCAGCGTTATAACAAAGGTTTTGCAACGGTTATAAGTTACATTTAATAACATCACTTCTACTCTGCTCTATGAGCTGTGATTACAGTGCTTAAAAGTAAAATATTTAACCTTTCCCAGGCAGTCCATCCATACTCCATCAACCTTCTCCGCTCTAAATCCGACATTGATACTCGAATCTCTTCATATGAAGTTCTTCACTTCTTATAGTTCTCATGTCGTTTGCTCTTCAACTCTACTCTCACTCGTCCTGCTTTCAAGCTAGTCTAGAAGAAACTCGTCCCAATCTAGTACCTTTGTAGTTGGTTTTTTCGTTTTAAAATTCACATTTCTTCTAGGTACAGGCACTTCTCTTGCATCGGCCTTTGTCCTTGCCCAACATGCGGATCAGTACCTTTCAACTCTTCTAATGACAATGAATAGATTCAAGCGTTACTTTGCGGAAATCCATAATTATTTAATGATAACGGTATATAAATAATGGCAATGATAATGGTATTTAAAAAATGTTTTAATAAAACACTTAAAAAGTATAAAAATATTCTAGTGTCAATTCCGCCTAATTTTCCTGTTAAACCGACGTGACATCCCAAACGCCACGCAACCAAACATCGAGAACTTTTCAATCGAACACTCGAGGAGTCAAGACCTCATGGAGATGCTCGAGGAGCAAAACGCGTCGAAAATTATACTGTTTGGTTGCGTGGCGTTTGTGACGTCACGTCGCGTCAGCTTAACAGGATAATTAGGCGGAATTGTCACTATAATATTTTTGTAGTGTTTTCTTAAAATAATTGTAACATATTTGTTATCATCGTCTAATGATGGTGTTTACGTGATCATGAGCACGCGTGGGAAACGTGTGATCCCATAGACAGGTCGGTATTTTATCGATCTTGAAGCAATCCTGTAAATTATGATTTTATTTCTATATAGAAATAAAATCATAATTTACAGGATAAATAATACAGGCCTAAAACTTCTATCTAGTTAAACAGTACGCAGGCATAGAATACCATATATAGACGTTGTGGCATTCAGAGTTTAATAAAACTATTTCCTTAAAGATTACCCTCACACCGACGACCGTGGAACCGGCCCTCAGTCCGAGTTCGCATTACATACAGATGAAAGTCTTTCTATATGTAGTCACCTACTTATATTGAGCGGCAAACGGCAAACCGGCCATCGCTTCGGTGACCAAGCTGCAGACTCCATAGATCTAGGAACACTCATAATTATTTTAGATATTCTTATGTTATTATTTTTCAACTTTCTTTGTCTTGTTTGGAGTACATGCAGCATATTTTATGGTTAGGTTTTAGGCATGTTTAGCAACGGAATAACAATCGTTGCGAATCAAGGCAGACATTGCAGCATTTTTTACGTAACTGATAAGTAAGCCACTGACCACCATATTACCTGTTCGGTCATAATTACCAGGTTTCATACTAGGTTTAATATGTGGAGACAAGGTCAAACTTAAATGGAGCTGGACTAATCACATTTACTATCCTGATGTGTTTTCAGGTTGGACTGACGTCAATAAAGGCCCAAGAAGGTGGTCTATTATGGATAACCCCATGGGGCTATCAGAGGAAGGCGAGACCAGATTCATTAGATGCACACTAGAAGACCTGTTCCGTGGTGGAGCAAAATGGAGACTTTCAAGGAGCGTGGCAATCTTCGCTCAGCATGAGAATGTAAAAAAATATTATCTTTTTATGGTCTTTTATTTTTTAAATAATTACAATTTCATGTTATATAATTATCTTCAATATTATTGTCTGCAGTGTATTAAATAACATATAAGTGGTCTGAGAAATAACTTATAAAGCAACGTACTACCTATATATCTTTAGTTCTCCTATCAACTTATTTTCAGTAAGTTACAAGAATTACGTTTAATTTACGCCAAAGGATGATGATATAATCACCTTTCCATAGATGTAAAATGGCTATGGAATGTCAGATTATGTTTTAAGTAACATATTCTGCTTGGTAATTACTAACTGCGTAATCGAAATAACTTTTCAATATATGAAATTTTAATGTAATATTATTTGTTTTGAGATGTGTACCATTTCCATTCATTGACTAAACTATTATGAGCAATTTTTTATACCGTACATTAGCCATACCGACAAATTGGTAGTATATCGTCAACGCAATTATAAGAGAGTTAGGTCTATATTCTAAGAACCTCAGAAACGCAAGCAGTCAACAAATGTAATTTTTTTATATACTACACAAAAAACAAACAGAGAATAAACTCGGGACCATCATATTTTATTCAATTAGGTTCGTATCTGGGTCACGCAAAACTTTAAATAACTATATATTAAACATTGTTTTTCATAAAAGTGCAATCTTGGTTTTCTTTTGTGAAAAAATATATTTGTGGGATTAATTTGGATGTTAAAACTACAACCAGATCTCAATTGTTAGAAAATATATGAAATCTGTACAATACTGTATCCTACAAAGTTATTTAACGACTACTCTGCTAGAGTCCAAGTTCGGTGGAGTCATTTGTGTTTGTGTCTCTACGTAGAGTTTACGAGCGATGTCGTATCGTGCTCTTGGCCAGCGAAGACTCTAGATTCAAAACGTTATTCTAAGCCAGTTCATAGCGACACATAAAATCAGTACATAAACTCTAAACTACGTATGAAATTAACTTCACCGTGTTGGTATCTGGCTCGATTTTAAACAACAGTATAGGTAAATACGATTGTCATAGGCACTCATTATATCGGCACCGGTGGCAATAGTGCTTTGAAAATTTCCACGGAAATGGTATGGATAATGTTGCACATTGTTTTTATATGAATAGGTTATGGGACAAGCACAAGGCTCATCTGGTGATACATGTGGTAACTACTGCCTATAACATATGCATTTCATCACACGTGACGAACTGCGCCCATCAACAGCAAAAGCCCCTGAGCCCTGAGAAAAACTTGGTAAGTTTCATGTAATTTCTTCCGCACCCATACTCTTCAAATCGAACACATTGGTGCAAATATTATTGCTTGACGGTAGAAATAAATATGGTAATATTCCGCGGATGATCTCGTTTACAAAGAGTTTAATATTAATAATTAGTTAATAAATAAGACATTGATGGCTAATTCAGCCCGCATCGGCAATTTTGGTTGTGGTCACTATGTGGTAAAACTTAAGTCCGTGACAGGATTTGAAACTTGGATCTCTTCTGGTCTTTCTTACTGATGAAGTGTGACTGAAGTAAAGAAGCCCTGTTATTTTCAAAGAAATTCAACAAACAATATTGATGCATATTTACCATACAAATACAGCCGGTATATTTGTTTATAGCATGATTAAAATAAAAGCTTTCTCTACAGCTCTAGATTTCTGTAAGTTAGAATACTGTCTCTTGGGTTGTATGTACCGTATCTGTGCCATTTCCAAAACAGTGTGGCGAATAATATTGAAAACCATGAGTTTCCTAACAATAAAGTGTTTCTATCTCGTATCAGATTAAAGGTACCTTTACACACAGATGTATCTAAGTATTCTTCGTCGCAGATACCATACTTATACTATAAATGAGAAAGTTTTATAATATAAGTGTGTTGTGACGAGTGGTGTGTAAGTATGTGAGGATATTAGTGTGTTTGTTTGTGTACTCCTTCACACTAAAGCGGCTAGAGATTTGGATGTATAGAAATTTTTCATCATAACCACTATCCCTATTCATAATAATTGTCTACGCGGGTGAAATCGCGAGGTGAATATTATAATACTCGTAGTATAGAAAATATAACAATTTAAGAAAAGTTACTGTAAGCCTGTAAATTTTTATAAAACATTCGTATATATATTATTAATGTGAATTGACAAATAAAATATTTTATTTAATAATATACATAATGTGTGAACAATCAAGAACGCGAGTAAGCTACATTTATAAAAAAAAAATGAGGCTCGGTCATTACACTAAAAAATTATAAAAAAGATTTAAATTACGAAGGAGATTGGACTAAACCGATCCTGGAATGATCCTGCCATGAGGCTTATCACAGTTTAAAACAGGAAGAACCACAAAACACGAATAAGTATATCCGGTAAAAGATGAGATACGACGTAACAGGTCTGAATGTGTCCTATAGCCTTTACTTGATTGTTTATACGCAAAGTGAGTAATGAAAACTGCAGTATTCCCACGGAGAAATGTATCTTTCCAGTTGCCTTGCTAGCCTGTAAAATTATGCAGTCACATATTTAAGAGATCAAGATCGGGTAAATTATGCATTCACATATTTAAGAGATCAAGATTGGGTTCAAGGTCTGATATGATCTTGAACCCAATTGAATTTCACGCAATATTCTTGTGTTTTAAACAAGCATTCGCCGCATTTCCTGTGTCAAATAATGTCTGCAAAAATGTTTGTCTATATGGAAGATAATAATATAGCATCCTATTTTCCTTGTATCTTTTCTTGTTTCTTTTTATGCCTGATAGGTTAGCCTTTGACCACTATCTCGCCTGATGGTGAGTGCTGATGTGGTCGAAGATGTTCTTCAGGCTAACCTAGAATTACTGGCTCTCAAGGACAGTTGCCGGAAGACACTTCTCTTCTTAGGCCTTACGTCTTAGGCAACATATTTTCTACTTCTTACGTCTTAGGCAACATATTTTCTAATTGAGGGTGGTAGCTAGCCACGCGGGCATTCGCAAATTGCCCTGCAACCATGCTTTAACAACTGCCATTCTAAGACAACAACTAGGACCAACGCCTTAACTTCGGCAGCCCTCCGAAGCACGAAATGCACAGTAGTAATGTCACCAGTGGTCATCCATCTAAGTCATGACCGCGGCGGACGTTGCTTAATTTTACTGATCGGTTCAGAACGGCAATTCAAACTTTTCTACGAGCACATCAAAACAATCTTTGACATTTTGTAAAAGTGTTACAAAATAGAGTTTTCTTTCCATCTTCTTACTTCCAATGTCGAAGAAATATACATTGTTTCCAAAATTACTACTCATATAAACCCGCTTACTACAATGACTTCTTATAGAAAAACCAATTAAATTACTATTTTGATATGGACCAATTGCCATGAAATATAAAATTAACATTAGGTTTATCTTCTAACCCCATCTTATGAGCAGAATATGGATAGGATACGAAGTTTAAGGATAGGAACGATAGTGAACCATTATTTGTTGTGTCTTATAAAAAGGTCAAATTTAATGTGAGATTAATATTTTATAGAATATTGATGTAATTAAAATATTATTGTTGGTATTTATTTTGTTACTGTCAAAACCATTTTTGTTGCAAAAAGCAAATTTGTTATCGTGTTACTTTATTTTCAAAACTCACGCACTCAACAGATGGCGCTAGCAGTCCTGAATGGATCGTTTATACAAAATTATGCTGATGCAAATGCTTTCTCCAGCGTACATAATATTAAATAATGGCCTACTTATTATTCTTATATCCTTGTCATTCAAGATAATCTGTTAAAAAACAACGTGTCCGCCTAATTTATGTGTTGTCTTAATATTTATATTGGTTATGATAATTTTATTGGCGCTTATACTAAAATCAGGCGACATACGATCACTTTGGGTTAACATTGTGATAAATAACACATAACTGCAACAATTTAAATGAATTGATTTATTTATTGGCTATTAATGCATTCATCAATTATACCACCAGTTAATTTAAGTATCTTACTGAGGCATTTATTGGTTTTTAATGTTAAAAAATATTCTGCCTTACTAGCTTCTGCTTTCAGCTTCGCTCACGTGGTTGTAGTCACGTTTTTTTATGATATTGCTCTGAAATCGATACATAAAAGATCCTGTGTAATATCCAGTATGGAATCAAAAAAAAATATATAAAAGAATAAATTTATTAAATTTCGTTCGACCGTTCCAAAGGTAAAAAATACACACACATTCACAAACTTTCGCTCGTATAAAACTTAGTGTAATCACTGTACTATATGTGTATATTTGTAGGTTCCCATTATATTTCATAAGGGGGTCCAGCTTTAATACAGCTAAAACGTTGTATTCATGACTTCATAACTGTTTATATGAAGTCTGTATTTCAACTTTTTGTAGGTAACTCCTAACTTAGGTGGATAATTAATGACATTCCTGATTACAATGTATTTAATAGGTATAATTAACAATTAAATGTTGCAAAAATTACCAGCTGCTATCCTCCTCCAACATAGCATCAATTATTAATGTTATCAATTATAAAGCAATTTATATAATTGATTAATATTTAAACAGGTCTTACGTTGGTTTTTGATATGAATAGTGATGTCTTCATTGGACCTAGAAACTGTTTATGTTAAGTTAAGTTTAAGTTAACATAATTGTATATTCAATATGACACAGCTGTCACATTCGTTACATATTGACATTTTAAGTTGATTTTTATTGTGATTATTATGGAAATAAGATAAGATTAGTCAAATTAGGCTTAAATGTGATTATTTGTATGGCAAATTATAAAGAAAACAAAGGTATTTTTTTTCGATCATCAAAATGAGAAAGTATCACGAAAATAATATTCTTGATTCATTATAATATGATAATATTATGAAATTATTTCAAGGACTTAACTTTTAGGATCAAATATTATTCATGCACAGTGAAAAATATTATGTGTATACTTCTATTATTTTACATTCAATAATCATCAAAGAACTGAAAGTTGTAGAACGATACATCATATTTAATTCAGCTTATTAAATCTCAACGAAAGGCTTAGCTAAGTCCAATTAACGCAGTATAATACGGTTTAACATAAACGCAGTGTTGTTAACAGAATAATAATTCATAAGTTGACAGCTCGTGAATAATTCGCGAGTCGAGTTGTTATCAGAGCCACTTGCGCAGTGCGTCCTCTCGCGCGTGCCGCCGACTCGAACTCGACGGTACCATGCGAACTTTGCACGCGGACTTGTAGTAGTACTATCGGCAAACACGATTTACATTGCTTGCTAAGAATTTTATTTCACTATATTCAGTAAAGTTTAGCTAATTTGAATATAACTGTCATCAATTCATGTATCTGTTAATATTTTCTGGTGAAATATTACAGAAAAATACGTATATCTGTTCTTTTAATGTTGACATTTTATATTGTAGTGTTTGTTAAAATATTAAAACGGACGTGACTGAGTTATCACTTGTGTTCGATAATAGTTTTAAAAATTTTAAAACCACCTGTCAATGTATGCCGAACAAAACTTTCCGACGTTGAAATATCTGACGAGAGCCACGACTAATTGCCCGATAAGTCGTCGATTCGCGTCTCGTTTTAATAAGGTGCGCGGTGAACGTGTGTGTGTGGATGCCGATGGAATGCCACGGTCACGTACTCGTGTGTGCGTCGGTAACAATGTGTGCGAGTGACGTCTGCAAAGCAACGCCACAACCAGCCACATGAGAACTCCTACAGCCCCCGCAAAAGCACCCACCCGACACTAAACCGGTGAAAACAGATGGTATCCCAAAGGTCAACTCCATTTGGTCCGTTTACAGAGTACGTTGTTACTACGTGAAGGCATAACGTTGATTTGCGCCTGTGTGTAACCTCGATTCGGACACACGACGAAGCAAGGCATTATGGTTATAAACACGGAGTAATTCGCAGAATATCATTATCCAAATGAATATCTACCTCAAGAGCAGCGGTCAACATCGCTCTGTTGATTTGATTTTGTTTCAATAACTTTGGGAATCTTAATGTCGTTTGGAGATCAAATCTTAGCCTTTCATTGTTGAATTTGGTCATCGAAGTTGACATATTTTAATTTGTATATTATTAGTTAGGTACATATTATTATTAAATATCTATAATTCTAAAGGAAAATATATTATCCATTCGATCGGACTAATGTGCGAAAGAATTCGCATCAGAATAACAAATGAATGCTTGATGCTGGTATGTTCACACAGTACAAGCAGGCTTTCCCACGGTTAGTTGAGTGTGTGTCCCATCTCCCCCCCACTCACACACTCCCGACTTGGCCTGTGTTTGTAATTCAGTACAGGTTCAGCATTCAAAGCGGTATCATGGTCCCTAACATTATACTTTCATATTTATTACTCAAACGCCTCGATAATATCATTATCTGAATTGAGTATCACTGAACTGATTTTCCATCACTATTGGAATCATGAATCACTGTCACAATTTTTAAACAAACTTTTTATAAAACGTTATGTTAAAAGAATATTGACTTTGTCTCAACTGTTCGTATCTATTTATCCAAGGTAGCCCAAGACACCAAACAAATAAGTCAATTAATCAATACACAAATAAAACTAATTCACACCGCGTGGGCTCAGTTCGTCTCCGTTTATTTTAGTCACCACCTTTCTCGTGGACAATTATTCGGGAATTTCAAAAGATCACCCCGACGCACGGACAGGTCGTTGGCTCCACTCCACTGACTCATTCTTTTGTTTTTACTTACTACTCAGTCCTCACATTGATTTGGTCGAGGATAAAGCGGGGACTTTATTAGCTAAACGAGACCTATTGTCCAGACGAGATCATTTATCTGGAGGCATGTTCACCTTGCCAGTATCAGGGTGAAATGTAGTCGATCGTAAGCCTACACTATGCTAACGTTTTTTTCCAAATTGAATATAAAAATTAAACAGATAAATATTAGGAGATTTAAAAATACATTTTAATGGAAATTTTATTTACAAAGTACTTATTTTTAAAATATGCCTATCAGCGTCCTGTTCCAATTTCGTCCAGGTGGGATTAAGTAAATAATAGAGATCATTTATTTCAGTATTTAAATGTTATATGTACATACTAACTCTTCATTAACTTCTTAACCTTTTCTCAATCATGTGGGGTCGGTACAACGTATCTTCTGTAATAAAACAAAGGAAAAAACAAGAAAATTATAAACAGTATATTTTTGCGCACATACATAGACACATTACTGTAAAATGTTTTAGTTTAGATTTAATGGTCAACCGCCTACCTGAATCCAACCCACCTTGTGAATTTACCTGTATTTAAATATAAAGGTTACATTCTACTACATATATTAAAATGAGCAGTTGAGTATATACGATATACAGAATATAACCCATAGTACTCCTATATAAACTTATCAGAAATAAACAAAAAAATAAAGGCCAAAAGAGCCAGACGGTTCACCATGCAAAAGGTTTGAAGATTAGCGATGTTAATCAAATTATCAAAATCGATTGAAATGATACGTTCCCAAAACGAATCGATGAATCGGCAATCGAAATAGTCCCGAACAGAGTAGCCGCACGTAACATCGATCTGGCGCAACACGTACACGCCACGAGTAATTCGAATGTTGCTAATTATAGGTGCTATTGCGGTTATAATAAGATCCTCCCAACTTCCCAGAAACGAGGCCGCCCCGCTTTATTAATATTTATCCGATACACGCCGGTCGCAAGCTAACTGACGCAGTCAAAGAAAAACATTCTCGCCCGAAATAAAGTCGTAAAGTACCGGAACGGTTTCAATCGATGTTCTCGGTGTTTATAATCGGGTTATAAATGCGCACTGAGTATCGATGGTACGTCGAATAGCGATCGAGGAAAACGGTTATTGGTTAAATTCGATAGTCAATTGTTTGATTTTGTTTTTGAACGGAAATACCAACCTTTTGCGACTTTATCGAAACCACACTAATATTATAAATGCGAAGGTTTGTGAGTTTGGATGCGAGTGTGCATGTTTGTAACTCCTTCACGCTTAAACGGCTGAATTAATTTATTTGAATCTTAGAATATATACATTTCGTAATTGTCGACACGGGTGAAACCAAGGGGCGATAATGTATATATCTGTGGCTGATAAGATAGGCCTTTAAACACAATCTCACCTTTTTTATGGGATAGGAGGGCAATCGAGCATGCGGCTTACTTGGTGGTAATAGATCACCGTTGCCCACGAACATCCGCAACACCAGAGGTCTCGAGGATGCGTTGCCGGCCTTAAAACTCAGTTTATCCTTAATCTTACAATGTACTATCACTATATACTACTTTTAAAACTTAAGAATGACCTTTCATCGTTGTCGTTCTACTCTGATTTCAGTCGTGTATAGTGTCGCTACTATATATGAACTTTCTGAACGCTTGTTTGTCAAGCTTGGCAGTTGGTAGCTCCAACCACCCTGAATTAGAGAATCTGTCAAGCACCAAAGGTGTGTTTCGGCAACTTTCCTTGATGGCTGTTTGCCATCGTCGACCATATCATCACTTACCACGTCGACAACAGGTGAAATGATGGTCAAGGGCGAATCATAACTGATATTCTATGGACAACACAAAGACATTATTGTAAAAAGATTTGGAAAAAGATTTCCGTTTCATAGCCGACCACCATCCTGAGCCCATGCTTCCTTGGGAATGCTATCTTTGGGTCTTTGGGGATACACACGCCACTTCTCAAATGTGAAATGTAAAAAAAAAATTATAACCTTGAGACTAACAATAGACAGAGGAATTGACATAGGTTCAAACACTGAAAAAGCATTTGTAGACTTAGAAAACGCATTTGACAAGGTAAGTTGGATAAAAGAAATGAAAATAGTGCAAAATTTTGTGACAGAAAAGTTTTTTAACACTCTTAAAAAAAAATTGGCTATACCAATATTCGACTATGGACGTAGTTTAAATATATGTTCTATGCTATGGATTACATCCATAAAAAATCCCCTAAAATAAATTATAATAATGCTAAAATATTGTAAATGCCCCCGAGAAAAACAACAGCAATAGATATCTACAAATTGTAAAGTTTTTGTAAATTGAAATATTTGAAGCAATATAATTATAGTACATTTCAGATGTTCACCACATATCAAGGAATGGGAAAGCAAGTTTTTCGTAACAAAACGTATATTTACGTGTAAAATTTCAAAAACTTTAAAAATAAATTCAATAAAGCATATATTACTTAAGAACACAGTCTCCCTATTTCCCATATAGGGGTGGCCATAATCCCCAGACTTGGCAGGCGTCTTGGGGATCGCAGTGTGAGATATCAGTTCCTCAGAAACCGCTGCTGACCAACTTCTGATGTGTTACCCTTAGTTGCCTCTTACGAGACATCCATGGGTAGAGATGGAGGGGTGACATTCTAGCCCAGCACCCCATGGTGCTTAGTTGGATAGAAAAGGTCTCAAATGAAGAAGGATTAAAAGAAGTAAGAGACTTAAAACAACTTAAAAAAGGAAAGGAAAAATGATAATCTTGTTTCTACTTAAATGGGACTACATGACAAGCTGCACAACCGCCAGCTTACGATTGTAAAAAAACATCAAAATCGGTACACCCTGTAAAGAGTTATGAGGAAAGATCGTGGTCAAAATCTAACCTATTAGGAATAAAAAAACATACAAAAAAACCGTCGAAGAACCTCCTCTATTTTTTCTTTTTTTGAAATCGGTTAAAACGGGAGAAAGTTGAATATAGCAGCAAATTGTCGTACTTGTTAATATAATACTTTCGATCATTTTCAACGTTATACTGGAGTTTCTGAGATGGATTAGTAAAAAAAATAATATTTACGGAACTGATTCCATTTTATACGCAGAAACGAAATGTCTAACATTATTGATGTTTCTAGGGGTACCTTATGGAATTATGTACATTGGTTACAAGCTATAACTTGAAAGTTAACGCTCATATACCATACCTACGAGTAAAACTATTTTACACCTGCAAAAACCATGATGATGTAGATTACTACTAAAAGCTATACTAAGCAACAAGCATGACATAACTATTTAAATTTTGAGTTGCCTGCAACAGACGTGAGTTTTCCCACATTAAAAATTCCTACAGCATCAAATTGGAACATTTCGTATTTTAAATGAATTAAATACAATGCTTTTGGCGTCCTCGAGATCGAGATTTTTTAACGAATATAAAGCAATGATAAGTTATTTTCTAAGCATTTCTTAAATGTTGGACATTGTTTTCCCACATTAAAAACTCACGTGAAATAAGGGCAAATTTAAAAATTTGCATCGTTAAGTATCAAAACGCACCATTTTGATTTGCAAATTAGTTTAAACATAGATTTATTAAGGGTATAATAAATCTATGGGTTTAAATACTTGCCTTTGGCTTCCTCAGAAGCGAGATTTTTGAACACGCATATATCACTAACACGCATGTGCCTAACATTATGCAACATAAATGGAAAAGTAGCAGTAAGGACAAATACTTAAAATTTTATTTGTACATGATCATAATATTTGCAAAACATCAACCGTTGAGCAAAAGGCTCCTATTAGTAGGGATTTGCACAGGCGTCTAAGGATTTGCAGTTCTCCAAGGTTATATACTTAGACAGTATACTTAAAACCTATTTCGAAACTTAACTTTATAAAAACATGTTTAACTTTTGACATAGTGTAACTATATACTAAAATATCAAAAAAAGATTGGATAGACTTTGTGAAACATAAATTTTACAAGTTAAGAAATAGTAAACCAAAACTGTAATTATCTAATACAACCCTAATTGTCTACTTATAGGAGATAAATTAAAAGAAAATTAAATGCACTGTGAATGAACCGTACACAAAGTACTATTAAGTTGTAACTGTAATTTTATTGAGATGTCATCATTAATCACCTAGGTAATTAGCGCGTTATTCAATTGTTTTGTTAAAACAGTACAGACGGCGCTGCAGTTCTATTTTTCCAGACAAATTTTCTATTAATCTCTTTGGTCATCGAGCACCAAGAAGTATTAATATTCATATTCCAAAATCAAGATCTTAATACTGCCCTCCGTGAAAGTCAAGTAGAGAAAATACCCACTTTGCTCGCATTTATCTACTAAATTGTATTCAAATAAGCCTTATATTATGCATTATTAGGGGCCAGAGACATATTTTGACATTCGTGGGCATTATTTTACAAGGCAAGGCAAAGCAAGGGACAAAATTAGAATCTAGAGGGCAGAAAAATTTTTTTGCCGCCCAAGAACAAAATATTTTGGCCCCGAGTGACGACACTGTTTTTAATCACTTCCAATGAGGAACAGAAAATACTGGAAACTCGTTTATATAGACACAATAATGATTAAAGAATACAAATTATTAAGTATCAAATTATTCATATATATATTTCACCTAACTAAATGTACTATGAAGCCCGAACGTGGACCAAACAGAACAGAAAACCAAACTCCAAAATTTGAGGAACTAGGAACCCTTGAGTGTAGTCCCACTCTCCGCTAAAACTAATAAACGTCGAAATATCGAACAACAGGTTTGATGAAAATATAATATTTAATTTTATTTCCTTCAGATTTTGAGAATATATTATTTGTTAGTGCCCTAGTTTTTATGATATGCATCCGAACGATGAATGATAATTATGTATTTTAAATAAAGAAAATAAATACGATGTGTATCTAGTTACTGAATCAGCCGGATCGTCCACTGCTGAACACAGCCTATTTAGAGGTGTTTGCCATAATCCCCACGCTTAGCAGGCGGCTCGGGGATCGCAGAGACAGAAGATAGCATTTCTTATGAAGGCGCTGCCTCTTACGACACCCACGGAAGATATGGGGAGGTGCAATTCTAACCCGGCACCCCACGGGGAGTAAAAAATACCTATTTACTGTACAATAATATGTTCGAAGTAGCGACGGAAAACAAGTTTAAGTTTCTGAGTGCCCTTACTGCGAGAATGTTAGAGTTCTAACATGATTCAGGCTTTCAATGACAGACATGCCTTTCGGGAATGTGAAATTCTTCCCAAAAATATAAATATATATTTTTGCGTGATGGCTAGTTCTAATAAAGAAATATATTAGAAAAAGATTTTTTGTGTTCTTTAATAGTTTTGTGTTTCTTTTTCTGCTGGAAGGTTAACTAATTGAAAACTATTTATAATCTGTCAAACTGAAATTCAAATTATATTTGAACCTTTTGAATTTTTATTATATTGAGAGTATAATACTGAAGGAAGGGGATCTTACGATGGTAGAGTTTCATATTATGGACCAAACGAGCAGGTGGCATAAGACTAAAATATATCTGTCAAAATGTGTGAAACGAAGCCCCTAGGTCAAGCCTTTTGTCTTCTACCGAGCACAGCACCAGATTCTAGTTTGCTACATAACATTTCTCAAGACAGCTTGAGCAACGATGCCATCCTAACCTGAAGAAATGACAACTTCTACTGCGATCCCCAAGACGCATGCCAAGCGTGAGGATTATGGCAAAGTCCCCCCGATGGAGGAAACTTTGTTCAACGGTGGGCGTTTCGGATGATGATGCTGAGGTGATAAAGGTGTGTGACGCATGATTCTAAAATAAAATTATTTCTTAACGTCGTGGCTAATTGCAAAACAGTTATTCATATTCAAGTCTAAATTATTATTGCTGGTGTTTACACCATAGTAATGTTATTGTACTCAGATATGTTACGTCGTTCTTAAATTCAGAAAATGAACCAACACACAATAGTTATTTTAATATGTTTGTGATAAATACATAGTAAAATACACGCTGCGGTCGGACACAGTAAGCTCTGGACACTAGCCAATAGTCCCTGGAATTGATTTTATTCCGCTACCAAAATTCTCTGCCTTAGAAGCGTGTATCAGGAAAGTTAATTTAGGTATCCTATGTACTTTGGTTTCCTGTGTGTTTTGAACGTTGGTTACAGGAATGCAGTGTTTGTTAGGTTGTCCGTAGTTTAACAATGGTCACCCCATCAATAACGCAACTTTCTCAATATCAAAAATCTTGCCTAGAATATAAACATGATAATTAATTAAGTTTGGTGATTGCGTATACATTGATTTCATTTCTGTTTTGAACGTTTGTAATAGGAGTGCAGCGTTTGTTATTATTGACCAAGACAAAACGTGTGGTTAAAAGAAGTAAAATTTCTAGAAATGTACCAAACTAAATTCCAACGTATATATTTTTTATCGAGTTATCACATGCTTTTTAACACCTACTTTCTGCTTCAGGATTACTAAAGAATTTGTATTTGTATATTTTTCAATATTCCGGTACTAAATACAATGCTAGCCTTCTTAAACAAAATGCGTAAAAAAAACATATAAAATTTGATCTTGTCTATGTAACAACCACTTAGCGCTATCTGGATGGAACTAACTTGACAATGGTCTTGCTTTCAATCGAAAAGTGTTAAATATTAGATCTACTCTGAAACTACGAATAAATAAAGTACGTAGCTCTGAAATCATAAAGTAAACGCATTCATTGCATATATTCCTTATTTGAAACAAAATATACAACCTACCGAAGAATGAAGTGACTAAACGCCACTAAATCCCAACTCAACTACCGAAGAAAATCTCAAAGACAAACTTTCCAAACAAACTGCAATTGTCAGAGATCAAACGGAAAGGGATGTTTAAAGTTATGAGATGTTATAGTCGGGCTCTTATCTGAGATGCCTGGAATCGTAACCATCCCCTTTAGCCGCCTTTTAGACTCGACGACACGATATCTTAAGACTAACATAAAACGGACACATATTCTGGTCTGATACTGAGAATACCTTGAGAAAAACAATAATACTTGCCTGAATCATGCCATTTCAACTATTTATGGAAGATATGTACAAGTTATAAAAAATCTGATGTCATGTTGAATTGTTTAAGACAGCTCATGTGACAACAATTTCATAATTTGTGAACACTAACATTTCATTATGAAGCGTTAGACAGGAAACCGTGCAAAGTCATAGTAGCCATAAGAGTTATTCCCATCCTAGCATGTATTTTTAAGAATTTTCTGATATTCCATTTAAAGTATAATCATATAAAAATTAAGGCATACGATCTGCCGAACATTCACTATTATTCAATCTTTGAATCACATTATATTCTGAATAAATATCATCATATTTTACACAATTACCTCGAAGGCATTGCAAATATTTCTATTTATTTCTAATGAATGTTTTCAAAATACCACCGGTTAAACATGGTACTTACTTCAACAATTTAAGCCTGAATCTGTAAATGTGTTAAAGAGCTTTGATAACAAGTAAATCTAGACACCGGAGAACATCGCGTCGTCTGTATGCTCCCTTAGCTCCATTGGGGGCTGGCTTATTGCCAGGTTACTTTGGTTTAAATTGCTTCCACCCTCGGCTCACATGCTCCTCCAGATCTGGAGCCACGCAAAAACTTAATGAGAAAAAATGTCAGCTTGTTGTCGTGCTGTTAACGGGTAAATTGTTTTATATTAAGCACAATTTTCGTTGTGAACACAAAAGCTTGCGGAATTAACATGTTAAGCAATCTTTCTTTTGTATCTGCTGAGTTTTTTCAGGAAGGTGTTTAGCTATTTCATGGTAAAGAAAACAAAAGAACGGGTGATAAGCACAGGAAAGAATTCATTTCTAGTACTGACCGGATAGTTGTAAGATTGAATCCCATCAAGGCTATAGCTATACATAATTTTTCTACTACCCTTGAGGTATTAGTTTGGGGCAGATATATTTAATGTAGATGACTTTCTCCTAACTGGTGAGATAGCGTTTAAATACGGCCAGTATCAAAAGTACTCTTCGTCTGACTTGGCTAGCATTTTACTGTAGGTACTCTGAGCAAATAATATACCTTGATCAAACAAGCGTGTCTAAAGACTATAACGAAAGGAAACAAAACTGAGCCTAACAGGTCCGATCCTCAAAAAGCTATTTCTATATCAAGGTAGATGCAGACGTATCGCCTAGAAGTCGCGTCGTCTCTCCATTACCCGCGACCTTGTCCGGAGTTGAGGTGATGCCGATACGGCGTTGATTTGTCTGCATTGTAGTAAAGAGTTCCATACAAGGAATATTAAATGACTGGAGTTGAGGCCATGTAGGAAGGGTCAGTGTGCGCCAACCGTAAAATGCAGACATTCTTCACACGGTAAAAGCTCTGCCCACAGCTCATCCAACATGCGACAGATGTGTCCAATGTCCATTATGATTGTGGTATTAATAAACGTTAAAATATTCATGCACCTAAATGAAATATTAATTCATGTAAACATTGATGACAAAAAGGTCGCTGAAATGTTACGGTTAAAAATAACTGGTGTGTGTTTCTGAGTGACGTGAAAAGCCTGTTTAAAAGTTTCAATCTTGCAATATCACATCAAACAATCGATACGTACACACATGCTTCTTTGTTATGTATGTCCTGGCATTATCGATAATGGCTGGCTTATTTCAATATCTTAGATTATAAAATATTATACTTCTAAGACTGACAAAATTATGAAGGATTTTTTTTAATGATCACATAAAATATGTTACATTTTGAAAAAGTGCTAAAGGTTACGCTAAGTGCCATGAATAAGTATGAAGAACATACCGTGGATAAGTGTTAATGTAGTTGGCGTTTCACGAAAAACGTCTTTGTGTGTTCCGCCAACAGTTTTTGAGAGTTGTATTCTTTTACAAGTTAAGCTTGCTAATATTTGTAAACATATCTTTAGATATAGGTTACAAAGTACCACATACTATCTAAAAGTCACTGTTTTTAAATACTAATTTCAAGCACTACCACATGCTTTTGTTCTATTGGCCTAAAAAAAAACAATTAGTGTGCAAAATTAGCGCCTCTGCTATCGGATTCAGCAGCTGAACCGGAAACGCGTTCGTGAACCGGAAGTGCGTCGTTGAAGATATAGAAGATTATTTTCTTGTCAGAGGCCACAGTTATGCGATGTAATTACTAACTTAGTAGCAGCAAGTTTTAGAATTGTATGGTCTATTGCATGACGATGGTAAAAGGCCTGATGATATGACTCTGGTTCGATGGAAGTAAGGGCGGCCCTTAGTGTGGGACGCTACGTACGTCGTCACATGGTGACTGGCGCCGCGGCTACTTCGGCGGAGCGACTCAAGCGTCGCAGGTATGCTAATCTCGGTAGTGGTTAAATTGTTGAGCAGTTTGGTGTATAGTACCACCAACTTAACTGTGCAGTTCTCGAGGGCGCTACTGGTCAAGGAAATCAACTACAAACTGTCACAATTTGAAGGAATGTTGTAGTTCTTTTTTCTGCCACCTGAACAGATAAGTTGGTGGGTCTGTATCTGTAACATTTGGTCCGTGGAGACCTGGGAGCTCATCTCAATTTCCAAACCTTATCAGAACGCTTAATCGATGCGACGCTAGATCAAATTGCTGGCATTTATTTGCAATCCAACGGGGAATGCTGCTAGCTTTCTGGGCACGTTACCAATTTGACTACTTTAGTTGCCTAAATGCTTTTGTTGTAGTAGCTGTAGTTTTGTATATAGTTTGTAGGAATGTCACCGCTATATTAAAAAGTACTTATTTTTATGTAAAATTTTTATTGATTCTCGCGCTACCACCCTTTGGTAAAAACAACATCGTTGAATGCATCACATACCATCATAAGAGATATTGGTCAAAGGCTCTATCAGCGACTAAAATACATATAATAAGTCTATTCAGAGCAGTACCTATACGTTTGAAAGAGACGTATTTTGGTTCAAAATTACGTTGAAATGTAAAGTAAGTGTATAAAGTGCAAGAGCTTATTTCCACTGGCTAGTTGCCAGGGCGGTAGGAGTTGCCTCCACCGTGCACTGTTGTGGCGATACCGTAGCACTACCGTTGAATTATATTGTCGAGTACACCTATATTTCAAGTTATGTATCCACGTATCTGGATAGATAACTCTTTACAGTAAGGGCCTGATTCAGAATGTACGCGTAAGTTCCGGTTATACTACCCAGAACATATTTAATAAATAAAACACTATCTTTGTGTTTCAGTCTTCGATTTAGCCTATCCATCGGTTAAAACTTGAAACGCGCTGCATGTTAGCTGTAATTTTTATCATTCAGATATTTTATGTTCTGGGTTTTATAACCAGAACTTACTCGAACATTCTGAAACAGGCCCTAAGACTAATAAATAACAGTTTGAAAGATTTGTAACACACACATAAAACAAATGTCACAAACGGCAACCTATTAAGTTTTAACTAGATACGATGTATTCCAGCTCGAGTTCCTTTGTATTTGTGTATTACTAAAACAAAGGGCCCCTTTGGGGTGCTAGAATGTCACCCCCCAATTGCTACCTGTGGGTGTCGTAAGAGGCGGCTAAAAGCAAAATACCGGAAGGTGGGCAGCAGCGCCTACTGAGGAACTGTTATCTTAAACTGCGATCCCCAAGACGCCTGCCAAGCGTAGGGGGAGGCAGTATTCAGCAGTGGACAATCCGGCTAATACAGTACAGTATGAAACAAACGGGTATCGAAGTCCTTTCAGGAAATTATTAAAACTGTACAATTATGTTGCAGTTAAGAATATAATAAAAATAACAAGTTCATTAAATTTTTTAGTCAAGGATGCGAGAATGATATAAGTAAGTTTGTGACTTGGCAGATTACACTACCCCGCCTGATGTTTGCCCTCCTACTCTATAAAAAAACAGGAAGTTTTGTCTCATCGAGTCAAAACTTCCTGAGAGACCTGAGACTTCATCGAGATTCTCGATCGTGCGCGAGAGGAAATTTCTTCCGGTTTGGCTGCGTGGCGTTTGTGACGTCACGTCGGCTTAACAGGAAAATTAGGCGGTATTGTCACTAGATATAATTATTTTATTTTTTAAGACTATTCATTAAAATTATAATATAAGGTTATCTTAAAATAGTTAAAAACTATTTGTTATCTTCAAATCCTCGTGTTCGCTTTCATGGGATGTGACCAATGTTTGCAATAGGTACTCAAGATTACGTCGACATTTGTTTCAAGAAAGTTTTGTGAACGTCATAAATTCACAAGAAGCCGAGAATGTTGATGTCTGCCAATGACGACTTACAACAGCCATTTAATATACCTGAACATTTTAAATACACTAATATAACAAACAAAACTGGAGATGCGCGGTCGATCATTACCGACCCAAATCCTAATGATGCTCTCGAATCAACTCCTTTTCTTTTTCGCCTCGAATTTAATCAAATTATAGGTTGAGTATTATAATATTTCAATACATCTACCGATATCGTTTGTGGAATTTTAACTTTTTATTGTTTGATTCGGTTTCGTCTCGGCTCGGCGTAATTTAGAGGGTCTAGACGGGTTTAAAACGTTGCAGGTTTTTTTTCTGTTACGCTTAATCGTAGCTATTAACTTTTTATTTCGAACAATTGTAAAAAGACGTTGAAACACGGGATTTTGAAGAGCTCGTAGCATAGTTTGATTAGTCGTTCTTATCCAATCAGCAGTGTTTACGCCGGTTCGATCATAGATGGGTGCCGCTGCGCTAGTGGGATTTACGACTGAGCTCTTCCGCGCTTTGACGTGGACGTTAAACCGTCGTTGGTCCTGGTTGTTATATGAAGTGCCATCCACGAAGACGCGCCCCTCTCTTTTTCAACAGAGGCAAGTTTCAAGTTGGCCGTTACGCTGTCTCGTGATTAGTCTATTAATCGTAGTGTATACGTGCGCCTCATAGGTAATAAGTGTGTACCAACAACACTAAAACACTAGCAAAATATTGCACACTTGTGCTGTAAGCGATCAAGAAGAGGAGTGGGGCGCGTCTTCGTGGATGGCACTATCTGATGGCAGTCGTTAGGATATGCCGGAGGCCATAAACTGTAAGCTTTAATAGCTTGTCGTATCAGTAAAAAAAGGTTGATCTCTACATTTGAATTTCTTTTTATTACCGACAGAGACAGTGC
This sequence comes from Plagodis pulveraria, assembly GCA_963890685.1. NCBI lineage: Eukaryota > Metazoa > Arthropoda > Insecta > Lepidoptera > Geometridae > Plagodis > Plagodis pulveraria. Next base: position 16,388,524 of record OY982959.1, read on the forward strand.
TTTTAGGTATGTTAGCTTTTTACCACTATTTCAACTGATTGTAAGTGACAAATGATTCAAAGAGACCTACACTACACATGCTCAACCCTAAAAAGCTTTCAAAGATAGAGGCTGAAACAGATTATTAGGTGCATGGCGACAGTTTTACAAAATATCTACCATACCACTATGAAGACTATGGTTAGAATGTTCTTTATGTTTAGAACCCAGCGTGGACGTTTATAGCACACTCATTGATTTAAAACGACTAACTGTCTATGTGATTGATAATTGTGTTACAGTTATCTATCTAGACGCTATAATAAAAAATGAAAACGTTAATAATACCTATCAATGTTAGTTTGAAAGTCATTATTGTAGCAACGATCGTCTGGACACTTGAAGGTGAACAAAAATTCAGTTAGATTTATAAGTAAATTCCAGTGCTAAGGCCTTCTACAGCAAACAAAGTAAATGGGAGCAATACGTATACTCCGCAGTGACTTAATGTAATATCGCACCCTCTCCTTCCAATCTCATCGGGGTGAGAGGGACGGACTTTTCATAGCATTTTCATCTCAGCACAGACGTGATGGAACAAATACATGAATATAATACTAAAAATCTAGAATTTATGTTCGGCTTAATAGAGAAAACTCGACTCAATAGAATGTAAAACAGAGTACAGATTGTGTTGATCGAATAAATCTTTTTTGAATTCCGAAGGTGAAAAATTCAGGCTGCAACTCAATAAGGACCTAAGCAGTTTGTATTTAACAAGCAAGTGGAATAGAATGATTGTTGTGATAGAGCCTTTTGGAAGTGGTTCAAGTGAGGCTGTCCTTTTCAGTTTCAGTGAGGGATGAAAGAGAGGTTGTGTGGGGTGATCCTCAACCTCCTCGTAGCGGGAGGTAAAAGATTAACCCAGTTTTGTTATTTGTCCACTGTCAGTTGAGTGCCTATTCACAATGCGGCGGGAGTCTGCTCGTTGAATCTTTGGGCCGTTTAACGTAATTGTAAATGATTAATGTGTCTGTACCTCGACGTAATAGCAACATAAGATTGGTAACCGATGCTCTCATCTTGATTTATGAGTTACCTTTTGTAACTTAGGGTTTTCATTGGAATTTCTGGCGAAGTTATTATAATAGTTATGGTAATAAATGGCCTTTATATGAAATAATTAACTCACTAAATAATGAAGATCATCGTCTACAGCCCAAAAAATCACATTTGTACAAACCCCTCCCACATTAAAGAGTTTGCGGTAATCCATATGCTTGGTTGTGTGACAACCTGGCAACACAATGCAAGATGACAATCTAGTATTAATTATAACCTATTTTTTATTCCTGTGGGTTTGCCTTTGACCACTATATCACCTGATGGTAAGGGATGATATGGTCGAAGTTGTTGTTCAAGCTAACCTAGAATCACTGGCTCTCAAGGACAGCTGCTGGAACACACCGTTACGTGCTTTGCGAGAGATTTTCTATTTGAGGGTGGTAGCTAGCCAAGCGGGAATTCGCAAAATGCCCTACCAGCATGCTATATACCGTCTGTCATCCTAATACAACAACCAGAACCGACGGCTTAACGTGTCCTCCGAAGCACGGAAGCGCTCAGTAGTAATGTCACTAGCGGTCACCCATCCAACTTATGACTGCAGCGGACGTTGCTTAACTTCGCTGATAAGTTAAGAACAGCTAAGCAAACTTCGCTACGAGCGCATCAAAAATATGGTATCAAGGCACGTGGAAAAGATTTTTTCTCTTTTGCATACATTATCCAATTAGAAAACCAATAGAGAGCTGAACTTTGTGCCAGAACGACCCATCACTTAGGTAGTCTATGACTTAAAAAAACTTACTTATTATTACATTGGATTCAACCCTGCTCGACCTTGCAAATTGCTATATAATCGATTTAGCTTCCGCTTTTGACTCCCTCAGGATTTACTTAGAGTATAGGCTTAAAAAATGTCATGTGTACACACAGAACTTAAAAAATCGATGTACTAAATTTTATCTAAATTAATTCAGCCATTTTGGAGATGATCGAACACACTGATCCACTAAACATACGAATACTTAGCCGTTTAGGTATATAGTAATAAAATGTATTAATTATATATTATGTAGGTATAATATGATGATTAAGATGAAGAAACATTTGAAAGTAATTACAATTAACTCTTGTTTTTACGTAATTTTTTGAAGCGCTCGTAACGAACTTTGCTTTGCCGTTCTTAACTGAACAGCTAAGTTAAGTAACGTCCGCCGCGGTCATGACTTGAATGGGTAACCCCCAGTGACATTACTATTGAGCACTTCCGTGCTTCGGCGGCCTAAAGTGTAAACACCACTTTAGGCCGCCGGTCCCGACTGTTGTCTTAGGATGCCGTCGTAGAGTCGTTATAGCATGGTGGTAGAGAATTTTGTATAGGCCCGTCTGGGTAACTAACACCCTCAAGTAGAAAATCTGTCGCCAAGCATCTGTGTGTTCCGGTGGCTGTCCTTAGAGCCAGTACTTCTAAATAAGCCTGAACAAAATCTACGACCATATCACTTACTATCAGGTGAGATGGTATTCAAGGCTAGCCAGGTACAAAAAAAAAAAATTGCCAGTTTTCTATAATACATTTAATTTTAACCTTCTATCATAAACACAAAATATAACATACAAAATAGAACCATACAATTTGCAGTAAGTAACATAACCGTACCAAGTTTACACGGTCATAAGTGATTCATATGAAAAATCGATATTTCACGGACACCTTATTAATAATGTAGAACGGTTAGTGGTAGGTTTTCCGTACAATCCAAGGTCCATCGATGTCAACTTGAGCAGTGCGCGGCTCTTGTACCTCAGATAGTTTTAGAATACTAACAGTAGCGCAACTCTTTTTCTATCACAGTGACGTATTAGGAATCCCCAGTGAGCTCCATACAGTCCCACCAACTTATCTGTTCAGGCGGCAGAAAAAAGAACTACAACATTCCTTCAAATTGTGACAGTTTGTAGTTGATTTCCTTGACCAGCAGCGCCCTCGCGAACTGCACAGTTAAGTTGGTGGTACTATACAAACAACGCAACCCGGTTACCGAAACTGTAGAATATTTTAAATACCTTCATAAATTTAAACGCTCTGTAATTTGGTACAGGTACTAGGTACTAGAAATTTGGTATAGGTACCCGTATTATCTTGGTTCAAGACACTCATGCAATACTCATAATCGTATACATACCGTTTCTTAGTTACTAAATAACTACACAGATTTTTATAATATTATGTGTAGCTTGGTCCGTGGATTGCAAATTACACATAATATTCTAATTCTTATCGGGACATTTTAATGTTTTGATACTTGTGGGTGTCGTAAGAGGCGACTAAGGATAATACTTGAAGATGGGCAGCAGCACCTTCTAAGGAACTGGTATCTTATTCTGCGATCTCCAAGATGCCTGCCAAGCGTGGGAATTATGACAAAACCCTTCCTTGATGGGAGGCTGTGTTCAGCAGTTGATAATCCGGCTGCTACAGTATGTGTAATTTAATAAATGAGGGTATACAATGACTTATGTTATGATTAAAATTTTTAAGGAACGCTCTTTCATAATTTCAACTAAAAACAATGAATATGGGGCTAATACTTATAATATTAGACATTATTTTTGTGAAACCCACCAACAAAGCAAATATTTGCAAATATGGGTGTCCATGTAGGCTAAATTGACAATTTTTTTCAGAATAACACCTTTTTAATTATTGCTCATCTATACCTACCATTATAGCCCCCATCAAGTTGTGAGGTGCGTTCTTAAAAAGGTAGATAAATAAAAGAATGTGGTCTCTTTTTTACTTGGCTTACTAGTATGTCATAATAAGTAAACACAGTCCATATTTATACTTTTGTATGAGGTGGCGTCATATTGCCTTAAACGCTTTATGATTACCAAATGTTTATGACGATTTGTTATGTAAATTGTACTTACACATATTAACGAGTCATCATGATTCGTGATTTGTAGAAAAAATTTGCAAGTGATCAAAACAGGTTGGCCAAATTAACAGATAAACACTTGTTTATGACAAATTTGTAAATTACTTATTTCTTATATGTGTAATATGATTACTTAAACATATTTGATTATGGATTAACTATTTGAAATAATCTTCGATTTAAACTCGGCTTCACTTTTATTAAGGCTACAAACTTAGTATCGTCTTATTTTAAATACTAAGGGGCCGTTCAAGTATTACGTTCGAAGATTTATTACAAATATTTACCCCCTCATCCCCCCTGTCAGCAAAAGTAAGCAATTCTCTTACCCCCCATGCTTACGTAAACATTTTTCAATTAATGTATTGTTTTTTATAATATTATAATTATTTATAATAACAACTAATAATATATTTATTATTTCGCCACACTTCGTTATCTAACTTTTCGACATTTTCTACTTTCGTACTTGTAGAAGATTTTTTACAACTTTAAAAAATTTTTTGGTATATCTTGGATTTATCTATTTGACACATCTTATTTAAACATTAAACTTTGGCTAATGGAATCAACGGGAACACAAATGTTAACTTGCTTTGATATGCTTACAATACGTCTACTTGCTATAGTATGAAAACGAAACAATACACTGACAGAAATTTAGACAAGTGAATAGTGCGCATTGATTCCCCTACTCGGTTCTAAAGCGAGTGTCTAAACGTATGCATTATTTTCTGGAATCCCCAAAAATGCGTTTCGTGTACCTAAGCTACGATCTTGAACTTGGAAATTACGCCATGTTAATTTATTAAATTAAAGATTGGTAAAATAAACATGGGTCCATAATTTTATGAATTATAAATTTAACACTTATGTTAATTAAAAAGTAATCATTTAGGTGATTTTTAAGGCTCTATTATATGATACGCTGTAAAGTTCACTGGGCAGTAGCATTGTAAACATAAAAGTACGCAAATTGCTAAAATGAAAAGCAGTAAGTGGTCTCATACTAAAGATAAACTAACTTTAATTCTCTCTTTATTGACGTTTTGGAAAATTATCCACGTATAAGAATGTGCTTTGATCCTGCTGAAGCGAGGCCGTTAGAGAATCTAAGTCTTTATCCAGTGAAATTACAGGCTCTACAAAATAAAATCAACTCTATAAAATACAATATCTGGGGTGCAAAAATCAATACAATCCCACAATCATTTTTGAAGCGCTTGTAGAGATGTTTGATAAGGTGACCGCTAGTGAAATTACTACTGAGCGCTTCAGTGTTTCGGTGGGCATGTTAAGCCGTCGCGTCGGTCCCAGTTGTCGTCTTAGGATGGCAGTCGTTATAGCATGGTGGTAGGGCATTTTGCGAATACTCGCCTGGCTAGCTACCACCCGTAAGTAGAAAATCTGTCGTCAAGCACCTAGCGGTGTGTTCCAGCAGCTGTCCTTGAGAGCCAGTAATTCTAGGTAAACCTGAACAACATCTTCGACCACATCACCACTTACCATAAGGTATACCCTCATGTAGAAAATCTCAAGCACCTAGCGGTGTGTTCCAGCAACTGTCCTTGAGAACCAGTAGTTCCAGGTTAGCCTGAACAACATCTTCGACCACATCACCACTTCCATCAGGTGAGATAGTGGTCAAAGGCTAATCAATCAAGAAAAAATAATCGTATTCTGGGTGGTAGTGATATAAGCAGGGTCAGTAACTTAATTGATAATTGATTGCGGTCCTGATCCCACATAATATTATCTTGATTGTATTTGTGCAGAGTTGAGATACTGTTAAAATTGTGTCGTTAACAATAAAAGTTTGAATTTTATGCGATGGCGTGCAGAGATACTCGTAAGCATAATTATAACGACCACTAAAAGAATATTTTGCATATATAACGATGTGTTACATAAAAGCTTTGACAGTTTTAAAAAGAATTCTAACTTTTCAATAGATTTAAGAACTCAAAATTTTACTAGAAAATGTGTCCAAATTTTAAGTTTATTCCTTTAGTTTGATTTATTTATGTATTATTTTCGTTCTATTATAAAATATTTAGATAGCTCAACGCTGAATACAGCGTCCAAAATTACGGGGGCTCTGCTCTAATCCACACGCTTGGCAGGCGTCTTAGGGATCGCAGTGTGAGACAGCCGTTCCTCAGAAGGCACTGCGGCCCACCCTCTGGTATTTTACCTTTAGTTGCCTCTTACGACAACTACGGTGAAGATGTGGGGGTGACATTGGCCCGGCATCCTACGGGCGGCATATAATATATGTACCCGTCTGTTATGATAAATATTGTGATCGATATACTAATGCATACCAAGTGAATTAACGATTGACTACACCAAGTACCTATTATCATACTTAGGTGGTAGGTGTTTTCTAGAGTCCGTTTTGGAGGGTGCCTCCAAAGTGACAGGTATTCTGTGCGAGCATCGAGGGAATAACTACTCCGGCAAGTCCTGCCTAGCATAGACCCCTCCACAGCGCATAGTAAATTATTAAAGATTGGTATTCAATTGAATAAAATTATAACAAATTAAAAGCGTATATTAAAAAAAAAAAAATTCAAAATTATTGTCAATGTTTAATATGCGTTCTACTTAACACATTCATGTAACTATAAGTATTGATAATACAATAAAGTATTTAGTAAGTTTAAATATTACATATAGAAAAAACAAATAATAAATTGTTCTCTATCATACCTACTATGAGGACTTAATAATTCCCCGCCAATCCCAAAAAATATATCTACAAACTTGCTGGTTACAGTTACAGAAGGGAATGGTAGCTTTAAGCTTCTAACACACTTAAGCTATGAGTGTGACTGCAAAATAATAAGCATTTTTCTAATTTATTATTTTGCAGTCATTTTTCGACCGTTATACGTCCATCGTTGAATAAATGCGTCTCCCATGAGGGGGGGGGGGGGAGAGGTTGTCATAATCCTTACTCTTGGCAGGAGACTTTATTATACCATTGAGCTTTGCTTGACGGCACTAAATGGGATACCTAAAATATTATTTTCCCTGACGTACCACCACGGCATCCACACCAGCACTACCCTTCAGAATTTTCCAATCGAAAAGCAGATACGGTTAAAAGGCGTACAAGATTTCAACAAGTATGTTGTATAGATGGTAACACTCAGTGGCCGAAGCATATCATCAGAATTTTTCACACATTTAGACTACCCAGAGATGCGGCAAACTTGAGGATCCTATGAACAAGGGCAACTTTATCTAATAAATAGTCAAATTGATTGCAGACAGGTTGTGCCATATGATATCTGTGTATCTATTAGTTGACAAAATATGGTTAAAGATATTTAAGTTCGGAAAATAATTGGCTTGTAGTGGGCTTTGAACGCACAACTCCAGGTCTCAAGTTGTTTGCTACTTTATCATAGTGGTGCCAGCCGAAGGCATCATATTTTTTCCTGTCTGTACTTAATTTACATCTTATTGCTGATGTTACTAAAAGTTGTCTACTTAATAGTACTTAAACAACTTGAAACGGATTAAATCGCGTATATTTATCATTATTTTTGTGCGACGTTTCAAATACTGCAGGATTCGTGGTCACGGATAACCCTGTGTTTAACTACTATGTGTAATAATCGTGAAAAAGAAAGACAACATTGTTTATTTAATCTCGTCGATGTCTAGAAAAATCTGTCAATTTGTCACAGTAGTTGCCTAGGTATGTCTTTTACATCGTTCGTACGAGTTAACCCGTCTGGGCTTTAAAAAATCAGAAAGAGAGGGTGACCCTCCCTTGTCAGAGGGTGAGGCATTTACAGCGGGGGCGAAGACAACTGTTATTAAAATACAAGAGATTACTTATAAAGTTTTCGAATTAGTTCTTGATATAAGGTGTCTGCTTCTTTATTTGCTTTTATATGACTGCTTTTGATTGTTATTTATTATTGGGCTGTACCAGTTTTTTACGTTTTATACTATTATCTTACCCGTTTGTTAGTAATGATGTGATCGAAGATAATAAGTTGTCTTGAACTAGGATAGAGATAGAACTAACTAGCTTTCAAGGTCAGCTGTTTGAATTCACCGTTTTCTTAAGAATGGTAGCTTGTAGTACCCCTTTCTGTCAAGCTGCGGTAAAATTGGCAACTGTAATTTTTTTTTATGCCTTATAGGTTAACCCTTGACCACTATCTCACCTGGTGGTAAGTGATGATGTGGTCGAAGATGTCATTCAGGATACCTAACCTAGAATTACCGGCTCTCAAGGACACCTACCGGAACACACCGCTAGGTGCTTGGCGACAGATTTAATACTTGAGGGTGGTAGCTATCAAGGTGGCAATTCGCAAAATGCCTTTCCACCATGCTTTAACGACTGCCATCCTAAGACCACAACCGGGACCGACGGCTTAACGTGCCTTCTAAAGCATGGAAGCGCTCAGTAGTAATGTCACTAGCGGTCACCCATCCAACTCATGACGGCGGCGGACGTTGCTTTACTTTGCTGATCGGTTCAGAACGGCTAAGCAAAATTCGATACGAGCGCTTCAAAAAAAATGCCAGAATGACATATTCAAAGTGTCTGGATGGGAATTAAGTATGTTTAAATTTGTATAAGATTATTAGAACTTTAGCTTAGTGTATTATTTGCTAGTTAATTTAATCACTCTAGCCGTTGAGGGTGTGTAAGAGTTTTGGGGGAGAAGGGTTTTTAAGGGTATGCATGTGTGTGGAGTGACTTTTCGATTGTAGAAATAAAGAAAATCGGCCAAATGCATATCAAATATGCACATCAAGTGTTTCGTATCATCAGCAAGTGGTTATGCCGGGCTCAGGGTCAACAGGGTTCCCACTACCGACAAAAAACCCCATGGTGTTCCGCCGTCATCGACTAGCGCACTCATCTGCAGACTTCAACGACGTCACTGCCCGCTGGCCCAGCCTCTGGGAATTACTCCCCTCTACTGCTTTGTGAGATGCCCAGGAATGCGTGGGCATGCACACCTCATGAGGAGCCGAGCTCCGCGGAGCGCGGGCACGGAGGCGAGCCGATAGTGCTCGCACCCTGTCTCCTTTCAGAGGACTTGGGGTGTTGGCTGTGGGAGCAGCTGGGAACCCCTACTAGGGTTAGGACCCTAGGGTTAGGACTTGGGGTGTTGGCTGTGGGAGCAGCTGGGAACCCCTACTAGGGTTAGGACCCTAGTAGGGGTTCCCAGCTGCTCCCACAGCCAACACCCCAAGTCCTCTGAAAGGAGACAGGGTGCGAGCACTATCGGCTCGCCTCCGTGCCCGCGCTCCGCGGAGCGGAAGTTAGAGAGGATCTCCCTTGTTTAAGCAAAAACTATAATGTCGAATATAGTACGTTTCAAAAATGAGAATTATTTTATTTTTATATAGATATTGGCTCTAATAATTCTCGAAAACTTCAAGCACCTACCTAATACAGTTTCAAAGATATATTTACACCTTTAAATATAGATGGAATGACGCCATAGGTTTACTAATAGTGTACCTTTAATACAGTTCTGTATTAATTGACGTCAAATAAAGCACTTTTGATACACTATAGACGCACTTACTTGCAAGAATCCAGTTTAATTAACTAAAACTCTTTCACTAAGTTATTCAAACGTAGACTTTTAGGCAAAGTGACCATTCAAATCAGTTGAAACCGAAGTGAGAAAACAAATGGGGGCGCTAATATTACGCCCGGCCAATACGCCCGGCGTAATTTAATCCGGACTCCGTGGGGCATCCAGAGAAAATCTATAAATCTGCCGCCATTAGAGCTTTGTGGAAGTGTAAGTCCGTTATTCAGGTCGTATCAAGATTTTAAGAGCTTTCTCGTTTAGAACTCCCTTCACTTCTTGTGCCTTGTTACGACTAGAATAGTTTTAGAGGATGATTTGCGATGAAAATGTTGTCTTTGTTGAATTGACAAGAATTGGAAATAGCAAAAATATTGTCAGATATCTTGGTAGGTATATTTCTTTTTACGAGAATACTGATTTTAATAGAAAACCTGCGCAGTGTTCGCGATGTTATTATTGCATTTTAAAAATTACACTCAAATTATTTCCACTATGATTCCACGGAACAGCTTAGTTAAGTAAGATGCAAAAATGTCTGTATTAATTAGTTATTTTATGACATAATTATATGTGAAGGAATCTTGCCGTAGCACTTTGCTGGTCGAAGCTGTGAATTTATTATGACCTTTTATAGAAGCGTTATATAAGCCACTGACTTTACATGCATTTTACCAAAACTGCTGCCTTTATGAACCTGTGTCACTGGAATAACCCCTCCATTGTGATTAGAGTGAGGACTCCGGGACACCCCGAACTCCCCAGGATTCTTATTTACTTCGGGCACAAATTCAGATGACAATGTTTTAGGGGAAAGCGCTGCGTAACTGCCCTAGTTCTAGGGTTGTCGAACAAAGGTGTATCTTTCTAATTTACGATTGGATATTTGCGCATATCTAAAAAAGTTATTCATTAGTTTCGTTGTTTATTTCATTGAGGCTCACATATTTTAATCTGGCCAATGCATGTAGATTTTAGTGAAATTTTGCAAGTACCTGTACATATGCTTCTGATAACTATCAGACAGATACGTCCGTATAAAGCTGCAAAGAAAATGAACTGAAATTTTCCTAATCTCATATAAAATGTACTTATAACAATCGGCTTCTGAGCAGTTGCGGTGCATCGAAGTAATATATGTTCACTTGTTAATACATTGTAGTGTTTCTAATTATTAATTGTTTGCTTCTATTTTCTTTTGTGAGCTACATAAATATTCGAAGAATTTTATTAACGGATGATGTCAGCCCTAGTTAGCTCCCCGTCCCCTCCCACCCCCCGTCAATTACCAACTCTGACCGAGGCGAGACTTATTGACGGACTGTTCGCTTTAAATCGACGTCTCTTTGTATCTCGAGCGGCGATACTCTCAGGACAATACTGTTGTTTGCGGTTTTAGACTTACTAAGGGTTATTTCGTAACGGTTCTTTTTTAAAAAATATAATGTAACGCATAATATGTATGTATTCTGTTTAATTATTGTTATATTCTTTTTCTATAAATTTTATCAACAGTTTTGTTCGAAAATTTCTTTGACTGTGGACTGGTGGCTAGTTTTAAAAATTTTAAAATGAACACATAAAAAATTGATCCAAGGTAACTTTTCTAGAGACAAAAAAAGGGTTAGAGTATTTTGTCACACTGATATATTGTCACAAACAAAAACAAATACCACGTGCCTATGTGCTTGTTTGGTCACTTTTTCGGTATCTTCTGATACCGATGCAATTTACATTGAGATCTCCATAAATCGTGTACTGCGTTGTTGATGTGTCAAAACCCCGTATACTAGCGAAGATGGCCCAGTTGCAGTGAGTACAGATAAGCTCTGAAGGATAGGCTGTTCTAACAGCTGTCTTTGAAAGCCAGATTCCATTATAAGTTTATCCGGCTTTCGTCTTCGTCCTTAACATCACTTATCCATGGGTGACACAGTATAAAAGCTAGTTTATCAACTATTGAAATTTAAACAAAAATGTGTTCTGTTTTTGTCAAGGTATTGTTAACTTATGTACAGCTTGGCACTTGCTAAGGATCCTGGAGCACAAACACGGTGCGGCCTGAGAATCAGGTTTTAGCAGCCATTTGAGGTGAAAATTATTCACAATCAAGCCTGACATTGACGTGAGCCCAACATACGAGTATGATCAGAGAAAGTCATAATCATCTAACTACCCTTCTCACACGTATGTAGGTTTAGTACAATACTTTATACAAAATACGACACAAAACATATTAAAGATTTATGACTCTCTCCTTTCCAACGTCAACCTGCCTTTGGTATCTCTGGTTGGTAGTTTTCAAGTGTTGATTGTGAAAATATAGATAAACATTACTGTTGAGCCTAATTACGCAGCAAGCACCAAAATTCAGCACGCTAATTCTCTTAGCCGCTTTTACGCATTCCAATAGCCTTTTATCTTCAAGAACTGTACGGCATTAACTTGATAATATGTATAAATAAATCAATTCTATGCTCTGTTACTTCCCCGCAAACATTCTCAGGATACATATCTGCTACTGTACAAACATAAAACAAGCAAAAATCCTCAAACATGCACGTCACCCCATCGCGTCATGTACTGTAGGGGTGGCGTGCACTTTGCAACCGGGAATTATTTCGCGAATGATACACCAAAAGCTCAATCGAAAAGATATATTGCACCGATACGCGCACTGCCCGCCGCTAATCCAGTTATCGTGTCAAAGAATTGGCTGTGTAAAGAAAGGACAGCTTTTAGATATTGCCTAATATTATATTGGGTATTTTACATTTACGAAGTACATTATATTTAAAGTACTAACATTAAATTTCCTACTCAAAGGTATTAATTTTGATATTGAGCGAAATCTAATTTACTTTAAACGTAATCGAAATCAGAAATAATTTCAAGTTTATTCTCTTTCTAGTAACTGTTACTTACAATAAATTATGCTCGTAATGCCCGCTGGAAATGTAATATCCGTTGATATTTTATGTTCACGTAGATATTGAGTTAATATAAAAATCTCCTTTTTAAACTTTAACAAATTTCAAAAGGCTTCACTGGTTCATAGACAGACAATTTCTTTTTTTATATTTCGTGTATTTTTCATACGATTACTTAAATTTAGCATAAACTAAATTAGTGAATATTCCATTTGCAAATAACTGTCACATAAAAATTACTGTATTTGAAATGTTGTTATAGAAATCGTGATTATATCAATAATCAATCGTTAAAAGCCATTGGATATGTGTTTTTAGAATCTCGAGTCTCCAGCTTTTAGACCCATCTTGAATAATTGTTGGGTTTTTACGATACAAAAAAATTACAAGAGTTGTGCCCAGTAGAAGAGAATATTTATGGCTATTACATGGTTTCAAAACTTATCTCATGAAACGTGGGTGGGTATTTAGACATCTCTGTCACGATCTCTTCGGAGATACACAGGCCTGATAAATTTAGGGCCTGTTTCAGAATGTTCGAGTAAGTTCCGGTTATACTACCCAGAAAATATTTAATAAATAAAACACTATATTTGCGTTTAACAGTCTTCGATTTAGCCTATCCATCGGTTAAAGCTTGAAACGCGCTGCATGTTAACTGTCATTTTTATCATTTAGTTATTTTATGTTCTGGGTAGAATAACCGGAACTTACTCGAACATTCTGAAACAGGCCCTTAGGCTTATGCGTACCTTCCTGGTTAACGTCAAATCGTTCGTCAAGTCAATATGTCCGTTTGAATAGGGTATATGTAGAAATCAGGATGTTTTTCCCAAATCTGATTTAATGTTAAAATTGCAATCCAGTCGTAGGTTTATTTGTCATATCACAAAGACGATTAATATTTATCAATTATCAGGTTTCAAGTTACCTCATCGACTAATTTCTGTATTTTAGAATGTTTTTGTAAGCATGCATTGAATTGTCATATCTGTCGTTGATTCTTTGCACTCATCGCTTCTATATTTCATCCGGGCAGAATATTGGTATTTTGGAACTGTATTGCCCCAGCTTCTCCGATCGAAGTTGTGTCGATACACAAAACGTTAACGTAGGTGTAACATCCAGTACTAGACTTAAATGATACAATAATACTGCTGTTTTCATGTAATTGATATTACCCTGTCTGATTCCATATTGTATATACAAATATTTTTTTATAGATTGTAGCTTAGCCGTTGAACAATACCTCATCTGACGTTAAGTGATGATGCGGCCGAAGATGTTGTTCAGGCTAACCTAGAATTACACAACATACCGTTAGGTGCTTGGCAACAGATTTTCTACTTGAGAGTGGTAGCTAGCCAGGCGGGCATTTGCAAGATGCCCTAACACCATGCATGTATTATTAGAAACGTGACTTTGACCGTCACAAGTTTCTGTTTTCCTCCTTCCGGAAGTTGTACACTAGGTACTGGGCGTCGGCAGAAGAATCCACTAGGCTATTTTCATCCACGGACTAGCAACGGAAGTCACTTGAATGTGCTTTTATTTTGTGTGAACCTACCTATCCAATATATCCTTATCCTACAGTCTTAGTCTGATTCATCTAAACTAGTTCGAGTTTATCGTCAACCCATACAGTAAACTTAACGTTTTACTCGCCCATTATCAAACAGTTAAATAGTCCAAGTAAACAAATAAATGCTCCAGTAATAGTGGTGTACCGCAATCTGGTACAAATTGCGATAGTTATCCCGTTATGCGATACTATACCGAAATGTATGAGTAATCATTGTGGTTGTTCTAGTAGGTAAACTGGTTTGGGATAAGTTGTCTGTTGAACTGTCTCTAACATTATTGTGAACCTACTGTGTTTAATGTTTTTGTACTAGAATTTTCTACAATGTGTCATGATTACTGAACAATTTATAGTTCCCGGCTTATAAATATACCTAAGTACATTTTATTATCAATGCGTTAACCTTTAATTACAATGTCTCCTGATGGTAAGTAATGACATGGTTGATGGTTGGACGTTTAACTTGGAATGGGAATCGGCTCTCCAGAAAATCTGCTGGAACACCGTTTGGTGCTTGGCGACAGATTTTCTACTATAAAAGTATAGTAGCTAGTTTCTGATATACATAATATACCCTCCAACCATGCATACAAAATTTAGTGTTCGTCTTCGATGACCCGTCTACGTAATGACAAACTACGGCACAGGGGAAAATTCGCCTTATGAGCAGCTGGCTTGCACGTGATGTGAGCGGGTGCTGCTCATTGGGCACACCACTTCGTTCTTTACTATCTTAACACTCTGATTACCGGAGAGGTATCGTGTATACTAACAATAAGGTTGGAGTCAGACAGGTGGGTAGCCATTAAGAAGCCAAAACTTTTGATTATTATATTACAAAATAAGAACGAGAGGAAAAATTTTAGTCATGTGCGGGTTTCCAACCCGCGCCATTTACCCCTATAGCCGGGGTATGCTTTAACCGCAAAGTCAACATGTCATATGACTTATGACTCTGATTTGTCCTTTCGTTCCCACCGTATGGGCATGAAGCGACATCTGTAGTTCAACTTTCAACTCATGTTGGCTTAGCGGTTTGAACATGCCCGGACTTTATGGGTGGATGGTTTGGGTTCAAATCATGACTATATTTTTTTATCTCGTTGTATTTTTGTAATGTAATTCGCGGAGCATGCGTCATTGCAAAAATAAAAATATTGACAATTATGTTGTAGTGCTATAACTAAAATAAATATGTTTTTGTCCTTTTTATTATTAGAGATATTGTGATCCCGTTTTCTAGTACGGAATACAAAGCGCTTAGCATAATAATATATGAGTATATATACCCAACGTTCAAAGCTTTATGCCAACGTGTATTGTTATAAAGAACAGCAAAGTTTCAGCAATAACGTTTTGGTCTTCTAACTGACTGAAAATATACCTAAATATTTTGTCCATGTGATGTTGTACCGCATTTATGCTAAATATTGGTCTGCATTCCTCTAACTGGCTAAAATATTTCATGGCATTGTGTTACCCGTATATGTTCAAACAGTGGCTTAGAAACACACATAACAGAAATAGTGATTCTGTTATTTATTAACAATTATTGTTTATTAAAGTTATGCATATTAAATACATATTGTATTTAAACCGACCAAGTGCGTGTTATAATCGCACACCGAGGGTTCCGTGAAAGTATATCGGACAGACGCACGGACAGATAGACACCCGAGGCTTAGTGCCTCCTCAAGACGTCTGCCAAGCATTTTCTACCTAAATAGTTTACTGTTACCACCATCTACCTCGTTGTCACAACACCCTTGTGGAAGAAATGCATTCTTGACAAAACGCGTACTGGACGAAATGAGACTAGAATTAAACAACTTAAAACGGTTTAAATCGCGTATATTTATCATTGCGGACCCCGTGACACCCCGTGACCACGATAACAGCAAAGTGTTTGAAACGTCGGGACAAAAATAATGATAAATATACGCGATTTAAGCCGTTGAAAGTTGTTTAATTACTATGTGTAATAATCGCGAAAACCTAAGACAAAATTATGAGATTAGAATTTTAACTTTGACAAACTGTGTACAGAACGTACTGCTGACAAATTCTCTTCGGCATATTAAAAGCTGTAATGCAAGTCTAATATAGCGAAATATAAAATTACCAAAACGCACTGTTATGGGGATTTGTATAGAGATTTTTCACTGTCGCCTATAAATACTGAGTTCAAATCTGTTACCGGCCAGTTTGCAGCACATGTGAACTTTATGGAGATACACCCTCAGCAGCATTTTGTCTAGTTGATGCTATGGATAGGTAAAATGATACAAAGTATTGATTTTGTGCACTGTTCCATTAAATATCGAGGGTTCAAGTTTTTGCTGCTACTTCACCTATTGGTAACTATACTGATGAGTACGAACATGTTAGCAGGCTGGATTTAGAAGGGGAATTGGCTCTCTTATGGACTTCCTCAATTTAAAGATTATATATATATTTTTTATGCCTGATAGGTTAGCTTTTGACTACTATCTCACCTGATGGTAAGTGATGATGTGGTCGAAGATGTTGTTCAGGCTAAGCTAGAAGTACTGGCTCTCAAGGACAACTGCCGGAACACACCGTTAGGGGCTTGGCGACAGATTTTCTCCTTGAGGGTGGTAGCTAGCCAGGCTGCATTCGCAAAACGCCCTACCACCGTGCTGTACCGACTGCCATCTTAAGACAACAACCGGGACCGACGGCTTAACGTGCCCTCAGAAGCATGGAAACGCTCAGTAGTAATGTCACTAGTGGTCACTTATCCAACGCATAACCGCGGGTGACATTGCTTAACTTTTTTGATCGGTTAAGAACAGCCAAGTAAACTTCGCTACGAGCTCTTCAAGGATCAAACATTTGCTACAATATCTCCTGTAAAAGTCAGAGTATGGTCAAAGATGGAGCATGCTTGTCTAAATAATATCTGTCTACTCTCTGGAGTGACAATTTGACAGAGTGGACACTTAAGTTATAATTTTTAAGAAACAATCTCACTGCCAATTTGAAAAATTTTTTTTGCTATCGTTTTTTAGGGTTTCGTCCCCAAAGTGTACAAATGGGACTAAGACTCTACTAGTCTATCACCAGGCTGTATCTCATGAACCGTGATAGCTAGACAGTTGAAATTTTCACGGATGATTTATTTCTACTGCTGCTATAACGACAAATAAAATGAGCCTAATGCGAATCAGCCTCGTTCACGAATGGTTCCGTAACCTTCATGAAAACTGAAAAAAAAAGTTATATTATAGTGTCTAACTAGTACATTATACTTCACTAACTTATATTATACGTATACAACAGTATACGTGGGCACTGTTTAATTTTTATATTATATAAGTTTAAGTGGATGCGATAAAACTGTGATGGTGCATTAAGTCAGCTTAATGTTTAGCTAATTGTTCTTTCCCACAAAATATCAGTCATATGACCGTGCACATGTTCTGCTCAGCATACTATCAGAATCGCTGTAATTCTACCTCTTACAATATATGTGTCTATAATTTCAATGGCTTTCTTGTTCTATTGCTCGTGCAGTCATCAATTTCAATAAATACTAATTGGTGGTTGCAATAAGAGACAAGGCAATGATTGTCATAGACCAGAATTCTTAACCAGACAGACTAGAAATCTTAACAGCGGCTATTATGTAGGGTGTGACAGAAAAATGAACCCCGTACTTCAGTTATACTATTTGTAATCCACGAGATAATTACAAGCATCCTATTTGCGTGTAATAACTGCACATTCGGCGTTCCATCCACACACGTTACTAGGGGACCGTAACAATCATCTCGTCCATAACGTCCCCTTTCAATCTCCACTCTAATAAATAAAGGGGCAGTAAAAAATACGAACAGACGACGGTGGCGCCCTCTAGCGAACCCATAATCAACGTCATGGAGGAAATTTTTATTTTTCCTCGGCCGTTAGGTTGAGAGCGCGATTATTGGTGCAGACGGTTTAGGGTTGAAATGGCTCATTGATGTAAATTTATTTATGACTTTACATTTTAATGTTTTTGTAAATTCATTGGATTCCTTTCTAAGGACTAGCTAGTTTCATCTCCGAGAAATCAAGTCAAGAGACCAAGAAGGAATATCCGAAATATACCAGGATAAAAAAACAGATCCTTAAAAAGACTGATAACTTTATGAAGACCTCAATACGTCTTTAAAATGACACAACTGCAACTTCGTCTTACCGCGGTTTTCTTTAGAGGAACACTTTTAAAAGGGTGCTGACTTTTAAACATGCTTTGACATTATTTTCCAAACATAAAAGTACCATGATTGTTCCGTGTTGAACACTTTCACTGAAATGGCATTAGGAAGGTAGGTATTCTGAAGAAATGCCATCTTTCACACTTCGATCCTCGAAATACCTGGCAAGCATAGAGATAATGCAAATCCCCTCTAATGGGAAAGGTTGTTCTTCAACGGTTTACGTTGCTACTACCGATAATGATGATGATAATATGGCATTCAAAAGTATTTCGCGGTAGGATTCGAACTATTCACCTCCTGCTCAGCATTCCGTACCACTGGGCCATCACTGCTTCATAAATTCTTTAAGGTCTCTTCTTCTTAACAATAATTTTACGTGGTATTGCTGTGACTACCTCATCGTTTTGTTACTTACTAACTAGCAACCACTATAGATCTGCAGAAAAAAATTATGATTTCTAAACGTCTGGATTATAATATCACCAGATTATTCCAAGAATCTTATTTTAAGTCGTTTTAAGTCTCTATAGTTTAAAAGGTTTTTCATTCATGTATGATCAAAAATAAGGGACACTAAGGAGTGCATTGTTCAATTGTGTAGCTGGCATGACTATCGAATATTAAGATGAAAATATCATTGCAGCATTTGTATAAAGAGGCTTTTTCTATTTCTGTCCTTATAAACTGGTTAAGTATATTTACCAAGGTTTTGCATCATTTCTCTTCCAAGTTGTTCTCTTTGTTCCAGAAAACAACGAGTTCAAAAGACCCATAAAACGACACGGCATTGCAAATATAGGTGTACCTAACCAACCATGTACACCCACCCTCAGAGGAACGCAGATATTATGTAAAACCTAACGGGAGACTCTTCAATCAATACACGTTACTAGATGATGTAAAAGCTTTCTTCTCTACATACACATAGAATCCGACTCTATTTGCAAAGCATTAAGTATGATTTTCCTTCGTGGTAAATATCGTGATTTTTTTTCTCTTGACATTCTGAACAACAAACATGCTGACAAAGAATTTTGACTCTTAACCCTGAGGGTTTCAATACAAAATACGTAAGCTTTACTTTGAAGGGACCGCGGAAGAGTTAGTTTTTTTGTGAATATCAAAATATGAGCCCCCTTTTACAATCCCATTGTATCCGCTATTGATCCCCATAATAGTTTGAGTCGGCTGGTCCAGGGTGTCTTAATAAAAGGGATGAAATGATGAATGTTCATGTTCGTGCGCGATTTATGCTAGTATATTTGAATGTTATAGATATTATTAGTGTTATTTGGTTCAGTTTAAAATTCGCAATTCAATATTTTTATTTATATACTAATAGTTGTTATTTTGCTCAGAGTAAAGTTTATTAAATTTTGTCAGGGTTCGTCATGTTCATGTATATATCTCAGGACATCATCAGGAATATCCCTGATTGGTTTAAAAGATTTCCTGAGATTTTTTGCAATTCTTGATAGTGTCCGTGGTAAATGGTTGTTGCATTTTACCATTGACGCTTATGCTTTTTTTATGTTATTGTGACCGAACAAGCTCAAGGCTCACCTGATGTGAAGTGGACTAACCTCTGCCTATAACAGATGCATTTCGTCAACGACGAAATACACTGTGCCCGCCACACTGAGACGTAGATTTATTAGGTCTCATGTGCCCGTAATTTTCCTGGCTCTCAAGGACTGCAGCTGGAACACACTGTTAGGTGCTTGGCGACAGATTTTCTACTTGACGGTGGTCGCTAGCCAGGCGGGCATTCGCAAAATGCCCTTCCACCATGCTGCACGCCATGTTATGCCACTGAGCCATCACTGCTTGTTCATAATAATGTATTCGTTTTGCAGGAAGATATAAGGTTTAAAGAAATTTATTCTCAAAAAGCCTACATAGTCACTTACATGAGAACAAGAATAAAGCATATTTTTTTAATATCGTTCGTTAATTATAATACAAAGTACTCATTTAAAATTAAAAAGATATTTAAAATTATTATACGATTATTCTCTCGCAACTCGCAAATCAAATTGTAATTTTTAACATTTGTGCAAGAGTGTAATGCTGTAATGTTTTTGTAAGATTAAAAGTTTCAACACAAAATGCATTTTTTCAATGATTCTGGCCCTTCTCTGAAATTTCTTAAAATTTCTGGCCCCCAGTTAAGAAAGTTTGCTCACCACTGTCCTGGCAAATATTTTTTTGTTTGAGCAGAGCTCTTACCATTTATGATTATATTATCACTAACCAGTTACCAAGAGATTATAAAATCTGCTGAACAGATATTGATGAAATTTGGCATAGAAATAATGGAGAGACATATGGAATACATGTTTTCAATAAAATTTCCGAGATCGGTTTATAAGGCTTACCCTTGGTCGTCTTGCCGATAATTTTTATAGAACTGACAGGTTATTACTGTGTGGTTAGAACTGACTATAGTTCTCGATATCCGTGTGTTTCTTGAAGCAGTGATGGCTCAGTGACATTGGCTATGCACTGCCGCGCAGCAGGTCCATGGTTTGAATCCCGCCGCGGGCTTGGGCTTCACCGCATGGTGGAAGGGCATTTTGCGTTCACCCGCCTGTCTAGCGACCAGCCTCAAGTAGAAAACCTGTCGCTAAGCACCTAACGGTGTGTTCCGGCAGCTGTCCTTGCTGTTTCAGCCGGATCGTCCACTGCTGAACACAGCCTCCCCTATTAAGGGGGGAATTTGCCATAATTCCCACGCTTGGCAGGCGGCTTGGGGATCGCAGTGTAAGATGGCAGTTATTAAGAAGGTGCTGCTGCCCAACTTCCAGTATTTTTCCCTTAGTCGCCTCTTACGACACCCACGGGATGATATGGGGAGGTGCAATTCTAACCCGGCACCCCACGGGGGTAGCTGTCCTTGAGAGCCAGTAATTCTTGGTTAAGCCTGTTATCACAATCGACCACATCGTCATTTACCATCAGGTGAGATTGTGGTCAAAGGCTTACACATCGCTTACACGTCAGCAATAAAATATACTTTTCGGCGATATGAACAGATTCCAAGTGGATGAATCAACCTGTCAGTTATATAAAAATTATCAGCAAGAGTACCAAGATACAAACCACAAACACAACTAGCTATAACTACGTATATACGATATACATAGCTATAATATTTTAACTATGATTGACAGCATTCATAATCATAAACATGTAGAGATAAGATTAAACGACTCAGATAAAACAATCAGTTAAATCAACACATTTTGCCGAACACACCGTATTAACGTAGACAAAAGGAAAATTAATAAGATTCGTATCACAAAGTTAAGCTGTACTTAATTAGCTTAGTAACATGTAAACTTATTGCAGTAGTATAATTAAAATAATAATTCATAATAATGTATCAACTTGTTCATCTCAAAAGACTGTGTGTGAATTTTATGAATTTTCTTTATTGTTGGAAAATGTTTGTGTTGTTAATGTGGTTGAATTGTAATTGGGCTTGGCTAATTACTTAGCTAATTATATTTATCTTGCTCTCTTTTGCAGGAAATTAATATTTTATTTAAATAAATTGCACGGTTATGCTGTTGTATGTTGTTTATTCAATGCAATTAAAATTATTGACCTGAGAGGCTGACTGACTGACAGTCTATGTACAGCCTAAGCTACTAAACATAGAGTAATACACTACAGTATTTCGAAGAATATTGCTGACTGCGAATGTCCGTGTAGAGTAGTCACTTCATTTCCTCGGAAGTATTTTCATACAAATACATACAAAACATATGTGTCGCTCTGCACTTAGTTGCATTTGGCCGATTCGTTCAGCACAGTACAATAAAAGAAAACTTTATAAAATTTCCATTGTAAGGAGTTCCAATTTGTAGGAATTTCCGAAATGTTTAGTGAAAGGCTTAGCAAGTGATTCCAATAGACTAGTAAGCTCAGTGGGGGTAATAAGGTAAACGTTTTAGGCGTAACTAATAAAATAATTTGCAAATTTGTTGAATATATTTTAGCTAGAAATATTACTGTAATGTCGCGAATTCAAGAGTCATGTACATTTATTGAACTTGTTAAAACTGTTTTAATATTGTTATGTTTGCAATTACGGCTGCTACTCTATAGTAGCAGGCGTTTACATCTATGATGTCACTCCATCCCAATACGATGGTTAAAGAACGATAAGAAAGATTTGAGTTATGACGTCATGTCATGTTAGCTCAATTGGTTAGAGCATGCCTCGGCTAAAAGGGTGGATGGATGCGGGTTCGAATCCCGCACATGACTTAATTTTTTCCTATCTTATATATGTAATTGTTAAAACTGTTTTATTTTTTTTTGCCAGAGACAAGGGTATTTAAGGTGTAGCACTAAAACACTGAAAAACTAAAATAAACTGTTCACCTCTACAAAACAGCGACAAAAATATTAGGATTTATGTTAGAAAAGAAAAAAAATTAACAATTATTTTATTTTTGTTTACATAGCGACATATAAAAAAAGATACACATATTTTAAAAAAATGTTTCGTCTCGCTTCATTTTATGTCTTTTTAGCAGTCGTTAAGGCAACAATCGCAATGACACAATTAATGATTGGGGTTCCGTACAAGTTAAGTTAAGCGAATTGTTAAATTAATATTGATCGTAGTTCAATTCACTTTTATCCTATACCTCTTTCAAATCCTATTTACGAATTAAGTGACAAGACATGCCAAAAAAAGTCTGGAGATGAGATGCCAACGACGCCACAAAGCCTTCTGTAGGTTGCGTTAAAATATGTTTGTTAGGACTAGCAGAAGTTAATCCTAAGAGGTTGTTCGCATTCTACCAATAACCCCGTATAAAAATATGATGACTGATGACTTCGTCAATGTCAAACAACTCACAATTGCCTGCAATGGCCTTAAGTTGTCTAAATGCTTTCCATGTAGTAGCCGTAATGTTGTATTTAGTTTGTAGTATGTTGTTAAAAAGGAAAAAAATATAAATTAATAAATCAGATTTATTGGAAAATTGGTATTACTGATGACTAATCAAATCAAATCAAATATTTTATTGCAGAATTATGTGGTTGTACATGCAGATCTTAAATAAACACAAGGTTATAGGTATCACATAATTACCCTATTTGGGTGTAGCAATGTTGGTAAGGAGTGGGCCGGTCTATTTCCAATCATTAATATACTACATTATTCTTTAAGGAATTCGTCAAGAGAATAATATGATTTTTTAATTAATAGGTTTTTTAGACTTATTTCAAATGTATGTTCATTTTCTTCTTCTTTTAATCCAACTGGTAATTTGTTAAATATTTTAATGGCCATTGAATTTGGGCTGGAGCTATGCATTTTTATTCTAGATTTCGTCATCACTAAATTGTGTTGATATCTTGTTGGGTACCTACGTGGCATATCAGTTTCCTTTTTAAAAAAGAAGGGGTATTTTTTGACGAATTTACAAGTCTCTAATATGTATATGGACGAGATGGTTAAAATTTTATATTTTATAAAAAATGGTTTATGAAAGTATGGTTTACTAATATTGGGGGTTTTGATGTTGGCAAGGATACGGATACATTTTTTTTGTAGTATAAAAAGATCTTCTATCATTGAACTATTTCCCCACAGTATAATCCCATATCTGAACCAGGAGTATGCATACGCGAAGTACGCTGTTAAGGCTGTGTTAGCGTCTGTAGCTCGTCGTAGCTCTCTTAGTGCATATACAAAACTTGATAATTTTGTTTTAATTTTTTGAATATGCGATTTCCAATTTAAATACGAATCTAGTTCTAGGCCTAATAGTGTTGCCGCGTCAATGGATTCCAATCGATTATTATTATATACAAAGTTAATGTCAAGGGGGGCTTTTTGGTAGGGTCTAAATTGCATAATTTTAGTTTTTGGAAAATTAAGGTCAAGGTTATGGTCAGTCATCCAATTAATTATATTATTAAGTATGTCAGTTAGATTATTATTCAAATTATTCAAATTATGAGTGTCTATACAGGATGTCAAGATAGAAATGTCGTCGGCAAAGAGTACACATGTTTCATTTATTGATTTTGGGAGGTAATTTATGTAAATTAAAAATAGGATATATCCAAGGACGCTACCTTGGGGATGGAATGATTTATTAGGGTGGGGGTTGATCTCGCTACGTTAATAAATCCGGTGTGCCAGTCATAATTTTCAATCTCTACGTATTGCTTACGATTTTCTAAGTACGACCTAAACCATTCATGCGTAATTCCACGTATCCCTATGTTATCAAGTTTTTGTAATAAAATTTTAAATTGAACTTTGTCATATGCCTTTTTCATGTCTAGTAAAATGCCTATAGCGTATTTTTTATCATCAATTATGTTTAATATTTGTTGTACATATTTATACACTGCCAAAACAGTCGAGCGATTTTTTCGGAACCCGTTTTGCGAATCATCAAATATATGGTATTTTTCGCAAAATGAGTTCAAGCGTAATTGCATTATCTTTTCAAATATTTTAGAAGATGTAGGCAAGAGCGCTATTGGCCTATAGTTGCTTGGGTCTTGTTTTGAGGATTTCTTATGGACAGGTTTGATAAGGGCTATTTTAAGTAGATCAGGAAACGTACCTTCACTGAACGATTGATTAATTAGCAAGTAGTAAGGTAAGGTCAATTCTTCTGAACATTTTTTAATTAATATTGGTGGTAGTTCATCCGCACCGTAACTGTATTTGTTTTTTAGGTGTTTAATGGTTAGGTATATTTCGCGTGGTTCAACTGGTCTCAAGTACATAGTATTATCAGTGCGCGTCTCCTGGAACCGGCTGCGCGCTGCCGGCCCCCCACCGCCACACGCACCGCCCACTGACGCGAAATACTCGTTGAACGCATTTGCTACCTGCAATGGCTCACAGATGATATTGTTATTAATTTTTAGGCTTATATTATTTTTTATTTTTTTGATATTTTTATTAGTGCGTTCTTTTATAATTTTCCACATGCATCTAGTATTATTATCTGAATTTTTCATATCGTTAATATATAGATTTCTTTTTGATTTATTCACTGTTTTTTTTAGTAATTTAACATAGGATTTATAATAATTTGTTAATATTGGGTGCTTGTAGTAAGTAACCAAGGATTTTAAATGGCGCTTATTTTTACAAGAAGTCTTAATACCAGCCGTAAGCCAGGCGTATTTTATATTTGCTTTTAATTTTAATATTTTTTTAGGTATACAGCGATCAAGAATTTCCATTAGTGGGTCATTGAAAATTTTAAAATTATCGTTTACCGTATTTTGGGTGTCAATATTTAAAAGTTTTTCCCATTCTATGTGTTTCAAGTTATTTTTAAAGTTTTCTATATTTTGCTTAGTAAATAATCGTTTTTTTACCTTCCAAATTAATGTGTTTTTATGTGAATCTAATGTATTAATCAATTTTAAATGTATTCCTAAATGATCTGAAAAACCGTAATCTTGAACTGATACATTTATTTTGTTTTTATTGCAGTTTGTAAACAAAAGATCTAAGCAAGTAGCTGTTGTTCTTCTACTATCAATAGGAATGGAATGTGTAGGTATCTTGATGTCAAAATTGAGCATGAACATTATGCCAAGTTTACAGAAACAAATTATAAATACTATAAATATATGCTAACTGCCGTACCAACTCTTTACTATGAAAAACGCATGTCATCTTATACCTACATCCTTGCTTAAGATAGAAAGGCGTTGGCGTAAAAGACGCGCGCGCGTTTCTATCTTTGCCACCGAGATCGGAAGCAGATTTGTGAATATAGCGCTCTAATTAAGCCGGCCTTTGTCAAAAAAAAATTTGCTTAATGTTTCTGCAACTTTTGGTTGAAATTATTTGCGTTAAAATAATATTGGGTATAAATGTGAGTGTTTTTTTTAAGTTCTTTCAAGTAATATTACGAGAAAAAATTGAAAAATGTGTAAACAAAAATTAATTATACGCAAATTTTTTAAATATTAAATGTACAAAAAAACTTAACAATTTATTTCATCTCAACATAGCCAAAAGAACATAACTTGATTTTGTAGCGATAAAGAAATAATTAATTTTATCTATAATGCGTCTGGTTAAAAATCTATCGCGCTAGCCCATATATCAAAGCCTCAAACTTCTTGGCATGGCCTCAAGCCTTGATATTTTTGCCGTCATAGGGTAAGGGACTTTTATCGATCATACTACTTACTAGACTTGAAGGCTCTGAGCGGAGGAAGTGTTTTAGCACACTCAAGTTTTCGTAATGATTTCATTGTCCTTCTAATTATATAATTTAGATATTTTATGAGCCATCGCATTCTTAAAGATCACATCGTATTAATTGCATATACCATCTTTGCCATTTAGCTCTTTAAAATTTTGTAGATGGATGTCATTGCTAAGCATGCAATGATGCTTCGAATGGAATGAAGTTTGTTATAAGTCAATGTGTAGTATTTAACATATCGCATGGTCTCAGTTGACGGTGACTCCACTATATATCAATGATATTCTTTCATAACGAATAAGTACAAATGCGTGGATGAAATCGTTCTTAGCGACCGTCACCATTATACTAATACTGATATTTTCCTCTTATTGTATATTTTTACACGATCTATATTATCTCTAGGTGTCAATATACAGTTATTATGTTTACTTATATTCTAATAAGGAACAAACCTGTAGCAAAAAAATTAAAAAAAATTCACAATTGATTTTTTAATGATTTGCTAAATAAATAATACCCAATGTTGAATACCAAAGTTGAATTTAATAGATCAACCACCTGTACAAACTTCAGGTGACCTTACTGTACGCGAAACTGTTGCGGTCGTGCTACGGCCGAGTCGTAGCCGTAAGCTACGTTATTACGTAACTCGTAACGGGCCGGTCGTTGACCCTGCTCACGCGCAGTCGTCGCCCTGCGTTGACTCGTAGGTGATAGGCGAATCGGTTCAGCGAGGCTAATTTTATCTGCTGTTTCGTGAATAATGTGGTAAAGAGTTTTTTTTTTATATCGTTGAGTTGTGAAAGAACAACCTCCATTAGTTTATGATAAGCTACTGGCCTTGCCCATATTATATTAGGTGTAAGAAATTCAACATACGTAATACTAATATATATCTTCATTAATAATAATACGATAATATTAGAAGCACTCGTAGCAATTTTTTTTTGTTTACTACTGAGTAATTGTGTGCTTTTGAGAGCACGTTTAGCCTTGGTTTGTTATCTTAGCTTGAAATGGCAGTCGTTAGATAGTTTTGGAAGTCTTCGAGCGGCCTGAAAACTCTTGGTTTGGTGCGAAATGGAAATGGCCATTTGCAAATACTTGCTTGGCTAGCCATCCTAAAAGTAGAAAATTGATTGTTCCGCCAACTTTTCTGGTAACCCTATCGTATAAACCCTTAATTTTATTCTAAGTTAAGCCTATTAACATCTTGGACCACTTTATCACTAACCAACTTGTTAGATAGTTGGGAAAGGCTAAACTGTATTCTACCGTCATTGAAATAGGTACCTATAAGCTTTCAAACCAATTTTCCAAAGTAATTTATACGTAAATTCATGTTCAATGTCATTAAACTTAATGTTATAATTATTGGAACTAATAAATTTAATAATAATAAGTAATTGGCGATTGTCTTGCTGTATGTGTGAGTTAGTAGGTAACAGGAAAATATTTAAAAAAATACGAACAACAAGGACAACTAATTCTGATTTCAGTTTGATTCTGGCTCTCCATCTGATTCATATTTGTAACGGTTTATTGAGATTTATCTAAAATACCTAATACCAGATTATTTTCCTTAAATGAGCACCATAACCATTTGATAAAATTAGTCTAAATTATAACGGAAGTAATCTCATACTTTGTCATGAACACATTTCTAAGGGAGTATTTCAACTATTGACTTGATAAAGAATAAAAATCTGATATTTATCCCTACAATTAAGAAAATGACAAAATGTGTTAAATGCTTTATTTGTTTAACCTATCACCTAGCAAACAAAGTAACAATTTCTAAGTGATGTTGTCTTAGGTTTTTGGTAATTTCTAAGTGCTTTAGTAAAATGTGTTTGTTTACTTATATAAAAATCAATTATCCGGTGATAATTCTATCTTTGTATACTTGCGGTTTGTTCCTTTCTTATTGGATGGATTGGATGGATTTTCTTATTACAGACATAGCAGCTGATGTAATCACGCCGTTTTCAAACATAGCTTCTTTAAAGTTGCAGTTGATGGAACCACTTTTATGGCTGAAAGTTGTAAAACTGAAATATAATAAGGAGTTACTTAGACTCAGACGAGAGAGCTCAGACAAGTTTTCTTGCGTAAACAATTTTATTTGAATAACAAACTAGAAACTATTAAATCCCACGTAAGGTTAATGAAGGTAAAACTATCTCCACTTGACGTGAGATCAATCACATCGTGCAGAGGTTTCACCTGTAAAGATACATCTAACTTTATGTCTATTTGAAGCTAATAAGCACCAAAACAGTATCAGTAACATGGTATAAAGTACCAAACGTGACGCCTTGGGGTCCGCGATCCACCGATAATGCGGACTCCAATTGATTTCCGCATCGCTAGGGTTACCACCACAACATAAACCTAAGCCGTTTTCTCTGTCATTAAATAATTGCGATGAATAGTAAGCACTATTCTTCAGGCAATTAACGCTTAGAGAGTACAACTGGCTTATCATGTAACTCGCAAATAGCCAATCAACAATCTTGACGTGTGCTCTTTATTGGAGAAACCGGTGGACCAAAAATATATTTCAGCTTGCACCCACAATGCAGTGCCGAGCAAACTTTGTATCCCGCTGATTGTACCAGTCAAAAAATAATACAAACACTTAAGATCGGTTTTATGAAGCGATGGTGGTTCAGTGGTAATTGTTTTTATGACTGTCGCGCAGAGTCTACATTACTCAGCTATTGCTGCACTAGGTAAGACTGCGGTCAAATGTTTGTTAAAAAAGCACTTAGGGGTTTGTTCTGGCAGTTGCTCTTGAGAACCTTCCACATGATCACTTACCTTCGGGCAAGATATTTGTCAAAGATTAGATTTTGAAAATAAGCATATAACAGAACCAAGAATATAAGAAATAATACTTGTTATTTGGAAAATATACATTAGACATGTGATGACAACCCTAACCATTGTGAGTTTGCGAGCAGCGCCCGCGCAGTCTTCTGATTGGACAACCGTTAAATTACTACCTGTGCACGATCACGTGAAAAAAGCAAATTCTATTGATAGATCCGCAACTGGTTTATTGTACTGTTTTGAGATGGTGTTTTATGTTCTATGTGGTAACACGTTGTAATCGTAACACGATCAGGGCTGTTTTGCCTGGTAATATACCCGTACAACTTATAAGCAAAACAGAAACAAATTGACATTACTGTCGTGTTGTTTACGGCTGACGGTAACTACCTACAATCGAGTACTTTCCATTGGTATCAAAAAGCTAAACTGAAGGATTGAAGAACACAGCATTATAGACAAATTGGCGTCGCAAATATTTAGAGAAAAATCTCATAATTATTAATTAGAGGTAGAGTTATGAGTCAACGGGCTGCGGGTATTACATGAAAGTTATACTAAAATTGTAAAGTAACTTGCAGAAGTTGAACTCTAGTTAAACTAGAAGTTGAATTTGCATGGTCGGTACGATGGTATTATTCTTGCACTCTCAGCTCAATCTTGTGATTACATAAAAATATATTTCCTTTTGCATAGTCTCGTATCTATGATTTGGCAATAATAAATGTTCCATATCAGGCTTAAATCACATACTTACGTATTATGATTTCGTGGTAATTATCACAGTACAAACAATTATCTGATCATCAATGTAAGGCATATTGAAAGATACAACTTCTTCAGTTGGTGATATATAATAAAAAGGTTACTGAGTGATTCTGATGTCATTCAATGCGTAACAACACCTTGAATATTACTTCTTTTAATATACTCTAGCCTAATCAAAATCGGCTGATCCAAAGAGTTATGCGGGTGAATGTCTATGAAATTATACGTGATAACTTTAGAATCTTCCTCGTGTCTTGAAAGAAAATATTTATTGCAGGCACTAATAAATTATAATAACACAAGGTACTTACGTACAAGTCAATCAACTATAATAACATTACTATGGTGTCAATTAGCCATAACAAAATTATAAAGTCACAAAGACCGCATTGCACCACCTTATAAAGCTCACAATCGATAGAACTCGTGATAAAATCGATACAATGTCAAATTACATTAACATCGGAAGGAAAAAGTGTAACCAGAACTTATAAAATGTTCAGACATATATGGAATCAATTACACGTATAGACATCATCATCACCTTCCTAACATAGAACTGGTAGTAACATGTGATAGCAATCGGTAACATACCAAGGTGCGATAAGCTTGTTATGTTTAATTAAAAGAGTTTATTTATTACTTCATCTGCTTATATACTGGCAAATTGGACTTAAGTCTTTTGTGTCGATATTTTAGCATTGTACTTCACTTTAAACCCGATTTACTTTTAGGTATTGTATTCAGAAAATATACTATAATTCGAATAGATTTAGGCGTTACTTTGCGGAAATCCATATTTAATAATAACAATTATTTTAAAAGTGTTTTCAGTCTCGATCGTGCGCTCGTAGAGTCAAGACCTCCTGCGAATGCTTCGTTTAGAATCGAAACGCGTCGAATACTCTTCTGGTTTGGCTGCGTGGCGTTTGTGACGTCACGTCGGCTTAACAGGAAATTAGGCGGAATCATCACTAGATATATATAATTTTTAAATGGATTTTTTAAGTGTTTTATTAAATAATTAAACTGATGTTTTCTTAAAACACTTTTAAAATATTTGTTATTATACTAGAATTCGTCAGAGCCTTAACTATAGATATTTTATTAATTCAGATATCAGTAAAGTTTCAATCTCCATTAATAGTTCTGATCTCCCTAAATAATAATTCCAATCTCCCTAAATAATAGTTCCAATGTTATATATAATAATTCCAGTCTCCCTTAGTAATCATGGCGATGGACGAATCCGAGGTTCTTACCAAAGTGGTGCTCTAGCTCGAGTCATAAACTACTCTGATCGTGGCGGTGCGATTTCAGTGTCCGCAAGAGCAGAACACGGCGCTCAGCGGCTTTCTTCTTCGCTTCCCTCCAATGATTAAACATTCCTCTCACCAGAACCAGCCTCTCCCGTTGGGGGAATCCCCACGCAAAGCAGGCTTGGGGATCGCAGTGAAAGATGAAAGTTTTTCAGAAGGTACTGCTGTCCATCTTCTGGTTTTTTGCCTTACGTCGGCCTCTTACGGCTCCCATAGAAGATGTGAAGGGGAGGAGGGGCAGTTCTGGCTCGGCAATCTACAGGTGTTAAACAATTAGTACAATCGTTGTAAATAATAATAAAATATTTCCTTAGCAACTTCTATAAATAATGTGTGTTAATGCAGTTAATAGGTACTTACATCAGGTACAGACGCACCAGTTGGTAAGATAGGTCAAGAGCTGCAATGTTGGAAAACAAAGCACCATGTTCTTTCACGCGTTCTGGTCTTTTGGATGCTTGCTTAGTGACCTATTGCATAGCATAGCAACCCTTTCTTCTGATATATGCCTTATATCTGACAAAGTCCCTGAGTAAACATCTACTAACTACTTATTAAAAATATATCTCCAAGTCACAAAAGTATACAAACATTCCTTTTCCCAAATGACAAATGTGTCGACTCTCCAAGAGCCACGAACCACAATGGATGCGCCGCATTTACCATTATACCATTCAACATGTACCATTTTACCATTCGACGTTTACCATTCTACATTCGATAATAGTGAATAAACACTGCGATGAGTTATCGGCGGGATCTCGGGTCGTCGGCCGCGGTACCGTTCCGCTTGCCCCTAGACGCGACGAAACTGGCCACTCGATGTCGGAAACGAATGAGCACTGTGTTCCTTGGATGTGGTATTTTTGATTGATTGATTACATTCT
This sequence comes from Plagodis pulveraria, assembly GCA_963890685.1. Classification (NCBI taxonomy): domain Eukaryota; kingdom Metazoa; phylum Arthropoda; class Insecta; order Lepidoptera; family Geometridae; genus Plagodis; species Plagodis pulveraria. The sequence continues at coordinate 16,420,858 of OY982959.1, forward strand.
TGTGGTATTTCCATAAGTCATCACTGATCATATCATCACTTTACATTTATATATCTGAGTCAAAAAATTACAGAATAATTGTTTTTTTTTTAATATGTTCACAATATGAGGATACGAGTATAGGACACAAAATGTTGAGTGTCAAAAATAAGTTCCATGAAGAAGAAGTTATGATTCATAGAAACATAATAAAAGACTCAATTCGTTCTGGACACAACTCCCAGTATTTCATAAAAATACACGTTCCATGACTTTTTAGATGTCGTGAAAGACGACACAAGGAATGAGCAGCATGCTACTGCTCCCGTCTAATTGAGTAGGGTGCTGACTATTAGATGAACAATAATGTTCTTTACCATGTTGTTGCCCTCGAGGTAGCGGGAATATTATACCAACAGAGCATTCCAAATGAGAGTTGGGTTGAAAACTGGCCATAAAAATTACGACAAGACTTTCTAAAATATGACCCTTATTCTTTCAAATGGATCAATAAGCTCTGTTAAACCAAGTACCAAATTTACATGCATAAAATCAATAACATTGTGATATAATTCCCTTTTAAAAAACAGCTAAAAAAAATATCAGTAATTACATTGAAATGCATTCCTAAGGCGCAACTTATTATGATGCCACATCCAACTAAACGGTAGTCCCAACATTCAGCCGTCCACAGTAGAATTCCGACGTGACCATTCCGCTAATCAAATTTTGTAACTGCGTTATTGTAACCATAGAGTAGGTTTAAAGTAGGTAGGTACGATTTCAGGCCATGCCATCAATTATAAGGTGCCGTTAAGAAGATGTTAGTCATAGTTTCAATAGTAATACTTACTGTGAGGAAGATATTAATATGGGTACTGGCTCTTTAATTATATTTAATTCTATTAATATTTAAATAATATGCATTAATTATCAGGTTAAATTTGCATAAAAAGTAGTCACCATAAAGTCCCAGTAATAACAAAATGGTCTTTTTGTAGTTTAAGAAGCAGTTGAGTCCAAGTCTTATTTTAGAAAGGTATCGAATACAGTTGGAGATATTGCTGTATCAGCAGGATAATCCACCGCTGAACATAGCCTCCCACACTGGAAGGGTGGGTTGCCATAATCCCCACGCTTGGCAGGTGGGATTGCAGTGTGAGATATCAGTGCATCAGAAGGTGCGGCTGCCTATCTTCACGAGTGGTTACCCTTAGATGCCTCTTACGACACCTACGGGTGGAGATGGTGGGAGGGTGACATTCTAGCCCGGCACCTCAAGGTATATTACGGAATTGGAAATATGACGGAAGTTACATACCTCATTGTTATTGTACTATTAGTTTGCATCTTGAAATACATTTACATTCACCATAATTAAAATTATTAAAAACTCGTCAAAACACAGATTTTGGCAATAGATAAAATAAAAATATCCAACTTCCTGATCTTCCCGCCAAATACCACTGGTGGAGTTTAATCTCCAAAACCTATTAAACACAAAAATTACTTCTAATTGTTATGTAAATGACGGTTTGTTTTAATATAAGATAAGTGATACTAACATAGCTAAAGCAATGATGGCTGAGCGGTATGGACTGCCGTGTCGTAGGTCCATAGTTCGATCCCCACCACCGTCTTGAGCTTCAACGCATGGTGCAAGGGCATTTTGCGAAAACTCGACTGGCTAGCTTCCATCCTCAAGTAGAAAATCTGTCACCAAGTACCTAATAGTGTGTTCCGGCAGCAGAGAGCCAGTAAAATTACAGGCACATGATTTAACAACTGTATGTCTCAGAGTGACGGGCGCAGGGCATTCGTCACTTGTGACAAAATGCATCTGTTATAGGCAGAGGTTAGTCCGCTTAATATCAGGTGGGCCTTGTGCTTGTCTCGTTATAATAAAAAAGGGCTTACAATGGCCGAAATAACAGATCATCAACATTTTTCATATTAGTCTGGATGGGAACAATTACACTGGTACCATAATTAAAATTTAATAATTGTGAAGTTTATTTTTTGGACTGAATTTGCGAAATAGTTTTTCATAAACAAAACATGACTACTAACTTTATTATGAGGTATCTATTCTTTGTTAAACTCTATCTCATTATATAATTACAAATATATGATAGGAAAAATTTAAGTCATGTGCGGGATCTATCTCATTCTTATAATATGTACTCAACAAATTATTTTTATATATATTCCCATAGCTTCGTCATTCCCATAACTTTGTTATTGATACAAAATAATGTGGTAATAATTATTCTTTATACAGGTATCAAATTTCACCTTTATAATTTTCAAGTGTCTGAATACAAATGGCTGTGACTTATTGAGGCGAAGTATAACGGACAAAGATAGATTAATAAGAAGAAATAGTACAATAGAAATGAGATAGATATGGCAAAGCAATAAAAGTTGAAACAGAATAACGCTGATGATCTAAACATTCTAAACCATTGTAGTCAAACAAGACACTGTTACCATCAAGGTTTGAAACTAAACGTACCTACTAAAACTTACACGGTAACATACTAAAATAGAAATAAACAACATACTAAAACTTCTTTAACGTTTAAGATCTGCAGTAAAGTTGCGTCATATTTGGTACAATTTTCCAATAGTGAAGTGACGAAAGATGGGTTTAAAAGTTTAAATACAGCTATTAAAGAAGTGTTCGTTGGATATATCAATGAGAACTGGTTATAAAGTTGATCAAATAGCTAAGCGTTTAATAACTCCGGCATTCCTTTAACTATCATCGCCGCGGTCGCAGAGAGAGCTGTATTGGGTTCATCTGTTGAAGGAACTAGGGTTGTCTATCAATGTTGACGCTCTAGACAGCAATGCCCAGTGCACAACATAAAAAAATGATGACGACATTGCGTGAACTTTATGGCATGAAAAACAATCACTGCATCCATATCTTTAAGCAGTGATAGCTCAGTGGCACTGGCTATGTACTGCCGCGCAGCAGGTCCATGGGTCGAATCCCGCCGCGGGCTTGAGCTTCACCGCATGGTGGAAGGGCATTTTGCGAAAGCCCGCCTGGCTAGCGACCACCCTCAAGTAGAAAATCTGTCGCCAAGCACCTAATCGTGTGTTCCGGCAGCAGTTCTTGAGAGCCAGTGAAATTACAGGCACATGAGACTTAACAACTATGTCTCAAGGTGACGGACGCAGTGCAATTCGTGACTTGTGACGAAATGCATCTGTTATAGGCAGAGGTTAGTCCGCTTAACATTAAGTGGGCCTCGAGTTTGTCCTGACACAATAACATTTAAAAAAAATATATTCCTTTTTATGAATTTCTCGATTGTGTCAGGAGTAAAAACCACCATAAAATGAAATAATATCTATAGATTGAAACTTAGATTCAAAAATCTTAAGCTAATTTTGTAACGTTTTGCGACTGCTAGTATAATGATCAGCTAATATCTTCCAGACAACTAGCGTCATATTTTTATCAAATCATGTATTGTTTCTGCTATATATTTATAAAAAATGCAGTTACTTTACTTCACAGCGCATTGGATTTATTATAATTTCAAATTCAAGCTCGACTTACCATGTGACTAGCTTGTTGTTCTGCACTGCCTTATACCAGTGAGGATAGCGAAAATACACCTCCTTTTTTATTAAATCTTTTTTTTAATGTCTGATAGTTTAACCTTTGACCACTATCTCACCTGATGGTAAGAGATGATGTGGTCAAAGATGTTGTTCAGACTAACCTAGAATTATTGGCTCTCAAGTAGAACTGCCGGAACACACCGTAAGGTGTTTGGCGACAGATATTCTACTTGAGGGTGGTAGCTAGCCAGGCGGGCATTCGCAGATTGCCCTACCACCATACAAATCATATGTATACTCTTTATTTGACAACAAATATTGCAATTATTTATTTTTAAAATGTCTTATCTGAATAGATACAGCCCTAACAATAATAACCCACAAACACTTATTTAGTATTAATCACCGACTGTTGGTGCAGATAAAACCGACCGATTGGAAAGCCTCATTCGTTAGTTTAGTGCGTTTAAACCTGACTTCACTATACAGGCTTTGGTTATATCGACATGTACTTAACAGGATTAATAGATTTTTATCATTATCATGTACGAGTCAGTTATCTTATACGCATGTTAAATAGGCTTATTTTCTTTGTGGAGCATTGTTGTCTGATCTAGTAGATATACTGCATTTCACCCGTTTGGAATTCAATAACATTGGTAATTTCTTGTAAATTACATGACTAAACACATCTGTCAATGAAATCTCTTTACAGTGCACAAACGCAAAAACTTAATGTCCCTATTTATTTATAAGAAGAAAGTTGCATAACTATTGGCACACTTTAAGATAGCTTAATCTGCTATTGATTTGATATGCCTTTCATGTAATATTGCAAATCCAAACAAAGTTATTGGAACTCAATGGAATAAGACTTAAAATAAAATTTGTTATATAAAATAATTTTCAAAGTGAATCGAAGGCACCTCAATGTGATAATAAAATGCTTCAAACCAGTCTCCATGGCTTCGTTTAGTTAGCGCACATACTACATTCATCAAAGCTTTCCGATACGCACACTTACAAACTCGTTCGATATGTATCTGAAGCGAAGCTTGGACAAACAAAATCAAAAACAATTTTCGAAGACAGTCGAGTCGAAGAGGCTATACGCAAGTGTGATATTGAAATGTTGAAACTGGTTTGCCTCCCGGAGTCCGAACCGTGAGGGAACGCTGTGACCCAGCCGAGACGCCTGGGAATACAGAATCGCGAGTTAGGATCAAGGCATCTGGTGGTACTGAGAAATTCATGCTTGTTATCCAGCTAAGTAGTTTATCAGAATAAAAATACACCACTGGACTTTTATAAGCACTGACAATGTTAAAATATAAAGAAAAGTACCGTCGAATTTGGAATTCTACTTTTTACTTTACAATTTAAAATTGAGCCCAACATGAGAAGCGTTTTAGTCATCCAGAAAGAAGACAGTGCTCATTTGGAAACATTACTATTTATCATACTTTTCTTGCCCTTATCCCCTGCATGTGGGGTTGAAACAATATATTTTCTGTAACGAAACAGTAAACAAATTTGACTATAATCTTCAAATTACTTTTGGCAATGAGGTATTGAAACTAAGTGTTGACACCACTACATTTCACGCATAAACGTATTTGCTGTGACAGCATGTCGTATTATTATTTTGACTAAAAGTGTACCTTAGTACAGTACGCTGATCAATACAAACCATATTTCAATCTTTCACGGTAGCATCTGACTCTTGGGTTGCGCTTCGAGCATAGTGAATTGAAACTGGCGCCAACTGAGGTATTTATTTATGGGCATTGTCAAGAATATTATACCACGATAGGGACTTATTTACATATAAAAAGCTTGTATTTCATGATAACTTACGTGTCTGGTCAATGCCGCTAGTAGTGAGCCGGATAATTGATTTATGGCCAAATAAACGCAAGAAATTGTTCAATTAACGAAAGTATACAAGTAACAGAGTAACTTAATTTAAATTATATTGTTATGTTGTATATTTCGCAACGTCTAGGAAATCTGCTAATAAAATTAAAACTGAATGAATAATTCAAAATTAAAATAATTTCGTGGCGATTTTATCTACTTGCATAGCAAGCGTTTATACAAAGAGTTCGCTTTTAGAATAGTTGGGTTATATACCTAACTACGTCATTGAAAAATGATTTAAACCTAATTGCTAAATAACTCTTGTTGGTAAGTTAATGGCTACAGTTAATTTTAACAGAGCACGAAACGGCATATTCAAACTATGCCTCATTTGTATTGGTCATCAATGTATTGGTTTCAATTAACTCAATTTAATTCAGCTTGGTTTAAAATATATTTCATACACCTTCACCTGACCATTCGTGGAGATAAATTTACCGACAATACCCATTTTGAAGCAAAATCTTCACAGTTGCTATAAAAATGCAAATTATTATGGCGAAGAAACCTTATGAAAGTTACAGCAAGAATTTCCATATGAATGCTTTATTTTGTTGAAGTTCTAATAAGGCATGTTACTCTTCTGTTAAATAAACCCCGTGAGGATTTTCATGTTAATAAATAACAAAACTAATACAAGAGGTTATTTTCCGCAACAGACTTGACGAGTGTCAAAGCCTCAACGAAATCCTCTCCACTTGAAACAAAAAACCACATAGGGGACCTTTGATGTGTTTAAATGGCAATGTGTCCTCAAAAACAAAACAAAAAATCAAGCTGTGGCAAGCGGGCAAGGTTGGCGACTCAAATTTGCAAACCATTCTCCACTCAAATCACTTAAACATACATTGCCACTTTAGATCTATGAATGGTTATTGCATTATTTGATAAAAGTCAATGTATACGTAAAGTTAAAATTTGATCGATGTATTCACCTGAGCTGAAATGTCAGGAACGTTTGCCATATGCCACATAAAATAGAGATCGTGTGATATAAACTTAAATAATGATATCCTGAAACATTCACCTTCAAGTTCATTAACCTCTTTCTTATGATACTTTTTTAAATAATCCTTCTTAACGTAAAACGTAACGTATATATTTTTCTTACACTTTATTTTACGAGGGGTGTGATTAGCACTTGCGTAAGTTATAAATTATGACATAAAAATATACCGGTAAAATAAAAATTATCAACTATGAAATACATAACCACGCATTTTAAAACACCCACGATCTGTTGATATATATATTTTGGTAGAACTCGAGCTTATTGCCATCAACTGGACATCGTTCCAGACTGAAGTGCTACTAAAAATTTCCTTGTCGTAAACACAACAACTGTTTTACTGGAATCCATTTCCGGATTCAAAAGCAGCTTAGTACATCACTCGATTAACGGGGCCGTCAAGAAAAAGACAACTATTGCACTCAATAATTGTAATTGTTCATATTGCAAATTTACACCTAAATCTACAATGGCAAGTAAATTTGATTACGCAAAGTAAATTTTCTGAATTCCAATAAAGAAGATACACGTGAAGAAAGATGAGGGGGGAAATGCCTTTGCACTACCCTTCCAATACGGGGGTATTCACATCCTAAACTTTATGAATACAATAGCCAATCCACCGTTAAACAAATGCATACACAGATCACTGCATAAGATGACAGATCTTCAGAAGGCCCTGGTATTTTTCCTTTCATCGCCTCTTATAAATCCTGCTGAAATATTTGTGAATGGGCGTGTAATTCTAGTTTGGCCCTCACGGGGGTCTTGGTCTGGGGACTTGATAATTTTCTGTAAAGTTTCACTCATTTCTTAAACAGGTGGGTATTATATTAATATACACAAGGAAAATCTCATTACAAACTGGTCAAGGCACTTTGTGGTAAACAATGACTTACCTACTGATCGCACTTACGTCAAGATTGTGTCAACGAGTAATATTGTTAGACCTTTAGTATTACAATGAACTGAGAGCAGGCCAATGTCGAGTCAGGTGGATACAGTATTTATTGCTATTTTATGACTATTTTAAGGCAAAACTGTTTACAGCTTAGATAAACAGTAAATGAAATAAAAAACACTACACTGAGCCAATTTGTAAATGTTGATGCAAGATGAATAATAAATAAAACATAGGAGATAAGAGGAAAAAATATGCAATATTTAGTATCATTTTTTGAGAAACCATATTAGAAATACTATACAGTGGAAAGTTACTTAAAAATAGTACTTACAGGTACTTCATTTAAATTTTTGTTCAGACTAATCAAACCAATTTGTACTGATACTGAAAATAACAGGTCGTTGACATGTCAATTGAGAGAATCACAAATCAGAAAATAATTTCAGCCTCAGGATTTCAAATTAATTACCAAATGGAGTTAAAATAATAAAATACATATCACTATTTTCATCATGATAATTGATAACAGAAAAAAAAAACAAAAAGTATTTTAATAAACATCCTAAATAAGAATACTAGTTTATATAATAAAATGTATTTCATAATGTAAAATGATCAAAATCGATCATATTCAAATGAATTTAAAATAACGTCGATTTATTAAAGTCAATTAATTTGCATCGTTACCTAGTTTGTATTACATTATTGTGTTTTATTGTAAAGTACCGCCTACTCGCGGCTTCACCCGTATGGTGATCGGTTACATCTCGCTCGTTCGGGAATTACTCAGAAAAGATAGAGGCCACAAACAAATGAAAAATAATTCATACTAATATTATAAATGCATAGCACTGTCTTTCTATCTATCTGCCTGTCTGTCTCGCTTTCACGCCAAAACTACGGGACCGATTTGGACGAAATTTGGTAGGAAAGTAGTTTGAAATGCGAGGAAGGATATTGTATAGTTTTTATCTAACTGCACAAAAAGAGATTAATGTTTTTGCACTATAACCGAAATACGCGCGGGTGGAGACGCGGCCGGAGAGCTAGTTATGCATAAATGAATAATATAGGTAAACTACATAGTATAATATGCAAATAAGGCTTACCTATGCTTCCATTGCTGACTTTATAAATAGTTAACATCCTGAAAATAAATGCAAGATTGAAATAGCAAATTTCTGGTTTGTGAATGACAGAAATTAGCTTTTACTTTGTTAAAACAAAAAACTTGATAAAACATTTTTACAAGTCAACCCTAACAAACGATGTCCTTGAATGGGTGCAGAAACACAAGGCATCACAAGGTATGCTAAATCGTGCATGTGTGCGTGGGTTGCCAGCGATGTGTCGGTATTTATCCCACATTAGCATGCATCCGTAGCACAAAATAAATAAATAATAAAAATATTGGTAGCGTTGATCCCTCTTTGTTGTGCCAAACCCTTTATTCGAAGGATCAGTGAGAAGCGGTCATTATAATAAACTTATTTTAACACTGGCAAGTGAATAATATTTCCTTTGTAAATATTGTTAGTGGATGCAAATGTGTTTATTGGTTGAAATGATTCAGGTATCGAATTATAGAATTCGATGTGTGCGCATTGTTTCCATTAAATTAATTGATTTTCAAAGTGAACTTGAATTAAGTATAAGTGATAATACCGCCATAAAAATACCTCTGATTACGGTACAATGACGTTGTAACGACACGGAGGTATATTGGGTTATTTATGTTGTGGTTATATTTGGCCTCTATTTTTAGAGTGATGGTGTGGCCCTATTGGAAAACCTTAAAGCACGTTTGACACGTTACGGTTTTTTGAGGTTTTAGAAACTGATGAGTGCTTGAGTGCAGTCTGTATCCAAGTTCTTGATCGGAAAATTCCGTGCACTGTATTTTTAATCTCATTAAGAGTCTTAACATCTATGATCATTTACTTATATATATTAACTTTGTTCTTACTTCTGTGCGGATTACATTACAAAATTACAAATATACGAGAGGAAAAATTGAAGTCATGTGCTGGATTTGAACCCGCGTCTTTCCACCCCTTTAGTCGGGGTATGCTCTAACCAATTGAGCTAACATGACAATGAGTCATTACTCAAATTTTTCCTATCGTTCTTTAACCATCGTATTGGGATGGAGCGAAATCTATAGTTCAACTTAAATTGAAATACAAACCAGACAAATTTTGCAATTGGTTTTATACTTGTAAATGATGACACAACCTTATAATTTTAATATTGTTATGTTTGCAATAACGCCTGCTATGCGGTTAACATTACAAAATTAAAAATATACGAGTTTTTTTTTTAAAGTCATGTGCGGGTTTCGTACCTGCGTCCATCCATGAATAAATAACAACCTTTTTTTTTAAAAATAACTGTAGACACATCTAACGTCATAATATTGTATTATATCTAACGAAACTTTTGTAGCAGTGATAGCTCACTGGCATTGGCTATGGCCTGGCGCGCAGCAGGTCTATGGTTCGAATCCCGCCGCGGGCTTGAGCATCACCGCATGGTGGAAGAGCATTTTGCGTATGCCCGCCTGGCTAGCGAGCACCCTCAAGTAGAAAATCTGTCGCCAAGCACCTATCGGTGTGTTCCGGGAGCTGTCGTCGAGCCGATGCCGACGAGTCTCAGAGTATATAACATACATATAAAGTAAACTTTGTGAAGTAAAATAATAGCAAATTTGACTACACAAACCTAAAGCACTTAACTTACAAGTGAAGCACCGCTAGGACAAGGGCACAAATAAGCCTTTGGCAGAAATACGGACTCGAATGGAGTAAACTAAACAACGGTTTCGTTCGCGTCGGACGCTGGACCGGAATGCTAAGTGTAGGCAAATGTCTGGGATTCTAGAGCTATACATCTGCGCATGTAGATGTAGAAACACTCCTGTTTTGTTTCAAGTGACATCTATATTTCCTATTCGTAAATATAGATATCAGTTATATCTGATTGTATGTTTTACTGGTCTCCGAATCTACGCAGACTTATTCTTCTTTCAGGGTTCTAATTCTGACTGCATTTGATGGATCAGGCAGTAGTATTCGGACTGCCTTCAGTGCAAATACTTCCGCGTAATACCTCTGACGTCGTAAGGGATCAGAGTGCAAGGATAAAATAAATTATAATGATATGTGTGTTTTAACGTCATTTATCCTTTGTTATGTTGTAAATGGGACTAAATACGAATGGAAAATTCATATGACGTAATTAAATAAGGAACAGATGCAAATCAGTGTTGTGCATAAGAACCAAAGGAGTGATATGCATGCAATTACACAGTTATTCAAAATACTGGCTAAGATTTATTTTTAAAATAATTTATTATTCTTTTAACTATTTTAACCCACTTTGCATAGGTGAGTCTTAATGTAACGGCATTTAATATGTTACCAAGCTCGAAAAGGATAAGGTTTCCGGTTAGGTTCAATGGACTCAATTGTTCAAGCCTATTGAAATTTAGCTTGTTTTCCAGAGATCTATGTCCTTCTATGGGCACTTTTAAACAAGCGAGAAAGTGGATTTCAATTTTAATGGAAGTATTAAGAAAAATAATATTTTGGCAACTAATTCCGACACACAAAATAAGTCAAACGGCGTCTAACGAGACACTTGAAATTTTCCGCCTACTTGTACTTGGGGAAAGAATTTATTTTTAGCAGATACTTTTTCAATCAGATTACTTTTATTTTGACAGGTTTTTCAGTCAAAGTCTATTTCAGTACCAGACGGAGGTGATGTCTAGAACTGCGTTAAGTAAATGGCAATAGACTCTACCCTACTCACATCACATCAACAGCCGGAATTTTGTGGCTGCCATAATCCCCAAACGTGGCAGAAGTCTTGGGATCGCAATGTAAAATGGAAGTTCTTCAGTAGACGCTGCTTCTAGTTTATTTCTTTCGTTGCCTCTAACAAAGATGTGGATCTTCCTAAAGGAGGCGCAAGAGGCGAACAATTCTAGCACGGGCCACTATTGCAGGGCATAAAAAATATATTTGGTAGAATGGAGTTAGGATATTTAAAATATTTGACGCCAGCTTTAAGTCGACGTTTAATATATTAGTGCACTAAGTATATGGAAACTACTAGCCATGTCACCTTTTTTTTTTTATGTGGTTTATTAGTTTTTCCACAGACTCCAGCGTCCGTGACATTTTTTAGGTTAACTTAGAAATTTATGAATTAATTACATTACTATGGGGAGCATTACATATTTAGCCATGTCACCTTCGAGGTAACTTTTACAAATCCAAATTATAAAAAAAAAACATTAATTTTAAACAGCCATGAAATCAACCGTTGGAAAATGCCTCGATTGGCCATAATCCCCACGCTTGGCAGGAGTCCTGGGGATCGCAGTATAGGATGGAAGTTATCAGAGTTCTTGATAAGAACCTGCTGCCCCTCTGGTATTTACCTTCTTCGCTTCTCAAGACTCCCACAGGATGTTATGGGGGGTGCAGTTTCCCCCACTCGAAGATTTTTTTTTTTTTTATATTCGGTAAACATTATGAGCATGATTATTATTAATTAGTCTCAAAGTCACGTCTCCAAAATTTTACTTAATTTAAACAGTGAGAACTCCAAAATAACTCAAAACTAAGTTCGAATATTACTCTCGTACATTCCTCGTAAATAGACATATCTCAATGGGATATATATAATTATACATATTAAAATAGGAAATAGATCTAGAGATTACAACGGAACTCCATCTAGAGTTAAAGATTAAACTTTAATCACTGCCGTACTATCCTAACCACCGACATTAATTCAAGTCGAAAGAGAAATGGCTTTCTCACTTAAATAATTTAGAAGACGCGTCTTACAACTTGATGAAGTCTCTACGGCAGTAAACACTATTACCATTCGAGCTAATTAAAGAAAGTTTAATTGATACTATTAGCTAAACTGGTATACGATTGAACGGGCACAAATGCTGTGACTAGCTAGTGCCGCGCCGTAGTGACCATGAACGTTCTGTCACATTGCGAACATAAATGATTTTATTTGCAAAACGTCAGCTGAAGACATACTTCATGATAGTTAATAGTAAGATTATGTATTTTCTCAAAGTAACGTCTAAAGCGTTACTCTCCGGAATTATATAATTAATAAAACAAGTTTGTAAGAAATATATTAAAACAGTATTTTAGAAAAAAAAAACAATTGACAATTCTGACTACTTTGCTTGCTAACACAACGTGAAGTTATAAATGCCTCGTAACCTAACCGTAAGATCATTCGACGCGATTTGCTTCTACACTAAGCATCATCAATAGGTCTTGGCTCTTTGAACGCGAAATCGACAATGAGGCAAACAATAAGTTTCTTATTTCTTTTTAATATCGATTGAATAATTTCTTAAGAAAAATACAAAAGTCTTATTATTGCCCTGATTTATGTTATCGTTCCATGTGCAGAAAGGGAGAGTGGGAGTTAATTTTTTAAGGCTTCTGTCGCCTGTCCATTTAGTGCTACTAACCAAAGCTAAGCGTCGCGTCGACTGAAATTAGTTTGTTATATAGTATATTATTTTTTTTAGGTGTAAGTAGTTTCCATGCAAATAATATAACTCATATTCTTATTAAAATGGTTATGGAAAATAGTTTACAAAAATAATAAACGAGCTGATGTAAAATGCGTTAGTGTTGAATCACTCCTGTGCTGTTGATGAGCCAGAAACACTAATAATGTAGGTAATATATAGCTTAAAACTATTAAAAAATATTGTTGCAATTGATGAATGTACTGATTAGGCTATAACAGCATACATTTTCTACTACAATAATAAAATAGCAGACGCCAAAACTCGTGATAATTCAAGGGTATCTAAAGCATCGCAAATTTTCCTTTATCCTATAAAACGAAGCGCGTACCGATTAAATGAGGTGCTCGCGTTTCTCCAGATAGCCAAGCGTAATTGTTCTCTCGTTTCTTCTTAGAAGACTTTGTTGTTCTATCTCGTTCCCTCCAGCTTGCGCAGCCTCATCTCGACGGCACCTCGCCGTCGCCTTCAAGTCACATATTTTATTTGTGGAGCCTTCCTGTATCCAGAGGGGACTAAAGCCTCCCATGCGCGATGCGATCAAGACCATGCGAACGCGACTTTAGTTGTGAAGGAACCTTCATGGTTAAATAAAGCGGGAAAATCAGGCTCCACATGAATAGCGAGCTCATTTGTTTGTTGTGTCGGAGACCTGTCAATAATATTCACCCACACAAGTACCTGGATTCTCGTTGAAAATTATATGCTTTTATTGAAACATTCTCTATAGGGAATAGTAAAAAGCAAAGAAATAAACTTGGGAATGCTGGCATAAGTTGAACAAATCTAGACTTGAAATAAATGTGGTAATTCAGTATTATTTAAAAACAGTGATGCATGCTAAGCAATTATTTGTAGAGTAAAGTAACTATTTATTGCAATATATCAATTGAAATTATATATATTGCTCTGAAACAGAAATAACAATTAATTATGAAAATATAACAATAATAAAGGAATAAATAATATGTAACAGAAAATGGTAGTTCATTAATTAGCTTTCATTAATTTTCCTTCCAATGGTCACATATATAATTAAAGATATGCATTGTAGGTAGTTCATCTGCCTTACTAACGTGGTCATTTTGATTCAATCCCAGACTTTATTTAACTATTAAAATTATGTCTTACAATAAAGGCTTACTAATTATACGTTAAACATATTTAAGTTTCAAAATATTACTAGCTATGAAATATACATTTAAGTGTTATTTTAACAGTAGTGACATAACTGTTTGAAAATCTTGTTCAAACATCTGTAAAATTAAAATCTAAAGCAACAAAGTCACGTCGAACAGTAAAATTTGAGTCCAAAGAAGGTAACAATGAAGTTGTAAAATATTGTAACCACGTTGTAAAATGAATATTGCGGGTATTTGACCCAGACATAGATCACTGTTGTCTGAATCACGTAGCGGGCAAAAAATAGTGGACTTCATCAGCAAATTATCATACTCCAATTTTTAAGTTTGCTTTATTGCCACTTTTTCTGCAACGGTTTTTACAAACATTTCAAAAGCTGGTAGTTATATAGTACTAATCTCTTAGTTAGTATTTTTATAACCACTCAACATTTAGTTTTGTCACAAAAGGTAGGTAGGTACACAAATCAGATCTATGTCTAAACAATAATGCAAACGTCCAATTGGTTGATAGCTTAATAAATCTTAACCAATTATTCATGATTAGGTAGAGATCACGCAGACAGCTATTTTCTTACAGTATTTAGTCATAGTTTCATAAAGTATACTTATAACGAAACATAATAATCAAAAATTGTACAGCCAACGCGTTACAACGAAGCAACCTCTCACCATAAACCCTCTTGTCAGGCAATCAATACCACATCTGAGTTTACGAGCGAAGCCCGTTGATGACTTACCGTCGCATCGGTCCATTTGCACAATTTGCAAAGCTCGATATTCATTAATTTACGGGACGGTTCAAAGAAACCCTTGAAAACTCATGCGACCATTGCCAGGAAAGTATTAAGACACAATAATAAAATCGAACTTGAAAAAACGTACCCCTCATTGTAAGACAGGCAAATGCAAACGATTTCAGTTCTTATGTTGTAAAAATTGAGAGCCAAAGAAAATAAAAGAGAGCGGAAAATAACTTGGTTCATTTGTTTCGTGTTCTTAATATTGGTCTTTCGTCCAATGCGTCTTATTTTATGTAAGGTATGCAAAATATTTTATGGTCGCACTGTGTGAGACTTGCGTGTCTCTCACATTTATTGTATTTCGAATCATTCTTCGGATGCCATATTTTAAAATCGGCATTTTACTTTGTGAAATACTTCGTTAATTAGGTACGTATATACACGTAAAGTTACTGGATTTATGTGCGATAATAGATAAGACTGGCTTTTGGTAAGTGTTTCTATCGGGAACGTATTCTAAAAATGGCTCCAGCAGACATTTTTCATAATTTAACACCTAAATTGGTATTAAACTGAGGCTTTCTAACACGCAACGTGCTTCATTCAAACATATGTACCTTATAGCAAAGATTAACGAATAATAAGGTTATTTTAGCTCAGAATGGTCAGACACGCGGTGGCGATATTAACAAGACAATGCACTGAGACAAAGGAATTCTGGCGAATGCATATTTAAATAAATAAACTTGAATCTTGAATAACACGTTCATAAGATTATGTAGAATAGCAATTCTTTATTATTTCAGAGGTAGGTTAAACCTCATAATATCAAACGACCTTCAATTTGTATGTTTTGTACTTACTTGTTTTGGCCGTGGGATGCCATGCGATGAGATTGGAGTCAAGATTAAGGTGATCAGCACACGATTTCTAGTCTTTATCAGCACCTCAAGTGCCTCAACTCCTGGCTGCGACAGCAGCACATGCAATGTTATAGCCGGATGTAAAAAGAATATCTAGAAAATGCCTCACTGCCAAAAAATAAAACTTATAGATCTGGCAACACTCAACATACGTATGCTAAGGAAATACGAAAAGTTGAGGAAGTAACGATGAAAAGTCTTGGAATTACCGGAAGGGAAATTAAACTAATTCTTTTACTAGTGGGATATCAGATTTAGGTTTAGAAAAGTTGAGTCTAAATTGCATTAAGCGTGTTTAAGTCCAAATAGCATATAAACGGATAGCTTAGGCACCTAGGAAAAAATCAATCCATGAGGGACTATAAGTGATTTGAATTTAGAATGTGGATATTTGTAGTAAACGTTCCAATCACCAAAAAGGTCAATCAATCACCAACATTGTGACAGTGTCACAACATTATGACAGTGACAGTGTGGCCTGTTTTTTTTTTGTTGTAGTTATTTTAAATAGATTATTAAATATTTTTATAATTTTTTATTGCTTAAAAAAATAATATAGTTTTAAAAAACTATATTTTGATATGATGTTTTCTGACACTGTTTCTAATTCTCAAGCTGTAAATAAATCGACTACTAAACGGACGGTACTGTTGAAATTGTTACGATGCACTTCCATAATTCTTAAAAATCAAAAACAAACCTTTTAAATGGGCTTTTTGGTATGTGTATTATTGGTATTTTGCCGTATACTAAAAGTAATCAGTTAACACCGTGAAGATTGTAAATTCAACAGACCACGAAAAAACCGCTAAGTAGAGAAAAAACGCTATACGATAGGCGTCACGCTTGAAATATTGAGACTTCTGCGTGATTACAATGATTTTTGTAAATATTGTTTGATATCCTTAGGGTTGTACGTATCATAAAAATGTTTTAGATGATAATAATCCCACTCTTTTTTACGGTTCCTTATTAGAAAACGGGATATTTAGGGATCTTAAGGGGTTTCTCGATCGTGCGCTCGTAGAATCAAGACCTCCTGAGGATGTTTCGTGTAGAAGCCAAACGCGTCGAAAATTCTTCCGGTTTGGCTGCGTGGCGTTTGTGGCGTCACGTCGGCTTAACAGAAAAATTAGGCGGAATTGTAACTAGATATATTTTTATATGTTTTAAGTGTTTTATAAAAATATTTATTTGATGTTTTCATAAAATATTTTAGAAATATTTGTTGTTATTAAATATGGATTTTCGCAAAGTAACACCTGAATCTATAGAAAACAGGACCTTTCTACTACGACTTGGCTGTCCGTCCGACCGACCTTCAAATGGCTATCTTTGGAACGGTTAGTCGATTGAAATGTTAACAGAATATGTGTTAGTACTAACAAATAGTCATAACAAAAAAATAAAATCAAAGGGAGTCTTCATAGATGGTATGTGATGTTATAACTTTTTTTTTGTCTATCCTAATATCGGTACCTCGTGGGGTGGCAAGTTAGAATGTCACTCATCCATTGCTACCTATGGGTGTCCTAATAGGCGACTAAAGGTGAAATACCGGAAGGTGGGCAGCAGCGCCTTCTGGCGAACTGATAGCTTAAACTGCGATCTCCAAGTTGCCTGCCAAGCGTGGGGATCATGGCAAACCCTTTCCTTCATGGGGGAGGCTGTGTTCAGTAGTGAAAAAACAGCTAAGTACTGGTCTATTCATATTTTAGTACGTACTGTTTTGGCACGGTGTGCAGTCCGACTCACACTAATCAGCATTAATCCCAGCCTTGGAGGAGTCTTGGAGGTCACAGTGTAAGATAGCAGTTATCCAGAAGGCGCTGCTGCACAGCTCCTGGTTCTTTTCATTTCGTAGCCTCTTACAACTCGCAAGAGAAGGTATGGGGGTAGCATGACTAGCCCAGCACCCAAAGGGGATTAATAATTATAAGAATATACTGTATCATTGGTGACATTCTAGCCCGTAGAGTGGCGGACTACAATATCACCCCCCTATCTCTACCCGAGGGTGTCGTAAGAGTCGACTAAGGGTAACACACCAGCAGGTGGGCAGCAGCGCTTTCTGAGGAACTGATATCTCACACTGCTCACAGTACTGTATCAGCCGTATTGTCCACTGCTGAACACAGCTTGTCCCATAAATGGGGGATATGCCATAATCCCCACGCTTGGCAGACGTCTTGGAGATCGTAGTTTTAGATATCAGTTCCTCAGAAGGCGCTGTCCACCTTCCGGTAATTTACATTTAGTCGCCTCTTACGACACCCACAGATAGAAATGACGGGTGACATTCTAGCTCGGCACCTCACGGGGAATATAACATATATTTTATTATTTATATTATTCATATACATATAGTGGGTGGCGGCGGGGAATATTAGCTGCACGAGTTCGATTCTCACTTTTTTCAGGGAGTAAAAGGATGTGGTTTGCCACCGACTGCTGAACAACTTCACCGGACTTTATGATTATCATTACAAAAGTACAAATGAACGACAGAAATAAATAAAGTCATGTGCGAGATGTTTTGACCGACTGAGCTAACATGACAGTATGACTCATACTCTAATTCTTGCTCTCGTTCTTCAACCATTGTATGGGGATGGAGCACCTATAGTTCAACTTACTAATGACTATAATTTTTTCTATCGTATATTTGTAATTTTGTAAAGTACTCCGCAGAGCAGGCGTTATTGCAAACATAACAATATTAAAATTTATGATTCTCACTTTGCTGGTTTTTCTTTTAAGCAGTCTTCAAGCAGTAACACTCACATCTCTGTGAAAAAAAACTGTTCCAGTTTATGGGAATGGGTGCCGGTGAAATTACAGGCACACGATACTTTACAATATTACGTCTAAGGGTGATGTGCACAGTGCAGTTCGCCACACTTTATACCAGGTAGGCATCGTGCTTGTTAAAACACGTTAACATTACCAAAAATGTTAATTGACCACAACGCACTGATGCGTTTTTTAGTTAACATAATAAATTAGATTACACTGACTTCACTGAATTTAAAATAAAAACAAAAACCTTGATACATTTAAACGTAAAAACACGATCCTGCATATAATTAGTTTTCTTAGCCAAATTTTTACTCGTACTTAGACCAAGCTTTTCATGTTATAACATCTTATTTCTAGATTTTAGTTAACCTCTAAATACGGGATAACTCACGTAAATAAGTCAGATAGACTATAGTTTCAACCATAACTGGTGGTCTTTTTCAAGGAGAACTCGGGATGTACGCCTTGACGCCTCCTTTCGCACTGTTAACTGCTATGTAGGTGAGTTATTCCGTATTATTTACTAAAATTAGTGAAATCTAGGTTAGCTTTTATAATAAAACCTCAAAATATTTGCCTGTTTAACAACAAACAAATCTATTATCACGTCTATATCCCCATATTTTGTATATAAATCAGTTATACAAATCAGATATCCAAATAAAGAATCCTACGCAAATTGCAACTGACCATTGTCACAGCAAGGCCTCCGTTTATAGTGACAATTGCGACGCCATCTTCCTCCTTCCTCCTTTAGCGGAAAAGCCTTGCGCCGGCGGCGCATCTGAGGTCGCCTCCCAAATATACGCTTTTTGTCTTTACTCTCCTGTCAGTTACACTATAAATTATATTGTTATTGTTCTATAGAGTAAGATATTATTGGGCGTATGGACAATTAACTATTTAGTGTATTCAATACTAATTCTGAATAATTAGAGGTACGTATTGCGTTGGTGTTTAGAAAGCTTATTTTATGATTATAATGTAGTTTATAATTTTGAAGATTTTGATACATGGAAAATCACTAGAAAATAACTTACTCTTATCCAACGTATGTAGGGTTGGTATTCTTTGCCTTTTCGTTCTATCCCATACCGGTTCACTCCTCGTTTTCGTATCATATTTTTCACGCAATCCATTCATATATTCTTTGCACTCTCCTTCTACGTCGTTACCGTCATTATTTATTAATCTATCATATTTTTTTTTGATTGTATGAAGAAAACGCAATCCAAACCACCGCAACACATTACTTTTAAACTAGGGAAATACATGTATCAAAACCAACAATACCCACATTACATATGTAACTAAAAATAGGTCTTATTTTCTACTAGCGGTATCGATATCGATATTCAAAACTGATTTCATCAAAAACCGTTCAGCGGTACACAGTTGAGTGGTAACTAATACAGACACGCAAAACGTTTACAAGTATAAAATTTACGAGACACGTATAAATTCATATATTCTTAGTACTATTAAGTAAGAACAAATAGGTACAACATTGCAATGACCTTCATTGGCTGTAGAAATCTCATTGTCAATGCCTCACACCTCTCTAGAAGCGAGCCATAAACAATATTCTCAACTAATCACACAAATGTTTCAAAGCGCTTGTTAACTTCCAGTGAAATCTATGTCCCATACTCCGAGGGGACATTACACACTTTCTTATTTTCCCGAGTTCGCAAGGTAATCTAGTAATAGGCAATCTGAGGGACTCTCTCTTTAACGCACGGTGAAAGTGAATTGCATAAGAGCCCTGTATATACCGCAAAGTCCGCAAATCACAGAATTGAGGTGCCCTGAGAGCTGGCTGTGATTGCGAGAATTAAGTTACATATAGGGAACTAAGGTGAGGTTCTGATTTGTTAAACCATAACGCTACATAACCAAGTCTCAATTATGTTACGAGTGATCGAGAGATTGTTAATATCGTTACGTATAATGTTCAGACCGCAATGTGTGTTTGATGATACTGATATGATTGACTTAGACTTAGAAACAAAGATGACCCAGTGGCTGTGCTGTGGAGAAGGTTCCTGCGCGCAGGCAGCATCATCGCAAGATGGTAAGGCATTTTGCGAATGTTAGCCTAGCCAGCTATAGCCCTTTAGTAGAAATATGTTACCAAGCATCTGACAGGACTTGGAAACAGAATACATTTTGGCTTCAAAAAGTTTTTCCAAATAGATCCAGATTCTCTACAGGATGAGCCTAAACAACATCTTCAAAACATCATCAATTTGATACTAACGTGAACAACGATCATAAACTGTTCACGAGCTTAAAAAATATTCAATACGAATTAATCATTGCATTTTATAACTTAAATAGTTGATTTACATTCCAACTAACAACTGTGATTTCTATAATGTTCCTCGCTTAAGTAATCGTAATAGTTTCTTGAAGATTGTCGTTGGCCAATACCCCGCAGACTATGACAGTTGAGATGACGAGATGAAACATCTTCCGTGGTTGCATGCAAAGCCTGCATGCAAATTATATGATTCACCTTCTATTATCTAGTTCTTGCAACTTGTTTAAAGATTTTTTAATTTTAAATTGTTTTGAATACTTATGTGGATATAAACATTTTTACCAATTAAGAAACAAAATTAATTGAATCAACGTTTGTACGTGAAAAACATAAGGTTGGTAGGTACATGATGGTTAGGATATTAGTTGGATTAGATATACATTTTACTTGCAAAAATCAATAAAATACATTGACGAAGAAAAGCCACTGAATCTACTCGTACGGTTGAAGTAGGTCATAATATTATAATGTTTTGATTCTTTTGTAACTTTAAACAGGAAAGTGTTTTCTTAGCATTATTTTTATTTGTAAGTACACTTAAAAGACATTGTTTTTTAACTCGAAGGGCCTATTCGTCACTGGGCACTGTTTCAAACATTTGGAGCACAGTACAGTGTAAGAAGACAGTTCTTCAGAAGGCTCTTCTGCTCGCCTTCTGGCAATAATCCCTTTGTTGCCTCTAACGACTCCCACAGAAGGACAGTGTTTACTACAGGGTTTTTATAATTATGTATTTGGAGTAAAGAAGTCCGGATTTGAGTTAATTGTCGCTGATACACATAACTTCAATATTAATAACCATATTACCTATACGTTTATAAACAAAGTTGTGACCAATCAAACAGGGCATTTTGGTCGAACCAATTCCACACATGAACAGTTTATTAGGTCAATCAATTATGACTCGAATGTCATCAGTTGGAGTAAGTTCAGACCTAATTAACAGATGCATGTGTGGGTGTGTGGGTGTATAAACGCATGTACACAATAGTGATTCGGGGACAATTTGCGATGCAACATTTCAAGCATGACAATACTTAGTAATCCAAAAATTACTGTAAAAGGAAGCGTGGCTATTATTAACCGACACGTAAGGAGTGAGTCAATGGGACGGACATATGAACAAGTCGGGACGGGTGCTTCTTGGAACCCTTTTGTTGCTGCATATCATTCTCATTGCCCAATAAGACAAAATCAGATCATGTGCACTTACACATTAAAACGTTGACAAAACGCTGGGGTTTTTCAGTTTTACGTCAGATGAGGCTATTGTTTACGACGCTTAGGGAATAGCGTAGTTCTACTGACATCATCAGTATAATTGTTACACAGCATTGAATTAATTTATTAAACTGACATTTGACAGTCACTTTAAAGTAACAGTATTTATAAAAATATATATAGAAATAACAGCTGAGTGTGTAAATAATAATAATAATAAGAACTTGAACAACAGGGCATTTAAAGGAAGGAAAAAATATAAACTGTAGATTAGTCAATGAAAAACTGCTGTATCAGAAAAACAATGCAGTATTTTGTTTCACAGTTCATATTTTTTTCTTCTTTTAAGTGCCTTGTTATTTAATTAAATTATTTTGAAAATAAATTAAATTAATTTAATGTTAGATATCAACAACATTAATAATAATATTATAAACAATATTACAATTTGTCAAAATTATGCATAAAATATTCTATTCAACTCAATCGGAATAAATGCGATAACTAAGCATTGCCAGATTTACAGGCTCATTTTAGGTCTGGGAATGCTCTTGTCATACTATAACATGTGTCTGTTCAAAAATATCAAAGTAAATGTTATTTGAAATTTTGTTCCAAGATATTAAGCACTACCAAATTGTAATGAGTTTTTCTGATTCTGAATAAATTCAATAGAATATTTAATGTATAATTTTGACAAATTGTAATTTAGAACCTATAAGAATTGCACTCAATGACAGCTGCCTGAACAGAGCATTAGGTGCTGGCGACAGATTTTCTACTTGAAGGTGGTCGCTAGCCAGGCAGGCATTCGTAAAATGCCTTTCCACCATGCGGTGCAGCTCAAGCCCGCGGCGGGATTTGAACCATGGACCTGCTGCGCAGCAGTCCATAGCCAATGCCACTGAGTCATCACTGCTTCAAAATACTAGTGATAACGTGCTAGTACAATTGCTGCCACGAAATAAAAGACTAATAAAACGCAAACGCGTCTAAACCACTTTAGATTGCAAATCAACGTTTGAACAGTCACGCTCGCACTGGTGTAGCGTTTCTCGTCGCTAGTGAGAAAGGCTGTGACGACGCGTCGGCGGCGCGGCGGTCACACAGTCCCGTGGGTCGCCAACGGCAGGTAATGACACAAAACGACGACGTACACGTGAGCATAGCATAACTCACACACGGATCATAACAAAGATCCACTGGCCACAGATTAGGAGATAGTCAAGCGTGCCGGCGAACGAGTTTATAGTCTTCGATAAACTTATCCGACGACTTTGTACGAAGATTTGAGATTTTAAGTATAATAATGCGAGCACTGTTAAGGAGTTGAAACGTTTCTTTTCAGGCTTCATTTGTAATAATGAAGTGAAGGGTACCTCAGTTCCTTTTGTAATTGTATGTGATATATTGTATATACCTGTATAATATCTATCTCCAAGCCGCCTGCCAAGGACTATACAGTGTATAATATTGTGATGTAACATAGTAAATTTGAGTTGGAGTTCGTTTCAATCCCGCTGAGATTTAGAATTTGTGATGTTTATTAATTATTTGTTTTGGATATTTAAGAATGGTGTTCCAAAGCTTTATTTATATGCACCGCTGCCACGACATAATAAAGCCTTATTTAATCCTGAAGACTGCAACTGCCTCCGTATACAAATATATTAGATAATCAATAGAAAAGTACTGATAATACCAAGATAAAGGTATCCAGTGTCCTTCTAGAAAAAAACCAGATCATCTTGGATCCACTTTAATATAAAATATAGATTCAAGCGTTACTTTGCGCAAATCTACAATTAACAATTACAAATATTAAAAACATATGTATGTGAAGACAATGTTATACTAATATTTTGGAAAAACATTTTAAATATATAAAAATATATGTAAAGACAATTTCGCATAATTTTCCTGCTAAGCCGTCTTGACGTCATAAGCGCCACGCAGCCTAACCGGAAAATGTTTACTTCTACACGAAGAAGAAGCATAGTCAGGAGGTTTGGGCTCTGCTTTGTGGTTTCTCTTATATATTAATTTATTATTGTTTTTAAATATAAATATTGATTTTTTTATTGGATAATAATAGCCAAGTAATAAACATAATATATATAATTCAAGCTTAGGTATAAAGAAGAAACAATAGGCTAACAGACATAGCCCTAGCCATAGTAGCGAAACTAAGTATCGCATCAAAATTATTAGTCCAGTAATAATGCATAAAGAAAATTAGTAATTGTAAATTTTACTTATTTCCATGATGCTTCCAAACCTCAGAAGGTACGCCCAAACCTAGCTGCGGCTGCGGTTCCGTGGAAGGTGGCAAACCAGTCTTTTAATTTATATTTTTCAATTTTTGCGCGTAAATTATAGATAGCTTTTTATTTATTTTTGAAGCAATGACTGCCTTGCAACAGATGCTATGATTCGATCCCAACCACCGGATTGAACTTCACCGCATGATGAAAGGGCATTAACGAATGCTCGCCTGCCTAGCTGCCACCCTCAAGTAGGGAATCTGTCGCCAAGCACCTAACAGTGTGTGGTCTTAAATTTACTTACTACCTAAGCGTGTGTTCCGGCAGCAGTCCTTGAGAGCCAGGAAAATTACAGTGAGACTTAACAACTGTATGTCTGAGAAACGCAGGTCACGGGCGCAGTGCAATTCGTCACTTGTGACAAAATGCATCTGTTAAGGCAGAGGTGGAACTCATACTTGTTCCGTCACAATTCATTAAAAAATAGGCCTACTCTAATGGTACACAAAAACATAATAATAAAAAATTCTAATCGTTAACTTGAACTCCACCACGATGCAAGATTTAATACAAATAAGAAAGTAGTTCAATTCTAATGTCACTTAACGGAATTCTGGTTTATAGAACCTTACTGACAATATCAAAGATTCACATCTAAACCTACTTACGCGGCCATTGGATACACCTTATTCGCGTGGTTCTACTCATAAATTGTGCAAAACGCGCGTGCTACTAAATCAGGCAAGTTGTCGTTAAGGGGACTTACGATACTAGGAGAGCATAAATTATTTAATTGGCACGTATAGTTGTAGAACCACTGCGGATGGAAAAAAAAATCTTTCGAACCTCTGCGCTGGATTCCATAACAACTTCTTATATGTATCATAGTCTTTCATACTTATTCTAATTCTAAACAGTGATTATACTTTTGCGGCCTGTGGCCTCTTAACAGGCGAATAAAACAATCTTGCATGTACTGTAATAATACTGGTATTATAATAACAACAAATTTAGATTTAAAAGGGAAAATCATATCGTTAAATCTTACTAAGCATAGCCAAAACTCAGCAGTTTTTTGGGTCAGCTCCCGGTGAAGAATCTTCTATCATTCTCTCATAAATCTAATAATTTAGCACCTACGTAATACGAGTGCGTACTTAGGTAAACATATACATAATCCAAATAATTGGAAAATATTCAAATCATAGTTAAATGGTGTTTTTATTCAGCGATGTGACATAAATGTTTTATTTTTTTCAATAACAATTGAATTTGCCTTTTGAAAAATTTTGCATAGTGGTAGGGCCTGGCTAGCTACCACCCTCAAGTATAAAATCTACCTAGCATTGTGTGCCGACAGCAATCCTTGAGAGTCAGTAATTCTTGGGTGCCCTGAACAACATTTCCGACAACATCATCACTTACCATCAAGATAGTCTATCAGCTATAATTAAAAAAATTGTGTCTACATGTCTCCCAAAAATTGAAACACAGTAAAGAAGAGGATATTTCTTTGATTGTAATTTGTCTTACGTAAAATTGCGAATGACTTTAATGACATTCAATGTTACACAAATTACTACAAAGGTTCTACCCGGCAAGTAATGATTAACTCATCAAGCCAATCTAATTATAACACTTCACAAGCACAGGTTGTATGTATAGTTTTTGCAATAGCTGTATACGCTTGGCCGAGCGATTAGATGCGCTTCTCGACCTTTTGATGGTGTTGTAATATAGTGAGTGACATCACACTGGCTTCATGTTGATTATAGATTGTGCAGCCCCACCAACTTATCTGTTCAGGCGGCAAAAAAAAGAACTACAACATTCCTTCAAATTGTGACAGTTTATAGTTGATTTCCTTGACCAGTAGCGCCCTCGAAAACTGCAAAGTTAAGTTGGTGGTACTATAGACACAATGGACGGTGTACTAATTATGACAGTTGTTATATGATGCGGAAAATAAATGTATCTGTTTATTGCAATATTACAAATTTACTGGAGATAAAGTTATAGTCATGTGCGGGATTCGAAACCGCGACCATCCACCCCTATAGCCGGGGTATGCTTTGACCGATTGAACTAACATGACAGTATGACTAACTCTAATTCTTGCTCTCGTTCTTTAAGCATCGTATGGGGATGGGAATATATTTAGTATATTTTTATAAATTTACAACTGAGAAGTGCAGTTGCTTCCGATGAATTTATTTTCCATGTAACATTCAAATTTTCTTCCATGTTTACCACAAAATGGAAAGAAAGTTAAAGGTTGAGATTATTGATATTTTTTACAAGCATTAAGTTTATTTAAAGCATTATGATCAGTTATTTTGGCAATGGCATTTTTCTTCTTATTTTTTATAAGCAAAGCTAGCTTATAAAAAATAAGAATATAAGAAATCAATTTTTTTGGCTTTCTAACATTGAAGCAACTTGAAAATTAGTCAGGTCTATAAGGTAGTTGCCTGACATGTCAGTAAGATAGAACGATAAAAGTTTGATAACATTGGCTAGCATTCAGCGTCACCTTTACGAGAGTAACTTAAGAAAGTATTACAGAAAAAATCAGCTTGAATCCTAAAATAGGCAAACTTTATCACATATAAACAAATTAAAATGAATTAAGATAAGCAATCATGTAGTTAATACCTAATTAATTTCATTATCACTTGATTAATTTATCACCCTTGTAACAATTTTAATACTTTTCCATTTTGCATACATCTGTAATTAAAAATCAATTACTTTATTACACTGAACTCATTAACGAGCGTTAAATAAGACATTGTGAAGGCAATATATTAAGACATTCTGAAGGCAACACAAAACCACTCCCTTTTAAGGCTTACAACAACTTACCCCCTGCCAAGTCATCGGACGTCTCACATATTAGCATACGCAAAAAAATATACTTGTAAAATGTAATACTAAATTAGACTATTGACCGTGGGAGGAGCTTGGACAATTCTTAATAAGAACGCAATTATCCGCGTTAAAACAACCAATAGCGACTGCGTGGGTGCCAAGGACCATGGCCTTGTTTGGCAAAATTGTGTCTCACTCGCCCGATACTCCATATTGATACTGCTTTGTTAACTTTATCGGCCAATAAAAACGGCGTCTGTTCTATAAACGTCACAGATAAAGATCACCAGACTAGCCGATGACTACCTTCCAGATTTCTCAACCTAGAAATCGGTATAGTTCACACGATGACATCAGTAAAGTAATGTGAGACCGTGTAACTAATCAATAAAAATAGGTTGTTGAAGGATTTATGATGATCATTCTCTTGTCATTGTTTTATAAATTGTTGTGGACTGATTCAGTGGTATTAATAAACTTGATCTCAACACCGTTCTGCTACACAATAGATAATGTTAATGTTTAACATCTCGATTGTTTATTAATGTTTAACATGTCGATTGTTTTATAAGGTTTACTATTATTGGTCCATTAAGGACCAATAATAGTAAACCTTATATTTGTCGTGACATAGTCAGTTTGTTCAATTTCCACGATTCAAATTTCATCGGAAAAGTAAAGTACGCAATATAATGTGAAAGAATCTTGTAATGTGGTACATACAAATTCTACGCGGGTAAAGTTGCGGGCAATAAATATCGAATGATGCCAATGTGACGATGACAGGCCAGATTAAGTATGAATAATAATAAAAAAGTTAACAAAGTAGTCTTAACATCATCATTTACCATCATGTGAGATAGTGGTAAAAAGCTAGCCTATCAGCTTTAAAAAAACGTCTGTTATGCAATTAGGTTAGCAATCATTATATATACCTACTGCGTTTTACAAAGATTCCAAAACCTTCGAAAACACAGTACAGGAACATTCAACTTAAACACCAATTTCGATAATTTAAAAATCTCTATGGTGGTCTATCACTCAATTTACAAAATGAACTCTATGGCAATCGTACTATTGCAGTGTCATTAGAATTACATACTTTTTAGAGTTTTAAGTCAAGTCTAATGGTGAAATAGATGGGGGCTGTGAATTTTTTATTTTATTTTATAAGTAGATATGTAAACAGGAGTCAAAGAGAAGGTAACGTATTGATTGTGTCTTATTTATTCTACAATTTATTTTTATAAATGCCAACGACCAATGAAATTCGCATATTCAGTTATTGTCAAGCTAAAGTGACAAAATACATACACACACAGAACTACTAGCAGCGGATGCCGTCCGCCTACCAGGTTATTTACATCAAAGTACGGACAGAAAAAACCTGACACAACCATTTAAAGTAATAAGACAATGTAGTTCATTAAAGTTAGCTACCTCCGCCCACTATGACACTTTGGTCTCGCTTTTTACTATATACCGCAAAATCATGATAACTACAGGCGTATGAAGTTATCTAAGCATAATAATATAGTCTCTTTCTTGTCTTTATCCTAGGTTGAATAAGGTCAAAAAATGCTTTCTTCTGATCCTTTTTATTACTTGACATCTTATTATACTATAATCGTATACTTTTCATACAGTCCCTATATATCTTTATCTTGGCTTTCAATCCTTGTACCCATCTATATTCATACTGAACACCTTGTTTGTTACATGCTTTTCATCCCCCCTGATGATATCATCAAGAACATATGTTCTTTCCAGGGTAGTTATTACTCTTCGACTACTTTTTTTTCAATTGAGCTACTACTACGTCACGCTTTTTACTACTTCTATCTTAGCGTATATTCTGCTACACGCACTCTAATCTTATCTACCTCTTTGTTGCCCAACATTAGATTCATACTTTACAACCTACGAATAAATAAAGTACCAGTCTTATGATAGTCCCTGATTGTTACAAAGACCGTTTAAAACTATAAGAAAAACACTAAATATACAACCACAGTTGCAGTACATATATTAGTTTGATTATTATTTAATTTATATCATTCTTATTTATACTTCGAAGTTGCGATTTAATAGTCCCATCGTCCGGGCGCTATTTGGAATGGAGATTTTTGCTTGCCAAATGGGCATTAAAATTAAATATTAAGTAACATGATTTTTTTGTAAAATAGGGGATTGCTTAGCGCAAAGGAAGATAT
Source organism: Plagodis pulveraria (assembly GCA_963890685.1). NCBI lineage: Eukaryota > Metazoa > Arthropoda > Insecta > Lepidoptera > Geometridae > Plagodis > Plagodis pulveraria. The sequence goes on from OY982959.1 coordinate 16,450,326, forward strand.
TAACGCAAGCATTCTGAATACCGGATGTGGTGGAAACTTTCATCGATTTTAGTTCCGAGTTCTCTACGTGACGATATATAAAAAATACTGTGAAACTATCCCATTTTTTATAACAAAACCTTATTGTATTACTTTTTCTACTATCAGTCAATCGTTTACCTCTTTAACCTCAGTCACCCATTCTATAAACTTCCATGACTTTCGCAGAAAAAGTTAAGGTCCTAAGGAACTTCTCTTATTTATTCCCTTCTGGATCGTTCTGTGAACTAGCCACATTTAGTCCACTTTTATGCAATACCTTCCGCTGGCTTCCCTTCCCTTCTTATCATCGTTTCTACATTCCAGTTACACGAGACTCTTACTTCTCTAAATAAACGCAACAGGATCACGAATATTACTGAATGTAGGTATACATCGAGTAATAAACAGCTTGTAGATAAATGAACTACACTTATTTCAAGCACTATCAATTATTAACGAAACACGTCGAGGCTTCTGCAAATTGTATTGTAGAACAATGAAGTACAATACATGTTTAGTATTATAACTATATAGCTTAATATTTTTGTCATGATTGGCCTTAAATTGCCTAATTCGTTTTCATGTATGTATTTAATTATTATTAAGCAAGTGGGATGCAAATGTAACAAATCACTAACAAGAAGTAAGAACACGTAGGTTGTTAAATGTTTTTAATAACTATGTCATAATATTATAACTGTCCCTTAACTAATGTCTCAATTTTACGCTTTTGTGTAGGTAGGTAAGGTTTCCAAGGTATAATAGTTGTTTTGGACGATGTAAGGTAACTATTACAATAAGAATCTTTGATCAAAAACATAACCTTTACTTGCTTAATTGTTTTCTTGCCGAGGAAGGTGACTTTCATAAGTGCATCGTTGACGTTTCATATGGCTTGGGCTTTCTTTTTCTCAGTTTCAGGTACGCAATAATACGTGCCCTATGTAATAAGACCTCTAATTAGAGGTTACTATGAGCTATATGATTGGCGCGATGATTCCAAGGGGTCAGGGTTAGAGGATTTGTTCCTCGCAGAACCCACGCAGATACGGGCTGCTATTCGACGATTTCGCGAAGTGATCCGGCCGTACTCGGAGAGTTGGTCCAAAGAAGGCATGGAAGCCACCTTCAGACTTGCACAGGTTCTCATTGGATATGGCTTTTCATTGAGATGCTACAATCTTACTTTAAAATTATTATAACCAATGCAGTGTACCTGACTTTAGAGATGTTAACTACAATGGTACATTATGCAACAAGTGCGCGAAGTTGTTTATTACAATCGAGATGTTCGATCTCAGGCCATAATGGAGTAGAGATTGTAATAAACAACGTGCACGAGTTTCATACGACATTTTTCAACACACTTGCGAGGAAAGAATACGAAAATTTCGATACGAAAATATTTTCTTGATGTTTTTGATGGCAATAATAATCTGATTAAGAAGGTTTATAATAAAATCTTCTAAAGTTCTACTTCAGTAGGTAAATAACTCTTTGGTTTGTTTTTATATGAAAATAGAACGAAGCAAACTACAATCTCCATGGTGAGAAGTGTGGAAACGTTGTTTTTTTTCTATTTGAATGACTAGTGCGGTAAAGTAAAAAAAAAGCACGAGTGCTTAATAGACTATAGTATGACACTAAAATCGGTGCATTTAAAGGCCCGTTACGTGCGAGTGTGTTGAAAAATATTGTAAACTTGTACATAGTTATAACCTCTAATGGTTACCAAGCAAGTGACGCAGACTGTTTAGTCTGTCCTAGTTCAGTCACTAGTCCATATTATAGTGTGATGAATAGTTAACTAATATATGTTAATCTCAGCCTACAATACAAATATTATACATCTATATACCTACAGTTAAGTACACAAACATATGACATACAAATCGAAGCCAATTGACCAACTCTTGAATAAGTCACAAATGTCAGCCGCAATAATCAAGTCAATGCAATAGCTGTGCGACTTTGGTTAAATGCCATTAGTTACGTTTGATAATAACACACGTAGTTGAAATGTAAGTTGCAAAATTGATGGGTAAAGTGGAGTGTACATCAGATATTTAATTAATGTCCAGATTAGGGCATTTTTAGTTAAACCAAAACATGTTTGGCGAAACGTGGGTGTTAGGACACATCTGTATTTCCTTCGAGGTATACATGCGGAACGTTTGTTTTTGTATAAGTTTATTTATCTTCCTACGTTTTTTATATGATGAACGGCAAACAAGTATTTGACCCGCCTGATGGTAAGCAGCTACCGTCGCCTCAAAACTTCTGCAATACCATTAGTACTTGTCAAGGCATTGCCGACCTTTGAGGACTCTCTTAATCCCTTTTTTTACTTTTATCCTGAAATAAAAATATATAAAAATAAAATGAAATATACCAGAAGGTGGGCAGCAGCACCTTCTGAAGAACTGACAACTCTACTGCGATCCCCATGACACCTGCCAAGCGTGGGGATTATGGCAAATCCCCCCAATGGAGGAGCCCTTGTTCAACAGTGGACGTTACGGTTGATGATGTGATTAATTAATACATAATTATAATTCCTTAACAATAGTCATGAACGCTTATTTAAGGGTTTAACACAAAACAATGGAAGTTATGACCGTTGCCTCAAATTTGAAGTGGTATGTCGTTATTACTCAATTACAACCTTGACTTGAATCTTGGTTAGATATCCACTGATTGATATCTAATTACTTATTGGTATTCTTTTATTGCGATTCAAATTCTGATTACTAATTACTAAGGTCACAATTATCACGACAGTACAGAAGGGATGACAATCTCTTAGGAGTAAAATAATTAGGTATAAATGTTTTTGAAGCAGTGATGGCTCAGTGGCATTGGCTATGGACTGCCGCGCAGCAGGTCCATGGTTCGAATCCCGCCCAGAGCTTGAGCTTCACCGCATGGTGGAAGGGCATTTTGCGAATGCCCGCCTGGCTAGCGACCACCCTCAAGTAGAAAATCTGTCGCCAAGCACCTAACGGTGTGTTCCGGCAGCAGTCCTTGAGAGCCAGTGAAATAACAGGCAAAATGAGACTTAACAGGTATGTCTCAAGGTGATGGGCGCAGTGCAGTTCGTCACTTGTGATGAAATGCATCTGTTATAGGCAGAGGATACCGCTTAACATCAGGTGGACCTCGCGCTTGTTCCTTCACAATATAATAAATAAAAGGAAAAAAAAAACTTATTCGATATTATATGTCTGCAATTTATTTTTTTAAGCGCTTGTAGCTGTGTTTGCTTTGTTAATAACAGATTATTATGTTAAGCAAAGTTTAATGCGCTCATTATTTGGATGGGCGACTGCTATTGGCATTTATTACTACAAGCTCTCGTGCATTGGAGGTTTTTTTTTGTTCGAAATAGACAAGCATTTGACCGCAGTCTCACCTGATGGTAAGTGACGACGCGGTCAACAGTGGAGCATGCTTGCCCTGAAGATACTTATTCACTCTATATTTGAAGACATCCAGAGTGTAGCTCTCAGGGAATAAAGACGCTGGGAGGGTGTTCCATTCCTTCGCTGTCCGTATTATAAAGATGGACGCAAATCGCTTTGTGCGGACAGGAGGAATGTCAACCATATACGGATGCCGTGTTTCCGTACGTCTTGTAGACCGGTAGTGGAAAGGAGATGCAGGAATTATATTATGCAACTCCATCTCACACTCTCCGGAATGTATCCTGTAGAACACTGAAAGACCAGCAACTTTGTGACGATGTTCAAGGCTTTGGAGTCAGCTCTTTACCAAAGCATTGCAGCCAATGAGATTTTTTGCACGGTTGACTTAGGATGCCAGTCGATAGGCTTTGTCGGAAGCCTTCCGGCGGCCTGGAAACTCCAACACTTTGTACGGTGGTAGGGCAATATAAGAATACCAATCAATTCCGTTGGCTACCACCCTCAAGTAGAAAATATATCGCTAAGCACATTAACGTGTATTCACGCAGTAGTCTTTGAGAGCTAGCTACCCCATTTAAATTATTCCTGCTAGCCATCTACGATCACATCATGAAAAACCTTAATTAAATGTTCCTGTCTTAATAATATGTAAAGGCTGTGCTGTATCCTCTAGTTGTATGTCGTCTGATGTCTAAATGCGCTTAATGAGCAGCATGGTAGCAATCAAGTCGATGTGAGTGGGCGTTGATGCATATTTGACGTACAACAGGGCTCCTGACCATCATAATTTTGTAGCGCTTGTAGAGAAGTTTGCTTAGCGGTTCTGGACCGATCAGCAAAGTTAAGCAACGTCCGCCACGGTTATGACTTGGATGGGTGACTATTGATGACAATACTACTGAGCGTTTTCATGCTTCACGAGGGCCTGGTTGTTGTCTTAGGATGGCAGTCGTTATATGGCATGGTGGAAGGGCATTTTTTACCGCCTGGCTAGCTACCACCCTCAAGTAGAAAATCTGTCGCCAAGCACCTAACGATGTGTTCCGGCAGCTGTCCTTGAGAGCCAGTAATTCTAGGTTAGCCTGAACAACATCTTCGACTATATTATCACTCACTATCTGGTGAGATAGTGGTAACTAACATAATAGGCATTAAAAAAGATCCTCTTCGTTTTTACAGCACGTAGGACGTGAAACATAAAATTATTATAAAAATAAATAAATAAAAACATTAAAAAAAAAAAAAAAAAATGTTTACATTTCTTTCTGAATTTTAAAATGTTCTTCTCTTGTAACATAATACATAATCTACCTTTCGATTTCACATATGAGGGACACGGACAGGAAGAAGAGGTTAATTGCTATAATTAATAAAGCCTGTTTCGCAATTTTGAATTATTCAGTTCACAATGCAATGTCAGTTTACAGATCAAACTAATGGAAGTTTTGTAGTAAATACTAAATGAGCTGGGAACGATGCAGTGATCGCCGCGCCGGCCGGCCATTGTCCGGGATCCAGTCGCCTTCCGCAACCTACCGCCACTTAACAAAGACCTCCTACTGCATATACCTCCACACTTCATTACCAACAATGCAATCCGATTGAGGGAGCTGAAGTAGTCCAGCTTAGGCTGGTTCAGTGCATATTATTAGAGTAGAAAAGTATCGAAAGGCGGAACGGGCCGATTGAAAATAGAAAACGTGTGACACGATGGTTTGTACTTTTTAATAACGTGACTGTCATTTAGTTTGAAATGGCAAAACAAATAATCGAAAGGAAAAAGGAATATTATGAGAGGATGGAAATTAAATATTAAATAATTTCAATCTATTTTTAAAGGTACCTACACTACTTATACGTAGTAATATAGTCATAGATTAGTTACTTAAATTGGGATCATTTTTCTTCCCTATACAACGATTGTCCGAAAGTCACGTTCAGAAACTTCTCACCTAATATTAATATTGAATACAGTCATAATATTTCAATTGATTTTACTTTAGACTCAGATATTGTACCTATTCTAATTTTCGGTATTATCAACATTTTTTGAAATAGTTATCAAAAAAAAATAGCTTTGATGAACAGAAACACTTTTAACCACGTTACTTGTGGGTTTCATTGGAATGCTGTTTTTTTTTAGTTTGACATTATCATTATTCTATAATTTTTTCTTATTATTTCTGTATTGTATTGTATTAATTTTATGTACTCGAAAAAAAATATCGCGCGCCCTTATAACATCTACATACTCAGAATGCAATGTTTTCTTTGCTAGCTCTAGAATATTTTACAGGACCTAAACAAAAATGATTATGTAGGTATAATAAAATGAATCATCTTCATTTGATATGTTTTACCTGATGCTGTAGTATTTTAGCTATAGACGCGGGCGGTATGAAGATATAATTGTATACTATTTTTCCTCACATACCGCGTCTACAGTACAAAAGTTACCCAACACGCAGATATTTCTTTCTGTTCACTACCTTGATACAAATAAAGACACAATAGCTGCGGCTTGTATAGGAAATCGTCGCTCCACTGGCTCGAATAATTCACCAAGAGTCTTAGTTTCACATGAAAATTGTAATTTTATATGCAAATTGAATTTACCGCTCCGACATGACGATAACCTTTGTTTATTTTGGTTTCATATATTTTGATACACTTTCGTGAGAAATAGTTTATGCAGAATTTTAGGTGATTAAAAGAGGCCACGTGTTCACTTTTTTCTACCAGAGTATTAAAACTTTGGTAAAACGTACCAGGAGAACAGGAATAATGAAAAGTTACAGCGCTGCAGCGTAAAGACTTAGTGGTAAGATAAGTAGGTAGCTAGAAGTTCACATTCGATTTTCCTATAAAAGTGTAAAGGAAAGAGTGTAAGAGTACACTCTTTCCTCTTTCGTATTCCTGGTCTCCTAGTATTTTATACTGTTCGCTGTTCTATATCCTATATAATGACGCATACATCGGAAGACGGTAAAAACGCGCCAAAATAGCAGCATGTTACTAATCACGCCCACGTTTATATTGGGTTGGTAAGAGTATTGCTGCATGTGAGATATTTACCATTAAATACCAACCTCATCAACAGAAAACTTTTTTGTAAGTTTTAAAATATGTAATACCAAGATCCAACACATAGGATAGTAGTAGTAGGCCATAACACAGAAGCCAAAACTAATCACAATAATAATTAGAGGTTCTAAGTTCGTCCTTTGCGTTTTTAAGAAAACATTGAAACGATATAATACATATGATTTAAGTTACCTACTTATTTTTTTTAGCAAACGTATATAGTTTACTGACACTACAATATTAAGAAAAATAAGGTTTGATTATGAAGTATACTTTTTACTAACATTAATGTTTGACTTTTCTATGGTCGAATGCATTGTTTGGATTGTAGCCTGTACAAAACATAAAAATGTAAAAATATACTTGTAACTTAAATCTAGAAAGAAATAAATTTAAAGGAAAAAATAACAATGTTGAATCTTTAATATAACCTAAAGAACTGTTTAATAAGCTATCCAATATCAACGATATCGTTTTGTTATTTGAATGGAAGTTAAGTTATTATTATTTATTCATGTTAAACAGGTTTGAATAGGTATCTGTTTAGAATATGCTTCGTTAGTAAATCAAAAATTAGAATAAATGAGACAAATACAAGCTGTACCTGACAAAAACAGCATAATAAGTGTCAATAAAATGTCAGTCTAATGTATTCGAAACAATGATAACACTGACGCAAAGTTTGACATCCGATATCTCGGTTCACAGCAACCCTTGTCATATGCTTTAAGCGATTATAAAATAGCTTGTTTTTTTTCTCTTGAAAATGAGAACACGTGAAGAGTAATGATAAGAACAGACATAGCTCTATCTGTGCTATCGAAAGGCCTAATAAGGTATGGATAGTCATTACAGTGGCGTGGAAAACGAATATATTGAGCTAGCATCAGACAAGCGGATGGAAGACACACCAGAAAGCTAAGGTTAATTGTAATGCAATAATAATAATAATAATAATGTCTTTATTGATATAAAAACTTAGGCTACAGTTACATGTTATTTATGAGGATAACTAATTTAAGTATAGCTAGGTACAATTAACATGTATTGTGTTAACAAGTATCCCTGAATCCCACACTAGGGTGACCCTGTGTCGTGGGATTCAGTCCCTTTCTTACTAACATATATATAATTAGAATTTGCTTAATTAAAGTCCTTATAAACAAATCTAAAAAACTATATAAGACGTTAATTACATTTCGAGTTTGTTTCGACAGCTATCTCTTATTTAATACAATTGCATATTTTTTTTTTTTGTTTCCGACTACTGTTCCTTCTTCTGCTTTATGTAGAAAGGTAGTGAATTTGGATAGTGTTAGATCAGGTGATGAGTTTTGATTACGAGTAGAGTGTAAGGGTATGATTTAAGGATTTGCAAAATTTTAATTTAAAACTTTACGCACAGTATTTGGAACACAGAACTATGGTATTGTGTTCAGATATCATTTTGCCATAGCAGAAGTTTATGTTATTGATAGAAAGGGGCCTGGTCCGTTACTAATTGTCGATTGAATTTGAGAGACAAAGCTGGGATGCATCTCAATACATTAGGAATGCATATCAAAAAATCTCAAAGACCTCAATGCTTTTATTTAGATATACTGAATACCCTACTAGTATGTAATAGGAAAACCCGTTCGGGCTGTTCTTAAAATTATTGTTTTATTACTATTTTTTCATGACAGATGAAATAATATTAATTAGCAAACGCAATTAATTACACATCTTTAAGCTTGAATTTTCTGGCACCCCCATTTGACAACTACGTTAAAGGGTTAAAGGGTATAATATAGTATATTTTATGTATCATGTGCCTGTAATTTCATAATTACTGGCTCTAAGGACTGCTGCCGGAATACACTGTTAGGTGCTTGGCGACAGAATGTAATACTTAATCTAATTCTCCTCACTTCAAAGACATAGGACTTTCATTTAAATCTTCCGCCACAATTGGACCCCCTGATTTTGGCAAATTGAGTTCTTAACTGACGTACCCTATCCATGAACTAAAATAACTAGTCCCTTAAATCGTGCCTGTCATGAAAAATCGTAGTATATCTTAATAAACTTAATAATAAATTGCATGCTCCTAACTTTGAAAACATAGGGCTCTTAATTCGCCTCTGTAACAAAATTCATTCTTAGATTACGTTTCCTACCTTTAAAATACCTATTTGCCCAAAATCAAACAAAAAAATTCAACTACCTATCAAAGTTTTTGATATTTCGTGTTTAGAAGCAACCTTCCTCTTACTATTATTCATTTTATATCTATACACAGATAGAACATTCACCAAAGTAAATAATTAAAATAATTTAAGTTCAGTTAATACCATATTGAAAATGTGACTCTAATGAAATATGTTTTGAAACAAAAAAGAAGATAGTAAACTATTTGAACTCTGTTATCTGATGACTTGATATGTAGCGTTTAGAAGTCGGCCGTCAAATCAATGTGCGTCCTTCACGGTCGAACAGGCGAAGCGACGCGCAAAACGCATGCACTCAGTTACTCGATACGTGTAGATTGCTGTTTATTTCATAATTGGAAAGGGATTTGAGTTTAAATATAGAATTCTTTTGTCACATTTTGAATTTGTTAAAAAAATTAAAGTCTAATAAGTACTCGTAGTTTTGTGAGATCCTTTCTAAAAATGTCTGTCTTAGATTCAGAGACCAAGTTTCAAATACTAACTGCTTAAATAATTTTTCGAATGCTCCTCTGGCTAACTACCCTAACAAGTAGAAAATCTGTCGCCAATATCCTAACACTGTGTTCCGGGAGTTGTTATTGATAGCCAGTAATTCTAGATTTAACTGATCATTACTCACCTAAGATAGTGTTCAAAGTCTTATTGTATCAGCAATAAAAAAGTATGTTAAAATTTCAAGTATATATGATAAAATATTAAAACTTTCATGCCGTCATGTCATACAAAGATAATTCGTTCTATTAGTTTAAAGTTTTAGACAGATTACAATTATTTGAAAAATAACTTTAAATTTAGTTCCAGAATTCACTCCTACATATTAAGGAAAATCATAAAACAAAGCGTAATCCTTACCTGACGACAACATATAATTTCTACACAATACTAAACAATAAAACACCCAAGCTCTGCAACAAGCAAGAAAACAATCCTGTTTTCCAAATCGTTAAAATAGATCTTCGACTGTGTGCGATCCAGGAAGACGAGGTCTGTGGACGTATCGAGGATTTCATTTGGGGTTATTAGTCATACAGCAACAATTAAGCAGGCTCCAAGTAAGTGTCAGTTTTAAATTGAATAAAATAATATAAAAGGCTACCAAAGAATCGATAGATATTATGTTATGTTTTACCTTCACTATTAACTGCCGCTCACAGTGAGGAAGGAAGAAATAATTATTTTGCCATCGATGGACCTCTGCAAGTCCCGTCGTGGGTATACAGACGTAACTTCGTTCTTTTTGTTACCAAGCGTGAAAAATGAGACAAGTATGGGACATCCCCGTACTATTTACGAACGAAATTTCAGGTATTCAATAAAGTATTTCCAATTATTGACCATTGATATTCAGTCAATTATATCAGTACCTATATATTTATTAATCATTAATAGATATATGTAATATACCCGCATATAAATTATTAACACATGTTATACATTATCACAATCAAACAACATGATAATGCAATGATAAAACAGTACTAAGTTTTAAGAGTGATGATTTTGCTTTTGAAGGCAATCCCCCAGAGGAATATCCTTTGTTAAATATGGTCTTGCTGAAAAATAAGCGCACAACAAGATTCATTACAATGCTTGTGCATTTACATTAGCCAAAAAGTAGACGCTTTTTACAACATTTTATATTATATTTTTTTTTCTTTCGTGTCGATTATGTTTCCTCAGAAAATATTTTAGCCCCTAACACCCTCCACTAGATACGTCCATTCGAGGTCTTTGGCTCCCGAAGGAATGCGGCGTGTGGGTGTACCGAGCTGCGCACACGACGCTTTCTATTGATTTAATGAACGCTATCTTATCTTGCCCAATAGTCCCAATAAGGTTAATGCGATCGTTTTACGCAGTTTCCACTATTTTATGAGTTAATTCCAAGAGGAACTATTTTAATCTTGTACGTAATGTTTTTTTGTCTACTTAATGCGATAATCTCTTATGCTATACTTTTTTGTGAATGACGTTCTTAATGTCATTCACAAAATACACTTATAGTGTTTATTCAGTTTATGAAAGAGGTTTGTTTTAGTTTCATATTTATTTAACGAACTAGCTTTCTGGCCGCGGCTCCGCCCGCGGGTATATCGGTTATCGCGCATAACCATTAACCTATTTTTGCGCAGTAGGATAAAAGCTATCCTATGTCCTTTCCCGTGTCTCAAACTATTTCCATATTAAAGTTCATCCTAATCGGTCCAGATAGTTCTAGAGCCTATTCAATGAAAATAAACAAACAATAAATTTTTTCCTCTTTATTATATTAGTTTACATGAAGGAAAATTATGTATTATATAGATGATTCTAGAATATTTGTTCCTGCAAGTGAAAGTTGAAAAATAACTGATAACGATTCATAGTACCATTGAGTATTGAATACATTACTATACCGGCCGGATATTTCACTGCTAAACACAGACTCCCCCAATAAAAGGGGGGATTGCCATAGTCCCCACGCTTGACAGGCGGCTTGGGGATCGCAGTGTGAGATATCAGTTCCTCAGATAGTGCTGCTGCCCACCTTCTGGTGTGTTACCCTTAGTCGCCTTTTACGACACCAACGGGTAGATGTGGGCTGGGTGACATTAGTAACCCGGCACCCCACGGGGACACATTATTGATATCAAAATCTTAAATCTAATTGTTAAATTAAATTATTAAATTCAATCTTGTTTAACAAAGAATGGTAAGCACACTACTATGTCGTGGAATCAACATATTTCATATCCCTTGGAATAGTTCGTCCGAGCAGTAACACAACAACTTCTCCCTCCTAATGATTGCAAAATAATTAGATCTCATTTTCTCACATTTCAGAAGAAGCGACATAACTGATATATACTCGTATTGTATAACAACGATAGTAAATTATTTAAATTTTGATTTTTGTACATCTCGGTAACTAGCTGCTTAATTGCATAGAAACAATATTACATGCGGCATATAACAAGACGTTATGTGTCAATATAAGAACCACAAGTTCCTCAAACACTTCTAGCAGCTCTTTTAGGGTCAGAAGGAAATATTTTTCGTTGGGTACAGTGATTTAATCGCATCTTCCATAATACTGCCGCGGGGGTCGTAAGAGCTGATAAAGGTTCTAGGTTAGCCTGAACAACATCTTCGACCACATCATGACTTACCATCAGGTGATATAGTGGTCAAAAGCTAACCTATCAAGCTTAAAAAAGAGAGAAAATACTATCTGGGCAGCAATGCCCCGATGCACATGACCCAAGACGCATGTGGATTATGGCAAACCCATCCCCAATAGTGGAATGTTCAAATGTGGTCGATATACATCTTCCGGCTGTTAATGTGATGATTATGATTTGTTATTCTAATTATTGGACACTATACCTAGCACAGCACATTTAATTACTTACTTACCTATTAGCCTCTCATCAAAACTTGTCAACTGCATCATAACAATGTGGTTCAACGATGGTTTTTAGAGCTTTGACATTGTTCATGATGCGATTTATTTTGAGCCTTTGAGCACTTACAAAGTACATCATCAGTTTGATGACCTTTAGAGGCATAGAATTTTATTATATGTAAAGGTTTTTTTTCTATGCCTGATAGTTAAGCCTTTGACCATTATCTCACCTGATGGTATGTGATGGTGAGGTCGAAGATGTTGTTTAGGTTAGAAGTATTGGCTCTTAAGAACAACTGCCGTAACAAACCGTAAGGGCTTGTCGACAGATTTTCTACTTGAGGGTGGTAGCTAGCCAAGCGGGCATTCGCAAAATACCACCGTGCTATAACGACTGCCATCCAAAGACAACAACAACGGGACCGAAAAAAATACACAATCTTAAAAAAAATCTTCACCTTCTTTGATCATTCAACGCAATAACAAATATACCATGTATTTAACTTAGAAGCAGTGCTTTGAATTTGAACTGCCACGCAGAAGATTTCAGGTGATAGCCCTATCACCTGAAATCTTCTGTGTCCAAGTGGCCGAGGGGTATAGGCATCCGACGCGATATCGGAGGACGCGGGTTCAATTCCCGCCTTGGGCATAAAATTTTGTACTCTAATAATTTACTGGGCTTGTTTCAGAATGTTCGAGTAAGTTCCGGTTATACTACCCAGAACATAAAATAACTGAATGATAAAAATGACAGTTAACATGCAGCGCGTTTCAAGCTTTAACCGATGGATAGGCTAGATTGATGACTGTGAAACGCAAAGATAGTGTTTTATTTATTAAATATGTTCTGGGTGGTATAACCGGAACTTACTCGAACATTCTGAAACAGGCCCTAAGCGTAAAGATGTAAGTATTGTAAATTAGGGACAATCAAAATATTTTTATTTCAGACGTTTAACATCCATATGAATTGTTAGTGACATGTATAAAATTACATTTGACAATTGAACTCTGTATAATTCTTTGGAGTAAACTTAGAAGATTGGCGACCAATTTTCCACTTGTCCGGAAGCATAAGGGTGGGTATTCAAAATAGCCAACCACCGTGGTAAGCACATATAGGAACGTGGTATAAACATTGTAAACCCTTAAAAATGGGATTTTGCTTCTTCAGAAAATATTTTGTTTTTGCTTACAATAGCTGACCTTATTTTATAGCACTTAGTGCTAAGCGAGACGTCAATGCAGGCGTCCCGAGCTCTCCTTGAAAAAGACCACCGAATGTGGTTGAAACTATTGTCGGAGCTATCTGACTTATTCATGTGAGCTATCCCGTATTATTTACTAAAATGATAGCTGACCTTAGCCTATAGTTTCTTAAGGTTGAACTGGCCGGTCGCTTCTTCATACAAACGCCGTAGGGTGATCACTCCCTTATGTGAGATTTTAGGTCCAGAATTAAGCATAATACCGATTGATCTCGTCATTAGCTAGGCTTGTATGATGCCGAAATTTTAAAAAGATAATTAAGTTGAAAGTTATGAGCCTTGAAAATTTTATATGAAAATGTTTCGAAGCTCATAACTCTCAAGTAAATTATCTTATTAAAATTTCGGCAATATATTTCGCTTAGCACGCGATAGTGCTTGTAATTATATTTAGAAAAAAAAAAAAAAAAAAAAAAAAGCCCAGTAAAATTTGATTCCTTCCTATTTCATAATTTTGTGAAGACTTCCTACTGTATTTCTATATTATAACCATCGAAATACAGCGTTATATTTCGATGATTAAAACATCTTCATTGCCGATAAAAAGACACATTATTCACATTTTAAAAGGCTATTAAAATAAATTTACACCTGCTTACGAGAGTATTTTATTAACGTCGCAAAAAATATTGTTTGGCCGTAAACGTTATTTGAAACTTATTATTATTTTTCTCAATCAACAGGAATGGGATCAACAGGGTATCTTTTTGCTTCTTTAGAAGTGTCTGTATTAAAATATTAGCGTGCTATTGGTTTTAATGGCTATGCTAGTATTGGTTTAGGTCACAATTGTTCATTATAAACAAGCTAGCTACCACCCTCAAGTAGAAAATCTATCGCCAAGCACCTAACGGTGTGTTCCGGCAGCTGTCCTTGACAGCCAGTAATTCTAGGTTAAGCCTGTTAACACCTTCGACCACATCAGAACTTACCATCAGGTGAGATTGTGGTCAAAGCCTTACCTATCAGCAATAAGAAATAAAAATACCGTTATTTTTATTAATAAATTAAGCAGTTAGTCTGAACATTGCGAAAGTCATAGAGAAAAATATTGACGAGATATACGATTAAAATTTTGGTGAAGATAAAAGTTAAAGTGAACCAATATTGGCTGAGTGACAATGGATGTTTACAGCCAAAACACCAGAGTCACAGCAGTGAGTCTTTTTTTTATGTAATTGTGACGTAACAAGCCCGAGACGCACCTGATGTTGAGTGAACCAACCTCTGCCTATAACAGACGCATTTCGTCAACGACGAATTGCACTGTGCCCGTCACACTGAGACGTACTGGTGTTTGGTCTCATGTTCCTGTAATTTTACTGCCTCTCAAGGACTGCTGCCGGAACACACTGGTAGGTGCTTGGCGACAGATTTTCTACTTGAAGGTGGTTGCTAGCCAGGCGGGCATTCACAAAAATGCCCTTGCACCATGCGGTGACGCTCAAGTCCGCGGCGGGATTCAAACCAAGACCTGCTGCACGGCAGTCCATAACTAATGCCACTGAGCCATCACTGCTTCAAGTCTCTGTTTCGAAACCGTGCCATGGGGTTTTATTTATATTTATAGCTATTAAGTTAGCCTTTGACCACCATCTCACCTAATGGTAAGTGATGATGTGGTCAAAGATGTTGTTTAGAATAACCTAGAATTACTGGCTCCCAAGGACAGCTGCCGGAACACACCGTTTGGTGTTAGCGACAGATTTTCTACTTGAGGGTGGCAGCTAGCCAGGCTAAATTGAACTTGACCGCATAATTGTAGATAGTTTCACGAATGCTCGTCTGGCTAGATCTGACTTCAAGTACCCTACAGATAAAGTAAAAAAAGTAAATATCTCAGATAAAACAATACATGACTAACACATTGGCACGTATTTGGCAAATCGAATAACCATTGTAATTCAAAGGGGCAATGCTGCCAGCATGCTGGGCACGCTGTGAACTGGTAGTAGGCTGGAGCATTTGGACTGCCTGTGAGTATGTAATAACTTGTGGGTCGTCTAAATGCTTTCAAGTTCGTAGCATTTTGTTCATAAAGGCATACCACTGGGAAAAAATATATTATACATCTATATATATTATATAAATGTAATAATATTTCTGTAAGTATCTACGTATTGCATGTATTTGAGCAACAGTGTTTATTCATACAGGATATAATACTTTAATCTTTAAAAACTTTTGTATTTCTTACTAAGAGTTTTATGTTCTGGAGAGTATAAAAAAATGTTTTATGCAAGTCCTGTTCTTTATAACTTATGTGTGTATGTGCTATACTATTAAATCCTTTATTTGTAATTTAATGCAATAAGTAATTAAATAAATTAAGGCCAAGCAGTACTAACAGAATAGTTTAAAATGTGCCGTTACCTTATAGATACGTACCTCTACTATTTTATATGTATGCAATTTTAGTGCATACACAAACAAATATCCTATACCGAAGGAGCAATATTATAACATAGCGATGATCCAGTGACAACGTCGGGAATGCCACGTAGATGGTCCTTGGTCCACAGCTTTTCAGTACTGTCGTAGTTCATCTTACAAATTTCTACCCGGCTACCCCCAACAAGTAAAAATCTGTCACCAAGTTGCCCAACGGCCAATTTCAGCAGCTGCATTTGAAAACCAGTACCCGTTCTAGTAAGCTCTAGTAAGTAGTTCTCCCCGTGCGGCTCCGGGTTCGAATTGCAACTCCCCATATCAACCCGTGGGTGTCGTAAGAGGCGACTAAGGGAATTATACTGAAAGGTGGGCAGCAGCGCCTTCTAAAGAACTATCTTATCTAATTTTCTTACCCTGCGATCCCCAAACCGCCTGCCAAGCGTGGGGATTATGGCAAATACCCCCTTAATAGGGGAGGCTGTGTTCAGATATGGACAATCCGGCTGATACAGTACCCGTCCTAGACATACCTACGGTAAACAGATGAAAAAAGAAACAAATTGATCTTTATTTGTAAGAATATCGTTTTTCACGGATATTAGTCATAATCGACATACTTACAGAAAAATCGACTACATATCTCGAAATATATAAAAAATCCTTCAAACTGCATTCACTCTCCGCCTCTTCCATATCTGAAAGTAGCGGAGTACTGTCGGAAGATAATTGATACTAGTTCGGCAAATCCCGAGATAAAATACTTGATCTCAAATACATGAGATAGTGTATCTTATATAGGCAACAGACTCAGTTCTTCAATGACCATTGGTAAGATTGCATCTACAATATACAATATGAAGTTTTCAACATTATTATTTCTCGTCGGTAAGTAATCATTAAAATCTATATATAAATGTTCCACTGTTTTTAGTTATAGCTAAGATATGTGTCGTAGTATCAATAGAATGGTTAAGAAAAGAACAACAGATTATGAAATAGTAAATCAGTGACGGTTACTTTAAAGAGTAATAGGCTAGCGTGTGAGGGACATATTAATATAATGGGAAGAGATAAACAATTTTTACCCAAAAAAGAAGTGCCCGCAAGGTGCCGGGCTAGAATAACCCCCCCCCCCCCCATCTCTACCCGTGGGTGTCGTAACGGGGGACTAAGGATAACATACCAGCAGGTGGGCAGCAGCACTTTCTGAGAAACTGATATCTTACAACTGCGACCCCCAAGCCGCCTGCCAAGCTTAGGGATTATGGACTCCCTATTGGGGCTATGTTCAGCAGTGCACTATCTGACTGAAACAGTACAGTACCTCAAATTATGGTTAGTGACAATTTGTATGGATATAGGGGAAGTGAAAGGTCGAAAAATGTACGGATAGACTGCTTGAAGAATTATATGTGTATATCAAATAGTAAATGATAGCCGAAAAAGTGGAGAGGAACAAGAGTTTACAGTGTGCCATTTGCTTTTAGCGTGGGATTGGGCAGGGAAAAGATTGTGAGTCAGAGCATAGTATAATAAGTCACCTCATATCTATGCTTATCGCTCACATCAGCCAATAGAAGTAAATACTTGGAATATATATACATAATTAGAACCTAATCGTAATAAAAAAACATATTAATGTGACACTAAAACTTGGGCTATTGGTCCCTTATTAGGCAGATGTACATGAATAACTAGTTCTGCTAGAGATAAGATACAGATCGATCGATATTTTGACTGCAAACAAATCGAATCGAAATCGAAATATACCGTAAATTGATTACAGATTGTTACAGCGTTTTCTAAAACGCTTACTTTACAACGTTGTTAGCAAGGGACCTCCGGACGAGAAACCCAACACCACCTTGAGATTTTTGGTGACCTTCCCGGTAGAAGAACAAGTTACCGGAGTCAAGGATAACGGTGTCCTGTCCCTGTCTTCGGACTTCCGATAATCCCATGACATCCCAGCGTAACTTGCTCAGTTCTTCTTCCAACTCGACAATCTTATGGTCCTCCCTGAGCGTACGGACGTTGTGTGTTGCCAGGGCCAAGGGTCGTCGTTTCTGAGTGCGGTAGCCGTGCATCTGCCGGGGATTCTTCGCACCCCCTGCTCCACCGTTACCGGGCCTGCTACCGGGGCCAGGAATAACAGAGCTGCCGGGGACTGGGGGCCGAGTTATTATTGTGCTTGTCATTGGGGGGGTTTTTGCCATAATCCCCACGCTTGGCAGGCGTCTTGGGGATCGCAGTAATAAGATAACAGTTACTCAGAAGGCGCTGCTGCCCACCTTCTGGTATTTTTCCCTTAGTCGCCTCTTACGACACCCACGGGATGATATGGGGAGGTGCAATTCTAACCCGGCACCCCACGGGGAAGTCGTTTTATGTAATAATATTACTAAGAAGATTCTTGGGTTGCATACTTTCCGGTTACTTTATTACTTATTATTTCACCAACTGCCAGAAACATATAATCATTTGATCCTTTAAAATTTTTAAACGTCAAATTTAACCCATACCTATAATAGTGAGTTTCAAAAGGTTTCTAAGCTTTATTTGCTTATATTGCCTTTATATATAATCAGTCATTTCAAATGTTTCAGTATCCTTATGCAGCACATCATCAACACCAGTCTTTCAGCTAGCTGCTGCCGTATCAGATCAAACAGCTGATACATCAGCAAGAATAGTGAATGGATATGAAGTGGACATTACCGAAGTACCATACCAAGCATCTTTGAGAAGAAGAGCTTCAATAGGATGGGTTCATATTTGTGGGGCAGTTATAATCAAGAACAGGGCGATATTGACAGCAGCTCACTGTGTTGATGGGTAAGTATTTCTTTTTTACAAAAAAGTTACGGCCTTATAACATATTATAAGTAGATCTTGCTCCTTAGTCAGGCTATATGGTGTTTTGCCCGTGCCACATGTAAATCTGACGTGGCACACTTGGAAGTCGTTAAACCGACTCAAGTGAGTCGCTGCCGGTTTATTATGGCCTAATGGGTTAACTCTGCCATAGGGACCCAATGTATGTAGTGATGGCGCAGGACATGCGTCACTTGCTGTCCTGCCCTCAGTGTCCCAATGCATCCACTGGGAGCTAGGTGACCTGTACGAGACCTCTACCCTTGGGGTACAGCCCAGTACTGGCAGTCATCCATCTAAATGCGAGTCGTCGAAACGAAGAAGAAGAAGATATGGTGTTTTAATGTCACGTTGGTTTAAGAAGAAATTTAGACGGAATTGTTACGGATAATTTCTTTTGTTTTTCTAATTTTTTTGTAAATGTTGTTATTATTACGAATATTTTACATTTCAGATATGAAAGTGATCTTTCGTTACTAAGAATAGTAGTAGGAACAGCATCTAGACTATCCGGTGGTAAATCACACGACATATCAAGAATAATTATACATGGGTCATATATTTCTTCAACTTTGGAAAATGACATAGCGCTTTTGTGCACTGCCAAAAGAATGACGTTAAGCCAAAGCATCAATGCTGTTGATTTTCCTTCTCAAGATTACTATCTGCCCGATGGAACAGAAGCTCTCGTGTCAGGATTTGGAACAACGTCGGTATGATCAATTTTATTTATTTTATTTTGCATGGTGGTAGGGCATTTTGCGAATGCTCGCCTCGCTAGCTACCACCCTCAAGTAGGAAATCTGTCGCCAAACACCTAACGGTGTGTTCCGGCAGCTGTCCTTGAGAACCAGTAATTCTAGGCTAGCCTGAACAACATCTTCAACCACATCATCACTTACCATCAGGTGAGATAGTGGTCAAAGGCTAGCCTATCAGGTATATAAAGCTATAAATACATATATATAAATTTATACCTTACTTTTATCGCGGCTTTGTCTGCAGTTAACTATAAGAAATACTAAGTCGTTCTCAATAGAATAGCAGTACTGGAACACAACCAGAGCAGAGCAGTATGGTTGACAATATGGCTGATACAGTACAGTACAGTGTAGGTACTGTACCGTATCAGCCATATTGTCCTCTGCCGAACACAGCCTTCTTCATTTGGAGGGGGGGTTTTCCAAAATCCCCACGCTTGGCAGGCGTCTTGGGGATCGCAGTACAAGATATCAGTTCGTCAGAACGCGCAGTTGCCCACCTTCCGGTATTTTACCTTTAGTCGCCTCTTACGACACACATAGGTACAAATTATTCGGTGACAAGCCCCCGTATTACTAAATTAATTTGTTTAAAGTCATCTGGCAGGCGTTGTGATGGTATTATTATTTATATTTTTTATTATGATTAATTATTTAATAGAGTAGCAGGTACCGCGTATATCAAAGTGAGCTATTTTGAGGCCAAAGGAAACAGCATTATTCGTGTATTAAAGCATTATGAAGCAATGATGACCGAGCGGTAATAGCTGTGGACTGCCGTGCCGCAGGTCCATGGTTTGATCCCCACCGCCGCGCTGGCTTGAACTTCACCGCATGGTGGAAGGGCATGTTGAGAATGCTCGTCTTTGTAGCTACCACCCAAGTTGAAAATCTGTCGCCAAGCATCTATCACTGTGTTCCGGCAGCAGTCCTTGAAAGCCAGTAAAATTACAGGCACCTGAGATTTGACAACTGTATATCTCAGGGTGACGGGCGCAGTGCAATTCGTAATTTGTGATGAAATGCATCTGTTATAGGCAGAGGTTAGTCCGCTTATCATCAGGTGCTCTTGCTTTTTCCGCCACAATCTCATAAAAATACACAGATTTCACCCATGGTTAGGCACTTTTGCAATTTGGTATATTAAAATGTATTTTTCTTTTTTCAGTTTGAGGGCTCAACATCATCAGTTCTTCTTGCAGCAAAAGTTAAAATTATCAATCACGATACTTGCGTTCGTACATATCTTCGAATGGCAACCATTACATCAGGAATGGTCTGCGCTGGTGCAAGCGATCCACCTAGAGACGCCTGCCAAGGAGACTCAGGAGGTCCACTCGTATCTAACAACCAGTTGATAGGCA
Organism: Plagodis pulveraria; assembly: GCA_963890685.1. Lineage (NCBI taxonomy): Eukaryota > Metazoa > Arthropoda > Insecta > Lepidoptera > Geometridae > Plagodis > Plagodis pulveraria. Next base: position 16,471,115 of record OY982959.1, read on the forward strand.
TCGTATCGTGGGGCGAAGGTTGCGCAGATCAAGTTTACCCTGGAGTCTATACGCGAGTTTCCAACTACAGTTCTTGGATAAGTCAGCATATAAACGAAGTGTTTGACTGAGTATAATCAGATAAGAAAACTGTGGAGATCTCAATAATAATTAATCCTTCAGAATACACATTGTTGTGACATGTAATGAATTGTTAAGTGTTATAATAAAGATAAGTATTACAAACTACACGATAATGTTTTAATTGATTCTTATTACTAGTATCACATAACTTTATGTAGATAACATCAAACATATTTTATTAGGCCTTGAATGTAAACAACCACAAGACTTTTAATATTAAGAAATAATCAGTCTAGACATCCAACTGAAAATTCTGAATCAAAACACTCTGAGCTCACATTTTTATGGTTCGACTTTCTTGAGTGAACAATTTTTCAAGCACTGCTTAATCAATACTAGCCATCAACAAGAGTTAATTTTTTATGTTATTGTTCCGTCACAATCAAATTACGTTATTGTGCAAGCGCTTGTCCAACCTGATGTTAAGTGGACTAACCTCTGCCTATAACACATGCATTTCATCACAAGTGACAACTTGCACTGCTCCCGTCACGCTGAGACATGCAGTTGTTAAGTCTCATGTGCCTTTAATTTTACTGATTCTCAAGGACTGCTGCTGAAACACACTGTTAGGGGCTTTGCAAAAGATCTACTTGAGGGTGGTAGCTAGCCAGGCGAGCATTCGCAAAATGCCCTTCCACCATGCGGTAAATTCGGTAAAATTTTATTATTAAGGGTGAACTGGCCGGTCCTTCCCCTTTCTTCCCCATGCTGCAAACGTCGAAGAACAATCACTCCCTTAGGTTTAGGTCCAGAACTAAGCATAATATCGATTACTCTCTTCATTATCTAGGCTTGCATCGTAACAAATTTGTAAAAAAATAGGTAATTTGAAAGTTATGATAAAGTAAATAAATAAGGTAGTGATCACCTTTCAAAGTTTGTATTGAGATGTGACCGGGCAGTTCAACCTTAAGTCATCCAAACAAAAAAAAAAAAACTTTCTGCCAAACCCATCGAGTGGCATATCAAAATGAAGGGCTTTAAAAAACGATTTCGAAAATATATATGAATTGCCGTTATAAATTCAATGGAGTGATAAAACGCTTAACCAAAATATTTAATTTACAGTCGGGTTTTTGTTTTTTTTATTAATTTATACTTGTTTTTGCTAAGCCAACGTTACGTTATCGCTTTTCGATTCTACACGTAGCATGCAAGAGACTCTTCGAGCGGACTTTTCTTGATCATCCGGAAAATTGGGTGGAATTGTCACTGTATAATATATCAAATTATTATTTAAAACATATTTATTTTTAATATTCGTTATAGCCAGGTACTTATAAAAATAATATACTACACCACGTGGGGTGCTGGGCTAGACTTACACCCCCTATCTTTTCCAGTGGAGGTCGTAAGAAGCGACGAAAGTCAAAATACCCGGAGTCTGGCAGCTGCGGGTTTTGAAGAACTGCCATCCTATTCTGCGATCCCTAAGCCGCCTGGCAAGCGTAGGGATTATGTCAAACCCCTCCTTTAAAGTAGGATGCAGTTTTCTGCAGTGGACTATCCGGCTGATACGGTACAGTACCTAATATTTTTTACGCAACCGCAGTTACAATTCTTGTGATTAAGTCAATAAATAGCAGCTAATGGTGTCATTGACTTTTTCGTTTGTATTACTGATAAGGATGTAGATTTTCTTGTACTTGGGATCAAGTGTGTAAACTTGTTACATGTTAAAAATAATGGAATGAAATACGATTCGTAGAACATTGTCTTATTATTTACATAGTTTGTGATTGTGGGAACATGTAATAATTTAATTTATCGATGCTTAAAATGATAAATTCATTAAGGTTTTATGTTAAACATTGTATTTAACATTCAATTTAATCGATAACACCGACCTCATAACTAAAATATTGTTGTTTCATGTTGATAACACCATGTTTTAAAAGTCATACTTATCTGTTGGTTGACTAATTTATATTTCTGTTGATTGATATGGTAACGTTTGTTATTATAATTAAATATAATATTACATTACAGTATTTACCAATAAAAGGTGCCTTTGAAGCTATCTACAAATTTCGTAATATGTATAATAACTTAACAACACCAGGTGTTGTTATTGCATCGTGGTAGGGCATTTTGTGAATGTCTGCCTAGCTAGCACCCTCAAGTAAAAAATCTGTCGGCATGCACCTTAGTTTATTCCGGCAGCTGTCCTTGATAGCTAGTAATTCTAGGATAGCCTGAGCAACACCTTCGACTACGTCATCACTTACCATCAGGTGAGATAGTAGTCAAAGGCTAGCCTATCAATTTTTTTTTTTTAATATAGGAGCATAATAATCTTTTTCTCATAATGAATATTAGTATATTGATGTGCCATGATACATGGCATTTTACCACTTCAATATCGATAATAATTCTAGGTTAGCCTGAACAATATCTTCGACCACATCCATCAGGTTAGATAGTGGTCAAAAGCTAACCTATCAAGCATTAAAAAAAAGTATCGTCTTTGCAAAAGCAATCATTCCTAGAAGATACCTGAAGGAGGAGACTTGAAGCATTTAGTATGTAAATATTACAGAGTAAATGCTTTAAGTCTAAAAGATGAAAACTTTTATCATAAAATAGGGTATTCCATACTTTTGCCTTTCATCTTAAGAAAGTAATTGTACTTAGCCTGAAAATGAGAGACGAAGCGGATTTTAGACTCAACCATCATTATGTCAAATATTTACTCTAGACTCAAACTACAAACAGTTCTATATTCATAGTCAAGTTCAGCTTAATACAGCACGAGTAAATTCTCAGCGGAGAATGAGACGACCTGATCCACCAAATCGGTTACTCCGGTCGTGTTCGAACATTTTAGAGCGGTGAAAAGAGTGTGCGGTTATGTAATTTAGTACATTATTAGAACAGTAAACAGTACATTTATTTTATAAGTAGTACCAGCGCCACATATAACATACAAACATAGGAGAAGGAATTTCTGTTTCTGTGTCGAGCTTGACGGAGCAGACGTGAAACAGCAGGTGTTCTCAACTCTGAACATATAAGACGAAATAAACTCGGCGAGCCTGGAGTTCAAACTCCAGTAAGACCAGTCGGAGTACACTCAGCCCACTGTATCTGAATGTCAGCTTCAATTCCTGAAGTATGTATGGAAACAAATTCGCTCTTTGTTCCATACTTTCACCTTGAGCATAACGAAAGTAGAATATAAAGCTTGATAGTAATAATCATTTATTTTTCTGAACACTTGTTCTATATTCAAATATAGACAGAATATCGAAAGCCCAATGAATTAATGAAACAGTAAACTAGTCAATTAACTCCATCCGGGTGTTGGCGTTCAACAAAATCACTTTATCTACCCTTTGGCCAGATTACGGACGTATTCTGAAATCGATCGATAGATAAACGGCAGTGTGGGAGGATCGGCATACAGTTAGCACGATAGTACATGGAAAAACAATTATAACGTGTTTTAGACTCTTATGTAATATTAGTGCCGGGCTAGAATGTCACCCCAAAATCGCTTCAAGTGGATGTCATAAGAGGCGACTAAGGAAAAACCACCGTAAGGTGGGCAGGGGTGCCTTCTGAGAATCTGCTATCTTATACTGCGATCCCCAAGACGCCTGTACATGCGTGGGTATTATCGTAAACCTCCTTTTAAGAAGGAAAGAAGGAAGACAGTGTGCAGACAGGAGACAGCAGCGGAGGATTCGGCTGATTCAGTAGATTATTTATGACTTATTCATCATATATATTAATTCTTAAAGTTTTCAGAGCAGAAGCAACTTTAATTTGTATTACAGTATATAGTTAACAAGCTGTTCAGTTCCTGGGTAAAAAATAATAAATCAACTCGACCAATATTGATGAAATTTAAATAAGACAAAGTTTGAGTATCATCATCATCACATCAACGGCAACGTCCACTGTTGAACCAGGTATCCCTCATTTGGGGCGATTTGCCATAATTTCCACGCTTGTGCAGGCTTCTTGGTTATTGAAGTAGACGTTGTCAGCTCTTCAGAAGGCGCTGCTTCACTCGCTATGGTATTTGTCCCTTAGTCGCCTCTTATGACACCCACGGGAAGAAATGTGGTGACACTCTAACCCCACGGGGCAACTTGGAGCATACCTCCTACTAAACCGATGTTGATGACATTTAAATAGATACCACCTGTGAAGTATGGCCTACCCTATAACAAAAGAATCATTAATATCAATTGACAATTGGTAGAGTAATAGCTAAAAAAAGGAAAGTCAAATTAAGAACAGATTTCAACAAGTAATTTCATACTTTCCAGTGATGGAAGTTGTTTCCGGTGCCTAACCAACCTCTAAAAAGGATTTTTTACGGAGTCATTACAAAATTACAACAGAGGAAAAATCCTGCACATGACTATAATTATTCCTCTCTTTGTAATTCTGTAACTGTAAAAAGGAAGTTCTCAATTCGACTGTCTGTAATTTATTTTATTTTTGGTACGCAATTACCTGATAATTATTATAGACCAGCGGCCCGCCCAGGCTTTGCAAGGGTATATATCAAAAAATATAAATTGTAACACATAAAAGGTAGTTAGGCATATGGTATTATGGACTATTTTGTAGATACTGATGTCTTTATAAAATTGTACTACATCAATTTGCTCTATTGTCAATAATTTCCGCAGCTTAGGCGATATAACGATTTTTCTGGTAATTTTTTTCACACGTTGGGTTACGTTATTGAAGTTTTCATACGGATCCCTAAGTTATTGAAAATATTCTATAGACTATGTTCATTAGGGATAGTGTAAAATTCTAACGGTAAAAGAATTTTTCAAATCAGTCTAGTTGTTTTTAAGTTTATTCGTTACTTTAAAAAAATACAAATCTTTCTTCTTTACAATATTAGTAAGTATAGATTGATTTTGATGATTCTAATTTGTTCGGCAGGACTTCGAAGTGGTTCCATTCAAGTTTCATCAACATCAGTTTTGTAGTAAAACTAATTGCCACTTTGTCTATACCTCGATGTCATGGTAATTGCAAGTACCTATTGTTGATGGTGACTAGTATTTTATATTATGTTTGAGTGAAAATCGATTCTCAATCACAAAAGAAATAGAGAAAACTATATTTTAACCCATAACCCTGAAAACTGTATTAAATAACTAGTGGAAGTCGGAACATGTAAATACGAGCTCACGGTGATTTGAATCAGCATGGTGCCATTGGGCTACAAGATATATTACATTTTTTACTAAAAATATTGTTTACACCTACATTTCCAAAATAGGGTTGTTTGTCAACAGGGAAACCCTTTATTTTCAGTCAATAACGAGCACGCGCCCATCCGTGGAATCGTACGTTAGTCTGTTTACAGATTACTGCTGCACACGTGTTGTATTCATTCAATGCATATACTATGTAAAGTTATTAAAAATACAGATACAGTCCCACCAACTTATCTGTTCAGGCGGCAGAAAAAATAACTACAACATTCCTTCAAATTGTGAAAGTTTGTAGTTGATTTCCTTCACCAGCAGCGCCCTCGCGAACTGCACAGTTAAGTTGGTGGTACTATACTCTTTATTGAACAGTTAACATCTTGAATGTGATACCACAAACAATAACAGAATTAAGTAGTTACATAATACTGTGAAGATTGGCGTACTTATCAAGAATGTAAAACAGCCAAGCAGGGTCGGTCTCGCATGCCGTGGGTTCTGTATCAACACACAATTTATTGGGAGCCAGACAGTGCATTGATAGCCAAAACTAGGAGCAAGCGATTTTTTTATACAGATTCATATAATTATGAGCTTAATAAAAAAATCTTTCAAGTAGTTACTGTATCACATGGATACCACATAATATTTTGCTATAAAAATTTTATGATTTACTATATGGACACAACACAAAAGTAGATTAAGCGAATAGTTATAAGAATTTAACGGCACTTCATCACGATATAAACATTTATATTATTAACCTCGACGTTTCGACCAAGTTGCATTGCAACCAAGACAAAGACTGAAGAGGCGGGAGTCAACGTTTTGAAGGACGGGTATTTTCTCCAACTACCCGCATTCGATCTAAATATGTATCGTCTGTAAGTAAAACGCGTTTGGTGCATTTCCTTAGCATTGGATTCGAGGATGCTTTGGAACTTCAAACCGTCCTCTCGATTAATTTATTTATTTATTTATTATGGTAATCCAACAGCGTTTACAGAAAATATAAATATACATAATAAAAACTTAACATATGGCCAAAACAGGATTACACAATTTACTAAAAGTATACTTAACAGAAAACAGAAAAACAAAGTAGGTAGGTATATAAGAATGCACCTTAAAGTTAAAGCATAGACATTTGTAGTGATAATGCTAGAAGATAGTGTATGTAAGACCTTGTTTGTGTGTTTGTGTGTGAAGATGTGTTTGTGTGTGAGGGGAATGAGTGGTGGGGAGGAGGTGATGGTTGCTATGGATACGTTAAACGTATCCAATCCATGGTAATATTAGATGTGATGCATATTTTTCATTTCTTTCTTTAACACGGCTTTAGGGTAATAAAATAAATCCAGGTTAGAATAATGCTTATTATAAGTTCGGGCTGCGCGACATAACACTGAATTTTGAGCATAGTTTGTGCTTACAACCGGGACGTCAAGTAACTGTGTATGGCGAGTACGGCGGGGAGGTACTTGGAAAGATAGGCACGATAGGAGTTCAGAGCAATCAATTTTACCGCTTAATATATCATGTAACAGTACGATATCATACTGCTTACGTCTTTGCTCTAAGGTCTCCATTCCAAAATACTTACAAGCCTCCAAGTAGGTCTCAAAAGTTCTACTGTCTTTAAAACTTAAGAAATTAAGAAACTTCTTTTGTATTAATTCAATTTTTTGAGTATGTACTATATAACAAGGTGACCAGATGCTACAAGCATACTCTAACACGCTTCGGACATAAGTGTAGTACAATACTTTGATACAGCTTATGTTGTTAAAACTATTGCATACTCGCTTAATGAATCCAAGCTGCTTGTAAGCTTTGGTGATTGTAGTATCTATATGTTCTACCAGAGTCAGTTTTGAATCTAATACAACTCCCAAATCTCTTACAGAGCTAACTTTACTTATAGTAGTATTATCAATTTGATAGGTAAAATGAATTGGTTTTTGTTTAAGAAGCATTTGCTATTTAGTTGCACATTTATAGATTAGATTTCATTTAGTTGATTATTTTTCTATATAGATAAACTATATGCCCAATATAGTCTTCTATAATTACAGAAACTAAAAATTAGTTAGACCAAACAATTTTTTTTAGATACTTATCAACTAACTTTAATGCACGTCGAATTAAGAATATTGTTCTATTTTGGATGATTAAAAATTGGCTTTCTTCGGCGAAAACATCATGAAACTTTGATATATTCTTATCTATTTGCTAGAATTACTTGCCGACAAATAGCAGAACTGTTTACGTCACTATATAAAAAATGTAACGGCAAGCCTTTATCAGAAAATTAGAAAAGGAATTAAAAATTAGGAAGGCAGAAAACTAAGATCGTATTTCAGTTAAAATATGTAACCTATAGTAAAACTAAAAACTTTTTAATCAAAACTCATTCTGATTGACCTTTACATTAGTTTTATATCAGACCACTAGATGGCGTGAGATGTACCAACATTCCTACTATATTTTTCTTTGAAAATAAAGTTGATTAAAATACTTTATAATACAATAAATAAATATAATCAATACTAATAGGTTCTTAAGTAATTTCATAAACTTCTTTATGAAGAAAAATACATTGCATTAGAATGCATTGTGATAAAACACGTCATAAAATGTTCTTATAAACCGTCTTGCACCAAAGACAGTTTTAACAATATTCACTAGGTGTCCTGTCACCACGCGCTGGCGCGGCGTTTGATTGATTGCCTCATTTGAATCCCGAACAGATTCGATTATGATTAGCATCTATCTGTTTGCAGAATCGACCCCCGTGACAGAGGTTGAACGGTTGGCGGGTTGAAGTTTGCTTGCTAGCAAAGGATAGATAAATTGTCATTGTACTATTTTATACTACTACTAGCTTTCAGCGCTTCAGCGTTGGGTAAAAACTATTCTATGTCCTTTCCTGGGTCTCGAACTATTTCCATACTAAAATTAAATTTCATCCAAATCGTAGTAAGTCGTTTTTAAGTTTATTCTTTGCATACAAAAATAATAAATAACCGAAAATATACAACTTTCCTCTTTATAATATTATTAACTGTAGATATTGTAAATATTTTAAAAAAAGGCCATTATTGTTATGACTGAATTATATTTGTTTTGAATCGTTATATGATACAGCTATTTTTCGTTGACGGTGTTTCTAGTAAATAATAGATGAATGAACTATGATATGCTTGAACTGGAAAATTAGTTTTCACTTCACGGAAAGGTTAGAAATCTGCGTGGAAAAGTGCTTTTTATCTGCTACCGTGGAAAAAGTTTTTGAAACTCGAACCTTTTGTTAAGGTTTTTTTTTTATGTTATTGTGACGGATCAACCTCGGGGCCCACCTGATGTTAAGCGTACCTCTGCCTATAACAGGTGCATTTCATCACAAGTCATGAATTGCACTGTGCCCGTCACTTAGAGAGACATAGTTGTTAAGTCTTATGTGCCTGTAATTTCACTGGCTCTCAAGGACAGCTGCCGGAACACACCGTTAGGTGCTTGGCGTCAGATTTTCTACTTGAGGGTGGTCGCAAGCCAGGCGGGCACTTGCAAATGCCCTTCCACCATGCGGTAAAGCTCAAGCCCGCGGCGGGATTCGAACCATGGACCTGCTGCGCGGCAGTCCATAGCCAATGCCACAGAGCCATCACTGCTTCAAAAAAAAAACTGCTTCAAGAGTTGCAGAAAATTAAATGTACTTACAATATTACCAACTGTAGTCATTATATTTAGTTTTTAATGTAAATTAACACTAATTTACTATAATTATTCAGACTGTACCTAACATTTTAATCGCTGTAGTAAGGTGAAAAGTTGTGTGTTTCGGTCGACGGCAATATCATTTTCCTTCATGTACATTTAAAACCCTCGATACGCTCAGTATTCTATATTTGAACGCTTCGTTTTGCTTATCGTTCAATCCTAGGATCCTTCGATTCTTCAGATAATAAAAGTACTAGCGCCATATAACAACTTTGCAGTCTTGCATAATAAATAACTTTTTAACGTTAAAACGTTCACGTTTGGAAACAATGCAATGGCAGATTTACTTTATTGTAAAATCTGTCATTTTTATGCCCGATAGGTTAGCCATTCACCACAATCTTACCTGATGGACAGTGATGATGTAGTCGAAGATGTTGTTCAGGCTAACCTAGAATTAGAATTACTGGCTCTCAAGGACAGCTGTCAGAACACACTGTTAGGTACTTGGCTGGCTTGATTACTGGGACCGACGGCTTAACGTGCCCTCCGAAGCACGGAAGCGCTCACTAGTAATTTCACTAGCGGTCACTAATCCAACTCATGACCGCGGATGTTCTGGTTTGTAGGGTATGAGTGCCGGTAAAATGACAGCCACAACTTTATGTCTTAGGGCGATGGGTGCAGTGCAATTCGCCACTTGTGACGGTCCCCGATGCCAACAGCTATTGGGATTACAAGTTTTTTTTTTCAAAATATCTGCCGTGTACAGATGTGGATCTATTAGAGTTTTATTATAAGTATATAGATGTATAACTTATTTTTTATACATATCAGCTTTAAATTCATAAGTATATCAAAATTTACGCAAATATTATCGAAATACGTCAAGACAAAGTATTTTAATCTACTGTAAACACTGTGAAAGCTTCCGAGACTCGGTCGTAATCTGTTTCCTTGTTCTAGAGCTAGACGACCACATTGTTCTTCTATTATTGACTTCTTAAGCCATTTTCAACTTTATTCGTTTACGTTTACAGTCTTTTCCATATCAAAGCTTATGATTAAGGATATTGTCGATGTAAGTGCAGAAATTTATTTACGACACCCCCTCATTTAGACGCTTTTACATCTCTTTCATTCTCATATTGCGGGGAAGTTGTCTCACTCGCACGACTCATAATAAATTTTGGGGTGATTCGGAATTAACAATACCATAGTCATAATACCCGGGGCTTGTTTCGACACTTATCGAGATGTTTGACGATTGTGTTAAACATTAATGTGATTTTGTTTATTTAATTTCTTTATTTTCTTTTTGTGATAGCCATCCAAAACAATATTGATTGGCATAAAATACGAATAATGATGAATAATCGCATGGAAATATTTTTGATTTAGTAGAATTATTTAAAAACTTAATGAGTAATAAGTAGGTACCCATTTTTAACCAGCCCTTCAATGGGTTAATTATAGACACCTATTTAGTTTTATAAGCAGGTATTATGGAATTACTTGCGTGTTTGTCTACCTATGATTGATAGGTTAGATATGCACCTAATCTATACTTATAATATAACTGTAACAGGTCCAATTCTGTACATAAGATATATTTTGCAAAAAAAAATTGAGAGCACTCTGTAGCTGATACTGATGCCAAAACTGTATTTTTTTTTATTTTTGTCTGTCTGTCTGTCTGTCTTTCTGTCTGTCTGTCTGTCTGTCTGTCTGTATCCCAGCCGCGCATCACTCCAAAACTACTGAATGGAATTCAATGAAACTTAACACGATTTGAGTTCATACTACGAAGAAGGTTATTGTATACTTTTTATCCCGAAATTCAGCACGGTTCCCTCGGGAAAGGGGATGAAAGTCAAAATGTACACTTAGTTGCAATTTATTAACGCGTAGTCCGATTTCAATTATTCTTTTTCGTTAGAATAATGATGAGTGAGCCCGGAACCCCATGGGCAGCCCGGCACCCCACGGGCAGCCCAGCACCCCATGGGCTACTGAATGGAATTCAATTAAACTTAACACGATCTGAGTTCATACCACGAAGAAAGTTATTGTATACTTTTTATCCCCAAATTCAGCACGGCTCCCTCGGGAAAGGGGATGAAAGTCAAAATGTACACTTAGTTGCAATTTATTAACGCGTAGTCCGATTTCAATTATTCTTTTTCGTTAGAATAATGATGAGTGAGCCCGGAACCCCATGGGCAGCCCGGCACCCCACGGGCAGCCCAGCACCCCATGGGCTACTGAATGGAATTCAATTAAACTTAACACGATCTGAGTTCATACCACGAAGAACGTTATTGTATACTTTTTATCCCGAAATTTAGCACGGTTCCCTCGGCAAAGGGGATGAAAGTCAAAATGTTACTTAGTTGTACTTTATGAATGCGTAATCCAATTTCAATTATTCTGTTTTATTAGAATAGTGATGAGTGAGCCCGGAACCCCATGGGCAGCCTGGAACCCCACGGGCAGCCCAGCACCCCATGGGCTACTGAATGGAATTCAATGAAACTTAACATGATTTGAGTTCATACTACGAAGAAGGTTATTGTATACATTTTATCCCGAAATTCAGCACGGCTCCTTCGGGAAAGGGGATGAAAGTCAAAATGTACACTTAGTTGTAATTTATTAACGCGTAGTCCGATTTCAATTATTCTTTGATTAATAATGAGTGAGCCCGGGACTCCATGGGCAGCCCGGCACCCCACGGGCAGCCCAGCACCCCATGGGCTACTGACTGGAATTCAATGAAACTTAATACGATCTGAGTTCATACCACGAAGAACGTTATTGTATACGTTTTATCCCGAAATTTAGCACGGTTCCCTCGGCAAAGGGGATGAAAGTCAAAATGTTACTTAGTTGTACTTTATGAAGGCGTTATCCAATTTCAATTATTCTTTTTGTGTTAGAATAGTGACGAGCGAGCTCGGAACCCCACGGGCTGCTCGGAACCCCACGGGTAGCCCGGCACCCCACGGGCTACCCGGCACCCCAAGGGCAGCCTGGCACCCACGGGCATCCCGACACCCCACGGGCATCCCGGCACCCCACGAGCAGCCCAGCACCCCATGTGCAGCTAGGCACCCCACGGGCATCTCGGCATCCTTATTTAGATTTGCCAGCTTGCTAAGATAAAACTCCAAAATCTGGAACATTCACCACAATCAATTTTGTTAACTATCTATCTTTTGCCGGATACATTTTGGAGACTGCGCAATGGAAGTGTACAATCTAATATATTTTTGTTCTACCGCCAAACAAGGAGAACCTCGGCAAAAAGATATCGTTTTATAATCGAAATTGTAAAGAAACGTACAAAGTATCTACTTTGCTTCAACATTTATTGTGCGAACTGCGAAGGAACTCTCTGAGTTACTTAACTACTGTCTTCTGGAAAAACAAGCTAGGAGTTATCAAACCCAAAGTAAAAAGCTCCTTTCTGAGCTATGCTTTACTAAGAGTGCTTCACCACAGACCACAACGTTGCTTAATATGAGATAAACAGTGCTCAAATGTGAATAATTAGTTTGCAGGTACGGCAATCGCGTACAAAGTCGCGGGTACAGCTAGTATAACAATAAAGTATTAAGAACAGTTATATCGATATTATTGAAAAACAAAGGATAATTTAAGTAATGTCGATATCGATAGTATTTATAAGAGCGCACCACAAGGCATCTAAAGCGCATGTTACTACGCGCCGCACTCTATTTAGGGGTGGCACCGCTCAGACGGCAATAACGTACGAATAGGTGTCGTTCCGACTAGCGTCTTATTTGGATCAATTTCTAATCTCTGTCGTCACGCGCTCGCCGCGCTACGACTATCACGTCACGTCACCTGCGGCTGAATTTGCGTCAACATTGCTTTTATTTGTTGATACCGAGAGCTTATTATCCTATGTATTTATTAAATGGTTTGTTATGGAGAAGTTAAATGAAATTTGATTTATTATTTAGGAAGAAATAAAAATGGATATCTACGAGTATTATAGTACATCATTCATGAAAGTTGTATGGACGTGAAAGTTTAATGGCATAGCTTTATTTTTAATAATTATGCTAGCAGTGGACTTGTTACGAAGTACGCTTCACCAACAAGATTTAATTGAATAATATTTAACAAACATACTTAGATTTTTTAAAGGCTTTGCCAATAAATTAAACAATAAATCTACTTCCTTACATGTTTCCTAAAATTCTGATAAGTAATGTATTAATCATCAACATCTGCGAAATTTAATATTATAAAGACAGATTAGGAGACCCAGGCCAAATCCACCAACCAATATGTAATTGTAATACTATAGTTCCACAGCCTATTACCTGGCAATTTCACAGAATAATTTACGTCAGATCGCGTCGACAGCACACAATGATGTGACTCACACGAGCTTTGCAACCGAGAGGGACGGCACTTGCTCCCTCAATTTGTTTACACAATCTAGCTTTCCCTTTCACGCTAGTCTGTGTGTGTAAGCAATGTTCACACAGAGCATCTGTCGGGCGGTGGCAACCCTGTGCCTGTATTAGTATTGCCCCCACAAGCACCCCGCTCTTCGGGGTAGCCTTACATCTGTATGCGTGACCCAGTCGAATAAATCTAATGCTACACACAAACATATTGGTGGCACGCCGTGTCATTTTTACGCTTGTGTTGTCGCTACTTGGGGTTCTTTATACGCGCGATGATATTATTATTCTGACGATTACGGCATCCTTTATGCTTACAATAAAATAATTAATAAGGGATGAAGTTTATTGTACAGCGGCAGTATGTGATCGGTATCGGACCACTTAGTTTCATTCAAGCTTTGATAAGCTAACGTTTGTGTTTATTAACAACGAAAGCGTAGTAAAATGAGAGTATTATGATTGTTTTAGTTTGTTTTGATATATAATCTAGTATTTGGTGTATTTATTTCTTTTCAACAAGTCTCTTCAATTTACTGCATGTTCATGTGTCTGTTTTTTGATTAATTTACGTTAATGGGTAATAAATAATATATTCTTAGTTACGAATAATTCAATGAAAAAATTATATTTAAATCTAATGTAAAAAATATTTACAAAAAACGTAACCGTATTCCAACACTAATAAAAAGTATGAAATTACTTCATAAAGTTCCGACTCCCACACTTTATTTCATATTTTATTTTATTACCATATTGTGAGGTCAATGTTTTGAATCAACATGATGCCGAGTTCCACAAGTTATTTAATATTTTTTAGTGTTGGAAGTCGGTTAAGTTTTTTTTAAATATTTTTTTACGGAGGCTTTATTTCACTCGTTTTAGTGATAGATACTGCTTACAAGATCATGCACACACATATCTGGCGGAACACTCACGTAACAAACATAAAAAAAAACATATTGTGGAATTGAGAACCTGCTTCTTTTTTTAAAGTTTGTTGATACTCTAACGTTTTGTAAGTTTTAACAAGTATAAAAATATAAATCAGTGCAATTAAAACGATGTCACAGGTTACAACTAGATTATTCACATAAAAGGACTTAATATCCTAATTACTTAGTTCGGACGGGACAGTCGACAGCACAACCCTACTTCAGTTAAACAATTACGCGGCAGGGCACATTGTGACGGGCCCTGCCTCTCCGGCCATTGTGGGAACATTGTGATATGACCAGCTTAGCTTGAGCTCTTAGGAAATAATTCTGTTTGACACTCTTCTCGTCAAAGTAGAACTAACTGGGACAAAAATGAACCGTAACGTTAGACAGCCAGAGTTGAAATACAAAAAAAAACTTAGTAGACAGCTATTTGAAAAATCGTTAGAAGATAGATAGTTATATATTTTCATTCTCGCTATATTTTTTTTAATTATGATTTCGGCTAAAATTTAAAATTTATTCGAGGCATACTTTTATAGGTTTATATTATTTTTGAACCATCTTTAATATTGACAATTTATAGATGGCAAAAAATTTTTTTTAGTTATTTCTGTGATTAATAAGCCTGATTAGTTTCACCCAATCTAGTGATCTTCCATCACAGGGTATCGTTGACATCCACCGCCAATCAACGAACAAGGAACCTAATAAAAAGCGCGGTAGCTCAACCTAAATTGGTTCTGTATTTACAACTATTGTTAACTGGCTGCTAAACAAAATATCAATACGGTTTAAACCCATGACAGATTTAATACTAACGATCACTTTGCGCGTTCCATTATGCGTTAAAATATATTTAATAAATCGGAAACAAACGAATAAAGTTGTTTTTATTATTATCAAATTAGTTTCACGAGGGAAAATGAATGTTCTTCAAATCGTACCGATGGCTTTTATGAGAAATAGATGAATTACTCATAAATGCCATCGGCACGCTAAACAAATATAACTAAAATTCTAAAGACTAGTTTGCATCTGTTGCAGCTGAAAACTTTTAAAAATGTTATTATTATGTCTTTTTGTAAGTTATTAGCATGTGGATATTGGCCTTCACCTTACCAATTTTTCTGTTGTGCTGATGTTATCCAGAACATTGAAGCGATGATGGCCGAGCGGTAATAGCTATGGACTGCAGTGCATGAGTACCCTGGTTCGATCCACACCGCCGGCTTGAGCTTCACCACATGGTGGAAGGGCATTTTGCGATTGCCCGCCTGGCTACCACCCTCAAGTAGAAAACCTGTCGCTAAGCACCTAACGGTGGGTTCCGGCAGCAGTCCTTGAGAGCCAGTGAAATTACAGGCACATGAGACTTAACAACTAGGTCTCAAAGTGACGGGCGTAGTGCAATTCGTGACATGAAATGCATCTGTTATAGGCAGAGGTTAGCCCGCTTAACATCAGGTGGGCCTCGAGTTTGTTCAGTCATATTTACAAAAAAAAGCCTTATAAGCCCATCCATTAATTCGGTGGACGGTCTGCAATCTGCTTTGTTTGGGGAGGTTACAATACAATACACATTGCTAAGTTTACATTGGACAAAACAATAGTTGTAAGCGCATTTATATAATTATCAACAATAAGCTAGAGAGCCGAATCAAAATAAATAATGATGAGAAAAATGTGTAAGTTCACATAGAGTTAGAAAAACAATACTTTCTAACGGTACGCTACTCTCTAACGGGTATAATGTCTCGACTCTCGACTCGAACTCTTGGGCACGCCATGCCAGGGAGATGTAAAGTCGCCCTTGAAAAGCTGCGACCAATTCAATAAGACCCTTCAATACTGTGTCATAGAATAATTTAAATAATCGTTATCATACAACATTATTTACAAAAAAAAACAGACGAATTGAGTACCTCCTCCTTTTTTGAAGTCGGTAGAAAAGAATGATTTTAGTGTGTTTAATTTTGAGTAATCTCAGATCTCAATTTTCATTTAAAACAGAAATGCAAAAATAGTCGTTGACAAGGGGACATCTCCAAAAAATACCAACGGTGTGATATAAATAACTAGAAAGTATATAAAGAGTACTTGCCTATGTTGTCTTTTTGACTTCCTGAAAAAGTCAACATATGTAAGTACCCATTTCCAATCACACAACCCTACAAACAATCTAGTAATCTAGTAATATCAACAATTCAACATATTTTGCGTTTTATCGCTGGACTTGCCTATTGTGATAATTTGGTTCAGCTAAAGAAATATCGCACATTGACCTCTAGTTATATTGCTAGAGTTAATAGTAACCTAACAAAAACAATTTAAGTCAATTATAGATCAATTAACCCGATGAAGATAATTATGATTCATCTAAATGTTTCTCTTGTACTATAGTAAATATAGATCTAACTGAAGAGACAATATAGCCAAAGCGTTAAAAGGCCAGCCTGAGAGATTGGGGGCGGGTGGAGGCCACCCTCTCTGGCGAAATTACTACATTTTGAAGGGAACAACTTTTTATGAGAATAAGCCGCTATGAATCTCGAATTATAAGAAACGTGTGAGTGCATTATTCAGTCTGCTATATGTTTTGGTTTGTATTGTTTCGAATTGGTTGTTTACAGTCGAAATAATTAGTTGTGAATCGTTATCGCCCATCTCGACTCAACGGAAAGCTATCTTCAAAAGATTATGAAATTAGCGAGGAGTGTAAATTAATAAATGTTATATCTATTCCTTAAATAAAAGAGAACTTCGTCTGGAATGTTTTGAAACAATTCTAGAATTGGTAGCTACAATGTACTAATTATGTTTCGTTATTTTTCCAAACATAAAGTAGTTAAGTCTCACCATGAAATACTGTTTTATTTTTCAGGATTCGGTACTACGAATCGGAGCCCTATTATTAAGGCTCGGCTGGCCGTCTGTTCGTCCGATCTTTTAAAAGAGCTGTATCTTTGGAAATGTAAATAGGTAGCCAGTTGGAATTTTCGCATATTATATGTGACATAAAAATACATGTTTCTATATAATTAACGTGTTTTTATACTCGTAACGTTTTGTTCTTTTTGAAACATCTTTAATAGGGTAAAAAAAAAGTTGATTATAGTACTGTACTGTATCAGCCGGTAAGTGCGTGAGTCCAACTCGCATTTGGGTATTTACTTAAGTAAGTGATTAATTTAATTAAACAATTAAGTATATCTTACAAATGTATCACTTATAGTAAACCAATACAATCAAGTCAGGCTTAGTCGCGAAATAGAGAAATAGAAATAGGAAATAGAGCATTTGGACTGCCTATGAGTCCAAATGCTTTTATTGTAGTAGCTGTAGTGTTGTCGGGAAATATAGATAATTATAATAAGAATTACTTTTATTTTTTTTGCGTAAGTTTAATAGGTTGCTTAACAACTGTATCTTAACAATAAGTATACGTTGATTCTTTTTATATTCTACTTAGATTCGTTGTTATGAAAGGAATTATTTTTTTAATTAATGCTATAACCGAAAACTTAAGTACTATTAGTAATACTTGAGCTTGACCTGTCACATTAAAAGGTTCCACTTACATTAACCATTACATAAAAAACAACACTAAAATATGTATACAATTAACCTTATTAATCTTACTTGATAAACTATTTAAGTAAATTAGTAATCTGTACCATCAGGGCCTCTACTAAGTTTTCGAATAACTTTAACAGTTGTTGTGACAACCTTACAGGCAGTCGGGAATGTTCGGCAGAGGTCGGGTTAGGTCGGCTGCGGTCGGTCTCAGTCAATAAGGTGCATTGGCCGCCCCAAGTCGCCTCTCGAAGCGGCTTTGCACTGGACCTGAGATGCCAGTACAGAGCATTCCACAAAAATGGGGAGTTATCAGGAATTGAGCATTAAATATTTTTATGTTCAGTAATTTAATTTTTATACAGACTCATTAATGCTATATATTAAAATGCAATTAGGGTGAATGTTTATACGTAGTTAATAAAATAATATTTTCTGCATCTTTTGGAGCGCTTCGTCAGTGCGACGAACGTATAATCATTGCCATCCATCAGGGCAATGCTGCCAGTTAGCTGAGCATTTGGACTCCAGTGGGCCTTTGTTAGATCCGTAGAGACCCGTCTATTATGTTACGGGGTTCTAGCTCGTAAGCGGAATAAGTTTCGAATCTGAAATGTAGATATTTAGATGTAGAATCTGAACCCAAAATCGAATATTTCATTAATCAACAACATATTCGTAGTTGGGTTTTTATTAAGTGGTATTGTAGTGGTATGTCATTGTCTAGCTACCCGAGACTGACTTGTACATATTTTTATTATTAGTTTGTAAAATAAAGTCAACAATTCCCTCTAAATGTATTCCTTTAAGACAATAATTGTTACGACATTTC
Source organism: Plagodis pulveraria (assembly GCA_963890685.1). Lineage (NCBI taxonomy): Eukaryota > Metazoa > Arthropoda > Insecta > Lepidoptera > Geometridae > Plagodis > Plagodis pulveraria. The sequence continues at coordinate 16,489,935 of OY982959.1, forward strand.
TAAGTAGTATTTTTTTTTAAATCTTCTTAAGCAACTAAAAGTTCAAACTACCGAGACTCCTGGTAAGGATTTTCAACTGTAAATTGAAACACATTTTTTCAGACCCGCTCAACATTGGAAGGTCAGCATGAATTTTGATAAAACTTGGTTCATTTATGTATAAACTTAGTTCCTAGATTAAGATAATATATAGATTCGCGTCGAAAATTCTTCCGGTTTGGCTGCGTGGCGTTTGTGACGTCACGTCGGCTTAACAGGAAAATTAGGCGGAATTGTCACTTGATATATTTTTGTATTTTTTAAGTGTTTTAATAAAATATTAATTTGATGTTTTCATAAAATATTTTAATAATATTTGTTATTATTTCCTAGATAAACTTAAATTTAGTTCTTAATAGATACACAAATATGTAGGTAATTAGCTTGTATGTATGTTGTATGTTTCCTAAAGAGCGCAGTATAACAAATTTCTACGCCCGTAAAGCCAGAGGTTATGGAGGAGGCTTATACAAAAAAATCTAAAAATATAATTTGTGCGTCGCGTCGTCGTGATCCTTCAACACACTGTCTTTTTTGACCATTATCTAATCCGATGACGTGGTCAAGGATGGTTAACGAAATAGGCTTAATATTAATGGCTCCCAAAACTGTTTCCGGAACACACTGTTACGTGCTTAGCGACAGGTTTTCTACTTAAGGGTGGTCTGGCAAGCATTCGCAAAATTTCCTTCTACCATGCGGTGATGCTTAAGCTGGCGGTGGGGATCGAACCATGGACCTGCGGCACAGTAGTCAATACCTATTTCCGCTCAACTATTACTGTTTCCAAAATCTTACTTTATACTCGCACATGACCAGTTTTTTTTTTCAAATTTTCATGACCCCTGTATTTTTGTTACAAATGAAACAAGTTCTTTACTTATATATGTATATACGAGTACATATTTATATATAATAATATACATATAATATTATTGTCAAAATTGCTGATTAGAAAATTGGACGGTTCTCCGTCCATTTTCTTTGTTTTTAGGGAGAATATAATCTCGACAATGGCAACCCGACAATCCCAGTTGGTTGAGATTCTGTACGGGTCGAAGGGTGCGAAGAGGCACCGGCGCAAATACCGTTAGGGATAATTGTGTCTTTTATTTACACTACCACGAGCTTTATGATGGGATACGATAGATTTACTTTCAACTATTTTGTTAAGCTCTGATTGGAATAACTTTATTTAGTTCGGACTTTCTTAGATTGAGGTTAGGGATAGAGAGTTTTTAATTACATTGTAGGTACGTAAAATAAATTGTTTTATTGGTGTGGGTGGTGTAGATAATGTAGTAAATATATATTTAATAAAAACGCACTATTCAATATCATACAATAACGTTCTTTATTTTTAAATCTTATCTTATTTCAAAAACAGTTTTTAATTTTGTGCCGTATAGATTAAATAAGATGCAGAAGATGACGATTTGAGTACCTATGTGATGCACATCATTTAGATATATCAATCGTTATTTTATTAATTCGTTATTAAATAAATAAACAATTACATCATGATAACTAAAAACGTTAATAACTTACATTAGATACTGCTTTTATTTTACACTTTAAAAAGTAATGGTAATATCACAGGTTTGTTTAATTAAAAATGCCGATTTCTTCATAACGGGAAACGAACGATTTATTGTGTCAATCGTAACCAAATCTCCCAAATGTTACCTAACACAAGTGAGATATCCCGGTGGGCGGCGGCGACGGAATGCTGGAGGAAAGCCGGCGGCCTTGACACGACAATATTTGGTGCGCTTACCTAAACAACCACAGACAAACATACTACATACAAACTTCAATAATAAACAGACAGAATCAAAATCTTTTATATGAGCTTTCTCTGCTCTGTAACCGGAAATGTTTAGGGTATACATTCAGTTTATTGAGCTTTCACGCTTGATGCGCCAGCGCTTCTCAATTGCATCGTTAATTAATACACTGCACGTGTGTGATATGCTTTAGTTAGACTCACGTTCGGAATGATTAAAATTTTACGTTGGTAAAAACAGATTTAACAGAAAAAGAAGAATCAGAGAGGCGATTAAAAATGATCCACGTGAATGTATTCGCGCGGACAATATTTTAAAACAAAATGTCACACGCTTTCCACGTTCTACCCTCTCACCCTCTCGTCTGAGGGCGGCGCGGCGGCGGCGCGCTGCTGGCTCGACTGGGGTGGATGCCTTCTTCCCCTCCCTCTTTTTCCAGCCATCGGGGTGTCATTGTGGACTGTGGTGTCGTAACTCCGCGAACTTTTTAATTTACAATTAGGTAGCTTCCCATTTCTCTGCCCTATTTAGCTTTCGTTTTTCCGGTAACCGTAACGGTGGTTCATAATTAAAATTTATTTATCGCGTTTTTGGCCCTTAAATCTTTAAGGATATTTATGAAGGAGACGTGCGCCTTAAGTTAACCCATTTTATGTAAATGGGCCAAGGATATTTTCAGCGATATTCTTCATTATTTTCTTCTCAAAGGAGCTACCTTGTGGTGTTTTTTGGCTCTAACTTACATTATTTATTGCATTTTGAACCGTCCATAATTAATCTAATCTTCGTAATAGACCTATTTTATATTTATCTCTTACAGTAAAAGCGAAGCTGTTTTTAATAACAACTCAAATTGTTAACAAAGGCCTTAGTTAGTAATATCAGAAAAGCAAAAAGAAGCATAATCAAACCCTCAGATTGCTATGAAGGTTTGTGTATCCAGTACGAGATAAATGTTTTCAAAAATTCTCTGAAGTCATTTAAAAAATATGAACCTTTTTCGTTGTGACAAGGTTCTTAACTATATACAAATCCCTGTCTGCGGGGTTCTGTCAGTGATTGCTTATTGTGACAATAACTGAGGCCTAATAATTAACTTGTTTTTACAACATGTCCAATGAAGCAACGGACGTTTTCGCCTTGTGTTTATGTGGTACAAGGCATGAGATGACTGTAATAATTAACACTTAAACAAATAACTTGTTAATAATAACCACAAATATTCTGCAGTTCTCACTAAATAACTACCTAGAGTAATTTAGTATGTATATACACAGAGTTATTGGTGAAATGCTAACAACCTCTTAGGATTGACTTCTGCTAGACCTAAGAAACATTTTGAGATGATTTTTTTTAAACACTGGACCGCGACGCGTTCTTTTTGTATATGGTTTTGAATATTTACATTGTGCAAAGTAATAAAACATTTGACATCAGGTGGTCCTCGTGCTTATTCCGTCAAATACTTATAAACAAATAAAAAAAAATTTTTTTTTTTTTTTTTTTTCTATTACAAAAATCTCATCTTAGCATGTTTCTTAGGACTAGCAGAAGTCAACCCTAAGAGGTTGATAGCATTTTACCCTGTATACAATATTTCTTTACTTTCTATGGTGTAGATTCTAAGTAATATAAAGGAAAAAGTGTCTTTTGATAAAACCAAGTATTTTTTGGGATCCGTTTATGTTCGATGAAGTCCAGTTCTATACTTCTCGGTCCCATACTAAGGATTTAATCGTAAAATTGTTGCTGAACGATTTCTTAAAATGTAGGTAGATACTTTAGTAACAGTAAACACCTACATGAATATGGCGGAAAATAAAAAAAGTCTAAATGTCTGTCAATGCAAAAAGACACAATAGATTCAAAATAACTGACAAAAGTTTGTTCTTAAAACCAAATATAGTCATATATTCATTTAATTATATATTAAATCAATCATTGTGAACATCGGTTGGCTGCTATTATTTGATTTATATAGATTTACCTATTTAATTAACTGTATCTAAATAAATAAAATATGGTGCTGCTTAAAAAAATAAAATTATGACTATGTTGACTGCCTTAGAGACGGACTCTGTTAGAAAAGTTTTCACCAATAAACGAACATCATATATAACAAAAATCTAGGATTCATTATCAGGAATAAAAAATATTGAAATGGTATTGTACTCGAACATCTGAAGATCTATTTACGATTAAATCGCTTATTTTGTTTACTTGCACCATGCGACTGCTTGCAAGCATCCACTGAATTTACTCTGACACCCGCGGAGCTTGTTTGTGCATCGCTTAAGCGGCAGCTTTTACTCATTTTTTTAATTCTCCGTTTGTTATAGACAATGATGTTTGTCGGTAAGATGTTTTGATTTGCCTTCTCGTGAATTATTGCTTTTGAAAGTTACGGCTTCTTAATTGAAACCGGTTTGGTGACAACTGTAACGACTTTTAACAAAGGAACTGACTAAGTTGTAACTTTGGCTCTGTTGAAAAACAAAGGATTCGGAAACATGGGTTTGGATCTACATCAGTCTTCACAGTAAGGTTCTAGTTTTTATACAAACAATATTGTTATTTATAGTTAAGTGTGACGACCACCAAGTCTTGTAGAGTATACTACGAACTATATACAACACTACAGCTACTACAATAAAGGCATTTATATCCCTATAAGTCATTGCAGACTCTTATGCAGTTCAAATGCTCTAGCCCACCACCAGTTGGCAGCATGCTGGCAGCATTGCCCCGTTGAATTGCAATACTTATTCTTTTAGCCCAATAGGTGCCAGCATTTTGATCACGCGTCGCATCGACCAAGCGCTTTGATAAGTTTTGGAAAATACGATGAGGTCCCGGTCCCCACGGACCCAACGTCTCTACACCAAACGGCTTAAATATGTAACCCATCCCTAGGTTAGCATACTAGCGCTGCTTGAGTTGCTCCGCCGAAGTAGTTTCGGCGCCAGCCCTCACGTTGGTTTCAGAAAGATGTGATTTACGATTAATTGTTAAGACTAAAGACAATTAAGGTACTCTATCATCGCCAAAATAATGTAAAGTGTCGAGAATTCACAACTATTTAAACTCATTCAAAACCTAAACAAAGAGGAAACGTATCAACCCAGTTGCACGCACGCGTTGTCTTGATATTTTTAAACACGTTGGTGTTTTCTAAATCTGAATATAGTAATAAGAGGGCGATCACTCTGCATCTATTCGTAAACTAATAAAGCTATTTCAGGGCTTCCGATCCGGTGAGCCAACCGCCATGCCGACCGAGCTCTCGTCGCCGTCGCCGTCGCCGCCGTCAGCCTCGTCGGCCTGATGGATTTCCCATACAAATACAACAAAAAAACTTCATCGGGAACAGATTTCTATAAATATTGGCCGAGATTTCTCACTGCGCTTCAAGGAAACGATCAAACGGTCGAGCTCGAGTTTGATTGGTGAAATTACTCATAGTTTTGAAATAAACAGCGATGATTCTAGAAAGTATTGCACATATATTTTACATTTGACTAAAGGTGCTTTTATATTTAAAAGTAACAGATTACTGCCAAAAAGTGTGATTGATAGTCGTCAGACTTGGTTATTAGTCCAGTAGCAGTATGTAAAATTTGCTTGTTAACTTTTAATATTATTTGACAATTAGACAAAAGTTACAATCATACTGCTACTGGGCAAGTATACTAAGTAGAATCAAAAATATTGTTACGTGTAACAGGAAGCTTTTCAGCTGTAAATTTACTTCACTTTTTTAAATTCGCAAAAAAAATATTAAAATATTTGGTTAAAAATTATGTAGTTTGATATGGCTGAGTTTATTGTCCACTGTTAAAAAATACTTACAGTACATTATACTTTAGTATTTTACTGTAGGTGCTGTAAAAGATAAGCGTATGAATTGGTCTTCAAAGTTATTACGTAGTATCGATATTAGATACGTCAAAAGATGAAAGTCACGAAAGAGCATACTTATATTCAAGTTTTTACATATAATGTACGAAAATGCTACACAAAATGAAATGGTTCACGTCTAGACTTGAAGCAATTCTATCGGGATTGACTTGAAACCGATCGGGTATCCCGAAGGTAAATAAATTAATCTCATGTCGGTTTCTTTTTATAAGCTGACTGGAAGGCGCCATTTGTTTTTAGAGACAAAACGGTCGAATTAAAAACGTTAACATATTTGGTCGCATGGTGGTAGGGCACATTGCTAATGCTCGCCTGACTAGAGGTTAGGAGAAAATCTGTCAACCAAGCATTGCACAATGTGTTCTTCGATTATATGGCTGGCTGCCTTTCTGATGGCAGCCATTATTCGATTTGGTAACTGGTATTTTGGCTAAAATTAAATAATCTCACGTCATCTTGACCGTGGATCAAATTATAAAATGCGATGCCTTAAATCGACGCTCTTCAATGAATACTTTATTTAAAAACATTATCTAACTATCTTAACCATATCGACCCCTACAGCATTCAGTAGTCCTATCTCCATTTCATCACCACATAAAAATCACGAAAACAATCCCATAAACTCGAACTGACAACGAGGCGAATGCTCAAGCGCAGCCCCATATCCCGTTAGGGTATCCTTTGTCGATTTCCAGCAAAAAACCTTACAAAATCCGCCGCCACCCTTACAAAGCAAAAAACATAAAACAGAAAGGACCACAAATTAAAGGAAAGGAATGTTGCACCCGTAACTTGTCCTAACGGCAGTTATATTAATATCATTTAAGTCACAACCGTAGCACAATGTGGCACTTCATATACCTACCCCTTTTGAACAAAACTAGTATATAAATTAATATGCGTATCAGAAACTTCGGTTTCAACAGCTACCTGCTTGTGGTCATGATTATATCCTCAATTGATAATTCAATGACAGAAGCTCCTTTTAGTATTATTTTACAAATTGCCTCATCATCAATATAGTTAGGACCATCATGGAGACCCTTTTGAATCCATATAGATAACACTTAAGATAGAGAAATAGGTATCTTCCTGTATGGCCATTTAAAGAAGACATTTTCTACCAGGTTTGACTCAGGTCAGTTATCATTCCTTTATCTTAATTTAAGGGAGTCCTTTTCCCAGTGTATCCAGTCAGGTACCACCTATTGCCTGATGTGATGTACCCAATGCTGCAGTGGTTGGCTTTGTCTTGTCTAAGACAGTATTGAATTCTAGAGTTCTAGGACACTCGCATTTTCCACCGAATAGTATCCATTCTTGAAAGTTGTTCGCCCCATGTCCACGAAATACTAATCTGTAAACGTTAAAAAAACTCATATTGTGTGGGTAACAGAGTAAAGTTTGGTTTTAACATACGCAATATGTTAAATTATTACCAGACATTTTAATAGACACTTCTACGTATGATTTCACAACATTCGCTTGTTCCAGCATTTAGGCAGTTCATTTACATCTCAATTTAATGGCCAATGGTCTAATTATCATTGCAATATACATAGTTGTATGAATCATGACGAGTACTTAATATAACTAAGTTTAAACATCACATCATCGACAGGTAATTGTATGAATCACAATTTCAAAGAGAATACGATGACGTTTTAGTCGTGGGAATAACCAAGAAGCCATATTTGAATGAAAGCTCACACAGATCGATACGGGTCTCGTCTGGAATATTCCATAATTCTTAATTTGCTCAAAAAAGCTTCTACCTGCTGTTAAACGGCGGAAAGGACCCTTGCCACGTGCGAGAAGCAGCTTGCGTTCTCGTTTTTGTACTCTACTTCAGAACATGAACATCGTACAACTTTATCTCAATAAGACACGTTTAGTTTATATTTAAAGATTCATAGAATTTTACAAGGTGCATGGCTATAGGCTTATAGTAACAGAGTACTTAAGTGGTATATCAGTAGAATTAGCTTGTGTACTAATACAATTTATTGTCTATGAACACAAATATTCTGTAAATATGGCAGTGACATGACAAACATGTATTCTGAGCATATATCATGTGGATTATTTTAACACTTGTTAATTATTATTGCGTGAGGATAGAGCATTATTCATGTCAGGAATAGTTTAGTATTTGTTTTTTTTGTTTTATCTGCCCCTCTTTTCATTTCTAATAGTTAAGTAACGGAAATGAAGGAGGATAATTTATTTTAGGATGGATTTCTTACTAGATGAAACTGAATATTCAGTTAAAATATTACACTATCACACTAACTAATTGATAAACATATTGCGATTCCCAAGACGCCTGCCAAGCGTGGGGATTATGGCAAATACCCACTTTATAGGGGAGGCTGTGTTCAGCAGTGGACGATCCGGCTGATACATTACAGTACAGTACTAACTAATATTATACACGCGAAAGTTTGTGATGAGTAAGGACCTATGTTAAAAAGAGGCTGAACCGATTTTGATGAAACTTGGAATGAATATATAGCTATTTAGGTCCTGGATTAATTCATGCTTTATTCACATCATAACTTTTCATGCTAGTTTACTCGGGTTAAATCGCTGGGTGTAGCTGGTATAACAATAAGTTGTACTATAAGTTAAAAAACAAAGTTTTGTACGCTTTCAAAACATCTAGTACTTTAAACGTTACAGGAAAGTTTGTTTACAACCAGTAAAGGGGTGTGAACTGATTTTCACGTATTGATCCCATGGGCTGCTGAGCTAAGGTTGCATCCCCCATATTTCTGTGGAAAACGTAAGAGATGGCAAAGGGGAAAATACCAGAAGATGGGCAGCATCGCCTTCTGAAGAACTGCCATCTTACACTGCGATCCCCGAGGCCAAGCGTGGGAACCCGTTTCTTCAGCGATGGACGTTGAAGAGAACCACACTGTATTACCATTCATCAGCTACTTATCCACATTGCGTATCAAGGAACTAGGTCAAGTAAAATATTCAATAAAAACAACATTTGGTGTGGAGAATGGTCATCACCTGGAAGTCGTCTATTGGCCACAGAATATTTTTTTTCTTTGATTTACAACTGGCCGTTTTAACCAAGTATTTTAATTTTAGAATGTAGTATGTTTAAGTGTCATTTTTGTTTTTGATATTAAGTCAGTTTTCAATATATTTTCTAAGTGAAATGTACCAACTTCCAGTAACTTACTGGAGGTCGGTGGTTAAAACGGCCAGTTGTAAATCATAAAAAAGAATATTCTGTGGCCAATAGACGACTTCCAGGTGATGACCATTCTCCACACCAAACGGCTCAAATATGTAACCACCGAGATACTTGCGCTTAAATAAAATAATAACATACTACTAAAAAAATTACTTATGTATTTTGTATATACGTTAGGGCTTATTGTAACAAACCAAAATCGAAGGTAATCCTATTGCAATCGTTCTCTGGCTTTTGATTAGTTTTAATGATAATGGTCATCTAAAACAATATACTGAACGAGAGTAAATTACCTTTTTTCTGCTTTTGTCATCATCAGGTTTTTTTTTTATGCTTGATAGGTTAGCCTTTGACCACTATCTCACCTGATGGTAAGTGATGATGTGGTCGAAGATATTGTTCAGAAGTAGTGGCTTGAAGTACTGGCTCTCAATGACAGTTGCCGGAACACACCGTTAGGTGCTTGGCGACAGATTTTCTACTTGAGGGTGCAATGGTAGCTAGCCAGGCGGGCATTCGCAAAATGCCCTACCACCATGCTATAACGACTGCCATCCTCAGACGACAACCGGGACCGACGGCTTAACGAGTCATCCGAAGCACGGAAACGCTAAGTAGTAATGTCACTGTCACTGTCAGCGGTCACCCATCAAACTCGTGACCGCGGGCGACGTTGCTTAACTTTGCTGATCGATTGAGAACAACAAAGTAAACTTCGCTACGAGCGCATAAAAAAAAAGGATATTTGTGTAAGTGCCGAATGGATACTTAACTTCCTAACTTTTCTAAAAATATGCTGGTGCGATAATGTTTTGTAATCGTTGTGCTTATTTCAATAACGTGCACCAAACATGAACCTCAGCACAAAAAGTGCAAAGCAAAGGTAAGTAGGTACTTACTACCTACGAGCAGCATGAATAGGGAAGGCACCGTCGATTTCTTTCAACAATAGAATTACAAAGAAAAATATCTCGGAGCGTAGATAGTACTGAACCGGGCGGCGAAATGAGTTGCCCTTCGGTTGCGGGGGTGTGAGGAGAGACGAGATTGGGTATTGGTGCAAGGGATGAGTGAAATAGGGTATGTTTTCGAACAAAGAACAAGATTTTTAGGTCAAAAAAATCATTCCGGACTTCACTTTTTTTTTCAACTATGTTATGAAGTCACGACACGGATAAGTCGTCCAACTGATGGTAAGCGCCACGCCTGTCCTTTACAATTTTGGCATGTCGCCTTTCTTCTTGACACCGCACTGTGTTTGTCACTCAAAGACGTTGGTACTTATGTGTCGTTCGCCTAGTAATTTTACTTGCTACAGTGCCTTTTAAAATTTTATAGTCTTACGATGTCTACCGTTCCAAGATAGTTAAATATGTATTATGTGGCCACAATAAAAAGGCATACACCGCGTTGGACCGCAAGACGTTAGCTTAATCACTGAAACATATGAATAACATTTTTGGATGAAACAATATATATTTTGAAGCGCTCGTAGCGAAGTTTACTTAGCTGTTCTCAACCGATCAGCAATGTTAAGCAACGTCGCGCGCGGTCATGAGTTGGATGGGTGACTGCTAGTGACATTACTACTGAGCGTTTCCGTGCTTCGGAGGGCACGTTAAGCCGTCGGTCCCGGTTGTCTTCTTAGGATGGCAGTCGTTATAGCTTGGTGGTAGGTCATTTTGCGAATGCCCGCCTGGCTAACTACACCCTCAAGTAGAAAATCTGTCGCCAAGCACTTACCGGTGTGTTTCGGCAGCTGTCCTTGGTAGCCAGTACGTCTAGGTTACCCTGAACAACATCTTCAACAACATCATCACTTACCATCAGGTGAGATAGTGGTCAAAGGCTTAATATCAGGCATAAAAAAATATAAAAAAAACAACCCTGCAAAGTATATAGAGTATTTCATTATAATAGTTGATTTAGTGCCTGGTTGTAGACCTATTGGATTTAGAATTTGGCCAAAAAGCGTACAAAATAAGATAATAACATACACAATTCGCTCCCGCATTCGCTTGTCCTCGATCCTACAACACCGGAGATCCCTGTTGGATGGGACTCTCCCGTTTCGCCATAAATCTTAGGACCCTCGACCGCCACCCGGATTCTCGCCGAAAATTTCTATAAATACCCTCCTACCTACATATTTCAAATATTAACAGGGTGGCTGGCTTCAGAGCTGAGCAGCAAAGTCAAGAATTTGCACCGACTACTTGCAAGATATACTATCAACTTATTTTGAACTTACTTAACATAGCTGTACGAAAGTCTGTTTGTTGCTCCAAATTAATCATTATAATTTTTTGGCAAACTAGATGTAGCAGTTTATTTTACGTGGTGGCATCCTGCCACCACGTCAACAGTCATGACTATTTGGGGACATTAAAGAAGAAGGATTCTGAGGTTCATATGAACACGTTAGGTAAAAATGCATGATGATTTATGGTCATCTGCTGCCAAATCTTGCTGTTCTTCAAAACACAGATGCTTTAAATGTGTAGATGTAAAGGTAAGAAATCATAACAAAAACAAGTTTAAGGTGGCGATGCTTTTGACAGAAAATAAAACAAAACATGAATTAAATCAGATTCAATCTCAATATGTGTTATGCGTGTTGGCTACGAATATGACTTTTGCTTGTCCAAAAAGTTTTTTCATGACTTTTGTTTGTCCAAGAAGTATTTTTGTTAACTTTCGTTTGTCCAAGAAGGGCGTAAATTACAGTATAAAGTATTTTAACAAAGATGCGGTTGTCTAATTTTAAATTTTTCAACACGGACTTGTTAAAGATACTTATTGTTAAGATATATAGCTAGCAAGAAGAAGGAGCTACAAAAAATAACTAAGAAATAGCATTTTTTTTTCACCTATTAATCAAGTTGTTATATAAAAAACTTCAGCACGGATTTCTATCCGAAATGTTCGCGCATTACACAGTAAATATATTTTTTTAAATCCAAGCAATGGTCCTCTAAAGATTTCACTTTCAAAGTGACCAAAATACGGCAATCACCCCCTTAAAGTACATATTATAAAACAAAGGGTTTCAAGTCCTTCTAGCAACTGTGCAAGAAATACAGCATCTACTCGTAAAAGAGGAAAAACATAAGTTTGTCTTGTTTTTAATATGGTTATGTTAGCAATAACGCCTACTCGGCAGATTACATTACAAAAGCACAAGTTTACGAGAGAAAAAAATATAGTCGTGTGCGGGATTCGAACCCGCGTCCATTCACCCCTTTGGCCGGGGTATGCTCTGACCGCTTAAGCTAAGATGACAATGACTCATGACTCCAATTTTTCCTCTCGTTTTTCGTATTACCATCGTATTGGAATAGAGCGACACCTATAGTTCAACTTACGTCGTACTACAAACAAGACCAATTTTGCAATTGTTTTTAAACTTGTAAATGATGACGCAACCTTATAATTTTCATATACTTACTTATGTTTGCAATAACGCCTGCTCGGCGGATTACATTACAAAATTAAAAATTTACTAGAGAAAAAAAATTACGTGGGTTCGAATCCCGCACGACTATAATTTTTTCACTCGTAAATTTGTAATTTTGTTGTACTCGTAAGTTCTGTCTGTTCTTTGAGTGTTATAAGCAAAAATGTGCAATGTGTTAAAATTCTTAAATGTTTTTTTTTCTTTTGCCGTTGGACTAGTCTTTGACAACAATCATTACTACTACATTAATCAACAACAATTTCGCCATCGGACGTCCCGACAAAGCATGATGTTTCATCAATTTCATGTCGACGTCTGGAAGTCCACAACTTTGCGATTTTCACGGCATTTTCTACCTCGCATTGCCACAATATGGAACCAGCTGCCAGGTGCAGTATTTCAGAACGGATACGATTTAGGGGCCTTCAAGAATAGAGTATATTCCCTCTTCAAAGGCTAGCAACGCATCCTCGGTACCTCTGGTGTTGCGGATGTTCGTGGGCGACGGTAATCACTTACCACCAGGTGAGCCGCATGCTAGTTTGCCCTCCTACCCCATTAAAAAAAAAACGCGATAGTAAGTGATTATGTGGTTGAAAATGTTTAACAGGCTTAATTTAAAACTGGAACTGCCTCTCAAGGTACAAACTGTGACAAAATTAATTGATTCTAAAATTAAAGCAAATATAACTAAAATGATGTCCCAAGCACAAGTCAAAGGTAAGTAGATAAGCAAGTCAGTGTCACCTATTCATACTCGTAAGAGATGACGTGATCGCATCCTTCAAAAAGTTGCGAATTGTGGATGCCGCGCATAGTATTTTTTCGTTTTGGTTGTCAATTTTTATTTTATCTTTGGAACTTTTTTGATAAACGATGGATCAGTTAGTTATCAGAGATATTTTGAAAATGCACTAAAAATTAAATATAAGAATAATGAGCACCTCTAAATGCTTGAATGTACAGATCCATGTATGCATGGTAAATGGGCACTTTGTGAGTGGGAGAAAGATCCAGCAATTGGCTAAGCGTGCCTTTGATGAAGCATATCGTTCGGGGAAGGGTGATTCGAAGAACGATATCAAGCTCAGGCTTCTAGGCTAAGCTTATTTACCACCTTCGGACACAATATCACTTGCCATCAGATGAGTAAATGCAAACCTATAAGCTGTCAAAAAACTTACTAACATGGTGTTTACCTTGCACAATATAACCTTAAACTGAATTTGGAAAATATATAACCTTGCATGTAATTTGTAAAAGGACATAACCAATTTTCGTGAATATTTAGCTGATGTCCGAAGCAATCTGATGCAGCAAACGTACTCGAAGTCATAAGCATCGAAATAATAATCTTATTCTAAAGTCATAAGCGTATCAGCTACTGAAGAAATATTTAAGAATACCCGTTGCGTCTACCTCTGCCTATAACAGACGCATTTCATCACAAGACATGAATTTCACTGCGCCCGTCACTTTGAGACTTAGTTGTTAAGTCTCGTGCCTGTAAATTCACTGGTTCTCAAGGACTGCTGCCAGGACGCACCGTCAGGTGCTTGGCGACAGATTTTCTACCTAAGGGTGGTAGTTAGCCAGGCGGGCAATCGCAAAATGTCGTTCCACCATGCGGTGAATCAAGCCGGCGATGGGGATTGAACCAGGGACCTACGGCACGGCAGTCCATAGCTATTACCGCTTGGCCATCATTGCTTCAAAAAAACTCGTATTTTTCGAACTGTCCCTCGGGATAAAAGTGGTTCATCAGAGAGAAACCGATTAAAAATGGCACACTCAGGTGTTCCGTCGATCCGTATCGTTACAGCCTTGATTCTATTCTGCGACGGTCACACTGACACGGTTAAAGCGAACTCGACAACCCATAACTAGGGATGGGCTGTTGTCGTGCATTGTTCATCGAATAAGTCTATTAGCAATTTTATAACTTACGCATTGAATGTCATGACAAGTAGAGTAAGGCTCTACATTTAAAAGTAAAAATGTTAAAAGTAAAGAACATTGTGTTTGCCCTTGGAATATTACCGAGATGTAAATTTATATAAATGTAAATACAGACTTCGTCCTTCCAATAATGTAAATATTCCTGTTTGGCGGTTTAATTGATCAATAGATTTGATAATAACATATAATATACATTTAACAATAAAGTGGTAATAGCTTAGTGGTATTGAGTAAACGCATGGTGGTACCACCACCATAATTGTGTACACTTAACTGTACTCAGGCAACTGTCCTTAAGAGCCTATTAGCCATTGTAATTCGTAACCATTGGCTAAGAATCTACTATTAGCTGGAGCCAATATAGTTGACAATATTTAAGTATATCCAAATAAAAACAATGCGGTTTACGATACCTAAGTACACAGAATCACTTAAATGATTGCTGTAAATAATATCGATATATTTTTTGTAATAATTTTCAACAAACATCCCTAGACATGAGTCAATCGTCCGAGCAGACGTGACGAAAGCGTCATCCTTGATACAATCGTACATCGTACGTACTGTTTATTATTGACGTCGTAATTATAGGCGGAAAATAACGATAGAGACGCTTACAGCACTGCTTGGTGTTTTTTTTACCTGCTTCCGGTCGCCACTTCATCTGCATGCGATTTGGTTAGGTACTCCTTTCTCGGGAACTTTCCAGAAAGTTAGAGCAAACAGGACACGTATTACATTCCGTCTTCCAAAATAGCAGAATACAAAGCAGATAAAATATACAATACAATACTTAATCTGTAATTTACAATCATACTTTTTACTTGAAGAAATTACTACTACTCGTTAAAGTACGCTCACAATAAATTATTACCTAAATACTTGTTCGTAGCTAAATACTCAATATCTGTCTCTAAAAATTAGAATTTCCACATTTCCTATCATTCATCAATAGTCATAACGTCCACTGATGAAAAGAAAAATGGGATAATGGCACAGCCCCCTAATGGGGTTTGCCGTAATCGCCCCACTTGGCAGGCGTCTGGGAGACCGCACTGTAAGACAGTTTTTCGCCAAGCACCAAACAGTGTGTTCCGGCAACAGTCCTTAAAAGCCAGTAAATTACAGGCACTTTTTTACAATTGTATGTCTCAGGGTGATGATGAATTAGGACAGTTCGTCACTTGTGTCGAAATGCATCTGCCATAAGCAGAGGTTACCGCTTAACATCAGGTGAACCATGTATACGATTTCAGTCAAAATCACATTAAAAATATGTGAAAGAGACTGTTAGAGCAAAATACATTTTTGTTTTGTATCATTATATAATCCATAATATATAATTTGATATCAATAATACATCTCTATAGAATAGATTAATCAATATTTTTTGCGGTACTCCTAATTGCTTAATGAATACACTATGTAGTATGTACAGTATTCATTAAGTATACATAGGTGTGTGTGAGTGTATGAGGGTGTGTCAGAGGGTGCATGTGTATTGTCAAGTGTTTATTTTTAACTGCCGATGAAGCAAAAAATCTCATCTAATGGTAAGTTATGATTAAAGATCGTAAACAGGATTAATCTAGAATGGGAAATGCCTCACTTAAACATCCAATGATGCTTGGCAACTGATTTTCTACTTGAGGATGGTGAGTAGACAGGCGGGCATTTGGACTACTTTAAAACTAGCATCCAAACAAACCAACCAGGACCAACGTGTGCCTTCTGAAGCATGGATGCGCTCAAGAGAAATGCCAATAGCGGTCACCCATCCAAGTAATGGCTCAGAGGACATTGCTTAACTTAATTGGTTGGTTATGAACTTATAAACGACTAAAGAAGCTGTGCTACGCGCGATACTATGTACTCTATATATGTCAGATTTCGATAATTTAAAATACCAGTCATAAACCAGCAGTTACCGTGAATTGAATAAACACTGTAATCGTAATTTGTACCACATGTCTCCATAAACCAGATTTCCATGTCAAGGATAACTCAGTTGTAAATTATTCTCTATTTGTGAATAACTTACTTTGCAAACAATACGATGTGCAGAAGTCATTGAACAATTCAATGAAAATTAGAATATCTTTGTCATGAAGTCATGATGTAGAGATTTAGAATTTGGTAGGTACTCATTCCAGGCTGGAATGGAGTTGATGACTGGGTACTTCGCAGATGGTGTTGTGTTTGTTTCACGAACCGATCTTGATTTTTTCTGTATTTTGTTTTAAGCCATTGATGTAATTTCTGGAATGTCACTGACTTAACAAGGAGTTAAAACACCTCATTTTTTTAACTCACTCTTTGCTGATAGAGTCGAAAGAATGCAAATTAATCATAGTATTACTATTTTACTCAGTTTAAAAATACATAGGTCAACCTTGTTAGGTTTATTTTGGTCAGCTTCCCATGTGTAGCTATTAAGTTGCATATAAACGACCTCAACAGATCAGTCAAGTTAGAGTTTGGACCGGTCTTTTCTTAGTTTAATTGAAATCTCAGAGTAGTATGAGAATAAATTTTCCACTAAAGCACCAGTAGGTAAATGACATTTAAATTAAAACATAACATGTATTCTTAATCTCCTATTTCTCGATATCCAGGTGCTTACACGGTAACCATTCTTTTATAAAACGTGAACAAAAAAAAATATTGTCCTGTTCTATGTTATGAACACTTAGCGCCCTCTAGGAGGAACTATCTTGACAGTGGGCTTCCCCGTTCTCTCATATTTAACTTATTGTCAGTTCTGTAAATGCAACCTTTTTAGTATGTGGAAAGAAAATAGTCATTTATTCTTCGTAAAAAAACAAAAATCCATGTTGGCAAAACTGTGTATTTAAGTCAAGAATCAGGACAGTAGACAGACATGTGGTAAATAAATATCCACCTAGCCAAACTAGCTCTAATAAATAAGAGTATTCAAAATTTCGTCAATAACATTTACAGCCTCCTCAAAACCTGTCAAGGACTTACGGTCAAATTATTATCCATTTTGAAATAAGCCTCAAAGTAGGCGTTAATATTTTAGGCCCTTCTTTGGCTTAAAAGTTTTCGAAGTGATAAAAATAGCTTAGGTTCAATATTATATCAAAGGGATTGTAGATATCCACGTGTAGAACAACCACGGTTAGTGTCCAGAATCTTAACCTACGCCTACGCTAGTTAAAATCAAGTCATAATTATTATAAAGAATTTACAGTTATTTTACAAAACTGCAAGTTATGATATTATAATCAATGCAGCTCCTTTATTATTTAGTTTTCGGTTTATTAGGCGTTTGCTGACTTTCTTGCTTTACCAACTATTTGATTGTGTATATTGTAACTTCTCATTTACCACCTTTCTAATAATTAGAAAATGTCTCAGTTCAGACTTTGTCAGTTTCGTAAAATTTATTGATTTTCTTATACACATTGAAAATCAAAATTCTGATAAATTCTATAAAAATATAGGATTACATATGAATATTTAAAATTTTTAAACGTCGGCTAAGCATGATCGTCTGCAAATTTCTAATAAACCTAATTATAAATTATATATTTTCTTTAATATAACGTTTTTATCCTCGAAAGGGTGGTATAAAAGCATTTTGCGAATACTCACTTGTATGTCTAGGATTATTAAGTAGAAATTCCGTTGTACAGTACCTAACTGAATAACGGTGTGTTTAGGCAGCTTTAGAGGGCCAGCACCTTTTAGATTTATCTCATTCATCCGAGTTACCGATAGAAAGACGTGGTCAGAAGCTGTACAAAAAGGGCTAAACAGAGATGCTTAGCACCCATACTTCACCAGATATGTTATTTCAATATAATAGAGACGAGCCTATTGCCATCTACATCTACTAAACTCAAAATTATCCTCGAGATTCCTACGTTATTTAAGCAAATACAGTATTTTTTTTATATATTTTGTAGTACATTCTTAAAGACATTTAAATGGAATGGCCCCGAGTTTCATGCTCGTTCTACTTGCAGTAACTCTATAACACATTTTTAATGATCAAAGCTATAGAATTTAGAATAATTATACTAAAATGTTGTCATTGATCTTTATATAAGAGCAACGTAGATGCTTGAATTCAATAAATGATTTAGACTAGGGCTTTCAAATGCTTTACCAGCGGGACAGTCACTGTTCAGATTTATATAATTAACAACATATATTGGTATGAATAATGAATAGATTAAGATCGTTCGCTAGAAGAGTCAAAACCTCCTGAGGATGCTTCGTGTAGAAGCAAAACGCGTCAAAAATTCTTTCAGTTTGGTGACGTGGCGTTACATCGGCTTAACAGGAAAATTAATTCCGCGGAATTATCACTACATATGTTTTTATACTTTTTAAGTGTTTTCTAAAATAATAGTTAAATTTATTCTTAAAGTATTTTAAAAATATTCGTTATTATTACATACATTTATCATTTCTGGCAGCAAAAAGCTTGGTTTTTTCAATCTCATCATAGATTTTTTTCCAACTTTAACTTGACTCATCATTTTCCTTTATCATCATTCTTTCGTAAAGGTATTTCCATAACGTCACAAATACCAGTACGCTACTAACTAATTAAATATTTATTTTGTATTCTAGCATGACAAAACCGTGACAAAATATTACTTAAATGGCATACCTACAAGTGTTTCAACTAATTACTGAGTAAGTAAATAACACAGTTATTTGTATTATCCATGTGACAACAATCTGCCCAGGAACATAATGTACTGAGTTATAAAAAGAACATGATTTGAAGCAGTGATGACTCTATGGCTAAGTCTCTGCAGATGGTGCTAATAATGCTTCAGCTCTTTGGCAGGCTGGGCCTTAGAGCCTCTGGTTATGGCCTTCGTGGGACTACCTTATACGGGTAGTGTCCATTGAGTTGGCAGTGGCCGGCAGTTTTGCCAAAGCATTTTCGACTTTATGTTCATAGATACAATGGATAGTGTCGCTTCAAAATCATGCATATATGGCCCCATCACCG
Organism: Plagodis pulveraria; assembly: GCA_963890685.1. NCBI lineage: Eukaryota > Metazoa > Arthropoda > Insecta > Lepidoptera > Geometridae > Plagodis > Plagodis pulveraria. The sequence goes on from OY982959.1 coordinate 16,509,308, forward strand.
ATAATTCTTTCATCCCTTAGTATACATTATAGTGATAGATACAAAATCGAAAATGGTTTGACAGTAAAACTGCCGGCCGCTACCACCTAGAACCCAACTGCACAGGCTACAACTGTGTGTAGCCACTCTGCACTGCAGTGTGCGTTTGTACTCTAGTAAGTACTTTCACTACCCTGTGTCTTCTAATTCTTTACGAATCCTTATGTTAATAAGAAGTCTTCTCTCTTCTTTGGTTGTATGAATCCCTGGGTAGAGGGCTTCAGCCATGCTGGGAAGAGGGCGCCAGCCATGAAATGTAATCACCCAGGAATAGCGAATTTCAACGTGGGTTGCAGCTTAAGCGGTAGGTGATAGCGCATATTACGAATGGCCTTCTAGCTAGTTACGTTAGCTCTTTCCGTACTTGAGGTCCTGTAAACTTTTTAAACAAGGTTATCACTATCTGGTCAAGGGCTAAAATGCAATTAAAAATACTATTTTATCTATAGCAAACTGCACACGCAATTTCACACACGTAGACAATGATAGAAAGTAATTGGTGATAGAAAGTATACTGTAAGCTAATCCAGAACTTAACCTATCTAAGTAGTATATTCCAAGATTTGTTCAAACGCTTCCATCAGTTAAGGCGTGAAGATAAGACAAACACACACACACCCTCACACACATACACACATATGTAAAATTAATTCAGCCACCAAGAGTACAAAAACCAAGAGCCTTTGCGGTGGTTCTAAACAGGCTACCTCGATAAGAATCCTTGAGGTCCAAAAAACAGTTTTCATCAAATTGAAATTCAAGCCTAAATCGAAAATGTATGCTTATTAAAATTATGCTTTCAACTCTCAAGTTAAATACTTTCAAAATTAATTTCAAAGTAACACTAACGTGAAAATAAACAAGTCATAGCTCGCACCCTTGTATATGCGAACTGGAAATCTGGACTGGAGTACCTCTTCGTGAATATAAAAGCGTGATAATTTAATTACATATTTTAATCATTTGTAATTTTGGTAACAAATCGTACTTATTATTAGTTTTTTGTAACAATGATTTACAATATTTAATAGAATTGGATTGCTCGTAATGAAGTTGGGTTAGCCGTTCTGAACCAATCAGCAACGTTAAGCAACGACCGCCGCGGTCATGACTTGAATAGATGACCGCTGGTGACATTACTACTGAGCGCTTCCGTGCTTCGGAGGGCATGTGAAGCCGTCGGTCACGGTTGTAGGGCATAGTGGTAGGGCATTTTGCGAATGCCCAGGCGGGCTAGCTACTACCCTCTAGTAAAAAATCTGTCACCAAGCACCTAAGAGTGTGTGGCGGCAGCTGTTCTTGAGTGCCAGTAATTCTAGGTTAGCCTGAACAACATCTTCGACCAAATAATCACTTACCACAGGTGAGATAGTAGTCAAAGGCTAACCTATAAGCCATAAAAAAATTAGAATATCTAAAGGTACTTAGCATTTGTGGAACTCCCAATATACAGGTAGGTTAACTGATAAAGAGATAGTAATATTATTATGGACTCATTTACTTTTTAGAGCAAATGACGTAATCTATGACGACATTACTCGGTATTTTACTTAAGGTATGTTGACGTCAACTTTATTTCTAGGTACTTTGACAACGTAATCTAATGATCATGTTATTCACTCGTTACCTAGCATTGACATCATTATTCTCATATTGAGTGAAACAATATAAGTGTAAGAAATACATTACTTGTAATGGTATGCTTTCTATCACAATCTATTGAGTTGAAATGAAAGACACAGAAACACGTCAAGTTGGTTACTTCAATATCTTAGTTCGCCAACTTACTTCAATCCTTCAATGAACTGGGTAGATGATCCTGTAGTCATGTCGTAAAGATGTCTACAAAAAAAATGTACATAATAATTGTATTAATATTTATAATAGGATTCCTGAAGAAATTAAGGTTATGAACGGTGATTTATTTAAAAATTGAGTATGTGACTGGCTATTATGTAAATGTTTTTATAGTTTAAAAGAGTTTATAGACCTAAGTGACAAAAATACTTTTAAATATTTGCACGCCTGCATGCAGGCAGGATACAAGAACGAATCGCCATAGTGTTTAAACTCTTTTTATGACTATGACGTATTCTTGTAAATAAATTATTGATTTGATTTGATTTGATCCTACCTCCTTTTCCAATGTCAATGTTCCTACACATTATGGGTTCAGTTTTGTGATATTGTTCGGGTGAGTGTGAAATGCTGTCCACTGCAGGCAAAGTCTGCTCACGCTGAAGAGGTGGACAGGAAGCTGCATAAGATCTGACGTATTGTACCTCTTTCGGTTGGTATGTTATCCCTAGTGGAGGGATTTCTTGGTCTATATGGAGAAGCAAAACCAAGGGAATGATTCGTCAAAAAAATGTAAATTGCTTTACTGGGGGTGCAGCCTACCATCCATCAGATACATAACGTTCGAAATATGGTCAAAAGAAACTCAAAATATCTGCACGTTTCAATAATGAAATATGGATTTCAAATAGCCTTGGTCAACTGTAAATTTCTTAATTTGTTTTGTATTAGCACTCAGGTTGGAACAATGAGAACTTGATTGAAGAAGTTTGAAACGCTCGTAGCTTAGTTGGCGTAGCTATTCTTAACTGATCAGCTACGTTAAACAAGCCCACAGCGGTCATGAGTTGGATAGGTGACCGCTAGTGGCATTACAGCTGAGCGTTTCCGTGCTAGATATGTTACTTTAATTGATGATCTTATCAAAGAGGTTGTTCAGGTTATTCAGTTACTGGCTCTCAAATACAGCTCCAAAACAACAGATTTTCTACTTGAGCTAGCCAGGCGGTCATTCACAAAATGCCCTACACCATGCTTTATTGTCTGCCATCGAAAGACACAGGACCGACGGTTTAACTTGCCCGTCGAAAAACGGAAGCGCTCGCGTGAACTACAGCTAGTAATGTCATTAGCGGTCACCCATCTAAGTCAGAACCGCGGCGGACATAAAATAACTTTCCTGATCGGTTAAGAACGGCTAAGCAAACTTCGCTACGAGCGCTTCAAATATCACTTCAGGGTTATCTGGCCAGATGGGCATTCGAAAAATTTCCAACCACCACACATATGCATTTTAAGGGGTGGTATGAGGTTCCTAAGCCTTTACAAAATATATACGGTACAAACAATACAAATTAATAACTAATTCAGAGGATTAAGTTGTTGTTAGAAGATATGGTGCTTTTAAAACAAATAAAATACAAACTCGTAAATACAGACACTCACACACACGTTTTTAATATATGTGATTCCACGCGACGTCGGAGGTGGAAGCTAGTTTATATCTTTACTCCTTACTAAATATAATAAAGAGGAAAAATTTGTATTTTTATATGTACAGAATAAACTAAAAACTACTGGACCGATTTGAAAAATTCTTTCACTATTAGAATCCTACATGATCCCTGATGAATACAGGCTATAGAATATTTTCGAAAACTTAGGGACCTGTATGAAAACTTCGACTATGTAACCCAAACTAAAAAAACCGTTATATCGCGTAATTTTTTGACGATAGAGCAATGTGATGTACTACAATTTTATACAGGGCATCAATATCTACAAAAAAGTCCGCATCATATGTCTAACTATTACAGTTATGTCACAATTGCAACTTTTGTTAAACATCCGTGCAAAGACGGGGCGGGCCGCTAGTATAAAATGAATAGTAGTGCAAACTCTCTCTTACGACATCCCGTGGGTGTCGTAAGAGGCGACTAAGGGAAAAATACTGAAAGGTGGGCAGCAGCGCCTTTTAAAGAACTGCCATCCTACACTGCGATCCCCAAGACGCCTACCAAGCGTGGGGATTATGGCAAATACCCCCTAATAGAGGAGGCTATGTTCAGCAGTGGACGATCCAGCTGATACAGTGCAAAAATTCAGCTATCGATAGCAAAGTGTTTATTATTTTACGTCGACTAAGTTATTTTTCCTGTTTTATCTAATAACGGCAAGCGTATCGATAGGTTGAGGCCAACGTCACAGATGCGGTTTCATATCAGTTACACCGATAAGTCAAATTAAAATACCGATAATCTTGTAATCAATAATGGAAAAGGTACCAACTACCCTACAATAGTCACGGTAATTTTTCGTTTTTGTTTTGCAATATAAGATAAGGTATACTGTTATCGATTTAAGTATGTCTTTCGTAAGTATCCATAACATAACCATAATAACATGTGCATATCGATACTGCTATATCTATACTAATAATATAAAGAGGAAAGAGCCGGTTTAATGTATAATATTTAAATATGTGTGAAACTCACGAGAATTTCAATTCAAAAATAAAGAAGAAAGATTTGTTATTTTGTATGTAACGAATAAACATAAAAGCTACTGGACGGATTTTGAAAACATTTTTTACCATTAAAATTCTACATTATCCTTGATGAACATAGAATATTTTCAAAACATAATTTTTTTGCTAAAAATATCCGAAGCTGGGGCGGGCCGCTGGTTATGTTATATATGTTTTTGGCTTTGGTTCTGATTTAGCTCGGCCACCTTAGGAATATGTCCTAGTCCTAAGCCGCCTTGGAAATGCAGTAGTTGGTAGTATACAAGCAACGCAACTTATTGGTATTAGAAGGGTGAAGTTGGTACGAGCCTACTACGCAGTGTAACTTTTTTATTACTGAGAAGCAATACCACACTAATCACATAATGGCATGTTTATTTGGCGCATGGTGGTTTGCATGGTGGTAAAGTATTTTGCTAATGCTTGCCTGGATAGCTCCCACCCTCAAGTAGAAAATATGTTACCAAGCTGGTGCTTACTAGACATACCGTTTGGTAACGTCCCCACCCCACACAAACGCAGATGTTCATTCCTGGTTTTTAGTTGATATACCAATACCCACTACCAGGGATGAGCATCTATGTTTGTGTGGGGTGGAGAAGTCTGCCCGGAGAGTCCCACAGAACCACGCGGCTTTTTCTCGAGAACTGCGTGGTACATAAGGCTCACGTAAGCGTTGGATGGCAGCGGTAGACCCCACTCTACCCCTCACAAACACAGATTCTTTGATAATAAAGCTTTATCAGCGAGGCAAATTTTATCGAAATCCGTTCTACAGTTGTGCCTAACATGTGCGTATTTAGTGTACATTCTGAGGATGAAGCGAAGATGTCAGCTGCTCCTCAATTACATAGGACTTACATAGGTCTTTATATCATACATCTAAATGGTGACAGTGGTCTTGCTCGAACAAAAATTTGTCCAAAATATTAAATCTACGGAGGAACATTGTAACCCATTATCGAGCTGGTTGTTGCAGTACCTGCAGAAATAAATAAGATGTTCGTATTAAAAAACGTAATAATCGGAAGGAGTTTAAAATTATCTCTACGATAGGGGCCTACAAAATAAATAAATAAATGTGTAGTACAAAAAAATCATGACTGCAAGGCTAACCCACTGGTTCAACTCAACTTCTGTTCAACCTTCAACAGTAGGTTCGTGTTTCGAATGCCGCCTCAGGCTTGAGCTCCATCACATGGTGGTAAAGTATTTTGCTAATGCCTGCCCGGACAGCTCCCACCCTCAAGTAGAAAATCTCTCTTCAAGCACCTAACAGTGTGAACCCGCAGAAGTCCTTGATAGTCAGTAATTAAAGGTTATGCCTGCCCTACCTTCATCCAAATTCTAACTTGTCTACAGGTGAGATTATGGTCAATGTCTTAACTATTAGCAATAAAAAATATATTCAATATATAAAATGATGATATGAGAATCCAAAGAAAGCTTTTGCCGAATTATTCTTGATCAGATTGTGGGCAACAAAACCTCTACAACAGTGCATTTCACTATTTTTCACCCCAGAGGAAGGGAAATAGCAACTTAGTGTCAAACTATAAATGGACTACGCCTATATAATTATATCTGTTTTTGGTTTGAATTCTTTGTTTAGTAATAACTTCTCTAGATATAAATATATATATATATATATATAAGTCGTATGATATCGGTTCAAATTTGTTTTTAACAATAATTTAACAACTAGGCAGAGTAACAACTCTAGAGATCTAGATCCTTATTAATGTTTTTGGTATAAATAACGTACTTAAGGACTTTTGTAGCATTGTGTCCATTAGTAAGTATCAGCGTCGTATTTAACCGTTTTTTTTATGCCTGATAGTTTAGCCTTTGACCACCCTGATGGTAAGTGTTGATGTGATCAAAGATGTTCAGGCTAACCTCGAAGTACTGGCTCTCAAGAACTTCTGCCGGAACACACAGTTAGAGGCTTGGTGACAGATTTTCTACTTGAAGGTGGTAGCTAGCCAGGCGGGTATTAGCAAAATGCCCTACCACCATGCAAATAAATTTGGTCGCTTTAGGATCTGGAGATCTTGAGTGTGACCACGGATTACATATTTAGTACGTAATTCGGTTTATCGAAGAAATTTCAATAGCAGTCTGGAACTGTTATGCATGATGGAAGGGTATTTTGCGAAGCTGGCCTGGCTGGCTACTTCTCTCAAGTAGAAACTCTTTCAAGTTCCTAACGGTTTATTCCGGCAGCTGTTCTTGAGCGCCAGTACGTAATTCAATTTTTTTTATTTACTATATATTTACTTCAAAATGACTTCTCCTTAACTGATTCGAAGCAAAGACAAAATAACGAAATGATGACCATTAATGCAGACGTAAACTACGCTAATCGCTATCCCCATGATGACCAGAGAGATGCTTTTTCACGCTCCGCTAGAAAGATCCAGCGCAAGTTGCAAGGAAAAACATATGCCGGCAGAACGTTCCACAATTTCATTGCACGACGTAGGTAGGAACTGCCAATCTTTTTGGTTCAACCTATTCAACTTCCTTGACCACATCATCATTTACAAACAGACTACAAATAACAATACATATTTTATTTGTACTCAACAGATGAGATATTGATTAAATGCTAGAATCCGTATAAAAAGTGTACAGTAGATCTCAATAGGCTCAAATTTCGGCAGATACGTTCGGTGTGATGTTATATAGGGCTCGCCTGTCGCCATATACCAGGCAAAGAGTTAGATTTTGGACTGATACGTTTTTTTACAGCTGATAGGGCTCTTCACCACTATCTCACCTGTTGGTAGGTGAGATGTGGTCAAGGATGATAAGTGGACTACGCCTACAATTACTGGCTCTCGAGGAATGCTGTCGGGACACTGTTAGGTGCTTGGAGACATATTTTATTTATTTATTTACTTTTTTATAACGCTTGCCAAGGGTGACTATTATGGCAAAACAGCGCAATGGCTGTTGATGTTAAACATAAGTAGCTTAATTAATTTTACACCACTTGACCAACGAGCTAATCACAAAACTTCTGAAACTGCACTGACTGTTGTTATGCATATGTTTGCATTCCGAATGATGATTACTCACACACCCATTTTTATATTTTCCCAAATGAGTCATTGTTTTACTTAGAATATCCATTCCGGGAGTAAAGATCGTCACGTTTATTCAATCATCGTAGAGGTCATTCATCCGTCCTGTTCGACCCTTCTATTTTTAATATTTACCTCTACCTTAATTACTGATCCAATTGTTTTGTTTATGCTACTGTGAAATCATTTTGAGTTAGAACGCGTTTTGTTAAAACTAAAATAATTAATATATTTCAAAAATGTATTAAATTTAATGATTTTTAGTCTTGAACTGGATCGCTTGGAGCGCGTGCGCTCAATGAATCAAGGCCTACTGAAGATGATTCCTGTAGAATAGACACACATTAAAAAAACACAGTTCCAGATGGCCTACGCAAACGATAAGCATCATAATGTTTTTTATGTAAAGTCACTACATATGCACCTTCACATTAAATATTAATTATTAATTGTCTTTTTGTAATGGATTTTTGTGTATTTTTAATGTTTCATAAATTATTTTTGAAACATTTGTTACATAATTTTTTTTTATGTTATTGTGACGGATCAAGCACGAGGCCCACCTGATGTTAAGCGGACTAACCTCTGTCTATAACAGAAACTTAATTAACACTCTGTTATAGACCAACCTCTGTCTATAACAGAAACATTTCGTCATAAGTCACGAATTGCACAGCGCCCGTCACTTTGAGACATAGTTGTTAAGTCTCATGTGCCTGTAATTTCACTGGCTCTCAAGGACTGTTGCCGGAACACACCTTTAGGTGCTTGGCGACAGATTTTCTACTTGAGGGTCGTCGCTGAGCCATCACTGCTTCAAAAATATACTATAATATAAATTATATATATAAATTTCTGAAAAGTATGGCCTGAATATTTACTAAATTACGTTATAATGAGTTTTACCTAATAATGAGCGTTTGTTTTGTTTATAAAATATATTGAGCTACCTCAGATGTCTCTCATGTCGGTTCTTGGTAGATAGGCATAACTCTCAAGTAGAAAATCTGTCGTCAAGCAATTAAAGGTATTCCAAAGGTCTATTATTGGTGTGGACAAGGACAAAATCTCATACCTACAATAATACAATCATCTGATGGAGAGGCGAAGGTATTTCATGGTCCTGGGTTGATCCTCTGGCTAGCTACCACCCTAAATTAGAAAATATGTCGCCAAGCACCTGATGGTGTGTTCTGGCAGAAATTCTTAGTTAGCTTGAACAACATCTTCGACCGCATAATCAGGTGAGATAGTGGTCAAAGGCTTGCCTATTAGCATTTAATTTCGATCAATAAGGGTAAAGAGTTTGATGAGATTTTGTAATGTAATCCGCATAGCAGGCGTTATTGCAAACCTAACAATATTAAAAAGGTAAAGAGCTCTGTTGTGCGCCCATTGTGCAACAAAACCCTGAATCATTTTATTTTGTTATGTGAGGCGGCAGTCCGCCCACCTCCTCCTTCTCCGAAGTGGGGTCGCTGGTGGAGAGTTAGGGGATTCTTCACCAGTATGCATGGCCCCACAGGTTTGGGGGATGGCCTTGGTGAGCAAAGTCACCACTCCACAGGCGCAGAGGCCCGACGGAATTCGGGCCTACTACCGGGGCAAGATGGTGAATGGTTTAATGTGAACATTTCTATAAAAATATCAACATTGTAGATTTTGTAGTACATAAATAAAATGACCCTGAAACGTAAAGATAGATAAGCAGAAGATAAAAACGCTAAAACTACGAATAGTGCAACTTTTTGTATTTCCTCTTAACCCTCTCGCTCGCGCTATGTCATTATGCAATGTGACACTTTGCCACCAGAGGTCATGGCGGACTAAGAAATAAAATTATCTAGTTTTACATTCTACGCCATATGTTTTGATCCACAAAACCAATTCAAATAAAATAAAGAGGAAAATATCAATTGATAATTACTTTATCACGATGATATATACTAAGATTTAGCTTTTTTATCTATGACAGGAAAATATCTCTCCAAAACCAAGACACTATGAAAAATTATGCACTCACCATAGAAAATGTGTGACTAATCGACTTATGTATGGTTATTTTATAAATGTACCTGTATCTATATAAATGAGACTATATGTTTTGCTAAACTGCATCTTTAGTTTTTTGGTTTTACTCAACATTTTCTAATAAAATAGGATTGAAGTCATTGTTAGCGCATACGTATATTATGTTCAAGCTCACCTGATCGTGTAAATTTATAACCTGATAAAAACATGCTCCTGAAGAATTTTGAAATAAAAGCCTGTATTATTTATGAATACATTTATTTCTTTCATCGAAACTTTCACTAGATCTCATAAATTTCATCAAATTTCTTTCAAATTCACTAATCACGACTATTAGTATTTACCATACATTGGAAGTACTACTATGAAGTAAAATGGCATCCTTTGACCAAATAAAACAAGTGGAATCTTATAAAACTTATATTTATTGCTTTCTAGATCTCTTACTAAATTACCTTAGTGTAAAAAACGGAATAAAATATTTTTTTAGAATCTTGCAAATATTTGTATGAAAATTATATTACTAATAGTGATGTTACTGTTATCGGTTACATTGTCGATAAAAAAATCCGATGTATCTACTATGTAAGCGTTTTTTGCCAATAAAAGTTATTTTTGTGGCAAATTATGTGATTGACAGTTAATTAATTAAGTTACATGTTAATTCGACTTATGAAGCAATGATTGCTAAGCGGTAATGGTTATCGACTACCGCATGGAGTACGATGGTTCATATCCCTGCGAGTTGCTTTAAGTTTCACTGCATTGTGGCAGGGCATTTTATGAAAGGTTAACTACAATCCTGTAGTAGAAAATCTGTCGCCAAGCACCTAACTCCAGACCTAAAGTCTATTCTATTACAATGTTCCGGCAGTGGACCTAAAGATCAACTTTCCATTATAGGCTTAGCCTGAACAACGTATTCGACCTCATATTGATCCAAAAAGCTGTGATGGTAATCAAAGGCTTGCTTTTCATGCAAGTTAAAATACGTGTTACATTGGAAGCAATACAATTTTGTCAGTTTATTTGATATAGGCGTAAAACTTCAGAATTCGTAAAGGGCCAAGTTGAATATTTAGTAAATGTCTGAGTATTGTATTTTTTTGTTCCCAATTTCATTTGTAAAATAGACCGTGTACCCTTTTTTTGTTTATATTACTTTACATTGTAATCTGTACCTTCTGTGAAATTGATTTTCTGCTACTAGGAACATTCGCATGACGTTCAGACGTGCAAACACTTTTTTTTCTTTTCTTATAACTATGTATGCAATAATACATGCACAAGTTTTATTTATAGACATGCAGTGGGGGTTACAGAAAAATACTTATTTTATCATTTACCGCACCGTACGCCAAAGTCATGTAATCCCAACACTAAACAGAACACTAATTTGAATCACAAACTGTTTGAGTTAACAACGACGTACCTACAAACGTTGTCATCTGAAATGTAAATATATTTCAGGTATATCTAGGTAAAATACAGAGATACCGTAAATTAGCCCAAACTGTATTTTCGACATTATAACTTCAGCTCCATCACATTGTCAGGGTTGTATCACATGGTTTTGTAAAACACATGTAAATAATAAATAGGGTTTTATATGCTGCGTAGAGTGATGTTGAAACCTATACATTGAGTTCTGTGCACTAGCGTAAATTTTATTCTATTCTGGCATTATAAAATATGACAGAAATCCTGTCTACTTGCATATTAATACAAGTCAGCATTAAGAGATACAGTATATAAGATAAGTATACATTCGCCATCTGTTATTGACTAAATGGTTTTGTCTGTTCTATAACAATTTTCTGAATCGTCATACGATATCTAATAAAAAACCTAGTACTTTTATGACAAATCCAAAAAAGTACAAGCATGTTCAATAACAAAAGTGTGTTTCCTGAAATCTGCTTCTCAGCCCTGCAACGGTAGATTCTAAAGAGATATAGAGGGAATTAATACAATCAAACATACATCTGGCAACACAATGAGACAAGGTTAACGGCTCTCGCGTATTTTCCATTTATAGTCCGTTTGCATATCAACCAACACTCGAAATTGCAGTTGTATTTTAGGAGAAGAAAGCTATGATTGCATGGTATGATACTCTTTGAAACAACCTCCAATACAAATATAGGGAACATTACAGTCCGGACATTCGTATTTCGTACACCAATGTGGTCTTAAACCCCAGTGTGTACACCAAATACATTTTCGTCATCCCAGGTTCGTTCTGCGGGCAACTTTTTCACTAATCGCGTCGGTGACTTCAATTCGGTGAAGAAAATGCCATCCCGTGAGGCGCTCTAGAGGAAGCAGATTAGCACGAGAATGCATACGTAAAGAGGTACCTTCACGCTGAGATTATGGTGCTTATCAATGATAGGTTTCACTAAGGTTAGCCGAAACAGAAAATAATCAATGAGAGTCTGAAAACCTTTAAAGAATAATGCGCGCATTTTGTATGGTTATATTTATAATATTTTTGAAAAGTTTCTTTTTACATTTGATGCACTGTTTCCTTTCAAGCATTCAAAAACATTTTCCGTGCAAACAGTTTAATTGAGTAACAAACACTTATCTCACAAAAATACTATTGCATAGTAATTAAATAACTTTAATGGTAACTTTAAACTTTTATTTTTTTCATGATCTTCTTTCTTCTCATGTTCTTGGTCGCTAAGTTATCTGTAATATAAAAATCATATATGTCTGTATGTACACATAGTAGCTAGCAAGTAGGCATATGGCTTGATCCCACTGAGTAAAAAAAAATGCGTTTTACTGAAACGGGATACAGAAATCCATTCTGGTATACCACGATAAAGTGTCACTTGTTCATCATCCTACTAAAGGCAAGCCCTGTACAAAAAACTACTAACAGGCAAATAGTGGAATGAATTACCAGATAAACTCATTTCTTTATTAATAATTTTAGCAGAGCAATTTTGGAGTGCGTTTCAATTTGTGCAAATCGTACCAATAGCACGCTCAGAGTTGGTCCGATTTGTATGAAGGGCACCAAACCCAAACCAAATTTGCATGACTGATAAGTGTGATATTATCGATGACGTCACCACTCAGCGCTGACAGTACTCACGGCCCCACGGATGTGCACCGTGAGCACTCCATGTCATTAAACGCTCTTAGCACATTTTGGACCAAGCATTGGCATACTTTCAATTCTGTGGCTTAACTGTCACAACAAATGACAAGTAAAAATAAAAAATCTAACACCCTTGATAGCTGTTGTTTTACAGTTCGTATTATATATCTCAAGTACGCTATAACATTATAAGATTACAAATGAATGTGAGGAAAAATTATAGTCATGCGCGGGATTCGAACCCGCGTCATCTACCCTATAGCTAGATGCTCTGGCCGAATGAGCTAACATGACAATGACTCATAACTCTATTTTTTTACTGTTCGACACTTTTGAGTTCTGTGTCGTAGTACGTAGTAAAAGACAATGCCTACTCCGAGCTAAGAACGCCAGCCGCGGCAACACTGGACCGCGCCGGGCTACCTTTGAATAGAGTTTTGAATATTTACATCGAGCAAAGTAATAAAAAATATGAAATAATACATTACAGGCACATGGGACTTTTAACATCAGGTGGCCCTCGTGCTTATTCCGTCATATACACATAAAAAAAAAACAAAATAAAGTATGAAAAAAATTTTTCCTCACAAAATGTTTGTTAGGACTAGCAGAAGTCAACTCTAAGAGGTTGTTAGCATTTTACCAATAACCCTGTATATAGGTATTAAAATTTATTTTGCATAATTATCACCCAGAAAAACCTTCAACCTAACAAAGCATTTTTCATTTTACAAAAAAAATGTGTCAAAATCGTATAAAAATAACCGCAAACTTGCATTACAGCTCATTTTTCTGTGGCAATTTGGCAGTTTGATAGCTTAACAATTAGAGAAATGTATTAGTAGGAGTAAAAATTTACCTGTAAATATGGTACCTGTGTATCAATAGGTTCATCGCAACGTTTTAGTCATCGTCTCTTAAAATTATACGGGGTGGACTCCATCATATTGTCACGTGGATACAGTGAAAGATAAACGCTGAAGATTGGAACTTCTGAAACAGAAGTCAATTATTATGAACATAGCATAACACTAAGAGATCTTTTTTTTTTACGATTTCAAGTACTATCACAAGCTTTGCAATAACATCCCGTTTAGAAATTTCGTTGTAAAAATACCTACGCTAATTATTTATATATACAAATATAATTAGCGTAGGTATTATATATGTATATATATATACATATATACAAAAGTATATGTTTTTACAAAAATAATCGAACTTTGTGGTTGGTAGAGCATAAAACCAAAGATAGTTATGACATTGCCATTAAAACTCACCGATCAATGTAAATATCGATAAAGTATTATCGACAATGTCACAGCGCTCTTCAAAAATTACACTGGCATATGGTGACTAGCTCAATAGCAAACGGGCTCGTTTCGAATTTGCATTTTAGTATGAAAACTCAAACTTTACGACAAATGTTAGATTAATAACGCATACAAGGAGAAATTAGGTACTTACTCGTAATTATAACAACCAATGGCACTATGTCAGTCACTGTTGAAACACGAATCAACAATGCTAGTCAAGTAAATAATTATTGTTTTTACCGAAAACTGTTACTTATTCAGCACTATGTTATTTCTTTTACGCACTTATTATCTGTATGAATATCCATAGAACTACGTAAAACATTATTTTACGCATATTTATGTAAAACTGTCACCATAACACTTTTTTTCAGATTTCGTTTTTCGCGCGCAAACCGAATGAAAGCATAAATATGTTTTCATATTCATTCAGTTCGTTCTCTCTGACTATAATAGATTTTGTTCTCATTGAACCGTCGAAATAAAGCGCGTTTCACACGCTACAATTTGTCCATAGACAATAACACACAATTTAGTTGTATTATTGAACAAAACATATAAATTCAATAGGTGAGCATGAAACCACACATGTGTGGTCATTTTGACTTTATGCACTTTTCAATACAACCACACATGTGTGGTTAAATTGCTGCAACGGTTAAGTCTTTATTTAATACATGGACATACTGAACTAGAGCACGTTATTATTGGAAAAAAGATATTATTTTCATTAAAACTACCCTTCACTTGCGGTTTCAGCGACATAGTTATTGATGATAATGATCAAGAGTCTATGTTGCAAGTTTCATCCAAATAAATTTAGCCGTTTCAGCGTGAATTAATAACATAAACACTCACATCCTTACAAACTTTCGCCTATATAAAATAAGTGTGATTCAGGTGACACTTTACTGAACGGCAAGCTCATAATGCCCAAAACCGGTATCAGAAACCAGCAATAAGTGTTTCACTTTCTTATCACTATCAGTAACGGAAGTGATCTCTCACCGGAAGTCGGTCCCCGCAGGTCATGGAACTCGAACTGCGGTTCTTACACTAAACTAGGTAATAGCAGTACGTAAAGTCGCGAGAATCTTCTATTCTTTGCTGCTGAGATAATGTGTTATATTAAAATATCATTATCATCTTCCTATTCATAACCTACTCACGTTATGTCGGTACAATATTTCTTCTTTTAGAACACAAAGGAGTTGTCCTTGTATACGGACTTATGGAGTGCAATAGGATAGTTTAAAAATAATATTTTTCTTAATGTAATTGTGAGACGAAGCGCACCTGGTGTCAAACGGTAACCTCGCCTATGTTCAGTCTCATGCGCCTCTAGTTTACCGGCGGCGCCCATATCCTTCAAATTGGAACACAATAATAGGAAAATTATTGCTTGCCGGTAGAAATACGAATGAATGGCCGCTTGCCCGGCGGTATAGTAAAGTAAAATAAAGGTATCATGACATTTTGTTTACCGTACGTTTTTTACTTACGTGTTACGTATTTTTCCTTAAGTTGCCTTTTACAATTTGCAATAAAAGAATAGCCTCTAATTCTCGTCAACGTAAATAGGTTGTTGCTATGTACATTATCAGATCATCTGAAAGGTAAACAAAAATTCTCGGCTGGTTACTATCTTAATGCCGGCGTCATCTAAAAAGGTTATTATTATTTAAACCTCTAAGCGGGAATACTATATACCAATAATTATTCCCTGTATCTTCCTTTTATGTTTTTCCAAGTGAGATTTGACGACAGGCGTGCGATTGGACATAAAACCAAAGCCACATCATTCCACAACAAGTTCGGATCATTCTATTTTCATCTAGGGTATTTTATAACATAATGTATAACGACGAGACAAAGGCACAAAAATTATGATTTGACTTTTTCTTTTTATTAATTATATACTTTTTGGAACATTATAGGTAATTCGATTGTTGTACAATATTATAATTTATTGGGGTAGTTAATAAAATACAATAAAAAACACATAAAAGCCATAACGTCCAACTTTGAACAAAGGACAGAACATATAAAATATATGAACATCTTTTATGTATAGCTAGTTTTCTTATACAAATTAAATCATTGAACAATAAAAAAACGTCTCCTTTATAAGGGAGAATTTCCCATAATCCCCACGCTTGGCAAGCATCTTGAAAACGCACTGTAATATGGTATTCCTGCATAAGGCGATATCTCACCTGCCCACCTTCCGCTATTTCCCTGGTTGTAAGAAACATCTCCGGTAAAAACGCATGTATGTACACGAAATTGTCTGAAACTAGAGTACTGTTTGATGATATACCTTGTTGCTAAAAAGATGTCATTTGCAAGTTGCCTCAATACATACAGAATGACAACGTTAAAGGCACGCCTAGCATTGAATAAGCGAAATGACATTGCGATTGTTCGCGTCCTATATTCGTAATTAGATTAAAACTCTTGATTTAATATGTGGCTATGTCGGTTAATCATTTAGTTACAGCTGTTATTGGTGTATTTAGTCATAAGATATATTGCACAAAGATAGTAATAACATACAAAGTAGATTTTTAAATAATATCAAATTTATACAGTTTCCAGCTTTACCATTGCGCATTGTAGATAATTATTACAATAGAAATGGACTAATATAAGGATTGTACTAATTTATCTGTTATATGTCGCAAATGGTAACTAAAGGAAAAATATACACTGGGTGAGCCGCATGCCACTACTGACGTCGTCGTAGTAAGTGTTGCTGTACAATTACTAATTTTAAGGGATACCTGTTTGTATCCTTTCAAGGATGTAAAGGCCCGATGATGTCGTTATAATGATCGCTGAAATTAATTAAGTATCAAGGCTTCAGAAACGCAAGTTGTGAACTATATACTAGCATAGTCTTTACTGTTTTGCATGTGATTGTGACGGAACAAGCACTAGGCCTACCTGATGTTAAGCGGACTAACCTCTGCCTATAGCAGACGCAATTCGTCACAAGTAACGAATTGCACTGCACCCGTCTGTTAAGTCTCAAGTGGCTGTAATTTTAAAGAACTGCTGCCGGAATACTGTTAGTTGTTTGGCGACAGATTTTTAAATATGAACTGGTTCTGAAGTACAGCGGCCAAAACACCATCAAGCTTGGCCGCAGATCTTCTACTTGATAGACATGCCGAAAGGCATTCGCTCAGTGCCCTATCACTATGAAAATGTACATATATGTAAAAATTATGCAATAATTTCAGTACCTACACGATACTAAATAAAAATTATTTCTGTAATTCCTGAACACTAGTCGTAGGACTGGTTTGACATTATTTTTTATTAAATCAACTTCAACATGACTGAGGGGCCATCGTGAATCTGACCTATATGCATACAAATTGTTATGATGTCTTAGCTAGGAATATATTAATTTGAGTAAAATAGGACTTTGATACTTTTGTTATTTACTGGAAAATCTGAAAAAGTCTTTCGTAAGAGGTCGCATTATCTTCTAGTTATTTTGCCAATGTATCAAGAGTAAGTAATAAAATATGATGTAACATTGTTGGTCAAATTTACAATTTAATAATTTTGGAGCTCTTAAATTGATAAAATTTTATGTATAACATATTTTGCAGTGGAACCAGAACTTCTTTTGGATATATATTATCTTTTACGCATTTCTATATAATAGTTAAGTAAAAAGTATAATTAATGTATGATTTCTATAAAATATTTTTTTAATAAGGATTAATACCTATCCTTGGGTTGGAGGTCGCAAAAGGTGACTAAAGGGAAAAATGCGTAAAATAAGCAGTATGCCTACTGACTACTCATATTAGCATGAGTAGAGTTTTGATGTCCATTGAGCGCAGAATTACAATACATATAGAAAGAAGAGTATATTCTGTAAGGTTGTATAACTTTAGCACGTTATCATCCTCAGTAACTGGAAGGTATTACAACTTATAAGACAAAAATTTTATCGTCGTTTGTTTTGTAAAGGAAAACATATTGTACCGACCCTATACATGTGTGGGATAAGGGTATAAATAAGATGGTGTTTTTAGACTAGTCTTGTCAAAAAACGTTACATATATAAATTTAAGCAGAATTTAACACGTTGTGGGTACCTACAATTGGCGGACTTATTGCTAAAGGTCATCAGAATGTCTAAAAGAGAAGAACTAAGATACTGCATTGGACAGTTGTGTTAAGAACATACATTGGTCGTCTAGGTACCGTGTATATATTATTAACATTGACACCTATTTACGCCTATGTTCGCAATGGTAATTAATGATAAGAATGTATTTATAGAAACTATTAATCGTGACCTGCTGAGAGAGTTCATAAAGTTTAAATAATTACTCTCCTTCTGTCACATCAATTTCATTATGATAATCAATAATGATGATCTAGTATTGAACTTTCGTTTCTTTCCTTAGCCAATCCGGATTTATATACTTTACCGTTGTCTATGACTTCAGACATTGCATTAAATCTAATCGACTATTATTTACGTAGTATAAAACAATCAAACATAATATTCAGTTAGCACGGGGCGTCGACCGGCGGCGCCGAGCGGCCGCGTCCCCGACCTTATTACTGCGCCTCTTGCGGCCCACGGTAACCTCGATGGCCATCGATTCCTACAATCCGTTCCATTTACCAGGCATTACTGTTTTTATATAGGGTGGGTATTTGACACGCAGCAGTAGGGGCAGCTACTACGTATGTGGTAGCGATGAGATCAGATGAGCTGCATGTTACTGCTACCGTATATTGGCGAATCATAAGTTTGATATACTGATTTAAAACTACAGTGCGCTTTCCATACATATATACTTACATAGTTTCGTGTAAGCTAGATGAAATTTTACACGTATTTCCATAATTTTATGTTACTCGTCTTTTTCTTATTTGTTATATCTCGAAGTGTTAAATTAGGATTCCTATTACTAAACGACTGTACTAAACAATTTTGAAAATACTTAAATTAAGAAAGGTAAAATATAGATAATTATACTAGTGAATTTGATAATAAAAGTTTCAGAGAAAATGCTACGGTCAAGGAGATAAAAATCTAGATTAAAAATGTTTTTATTTTATAGATTATTTTGTAAAAATAAACGTCACTTCTAACAAACGTTCAGCTGGCCCAAGTAGTTATTTAAGTATAAATCGTTCATTATTATTTCTAACTATTTAGCATTCGTTGTTTCATAACCTTAATTGAAATTGCGAAGTGATTCCAAAAATATACTTCCAAATACAACTGAATTGAACTGACAAGAAATATATATATGGTTTTAAATAAGAAACAATTAGAAATTAAAATGACGTCACATAACCTCTCACTCGCACTGTAGTGATTTCTATAGGGTGCGTACCATTTGAGTGAGATTCGCCAAAAACGCTAAAAACGATCTCACTCCCAATAAGTTTTCCACATGGGTCTTGGCGTTATTTTCGCCTTAAACGCTACATCTAATGTCAAAAGTGACAGAAGTGGCAAATTTTAGTGGCATTCTTAGCGTTCTTATCCAAAAATGGAACGGGGATGACAGTTACAAACGATCACGTGATCACAACCACAGACGCAGAATGTGATCAAAATTATCGAAAATAACGTTCTTAGCGACTAATGGAACATACCCATAGTGTGCGTGTGAGAGATTTAGCGGCGCCATTTTAGTTTCCATTTGTTTTTTTAACAAACCTGGTTATTTACGCGATTTCAACTGTTTAAAGTTGTTTAATTAATATGCGTAATAATCGCGAAAACCTAAGACATTTTGAATTATGTTCAATGGTTTTTTTTTTTTTCATATTACAATTTATATTAACATATGCATAAACATGGTCGTTCTGGAGTATAGATAATTTGCACCCTCAGTTGAGATTTAGACATGAAACTAAACGCTACACGACTGTAAATTATATAAAGTCTTTGTAGGATATAGATATATTAAAGATATATATTTCTAATAATATATGTATAGATTCATATATTTGTCGAAGTTAGTTTGCTACGAGACTGGCAACACTTTATTAACGTTGTTCTAGTCTTTGGTCGCTACTAGTCTATAGTCATTTGAGATACTGTGACTCAGCCTTAGAAGTTTACGTCACAAGACACGGCGGTGGGCTCGGCAGTCTGTTACCGACCTCCGAAGGCGACACAGCTGAAATCGAATCTATATTAAGTGCATATAGTGTAAGTGCTGACAGTGATGAGAACCGTGGTGAATAACAACCACTACAGTCTTGATACATATACAGCCAATTTTCGCCAAAAAATCAGTGCGCTGCTACTTTTATATCAATATCAAAATCTATCACAAAGTAGAGCACTCCTTAAAAAGGTCGCGAACTAGCGTACAGGCCCTATGACCGCCAAAACCACGCACGCACTGCGAGTTGGCTTCAGTGTTTCTTGTTTGATTCACGGCAAATAGGTGAATCCATGGGGGTGCGGATAGAATGAATATACCTAATAACATAATTCGTTATATGTAATATGAGTTTTTAAACTGTCACGGTCATTAACACTATAATTATATGAAATATCGAGAGCTCAAAAGTAATAAAAAACACGGTAAATATCCCGTTTGTTATAATAATTATGTCGTTATATGTAGTTAAGAATGTCAACGCCATATCATACATACACTATGGTACTCGTAATATTATGTTCAAAAGATAAAAATGTATAAAGATAGACGAAGGATAGGACTCCCCATTATTATCTATTTAAACACATATATGTGTGTAAGTAACACTTATGTACCTATATACATACACGTAACTATATTGCATTTAAAAATGTTTTTCAGGATAATTAGTAACGCCGATAATACTTACATTTTCAATTGATGTAATAGGATAATTACATTAAAATATTCCATCCTTGATTTGATGTTAATCCACCGCCAAGAAAGTTTTTTACATCACCAAAGGTATACATTTCAACGTTTTTTCGTAGTATAATATAGTATATAGTACAGTACTCGTATAAGTAAGTGTCCTTACTGCTTACCTCATTTACAGCTTTAACCCTGTATACTAAGTAAATATAGTGACGAAGTGCTGTAATGAGGCTTCGCTTGTTCTGTGCTTAGGGACAGAGTTTTGAAACATCGAAAAAATCACAATATATTATCAACGACACACTTAGTTATATGTACTTAGTATGTCTGTTTTAAATAACATTATTCATATATTAGCCAGAAGGCGGCTCGTTTGTTGTTAGGCTTCATTGACCTATAACTTACTTGCAGAATAGTGATAAATTTAATCCTGTGCTATCAAATGTTCTATAGAAAGACGGATTTCGCACAAGAAATCATACACACATTTCCCATAGGGGCCCTGAAGTTCTATATAATAATATTTGGCTATTTTGCCTCTACTTTCATGCTTCGTTATGTATTAGATCTGGTCTATGTCCAGAACATCGCCAATATGAGTCAACAAACCATTTTGAAGTCTTCAACTCTCCTTTCTCACTTGCCTTGTGTTTCTGCTTCTGTAATTCCTCTTTCGTTCCTACTTTTAACATGCCAAAACAATATGCAGCCGCTAAGCTCCCTTTTCAAGTTGATTATTCTTATCTTCTATTCTTATGGTTTGATATAAAAGAACTAAACAATTAATCAGAAGTCTCCAAAATAGCTTTCGTATACAAAACTGTTAAGTCAATCAAATACACTTTGGTGTACCTGTATACGACATAAGTATCTATTTATGCATCCTAATGCAGTTCTGTTTTACTAATTTTAGTATCTGCGCAACTGAGATCAAAATAAACAAAACAGTTTGACTACTGCTTTTTGTGCTTTTCCACAAGACGTCGACGGAAAAACACTAAAAATAAATGCGTCAGAGCATGAAACGATCAAATCAAGAGTGATCTCAATCTACTGGACTGACATCAAATAACGTCGACCAGGTAAATATTTAGTGCATTGTGCGTACTTGAATACTTGCCAATAATTGTTGGACTTCGATCGAGTTTGTTAATTTATTATTTAAAGAATTTACCAGGCGTGCGCTATTTTCGGGAAGGGCGTCTTTTCTGGTGCAAGATCGACAGGTCTTACGACCTTGTGTTTCGATTACAAATTATTTTCTTTGTCACTAAACTTCGCTGATTAAAACGCAAGTCATGTGAGTGAAACTGAACGGATTCTTGGCAGAAGAGAATTAGTTCTAAAACGTACGGTCGATTGAAATTAGTAGGTTAACAATCGTACAATTAATGATTCAACGGACGAGAGTCAAGAAAGCGACGTCGTGGTTGCGGGGAAATCGTCACATGAGTTTATTGAATTGTATTAAAGTACACAATGAGTTAGCAAAATCTATGTTTTGGTCTTTTAGTTTCATATCAGATATGTAATCACTAATAAGGTAGGTATCCGACACGAGAACATCCTAACTGACATACATATTACGTGCGGATTTGTTCTTTTCAAATTGATGTGTTCCAAAAGTGGCTCAATTGTTGCAAGGACCATGTAATCGGGATTATGCTTTAATTTGGACCTAAATCCTCAAATAAGGGAGTGATCACCCTACGACGTTTGTATTGAGACTTCTCCATACAAACGTCGTAGGGTGATCACCGCCCAGTTCAACCTTAAGCAATTATTTTAAATTTCAGCGATGCATGCTAACTTAAGTTTTAGTTTATATATAAGTTTGATATTGTGCTGATGGCACACGAGCATACCAACGTACTAACAGTTTTGTGGAAAGATGCTTAGCAGACGTTATAACTAATCTTAGATTTGCTGCTAAAGATTTGATATGAATCTTTGGATTTGGGATGAAATGATAACATTATTTACTTGCCGGAAAAAAAAAATTATTTATTGCAGTGATACTACCGACTACTATCGCAGTAAGTAATGGCACAAGACGTAATAATTCAAATTGTATCGTACCCGTATTACTACTATAAAATCGAATTAATTTATTCAAACCACATTTAATAACTAAATATAACCCATAACTAATAATAAGAAATAATTAAACAATATAAAACAACTATAAATTAATAAAAAAGTAAAAACCCGACTGCAAATTATTAATTTTCTTTAAACGTTTTATCGTTCCATTGAACATAAAACTGCAAGTTATATATATATTTATGGAATAGAATAGTGTTTAAAATAATGTTTTTTATATAACAAAATGGCGTCTAAAATACGCCACTATTATTTATTTATTTGTACGTGTTGATATCTCTTACATTGAAATCGGTTAGATCGTTTAGAAGTTATGGTGAAATAAAGAAACTTACATATTACATTAATGAAACCTGAAAACATTACTCTGCTTTTTTAGTGAGTAGTGTAAAAAAATAAATACACATAAATATACATAGTGACAACTCCGCCTAAATTTCTCCTGCTAAACCGACGTGACTTCAGGGCACCGAATACATCGTGCGCTCGAAGAGTCAAGACCTCATATCAACTCAGTATCCTGAAGGTACTTCATGTATAAAAAAAATATGTATAAAATAAATAGAAAAGTGAAAAATCCCACTACATACTATTTATTTTTGTTTTAAGCGTTTTATTGTTTCATTGAAATTAACATTGCAAGTTATACATATATATATGGATTCGTTTTTTAAAGCCCTTTATTTTGATATCTCACAGGATGAGTTTGGAAGAAAATATTTTTTTTTCATTTATATATGGCGCCTAAAATCCGCCAGTTTTATCATTTTCTAATTTCCTTAGTGTCACTTGCGCTATCAAGACAAATGTAATGATCTCTCATACATTAAAATCGGTATATAAACTCGCAAACATACATACATCATACATACATGAACCCTTTTTTTTTTTTTTATGCTTTATAGGTTAGCCTTTGACCACTATCTCACCTGATGGTAAGTGATGATGTGGTCGAAGATGTTGTTCAGGCTAACCTAGAAGTACTGGCTCTCAAGGACAGCTGCCGGAACACACCGTTAGGTGCTTGGCGACAGATTTTCTACTTGAGGGTGGTAGCTAGCCAGGCGGGCATTCGCAAAATGCCCTACCACCATGCTATAACGACTGCCATCTTAAGACAACAACCGGGACCGACGGCTTAACGTGCCCTCCGAAGCACGGAAACGCTCAGTAGTAATGTCACTAGCGGTCACCCATCCAACTCATGACCGCGCGCGACGTTGCTTAACTTTGCTGATCGGTTAAGAACAGCAAAGTAAACTTCGCTACGAGCGCTTCAAAACCCTGAAAACATAACCCTTTTTGAGCAGTCGTGTAATGACTTTTAATAATTTTATTCAATATTTTTGTACCTCTTTCAATGTATTATATGTTAATTTGATGGTTTAAATTATGAAATCTCATATGCCCCTACCAGAATTTGTATCCCAGCTTCGCATGCAGGTTTACTTCATCTGAGCTGACCTTCTAAATTTTCAATATGTTTATATTAGTTACATTTCTTCGTTGTTCCATAAAGTTAATATCATTTCTACCGCAGAGACAAGTCGACAAGAAAGCAGACTTTCTCTGTAAGCCGATTCTTGCTCCTTGCTACATCACACCTCATTTGATTGCTAAACACCAGTGCCGTATTTAGAATATTATGTTTCTTTGACCTCGATATACCTTTATGTTGTAGTTACTTCAACGTATTTAATAATAAATCAGGGATTACTCGTTGGTCGATTTCGTTAATGTATCTCGAGACCTTGTATCTAAAGGTCAGATTTTTTCAGTGTTTGTTAGAAGTCTGGAACTGTTCCCGATAAACACAATGGGCTCTCTCCTTGTTACAGTGGATCACAAACATACGAGTAGGTTGGTAGAGGTTCGTGCGTCGACAATTTGGGGAAATCAACGAAGTTGGTTGCTTGTAATGACTTTTTCAAAACGTAAATAAGGTCGTCATGGATGGCCTCGATTCTTGCTTTTTATAAAATTATTTATTTTCAATGGTTCAAACGTGACCATTGAAAATCAAACATAAGATTTCGTCAATTTTCATAGAGTTATGACTATATACTAGAAATGGCAAAGGTAAAATGGTATATATTATTATTTTGCTATTCAGATAAATTGTTTAGCAAAACAAGGGTGCTAAGCTACTTAATTGAAAATATAGGTATAACAGATCAGATGATATGCTATAGAAGATATGATGTAGATCCAGATGATATAACAAAAACTAAAATCTGTCGGACATTGATTCTGTGCCACGCAAACTTCTTCGTCTAGTGCCTAGCCATATTTCATAAAAATAAGACATGGTATGATAGTCCACTAAACAATTAGACCACGAGTCCATTTTTTGAAGTTCAGATATTTGAGAGGGGTTTCAGAATTTTTCGGGTATAAGAAATTTGAGAGACTAATATAAAATAATGTGCCGCCCGTTGGGTGACGCGTCGCCCCGTGTCCCGGGCTAGTATTGAAACCCCCTTCTATTCCCGTGTGAGTCTTAAGAGGCGACGGAGGGAAAAATACCAGAACGTGGGCAGCAGTGCCTTCTAAAGAACTCCCATCTTACCCCAAGACTCCTGCCAAGCGGCAAATATTATAGCAACCCTGATTGTCTATTCCCTAATGAGGAAGGTCTTAAAAGAAGATTCAATAGTGGATGTCATGGCTGTTGATGATTATGATGATGATGATGAATATAAAAGACCACGACTCGGAAGTCTTCTTCTAGCCTATTTCATAAATTAATATAGTTATTGATAGTGGGCTAGAGCATTTGGATTGCCTATGAGTCCAAATGCTTTTATTGTAGTAGCTGTTGTGTTGTATATAGTTCGTAGTGTTTTGTTAATAAAGCCATATAGAGATTTCGTGAATAATATTATGTTTTATGACTCAGATTTGAATAAAAATCATTAAATCTTAAGAAATATGTATAAAATGTATCAGCCTACTATTATATTTTAAGATTATCTATTTCTAAACACTTCAATGAAATAACAGGTTCTCTGGTCGAAAGTTAATACAAGAAAGTCATGCTATCATTAAAAAGTTTTGCTGTATCCCACTCGTCAAAAACTCTTCTTTCTATATAGTGGGAAACTAAATCTATGGAAACATTTCCGGGAGTCCATTTCAATGTATCGATGAGTCCGGCACTGCTGAAGGGCCACAGTTTATTGGCCAGTAAACAACCAAGATTTATTACGCTGGTACTAAACACAAACGAAATATGCTTCGAGTTGATAGTTAAACCTGTGCTTTTCCATATGTAGGATAGGAAGAGGGTTAATGGTTTGTTTTGTAAGATGAGCTCCATGTAATTTATTTGAAGGTCAATTAAAGGCCTGCAATAATATTTTGTACAGTCTATGGAAAATTATTTTATGAAACTAATTGGTGAAGTATGTAGGTACTAGCTTGAAGCTATTATTACATTTGTAACTCAGTGAAACAAATCTTTTAAAATAAAGTCAAAATAAAATTCAAAGGCAAGGTAAATAATGTATTGTTCTTATATTGTAGGTGGCTCCATAAAAACATTTCCTTCTGGATTTGATCAATATGGACGCTGCAAATGACCATTTCTATATACTTATAATAAAACTGAAACAGGTCTAACTGAATATCATGTAATAGAATTAGAACTAATAATTGGCCTATGAAACAGCAACTGTGACAAGATCATTCAATTCGATCGAGCGCAGCTCCTTTGATTTTCTCGTTTACAGACAGAGTCAGAAACCTTACGCTGCACTCAAAGACGTGATATAAAAATTACTGGCGACAATGCTGCCGCCAAAATTGAACCGGGTTGGTCACATTAGTCGGAATGTATATTCCGAACGTTGGATGAAGGTCCTAACCCAGTTGATACCTGTAGACGAACTCGCTGCTAAGGCGGTCTCAAAAAGAAATGGCATTGAACACCCACTATTTAAGTGCTTGTTCTGAATTAGCTGTCAGGAGAAGTTGGAGAAGCTCTTGGACTATTAATTGTTTTAACAAGAATAAATAATAATATCCACTGTGTCCCCTGTTGCATTTGTTGTTGTGCCATAGAGAGATAATTTTTTTCGATTACAAATCCAAAATAAAAAAATCGTGGAGAAAGCAGTCATAACAAAGTTCTCAAAATGTTAAAGTTTAAGTGTCTATGGTCTCCACATCACGCTACGAACCAAGAAGAAAGGTAGGTTTCCGAGCGGTTAATACACTAACCAGAAGAATCATGAAGGGTTCATCCCCCTACTAGTGAATCGACAGCATCATGAGAGTTGCGGTGAGTCAATGGATACAAATTTGTAATAGTCATTTATTTTGCCGTTAAATGGGGGAACCCATTAATACTGATATAGGACAAGAATAATCTATATTTAACAGTAGACGTCTTCCGGCTAAAGGTGATGATGTCCTATTTATCCTTTTATACGATTATATCAACTGTCAGTCGTCACTGCGACCTTGTCACCGAGTTTCCACGAGTTAATCTTCCTACGCAAATTTCCAATGATCGAGTCATATATCCAACAATGAAGTACTCGTATCTACGTCAGTTGTCTTATAATTAGACGAATTATCATCTCGATTGGCGTTCGACGAACGTTTAGCCAAGATATTTATGGATTGCGTAAAACGCCTTCGTTGATTTCGGTTATTGCGGAGGTAAAATTTGGCTCATCTCTGTATCTTTTCTGCCAGAATCCAAGATCCAGATGTTATTATTGTAATAAGAACTTCTTTTGTTGGTATAAACCTTGAACACTTGAGTATATGGATACCTAAAGATATGTACATCTGCATTCCTACCAATGTTGAGTCTATGTTTCGGTTGTTGACACCAATATTTAAACAGTTTTAGTCTACTTCAAAATCAAATATCTAACTATTTCAAACTTACCAATACTAGTGTTGTCTTTTACTCCTTTTTTATTGATTTATTTCTTGGTCTTCTTTTACATGCGTTTTGTGCTAAAAGTAATACTCGTATGTTTTCTCCGATTAACTTATCGATTATTACAAATACTTTAAATATTTTACTAGTTCGTACAAGTAAGACTCTTTAACTGACAGCAACACTAATAGCAATGTCTTCTTCAAGGTACATTTTCTACAATACTTGTAGAAAATATACCTTGACGATGAACCTGACGATTCTATAGAACATACAAGATATATTTTCTACAATAGTTGTAGAAAATATAACAAAAATATACCAAACCAAGTATATATATATAAACTAGTCAATATGGTAACAACAACTTTATATACATACGATTCACTTCAATTGACTAAGTCCTATTTGAGCATTTCAATTGTGGATAAGTCCCAACTGTTTTTACATTTTTTTTCGTACCCGCTAATGACACTCCGCCTTCCGTCCGTATGTCACGAGCTTCTAGCTGTTGCAGGCAGACAAAAAAATGTATCTGACATAACAATATTAAAAATGTATAAATATGTTAATTTAAATATGTATAAGAGGCTTATTACAATGACTGTTTATCGTAGGTATCTAATATCCTTCAATCGTTTTTAAGTCTTTCAATAAATTTCAAAGTTTGGCACTATATATCAAATAAAAATATGAGGGTTCTGTTTACATTTCTATGGCAATTAGGCATGAATTTTATGTTCCCTTTTTAATTGTTTACAGCTTTTTATCATATGTATGAACAACCAGTGTGGTGAATGTATTTTGATTAGTGTTTAAAAAAAAATGTGACAACAATACAGCGAAATTTATAGCTGTAATCCAACCGCTGTTCTTGGAGACCAGTTCGTATTCTAGGTTGACCCAGTTAATCATCTTCCACCAAATCATCAGGTAATATTGTAGCAAAATGCTAACATTTCAACAAAAGTAAAATTTTCGTGCCTATTTTATGCAAATAAGCAAATAGTCTCATTATTCGCTACAATTGTACAGTTTAGTTACAGTTGCGCGCATAACGCACGCAGCGCTTGCGCCCGCGCCCGGTCGGAAGGTGAAAGGCGTATCGCTTTCGAATTAGATCGCGTTATATCGACGGTGAAACGCACCGACCGACGCTCTCCAATGTTTACTACTCGGCAACTGTTTACGAGATTTATTTACCTACGTATTAATGAGAGTCTTGTGATATAACAAGCGGAGTCCGTGACAAGTTATGGATTCTTTTTTTTATTACTTAGCTTAGCTTTTGACCACAATGACGATGTGGTCGAAGGTGTTAACGGGCTAAAAATAGAATAACTGGCTTTTAAGGACAGAATCCAGAACACACCGTTAGATGATTGTCGACAGATTTTCTACGTAAGGGTAGTTTCAGAGGGTTCGCAAAATGCCCTTCCACCATTCGCTGAAGCTCAAGCCGGCGGCAGGATTCGGAGCTTGGATCTGCTGCCCGGTAGTCCATAGCTATTGCTGCTGGGCCTACTGCTTCAAAATTGGACACTTATTTATCGATAACTTTTGAAAGCGTGTTGGTACAATTTTTAGTAACAGATCCGTGTTAAAGATTTATTTATTAACTGTTAAATTTGGAGGTTGACAATCGGAATTTAATTGTTTTAAAATATATGTTTTGAAATATTCCACGACTAATATTTTTTGCATATAGCTTACACTAATATGTTACCAAGTATATAATCTAAATCAATATCTATCCTGTACAAATCGGTGTTGAAGCTTTCGGAATCAGACATTGCCTCCTACGTAGGTAGATGGCATGATGAACATAGGAGATGGCAAAGTCTGATTAGATATCTTCGATTTTTTGCGAATTTCATACAAAGATTTATGATAGCCGCTAATTTGGTAGACACGTTACAAGTATTGGCTACTGCTGAAAAATAAGTCTTTTCAACAACGAGAACGATCCAAATGGGTACTTAGTTAAATGAGCCACTAAACAGTAACTAAATACCTAGTTTAGTATTACAAAATTACAAATTTACGAGAGAAAAAATTAAAGTCATGTTTGGGATTCGAACCAGCGTCCATCCACCCCTTTAGCCGGGGTATGCTCTAACCAACCGAGCAAACATGACAATGAGTCATAACAATTTTTTTTCCTATCGTTCTTTAACCATCGTAATTTTCCTCTCGTAAATTAAGTATTTTATAATATTATTAACAGTAATTTTGTAATGTAATCCGCAGAGCATTCGTAATTGCAAACATAATAGTAGATTATGATACAAGTGAGCTCAGTTGCTCATTATACACGAGGCTGGTGTTGCAGCCCGAGCCGTAGGCGAAGGCGTAAATCAGCCGAGTGTTTAATGAGCAAGTTGCTCACGAGTTTCACACAAACTTTTTCAACACCCTTGCGAGGAAAAAAAAAATATATTGCACAAATGCGATACAAACAACATACGAAAATTATGGAAAATAAGGCGCTAAGTTTTATTTTTGCGCGCGGCAAAAGTATGATGGTTGATTACATATGAACCTCTTTGATGTTACAAATCTCTATTACCCGGTTAACTATGTAGGGATAATTCTATTACGCACTAGTGTATTATAGTTCCGTTTATGGCCCCAAGAATGATATAATAAAGCTCACTTTACGAGCAAGGGTGTTGAAAAAAATATTAAATGGTTTAGTAGTTGAATAAAAAAATAATTAGAAGAAAATCGACTACAGAAATAAACTAACTCAATGCTATGAAATAGTGTACACATCTTTATCTATACTAATATTATAACGAGGAAAGATTTGTATTTTATATTTTTATACTTTTGTATGAAACGAATAAACTTAAAAACTACGGGACCTATTTGAAAAATTATTTTACCATTAGAATACAAACAATATTCGTGATAAACATAGAATATTATATATACATAGCTATAGAATATTTTCAAAAACTTAGGGATCCGTATAAAAACTTCGATTATGTACCCAAAAGTGCAAATAAAAATCAAGAAAATCGTTATATAAGCGATAGCGCTGCGGAAATTGTTGACAATAGAGCAAAGTGATGTACTACCATTTTATAAAAGACATCAATATCTACAAAAAAAAAGTTATACCATATGTCTAACTATTACAGTCATGTCACAATAACTAATATTATGTGTTTCAATTTATAATTTTTGTTACCCGGGAAAGCCGGGGCGGGACACCAGTATTTTAATAAGTACTGTAACAGCCCTCTCGTTCACTGCTAAACACAGCCTCTTCTATTAAGGGGGTATTTGCCCGTAATCCCCACGCTTAGCAGGCAGGGACCGCAGTGTAAGATGGCAGTACTTTAGAAGGTGCCGCTGCCCACCTTCCAGTACTTTTCCCTTAGTCGCCTTTTACGACACTAACGGGATGATATGGTGAGGTGCAATTCTAACCCGGCAGCGCACGGGGAGTTTTTAATAAGTAAGCATATGAAATTACCTAACATAACTTGTGGAAAACGGTATCATGCTCAAATAGTAGCCTAGAATCACATAGTAACTCCCAACGTCTTAAACTCATCTTCACTTACCATCAGTTGAGATAGTGGTCAAAGGCTAGCTTTTACATCAGTTACATAAAAAAAAGGTACATTGTGTGTTGGTACGGATCCCTCGAGTACTACTTGCATTTGGCCTGTTTCTTATCTACAGACAGTAGAATAATCAGACAAAGTTTAAATAGTACTCGTAGAAGCCTGCCACAAGCTACTCAAAATGCATCAGTTCCTCTTATAGATTCGTGACCGAGTTGGAGTGACCCTGCCTGTTGAGCCTTGGGTAGAATCCCAGCCTTGGCCGCGGGATTCTAGAATACTAAGTGGGTAGAGAGAGTCTTTGTATACAATGTTTTTTACTGATAGGAATTAAGGTACATGTAATTTTATTTGTTTGAAAATAATACTTACTTGTCTTATGTTGCTACACACTGGGCAGACGAAAATATCGCTTTTTGATCTCTTACCCCTGAACGGGCATATTATTTATCATGATCTAAAAGGAGAACTGACTATCAAGTACAGCTGCAAAAATACTATTAGATGCTTGGTAATATATAAATATTATTTTCAACTTGTCGAGTAGTAGCTCGACTTACTTGCTATGTAACGGCTTAAATATAAAAATAAAAAAGGGGTGCCGAGTCAAAATTATATATTCCCCTCCCCTCCCTGCCTCCCATTGCTGTCTGTGGTGTTGTAATAGGCAACAAAAATAAATATACCAGAAGGTGGGCCACAGCGCCATCTGATGAACTGTCATCGCGCCCTGCGATCCCAATAACAAAAATTGGGGAGGGGATTATGGCAGTCCCTAACCGTTCCCTAATGGGGGATGCATTTGTTTTACGAGTGGAAGTGGATATGATGATGATAAATGTAAACCGACGCCGTCGTAAGAAATATGGTCAAAAACTGACAACTTTGATGATCTGTAGTATTTTTAGTACATTTAAATTTATTGAAAAATATTAAGTTTATTCTGAACATATATTAAATTTGTTTTAAATATATATTTTGGGCGTCAATACTTTACCAAATACATTTATATATCAGGGTTGTAACTCTTACGTTTTACAAGCTAGAAACTCGTGACAAATTATGGATAGACACATTGACAGAGGCATGACTTCAATAGAGCTCCGTTTTGTCTTTTGGGTACAGAACTATTTAAAAAATCATGTCTGTAAAATCATGTATACCTTCGACGGGGTATCAGAATGATTTAAAAATAGTTTAGTCTGTTGTAGGTCCCACGTAAATTATATCTATTTAATTAATATGATCATTAAATAGTTTTTAAAACACCGTCCCGAATCGTAGACTAAACAATAACAAAAATATCTTCATTGGTGAATTAATTTGCTATTTTGTCGATGACACTACGATAAAGAGAACTTAAGGGTGGACTGGCCGACCCGTTTTCCATATAAACGTCGTAGGGTGATCACTCCCTTATTTGAGGATTTAGGTCCAAAATAAAACATCACAGAAATCTTTTTTGCATTCAATTGGTGCCGCTGTTATCATCTAGAGATTTTTTACCAATTTAATAATATATAGTTACATACCTAAAAAAAAGGAAATGGATAGCCGTTAATTGTCAGATATTAAACCAATGTTGGACCAAAAACCGGAAAAAAAAGCTTGAATCACAATATCCTGCAAAATAAAGTATTTTTTTATTTACTGTAATTTCACAATTTTCAAACCTAACCTAACAATTTCAAGACAGTCGTTCTGGCATTATCATCAATATTATAGAATATATCATTAACAATAATGATGTAGTCTTAACTAGCAGCTAGTTATTCGTTTGCGTCATCCTCAAACAAGTTAAAGCGCAATAAAATAATTATTTTATAAAAGGTGAATTGTTTGTAGACCAATTCCCATGTAGTTGTTTACTATTTTGTGTAGATGTCACCTTGTGCTCATAGAACGAAAATCTAAATAGAGATGTAGTACTGCGGTAGATACTGAAGACAGTGATTATAACTCGTCCAGCTGACTTTGAATTACTCAGACCATTTTTTTTCTCTCATTGTTATTTTGTTAATAGCTAGTTATAAAATGCCGTGTTCAAACTTAACAATTAAGAGTTCTGTTCCTGGGTAAATAAACAAGACTATTCTATATCCTCCCATTCGGATATCATAAGACCTGACTACATGGAAACGATCCGCCAAATTAGCAGCATTCCAATACTGTATGTTAATAAAAATTACAAAGGCTGCAAAGCCGGAAATTTGAAGCACTCGTAAAGCGAAGTTTGCTAAGCCGTTTCTTTGGAGAGCACGTTAAGCCGTCGGTATCGGTTGTTGTCTTAGGAGCCAAGTTGTTGCCATAGCATAGTGGTAAGACATTTTGACAATGCCGGCCTGGTTGGCTACCAACCTCAAGTAGAAAACCTGTCGCCAAGCACCTAACGGTGTGTTCCGGCAGCTGTCATTGAGGCCATGTAATTCTAGGTAAGCCTTAACAGCATTTTCGACCACATTATCACTTACCATCAGGTGAGATAGTTCAAAAGCAATCCTATCAGGTATAAACAAAAATATAAGAAAAACGTTAGGAATCGCAGTACAGGTGTTGAATGCTCTCCGTCTCAAAACGCTATCCTTTCATTAATAATTCACTAAAGATCACTTGGCATTAATAATTGTTTACCACACCCATGGGAAGAGAGGAGAGGAAACTCTCCTGAACCACACTCTTAGTGGAGCACCTTATTCTTACTTGGTCAAAAGTAAATAGGTAGATACAAATATTAGCTAAGTAAACTAGCGTTCTATCCAATACGAAATTTCGTTCGATTATGTAACATCGGTTGGCTACTTCTTGGATGATATAAGGTTTCGTAATAGTTTGTAATGTAACATTTCGTAAGCGCGTAACAGAATGTGGACTGTTCATTGTTACTTCCCATAATATGATTACGTATGGAAACATGCAGAATTCATGTGAGCATAATATCTCGGTAAATATGACGTATGTTGGCGTTCACGTGTTCGGAACTATCAAATTAGCTTCTGAATTATAAAATTAAATAATGTTTTTTAATTTGGCGATTAGTGATAAGATATCATCATCATCATCACACATCAAGCGGAACATCCACCGTTGAACAAAGTCTCCCCCATGGGGGGGATTTACCCTTATCCCTACGCTTGGCAGGCGTCTTGGGGATCGCAGTAGAAGTTGTCAGTTCTTCATACGGCACTGCTGCTCACCTACCGGTATTTTACCCTTAGTCACATCTTACGACACACATATTAGAAGAAATGGGGGAGTGAGATTCTAACCCGGCACGGAGTTATAAGATATATGTATATACAACAATATACTGTGGTATATTAAAATGTCTTTGCCAAGTCTTTCAATTCAGTCTTATTTATTTATGGCTAATATGTTAACTATTCAAAAGAAGACGTAGAGAAAGTTTACTCGTATACTTATATTCTCTCTTATTTCCTAAGTAGAACTACCGCACAACAAAATATGAACAATAAATGCTCCAGCCCACTACCAGTTGGCAGCGTGCCCAGCATGCTGGCAGCATTGCTACGTCGAATTGATATGCTTGTTCGTTGAGCCGAATATATAGTATAATATAGATCAGTTAAACCCAAATTAATTTTTCGAAGAAATTTCAAATTATTTTTGATTGGATATTCCAAAGTTTTTCAACAAGATGATACGATGTATTTTTTCATTGGATTTTGAGCGAACACACGCGACGCCCTCCAGATGCTAAGTGGTAACCTCTCTCTATAACAAATGTGCAATTCGTCACATTCGTCACAAGTGACGAATTGCTCTGGACAAATCACCTTGAGATACACAGTTGCTAAGTCTCATATGCCTGTAATATCATAATTACTTACTGGCCCTCAACGACTGCTGCTGAAACACAGTTAGGTGCTTGGCGACAGATTTTCTACTTGAGGGTGGTAGCAAAGCAGGTGGGCTTTCGTAAAATGCCAATCCACCATGCAGTGAAGCTCAAACAGGCAGCATGACGAACCATGGAGTTGCTCACTTATCACTACTCAAGTACATTGTATAATATAGGTATAAATAATAGAGAGATTATATTTATCAAATTCATCAAATAAATTGCTTGGATATTTGAAGCCTTTTCGATCGGTAATCCAGGGACAATGATCTCGTTTTGTGTTTTATTAGCGAATAATTAGTAAAATATTATTTTATATCGTAGGATATTCAACAACCAGTCATTTTTTTTCAAGCAACCTTTTTCTACTCCCCTACGTCAATCAATACAACAACTAGAGATGTTATCTTAAAATAGATTTTGGTGAATCAGCCGGATTGTCCACCGATGGACACAGCCTCCCCATCAAGGAGGTACATAGCACGGTACTAGAAAGGCGACGGGCATATGAATGGACTTAGCTTTACAGGCGGTCTCCTTATGGCGCAATACCACTTTTGGTCATACTCAAGCTTCGAAGAAAATATGACCTTGAAAATCACAAAAAATTACCCGTCATTACCCACATAATACTAACCCCACCAGACAATTCGTAAAGTATTTAATACAAAACAAAATAATAGGAGCCTAGATGTACTCTTTGTTAAAATAAAGATGCCAAAAAAAAAATATACCGTTCAGTTTCGGAGGAGAAAATAGTAATAGATACATAAAACGTCTATTTCTCGGTTGTTCTTCAAACTCCTCACAGGCTCGGTAACCTCTTATTGAAATAAATATTATTAATATTATTATCCCTCTTGTTGTGTTATATCTTTTTTTTATGCCTGATAGGTTAGCCTTTGACCACTATCTCACCTGATGGTAAGTGATGATGTGGTCGAAGATGTTGTTCAGGCTAACCTAGAAGTACTGGCTCTCAAGGACAGCTGCCGGAACACACCGTCAGGTGCTTGGCAACAGATTTTCTACTTGAGGGTGGTAGCTAGCCAGGCGGACATTCGCAAAATGCCCTACCACCATGCTATAACGACTGCCATCCGACAACCGGGACCGACGGCTTAACGTGCCCTCCGAAGCACGGAAGCGCTCAGTAGTAATGTCACTAGCGGTCACCCATCCAACTCATGACCGCGGGCGATGTTGCTTAACTTTGCTGATCGGTTGAGAACAACTAAGTAAACTTCGCTACGAGCGCTTCAAGATTATGTGTAAAATTACCTAGTTACTTATGGCAATAAAAAAGTATTTTGTTTATTTATTTATTAAATAATGTGTAATGTTTTCATATTTATTGATAAGACACTTTGAAATATAAGTTTTTTATATTGAAATTAAGAGAATTCATGCACATGCAGAGGATTTGAAATACTTTATAACTGAATCGTTTACAATAAAAAAACTAAAAAAAATCGACCGATATGGCACAATGCTTGGTTAAGAATAAGATAGCTATTTATTTTAGTTCTTCGCGTGATAAATGCATTAGTTGAGTGTAGAACTTTACTACGGTGATGTATGTACTTGTAGGTACCAAAAAGTGTCATCCAGTGGTGTCGCTGAGAATACATGCGAATGTTTATCAAAGTTGCGTTTTATCACCATCTATCACGGGGAATCCCATTTGCGTTGTGGTTTTCAGTTGTGAAAATGTTAACCACTGATAAATATGTGCCGGGGTTTCCCCGTTTATCAGTTATATCAAGTGAAGAGCAGGTTATTTTCTTTTACACCGGAAGTAACGATAACGAAATAATTTCTATATATGATTAGAAGCACTATTGCGTGCTAAGCGAAAAACACATTTACAAAAATGTCTCACCTCGAGTAGGAGTCAAATCGAGTCTTCTATGACGTTTAAATGAATACAATTAGATCACAACTTCGGCACGTAGTTGAGCAATCGCTCAACTAAAAGAACAACGTTTCTCGATAGCTCAGTGGTTAGGGCACCTGGTGCGTAAAATCCTTGGGGGTGAGTTCGATTCCCACGCGAAATGAAAAATTTTGTACCCTAAACATTAGTAAATGTGATAATGAAATATGTTTCCCCATGTCTTATGTAACTACTAGGATTCTCACTAGTAGTCTACTAGTGATTTATTGATGAGTATTCCCTGAATCGCGTAGTATACGCAGGAGCGAAAAGGAATCAGCATTTTGGTCTCGGTGCAAATATTCATCGGTGGCTCCATATATCTACTGTGTTTATGGTACAATAGTCGCAATAATGCACAAAGTTTTAAAACATGTGCATTACCGAATGTATAACGACAATAAGGAGGGCTCGCTCAACTCTTTTACCAATGTAAAAGAGTTAAGCGATGTAGTTTTTGAAGGAGTGATGGCTCAGTGGCATTGGCTATGGACTGCCGTGCAGCAGGTCTATGGTTCGAATCCCGCCGCGGGCTTGAGCTTCACCGCATGGTGGAAGGGCATTTTGCACCCACCTGGCTAGCGACCGCCCTCAAGTAGAAAATCTGTCACCAAGCACCTAACAGTATGTTTCGTTGACGAAATGCGTCTGTTATAGGCAGAGTTAGTCCACTTAACATCAGGTGGGCATATTGTTCCGTCACAATATCAATAAAAAAGAGTAGAATGTCACATATGTACAGTTAAGAACAATGTAGATTGGCAGTGTGAACAGATAGGTATATGTAGAAATATACATTTTCTCATAGATAGATATGTATATTTGTTATTTAATTTTTAGGTTATTAATTGTTTTTGTTAAGGTTAGCTTTTCTCATATATCTTATATATGAGAAAAGCTACATACTCAAAGCCTCTATCAAACCTATTTCAAAAGTAGATCAATATCATTTGTAATTATTAATCGTAACCCACATTCTGTGGTATCCAATGTCAGTATTACTTTGTATGACAATCAACAGCAT
Organism: Plagodis pulveraria; assembly: GCA_963890685.1. Lineage (NCBI taxonomy): Eukaryota > Metazoa > Arthropoda > Insecta > Lepidoptera > Geometridae > Plagodis > Plagodis pulveraria. The sequence goes on from OY982959.1 coordinate 16,547,473, forward strand.
AATTACACTATAAATTCATTATCTCGGTAATGTTGCTGTTTGCAAACCTCAGGGCGCTAGTTTCGGATCCTGGTTGGAATATCTACGAAGGCATCATATTTTAGTCTTTCAGATATATATGGCCTTTACTGATTTACATCCTAGCTTTCAGTTATTTATTAAAAACTCTTGTCAATGGATAACAATGTAGGTTCTCTTGTCTTTGACATTTGTCACGTGTATCCAGAAACAATTGAGGTAAATTGTATAAAGTGGACGTCACGTATATGGTTTAATTAAACAACATTAAACGGTTTCAATCGAGGATATCTTTTTTTATCTCGACCCCAAAAATTTGCAGTGATCGTGGTTCCAGAGGTCTGGGACCACGATCGACTGAAGCTAGTGAAGACCCTAAGAAAACGATAAGTAATTTATTGATAATTCACATTTGCCTGTGGGTTTAACCGTGTAGCTTGGATACTTTAACGCTCTTTACACTCTGATAAAAAGTAATGTGCCCCTTTATTGATTAGTTAATTAAGATTTCTCATAGTTCCAGTCTAAATCTTGTTGGAAAATATAACATGCTAAAGTGAAATAAATTTCATCGAGTTTTTCTGTTTTTGCTCTAACCACCCTTCTTACGTAGAACTTTTACCCGCAATACCCTATCAATATTATGAAGTACGCAGCACATAAAGGGCCCGATGTAGTACGTGACGATATGTGACCAACGACCAATAAAAAGGGAACTTAATAATAAAACGTTATGAGCCTTTCGGAAAATTGCTTTCATCCGTTCAGGTCAGCAAAAACAGGGTTATTTAGGTAGGTGTTTTGTAAAAGAACACATAAAAGTAATTCCGTTACCACCAATTTTAATGAATTTCTGTAGGTAATATATGCAAAATATGTTTTTTAATGTTATTTAGTCCTCGGCAGATTTTATATTACAACTTCATATTCCTACCATTACCTTTTAAAGCAATGATAGCCGAGTAATAGCTATGGACTGCCGTACCTGCGTTCGTGGTTCGATCCCCTCCGCCGCTTGAGAGTCACCGCATGGTGGAAGGGCATTTTACGAATGCTCACCTGGCTATCTACCCTCAAATAGAAAATGTTTCGCCAAGCAACTAACAGGGTGTTCTGGCAGCAGACCTTGAGAGCCAGTAAGTAATTAAGATATTACAGGCACATGAGACTTAACCACTGTACGTCTCAGGGTGATGGGCGCAGTGCAGTTCTTGAGGTTACTGCTTAACATCTGGTCCGTCCCACGCAAGTTCCGTTACAATCCCATACAAAATATATCTACATGTGGGTCGGTAAAATATGTCTCCAGTTTCAAAAATACATAACAAAAAAAAGGGGACTTAAGGACAAAGGTGCTTCTACAAAAGTGTTGGCTTTTATTTTAAGGACTAGACAGCCCAACTCACTACGATCACCACATAACAACTATAAAATACATGTAAATAAAACAACATTATATTGCGTATGCGTAAAAGTGCTATCATACCCAAGTTCAACTAAAGAAATTGATTAATAATTTCATGCAATAAATTTTCATAAAATTACTTACTTGGAAATCGATTACAAAACAAATGTTGCAATTTGATAAAAATTGTTACCAGGTGATACCAGCTAGCAACGTATAAATAGAAATACCATTCGTTAAATGCGTGTCATATTATATGCCTACCTACTTAGTTCAGACTTCAGATATTTTTTTTCAATAAGTAATCAAATTAAGCTTGTTGCATTGAGAACAAACTTTTTTTTTTGGTCCCTATGTCGGTGTATGGTCTCGCACGGGAAAACAAACTTTATTATAAGTTTGTTGTCTATTCTAGCATGTATAATGTATTAGTAAATTTGGCTTCTTAAAACTTCTGCATGCCTGGTACTTTTAAAAAAGGATATATAATATAAAATGGTAAATTTATTTTGCAAACCGTAATTTCGTATCTGCCTAAATGTGTGATAGTATGTGATAGTATGTGTTAGATAGTAGGTGGGATCAGAATGGAATAAAAAATTATTAAAAATATAACTGATGCCATTGTGGTATCTCTTAATGGGACCAGAATACACTGAAGAATTTCTTCTTACATACTAAACATCATTAATATATACAGGGTTATTGGTCAAATGCTAACAACCTCTTAGGGTTGACTTCTGCTAGTAGTAGGTAGTATTCCTATGAAACATTTTGAGATAAATATTTTTTGTTTCGAATTTTTATTTTATTTATTTAGAACTTATTTTTTTTTAAATGTTGACTAAATAAGCACGAGTACCACCTGATGGCAAAAGTCTCTTGTGCCTGTAATGTATTAATTCATATTTTTTTATTACTTTGCTCGATGTAAATATACCAAACTCTATTCAAAGGGACCACAGCGCGGTCCAGCGTGGGCGCTCTTGGCTAGAAGTAGGTTTTAAAACTCAAAAAAAAAACTAGCAGAAGTCAACCCTAAGAAGTAGTTAGCATTTTACCTATATCCTTGTATATAAGACAGTACATACAGGTTAGGACAGTCAATATTATTTGGACTGAATTTAATGAACAACGCTTGAAAACTTTATTATTTAGTACCCAATGTAACATGACCACCTCGTGGCCCACGAGTCATGGGTATACTTTGGTGAAAGCGCTGCCCTGGAATATCGAGGTTCTGGGTTTGAAACTCAGTTACAACTGTTTGGCTTTAGTTTTTCTAGGCGCAGTGCAGTTCGACACTAGCTAGTGCTAAATGCATCTGTTATAGGCATAGGTTACCGCTTTGCATTAAGTGGGCCTCGTGCTTGTTCCTTCACAATACCATAAAAAAAAGTATTACTGAAGTAGTATCTTTTATATCCTATTGGCATCGGCGATAACGATAACAATAGAATTTCATTCATAACTAGGACATAGTGGTCCAGTACGATGCCAACTTTAATATTTTGTAATTGACCTTCATAATAGTCCGTAGATGCTAAATTTGAATATACACGATTTTGATTTCGACATTAGGAGACTGGTTGGGGAAGACCAATAACCAACCGTGGGAGTAAAAAATATGATCGCAGGGCGGGAAAATCCTTTACCACTATAGTTTGTAGGTAACAACGTTTATCAACACTAGCAACCACCGTGTGAAATAGAGACTTTGTAATACATACATGACTATAGAAGCATTGTACCTATTTTAAAGATAACAAGTTTATAACTAGATATCTTTTTATGCAGAATATGATGACCGACCTTACCACAATAATGATAAGATACATGTTAGATAAGAAGGTATATGTTTGATGAGAAATATAGAATCGTAGCAACATTATTCTGAGAGAGTTAAGGGCTTGTAAAAACACGTTTTGAAGTTTATATAGTAGTCTAATTGATGGCCGCAAATTAACGTCCCCACTATGACTTTTAGGGCCTGTTTCAGAATGTTCGAGTAAGTTCCGGTTATACTACAGAACATAATATAACTGAATGATAAAAATGACAGTTAACATGCAGCGCGTTTCAAGCTTCCGATGGATAGGCTAAATCGATGACTGTGAAACGCAAAGATAGTGTTTTATTTTTGAAATATGTTCTGTGAAGTATAACCGGAAGTTACTCGAACATTCTGAAACAGGCCCTTAAGGTAATAAAATTGGAGTATGAAATTCGGCTCAGTCGATCATGCTACGATAGCCTAGAGGACGGGGCGAAACTGGAAGTTCGATTCCCGATCGAAACAGGAATTTGGTGCTCTAATAATTTGTAAATATGATTTTCGCTTAGCACGCGATAGCGCTTGCAATCATATTTAGAAATAAGGTGGGTATGTACTTACATAGTTAACAACATTATCAAGACATTATTGCACAAGACGATAATGTGCGTACTAGTTACACCATATAATAACTTCAATTAGTGTTGGCTTTAATATAATATCGTATACGCATCCATGCTGTCTAAGGCAAGGCAGGTCTATTTGATAGCAGTAAGCCTTAGCCTACTTAAACCAACTACTGCACGGTTAACACACGTTAATTTATCTCATATTTAAGTAGTACATTTACCTATTTAATAAGCGTATGAAATGTGTAAAAATATGTTTTTAATAGACGTAAATGATTGCCTCGTTAATTCGGTTGGATAAGTAGGCAACGACATCGATTGCGCAAGTATTCGGTAACGATTAATTGAACACAAAGATTCCTAGTGTTGTCTTAGGTTTTCGCGATTATTACACATAGTAATTAAACAACTTTAAACGGTTTAAATCGCGTATATTTATTATTATTTTTGTCCCGACGTTTCAAACACTTTGCAGTGATCGTGGTCACGGGGTGACTGGACTGTTTAATTACAAAGATTCCTTTTTAGGGTTGCGTACACAAAGGGAAAAATGGAATCCTACTAAGGAGACTCCTCTCTCGGTCTGTCAATCCATCAGTATATCTTTTATCTTTTTTTATGCCCCCAAGTTGGCAAACAAGTATACGGCTCGCCTGATGGTAAGCAGTGACCGTATCCTATGGACGCTTGCAACACCAGGGGTATCATTCTATGTCTCTAACTAGTATTGGCTGTAATGACATCCACCAGAAGTCTACGTCATATCAGTACATGATAGATGCTGAATTAATTAGGCCTTATTCGTTTTATCAATTACTAGCTGCGCCCCGCGGTTATACCCGTGAGGTGATGGATGATGATGATGTTATAAGGTACTCTTTGTGTTAATCCAGCGCCTCATCTACCTCCTTACTAAATTTCATCAAAATTGGTCAAGCTGTTGTGTGAAGAAGTAACAAACATATTCACAAATATTCGCCTATATAATATTTATTTGATAAGGATCAATTTGTTACTACCAAATATACATTGGAAATAAATTATATTTTTTTATAGTATACTTGTTCACAATTTTGGCGATAATGGTTTACACATAAAAGATAGATAGATATGCTGTGTAGGCTTATAAACATTTCTGTTTTACATTATGTACGTGTGATACTAAAGGTTTTTGCAGCGCACGCCATAATAGGTTGCATATGGCGGATTTATTCCTACTTACTTGACACTTAATGCAATTTTTTTGGACAATTTTTTTTATAAATTTTTTTATGTTATTGTAACGGAACAAGCTTGAGGCCCGCCTGATGTTAAGCGGACTAACCTCAGCCTATAACAGATGCATTTCGTCACAAGTCACAAATTGCACTGCGCCCGTCAGTTTGAGACATAGTTGTTAAGTCTCATGTGCCTGTAATTTCACTGGCTCTCAAGGACTATTGCCGGAACACACCGTTAGGTGCTTGGCGACAGATTTTCTACTTGAGGGTGGTCGCTAGCCAGGCGGGCAATCGCAAAAAGCCCTTCCACCATGCGGTGAAGCCCAAGCCGGCGGTGGGGATCGAACTAGGGTACTGCGGCGCGGCAGTCCATAGCTATTACCGCTCGGCTATCATTGCTTCAAAATTAAAACAATACCTTTATAAATTATATCCTATGAGTTATTCTGATGTGTAAGCTATATGATTGTAAAGTTTCCTTAAAATCCATTTTGTAGTTATTGCGTGAAAGAGTAACAAATACCCATACATCCATACTTACAAACTTTCCGTTTATAATATTAATAAGGATAATGATAAGCCCATTTTTGTAGATAATTTCATGTTTGATGTAATTTATAGAATATCACTTTACAAGAAATAATATCCATAGTGGCATTTGCGACTGTGGCGCCGCCGTCTGACAGTTCTTAGCGGAACGGGTGTGAACAAGGTCTATATTAAAAAGATCAACCTCATTAGATTATTTTTTTCTCAACGAACGCTGTCGAACCGAATTATAATATTTTTTTTTGTTTTATGCCTGATAGGTTAGCCTTTGACCACTATCTCGCCTGATGGTAAGTGATGATGTGGTCGAAAATGTTGTTCAGGCTAACCTAGAAGTACTGGCTCTCAAGGACAGTAGCCGGAACACACCGTTAGGTGCTTGGCGACAGATTTTCCACTTGAGGGTGGTAGCTAGCTAGGCGGGCATTCGCAAAATGCCCTACCACCATGCTATAACGACTGCCATCCTAAGACGACAACCAGGACCGACGGCTTAACGTGCGCTCCGAAGCACGGAAGCGCTCAGTAGTAATGTCACTAGCGGTCACCCATACAACTCATGACCACGGGCGACGTTGCTTAACTTTGCTGATCGGTTGAGAACAGCTAAGTAAACTTCGCTACGAGCGCTCCAAAATGATTTGTTTGGAAGTCTATCTTCATGACCTGCAACACTAGTAAATGGAAGAAGTCATCTTGAAGTTTCGATATAGTGTAAAACGTTCAACTAAGTCCTGGGGCCAACTCCCATCTCTTAATTCAGTCTTATTTTAACCTTACATTAACAATTTTAATTGGCACTACCACATGTTGATATAGTAAACTTACATTAGAACTTAACGCGAGAGCGGGCTGCGTGCATTAAATCAAGACATTTGCGCGATAGAGGTAGCGCTATATGAGCATTATTGTTTCGTGACGGCCGTGGTTCGAATCTTAGTAGCAATATTTTAAGTTTGAAATAATGATGTTGGTTTTCCAGAATACTTTTTTAAAAGGTGGGAGTTGGGCCTTTTTATTTTTCAGGGAGACTCCAATACATGACAAGGTAAACTAAAAAGTAACGTTTTTCCACCCTATAGCATATGATTTGTCATCGTTTAAAGATTATTGAGGATAGTAAAAATATTGTTCTGTCTAATAAAATTAATGAATAATATGGCTGTCAAAGTTATCAGTTCTGGACCATTTAACCTTGGTTGTAGTGTCTCTCTCAAAAACGATACTAGTCAGGAATCTGAAATTTAGTAGCAATGAAAGTACTCTTTATAGCTCTTTTTATCAAAAATACTGAAATCTCGGGTGAAGAAAACAATTGAAGAGGTCGTAGCGAAGTTTTCGACAGTTAAGATTTTTAGGCCCCGCAACGTGGGCCGACGTCATTTTAAGAGTTGCGGGGACCCGATATTTAATAGCCGTTCTATAGGAGGCCTATGGTCAACGGTGGACGTCTTTCGGTGATGATGATGAACTGATTCTGCCACCTCGGAGGTTGCTAAAGGGAGCTGAGATAATGATGAGGAGCAACATGAAAATTTTGGTTATTCATTCAAAGAATCTACAATAACTCATAACGTACTTTCTACAAGAAAAAATACGGTAAATATTATTCATAATTTTCTATATCGCAAGGCCTTTGAAGAAGTCATTGTTTATTATAATAAACCGTAATAAAAGGCAAGGCAAGCCAATAAATAAAAATAATTTATACGCGTAAAATATTTCCTTTATCTGACGTATTAAGATAACAGTGGCATTGAGAATAGAAATCATTACTTTCTACAATGTGTAAAATTCCTATTACGAAAAGCATTGCACACGTACAAAGCGATAAGGCTCACTCAGTTACAATCAACTGTATATAACAGTTTATACTTAAGTACTATATCACAATAAAATAATACAGAAGTCCTTAATACTCATTCAAAGTGATAACAATTTTTGCACTGGGACAAGGTTTTAACGTGTAAGCAGGCCTTAACTGTACCTACACTACCTACAGAATGTTGTAATTACCGATATGTGAGTACTAGATAACGGGATGTAGTTACCTTCTTAGAGTCGACGAAACGGAATATTTCATGCACAACTAAATAATTTCTTCAAAGCAGAGATGGGTCCGTGGCATTGGCTATGGACTGCCACGCTGCAGCTCCATGGTTCAAATCTCGCCGTGGGCTTGAGCTTCACCGCATGGTGGAAGGGCATTTTGCGAATGCCCGCCTGACTAGCTACCACCCTCAAGTAGAAAATCTGTCGCCAAGCACCTATAGGTGTGTTCCGGCAGCTGTCCTTGAGAGCCAGTAATTCTAGGTGAAGCCTGTTAACATCTTCGACCATATCATCACTTACCATCAGGTGAGATTGTGGTCAAAGAAATTTTCATCTCCTGGTTTTTTTTTCTTTTACAGTTTATTGTAGCATAATCGACTGAAGTCATTTAAAATAAAACTCCGGATATATCCACTTGACTCACTATATTCCATGTACCAATACTGTACGAGATAAAACTCTAGGCTGCTTTGTTCCCAATTAGCATCACCCTCAATACACCCCGCCAAAAAGTGAAGTCAGTTTAGCTACTAGAATAAATCGGAAATGGAAGTGTACTCGAGTCAATTGACTACCACGTACATCAGTGATACGCCATGGATGTCAAATAAATTATACTAATAAATCGCTAAAGGATTTAGTTAGATTTGGAAACATATTGACAAATAATATTCAGTTATTATTTTAGAAAAATGCCAGCAACATCTTAGGGTTGACTTCTGCTAGTCCTAACAAACATTTTTGAAGCAGTGATGGCTCAGTGGCATTGGCTATGGACTGCCGTGCAGCAGGTCCATGGTTCGAATCCCGCCGCGGGCTTGAGCTTCACCGTGTGGTGGAAGGGCATTTTGTGAATCCCCGCCTGGCTAGCAACCACCCTCAAGTAGAAAATCTGTCGGCATTATAGGCAGAGGTTAGTCCACTTAACATCAGGTGGGACTCGGGCTTGTTCCGTCACAATAACATTAAAAAAAAAATGAGGTATATTTTTTATTTTTTTTGTTATAAGTCTCTTGTGCCTGTAATTTATTACTTCATATTTTTTCTTAGCTCGGAGTAGACATTGTTTTTAACCCCAAGAGGTTCTTAGCATTTTTACAATTACCCTGTGTACATGTTTTAATGTGATGAGCGCCAAACAATCTTACTGCCGATTACGGCCCGCCTGATAGTAAGCGGCTATTATCTCTTGTAGATATTTGCAATACCATTAGTACTGTCAATGCTTTGCCGACGCTTAAGATCTCGGTTAATCCCCTATTTTAAATGACCCCAGGTCGTATATATAAGGAAAGAACATGAGGACATTTCTGATATAACAATCAATACGTTATGAAAATAAACGACTAAATGTAATAATTTTGCTCTGTGACCTAACCATTCCGAGGACGAGGACTAATATTGATTGACACTTAATAATTTGTTAACTTGGCACTAAACTTGTTGCGTAGTTAGCACATCAATATAAATGGAATTATCTAGCAATAAACGTATTAGGTTGCTATAGGTACACACATTATTAAACGTTGAAGGTAATATCAGCGGAAGAAAGTAATTGAATTAGACTATTGAACTTAGAATACCTACTCCTTATCATTAGAGATTACGTTGTTTATCGTAAAAAATTATCTGGATTGCTTCTTTCAGTTAGATAACTACAATTTTCGATTCAAACTCACATTTTTTTTTCTACTTTATGGTATACTATCTTTCCGGCCGCAGCTCAGTATGGCTATCATCACACAAAACCATAAATTTCTTTTCGCGCAGTTGGATAAAAACTATCCTAGGTTCTTTCCTGGGTCTCAAACTATATCCATACGATATTTCATCCAAATTGGTTCAGTAGTTTTTATATTTATTTTTTGCATACAAAAATACAAATCATTCCTCTTTATAATCTTAGTGTGGATACAAAATCAAAACGAAAGGAATAATTTGAACACTGAGCATCACACTTGTAGTTACAATTATTCCTTTTGGTATTGGCTGACGTTTAGCAAAAATAAAACCCAACAAAAGCGAGTTACGCTCGCACAAGACTTCCACGAGGCGAGGGTACCGATAACATCAAATAAACATAGTTTTTTATTTGTATTTATATTTCATACGCTTGCCTTTGACCTCTATCTCACCCGGTGGTAAGTGATGATGGGTCCAAGATGTTGTTCAGGCTAACCTAGAGTTACTGGCTCTCAAGGACAGCTGCTGGAACACACCATCAGATGAGATAGTCCACCTGATGTTGAGTGCACTGAGCTCTGCCTAAAACAGATGAATTTCGATACAAGTGACGAATTGAACTGCGCCCATCACCTTCAGACATAACTACCTACAGTTGTTAAGTCTCTTGCGTCTGTAATTCTACTGGCTCTCAAGGACTGCAGCCGCAACACACTGTTAGCTGCTTGGCGAGAGATTACCTACTTGAGGATGGTTGCTAGCCAGACGAGCATTCGCAAAATGCCGTTGCATCATGCGGTGAACCTCGCTTATGTTAGATGTCTTCTTGGTCGTATACTTCATTACTGAAGGTCATGTCCCTGAAGGGCCCCCATGGCTATATGCACAATACTTATCCACTTCGTTCGGTTTTCGGCTTCTCTTAATGCGGCTGTAACAGAGAGTCCAGTGAGGGTGCTCCGAACAACGGCTAGGTGATCGGCTGCGAGGTCTTTTTCCTTCTACTTTGCCATGTAAGATGTAACTGTGTATATTTGTTACTCCATCACGCTTAAACGACTGAATTGATTTATAAACACATAAGATACTTTTCATCAACATCAACACTTTTCATCGTTGACAACGCGGGTAAAACCGTGCATGGGGCGTAAAGCTAGCAACAATATTATTTAAAGAAATTATTGTTTTCTAATTGATAACCAGTTATGAATCATGGTTTGTACTATACTTGGCTTACTTACATTAATATGTAACTGTAGCTACTAAATATCACCTAATATACTCATCCGGCACTGATCTCCTTATTCACAGAATGTCAGTTCTGTCGTAAAACTATAACAGACCTGAGTTTCGACGCTTCGTTACATTCATTAGTACTGAACTAAATTATTAATTGTAAATTGGATATGGTACCTATTTAACTTGTATGCAAGTTGACGCTGATATTGATGTTTTGGGTGGGTTACTAAAGTGTCGACATAGTGCATGATGAAATGATTTTTCAGTTCTATTGAGTGTTATTTCAACACAGTTAAAAACTTAATTTTCAAGGGCGGTACGCACTTGTCTATAAAAACTAATTTCAGTTATTTAAGCTGTATAAAATTGGGTAGTCTGGAAGAGATCTCTCTGAGCGAGAGGTCTGCTCGTTGTTACATGTGGTTGAGTTTAGGCGTAAAGGCATTATAGCAACGTAAATTACTGAACAAAAGAGAATTAGAACTAACATGTCAGAGTGTGGCCCTATTAGTTGCCTTGAAATTTTTTTGTATTAAATTACATTTAATTCCCATTAGCACCCGAAAACTAAAAATCCCACAGCTCATTTTCGGTAATCATTTGGGCAGAGGTTCCACCTAAAGGATGTGTTTTGAGTACTGAGTCTGGTGACACCGATATTCGTCAACACGCATTCCTATTAATTTTATTATTATTATTTTTTTGCTTGACGTATGCTCCGTGGATTACTCTTAGTAGAAAGAGAGGAAAAAATATTGTCATGTGCGGGAATCAAACAATAAATATTTGCCAATTGCCTAAACCATCCGTCTCTCTGTTTCCCATAATTGGCAAAATGTAAAATGGCATAAATGTGTAGCAGATCATGCTTACTCAAGGATATGGTCAACAGCAGAAGCGGTAGGTGAAGCAGGCCCGGAAAATTTGCCAGCTTCAGAGTAAAATGGAAAATAAAGAAGTGTCCGATATGTCCACCGCTTCACTCAGCCCGCTAGATGCGCAGGTCTGCCAACGCAAAGTTAAGCAAATTAGGGCGAATATCAACGATTCTTATTATTTACTATCTGGCAAGTTTTCAGTAATACAGTACCTATTTGCTATTACCCTCTGTACCCTAACACATTTCCTCTCCAAAATCTTCCACTCCAGTTTGTGATGAAACTTACTGAATATTGCGTCATATCAATAAATAGGTACAAACACGAAAGACAAAGATAATCCATTGAAGAAGTGAAACAAATAATGGTCTTTTTGATACACTTCAGACATTTTCTACGTGTTCCAACTTCCAACACAAAGTTAATTAGCCACATCCAAATAATTTCCTTTTCTTCTTCCCGTATTATCCTTCTGTGAATGGCGACTTGTTGGCACGCGGCTTCATAATAATCATAAATTTATTTCTAGTACCCAAAGCTTAACGCGTATTTCGTCCAATGTCATCCATTCATACATGATGCTCAATACTCGTAGCTACTATGCAATTTTTAGATTTATCATATATTGACCGTCTTGATGGTGGAGTAGCGTAAAGCGTTGCTTTGGAATTTCGAGGTCAAAAGTTCTATCCGTGGGTCAGAAAGTCATTGCGTTTATTCGATAAATCAATTTTCATAGCAGTCCTTAACGTGAAATTATATATAAAATACCCGGGAGATGGGTATCGATCCTAATATATAGCTCCCTATTACAGGGCACCAAAATAAATGTGGAAGGCGTCTTGGGAACATTACGAAGAAACAGCAGTTCTTCAAAAGGCACTGCAGCCCTTGATGAAGATGATGATTCCATCCCGGCACCCCATGGTTCACATAGGTACTACATTGGTGATATCCAGGTGTGATAATATCATGTTATTTTATGGAAGCCTGAAGAAGTATATGGTATCTAGTGCAAGTATTGTACCTATTGATTGGACCTAATGACGATCTGCACTATGTAATCAATCTACTCAATAATGATCTCCTACATTTATTGTCTTGGTCGCAACGTTTTGGCATAAAAGTCAACCCAGACAAGTGTCAAGCTATCATTGTTGGAAGTACACATCAACTTCGCAAGATTGACCATTGTAACCTATCACCGCTGAAGTATAACGATTGTGTTATCCCATTCTCTGATACTGTGAAAGATCTTGGTTTGATCATTGATGCCAACTTGTGTTGGGTGCCTCAGATAAATGAGGTTTCTCGTAAGTTTTATGCAGCACTCCATTCTATTATCCGCCATAAAAGATTTCTACCTACTGACACAAAAATCACTCTTGTGAACACCCTATTGTTACCCATTATCGATTATGCAGACATTTGTTACCTGGATCTTTCTGAAGGACATCTAAATAAACTAGATCGGCTTCTCAATGCTTGCATTAGGTTCATATTCTGCCTTCGGAAGTACGACCACGTGTCTGAATATAGGCTGAAGTTAAAATGGCTTAAAATCCGAGAAAGGAAAAAAGTGAGGATCCTTGGCTTGTTATACTCAATTCTCAACAATCCTTACTCCCCTTCCTATCTTAGAAACTCTATCAGTTTTCTCTCCGACTTAAATAACCTTGAACTTAGATCAAGTAATAATTTACTCCTTGATATCCCTTTGCACAGCACCTCTTTTGTGGATAAATCCTGGTGTGTGGTTGCACCTCGTCTGTGGAATGAGTTACCGTTATCCATCAGACAATCTCCTTCTAAGGAAGTCTTCAAACGACGGGTCCGTGAGCATTTTTATAAGATTTCATAAATTCTGTCACTTTTATCACTGTTCTCAAATGTTATATAAATTATTAAATTGTTTTTATTTACCATTAGTATATTATATTTTATTATATATATTTAGTATTATTTTTGTTATTATGTATAGCATGTATTGTATAGTATTTATGCATAAAGGTATATATAATATTTTATATCTGTAATATTCTTTGCGTTTTCTGTTCTAGAGTATTTAAATATATTTTTTGTTGCACGCCTACGTCCTTTTCTCTAAACTAATATGTGGATGTCTGGTAGAAAATGCTTTAGCATTAAGTCCTCCATTTGTACTATAGTGCAATAAAGAATTAAATAAATAAATAAATATATTTTTTTTGAGAAATACTTCAGTGTCCCGAATGCACGCAAGTGGAAGCGGAAGTTAGTAAATACATAACGTTTAACTTATGGTAAGATAAATAATAGTACATTATGATACTAGTACGCTATTTTTGTCATTTATATTACACATACGGCGGGATTGCGGCACAAACCAAAGTCGAGGGCTGTAATAGAGCCAAAAGGCTCTATTACACACTCACAGTGTACCAGGAACAAATGTGCTCACGAATATCATACGATGTTTATCACGACACTTGCGAGGAAAAAATACGAAAATTACATTAGATTTTTTTTTTTGATACGGAACAAGGTCCCTGCCCTCCTGATGTTAAGCGGACTAACCTCTAACTAAATAACAGATGCATTTCGTAACAAGTCACGAATTGCACTGCGCCCGTCACCTTGAGACATAGTTCTTAAGTCACATGTGCTTGTAATTTTACTGCCTCTCAAGGACTGCTGCCGGAACACACCATTAGGTGCTTAGCGACAGATTTTCTACTTGAGGGTGGTCGCTAGCCAGGCGGGCATTCGCAAAATGCCCTTCCACCATGCGGTGAAGCTCAAGCCCGCGGCGGGATTCGAACCTTGGACCTGCTGCGCGGCTATCCATAGCCAATGCCACTGAGCCATCACTGTTGAAAAAAAATATTTATATAAAAATGGCGCTCCTATTTATATTTTCGCGCTGTCTGTGGTTGAGTTAGCTTATCGCGTACAGATGGCGCTGATGAAAACACTGAACAACCTTAATTTTAATTGAATAATTTATCCATAATCGATTTGTTGTTAATTATTACTAGGTACAATACACAATGAATCGCAATGTACTTTATCCGTTTTTGATAGCAATAATAATGCCTGAAATATGTATTGGATGGAAATATGTAATAAGGATGTTGTTATTAAAATCTTCTAAAGTTTTAACACAGAAGGTAAAAAAAATCTTAGATATGTTTTTATAACGACTTGTCTAAAGAAAACGGAACAAACATGTAAAATTCTCCTTGGTGACTACAGCGGTAAAATTGATATTTTTTCTGAATAAAACACAAGTTGCAGTTTAGTAGAATAAAAAAGTAATCGTAGAAACAAATAGACTATATTATGACATTAAAAATTGGTGCAATAAAAGGACTGTTTGGAGTATGTGTGTTGAAAAAAAATCTGATATAAATGTTAACTTAAACACTTCCCATATAAAGTTATAGGTAGTTACATAACAATGTGCCCCGTGGAGTGCCGGGCTAGAATGTCACCCTCCCAGTGGCGACTAATGGTAAATTACCTGAAGGTGGGTAGCAGCGCCTTCTGAGGAACTGATATCTTAAACTGCGATCCCCTAGACTCCTGCCAAGCGTGGGGATTATGGCAAATCTCCCCTTAATGGGTGAGGCTGTGTTCAGCAGTGGACAATCCGGCTGATACAGTACATAACATACCTGAACAATAATGAAACGGATTTCATTATATTATCACATACGTGATTACAGATACATCTATATTACGCAAGTGCAAAACTATGCATAACAACTTACATAGGTTACAAAACATACTTCACTTTGCGTATTATCTGAGTAACAACACAACGTATCATGGCCACTACCACTGTGCTAACCACCACCCTCAAGTCGTAAGAATAACTTATGGGTTTCTTCGTCTTACCCATATCCACACATTATAGGGGTCGGTACCTACAATATGTCTTCTCCAACTGCTTACCCAGAGTACAACGTGGTAATTTAAAAACATACAAGGACATTTGTAAACAGATTAGGCTTCGCAGTATTATTATATGTTCTATGGCTTCGCTTTAATGGCCGTCGTCCTGACGCTAACTCTATTTAAGAATGGTCTCGTTGGTACTGGTATACCTGTCACATCACATCAGGTAATTAGATCTATCAGATAGAGGTTAATCTGGTAAGGTCTTTTGTTGTGCACCCAATGTGCAGCAACACCCCACTCACTTCGACGCAACTTCGCAAGTCGTGATATTCTGCTCATTAAATGCGCTCAATTTGATACAAAATGGTAAAAAGAAAAAACAATCCTCACATCGTTGTTAGTATAGGGTTGCTTTTTATGGTATAGGGGCATGCTGCACATTAGTGGCTATGTAAGTAATCCCTATTATCCACGAAAGTAAGTGTATAATAGGGATTCCACTGACTACTTCTTCACGTGCGCCTACATTTCGAACTAATATAGTAGAAATTTGGAACAGAGATAGCTAATAGCCTATAGAGACGAAGTAAGGATGTCTTACATCTCGAGTAAAGTGTTCGTTCTCAAGGAGGCGCAATGTAACCAAATGTTACTTGTAATATAACGTGTGCTCATAGAGTAAAGAACTCCTGAAGATGCTTCGTGTAGAAACAAAAGGCATCGAAAATAGTACCAGTTTGCCGCACATGACTATATTTTTTTCAATAATAAAAAATATATGTAATGTTTTTAATATAGTTGGTTACGTGCCTTTGTTCTGACACACACAATTTTCTCTAGATAATAGTACTATTTTAATTAGTAGTAATAGTACTAGTAATTAATAGTACTATTACAATTTTCTCTAGATAATAGCTATTATCTAGAGAAAATTGTGTGTGTCAGAACAAAGGCACGTAACCAACTATATTAAAAACATTAAATATATTTTTTATTATTGAAAAAAATATAGTCATGTGCGGCAAAACATTTGGATATTTTTAACATAATGTTTTCCCATTTTTTTTTGGTAGAAAGTATTAAAATATTATAGTTAACAAAACTATAATATTTTAGGTTAGGTACTTGTACACTTTTTAACCGTCTACCATAAAATAGAACGAAGTTAAAAATAACGATTAAACGGTTCTAAATTATTCTATAGTAATTTATAAGGTTCATTTCTAGCGAGGTTCAATATATAAACCTCTTAGTTGACAAAATTACGGTACAATTATTGTGAAATATGTAGGTACGTCTTATTTTCTGCAGTGGTATGAGAGTTAAAAATTAAAACAACATATTACCAAAGCTTCAAAATAAAAGTTAATTAATTAAACCCTTTTTAGAATATTTTGTTATTTATCAAAAGAGTCAAATGAAATTATTTTTATCCGAAATAATATTAACGGACTACTTATTACTACTAAAAAGTATATATTATGTCACCGGATAACTGTACGACACGTTAGTTTATAAAAAATCGAGTGAGATTATAAACTGTCGATAGATTGTGAACGAACATTAAAATTTACAATCTAAGGCTTACATTTTAGTCAGATTATAAACTGACCGTGTCTAGCTGGCAGTTTATAATCTAACGATCTGTAATCGCCCGCGAAATTGTGAACCACATGAGTTCATTTCATAGAGTTAAGAACAAAAATAATGGTCAGACAAAAAAAAACATATTCTATTCGAGTTTGTAAATTTAAAAAAAACTAAGGTATTTAAAAGAAAGAAATAAGGTACTTAAAATGCATTGATACCCTTAGTTCTTTTACCAAAAAAATTTATCGGACACCAAATGTAGTAAATGGTCACTGTATTTTAGCGAGGGGTTAAATATCATTAAGTCTAGGGCAAAGTCATATTTAGGTGCGACGACGAATGAAGCGAGGAGGAGCGTTAGGTTACTTATGAGTTATGACTACAACAACGCGCGAGCCAATCGAGCGAAGCGAGCGTGCCGCGGCAGCGGCCGGCGATACGCCACAAGAATTTAATTTTGGTGATCATTTACTACTTTTGGGTTAACAATTATTTATTTTGAGTAATTTTGCTTAAATAGGATAGCGAGATGTTAAAACTTTGGTTATAAGATTACATTAAAATGCGGGTTTAATTTTGGTGATCATTTACTATTTTTGTCTGTTATATGTTACTCTGCTATATCAGTAAGTTTAACATAAGCCAAAGAATAATACATTAAAAACCTGTACTTACGTATTTTGCTTTTGGCCACTGTAATCCTTTCGTAGATCTATGGTAAATTGTTGTTGATCCACATATTTACAATTTGACGGCTGGACATGGTCAGTTTATAATCTTACGAAAATGTAAACGTAAAATTGTAAATTTTAGTTTCCATTCACAATCTATCGACAGTTTATAATCTAACTAGATTTATCATAAACTAACGGTTAGTACAATAAAACGGTGACATATACATAGTTAAAGTAAGGGCCGATCTTATATAAAAGAGATTAAAACAGGTTCGTATGAGGATAGCACCAAATGAAACAAAGATAATATCTATGTTTCAGTTGGTGCTATCCTCATACGAGCCTTTTTTAATAACTATTTTAAGTATAAATGAAGTTTGTATATGTTCTATTTTTGAAAAGTTATATATCAAAGGTACTCCATAGCTCTCGCAAGTGAACTTTACCCCGATCGCACCCAGACGGCGCGCGGCGCGACGTATACAAACACATCTACATCTAGTCATATAACACAAAGTCGTGGTTATTTTCCACGTAAAGTCATGTTCATTGAGGACTTTAGCTCTATTGTCATTAGACTCAATGTAACAATCCCTTTGCTTGCGGTCTTTAATTCTGATAGAAATGGCACGTTTTATTGCCCTATGTCATTGAGAAATTTTCTTTTTATTAGCTCGGTGAAATGTTGCTTCGATGTAGACGTAGTTGCTCAGAGACTAGGATTTTATTGACTAAAGGAGATAGGTACATACGTTCTTCTTCATTTATATAAATTTAGTGTGTATATGACACTTTCGGACTAACCTTTTTTATTGCTGATAGGTAAGCCTTTGACCACAATTTCACCTGATGAGTGGTGTGGTCGAAGGTGTTAACAGGCTTTACCTAGAACTACTGGCTCTTAAGGACACCGTTAGGTTCTTGGCGACAGATTTTATCTTGAGGGTGGTCTCTAGCCAGGAACAGGATTCGAACCATGGACCTGCTGCGTGACAGTTTATAGACAATGCCACTGAGCCATCACTGCTTCAAAACACACACACACAAATTAATTTAAAAAGGCATTTTTGACCAACTAAATACGATGATTCGGTCAAGTTGCAATGATCGTGGCCAGGGTTAATCAAAAATGGTACTCGGATGTAAATAAGTAGTCTTTATGTTTGTCTTTAAGTATTAGCATACATTTTATCAATCAGCTAGACTAGGCAGTAAGGCAGTCGCTTAGACTAGGCAGTAAACTCGCATATATCGTCAATTTACTAAACATATTTTAAGAATACTAAGACTCCTAGTAGGAATAGAACCTCTGTCGCACGGTTTAACAACCGTTAACGCTCGGCCATCGAGGCTGATGGAAGTGATGCAAATTGTTTGCTCTCATTTTATTATATTAACAGTCATGAAGTACTACGCGACCATAACCTAAATGAAATAACTTATCATCAAAGTTTATTCAAGACAATTGCTATCCACTGCTTTGTAGTAGTTTTGTGTAGGTCACAGTGGCTTACAGAATCTTTGTTCTTAGGACAAGTGCAAACGTGATAACTGTAAATTATAAAACTATATTAAGTGTTAAAATATTACTTTTATAAAATTTTAATCACTTATTTACATATACCTAATTAGAATTATTTAAGTAGTTATATGTGTTAAATGTAATTTGGACTTACCTGTAAAAAAAATACTGAAGGGCTAATAAAACTTCTTTATATCTTTCACTTTAAAAAAAAACACGCTTCTTCCCCAGTACAGTGCAGACCACAGTTCAATTTGTATGTATTTCAATAAATTTCTCATCCATCTCATTGCCGTGGTATAAAAACCTACTAAGGGTTGTCCAAGACATGACCTGCTGTATCTGGAGCAAACCTATCAACGCCTGGACTATACTCAGATCAAAAAAACACCGGTAATTAAAGAAAATTCTGAAGTGTTCCATAAAGAACCCTTTTAGTCCTCTGAGCGGAATATAAATTCCCCTCAGAGGACTTCAAAGTCCGACTCGAAGTTTAGGTACATACATAGTAAAAAAATATTATCAGCAACAGGCGGCAGAATAACTAAACAGTGCGTTGACTTTGCAATTTGAATAAAATAAAAATATAAGATCATCACGTTAGTTTGATGTGATTTTTATTTGAATCACGGCTACTTTATTAAAATATTTCGGATTAACCTATAATTTATTTAATTTTCTTTTTATGCTTGAAACGTTAGCCACTATCTCACCTGATGGTAAGTGATGATGTGGTCGAGGACGTAGTTCAGGCTAACCTAGAACTACTGGCTCTCAAGGACAGCTGCCGGAACACACCGTTAGGTGTTTTGTGACACATTTTCTACTTGAGGGTGGTAGCTAGCCAGGCAGGCATTCGCAAAATGCCCTACCACCAAGCTATAACGACTGCAATCCTAAGACAACAACCGGGACCGACGGTTTAACGTGCCTCCGAAGCACGGAAGCGCTCAGTAGTAATGTCACTAGCGGTTACCCATCCAACTCATGACCGCGGCGGACGTTGCTTAACATTGCCGATCGTTTAAGAACGGCTAAGTAAACTTCGCTACGAACGCTTTGTTAAAATACGGTTAATATATAATTAATTATTAGTACAGAGAAGTAATAATGGTTGTAATAGTAAAATTGAAGCTCAGGACGAGTGCGTTCTACCATAGCCGTCCTTGTACGACTTAGCATCGATAACGAGAGTAGTTTGATAACAAATTGGTTTGCGCGTAACTGTTTATTTTGTACCGAACAAAGGAATGACTGACGTAATTCTATTTTAAGTTCGTTTCGCTTTGGTTTACCTTACGCGCAGTTACATACAGTATAAGACACAGTGATTTACGAAATTTTATCTATATGTGATTCTTCAGAACTATTAAAGGACTACGACTATACTAGAACTGGGTCTCCATGTAAGATATGTTTTTTGAAGAGCTATTTTATAGTACCTGCATATAACCCCACATGTCAATGATGTTATAAACAAAAAACTACGAACTATATACAACACTACAGCTATTACAATAAAAGCATTTAGATCCCTATAAGTCATTGCAGACTCATAGGCAGTCCAAATGCTTTAGCCCACTACCAGTTGGCAGCGTGCCCATCATGCTGGCAGCATTACCCCGTTGAATTGCAATACTTATTCTTTGAGCCAAATAGGTGCCAGCATTTTGATCACGCGTAGCAATAATGTTATTAAAACTTTGATGTCACGGACCTCGCGACCCAAACATGCTTAATCACCGGGCTGTCCGGTCCAGCAAGAAAAGACACCTCCTATTTTCAAAAATTTGGCTATATCTGACGCACCTATCGACACTTATGGTTTAAAGTCATATTTCTGGGAAGCCCTTGATCTAAGATATTGTATTTTGTATAAATAATATGATATTTTTGTTTGTTACAGATAGCTGTTTATTACCAAAAAGTGCGTTCATTAGCAGTCCCCTCTCAGAACGCAACATTGATATTGCGAGCTGTTTCTGCCGCGTCAGATCCGCGTCGGAAATCGTATTCAAATATCACTCGAATTTTCGAGGTATACATCTTTCCTGTCTAAGCTGAATAAAAAAACAACTGAAAGTCGATTATCAAGTGTTGCACATTTTTTTAAAGAGATCCTTATAACCATGGGATAAAAATTCACTCAAAAATATCAAACCATGAAGCTTCTATGTCAATTTGGTACCTATTACAATAAAACAGCAATTTCATACTTTAACCCCTATTATTTATATAGCCTTAACAAACTATTCAAGGTGCAACAACGATACATTCTGATGGTAATAGATCTAGATCTGACGCATTAGAACCTATATTGAAAAATCTTTATCTGTTCTCATCAGAACCTATCTTTGTTGATCATATCATCAACATAAGACCAACACTCGATTTCAGCGTCATTATGTAGCTGTGGTCATATCCTGCTCAAATCTTTGTCATTTAAATAGCTAAGCATTTTTTGTCCCTGGCGAAATCGATCGAATACTACTTCAGTCGCCTTCGTCTACCTCCGCAATTAAAACCTGACAGGTCATTGTCACACTTTGCAACATGTAACAGGAACTTGTTGTCGTCTCTAACATGTCTCTTACATTGTAAGATTTCATTACCGTCTGAAAACAACGGCACGAGCGGGATGTGATCTGGTGGTCATATTTGAAATGAAATTAATTTTGCGTGGTGGAAGGGCATTTTTCGAATGCCCGACTGGCTAGCGACCACCCTCAAGTAGAAAATCTGTCGCCAAGCACCTAACGGTGTGTTCAGGCAGCAGTCCTTGAGAGTCAGTGAAATTACAGGCACATCAGACTTAACGAATATGTCTCAAGGTGACGGGCGCAGTGCAATCGTGAATTGTGATGAAATGCAACTGTTATAGGCAGAGGTTAGTCCACTTAACATCAGGTGGGCCTCGAGCTTGATCCGTCACAATAACATAAAAAAAAACGACGTAAGCAATTTACAATAGAATATTTACATAAAAGGCATATTTGACAGACACAAATAATTGGTTTAGGTACATCATAAATTGGTCCCCAACTCAGCATGTGCTAGTTTTCTTTAATGCCAGCGCTGGTCTTCCGTTGGAGTCGTTTTGTGACGTCACGGAGGATTAATGATACAACAGCTATTTCTCTTCGGCCAAACATTATCAACACAAATTCTGTTAATCTGAACAACTATGGTGAAAGTACGTAGTTTCAATATACCCTATCGTTATATTGAAGGTTAGCCTGAACAACATCTTCGACCACATCCTCACTTACGTTCAGGTGAGATAGTGGTCAAAGGCTAACCCATCAGCCATAAGAAAAAGTTTGGAGTGACATCTCTGAGTAACGTAAATTGACCTAGAAATAAGACTAAAATTGCAAAGTTTTAAACTTGTTTTATATTGCCGCAACAGCATAATTGCAAATTTGTAAGCTTATTCGCTTAGCTTAACCTAAAGTTACGTATGTAGAGTTAAAAATTTAACTAGACGAGGTAAATTAATGATTGACAAACCAACGGTCTTCCTGTGAATTAATTTGAATTAAAATTAACAGTGGGTTTTTACATACATGATCTGTCCGGACGACTTGACTGTATATGCCGTTTATAAGATAAGAACGTCGACGCGTGTACCTAAACTTTGGGTTATTAATCATGACGTATAAGTGTGGTGTGTAGTTTTGGGTAGCGGTGGTATAGAGGCCGTCTTTACCATTTTATATTTTAAAAAGCCTGTAATTCTTGTAGGACAGGACAAGGCTCTCAAGGACAGCTGCCGGAACACACCGATAGGTGTTTGGCGACAGGTTTTCTACCTGAGGGTGGCAGCTAGCCAGGCGGGCATTCGCAAAATGCCCTACCAATTATAACAACTGCCATTCTAAGACAACAACTGGGAGCGACGGATTAACGTGCCCTCCGAAGCAAACTTCGCTACGAGTGCTTCCTTATTTTTTATAATACACTTTATAATTAGTAATTGAATTTTTTTCTGGTTCTAGCAACTGTCTCTATGGGCCAGTTTACGTTTTTGACTTGTACCCATCTAAAATTATGAATATTTTAGCTCATTTTTCTTTATAATACAAGTGTTAGATAGCGAATTCATCCCGAAGAAGGCAGCAGTATTTCATGCACTTTTGGACGTGCACCATATGAGAATCAAATCGTACAGCTCAAAATTCAACCTAACATCAGTAGAGATCTTTGTGAACTAGTTCGTCTGAGGAAATACTGCGGCCATAGCTATTTCTACCATCTAGCAGTAATGTTCTCGTAATTGTGTTCCGGTTTGAATGGTATACATACTGGTGTAATTACAGGATCATCATATCTTATCAGGGTGATTGGCGCAGAGCAGTTTCTCATTTGTGACGAAATGCATCTGTTAGTGTTTACCACCTAATACCAGGTGGTCCTCGTGCTTGTTCCATCACAACCACATAAAAAAAAATCTAGACAGCCATTTATTTGACACTAGCTGTACCTGCGACTTCGTTCGCGATTACCGTACCTGCAAACTAATTATTCACATTTGAGCACTGTTTATCTCATATTAAGCAACGCTGTGGTCTGTAGTGAACCACTCTTAGTAAAGCATAGCTCAGAAAGGAGCTTTTTACTTTGGGTTTGATAACTCACAGCTTGTTTTTCCAGAAGACAGTAGTTAAGTAACTCAGAGAGTTCCTTCGCGGTTCATACAATAAATGTTGAAGCAAAGTAGGTACTTTGTGCGTTTCTTTGGAATTTTGATAATAAAACGGTATCTTTTTGCCGAGGTTCTCCTTGTTTGTCGATAGAACAAAAATATATTAGATTGTACACTTCCATTGCGCAGTCTCCAAAATGTATCTGGCAAAAGATAGATAGTTAAAAATATTGTGGCGAATGTTCCAGATTATTAGAGTTTTATCTTAGCAAGCTGGCAAATCTAAATAAGGATGCCGAGATGCCCGTGGGGTGCCGAGCTGCCCGTGGGGTGCCGGGCTGCCCTTGGGGTGCCGGGTGGCCCGTGGGGTGCTGGGTGGCCCGTTGGGTGCCAGGCTGCCCGTGGGGTTCCGAGCTCACTTGTCACTATTCTATCAAAAAAATAATAATTGAAATCGGACTACGCGTTTATAAATTACAACTAAGTAACATTTTAACTTTCATCCCCTTTTCCGAGGGAACCGTGCTGAATTTCGGGATAAAAAGTATACAATAACGTTCTTCGTGGTATGAATTTAAATCGTGTTAAGTTTCTTTGAATTCCATTCGGTAGCCCATGGGGTGCTGGGCTGCCTGTGGGGTGCCGGGCTGCCCATGGGGTTCCAGGCTCACTCATCACTATTCTAACAAAAAATAATAATTGAAATCGGACTACGCGTTAATAAATTACAACTAAGTGTACATTTTGACTTTCATCCCCTTTCCCGAGGGAACCGCGCCGAATTTCGAGATAAAAAGTATACAATAACCTTCTTCGTAGTATGAACTCAAATCGTGTTAAGTTTCATTGAATTCCATTCAGTAGTTTTGGAGTGATGCGGGGCCGGGATACAGATAGACAGATAGACAGACAGACAAAAATAAAAAAAATACAGTTTTGTCATCAGTATCAGCTACAGAGTGCTTCTCAAATTATTTTTTGCAAAATATCTTCAATGTACTAAATTGGACCTGTTACAGTTTTATTATAAGTATCGATATAGATTATCAACATGTAAACAATGTTAAAAACTGTACAACCTTTGGGACAATTGAAGTCGATGACCTACCTATAAACAATATATACCTTAGCCATCTTTGAAAGCATCTAGGTACAGTGACACATAGCCACACACACCAGCGTCTTCGTTTACTAGTATATTGTAAACGAAGACGCTGGTCGGGTGTGCACATTTTTTAATTCTGTCAAAGAGATATATATTTACTTGATAAAAAACGCAATTAAACGCTGGGTGCTACTTATTTTCTTCAATTTATTTATTTTGTACGTATAATCTTCTCACTACACAAATATTCAGTATGCATCGCGTGAGGCACTCAACTACTTCGTCTGTCAAATATTAATTATTATAGTTGGAATGCTTACAATGGACAAGATAGGATAATATTCTTTTATAAAATTTTACAAATACACTACATCTTTTTTATATTTTTTTAAATTTTTTTTTTATGTTATTGTGACGGAACAAGCCCGAGGCCCACCTGATGTTAAGTGGACTAACCTCTGCCTATAACAGACGCATTTCGTCAACGACGAATTGCACTGTGCCCGTCACACTGAGACGTCCAGTTGTTAGGTCTCATTAGCCTGTAATTTTTCTGGCTCTCAAGGACTGCTGTCGGAACACACCGTTAGGTGCTTGGCGACAGATTTTCTACTTGAGGGTGGCCGCTAGCCAGGTGGGCATTCGCAAAATGCCCTTCCACCATGCGGTGAAGCTCAAGCTCTGGGCGGGATTCGAACCATGGACCTGCTGCGCCGCAGTCCATAGCCAATGCAACTGAGCCATCACTGCTACAAAACATAAATTCTAATCGTTGCGGTGTTCACGTTTAAACCACCTAACCTCGTACATGGGTTTAAAAGCAAGCGGCTCATTCTAAAACTTTTATTTAAGAGAAATTAAAAACATAATTATAATAATCAATTATATTTATATAATACGAATTGATTATTGTTCTATATTCAATGATCGAGACGCAGACGCGTGAAGACAGGCATTCAGTGCCCGCGCGCCAATTAACCGGCGTTCACACGGCACGGCTGTGCCAGAGACGGCCGCCCGCCGCCACTGATACCCTACCCATAACTCTAGTAAGGACTGGTCCCACTTTTAAGGGAGCCAACAAAAGCTAGACGTAGAAGCAGAACGTAAGTTCCGAACTTTCTTTCTTCTTTAGTTCTTCATATCGCTACATATCACTTCATAACTTTTGCAAAATATATCCTTTTTCACGCGGTTTATCCATACCATCTTTGATATTCTCTATCCGGTTCAGTTTTGTTAAGTTCTTTTTCATCTATCTTGTATCCCTTGTCTATTTCTCTTCAACATTTCTGGTGTGACTTTCAAGCTTTCTCTGATTTAATAATTTCTTATTTTGTACATTCTAGTAACACCACTTTTTCATCATAATTATCACATGCGCGTCTCTGCCACATGCACTTTTATTTACCTTCATTGTACCTACCTACAGCATTGTACATTACAGAGACATACCTACGTTACGATACGATAGACCTTGTGACGGTCTTATACAGTTTTGCCCTTAAATTGCATTGGCATGCGCGGGTCACATGTGGTCAGAGATCTGTTGCCATTTCACCCATCTTGCATTTATCCAACAATATATCTGAACTTAGTAGTGCATGTTACCTCAAGTAAATATTTTATTAAAGATTACCAGAGTTATATTTGGGGGTACCATATTTCTGATCATGCTCAAATAACAGACACAATTGTTTGGATTTGGTAAAATCTTGTTTTGGTATCATTACTAGAATTCTGGTTAAATGTTGCACGTTATTAGCATAGTCAAATCAATAATGTATATAGTTTGACTGGAGCCCGGTTGGAGATTCAATGCCTCCTGTAGTCTGGATACGCAGGGTTGTTTATAATATGTCTAAATATGCGTATGTCACTAAGTAATATGTTATTAAATTACAACAAATCAATACTTTATAAATAATTTAAATTTTAACATTCTATTTAAATAGGTAAATCAATATTTGCAGGGGGGCGCGTGATTGGTACTCACGGCTACGGTGCGGCCTTGTCTAGCGCACTCTGGACACGCTAGATATTTGTCACAGTGTTCATATCATAGTGAGGCACGTGCGTAAGGGCACACATACGTTTGGACGCGTTTAGAAACCATTGTGGCATTGGTAGTAATCTACATTTTATTTTAAAGCCAACCTCTTGAAGTCTTAATAATAGCCTCCTTATATTTTTATCATTTAATCCCACACATCATTGGCATACGAGCGTGCTCCTCTCTCTACTACGAATGGAATTTCTAAACTACCTGTCTTTTTTACTCTTCAATCGGTAACTTCATCTAGACACTGAGATCAGTCAGTCAGAAGACCAATCTCATTTCACAAATTAGGTAATTGTTACTACCGCCCTTACTGGATTTGGCCTCGTCGCTTCCATTTGAAAATAGAGAAACTCAAACATTCGCCTGATTATCGGGATCGCTGTCGATGGTCGGTCACTGCGCCGCGCTCGCCTCGCCTGGGTTGCGTATTACCACAGCGTGTCATCGCGCTTCATCCATCGTCGGCCATATATTTGAAATACGTTTTAGACCACTACAACTAATTAAGTATCACATTTGTCACACTGCGTTATAAGGCCAAAATCTTTCCATCTTTTGATTCGGCCAAATTTTGTCATACTGTCAGAAAATCTGTTTTGATTTGGCTATATAGGGGTGCGTACCATTTGAGTGAGATTCGCTAAAAACGCTAAAAACGATCACACTCCCAAAAAGTTTTCCACATGGGTCTTGGCGTTATTTTCGCCTTAAACGCTACATCTAATGTCAAAAGTGACAGAAGTGGCAAATTTTAGTGGCATTCTTAGCGTTCTTATCCAAAAATGGAACGGGGATGACAGTTACAAACGATCACGTGATCACAACCACAGACGCAGAATGTGATCAAAATTATCGAAATTAACGTTCTTAGCGACTAATGGAACATACCCTAGGCTAGCCATTTTTGACAATCTCAACTGATGGTAATCGATGATTATGAGGGTGGTAATCAGGTTTACTTTGGAATGGTATGGAAATTATATACCAAGTTATCTATTGTAAGTAGTTTTAACTGATTTGTCGGTTAACGTTATTCTAGAATTTCCTGATACATTTTCAAAATGGTATATCGATCCAAAAAGTTTATTACTCTGTCGAACAATACCTATTTGTTATTTTTTTATTACCGGCGACGCGGACGCAGTGCTAGAACGCAGCCCTGTACTATTTATATCGAAAAGTGAGAACAGTGTTTCGACACTTTACGTATGTGTAAGTAACTTTATTTTATTACCATTTGTAGCCGGTTTTAGCTGCAACGATTAGTAAGCGTGGTATATTTTATTGGTTAAATAGGTACTAAGGAGGTTGCGCCTCATGGTGAAATTCAAACGTTTTATGGTTGGATACTTTCAGGTTAGAATTGTAGTTCTATGAATGTGAGATTAATTATTAATATTATTATGGATTAGGAGGGCAGCAAACGAACAGGTTGCTCACCTGGTGATAAGTGATCACCGTCGCCCACAAACATCCGCAACACCATAGGATAGGTCTCGAGGATGCGTTGCCGGCCTTTGAGGAGGGAATATAAATTATAAGATATAAAAATATTATTTCACGTAGATCTCTATTATGTCTCTATTGAACCTCGTTTAGAACGTAGGTACTTAATTTATCTTAACCATAAATATTATCTTGCTTTTCCATTCTTGGGTATCATAAGTTTTACAAATAGTTTTATTAAAAAAGAGTAGTTATCTACCTAGTGATGTGCTATTACTTACCACAATGGATTATTGCTGACAATAATACCAGTTGTTACCAGTTACTAATATCCATATTTACAACGTCATACAGACCCACCAACTTAACTGTTCAGGTGGCAGAAAAAAGAACTAAAACTTTCCCTCAAATTGTGACAGTCTGTAGTTGATTTCCATGACCAGTAGCGCCCTCTAAAACTGCACAGTTAAGTTGGTGATACTATACATGAATAAGATTTCTTCTTTATCTAAATATCCACAGAGGTAAGTACAACACACTACTTGCCCTTGAGCGTATGCACATAGTAAATAAATGCTCAACTTATACGTACTCACATATATCACAAAAGAGTTGTATGGTCTATAAAAAAACAGTGGATATTTTTAAAATACTGTCGTGGGAGCATGTTATTGTACTTTGATGGGTGCCGACACTGCGTTCACAGTGGAAGTCTTTGTTGGGCAGTACCTTACCTTTTTACAATTAATTGATTGGTTGCTTCAACGCAACTTTAAAATTAAGTACTTGCGTATTTGTTTTGTTGTTAGAGTAACTTATTTTGTATCGACTCTCTTTATACTGAAACACGCCTATGTATATACACTTACTAATTTGTATATGCGAAACCCAGGATTATAAGAGGGCCTCCTCTCGCCCAAAGTCCAGTGGAGTTGTGCATCCAGCGGCAGAAAATAAAACTCCTTGTCCTCCCTAAAAAAACCGGGCAAGTGCGAATCGGACTCGTGCATCGAGGTTACCGTACAAACCTGTAGAAAATATTGGTAAGTATTGAAAAATTACAAATAATTTTATTATATGATGTAACTAGAAATGTATGCTGTTCGCAATGTTTTCTTTATCTCTGCTATAAAACGCTGCTTTGTAAGATTCTGAGTTCACGGGAAGTACCCTGTAGTTTTTGATTGCCTTGCGATAGTGAAAACTTGGCATAAACAGCTGTATCTTCTGATTGCGTTGGCTTAGAAGTTTGATTTTTTCACAGATCCAAGGGACAGTAGACCTGAGTATTGATATATATTTCAACTTGATACCTTCACGCGTTCCTGAGAAAAGGGTCTTGACAGAAGGGCAGACTGACAGACAAAGTGCTCCTATAAAGGTTCCGTTTTTTTCCTTTTGAGGTACGGAACCCTAAAAGTGCGAGACACTAGATACGATTACTCCTATAACCATAATAAGTGCAGTAGATAGCGACTCTACTCCATGTGATACTAAAATAATATATATGATCAACAAAACAATTGCTTACTATTATACGACATAGGACACGCTTTTCCAGAACTGGGGCCTAACAATTAACGGATTTTCTACCATTTATTATATCTTTATACAGTAAAATGTCATGAAAACACGTTTATTATGGAATTTCGTTTCGCTTGTTGAAGTTAAAATATATTGAACTTAGTTACTGCCTCTTCATATGAGCTACGATTCCATCCTTCGTAAGACAATTTTTTACCGTCTACCTGCTCCCTTTAACAAAAATTAAAACCTTATAGACCAGTGTGGGATTCATCAAAGATACCGCTTTGCGTTGAACTGACTCCTTTTTAGTTGCCTTTTGTTGAAGAGCCTTAGCGACCTTTTTATGAGCATTCGTACTCAACAAAGTAAGCGAAATCATACATGAACAAAATGTTCTTCATCTTAGTATCTTCCTGATCTTACGGGTATGTAGTTGGCAAGGTATGTTTTCTATAACTGCAGAAAATACGACACATGAACATAATCATATGAATCTAAAAGAATATCGTTCAACGCATTCTCTATTCATCTCTACGCCTTTTGGGGGATCCGGAATAGAAGAATCTCAAAGAGGGTAGACGTCAGACAGACTGCTGACTACAAAACCATAGCCGACAAAGTTAGGAGTAATAATAACAAATATTTTCGAAATGTTTTAAGAAAACATTAAATTAATATTTTTATAAAACACTTAAAAAATATATCTACTGACGATTCCGCCTAATTATAAGAATTTTCAAATTTTGGAAAATTCTTCTGGATTGGTTGCGTGGCGTTTGTGACATCACGTCGGCTTAACAAGAAAATTAGGCGAAATCGTCACTATTTTTTATATTTTTAGGTGTTTTATTAAAATATTAATTTAATGGTTTCTTAAAATACTTTAAAAAATATTTGTTATATGGATTTCCGCAAAGTAACGCCTGAATCTATTCGTTATCTAAAGTTACGTGTGCCGTAACAGAAAATCGTGTTGGACCAAATAAGCAATATGAGGGTAGGCTGGATGAGGGATGGTACAGATAAAAAGGTATGGCCAGTTCAAAAGATGGATTTTGTAAAGAACGTGGTATTTTAATTACTCAACATCAAAAATATATTGAAACTATTATCTTAACAACGTGTCCTGCAACGTGACAGTTACGACTACAACCTCCATTATTAAAAGTCAAACCTGACGGTCCATTTTTGTTATATAACTAAGAATTTTAGAAAACAACGTTATTGTTAACTTAATTGTCTCCAACACGGGTTTCACTTTTGTTGTATAACTTGTGAATCCTTCCGACCGAGCAAAACCTGATGATATACCTATTTTTAAAACCTTTTACTTTAGTCATTCAGTCGTATTCAGCCTTTTTGATTCGAAATGCATATTAAATTTTTCAGCCACATTCACTTCCCAGTTTCCGATAGAGGTAAAGCTTTTTCAATACAATTATAGTTACATCCAGCTGGTGTGATGCTGGACCTTACTGCAGATTGATGATGCAACCAGCTTACAGAACATAAATATATAACGCATCTCTTATAAATTATAATTTTCCACAAATAAAATATACTTTTAAAATAGGATCAAGCACATAGAAAAGTTACAAATAATATTTAAGACACCTTGCATCGCAAAGGAATCATGGTCATGGCCTGACCATTTTTTGATACGACCACACAAGTTGCATTAGATCACGACGAAACTGTTGCCTCATTCATGGCCCAGGTAACATCAAAGCAAACCCTCTTAGCGGCCTTTGTCACTGTATAACTATTTAATTATGTTTCTCTCTACATTAATTGGTCAAATTCAATCGATAAATTTTATCAATTCCTTTTGACAACTACACGATATTGTACAATGTCAATATTGATGTCATTATTATGATAAATTCCGTGATTATTTAATTGGATCATTTGCTGATCCTAATGAGTTTTCATTCATAATTTTTGGTTGATTTTATTAGTAATGAAAATGCTCTTGCATTATAAAGATGGTTTCTAGGTTAGCCTGAACAATATCTTCGACCACATCATCACTTACCATCAGGTGAGATAGTGATCAAAGGATACCCTATAAGGCATAAAAAAAAAAAAAAAAAAGATGACATATCTAGCCATTTGCTTGATTTTTATGTGGGTTTATTTGTTTTTGATTGTTTTACAAATAATTGCGTGTGTCGCGTTTTGCTCACAAACTTAATTTCGTAAAATTACAGATAGTAACAGACAGACCAAAATAAATGTTAAAGCTCTGTGTTTTTTTTTTGCGAAATAAAAACCATATTTTTTATATCAAGTTATTAAGCTTATGTATTCTATGCTTCATATTTAACTTGTTTTAAAAAAGTTTTTTTTTTTCGTTGGAATATTTTTGTTAACAAAAGACTACTACATCGCCAATAGCATTTAGAGGCAACCTAAATGTCATTAAAGGCAGTTCAAATGCCCCATCAAATTGAAATGCTTATTTTTTATTTATTATTCACAATTGGTTTTGGGTGAAAATCTCTTCTATTTTTTAATGATCGATAGATGTTTGAGTTGCGCACAAAAATTAAAATAGCGTATAAAGATGTTTTTTTTACTACAATGGACTACATATTTTTTTAAAAGATCACTTACTGCACAATATATTATTGGTATGAGTATTTAAAATTCAGGAATCTATTACCCGTGGATACTACACAAACTTACTAGCATAGAAAAAAGTAGTTGTCTGTTGGTGCACAGATATGTTGTTGAAGCATGTTAAAATGCTGTTTACTGTACCTACTGTACTGTATCAGCCGGATCGTCCACTGCTGAACACAGCCTCCCCTATTAAGGGGGTATTTGCCATAATCCCCACGCTTGGCAGGCGGCTTGGGGATCGCAGTGTAAGATTTCAGTTCTTTAGAAGGCGCTGCTGCCCACCTTCCAGTATTTTTCCCTTAGTCGCCTCTTACAACACCCGCGGGATGATATGGTCAGGTGCAATTCTAACCCGGCACCCCACGGGGAAAATGTTGTTTACGACGTAGAAATAGATGACCAAGCGTGGATTTGTTTCATCTAAGCATTTTCCGTACTTGTATAAGTTAGTTGAGAATAACCAGAGATCTATAACAGAAGATTTTAGTAGAAATGTAAGTAGACGCGTGTTCAAGCATAGCAAACGTAATGAGAAAATGAGATACATATAATAAACATCGGTCAAAATTTTGTCGAAAACTATAATGATGACGGGGACAATGAAACTAGAGTACATTGGCTATGTTATTTGTTGGTATAGGTATACAAGACGCTATATTAATGCTGAGCACGACGCAGGATGTTGATAAGACTATCATATCTGTAACATGACGATAAAAATAAAGTGTTCTTTCGACGTTTTAACAAACCAGTTGTTTAGCAGGCTATTGTCAATTTTTATTTGGTTTTCACGGTTATCTACGGAAGATGCTGAAATAATTGTTTCGTGTACCGTTCTTTGTTTAGTTTGCATTTGGATTGATGGCGTGATATGTACAAAACCTTGATACACACGAGTTGCAAACTTTGTGAACTCAAATATTATTGAGTGCAAGTTTGTGAGTATATGTTTGTTTCTCTTCATGAAACGGCTGAACCTATTTGAATGAAAACTTCGGAATATGGATGGTTTAGATCCTGGATTAATAGGATAAGATATTTTATGAATAGGATAGTTTTCATTATTTTCTACAGGCGTGAAACCATGTGGCGCAGCTAGTTTCATTATGTAAATATTTACCATCTGGAACTAAGAAAAAGAAGTGCTTCGTTGCTGGAGTTATGATTTGTAATCTCTAGGTCCTGGGTTCGTTGCACAGTTATTTTTATGATAATGAAATTCTCAGTAGCGCTCTGGTATCTGAGTTGGCTTTATAATATATAGAAAACAGGATCCCCGTCAATTACATGTAGGTTGCAACCAAAACCTAGGGAAACGCTAAGGCACTTCAGGCGACCTCTTTTATGCTGATATTACGTCTATAACGCTATTATGAAACAATGATGGCCGAGCGGTAATAGCTATGGACTGCCGTGCCACCTGGTATGATCCCCACCACCGGCTTAAGCTTCACCGCATGATGGAAGGGCATTTTGCGAATGCTCGCCTTGCTAGCTACCACTCTCAAGTAGAAAATCTGCCGCCATGCACTTAACAGTTTGTTCCGGCAGCAGTCCTTGAGAGCCAGAATAATTACAGGCACATGAGACTAAAAAACTGCAAGTCTCAGGGTGACGGGCGCAGAGTAATTCGTCACACGACGAAATACATCTGTTATAGACAGAGGTTAATCCGCTTAACATCAGGTAGGACAGGACTAGTGCTTGTACAGTCACAATAACATAAAAAAAAAACATTTAATATTCGTTGTGAAAGTTACCTACCAAGTATTGTCGATAATCGTTCAATAGTTACATGATTATGCAATCGAAAATTTTAGCTATATACTTATATAGGTGATTATTGATTGTTCTGTGGACATGACACCGGTATTGCAGAAAAGTGAGTGCCGAGCAATCAGCCTTGGATTCCACGTTTGAAATCTTGAGGCGGGCGTGACCACGATGTTCAACAAATGATATCATGCCGGTGCCAGACGATTACGTAGTAATCAATCCGCTCACCTCGCCCATTCATCACACCATCGCTGCTCTAATCAATCGTATAACACTACCACCAATACCCGCTTTGCTCCTTTGAAATCTTCGATAACAGTAACAAAAGAGCATTGTATAGTGAACGATTACAGTTTTTGGATTGAGTTAAAAGGTAGCAACTGTTATTAGAGGATCGCGGTCTACTGATAATTGTTGTCTAAATATTTACCGTTCCGTGAGTACGTTGAAGTTCATTCCAGTCTCCGAAAATTCAATGCCTACATTCATTATGATCGTGATTATTCTAATATAAAGTATCTTATATAAACTGTGATAACAAAAATTAAAAGAAACAAACACAACTGTTTATTGTTGAATAATTATATATTTAATTACCGTATCAGCCGGATTGTCCACTACTGAACATAGCCTCCTTCATTATAGAGGGATTTGCCATAACCCCCACGCTTGGCAGGCGGCTTGGAGATCGCAGTGTGAGACATCAGTTCCTCAGAAAGCGCTGCTGCCCACCTTCTGGTGTGTTACCCTTAGTCGGCTCTTAGTTAGGTTAGTCAGCTGCTCATATGCCTGTAATTTTACTCGCTCTCAAGGACTGCTGCAGGAACACACTGTTAGGTGCTTGGTGACAGATTTTCTACTTGAGAGTGGTCGCTAGCCAGGCGGGCATTTGGAAAATGCCCTTCCACCAAGCGGTGAAGCTCGAGCCTACGGTGGGATTCGAACCATGGACCTGCCATTGCCACTTGAACTTGCACATTTTGAAAGCTATGTCACTGACATAGGTTTGGTTCTTCTGCAAATTTCAGTACACACCTTAATATTAAACTTAAAATAATCCTTAGAGCCCGTGGGGTGCCAGGCTAGAATATCAACCCCCCATCCCGATCCGTGGGTGTCGTAAGAGGCGACTAAGGGTAACGCACCAGAAGGTGGGCAGCAGCGCTTTCTGAGGAACTGATATCTTATACGGCATATATCTATCCCCAAGATGCCTGCCAAGCGTGGAAATTACGGCAAACCCCCCATAATACCCTCATTATGGAGGGGTTTGCCGTATTTCCCTGTGAAAAGGCTGTGCTCAGCAGTAGACAATCCGGCTGATACAGTACCTGCAGGCTTATGGATGTGGTCTACGAAATGGAAACCAGCTTAATCGGAAGGCTGGAAGTTATAAAACTGACCAAGACGATTCGTTATGACTTTCGATAACAGTTTATAAACATAAACGTGATGGGTTTGTAGTTCTTCAACAAGGTCTTATCACCTTTTATGAAGACCATTACAATTCTGCTTCACGCTTCTGGCATTAAAATAAAAGCTTCCGGAATTAAATAACATCTAGAGGATCTTAGTATAGTATAGGTGCTCGCTGAATTTCATTCATCACGTCCTAGCACCTTGTTCTTCTTAAGCTGTTTGGGAGTCATTCTGATCTCGTATTGGCTAATG
Source organism: Plagodis pulveraria (assembly GCA_963890685.1). Taxonomy (NCBI): domain Eukaryota; kingdom Metazoa; phylum Arthropoda; class Insecta; order Lepidoptera; family Geometridae; genus Plagodis; species Plagodis pulveraria. The sequence goes on from OY982959.1 coordinate 16,583,445, forward strand.
TCTAGGATAACTTCTGCTTAGTGTCCGACCAGTTTGGCTGTCTTGTCCTGCTTTTTTTTATTTTGAATAGGTTCGAGTTTGACCACACCCTGGGTGATGTTAAGCATTGATGTGGACTAAAATGGAACACGCTTACTAGAAGAAACCTATATTATACTGCTACAACTTCCACTCTGGCAAGCGTCTTAGGGATCGCAGTGTAAAGTGGCAGTTCTTCAGAATGTGCCGCTGCTCACATTCTGGTGTATTTTGCTCTTCGCCTCTTACGACTCACAAAAAGATATCCAATTCTAGCCCGGCATCCCACAGGAAACGTCATCTGAGTAACGATATCCTGCCATACACCACTGGAAATTAAAAACAATAAAAACTGCGGAATTCACTACAGTAGAATCCGTTTATTATTTTGCATGGTGGTAGGTCATTTTGCGAATGCCCGCCTGGCTAGTTACCACCTTCACGTAGAAAATCTGTCGCCAAGCACCTAACGATGTGTTCCGGCAGCTGTCATTGAGAGTTATTCTAGGATAGTCTGAACAACATCTTCGACCACATCATTACTTACCATCAGGTGGTCAAAGGCTAGCCTATTAGCAATAAATAAAAATACTATGAATCCCCTTATATTGTCCAACCGCTTATTATGACGATTTTACACAGCGAAGTTCGGTTTTCATTTAAGATTCTTTATAACTAATAATGACTTCACCTATAGTGACATGTCGCTTATTATGACCCATTTTTAATAAATAGCTTCCTGTTATAGTGACTGACATGATTCCTAACACCTTCGGCAATCTTCGGGAGAGTCACGTGATACCCGACGACATTCAGCGCGTGCATGGCTTTTTGTTTTGAGTGTCAGTGGGTAATTGAATAAGTTCACGCATTGTACATGTAAAAAAATTACATATCAACCTCTCCGTGAAGCATTTACGATTGAAGTGAAAGGTGAAATAATATGCTGATTTCTGATGCTGAATGCTCCATTTTCTAAAATGGAGAATTCAATTCATCTTTCGCAAGGGAATCTGGGGTTGGTCATTCGACAATCTCAATGATTTTTTATTTTCTATAAATGCTTTGTATGACGTTCACTTAGTAGGTATGACATGTTTGTTATTTTCCTGCGATGTCATTATGTACTTATACAATCATACGACTGCAGAGGTCGATAATAATGTCAGAATTCAACCCTAAGAAACCTATACAAATAATAATGGTAGTACAATCCTTAGCAAAACGATCGTAAAATAGTGAATTGACTTCCGAGCGAACGTGGTTATTATCGACAAACACGTGTTAGCTGAAATCACGTTTCTTTGGCACATGTCACCTAGCCATAACGCTTGCCGTGTTCAAACTAATTGAACGTTAAAAAACTGTATAAGGACGAAGCGGTAACGAAAGTAAAGGTTCCGTTGCTGCTTAAATTTCATGGATTATCTGAAAGTACCGCTGTGGGGTGCCGTGCTAGAATAACACCTTCCCATTGCTAGCTGTGCATGTCGTAAGAGGTGACTTAAGGTAAAATACCGGAAGTTGGGCAGCGGCGCCTTCTGAGGAGCTGATATCTTAAACTGTGACCCCCAAAACGCCTGCCAAGCGTGGGGATTAATGCAAACCCACCTAAATGGGAGAGGACAGCCTCTCCCATTCCGTTCAGCAGTGGATAATCTGGCTGATACAGTACCTACAGTACCCGAAAGAAAGAGGGTATACTACCAAAGACAGCATCCCCAAGTAGGATTCCTCCTAGCTAATAATGATTGACGTCAAGCAGGCAGCCTAAGCCAAAACTTTTATACCACTACTTATATTAATGTTTTCAATAACCGGCTTTACTAACGCCTATTGGTGGGCATCGGACATGCCCGAAACCTAGGTCGACAATCTCGACCAACACGCGTGAGTACAGCCGGTTATTGCAAACATCAATATGTCTCATACTCACGGGAACTTTCAAACAAAAACTACTTATAATTTTGTATTGCCTCGTATTGATAGCGAAAATCATATTTTCTTGAACTGTGAAAAAAATCACCACCACTCATGTGTGATATGGGTAAGACAATTAAGTTTTTTATTATATTTATGTATTTATGCTTATATATCTTTGTAAAGGTTCGAGGGTAGGCCCTCGAACTTGTTTTTTGACCGACTTCAATAAAGGTACCGTACTCAACTCGTCTGTTTTTTTATGTTTGTTAAAAAAAACTTTTCAATAAGTGAACCGATTATTTTAAAGCTGATGCTTCCAGTGTGGTCCCATTTAAATTTTATCAAAATCGGTTTCATCAAATTGATTCTGGTTATATCTCTTACCATATACTTAGTATAAGCCTACCCTCAAGCTGATTTTTGGCCGAATAACAAAATGCGGGGAGGTACTCAATTTGAGCATATTTTTTTTATGTTTGTTACCAAAAGAATGTTGAATGGGTAAACCGTTTATTTGAAAGCTGATGCATCCCGTGTGATCCCATTTAAATTTAATCAAAATCAGTCCAGGCGTTTTTAAGATACACTCCAATAACTGTAATGTGTTTTCTAATCTTGATGAAATATTCCTCATTAGCGTGAATGATAATTGATCCGTAAGTAGCAAGGGTCACTAAAATAAGGGAAACATTTATTTACCTAAAAATGGAACACTAAAAATGTGAAATAAATAACTTGTCCAAGTCGGTACCATGCACACAATATTGTAATAATAGATGCTTTTGAACTATCATAGTTTAATAATTTGTTGAAGTCGGCTTCAACAAATTATTTCACACTTTTGAGTGTTGAAGTTGGTTCCATTTTTAGGTTAAAAAAACTCTTTTAAATGTATTGTTTGATCAGAACATGTTTAACAAAGTATTATTATTTTTTTTGCAATTCACTGTTGTCGTTTTTGAAGATGCGTAAAGTTACTGCGAAATGCGGAACGCTAAAAAATCTGCAACACCGTGATATGCCATTGTTGAACTTAATCACTGTATTACGCAACTGTGCATATGTTTTTCAATTAACTAACATATTAGTTATATTAGATTTAAAAAAAGAGGAGGTATAAAAGTACTTAGTCACGTAACTAAATACTTTTACACTTCCTTTGTTTTATTTTATCTAAGATAAGAAAATCATAATAACTTTCTGACTGCTAAAATTAAAATTAAGAAAATTCCAGTTTTAAATAAGCTTCTAATACGATAACTTCATAATGAATTCATTATTTGTAAAAATACAGTAGGTACCACCGAGTACCTATTGTGTGCAATACTCGTATGAAGCTAACAAAAATCTAATATATTTTTGGTAACAAAAATAGTTCAAAGCTGCCAATATTGACCCAATATAAGATATAAAATTATATACTATGGGCGTTAATATATTTACTATGGGTGTTAACATATATACTATGGGCGTTAAAATATATACTATGGGCGTTGACATGTTAAATAGCTATTTTGTGCGCCCAATGGTCAGCAACACAAATACGTATACCTTGACCTAACTCACGTCAATGTTAGTAGTAGAATGCTACGAGTATTAATCCCTTAAACGCTACCTTAAATCAAGTGAGAAAACGAAGCAATTATTGCTTTGACAACTACAAATATTAGCTTAAAGGGATGTGACGTAATAGAAACATATATATATATTTTTTTTTATGCCTGACGGTTTAGCCTTTGACCACTATCTCACCTGATGGTAAGTGATGATGTGGTCGAGGATGTTGCTCAGGCTAACCTAGAAGTACTGGCTCTCAAGGACAGCTGCCGGAACACACCGTTAGGTGCTTGGCGACAGATTTTCTACTTTAGGGTGGTAGCTAGCCAGGCGGGCATTCGCAAAATGCCCTACCACCATGCTATAACGACTGCCATCGTAAGACGACAACCGGGACCGACAGCTTAACGTGCCCTCCGAAGCACGGAAACGCTCAGTAGTAATGTCACTAGCGGTCACCCATCCAACTCATGACCGCGCGCGACGTTGCTTAACTTTGCTGATCGGTTGAGAACAGCTAAGTAAACTACGCTACGAGCGCTTCAAAAAAATGTGACGTAATATAAAAATATTAATTCAGATTCATAACGTTACGATAACATGATAGTTCATAAAGATTATCTAATTTATCCACATAAAAAAAAGAAGGAAAAGTACAGTGTCACATAAAATAATTGCAATTACTTAATGGAGAAAAGATGTCAATTCGCGAGGAGTGAAATCCGAAGGTCCTTTCTGCTTGAGGTCACCTACATACGGCGCGTCGTTGCGCTGGTCACGGCCGTTTCGAGACCTCACATCCGTCGCCAGGTAAGGTTAGCTGTACAAATGAGAGACGCGAGACTATTAAATCGTATTTTCTTTATGAAAAATCTTGAAGCTGGTTCTTATTCTCTATCTAGATAATGGCGAGGCACTTCTTTTTGAGATTTGAATGGGCAGATAGCCTGTCTAGGCATATGGTTTTGGAGAATGTAAACATTGGGTGGTAATGGGCGTGGATAACAAACGACTGTAAGCGAATATTAATATACTTTGTGCATTGTTTAAGTATTTTTGCAAAAGTTCATTTTTTTTTTACTACGTAATTAGGCGGAATCGTTACTTGATATATTTATTATATTTTTAAGTGTTTTATTAACATATTAATTTAATGTTTTTTTTTTATATTTTTAAAATATTTGTTATTATTATCTTCAATACCACTTTGGTTAAACGATAAGGCGGCTGCTTTGTTTTAAAGAAAATAAAAATTAATATTGACGTCTATGGTGTAGCAGCTACGATTTCTACGACTTATTTCATTTGCAAACAAACTAGTTTATAAATTATTTTCGTTATCGTTAAGGTTTTTAATACTATTTTCAAACCTTATTTTGTTTTTGAAAACAAAATTACAAAAATTGTAAATGTTTACGAAAATTAAACCCGCATTTTAATGTAAACTTATAACCAAAGTTTTAAAATCTAGCTATCCTAATTAAGCAATATGACTCCAAATAAATCATTGTTAACCCAAAAGTAGTTAATGATCACCAAAATTAAACTTGCTATAATTCTACTGGCGAATCGGAAATATGTGGTTGTTTTATTTTACAGCTGAAAGGCGAGCTACACACCCCTATCTCACCTGTTAGTAAATTATGATGTAGGAGGATATTAAATGGTCTAGGCGTAAAATTACTGGCTCTCAAGGACAGCCGCAACACACTGTTATGTATTATGACAGATTTTCTACTTAGGTGGTAGCCAGGTGAGCATTCGCAAAGGTTCTTCCATCATGTTGAACTTCACTCAAGTCGGTGGTGGGGATAGATCCATGAACCTGTGGCACGGCAGTCCATAGCTAGGTATTTTAACAGTGGGCTATCATTGCTCCAAATTGGCACAGTCAAGATTTTCCATTGAAGGTTTTGCCAAAACGTCTGGCATAATCTAGAGTACCTACTAGCGCACAAGCTGATAATGTTACTAATAAAATTATTATCAATCACTCAATCATTTATTTGTCAGAATACACAATCATTACAATTTCAGATGATAGGAAAATATACAGCAATTCATTCAATCTGCAAGCAGGCGTACAAATATTAGTATTTACTCCTAAAATATATTATTAATATTTTAAAACAATAAAGCATTTAATATATTAAGTCTTGCTATAAAAACAATTATCTAATAACCGACTGTGCAGTTTAGTTTTGTAGCTGTTTCCTCCCAAAGTTTTCAAAATTTCCGGTAATTTGTTAAAAACAGTAACAGCCATTAGATAAATATTTTTTTCCATAAATAACTCTCTGGCCAGAAGATGGCGTAAGTTTTTATACTAGGTTTTTTTTGTTTTGGAACGAAACGACATAATGGTATAGTTTAATAGTTTTTGTGATACTATAACCGACCGAGGTCACTGAAAATAAAATTCAGGCAATACTAACTTAGCTCATTATATTTCATGTACCAACACGACGAGAGATAAGTCTAGACTGCTATGTTCCCAAGTAGAATCTATCCTTACAATTCCCGCCGAAAAGTGAAGTCAGTTTAGCTACTAGAATAAATCGGAAATGGACTCGAGTCAATTGACGACCACGTAAACATCAGCGATGCGCCTTGGAAGTCAAATGAATTATTACAATAAATTGTTAACGGAAATAGTAGAGAAAAGAATAGTACTAAGACTTCGGAACATAGTTCTGAACACTTATAATTTTATTAATTTTATTTTTCAATAACGCGTGCTCTGCGGATAACATTAAAAATTACATTGTCATTAACAAGGTTATAGCTAATTGCAAAATTAGCTTGTCTGGTTTTATTTTCATATGTACTATGGTACAACGTAACTTTAACTATAGATGTCGCTCCATCCTCATACGATGGATTATTAAATGTTCTATGACGATGGTAAAAAAACGAAAGGAAAATTAAAGTTATGAGTCATTGTCATGTTAGCTCAGTCGGTCAGAGCATACTCCGGCTATATGGGTGGATGATGTAGGTTCGAAACCCACACGTGACTATATTTTTTCCTCTCGTAAATTTGTAATTTTGTAATGAACACTTATAATTATTTATGGTATGGACGGAAACGTGGAGATATGAAATGTTCCTTTATATCTCTACATCTTGCTCTTGACAACTAACTTTGGTAGTAATTTCCGCTTAAGACATACTCTAAACACGGTTATAATGCCGTTGACAATCTAAACAAAAAGTAAAAGGGATTAGCTAAAATTAAAAACATTACTCAATTTCAACCTACAAATAACATTGCAACCATCACTGATACGCGTAGCAAAACATAAATACTTGTTAATATACCCATTGTGAACTTGTTATTACAAAACAATACATTCCATGAAAGACAGAACCACCTGTGACCTTGAGCCTTCTGTTTGAAAGTATGGAAACAATCTAATTGATTGTCCAAACATTACACTCAAGTCAAAGACCGATATGTTCAATTAGTACGAGACGCCATCGTAACTTTAGCGTAGGCGATAATAATGTCCAGCCAAACATGAACCCTGTGTTGTATATTTTCCGCGTGGAAAATCTCGCGTTTGTGGAGAAAGATAGGTATCAAGTTAAGTGGATGGTGGTAAACGTAGGCGTCTTCAGTCAATGCGACGCGACGGTCATGGTCATAGAAGTTGATATTAGTAGCTAAGATGCCGCTATGGTACTTAACTTATAGGGAATACTGATTGGTATTATGTAATAATTTTGATAAAAAATACTTAATAACAATTATATAGAATACTTATACTCAAATATATACATATATTTATACCATCAACAGTTATTGTATTCAAAGGGGGAAAGCCTACAAGTAGCACAATTTGTTTTATTTTAAGATGGAATATTAAATTTCTTGTTTGAAAATTATAATGTCAACATTTTGTAATACTTTTTTTAGACAGGTTACTCTGTTATCTGCTGAATAACTTGTATAAATGTAAATAATATTATAAGGTACTTGTTATAATAATTTTAATCATATATTAGTTCATTCAGACAACGGTACGACTTTATGGTGATGATAATTTAATTTTAATTATCTACTGTCGCTTTCTATTTGATAATCAATTTTTGTAACAAGTAGGGTTTTAAAATATGTATACAGTATACCAATCTATATATTATAGCAGTTTTTTTACGTCGTCATATAAACTTTTAGGTATAAACATTTTTTATTATATTCTAAGTGAGCTGTACTACAGTCAGACATTTTTTTTACTGTATTTGGAAAAGATCGACTAAGTACATAATAACTAACCGTCATGTGTACTTATGGTCAAAGACTACACCGTCCCTATATAAGTAAATAAAAAGATTGACATTAAACATATTTTATAGTTTTCAAAAGTAAATTAATGATAACACGTGATTACTTATATAAGTCTAACTTAATAACAACATTTTAGCGGCCACGTTTCAGTCAGCCTCGTGAACGGTGAGGCCCTGGTAATCCGGACGTTTGAAGACTAAAGTTCACTTAAAACAAAACTCGATTTTGTATAAAACGAGTGTAAATGACCTTGATATGAGTTTATTATAAAGCTTCCGGGAATGCATGACTGTATTTGTATTATTATAAAAATAAATATGTTACAAAATTACAAATAAACGAAAGGAAAAATTTAATTCATGTGCGGGATTCGAAACCCCGTCCATCCACCCCTTTAGCCGGGGTATGCTCTAACCAATTGAGCTAACATGACAATGACGTCATAACTCATATCTTTCTTATCGTAATCTATTGAAAGATATGTTGTCATATTTATCCTCATAATTAAACAAATTGGTTGCAACAAAAAAACAATTAGAACTGAACCAATTTTGAAAAGTTGCATATAACGCCTTTTTATATGGTATCTTTTTTTGATCTATTTCTGTCACCTTCAAATTTCAACTATTCAAGGTTTTTTTTGACCAGAGAGTTTGTAAAGATAACCTGTCTTGTCCATTTAGATAAAAAAAAAATTTTTTCATAAGTAACATGGTTTGTCTTCATTTTATGAAGATCTGATGGAATATTATAATAAAACAAACAAACATTACAAAATTACAATGAGAAGAAAAATTAGAGTCATACGTAATATGTCATGTTGGCTTAGCGATTAGAACACATCGCGGCTATAGGGTTGGATGGCGCGGGCTCGAATCCCGCAATTGAATATAATTTTTCCTCTCGTAATTGTTTTGTAATAAAACAAGCGGAGCATACGTAATTACAAAAAAAAACAAATATTATTTCAGTCTGCACCCAAGAAGTACTTAGTTACGCAATTTCAAATACTTAGGTACCAAATCTAGCCAAGCTTCGTTGACAATAGATTTGACAAAAAACTACATTTACTATCTGTCTGAGATTTTAATCTTTTTACAAAATACCAGAAGATAGAGGAAATCTGACCTTCACACTGATTCAAAGTTAGATAGGTTAATGTTGTCACGTACTCAAGTCGAACTGCACTCGATTGACAAACACGTCACTGTACTATTTGCTTTGTCTGCTTCTTACATACTAATTAAGTAAACAATTATATGATAAGTGTTTTGCGCGCAAATCATTACAATAGTAAGATATAATGAATACCAACTGAATAATAATGTGCGTAGGTATATACAATTGTTTTATTGCTGGTAGGCATTTTGATCACAATCTCACCTGATAGTAAATGAAGGTCGAATATAGTAAAAAGGCTTACTGTAGCAGCCTGTTTTTGCACTGCTGAACTCAGCCTCCCCAATAAAGGGCGGTTTGCCATAATCCCCACGCTTGGCAGGCATCTTAGGGATCGCAGTTTAAGATTACAGTTCTTTAAAAGACGCTGGTGCCCACCATCTGATATTTTACCCCTGGAGGCAACAGGCTTAAGTTATAATAAAAACTGGAAGGTCTCGACTGCATTTATTCCACTGATTCTTCTTTTTCTATTCACATGTTCACTATTAAATCAAAAATATTTTATATACCAACTAGATAATAATGTGTGTAAAATTTCATCATTTTTATTTCAGGTAAGTACCTAATGATACGCAGAGACAATACATACAGGTACGAGTAATACCCAGAACTGTGAACACACATAAATATAAAAAAAACATCTTAGATAGTTGAACTCTTTTCTCATCCTCAAATTATATATATATATTTTTATGTTATTATGACGGAACAAGCTCGAGGCCCACCTGATGTTACCAATTTCAAATATTGAATTAGTTAACAAAGTTGTTGATATGAAACTATAAGATTAGAAACTAAGTTCTCCCATGACATCTCGCAGTGGAAATAATAGAATATACTTTTGATAACTTCAATTTGATCTGAGTATTATAAAGTAGTAGTTAATACGAACGTGTTAACAGAGCCGTAGGCGGAAGGGAAGAGAGCTATTTGATGTATATCAGTTAGAGATGAGACATTAGAGATGTGGTGGAGTGTACAGACTAAAATACTATTTTGACAGAAACACTAACGAAGTGATAATAGCTTACCAGAAGGTATCTTATTATTATTTAAAGTATAATATACACATAAAGAATACTTCCAACAAGGTATATTTAATTTAACAGGTGGTAGGTCTCTTAAGAAAGCGTCCGTCTTCATGAGTACCCCCGTAGTTTCAGATATTTTACCTCGAAGTAGTAGGATACAAACACTGCTGTATTTAAGCGTGAAGGGCACTGTACCAAGTGAAATTACTGGGGGGACGAGACATAAAAGCTAACGTCTCGGAGTGACAAGCGCAGTGTAGTGCAGGACGGCAACACTGCAATATGGATACGCGTGATGCAGGCAGGCGACGTGTCCATCTAGTCACTTAATAATACTCAGAAGATAAAAAGAAGACTACATTGATTCAATAACCCGCGTGTGTTAGTTATAATTAGTAAGAGAGTCATCAATGAACAAGTAATTCAATAACACATTACTAGCACAAAGTAATAATGACATAGTAAGAGATCTTACATACTAACACACTATACTTGTTTATTGAGTATCTTGCAAAATGTATACCATAAATAAAACAACTGAGTGATCTACTTAAGCATACTCACCATCTAATTAATTTATCTTTATTAGGGCTCCCTCCAAATCACAATTGAATCCACAATCAAACTATGACCTCATGTGCGGGCGCACTACAAAACAATGTGCAGTTCTCACGCACTTACCGCTCCCACAAGCAGAACATCTTCAATATCAACACTCTTATTACTCAGGACTTAAAGTTGAATTTTGCATACGTAAACCAGATGCTACTGATTGATTGTAACGGGGGCTTTGTTTAATACAAATTGTGGTTAAAAACGAGACCATTGGACGAAGCGATGCATTGCAATTGTGCAGTGGAAATTTTATACAATTAATAATAGCTTTTTCATCGGACAAAATTAACTGAATCTGTTTAATCGATACACCAAGTAGTTGAAATACGATGAGTCGTCCTGGTAGAAGGTATATTAAGCTACTTGTATTTGTTGGACTTAAATCGAGGGTCTATGATCTCAACTAAGAATTTCCTCAGCAACCCCGATAAAATCCTTTAGATAGCCCGGGGCAGGACCTTTCTTTAGTAAGGCCATAACAAATCGTCATCTTCCTTGTCTTACTTAGAAACACAAATACAAATTGAAAATATATCTGGTAGAAAAAGATATACAAACACATGACAATATAATTTAGGACATGCCCATTTTTCCATGAAGATCACATTAGATTGTTATTCGTACTTATTTGCATCAGCCGGATTTTCCACTGCTTTACACTGCAAGTATCCCCGCGGGGTGCCGGGCTAGAATTTCATCCCATCTCTCTACCCTTGGGTGACGTACGAGGCCACTATGGGTAACATCAGAAGTTGAGCAATAGCGCTTTCTGATGAACTGATATTTCACACTGCGATCCCCAAGACGCCTGCCAAGCGTGGGGATTATGACAAACTGATTAGGTTGTGTTCAGCAGTGAACAATCCGGCTAATACAGTACAGTAACATGGTATCCCTTATTTAGGGAGGGTTTGCCAGAATATCCACGCTTGGCAGGCAGGATGGGAATCGCAACGCTGCAGTCCAGCGTCCGGTATTTCTTGCGACACCCACAGGAAGCGATGGAGGGGTGACATTCAAGCTTGGCACTCCACGGGCTATTGTGTTGTTATAGGCAAAACAAAAAAACAAATGCCGAAAGTCTTAAGTTAATAAAAAGATCTGCGCTTCATTATTTAAAAATTAAGATATCATACAGAAATTCAGATGGACCAATCAACGAAGCAACAAAGTTTCTTGGACATATTATCAGAAATTGTAGGTAGGTCATAACTAATTGGCTTATATCACCTACCATGTGCCCACTGGGTCTAATGCTCGCGTCAACTTGCTCCTGTTTGTGTGGCCGGTATCATATATGTATATATATGGTTGACTGAAGTACACACAGATGTCCTACATATAATGGTATCTTTGGAACAGCTATTTATAACCGATGTTGATTTTACAACATAATTATGTATTATTATGGTGGATATGCTTACAAGTAGGATAAAAACGAAAAATAAAAAAGAGGGTGCCAATCCAGAAGAGGGATTTATCATATTTTTCTTTTTGATGAATCATAAAACGGGATACATATTTACAATCATCAAACCTGGTGTAGATACGTCTGAAAACAAAATAAATACTTCTCATTTTCAAGTCGGACAGTCAATATGGGTTTTATACAGATAAAAAATACCTTTTCCTGTACTCATATACATTGCGTTTTTTCATTTTATGCAGTAATGAAACGGACAAATCGTCCAGCTCTTGGTAAGCGTCACTCATATCAATTACAGCTACAGTGTCATCATTCCAGTTCTGCTTGACACTGCACCGCGCTCATCACTCAGAGACTGGTTCTTATTTCTCGTTTACCCAATCATATGCTACAGTGCATTTTACGCCTAAGACACAGTAGTGTTTGCACACAAATGCATCGTCACAGGAAAGAGGGAGACCAAGATGAAGTCTTGCCTAAAAATTCTTAGCAAGACTTCATCTTGATGTGTGTTTGTTCTTACGAAACCGTCTTCAGTGTCCGACTCGCACTTGGTCGGTTTTTCTTACGTGATAACAATTGATATATGGTAATATTATACAGCATACGATCTCACTAATTCCGTAATATGCAAGGCTGCACCGACCACGAGGAACCTTGGGTGCTAATAATTTCTAACGGTCTTCACGCGTTAATTAGTTGCTTCCACGTATTTTATGGTCGAGTTATTTATTGCCTGTTTCTAGAGCTCTTGACTTTGGATGATATGTTTTTTTTTTTTTTTTATACAGATCTGGGTAGCTCTTGACCACTATCTCACCTGATGGTAAGTGATGATGCGATCGATGATGGAGCGCGCTTACCCAGAAGGTATCTATTCACTCGCTTCTTGAAGACCCCCATATTGTACTTAACCGGAAACACAGACTCAGGCAGGGTGTTCCATTCCCTGGCGGTTCGTATGATGAACGACGACGCAAATCGTTTCGTTTTCGGGTAAATGGAACATCAACCATATAGCGGTGGCGCTTCTGAGTGTCCCTGGATGTCCGGCTATAGAACGGGGATGGCGGAATCAAGTCATGCAGTTCCGCGGCACACTCCCCGAAATGCATCAATGTAAATCTACATAAGCAAACTGTGAAAACCAAAGAGGTTTTAGCACGCTTATAATTATGAGGTCCACGTGTCTCTACGAACTTCTATCTTATTATTATTAAATATCAGATCAGATACCTGTCTATGTGTATAATTTTTTGTATGAAACTGACTCTAATTAACTTCTCGATTTTCTTGCATCATTACGAAACATGGCCGTATACTATACTATACTGCTTAGCAATGGATCTGGATGAAGGTATTCCGGGTTATAAGGGTTTTTTTTCTATAATACAGTTAGTATTATTCTGTTATTTTGTTATAATGACAACAAAATAACAGAAAAAAAAATGTATCAATGATTATTTGGTTTTTGAGGATCTTTTTACCCATAAACTTATTTTATACGTATTTATTACATAAATTCAAGACAAATATTAAAGTGATAATATCATGTACTTTTTATATGGTATTAATTTGAAAATATTATATTACTGATTGCTTCCAAAATGTCGTTAGTCTGTTATCGAACTGTTCTTAGTCATCATTTAAACACACTTTGGAATTCAACTTCCTAAAAGTCAGTGTTTTGCAGTAAAACATAAGTGTTAAAATAATACAATAATAACAGTTTCTGTAATCTGGAAATACACAGAAAACAATTAAGTGTGAGTTTTTTCAACGTTGGATCTAAGTATAATATTATTTGAGGCTTTTTATAAACAACAGTATTAAATTTAAAGTAAAAGTTGGAACTGTTTCAGAAAGACTACTGTAATGTTTTCGGTTTTCACATCATTGAGCTTTTTCAAAGAAATGGGAACCATATTTTGGCCCACAATCAGTCTAAATATTTCTATAAATATACGCTTGAAAGTTATGTTCTTTCTTCAGTTTCTACTTACTGTATCCGCCGGATTGTCCACTGCTGAACACAGCCTCCCTGTAAGGGGGGGTTGCCATAATACATATGCTTGGTAGGCGTCATGGATGGATGTAAAATAGCAATTCCTCAGAAGGCGCTATTGTCCATCTTCCTCTGTATTACTTTTAGTCGCCTCTAACGACACCCACGAGAAGAGACGGGGAATGACTGATGATTCTAACCCGGCACTCCACGAGCTAATATTTTTCTTTTTTATATTATAGTGACGGATCAAGTACTAGACCCACCTGATGTTAAGCGGACTAACCTCTGCCTATGGCAGATGCATGTATCAGGTAAGTTTATGGCCAAAGGCTCGCCAGTAAAAAAGTAGCCCGATGCAAAAATGGTGACGGGCAACAGGCTCACATCTGATAAGATGAGATCAGAACGTGGGTATTTAAACAGCTGTGCACATACATGCATGATATCTGCATATAATATATTGGCCCCTCCTATGACTCTTAAAATATTTGTTGATCCACCCATTGGAAGCTACCTACATTACGTCTTCGGGTTTGTGGCCACCAAGCCAAACTTATCTCGTTACTTCCTTATGTTATTGGATAGTCTAGCAACGTGGCCTGTCATTGCCACAATGCGCAATGAAACCTCAATTATAGCTCTAGTTATCTAGTCACTGAGATTTAATTTGTTTTGAGTAATTAGTACTGCCATCAAATTGAATAGAGGCATACTTTACCTCCCAGAATTCGTTTAAATTGAATCACTTTTCAAAGTCCACAAACGTCAGTAGGTAGTGTCTGACTGATTATATTTTTCAGTGGCCACATATGCTGCAGTATGAACGTATATTTTAACTTTATTATGGCGTGGTTCTGGATAAATAAATCATAGTAAAATTTTGATGCAAGGCTTAGAAACTCTCAAAATGTATTATATAGGCTATTTACACCTTTACAAGCTTTGATCATAATTACATTTTGTTTGAAACAAAGATCAAGAAAAACAATGATAAGTATCAGTAAAACATGATACTTTACGGCAAGTCCTCCAGTGGGGTTAGTTTATCCTTACAGTTTGGATATTGAGCTCGTGCCAACCCTGGTGCTCCACAGCCATAGCAAGTTACTACAGTTTTCTGCTAAGGTGACTCCTGGGTCTTACTCGTTGAGTCATTTTTCTCCATTTCTTTAGCCATGGCTTCCTCCAACATCTTCTTTCTTTTAAGACAAACTTCTGTAACATGTCCGCGTAATCTACAGAAGTTACAGCGCTTCTTGCCCCCGCGGCGTGTTTTACTCTTTTTCACTGGAGCCTCGTTAGATTTTTTTTCTATCTCATCTGCTGCCTCTAATAATCCTTCAAATGAATTTATCGTAAACCTCGGTATTGCATCTTGGATTGCTGAATTTAACAAAGAATAAATCATATCAATTTGCTGACATTCGGGGTGACCCGGTTTGGGCAGTTGTGAGAATAACAATCTTTTACTTGCTACAAAATCTGCCGTGCTTTGTTGCCTCAATGACATAATTTCTTGATATATAATATAGGCTGGTTTGTTGGATGCAAAAGCGCTTCGTATTTTAGTTACAAAATCATTCCAAACTTTTGCACTTGCCTTGACCCCTTTCCACCATAAAGCAGCTTCACCTTCTAAAAGAAAGTGAATATCATTAAGAGATTCTTGATCACTAATTCCTTCGCAATATTTATGTGTTTCTACAATTGACAAAAATACTTCTAGGACTTTCGAATCCTTACCGCCGTTGTATCTCGCAGCGCATTTTGCAAGTGATCTCTTCGGCCTGTGAGGGCCAATATTTGAAAGTAATTCTGTAAGTTGCTCCTCTGTAAATTCCATTTCCATGTTCAGGTTTTGCTACGTTTTCTGTGGATCGTGGTTGCAGAACCAGCGTGGTTGCTAAGCAGAGTAGTAAGAAAACACGTTATATTATTTACTCGGTCCGTGGAGCGTTCGCAAAACAAAGCACTCCAGTACACGAAATAAATTTAGAGGTGCCTGTTGGTCCGGCAAGTTCCACAGCGAGTGGAAGCTAAGCCGTGCGCGACAGAACTGAGAGTTATCACATTGGTCCGCGGCTTATAAAACTCGCACGGGTCTAGCTGACAGCTGCGCTCCTTTCTATACGAGCATGCTCGGACGTCTCCGGCATCGGTCGGTATCCACACCGTTGAACTGAGTCATAGATAATAATGGAAACAAATAGGGGTTAGCGGCGCAGTGGCAACACGCGGCGAGCGTGTTACTACGTATTCTAATAGTTCGCCGCAAAGTGAAACCTTGTGCTGCACCGTCTGCTCATAATTTATATAAACTAAAATAACAATAACGATTATCATTCGTAAATAAGTCGCCAATTGCTTTTCATATATAAATTGATATATTTTCGTACCTTCGTCCTTGAATGCATCTCATCTATGTTAAGGGCCTAATACAATACAGCCCCAAAATTAGCAGGTCTTTTTTTTATTTCCTTGTGACGGACGGAACAAGCTCGAGGCCCACCTGATCTTAAGTGGACTAACCTCTGCCTATAACAGATGCATTTCGTCAATGTATTGCACTGCACCGGTCACAGTGAGACGCTGCAACGAGATGTTGTCACGGTAATCAGTCCATCTGAAATGCAAGAAAATTTGAGAATATAATACTTTTGACATAGACGCCGTGTTTCGATTTCAAAATCGTTTTTATCGATGAAAGATTTTAAATTAATAACCCTAACCCTAACCCGGCACTCCTCGGGCCCTTCCCGAGGAGGGGGGGAGAAGATACTACAGACAAAGTATTCGTTGGAAATGTACTCATTGTATATATATATATATATATATATATATATATATATACATATTATACCTACTTAAAAGTAGATCATGTATAAAATTCAGTTCTGATACGACTTTGTCTCTTGTATATATATGCCATAAGCCTGTTTAGATCATCACTCACCAACAGCTGAGAAAGTGGTCATAAGTTCACTGTGAAAAAAAAATACAAATTTTAATTGTACTATTAGTAGGTACTTTTGACTTGACTGACGTAATAATTTTCCGACGATCACTGTAATATAGCAATAAACAAAAAATCATACCTTCCTATAATTCCTAGATAACCAAAATAATTGTTAAAATTGTTAACGTCTCTTATTATTGTGACCTAACTGACATTGCTGATAAAAAACAACGTATTTATTACATTTTAACACTACTGTTTACATACCTACCCAATGGGTTTATCTGAGTCAGACATTTTATTCGTACTAGTAGCAATTCAGAGCGTGTAATTAAGCTGGTAAATGGCAATAGCATCGCACCCTATGTAACCTACAGCTATTACAAGTAATATGACGGATATACAGGTTGAACTGGCCGGTCACTTGTCGATACAAACGGTAAAGTGCTCACTCCCTTATTTGAAATTTTAGGTCCACCCTTATGCATGATATCAATTTACCTCTTCATTATGTAGGTTTTGCATTGTAGTTTTTTTTCAAACTTTCTTCTAAAGCTGTAAAGTATGAAATGACTTGTTGAAGTCAATACCACGCTGATTCAAAATACTGACTTCACATTAACATGGACTGACTTTCACCAGTTATTTTATATCATAGTTTACAGTGTAAAAAACGTCCTGTTTTTTTTTCTTTTTATTGTTGCATCTTATTAGTGTATTTATAACGTATTGCCTCTCGCATATAGTACTATTCACCATATCGGGAAGAGTTTCACTTACCATTAAATCATCCAGATACAAATATATGTGAATTCCTCAGCTAATTTACTAAAACTGTAAACTACTGGTCCGATTTTGATAAAATTTAAATGGGACCAAATTGGAGGTGTAATCTATCCAAAACAGCATATGCATAAAAAACACAAAAAAATCACCTAGCCGAATTGACTACCTCTTTCTCTTTTGGAAGTGGGTTAAAAAGGTAACTAACTTATAAGTTATGAGTCTCGAATATTTTCATAAACATTTTTGACGCTGATGACTTTCAAGTTCAATATATATATTTTTTTACTGAAAATAATAATCTTGATGAATGGGTTATTTTATAAATGATTCTGTAGTGTTAAACCGACTTCAAAAAAGGAGATTCTCAATTCAAGTCTATGTTATTTTTGTATCGCGATTAATTCGCCAATTATTAATTAATGATGATCCTTTTTTGCTTCGTAGGTCATATTTCAAAGGTACCATATAGGTAAGTTTTTCTAAAATCGGTTCAGGAGTTTGCCTATTAAACCTAAATAATATAAAAAGATGCCTACGTCATCAAAGTCAATAGAACCGAAGCAGTGATGGCTCAGTGGCATTGGCTATGGACTGCCGTACAGCGGGTCCATGGTTCGAATCCCACCGCGGGCTTGAGCTTCACCGCATGGTGGAAGGGCATTTTGCGATTGCCCGCCTGGCTAGCTACCACCCTCAAGTAGAAAATCTGTCGCCAAGCACCTAACGGTGTGTTCCGGCAGCTGTACTAGAGAGCCAGTGAAATAACAGGCACATGAGACTTGACAACTATGTCTTAAAGTGACGGGCGCAGTGCAATTCGTTACTTGTAATGAAATGCATGTGTCAAATTCATGAGGTTATTCCGCTTCACATCAGGTGGGCTTCGAGCTTGTGCCGTCATAATAACAAAAAAATATATAAACACATACAGAGTTCCGGGTTTATCAGATACTGTATTGCTTTGCTATTAATTAAATAGTATTTCCAACATTCAATAAAACATTGATACGCCGATACACGTTACTGATATTCAAACTTGTTATTTTCATGTGACCATAATTTAGACTCTAAGGATATCATATTTACAAATTATTAAAACTCAAAATTTATAAAACAAATAAAACTAATTGTGCTCCAATACTTTGTACAAGTGCTATTCGAGTAGCACATCTAGTGCTTGAAATCATATTTAGAAATGTTATTATAATATTTAAGATAATCTTAATTTATCTTAAAAATGTCTCTTAATTCTAGATAAAAATGTAAGAAAGAGGAATTCTGTATCTAATATTCCCCCGTGGGGTGCCGGGTTAGAATTGCACCTCCCCATATCAACCCGTGGGTGTCGTAAAAGGCGACTAAGGGAAAAATACTGGAAGGTGGGCAGCAGCACCTTCTAAAGAACCGCCATCTTACACTGCGATCCCCAAGCCGACTACCAAGCGTTGGGATTATGGCAAATACCCCCTTAATAGGGGAGGCTGTGTTCAGCAGTGGATGAGTCAGCTGTTACAGTACAGTGCAGTGTAAATATTAATTTTACATACAAAGCATCATTATCAGGCATTACTTGTAAAATATTTAAAAAATAATATCTCGATGAATCACGATGACATTTGGCATTATAACAATAAACGAATGGGCTGGAACATTAGAAATTACGTTCGGTTGTAAATATTCAGCTTTCCTTAGAGGTTCCATATAAGTAGGAATCTTGAATGCCTAGTTATACAAACTAAAACTGTAAGCACAAACGCAACATAGCACGGTCGTGAGGATATTCAGGATGTAAAAAAACGTTTCGTTTTACAGTCACCCTACAGATATCGTAAGATACGTGTTGATAGGCACAAATTCACGCGTGCACGTGCCCATTGTCCTGTTATGCGCTGATAACAGCAATTCTTATCAAATAATCAATATAAAGTATTACCTATCACATATTTATTAGAACCTTGTGACTCATTGAAGAGTTATTCAATATGTGATCGAATAATGCAGTTTCGTATACTTCATTTAAGTTACTTAAACCTTAATTACAGCACCTAATTCGTATGGGTCAGTTTCCAGTTTTAGTACTACTAAACTAAAAGCCCACAACATTTTTCATAGATGTTCTGAAAACAATTAAATTTTAAAAATGTGTTTTAAAATGCATTTGAAATTTAAGCGCTCATCAATTTATACATTAATAAGCTGGTACATTATTTGTAGTAGAATTATATTTGTAAACAAACTTAACTTTCAAGAAGGACCTGTCTTTATTGTAATGCACATGGGCTTTGTGAGCCACAGTTTTAATAATTAGCATTACGGATATTTTTGAACTGATTGGTGCTAGCTGTATTTTTTAAGATCCTTTTTATAACCAATATATTTACAATAGTATTTATTTTAATATGGACTTTATTACTCTACAGTACCTCATTCTATGTACAGACTTTTTGGCTACTGTATTTACTGATTGTTCAAGCTGGATGTGCTACATAATATATTCATGAAACTCTAAGATAAGTTCTTTTAAATTGTAAGAGTAAAAATTGACGACGCACGAAACGCTACCAGACCACAAACTCATTCTAGGTTCTACATGTTTTAAATGTAATTGTAATTCCAAAAACAAAAAGCAATGACTGAGGCATATCTATGAAAATATTTTTTCTTTACACTGTGTGTATGAGGAAATACGTACATAGTATAAGAATCCAAGTTAGTTCTATAAAGATATCTATTCGACCACAGAATAATATATAATGTAGGTCATATAGTGACAGATCTATATACTAAATCAAATATGAATATGTAGCATGAGATTGTTGTCTGGTTATACGATAGCTCCTTTTTAGCATTCATGGAAATCTTAATTTAGGGTCAGGACACGAGCACTCATTTCTTGCGATCGTTGTGGCTATGAGTGGACAATGCCAAAAGGTTTGCTATTTTATTATATAACTACAATATACTATAATTAGATTTATATTTATTTTATTATATTAACTAGTTTTACAATGTCATTCTCCAATCATCATTTACTATTTACACTTAGATGGTGGTTAGAACCAGATAACGTTGTTTTCGTACCATGAAATATTAAGCCGAATGCATCCAATGGGTTTGACATGGGACAGTTTCAGACTGCTAGTGTGAATGTATATGTCAAAAAAGTCTAATATATGACCATAACCTAGTGGCTAAACCCAGAATTTCGAGATTCCCAAGTGACGTTTTCGTCACTTTGCCGCTAGGCCTGTCACCCAGAACTAAACCCAGATCTTCAAAAATCCAAAGTGACGTTTTCGCCACTGTGCCAAAAAGGCTGTAACCTTCGGCTAAACCCAGAACTTTGAGATTCCAAAGTGATTTTTTTGCCACTGTGCCAACTAGGATGTCACCCAGGCCTGTATTTAGATCTTCAATATTCTAAATTGACGTTTTCACCACTGTGCCAAAATGGCTGTCACCCAGGGCTAAACTCAGTACTTTGAGATCCCAAAGTGACATTTTCACCACTGTGGCAACTAGGCTGTCACCCAGGGATATACTCAAAAGTTCGAGATTCCAAAGTGACGTTTTCGTCACTGTGCCATGTGCTGTCATCTTAGCTAAACCTAGAACTTTGAGATTTCAAAGTGATGTCGAAATTGCCACTGTGCCAACTAGGCTGTCACCCAGGGCTATAGTCAGAACTTCGATATTCCAAAGTGATGTTTTCGCCACTGCGCCATCAAGGCTTTATTGATGGGTAGTGATGTTATTGTGATGTGTCTGGTGATTGGTAGGTAGTGTAGTAGGTAGATCTCATATTAAATATTTGACATCTTTATACATATAAAAAACTAGTGAAGCAGTTTTTTTCAATCCTAGATTCATCTCATGTGCATTCTATAAATATCTTTAATAAGATATATTATATATTATAATACATAAATGTACGTTTAACGAAGTTATCATAAGAAACGCAACGTACAACAAAATACTAGTACTTTTCCATCATAAAGCATTCCACTTGAATACCTATATATAGTGCTGTCCTTAAAATAACTCGTGCGTAGCCTTTTGTTCATATTTACTTTGTAACTACCCATCTTTAATATTTCGACCTTATCACGAAAGGTCGACCGGTTAAGAAATCTTTACAACGGCAAAGAGACATTCTCCTTCATAGAGGTACTTGTTAATATAATTCATAACGTATTAACCTTTAAACTTACTGGACATAAGGATTATACAAAAATTTGTGTATCAAAATGTAAAGTGAACAAATAGGCAGCCTCGAGACTCAATAAAAGGGACAGAATCGTTGCAAAATCAAGTGCCCAAGGCACCTAAATTACACCGACTTAGTGAGTGGATAGATGCCGTGACATACCGTTTCTCAGTAATTTTTCTATGCAGTCACTCAGAAGCCACTTCTGGAAAATTGCTGTTCAGATTGCATCTACTACATTGCGCGTTTTGCTTCCTTACACAGATTAAAAGTTAAGGTTTGCCGGTAATGCGAACTGCACTAAGATTAATTCTCGTACTAATCAGATGGCAGTACGAGGTGGCGTCTCGGCTAAGATTATGTCGCAACCATACGATGCTCGATTAATTGCATGCTCTATTTTCATAGCAGATAGCTCTTAACTTAATGCGGGTAGAGTTGAAAAAACTTTATTGAATGATTTATTTATGGTGCCACTGTGAATCTAGGTTTTAATATTGAATTTCCCAGTAAACACGCCAAAAGAATGCTGCACTGGAATGTTCTAGCATATGCGTTTATAGAATACTATTATTTTGTCTTTCAACATCTATCTTCATAATCTTGTTTTTTTTTTATTTCTAAATTGTTCTCGAATTGAATGAGCAACGTACGCGTCGAAAATTCTTAGTCAGGCTACGTGACCTTTCATAAAAGTAAGTTATTGATAGAACTGTATCTACTGTTTTATATTTTCTTTTTAGAACCACATATTAATATAATGTTATTTTTAATACCTATTTGTTATTATTGATTATAATAAGGAAATCATGTTAATGTATATTACTTCTCTTTTTGTTTTTTAACCATGAACATTTTAGGGTAATTTTCCAAGTCTGAAGTCTGGAACTGGTATATGGTGATAGGCTCGGTCCTCGTTGGACCGATACATGTCTGGTGGAACATGACACCTCTTCCTACCCCGTCAGGGAATGCAGGCGTGACAATTGTCTTAGTCTAATTAACATATTGTTTCCATACGTATTTATGTAAACACCGCGCACCGGTTTACGGTTTTTACCACATAATAAAGTATTATTATTTATTTATTATAATAAGAACGCTACCAATCCTAATAAACTTATTATAAAAACAAAGCCAAACTCATTATACATTTAAATAATTCATAGATCATGATAATTAATAAAATAAATTCAAAATTTCAAAGAGGTGTTAAAAAACAACAATATAAATATTACATTTATACATTATAATATAACAATTACACATAAATATAATTACATATAAAGTTACATTAATAACGGATATGAGTTATTAATGCAGATTTCTAAAATAATAAAATGTCTATCTACTTGACCCGGGTGCAGTGCAGTTGATTTCATAAAGGGCGTTCCCCTTCGTAGCACACAATCATACAAGGCATAAGAGATAAGCGTTTATAAAGAGTTTCAAACGTTCCCACGTAGGGTGAGGTGGGGTAAGAGAGACATTGGGGGAAATAGAACTCTTTCAAATATCACGCACAATAAAGCTATCTTAACGCACTGTGGTGTTTGGTAAACTAATTTTCATCGTAATTATTATGCTTATGAAACGATGATTTCGTTCCAACACCCAACATATTTATTTGTTTGATATATATTTTGTTTTTTCAATTAGTTCAGAACCCTTAGCGCAAGTCTTATTCCCACTTGGCCGAGTTTCGTCACTTGTTTTACTTTAGATGTTATAATTATGCCATACTAAGTTTATTCCTTATTATGTATTGCTATATTCACGACTAAGCAAAATCAAAATACACTTGTTGTATGTGGCCCCGTTAAATTCATTCAATATTGTGAAATAACTGTATCCAAATGCTGAATGCGGTTCAAAAGATATTGTGCATTGAAAGGTAAGACGGACGGACACTTACCCCAGCAATAAACGTTAATTTAATATATCTGATATAAACACTTTTTATCTCATTTTAGACATAATCGTATGTTAGCTCTAAAACGGCTCTTAATATATTAAACGGAAAAATATGACAAATTTTTGGTTTGGATGTTTTTTTTGTTAACTGATTCTGACTGCATCGTGGGGTAATATTTTGTTTAAATTTGAACCATAAGTATTTAAGTCTTTTTAAGTTTTACATAGGTCAACTTTGTACTACAGACTAGAATAATTTCCCACAATGTGTGGTCATATCCGTGGGAGTCACAAGTGGCAACGGAAGGAAAAATTATGCCAAACAGCCAAGAATCGAAGCGAACCCTTCGATTCTTGCTAGAAAACACGAAGAAGTTTTTCTTTTAGAGAATTCAGAAATACCGAAAAAAATAAATCAATATAGGTATTGAAAAAAATATGTCGATATAGGTATCGACATATTTTTTGTACATCTAGTCTGTTGCAGTCTCACACTTGGGAGAAGTTACTCTAAATACTTACGTCTATACAAGGCATATGACAACTTGACCTTAGCGACTGACTCACACTACAGTAAATTACACAGTTCTATGCTGAAAGAATGGGACGGAGCTCTAATAATAAGACTCTGCTGTCTATCTGTATGAACGTCCCTGGCTTCTTCATCGCTATTCCTCTAACCTTACACCACCCAAACATCGCGACGTAACAATTACATAAAAATGGCGTTCACATCGGGCCGTCGTCGTCGGCCGCGTTTCCTACTCGATCGTGTAAACTTTCACGAAATCAAACAAAGAAATAGCGAAGTAGTTCATTTGCATGTTTCCCACGCGGACAAAAGAATGACCCAATCGCTTTGGCAACTACAAATGATGTGTTGGAAATCCTACGGTCAAGATGTTCCTACTAACTCTTTGTTATTCTTCAAGCTCTCAATACTAACTTAATCTAAAGCTATGGCCACTCGATACTAACTTTGTCTACGGGAAGGTATGGCGTCGGCAATGCGACAGAACAAACGAATTGAGATCTAAACACAGTGTTTGGATGGCCTTTTTATTTCGATCGTTTCCCATGACTCGAATGGACAAATCGTCGTAAACAAGGGCAAATAGATCTTGGTCACCTGGTTTTCTGTCTGAGTAGCAATTTATATCACTCATTGTTTGCTGTACTGAAACTATTTTGGTCACAAAGTAAGTACCTAATAATAGGTTTATTTGTGACCAAGTAACTAGTTACTATTTTTCTGATATAAACAGCATATTCACTAAAAGTTTTAAGCTTAGATTATTATGGTACTTCAGATCGCTTACATTAAAGGTACCTTCGTATTAAGTGGTTTTCAGAAACTCATAGTTTAAGTCCCAAAAATGGGCTGGTGGAACCTACATCGGTAAATAGAATGTTACTACGATGTAGTACATAGGCTGGTGGCGTTACTACCACTGTCTGCTTTATACTTTGTAATAAATTTCCAAAGTAAAATCTATTAGACCATCATAAAACCTGTCGTAAGTGAATCGATCTGAATGTTGGGCAAAAAAAGAGGCCAATGAAAGAAGAGTTAAAATATATAGAGCATAAGAGGTGTAATAGAACAAGATAAGTAATGAAATGAGTATATGAAAGGAAGCTTGAAAGCAGGGTTGGCATGATTAAGTCACGTTGATTTAATTCACGATTTAATCAAGTAATTTTTTCAATAAAAATCATTCATTTACTTTAATTGTTATATATCTGTTCTATATGTAACATAACTTAAAATTCTTAATTTTAGGTAACTGAACATATACATATGTGTATACATATCAATGTTTATTCTCACTTTGTGTTAGAATTATAATTCATAAATAAAAAACACCAACTTTCCAGCTTTTTCTGTTCCTAATCGTTTCCTGATTTTTAGAACATACTAATCCAAAGTTGGTAATTTTTAACTATTTATTGATTAAAACTTGCGTTTCTTCCGTACAAGTTGAACCGAACTCAAGTGTCAAACAAAACAAAGCGCGGGAAATGCTGCCGTCAAGAAATCGCGTTTAATTTCTCATAGTAATTTAGATTTTTTAGAGGACTTTAAAACCAGAAGCAAAAAATAGAAAAAATCACGATTTTTTAATGATTTGGCAAATAATCAATGATTTTTGATTTATTGTAAATAAAATATTTTTTCCAACCCTGCTTCCAAGTAGCGCAAGTTGTTGCATACATTCTTCGTCCCTCTCCGATCCCTTCTTCATGCCCATCAATACCTATCTATTATTATATAACTTCTGTCAATGCAGTGACAAAAAATTAATGTTAGTCTGGAAAAATTACAGTATTCTTCGACTGCTTGAAGAAATATAGGTGTAAATATTGTGCCAATCCCACTAAACGTTGAATAAGAACAGGAAGATGATTGTCAAAATTGGCCAAACCTGTCTTCAAATGTAAAACATCGAGACAAAGATTTATATACCTTGTAACCTCAATATTACAAAAACTTCCATTGTATGCATGTAGGCTTGATTCTTGACTTTGGTATCAGCCTCAGAACTCATTTGCATATAAAATGCAATAAGCCGACGAGACGTGGAGTGACAGCTGATAAATATGTGTCGTAATGAAGAAAACAATGGCTAAGGACTTTCTACTCGCTCGATGGCTTCCCCCCCTTTCTCATTCCACTTTTCTCCCCACACTAAATAGGTATAACTGGCCATAGAGAAAGCCTTTGACCTCCACCCACAGGGCTTGTTTACTACGCTACATTCGAAGCAGTTTTGCGTGTTACTGCGAAGGTTTGAATATATTGTCTCTATTTTTACTTTAGCAGTGGAACGCACATAAAGTGTAATTAATAACTTGAGGGAGGACCAATTCATCAGATTGGTTGTCGATAGGCTCAACTTTCAAGTTAGTTTGCAATACGCTTACGGTAGTGACGTTGGCTAAATAGCTGTTTGGTACGGTGACGACCAGTGATAATTGCACTTGATCTTCATTTGTCTACATTTTTCTGCCAACATTTTTTTGATACTTGTGCCGATAATTTTCCTGTCCAATAAAAATTACTCAAATACAGATCGCATCTGTGTCGTAATCTACGGCTGCATTGGGTTTGCCACCCAAAATATTGGCATCACTTTTTATTTAATTGTGACCGAACAATCTCGAGGCTCACCTGATGTTAAGCGGACTAACCTTTGCCTATAACAGATGCATTTCGTCACAAGTCACGAATTGCACTGCGCCCGTCACATTGAGACATAGTTGTTAAGTCTCATGTGCACTGTAATTTCACTGGCTCTAAAGGACTGCTGCCGGAACTGACGCTTGGCGATAGATTATCTACTTGAGGGTGGTCGCTAGCCAGGTGGGCATTCGCAAAATGCCCTTCCACCATGTGGTGAAGCTCAAGCCCGCGGCGGGATTCGAACCATGGACCTACTGCGCGGCAGTCCATAGCCAATTATGCCGCTGAGCCATCACTGTCTTGGTGTATCGGTCCTGTCTTTAAAATGCAAACAAAGCTGTATGCCTATTTACTAAAAGAAAAACTTAGACAAAACAACAACGCGCGAGAGTTTTTTCCTCGGGTAATATATGAAAAGAAAACGGTTTAATCCGTTGAATTGAATATTAAATGCAATATTTGGTTGGGGGTTCATCAAATAATATATTAAGGCGCACTTGTGCCAAAGAGGAAACACAAGTTAAACTCAAATTAAGTTTAAATTCTCATACAAAAACCAAGTTAACCCGACTTTAACTCTCGAATTTACGTTGGCGCAATGAGCACTAACATTTGGTTGGATGCTTTGAAATGCGATCAGCGTTTTTTCATCTATTTTTAGCCAGTCACTACGCAAACCCATTATCACTTAAAGATGTTAAAAGTAGTATATTATATAGCCTGACTTGTACAAAATAAAATATTTTAACAAAATATTATACCTATATATTGGTACTTATTCATTTCGTATCTTATCCAAATTAAGACATTTATAAATAAATAAATCATGCATGCTTTTTTTATAGATGATAGGTAAGCCTTTGACCACTATCTCACCTGATGGTAAGTGATGATGTGGTCGAAGGTGATAACAGGCTTAACCTAGAATTACTGGCTCTCAAGGACAGCTGCCGAAACACACCGTTAGGTGCTTGGCGACAGATTTTCTACTCGAGGGACACTGTGAAGCTCAAGCTCGCGGCCGGATTCGAACCATGGACCTGCTGCGTGGCAGTCCATAGTCATAGCCACTGAGCCATCACTGCTTCAAAATGCTTCTCACAGACAAATAATTTTAATTTCAAAAATCACATTTGTAACTTGTAAATACTAGAAACCATTTTCGAAGCCGCTAGTCCAAATAGTAAACAGACAAGATCAGTGCGAGAGATCCCGTTGTACGGAAGCTGGGGCTGACTAACGGGCAGCGTCTAATGTGAACTATGTTAACTGACAAAAATACAGATTACAGAAATATACACACAATTTAAGTACTTTATATGTGACCTAATTTTCACAAAGTGCCATAAGTGAACTCATGCACCTATCTATAGCTATCGTATGATTATTGAAAATACACTCAACAGTTATAATTATTATTTAGTAACCGGCTAGGACTCGCGTAATATTTACCGGATATTGCTCCGACCAGTTTCGAACTTATTTGAAGTTCTTCGTATCGTGACTCCCAGACAGAAGAATAATTAAGGACAAAACTCGCGAAAGGTTTTTAGCTCAAGTTATATTGTACTTCCGCAAAATAAATAAAACGGGCCATGGGCGAGTTGGTCGCACACACCCAGGGTTCCGTATCAACAAAAAGCGTACCGAGAATGTACCCTAAAATCGTTGTTTCAAATAATACAGATCAAGATCCACAGCGGAAATCTGACCCATAGATGGCCCGCTTTTATTGTTTTTTATTGTAACTTGTACGTTTGATATTGAATTTTTTTATAGGTGTTAGGCTAGCCTTCGACCTCTATTTTACCTGATGGTAAGTGATGATGTGGTCGAAGATGTTGTTCAGGCTAACCTTGAACTACTGGCTCTCAAAGACAGCTGCCGGAAGACACCGATAAGTGCTTGTCGACAGATTTTATACTTGAGGGTGGTGGCTAGCCAAGCGGGCAACTAACTAACTAATGCCCTACTAACATGCTGTAACGACTGCGATTCTAAGGAAACAACCGGGACCGACGGCTTAACGTGCCTTTCGAAGCATGGAAGCGCTCAGTAGAAAAGTCACTAGCGGTCACCCATCCAACTTCTGACGTTGCTCAACTTAGAACGACTGAGCAAACCTCAAAACCATATTTTTGACGCTTGTATGTGTTACTGTTTTTGTGTTAGAGAAAAATCAAAAAACTTTAAAATAGTAAGTTTTTGGACAGAAGGACGAACAGCTGTGGCTTAGTGGTTTTATAGTACGGAACATAAAAAAAATAAGAACTAATTCGAATCCAAATCGACACGAAAATCAAAACAACACCCAGCTCAAGACCTTGTTAGTTACTTATACTTAAAAGTTTGAAATTAGAGCATTTCGGTTCTAAATTCAATGTGATTCTAAATTCAAATAGTAAACAGGCGAGGTCGGTGCGATCCCGTTGCGCGAGTGCGCGGGAGTCGGGTCGGAGTAACGGACGCTGGCTAATGAGAACGCTGCTCAGTTATGCAGATGCCAGTAAAGGTTGGCTGAACTAGATGCTATGAACGTAGTCATTTGTTTGAGAGGGTCTGTCGTTATTCCAGACAAATTAGTAACAAAACATTAGGCTATATTGACAATCGCACTTTTTTACACTATCACGGTTTACTACATAAATATTATTATTATTTACGGGATTTGTACCGTGGCGATTTTATTTTTGAGTTCCCGATATTTCGACGCAGTTGCGTGCATCATGATCGCGGGGTGACGCGAATAAAAATGACCAAGGTACAAATCCCGTAAATAATTATAATACTTATCTAGAATCTTGTAAGTACTGTAGATGTAAGCGCAAGAAGTCATTAAAGAAATCCGATAAAAATGATATATATGAGTATTTCCCGTATCGGAACCCCTATCACCTACATAATTTAAACAAATAATGTAATAACTTTATTATGTAGTAAGTATGTAACACATTGTAAAAAGACGTTTAAAATAATGGCCCCGTGTTTCTTGCCCGTTCTTCTGGTAGTGGCTCTTTACAATTTTTTTGCTGAACGTGGCAGTACAATGTAGAATATTTCAATATTAAAATTTGTAATTGACCTTCATAAGAGCATCGTAGACGCCTAAATTGAATAAATGATTTTGACTTTGACTTTGGAATTAATAAGTTGGCATCGGACTGGACCACTATGGCCAATTTATGAATGAAATTATTATGTTATAATTATCGCCGATGCCAATGGGCTAAACAGTCACATGCACCATTTCTCGATGGTTCATAAATAAAAATAAACAAGCAATATTTTCAAGCAGACTTGACGTTTTTCACCTTATTTTTTATATATGATAATGATAACGTCTAACATCAAAGTTGTACCATTTAAATTTCATCAACTTCGGTCAAGCAGTTTAGTCACTCATTTAACTGATGAAAATATTGTGTACTTAGTGAGTGTAATACCACGATGTAATTTTTTATATACCTACCACTATCTCACCTTATGTTAAGTGATGATGTGGTCGAATATGTAAGTACAACTGTGTCACTGTTGTCAGCGTCACTGTGACTGTGTCACAAGTCACTCAAGTCGCATTCGCAAGATGCCTAAGATGCAAAAGATTTGGACAGTGAGAATACATTTTTACTGACCTGTCTTGGCGAGGGATAAGGGAGAAGAGGAGGTCCTGAGATATATACATATATATATATATATATATATATATACAGTTAGTATATATATATATATATTTTTAATCCTTTTAGGTTAGCCTTTGACTACTATCTCACCTGATGGTAAGTGATGATGTGGTCGAAGATGTTGTTCAGGCTAACCTAGAAGTACTGGCTCTCAAGGACTGCTACCGGAACTCACCGTTAGGTATTGGGCGATAGATTTTCTACTTGAGGGTGGTAGCTAGCCAGGCAATCGCATAATGCCCTTCCACCATGCGATGAAGCTCAAGCCGGCGGTGAGGATCGAACCAGAGACCTGCGGCACGGCAGTCAGTAGCTATAACCGCTCGGCTGTCATTGCTTACAAATTGTCTTCGAACAATCCAAGCTAAATAGAAATTCCCCTACCTTGCTACTAAGATTTTTGAAGCGCTCGTAGCGAAGTTTACTTAGCTGTTCTCAACCGATCAGCAATGTTAAGCAACGTCGCGCGCGGTCATGAGTTGGATGGGTGACCGCTAGTGACATTACTACTGAGCGTTTTCGTGCTTCGGAGGGCACGTTAAGCCGTCGGTCCCGGTTGTTGTCTAAGGGTAGGGCATTTTACGAATGCCCGCCTGGCTAACTACCACCCAAGTAGAAAATCTGTCGACAAGCACCTAACGGTGTGTTCCGGCAGCTATCCTTAAGAGCCAGTACTTCTAGGTTAGCCTGAACAACATCTTCGACCACATCATCACTTACCATCAGGTGAGATAGTAGTCGAAGGCTAACTTATCCGGCATAAAAAAAAAAAAGTTTATATAGACTCGTCGCTCGGTCATTTATATAGACTCAATTCTTGTGAGATCATGCCGACTTCACTTTATTCATTACCTTTTACAAGATCAATTGAATGATCCATAAAACATATTAACTGTAATGTATTTAGGTCATTCGCCATCTGTCAAAACCATTCCATGCAAATGCGCGAACGCATCATGGATGAAGTCTTCGGCCTTAGCGCCAGCGAGACGCTCAATAATTTTGAGCCTTCGCCGCAGTCATCAATTTTCGACATAAATATATCATTGCGTATATTTTTCTACAGCTGATAGCGTTTTTACTCTATCACACCTGTTTTGAAGTTATGATATTGTTAAGGATGGTAAGTATCCGTAACTTAGAATTACTAGGTTACAAAGACAGCAGCCAGAAAATACGTTAGGTGCTAGGCGACAAGTTTCTACTTGGAGGTCGTATAGTTAGCCAGGCGAGCATTCGTATAATGATCTACCACCTTGCAGTGAATATGACGTTCGGGGCGGGTTTCGAACGATAGATCTCTTGCGAGGCAGTATATGTTAACTATTACTGCTTCGAAAGTAATTAAACATGATTAGGCGAACATCACCCGTTCACATCACTGTAAACATCATCTCTTCTTGTTGGTGTCGTAAGGCTTAAATACCGGAAAGTAAGCAGCAGCGCCTTCTGAGGAACTGCTATATTACACTACAATACCCAAGATGTCAGCCAAGCGTGGGGATTATGGCAGTTAGAAGCATTTTGAAGCAGTGATGGCTTGAGCTTCACCGCATGGTGGAAGGGCATTTTGCGAATGCCCGCCTAGCGACCACCCTCAAGTAAAAAATCTGTCAACAAGCACCTAACAGTGTGCTCCGGCAGCAGTCCTTGAAAGCCAGCGAAATTACAGGCACATGAGACTTAACAAATATGTCTCAAGGTGAAGGGCGCAGTGCAGGTACAGTACAGAGGCGAAGATCATCCTATTATATTTACATTAGTAGATATTAAATGGCGCTCTGGGCGAAAAGAGCCAAATTTTATGAAAATTGAATAGGTAGTAAAAATCAGAAACAGATAGGCCTAACAAAAACAGAGTACCTTGTTTAAATGGATCAAAATTTCAAAGGAATCACAAACACTCACATCATGTCTTGAAAATTTTGCCTCAGTTTATTCGTATCCTTTACTTGTCTGACCACAGTTAAACCTGCATGAATACGAGTATATCTCGGATGATGTCAGATGCGTTGGCGCTAAACGCGCCGCCCCGTCGCCGCCGCGCGCCGGTTGCATTTGAAAGGATGCGCGACCACGCATCACGGTTGCGGCTTGAGCATTTGTCTCAGTGTGTCGTCAATATTGGTTGGCGCACAATGAACCACCCGGCACTGTGGCATTGCTTCAACCCAAACCGTTCAGTACTTTTTGCTACAACACAGAACGCCGTAACGACATCGTCTTAAGTTGGGACAAACCTGCGTATTCGTAAGAATAAGAGGCCAGAACCGCGCGATTCTCACGGCAGTTTCTACCATTACGTGGAACCAGCTGCCATATGAAGTATTTATGAACCGATACAACTCAGGAGCATTCAAGAAGAGAGCGTATAGGATTCTAGTGTTATGGTCATTGAAGGTGAGGCGCCTTCTCGTGTTACCGTAAAATAAGAGGCAACGTTGATTCAGTTCTGAGATGATACGTCTGCGTTGTCCATATGTCGTATAGTACCTTTAGGTAAGTACACATCAGTAGGCAGATAATTCTGAACTGATTTTTTTATTTGATAAGCTAGCCTCTAAGCTAGCTGGTTCACAAGGACAGCACTTGGCGACAGATTTTTTATATTTGCTATAGTTGTAGTCGAGCATTCGTAAAATGGCCAACTTTAATGCATTGTAGCTCAATACTTATACACAAAATATATCCATATTATAGAAATACGATATATAATCTGGCATTGTTTATTATTATTAGGAACAGGGAAAAGATTAGGGATAGAGATAAAGATGATTAGATACAAGATTAACGAGAAAGTTAATATTCTGACCTAATCTTATCTTTGACATGGTGGAAGGACATTTTGTGAATGCTCGCCTGGCTAATACCCTGTACCCTCAAGTATCTATATGTCGCCAAGCAAACTGTTCCGGCAGTAGTCCTTACAGTCACATGAAACTCATGAAACAACTGTATGTCTAAGGGTGACGGGCGTAGTGACGAAATGCATCTGTTATATAAGCAGAGGTTACGTGAGCTTGTTCCGTCACGAACCAAAAAAAAAAAACAATGTTATCCATTTATTTCTACTATTTATATAAATAGTAGAAAAAATAATAAACATATACTTTATATCCCGCACAACACTATATTTTTTCTCTCGTAAATTTGTTATTTTGTAATTTAATTCGCCAAGCAGGTAATATAACAAACATAACAATAAATTTATGAATGTTAAATATTAAAATTATAAGGTTGCGTCATCATTTACAAGTTTAAAACTTTAAAACCAATTGCAAAATTGATCTTGTTTGTAGTACAACGCAAGTTGAACTATAGGTGTCGCTCCATCCCGATACGATGATGGTTGAAGGACGAGAGCAAAAATTAGAGTTATGACTTATGAGTCATTGTGTCACGTTAGCTTGGTAAGAGCATATCTTGGCTACAGGGGTTGATGGACGCGGGTTCGAATCACGCGCATCACTATAATTTATTTTCTCGTAAATTTTTAATTTTCTTATACCTTTAGTCCACATTTTCGACCACGGCGCTGACTCGGTGAAATTGTTACTCACCCAAGTTTGGGAATCTGAAAACTGGACTAATTCGGTAGGAGAGCGTCGCAGCTCTATAACTTTACAAACCTAAGAATAAGGTTATTTACTAAGGACCTGTTTCAGAATGTTTGAGTAAGTTCCGGTTATACTACCCAGAACATAAAATAACTGAATGATAAAAATGACATGCAGCGCGTTTCAAGCTTTAACCGATTGATAGGCTAAATCTATGACTGTGAAACGCAAATATAGTGTTTTATTTATTAAATATGTCCTGGATAGTATTACCGGAACTTATATTATTACTCGAACATTCTGAAACAGGCCCTAAGAATAAGTTAATTCTGGTTTTACTATACCTACCTCTCATACTGCAGTGATGGCTCTTGTTCAATAGGCCTACAACCTGATAAACTGATTTTACACCAAACAAAGCTGTTTCCCACTCCGCCCCGTTTCAATCGACGGACTGCAACCAAGGACAGGCATCTGAGGAATGCTTTCAGTGACTAATCGGACAACCATTCGCGGTTAAACGCTACAACTGGACTGGAAGTATTTTAGATCGGTGAGCAGGATTTAGTAGGACGACGAACTTGATATATTCAGATTATGAGACATTCGAAGCAGTGAGGGCTCAGTGGCATTGGCTATGGACTGCCGTGCAGCAGGTTCTTGGTTCGAATCCCGCCGCGGGCTTGAGCTTCACCGCATGGTAGAAGGCTATTTTGCAAATGCCCGCCTGACTAGCGACCACCCTCAAGTAGAAAATCTGTCGCCAAGCACGTAACGGTGTGTTCCGGCAGCAGTTCTTGAGAGCCAGTGAAATTACAGGCACATGAGACTTAATAACTTTGTCTCAAGGTGACGGGCACAGTGCTATTCGTTGTTGACGAATTACATCTGTTATAGGCAGAGGTTAGTCCACTTAACATCAGGTGGGCGTCGGGATTGTTCCGTCACAATAGGAAAAAAAACAAAAAAATTAACATGCTACAAAAAAACAGTTTTCTTTAAATATACAGCTGTCGGTTATTTTAAAATTGACATAAATAATTACTATAGGGGTAAATAGAAATATTATAAATTCCGTTATTTTTAGAACACAAAATCAACTTAACCTATCCTAACAACATTTACTATGAAGTACACGTCTTACCTAAAATATATTATATATTATAATTATCTCAAAACTCAAATTTTACCGACTTCAAAATAAGGAGGAGGTACTCAATTCGTCTGTATTTTTTTTTATGTTTGTTACTTCAGAACTTTTGACTGGGTGAACCTATGTTGATGAATATTACTACTAATACTGATGCTTCCCGTGTGGTCCCATTTAAATTTCATCAAAATCCAATAACTGAAAAGTATTTGCCTATCTTGATGATATAGTCATTGACAGTGAATGACAATCGATCCCTTAAGTAGCAAGGGTCACTAAAAATGGTGAAAAAAAATTACCAAATCATGATACCGACTTCAACAAGTTATTTCACACATTTGAGTGTTGAAGTCGGTTCCATTACTTGGTAATATTTTTTTTAGTACCGCCTTGTTTCCTATAGTGCTTCAATTATAATTTGAATTAATAAGACAACGTTTATTCTAATAGTTATAATATCTGGACTGAAAACAGCAAAATTTATTATAATTTTCCATTACTCTTCCATTCTCTAAAAACACATAGAACGAAATAAAGTTTGTTTTGATTCTAATACGCGTTTATAGAACATATTGTAAAAATGATTTTGCTTAGGTTTTACGGCTAGCCGGCTTCCTGACTCCATGGCATCTGTAATACTCTTGTTAGTAAAATTGCTGCTAAGTATTATTATTTATTATGTGGTATCAGTTAATAAGGGTGTTAAAATGTGGGTGTAAAACTTCAACGTATGATCTGGCAGCTTTCCGCTACTTCCTATTTTAGGATACCTTTACTATCTTCGACCATATCGTCAAAGTCAAAGTCAAGATCATTATATACTTAGGCATCTGCGACGCTCTTATGTAGATCAATTACAAAATTATGCTAATTAAATCGTCGACTTTCGTTAAAAGAGTACCTATAAAGCAACAGCGATAAGAAGAGGCAAGAAACTTGGAGCCTTGATTCTGATTTGATTCTGTATTTCTAAAATTTGTAACTCATATAACTAATAACCTTTATATATTACATTTTTTTTTTGTCTGATAGGTTCGCCTTTGATCACTGTCTCACCTGATGGTAAATGATGATGTGGTCAAAGATGTTGTTCAGACTAACCTAGAATTATTGGCTCTCAAGGACATCTGCCGAAACACACCGTTAGGTGCTAGGCGACAGATGTTCTTCTTGAGGGTGGTAGCTAGCGGGCATTCGCCAAATGCCTTACCACCATGCTTTAACGACTGCCATCCTAAGACAACAACCGGGACCGACGGCTTAACGTGCCCTCCGAAGCATGGAAACGCACCCTAGTAAGTATTTAAGCACCCAATCCAACTCATGACCATCCATTAGTCACCCATCCAACTCATGACCGCGGTGGACGTTGCTTAACTTTACTGATCAGTTCAGAACGGCTAAGCAAACTTCGCTACGAGGGCTTCAAGATTTATTATATATTACAATATTTACTTTCATTGCATAGGTGACTGACGGTGGCTTGGTAGAAGTGGAATGTTTCAAGCATCACTAACCATCAGGTGCATTGATGTGGTATAGTCACTGGAGGGATAAAGAAATTTCGATATTGGGTAATGATCTAAGGTTTTATTGTTTACCTAGAATGGTCATGGTGTTGAATATGTTTGCATGGTGGAAGGGAATTGCGAATGCTCGATTGACTAGCTACCATTCTCAAATAGAATATCTGTCGTCAAACAGGGAATCTACAAGCACCATCAAGTAAGATAGTGGTGAAAAGCTAGTATTCAGCTATAAATAAAAAGTTAGTTAATAAAATAAAACTTATTAGGTACAAGTAGTTATCAAGTACCTATCTGGTACATACTAAAAATAAATAACCAGAAATACTCGTTTACAATTTTACTATTGATATTCTGATAACCTTGTCCTCACGAGTCAAATATACGTTACCTACAAGCTATGCAAGAATTTTGTGATTATATATAAACTTCATTAAAATACAGAAAAATACGTTACATTCAGAAACATGTGACCAGATTAGGTATGTACCTATAGGCGAAGAGTAATAGCTTCGTATTAGGTGTTAGAAAATTCTATAAGCAATTAAACTCGTTTGAGCAGTTGCGACGAATCTTCTTTCCGTCATTATCCCACGCTAAGTGAGGTCGCCACAACATAATATATACCTAATGTTGGTAAGTATATATAGTAATGTCATTTTGTTACAACCCTTTTTTTCCACTCGTTTCGAGTTAAAACTCATCTCATAACGCACATATTAGTATACACATATCCTTCTTCACGCTGTCCTTCTATATCTTCTTTGACCTTTCTCTACCCGTATACCTACATGTCCATGAGCTGGACTAGAAACGCACCTTCTATATTTGCCCGTGGCCGTACTAGGTGCTAAAAGATAGCAGTCCAGGGTCTGGATTAATGCCATTTAGATGGCAAAAGGTTAGCACCCAATCACAAGGAACTAATATATAATGTTGTCTTAGGTTTTCGCGATTATTAGACATAGTAATTAAACAACTTTAAACGGTTTAAATCGCGTATATTTATCATTATTTATAATATACGCGATTTAAACCGTTTAAAGTTGTTTAATTACTAAACTAATATATATTTTGCAAAGCGCACACCTCTGTCCAACCTTTCAGAGAGATAAAATCGTCTTTTAGGAGTGTTGATATGTTATGATTTTCTTATGCGTCCGATCCACGAAATCGATTTATGTACAATAAGTCCTAATTTTCTCCTGTTTGTTCAACTATAGAATAATTAGGAAACATGACTCCTGGTTGTTATACTGATAGAATAAGAAGTATATAGAAAGTCCGGTTGTTTTATCCGGAGAATATCACTGTAATCATAAAACTCGTGCCACTAGTTGTATCATAAGAACGATATATTATTATGCGTCATGACTCGCGTCATAACAGTGCAAAATCTTTAATTATACACACCTAAGTGTAAGATTTCGTATCATATTTAAATATCGTAAGCGAATTAATTACCCGATCTTGTGTTATATACAAACCTATTGATGTACAAAGATAAGAGACTCATCAAGGAAGAACAAAAAACAACTGGACCACCATGCGCGTAATTATACCAAAGAAAAATGGTAATGCACATCACAGTACAGTAGAAGTGGAATGTGGTAATTGTCTATTGCGCCGTTGCCGTCGAAATGAAAGTAACAATCGCTTTATGAAACGTCTCGATAGAAGGTAATCAAATCGAGTCGGTTACACAATGGAGAGGCAGAAACTGAAACAAAACAAGATAGTCTAATCACCTGCTTGAACTTGGTATATTGTAAGATTTTCAAATGATACCTTCACTCTTACTAGTGAGGGAGATAAATATAGCTAAGCTTACCATTGATCCTACAATACATTACAATAAAATATTAAATATACCTACATGTTTTTTAAAGCGCTCGTTACAATGTTTGTTTAGCCGTTCTGAACCGATCAGCAAAGTTAAGCAACGTCCGCCATGGTTATGACTTGGATGGGTGATCGCTGGTGACATTATTACTGAGCTCTTCCGTGCTTCGGAGGGCACGTTAAGCCGTCGGTCCCGGTTGTTGTCTTAGGATGGCAGTCGTTATAACATGGTGGTAGGGCATTTTGCGAATGCCCTCAGCTAGCTAATGCCCTTGCTACCATCCTCAAGTAGAAAATCTGACGCCAAGCACCTAATGGTGTGTTCCGGCAGCTGTCTTTGAGAGCTAATAATTCAAGTTTAGCCGTAACAACATCTTCGACCACATCATCACTTACCATCAGGTGAGATAGTCAAAGGCTAACCTATCAAGCATAAAAAAACTAAATGGGTATAAATCAACTATTTCTAATGGAACGCGATATAACATCAGTTTCAGGCAAATAAGCTCTGTATATCACATCAGGGCAGCCATTTCCAAGGATAACTTTGACTTTAATATTGTCGTATGTGTATTTGCCGGAATCGTAACATATGCAACACAATAACAGTTCCTCAACATCATTTTAAGGGAGAAAACTAAAAAAAGTTTACATATATAATCTGTGATAATATACCGTTAAAGTCTTCATTCAACTGTTCATTTTTCAAATAAACATAAGCACGGCCATAAAATAACTGTTTACCTTTTTATTTGCGACTGGTTACATAGGTACTTAGTGCTCTTACTAAGCAGCAACGCGTGTCATTTCAATGCGCCCGCGCCGTCTGCTTGCATCAAAACAAACGGAGAAAGTTTAGCTATACGTATTTCTACGTGCGATCCGCACTATTTCCTTTTTCCACATGGAACTAATAATTTTAGTTGAATAGGAAATTAACGAACATTTGTTGTTAGTTTCACCTCACGTTGGTGGAATGCAGAAGTGATAGCTGCTTTATGATGTATGACAATAATAATGTTATGGTTAATGGTTATGACAGGTACAATAGAATAATCCTATTTTTTCAATGTTTAAACAACATTGTACTACTGACTAACATTTTGCGTAAAATTAAATGATTACCTATAGATTTTACTCAACAGAGATTAGTTGAGAAACGTGTCAATTGATAGGAAATCATTGATGTCCATAAAACACAACGATTAATAATTTTCCTCGTCTAAATATAGGTAATATAGGTATGCAGTATTTTGCGTAAGACATCAAATAACTTCTTATGTACCTTGATTTAAAAGTAATTGTTTAAGAGATTGCAGTTGTATTAGAATTACTACGAATGAATACTATTGCACAAGTAGGTGAAGTCACGCGACAGTACACAGAAAGTTTAGATATTTGTGACAAACAACTGGCGCAAAAGTGTCTTACGTTCATTTATCATCCCGGAACAAAAAGCGAAGAATGCACGGTGTACCAACCGACACAGGTTAGTACATAGTTAGTAAACCGAGAGTAACCGTTACGTAAACTGGCGTATTGTCAAAATGTCGCAAGCGCAGATCACGTAGACACTCCTTGGATGGACGCAACCGACGTATTGCTGGGAAAGCACCATAGCGCTGGCAATCAGATGGGAATCTCAAGAATTCAACAAATTGGTGCAATGAAAACGTTTCTCTATAAAATGCTTATCAGGTACGGAGAATATTCCAGAATGTGTATGATGTGTGTCAATATATAATTAAAAATCTAGGAAGCTATTATTTAACTAATATCAATTAGCTAATCATTAACATTAAGAGAAAAAAATATTCTTTTATTTATCATTCCATTCTTCATTCCATTTCAAATAAGAGTTTAAGAGTTCAAATAAGAGGTTATTCAATTTCTTTTAACAAATGATCCCCTTTGCCTTCGTTGAAAAGTAGCAAACAGTCAAAATTAAAAGTTGTTTCATAAAGTTATTAGTCCGTCTGGATTCAAGCCGCGTCTCGTTCATATTTTATAAGGCGATAGAAAGGGCAAAAGAGCATTCAACTGACTAGATACCCTACATGAAGATTATTTAATGGATAAAGTCTCCACCGAAACAATCGAGTACCTACCTATTATTGCTGCATTGTTTTGATATTCTACAAGCGTAGCCTCAAGAACGTATACAAAAATCGATTGGCGACCTTCGCTCTGACATTCGTATCCATCAAACCTCTTCATTTTGACCATGTACAATACACAGTTAAATAATTCCCCAATAAGAACGGTAAATGACCTTGTTACAATTGTAAAATGTCATGCTCGTGTGTTTGAGCAACACCAACTGGTTGGTTATAGCATATACTTATAATAACATACACGCCTATGTAAATGAATTTTTATTCGACTCAGTAAATGTAGTTATCTATTGATATCTCAGACTGATTACGGATCTGCCTGACAACTTTTGATTCCCAACCCAATCAATTTTAAATAATGTTACCTATCGAACATGCGGCACAGTTCAGCATCCTTTCTTTCTTCATTTCTTTTGTGTCAACGCTTCTTCTCTGTCCAATAGATGACACAGAAAATATTAAAGACGAACCACTCGTTCAAAGTTGTTCAATTGTACAGAATCAATCGTAACCGGTAAACAAGTTTAGAGATTACTTTCTAGACATACGCGACCGTGTCACAAATAATGGCACATCGGTGCTCCAAAATCTCAAATTGAACAATGAACTGCGGTGACGCGGGACGAAAAAGAAAATTAATTTAGGTATTGGTGCCGGTCGCCGAACCCACGATTGTGAAATGCTGAGCGATTGCGTTCAGTACTGTTTGTGTAATATACCAGCACAACGCTTCGCCAAATCGACTGGCCCTCGAAAATGTTCATATATGTTGAAATATGTGTTCAATACCTGCTGCTTAGAAGAATCCTGACTTTAATCTTTTAACTGTCGCATTGGGTTGAGTACCTGTAATGATAGCTGTAAGCTTGGATAATAAATAAATAAATAAAATAAACTTTGTCTTATAACAATGGATCAATAATATGTGATGATAATGGAATAAGATTGCTTACAAAATTGTCTTTTCGTGTCTAGACTCGAACTGACACGATGTCTACAATTTTAACTACAAGAGTATCGTAAACTACAATTAGTATTTCATATGGATATCTAACAAAAATGTACATACACAGTTCAATAGCGTTAGTAATATCAAAGTTGCAAAAAGCTAATGCTGAAAGAAAAAAGCTTAAAAAACCATTAACAAACATTTGACCCACGAATACTGATGACAATGACAAAAATCGCAGCGCGCGGCATACGAATGTACTCAGTAATTGGAAGATGA
This sequence comes from Plagodis pulveraria, assembly GCA_963890685.1. NCBI lineage: Eukaryota > Metazoa > Arthropoda > Insecta > Lepidoptera > Geometridae > Plagodis > Plagodis pulveraria. Next base: position 16,625,640 of record OY982959.1, read on the forward strand.
GATCTCGTGTGGAACGTGGCTCGAGGCGGTATGAATGAAAGCCACTCACTGACAACGTACTATACTCGATCGAGACCGCACATCCACAAAATAAGCACCACACTTAACCATTAAACAATCATCCAATGCCAGTTCCGTACAATGGTTGTGTTGGCGTTGTTTGGCTTCTGCGCAATGTACAGAGAATGGAACGATTCGTTGTTCGGGAGTATCTTTGAACCAAGAGCCTATAAGGATATGGACATCCGCCGAACGAGTTTTTCCAGTCCGTATCATCGCAATATCACGGTTATTATTGAAGCGCGCGTTGCGGTCGCGACAGGTAAGTAAAGCATTTATCGCGGGAATATTTACCTAATGCCACGTTATCTTGTACCGCATACAATTCGGGGGAGATTGGACTGCTGTTATCTTTTTAATCTCAGGTTGACGCTGGTTTTTATTAGTGCTCCACGACATTTTATTTTTACTTGACAATGAAACATTACCTACAATAGTATAACTACCTCGTTTCTAAGTAGCTGATGTTGATTGAATCACGAAATAAGGGACAGCTTTTAAATATTTTAATTAACGTGGTAGACCACAGGAAGAAACACAACAAAACACAAGCCACATCACGCAAACTTATGAAATCAGGAATTCGTCATTATTATTATTGAATAAAACTCAAATTTACGTTTATATTTTTCACCAAAGTATCTTACTGCAAAACTTTTGAGATTAACTGTGCAGTTTTGGAAATTCGCAGAAATAATGATCTAGAAAGTCCGCATATAATAAGTACATTTGATTGTATCTCTGAACCATACTACTTACGGTACATACGAGGCTGTCCGTGGGCAGAGAAATTTGGTAACACAAATATTAAGTCGCAACCAGTTCACAACAATTGAAACAGCGATTCAAGAGACGGTGCGGTGACCAATCCGTCACGGTGTTTGTGAATGTTGCGCCTGCGCAGCCGAAGGCACTCATTCCATGCCGCTTGCGCGATGAAGTAGGTTAAACTTATCTGATCTTTCACCAATCTCTTATTTGCAGGGATTATTAAAATCGAGCTGGCATTGGTGGTAGTGGTGGGTTTTCAACCAGCCACACCAGATGCTGTCACAGTGTGACTTCACATACGACCAATGTTTTATTATCTTCTTAGCAAGCTTGCTCTAGATTCATAACTTTCCACCAGATGATCAAATCCGTACTCTGTAGCGGAAAATTAATTTCCCTGATTTCATCCCTACACTTTTCAATGATGCGCGGCATCCTTTCAGTTTTTTCTGCACTTCAGTTCCATTTTCAACGACAAGAACAACAACAGCGTATACCAGGGTGCCTCTTTGTTTGGTTTAAGGAATCTCTAATTAGGAGGAACGCATTAATCTCCTTCTGAAACAACTTGTTGTATATTAAATTCGGCCACTTCCTTTCTTTTCAAACGGGTATACCATCAAGTTAAACGCTATTTAAATTTTTCATATCTTGCATGGCTATTTTCAGTTAAAAGTTGGCATCATCGGGACCACGATGTCCTAGTTATATAATATATATAATAAGACCAAATGCCCAAGACACCTGCCAAGCGTGGGGACTAAGTAAAACCTTCTTTCAAGAGGGAGGCTGTGCACAAGTGCTGTCAGCAGTAGACAATCCGGCTGATACAAGAATAAGACCATACAGTCTTGGAATGATCCTATTTAATATCTTGTGTTAAAAAATAGTTAACGGGGTTAATTTCTTTAAAATTAGTTATTAATAAGTTTTTTAATCTATAAACACATTGTGCCGAAATACAGTATTTGGAAGGACAGAAATAAAACTAAATATATTGCCGCAAACTGCGTCTATATTAAAGAAAAGGTAATAGGATTCAAATATGAATATAGAAATAAACATGAAATCTAATAGCAGAGTTTGTTTTTTCGCGTTTAAAATTTAATACCATTTTCGTATTTATTGCCACGTATACCACTACATAAAAACTAATAACTAATTGCGTGAATGATATTAGTCACAAACTCTGCCTCCTCGTCCACATTTAGCAGGTCACTTTTCCATAAAAAAAACAAATCCCTTATTTGAGGTGTAGAATCCAATAGTCCGCATGTAATGCATCTATATCCTTATTTTCTAGGCTAGTTTTGTTACAAATTCAATCTACTTGATTCCATGTTTAATTCTGGACTTAAAACCTAAAATAAGAAAGTTATCTGGTTTGTATAGAGATTTGATCGGCCAAATCAAATTATTACCAGCATTCAATTGTTCTCATCAGTTTTTATGGTTACTGGTTCCAAAAAATATCTTTTATTTTTTATGTATATTATTTGCTCAACCATTTCTTGTGTTACACGAGTAGCATTCAATAACTCTTCTTCCTGCCAAGTATTTAGTGGTTCGTGGATATTATTCTCTTCATCACTTATCATCATCGCATCATCTACATCTTGATCTCTTTCAACTTTTATGGGGTACTCATCATCAATATCAATTTCTTCGTGAATAAGGTGTCTTATATTAGAACTATCGTTTATAGCCTGTGACGATGGTTCTTTAGTTGCTTTATTAGTTTCATTTTGGAGTTGGTTATCAGCGTCAGAAGTATCCAATTCACTATTTGAATCAAGAAAACTTAGAGTCCCATCTAAGTATTTACTTGTGCCGACGTGATTGAGACCTATTTTATTTTTCTTTACTTTAAAGTAGGTATTACGTAATGTTCTCCACCTGGTCTTGATGCTATCCACTAAAATTGAAAAAGGAATATCAACATGACAGTTATAAAAACATTATGTTTATCTACTTGACGTGAGTTTTCGACTAATAATTGGTTTGATTTTCAGAGGCTTGGAAGGAGCTTACGAATGAAACATAATAATTACTTAAAAGTATAATTTTATTAGCAACATGTTAACAGACTATCACTTTACCAACCAATTTCATTATAATTGATTTAGTTTATTTAAGCATGAAGAATTAAGGAACTGACAGGCAGACAAATTCGCAGTGTATAATATTTATAAGTACTCGGACCTAAACAGCTTTAAGGCTTATGTTTGTGTAGCGCGTGGTTACACTTTCCATATAAACGTAGTTTCGTCATATTTGAACAAGTATCAGTAGTTCAGTAACAGTAGAACTCTTTCTGTAAGTTCGTCCGGAGAAGTACTTTGGTTACATGGAATCTTCATCAGGTTTGCAAATTTAACGTAAAATACTGTGTTTCGCTTAAAAGTTTAATATTCGAAGAATCAATAATTCATGTAGCAGAAAACTACTAAAGCAGGAGAATATAAGCCGGACAATAAGATTTACTTAAGCTAAAGTTCAAGGACATGTATAAAAATTGAGATCAATCAGGTGCTTGTAACGGAAAATAAAACTAGATGTCAATCAAATGAAGCCCAATCTCAGTGCGCGCTGCACGTGGCGGATACTATGTTTTGTTTGTCCGATATAAGCCTACCTTTCGGTATTTTACCCAAGCAGCACCTTCTGAGGAATGGCTATAACACCCCCCGAGCACCCCTCCCTCTGTGTTCAGCAGTGGACAATCCGGCTGATACTGTATACAGTACAGTATTAATTATTACAGTACTTCTAGGTAAACCTGAACAACATCTTTGACCGCATCATCATTTACCATCTAGTGGTCAATGGCAAGCCTCTCAGCTTACGTATCACGCAGAACCGATACCATAAAATTCAACAATTATCATTATCTATGATGCGAATGGATTAAATAAAGGAATAATATAACACGAAACTAAACTTAATTTTCGTAAGCATTTTTGTCTATGGTTAAAACAACATTCTGTGGACGTAGACGTGTGTGATTCTGAAACAAATTTACGTGTATGCTTTTTTTCTTTCTTCAAATATCATGGGGATAGCATCCGCAGCCGTTCAAAAATTCAATATCATTGAACGAACAAAAAGGTACTTAGTACCTTCCTGAAAGCAAATGCCACGATGTCCAAGTTGAAATCAGGCTCTCCCATTTTAAAAGGGGGTTTGCCATAATCCCCACGCTTGGTAGGCGTCTTGGGGATCGCAGTATGAGATATCAGTTCCTCAGAAAGCGCAGTTCGGGCAGTACTAAGTACCGAATACCGTATGGAACGGAACATTTTATAATAATATGTAATAATTATATGTGTATACATAAAAATAAAATGATCTTACCATCGATCTCCAATACTTCGAATTTCAAACCAATTTCTCTCCATGCCTTTTTGATTTCCACCGCACGCTGGTATTGTTTTATATCTCCCGGCTTCTGGTATATAATCGGATATTCGTCTCTCACGCAGGCAATCAAATCTAATTCAAACTGTGTCCATAGCCTGTTGTAAGCTTGAGAAAACCGTTTGATATCCTGTGCCCGCTCTTCTTTTGACTTAAACTTCTTATTCTCCTTAACTTCGTCGTTACTCATTATATTGAAGTTGCTTTAAGAAAGTCTAGAACCACGTGCGATAAGATGGCGTGCAGTCAGCCGAATGAGCCTGTTGAAAGAGAGAGATAGCTTGCGCACGCAGATGCGCGGCGTTGCTTGTTTATTGGCGGGCGTGCGGCGACAGTGGCGGTAGCGGCGCGGCGCGGCGGCGCGGCGGCGGCGCGCGGCGCGAACATGAGCTGAATCACAGATTGGACAATAGTTGCTACCATAAGGATAGCAAAGAAGCTCTGGAACTCGCGCAGTAAGATTCGGCCGCGGCCTGCAGTTTTACTCGCAAACCATTTTCGACTTTATGACTATCATTACAGTGCATAGTATCGGTTGAATCACTTGCATATTCCGAAGAAGTCGGCCGTTAAAAATGGTTTAACAGTACACTGTCGCTGGCACTTCGGTCTGCATAGTGTCTAAGCCATGGATCTATGAAATCTAATGTCCATGGTCTTAACCAGGGCCACAATATACCAGTGATGAGCGTCACACCCGGCGAAAGCTCTTTCTATGGTAGGAAATTCAAAATTTCATATATGTATTTAATTTCTTTTTCATTTCATTTCATTATTTCATTTCATTTCATATTGCAAATGCCCGCCTGGCTAGCGACCACCTTCCAGTTTCCAGTTACCAGTCACCTACCACCTACAGATTTTCTCTGTAGCCAAGCCCGTAAAGGTCTGTTCCGGCAGCTGCCCATTGATAGTCAGATTATGATTATGCACATGAGACTTATCAAATATGTCTCAAAGTGACGGGCGCAGTGCAATTCGTGACTGGTGATGAAATACATCTGCTATAGGCAGAGGCTAGTCTCCTTAACATCAGGTGGGCATCGAGCTTGTGTCACAATAAAATAAAAAATGAAAATACCCTCCCCCACAATTTTAGTTGTTAGTATAGCCGCTTGTTTTCGGATTTATGAGGTCGTAACGACGGAAACGAGTCCTGTTGTCGCCTAACATGCAGCAATAATCTACAAACACATGATGTGAGTAAAGGGTGTGCTGCTCCTTTGGCACATTTTTTTCCATGAGGCGGCTTGTGCGATCATGTAAGAGATCATTTACGGAGATAACTTTAAACCGGGAACTACTAGGAGTATGATATAAACCTACTAAAAAAAATAAGATCATCACGTCTTTATTCCCCGATAGGGTACGCCTTAGGCACCTAAGACGTCTAAGCCCTACTACGTCTCGCTGTTTTTTGTTCCTATATAATAGTGGCCCCTATTGCCATAAGGCACAGTTCTGGTCCAAACCGGGGATCGAACCCAGGACCTCGATATTCCAAATCAACTCTTTTGAACACACATTAACGAGGCAGAATGAATTACAAAGCGAGAGACCATTTTGATCAAATGGTTTTCCTAAATTTAATCTGGTTTACTACTGTGTCCGTCAAACCGGAACAAAACAGTGCTTAGCGGTAAAATAAATGCACTAGGCGGTGGTACCTATCCAGGCGTCTTTGATACGGCCACCGAGTAACCTGCGAAATGAGAAGGCTTAAGGAGAAACATGCACATTGTTATCATTGTACCCTTATCCCACTCCTATAAGGTTGGTAAAATGTTGTTTTTCATTTCTGAAATGTTGTTGTCTCACAGTAAGAGACAATACAAGAGCATATTATTTTGAAGCAGTGATGGCTCAGTGGCATTGGCTATGGACTGCCACGCAGCAGGTCCATGGTTCGAATCCCGCCGCGGGTTTGAGCTTCACCGCTTGGTGGAAGGGCATTTTGCGAATGCCCGCCTGGCTAGCGACCACCCTCAACTCAAATCTTGGCGAGAAAATCTGTCGCCAAGCACCTAACGCTGTGTACCGGCAGCAGTCCTTGAGAGCCAGTGAAATTACAGGCACATGAGACTTTACAACTATGTCTCAAAGTAACGGCCGCAGTGCAATTTGTGACTTGTGATAAAATACATCTGTTGTAGGCAGAGGTTAGTCCGCTTAACATCAGGTGGGCCTCGAGCTTGTTCCGTCAAAATCACATAAAAAATAAAAATAATACCTGTTCATAAGTATAGTGTACATTTGCGTGGTATTAGGCTATTTTGCGAATACTCGTCTAAGCGTAATGGTGTTTTGCGGTTGTTGTCTGTTAAACATCTTTGAGCACATCATCACTTATCATCAGGTGAGATTATGGTCAAAGGTCCTTCGTTTCGACACAAAGAACGAAGCAAGAACGTCCTATTGAAGATTAGGTGGCAGGCATATTGCCGCCCATCTTCCTGTGGGATACGTGGCCTTCTGAGGAACTGCCAATTTACACTGCGATTTCCAAGCTGCTTGCTAAGTGTGGAGGCTATGGAAAACCCCTCTATATAGTACTGGCTGTGTTCAGTAGAGCGATTGGCATCTGCGCACTTCTATTAGGTTAAAGAGGCCATTAATATGGTAAGAACCCTTTTGTGCTCCTAATGTGCAGCTACACTATTGACACGAGTAGTTGCATGTTGCTCACCTGGTGCATAGTGAATCTCTTGTTGGTTGTCTTAACCGGCGTTAAGACAACCAACACGAGAATTACAAGACTTATGCTCGTAGCGAAGTTAACATAGCTGTTCTCAACCGATCAGCAAAGTTAAGCAACGTCGCCCGCGGTCATGAGTTGGATGGGTGACCGCTAGTGACATTACTACTGAGCGTTTCCGTGCTTCGGAGGGAACGTTAAGCAGTCGGTCCCGATTGTTGTCTTAGGATGGCAGTCGTTATAGCATGGTGGTAGGGTATTTTGCAAATGACCGCCTGGCTAGCTACCACCCTCAAGTAGAAAATCTGTCGCCCAGCACCTAACTGTGTGTTCCGGCAGCTGTCCTTGAGAGCTAGTACTTCTAGGTTAGCCTGAACAACATCTTCGACCACATCATCACTTACCATCAGGTGAGATAGTGGCCAAAGGCTAACCTATCAGTAATAAAAAAATTTATATTGCATATTGCCCTACTGACATGTAAAAGTAGTGAAAAAGTAGTTAGGTATACAGAATTATTGGAAAAATGCTTACAAGTCAACTCTAGAGGTTGTAAGAATTTTCCACTAACCCTGTATATACCTACAGACCTTTCAAGTTGCGAAGGCGCACCCATTCACATTTTTATTGTACTCTTAGTGGCATTGCAACTACTACTACTTACCACACAGCAAACGCTCAGATTAAGTTGTATATTATTGGTTTCCTGTGTGTTCCTTTAGCATTTACACCCACACTAAGACGTTTTTTTTATAAAACCTGAAACTAATTAAACATGTTTTTTTTTTTTTTTTTATTTCATTCTATTATGTATGTTAGTCTGTAAGGTATATATTTCTATGGGTCAGTGTTTATGTAATCCTGTTACCTGACATAAAGAGATATTATTACGAGTATTATTATTATGTTATTTTGACGGAACAAGCTCGAGGCCCACCTGATGTTAAGCGGACTAATCTCTGCCTATAACAGATGCATTTCATCACAAGTCACGAACTGCACTGCGCCCGTCACTTTCAGACATACTTGTAAGTGTCATGTGCCTGAAATTTTTGTTGTGTACAAACGGGTCCTACCCGTATAAATGCGCAACTGTGGAGGGAACGCTTTCCAGAGTGAAATCGTCCGTACTAACTACTTACTATGCTCACTCCATTAATGATGTATTTATACAATGACGTGTCTTTACGTCAGGAAATCTACATTTTACTAGAAACAAGGGCTCGTAGATTTCCGTAGCTATTCCTAGCGTAGGGCGGATTACGTCACGACGTTGCTTCCGCCTACGACTGTCTACGATTGCTACGAGAATCGAGATGCGTAGGCTACCTTGTTTTCTTCCCACTCTTTGAGCTGACGTTATTTGTAATGAAATGGTGTTCGGCTTTTGCCTTTTATTGGAATTCATTTGTGTAGGTGTGCTAGAAGATGTTGGTGAAATATATGCCTGAGATACTTATGTTCTTAATTCAATTGTAAACGATATTCAGTGATACCTTTGCCTTCGCATCTTAAACAAACTATTTTTTTATACCCGCTGGAACACGTAAAGCGTTTCAATTTGAAGACTGTCTGTGGGTGTCTGCCTGTCCGAATCGTGACAAAGTGGCATCCATAACGGCTAACATTTCAATCCTATCAAGTCCAAAAGGAGGCAATAATGTGATGGCTCTTCACTTTTCAAGCATCCCCTTGCATTGTATGATTTTGTTGAAGATTATAACTGGAGTAGATAAGCTAAATGATTTTATTATTTCAGTATGTATCAATATACATTTAAAGTTGTCTTAAGTTATAAAATATCTCTGTTTTTAAATATACCGCCACTAACATACAGGAAAGTTGATTTAAACAGACTTGAATAAAATTTGGTAGGTATACAAACAATTCTAACAAGAACGTTAATTACTTACAAGATAATTATAAATATTTAGTTAGTAATAATTAGTCCGTTAGTAGCAGCAGCAATGATGGCCGAGCGGTAATAGCCTGCCGTAACGCAGGTCCAAGTTTCGATCCCCATCGAGGACTTGTGCTTCATAGCATGGAGGAGGGACATTTTGCAACTGCTCACCTGGCTAGCTACCACCCTCAAGTAGAAAATCTGTCGCCAAGCACCTAACAGTGCGATCCGGCAGCAGTTCTTGAGAACCAAAAAAAATACAGGCACATGAGACTTAAGAACTGTATGTATCAGTGTGACGGGCGTAGTGCAATTCGTAACTTTTGACGCAATGCATCGGTTATAGGCAGAGGTTAGTCCGCTTAACATCAGGTGGACCTCGTGCTTGTCCCATCATAATCAAATAAAAAAAGTGATCTTTACCCTAAAGTGGTACTCGCAATATTAATTTATATGTATCACGAAGTGCGTTGTTGTGAAAATACGAGTGAATGCCAGATAATCCTTTCGATGGCTGCTAAGAACATATTAACAACTAATTTAATAGCATTCGTCAGTTTTTTATTGACTTGAGTGACGTACTGGATGATGATGGACTGACAATAAAATTACAATTATAGTTCACTTGAACTTCGAAGTGACCTGTTTTACCTGTGACCAATCAGAACTCAACACTCCAAAAGAAAAAAAAACAAGCCCAAACGGTATAAAGCGACGCATTCAATAAAACATAAATTGTTTTACTCGAAAGCATTTTTATTTATTACCACAAAAAGTCGTAAAGTAGCAAGTGCGCTTTATTAACCTCTGTATACCACGAATCGCATTCCGGTCCCAGAACCAGTATTATTAATATGCTGGCAATTTAAAAAGTTTTATGTGCTCTTGAATGTAGATACGGAGGTTGGTGAAGGTGTATTTGGTCGTATTATGTTGGTATCTGAGCGAAAATCGCGGTATATGAAGTGGGCGCGATCTATGTAAATGCCTACACGCACGGTCGGTACGCTTTCGAGATGAACGTCAATGATTAGATACGCAGATGTGACATTCTAAAGAGACGAAAGAGATAACTAAAGTATCAATCCTGAATAGTAAGTTTCTCTGCTCATTTGTTCATTTGTGGGATTTCTTACTCAAAGGGCAAAACGGCGCCCTTTTAATGAGACTTCCATGGCTGTTAGTGCATCCGTCTGTATGTTGCAGGTCAGCTAACTCGTAAGCGGAACGAGTTAGTAAGCTGATATTTTGTATAGAACCTGAAGATTTATATTGGACTCGATACTTAATTGAATTATTTTACAATGGGACACTACTGTATTAGACGGTAGTCAATAAAAAAACTTATCAGCACCCTAGCATATGGGATGTCATCACCTATAACTCATTGAGTACGTACGGTGCAAAAAATGATTCTTAATATTTTTACAAAAAAAAGTTTTGCGCCATTGTTGTTATTTCAACCTATTTTTAGCAACGGTTAAAACTCATATACTATCCAAGTTGGGAATCTGGAATTTCGGTATAAGTATGTACTACATCCTGTACAATTTACGAACAAGTTCTCAAATTCCTATTAAGGTATATATATATATTATTATAAGAATTATATATACACCGTGTCCCAAAATTCAACGATAAGCCGGCATCGGTGCATGGACCTACTCATGACTACTCGGGAAAAAATAACTCTTTTTTTTTTTAATTACAGAGACTTTTATAAAGTTGCGTCAACTTTTAATAAAACTTGCCATGGTAGTGTCCATACTTTTTTTTTAACCCAGACTATAGAAAGTGCATAGAATGTTAAAATCTATGAAAATTATAAGAAAAAATTTTTTTTTTACTGATTTTTGTAAAATAACTACAGACTTTCTGTAATTTTAAAGGATTGTGGTAGATAGCCGTCCTTCTTAGGTTGCTAATGCACAAAAAATATCAAAAATATGTCAAAAATTGTGGTCATGGTAGTTGAAAATAGCATAATGGGTATCGAATATCGATGAAATTTATAAAAGTCTCTGTAATTAATAAAAAAAAACAACAGTTATAATTTTTATTTTTTTTTTGGCCGAGGGGGAGCGAGGAGTCATGAGTAGGTCCATGCTCCGATGCCGGCTTATCGTTGAATTTTGGGACACGCTGTATATATATATATATATATTCCTATTAAAGTATATAAATCAAAACTATCAAACATATAAATTGTTTACTTACTGTTGATATGCATAACTCTAATAAAACAGGGCCCAATTCACACTTCACTACTATTTTCTTCATGTATAAAGTGCTGTCATAGGAGCTCAATTTTTTTTTTTATATTTGGTATGTACGTGTAAAACTGAGATGCGGTGTAAGAATGTAGTCCAAAAAAATACATTCTAGACTAGTATCTGTTAGGTTTCACCATAAAACCATATAATAATTTAATTAAATAATGCAAAATTTAAATACTTCTTTAATTTATTAGAGTACGTATAGTCCCTACATATGTAATGCAAACTTTTCCGCAGGTTTAATGTTTAACTTGTTAAAATTCGGCCAAATGTAATTGCTGAAATAATATGTGGTACAAAACTGTTCCATTTCGTAGTACTCGTAAATAGGCAGGTGAAAACATCAATATCGTGCACTACTTTCTCATCTAATATTTTAATAATCTTTGTTCATTGATGTCGGTGACTAACGATTTACAGTCTACTTTACAAACATGCTTCCACCTCACAAACTATAACGCAGACAGCTCCAACATTACTTCAAAATAGGCTTTAACACTTCAACTTAAGGTTTATAGTGGCTTATGCAAATGTATGTGTGTGTAAGTTTACTAGCTATGCCCGTTAATACAATGAGTTTATATGTGAACTGTGGTGTGGATACGTTCACCTATCTACACGATTTGTGGAATGCTGTGTGATTGGGTTTGTAATATACAGGTAAATTGCTTTTGAATTAAATAAATGGATGCTTAAATAATGACTAGTGTCGTCACATCCTCCATATCAAAATTTTCATGCTCTCAATCCTTCAGTTTTTTTCCAAACAACAAATTTTTGCTGCTTGAAGCAAGTTTCAGGGTTCCATTCCTACTGACATTCAGTTTTATCTAAGTATGGATAGAAAGAAGGATTAACAAATTATAATGTGTGACACACATATTATATAATATATTATCATTTATTTATAATGTATATAAATAATTAATGTGTTGTACTTCTAGCCCAAATTAGCTATAAATAATTTTGAAAACTTGCTGATATGCAGAACCAAAATAAAGGTCATAATTACAAAGCTATATTCACAGCACAGGTGGAGGAGTATTTAAAGCCCAACTGGCTACCGCCGCCGTCTAGAAAAAAATCTGTCGCCAAGCACCAAACGGTGCGAGTGTATCAATTACTGGGCGCAGCTGTCCTCGAGGGTCACTAACTCTCCTGAACAGCATAATCGACCGCATGATCTCTTACCACCACGTGAGTTAGTGGTCAAAGGATAGCCTATCAGGTAAAAAAAAATTATGTAGGTTAAACAATTTATCTGGGACCACCTTCATAAAGTTATTATAATTTGTTATGTAAGTATCCTTTAAATTTTGAACATAAGTGTACATATGTACATACGTTTATTTTATTAAACACTGTCGTCAAATACGATGCTTCACAAAAAAATTTAAACTAAGATGGTGGTTTCATTATATTATGATCATTTAAAAATATTGGCATTGTATTACGGATTACCTTCTTGAAAATATTGAAACCTCAACTAAAAAATCCAATCAACAGTAACTTTATTTATAAATATCTGACCAATAAAACAAAAAATATAACACACTGCAAGCGTATTAACGGTGGATAAGTTCATTGAACTATAACAAATATACTACAGACAGGTACTAACTTATAAAGAAAAATATTCAATAATGAGTTATGTTTGAATAACATTACTATTATGTTGATAGTACCAATTAAAACATCAAACTTGTCATCAAGCACCTTGTATTTCATACACAGCGACAAGCATGCTTTGTGGTTGCTGAAGTTCAAGAAAGCGCAATACTTCAACTTGAGTATGTAAACACAGCTCTTATACTGCGAATATGACATTAGATTATTTTTGGCTGCGTAACCTTGACTTCATATTTTCTTGTAAGTATGGCCTAGCTTTATATTTTGCTAAATTTGAGTTTCTTTGAAGCTACAAAACTCAAAGAAAAGCTTTCTTTGAGTTTTGTATCGAATCCCCAATTAACATAAAACTAACTGTCGTGTCTGGTTTATTTTCCCTTGCTAATATTAATTATTAGGTAAAACTTCGCTTTCCTTGCGTTTAAAATTCAAATAATTATATTTAGCTAAATGTATGAAGCGTTTTTTTGATATTCATGTTGATTCCGGAAATTCTAAATTTATAGTTAAAATATCAGTAAATCGATGGCTTTTCATTCTGAATTGACTATTTTTTCTATTCCGTAACCTCAGAATTAGGTAATCTTACAAAATACATAAAAATGTATTACGTTTACAAATTAAGCAGTCTTCTTAAGCGTCCTTCCGCATCATAGCTTTCTCGACGATGAAATGAAGTCGTATAAAATAAATAGTTATAAAATATTTACACATAAATTAAAGTTCCAAATTAGCCTTATTATAAAATAAATAGTTATAAAATAGGTTCAGATAAATTATGGTTCCAAATTCGCCTTATAGAAGCCGCACGTCTGATTCTCCTGTTAGAGCAGCTTAGCGGTCTAAAGCACCTATTACTCACCTTGTACAGCTTGCGACAAACCATTTACATATTTTAATTTATAGCTAATAAAAAACCATAATGAGTGCGCTTCACAGATAAGATCCCATACAGTATTAGATACATATCGGCCAGTTCAATTTCAGGACTTAGTAGATTACCTTGAACCAAAATGGTAAAGTAGTACTTAGATATGTACCTAAAGTGGTAGTCAATATATTTTTTTATTGCAGGGTATGGAAAAGTTTCACCATGAGCGAGGTTGAAAATTTTGATGCAATATGCCAAGATGTTGATACATGGGCTACTTCTAGTCCAGGAGAAGAGGGGGGGGGGGGATCAGGAATATCTCATAGGTAGTAAAATAAATAAAAAAACTGTCCAAATACGGGTTTGGTCTCGCCATTAAAGATCTCACGCACCATTGAAAGGAACCTGAGAATTTTTTTTTACTGATAAAAGTACATTCGTTTTCAGTATTTTTTGGCTAAAAAGACGAAAGTACATTATCTACCAAAATTTCAGATACAGCAACCCACCCGTTGCTTTTTCAGTATACAGTTGGGTAGGTTTTTCCTTGAGAGCAAACACGTGGCAGTTTGTCCTACGTGGTCGTTTTTAGAAGAGCTCAACTAAGTCTAATGATAATCGTTCAAATCTGCCTCAAACGTTGGTTCTAGACTGGAAACCCCTTTTGACTCCAGTGCTTCATCTTCCGCCGCTCGGTTCCAGAGTCAAAAGTCGAGTTTTCTCGATATTTTCCGCGTAAGAAAGGTAAAAAAGCTCACGTAGGCTCAACTTGTAGTTCAAGGAATATGATCTTTCCATACACTAACATTGATTCACTTATTTGTTTACCTACATACGTAAGTAACACAATGTGAGCGTTTCTTTTTAGAGAAAATATTTTTTAATGCATAATAATATGTCATTGGATTTCTTTTTAAGGAATATGTAAGTAACTAAGATCTATTCAATACCTTTAATGACCTTACATGGTTACCTGACACAACATTGGCATCATAGCCAGAAATTACAGATTATATAATACCTAGTACCTCATACGGTCGTAGGATAGAATAATGTCGTTTATCTTGGGCAACGAAAGCAATGGTGTGCCTTTTAGACCATGTACCTATTTGGTCAGTCTTTTTTACTATGGCTTTAATATGAGCAGTAATTAACTGCAATAATTAGATTTCATTCATTATTTTTAAAATAATTGTTTGGTTTTACATAAGTTTTTGCTGTTATCAGCAAAAATTAGAAAAACGTTTACAGCTTATTCAACAGCTAATACGTAACTCAACGCTAACTTGTTGAAATATACAGTCGGGGGCGGGTCCATACATAAAATTAACATAAAACATCTCGATACCAGAATGTATATAAATTGTTACCATATTAATTTATTAGCAGTTTTAGCCTCAAGAATGATTAATAGCTCTATTGATAGCTTAAGTGTTGGTTTTAGTAAATAATTTACGGGCTTATGTAAATTAGTCAATGAGCATATATAGGGCTTGAATAAATATCTATTAGTCCTTTGGCGTTTATCATGTTTGATTATTCTTCTTGTAATCATTTAAAGATATATATATGTTTTTATTGAGCAAGCAACGCGACGTTTTAATAATATGTAAATTAGGTACCTACAGCGGTATATTTGTTTGTAGATTACTTTTGAAAGATGAATGCCTTCTTTGTGAAAATTGTATAAAATTTCGGATAGAGTAAATATGAACTTAGACGACATAATAAGATGAAAAATACTTATTTTTTACAGTGTCAGCTTATAAATGCAGACTGTTTTATTTAATTCTATAACGATGTGCAAAAGCAAGTAGAGGCATTTTACATTTTAATGCGGTATACGAAGATTTTAAGCGCTTAATTTACTATCATAGGAAATATCTACAAGTTGTTTAATAATTGATAAAAATATAATAATTTGTTCTCTTTTCAGTTAATGTACCAGATTTACAAACATAACATTAATTATTTTGTAGTGACCAATCTCCCGCACCTTGTTTTACGAATTAAAGAACACATAGCCAACTTCAGAGTTCTATCTCTTGTATAAAGATTCAGCAAATTAACTAAAAAAAAAACTGTGCATCAGGCATATTAATCTTGTTGACACATAGTGTACTAGAATATCGATAATTAATCGTCATTGTAGAAAAAAAAATAAAGATCTTGCGTCAATTTCCACGAATTATATCAGCAGTTTACCACGATATATTGCGTGTAATAAAATGTAATTCCAAACAGATATTATATGAAAAGAAAGTTCATTCCTTAATTAATCTGATATTTAATAAATTGTGATATTAACTCTGTTTTGTTAGACAAGAAAAAAATATTTAACATAACTCGAAATGCTCATAAATTGAAATGTACAAGCGCGAGGCGATCAGTACCGCGCGAGCGCCCGTCGAGGTAGGACCTGTGTTCGTTTTGCCTTGCTCTGACGTTTCTTACGCGGAACGCTTAGACGCAAGTTTATAGTGCGACCACAGAGTTTTGATCATGTCTTTATTTTTTTAAGTAACAAACTATACTTTATATTTGTTGTCCATAATATAAGTATTGTTGTCTTGATAAGTAACTACATCTTAAGTTACTGTTCATCCATTGTGTTAAAAAAGGAAACGTCACAATTATGCAGCCTTATACAGCGTTATTGGAAAAATACTAACAACCTCAGAGGGTTGACTTCTTCTTTTTGGTCTGCTAGTTTATATATTATTCTAGTTTAAATTAGTAACTCACTATAACTTTTGTTTTAGGAGGATAAGATGACAGGCGAATAATTGATTTCCAATATTTTTGGATTCAGTTAATGTCTATAAGTTAACACAGCGATAAATTCAGCTGGAAATTAAACTACCTTCCTAATTTGTACAAACCGGCCTCCCGGCTTTTCCATCATTTGTACAAACCGGGATACCAGTTAGCGGTCGATAGTCGTATTTACAAATTTACCATAAAATCTGCGTAAGTCCGACTTTCATAATCCAAATGGTTTTCAAAAGGATGCATCCTTGCCCATACAAGAAAAATCCATATTTTTCTGAGATAACGGATGTATTTTGAATATTTTGATGAAATCTGAAAACAGCACATTACATTTTGGCCCCAAAACATTACGTCATTTCATATTAATCTCGTAACTACGTCAACTGTTATAAACCTAGAAAATCGCAATTTTGCATATGTATAAGTAATTTTTCACTCGATACATTTTGCAACGCAAACACTTACCGATGCAAATTTGCGTATTAAATAATCTCGTAACTAATTTTAAACTTCTAAACCAAAAAATCTGAAATAATACAGATGTATAAATTACATGTAAATAATAATATCAAAGAAGGACCAAAGCCGTAGGTGGTATAGTTTTTCAGAAAAAAAAATTGCTCTCCAATACAGTTTTCCCGCCAAAGTTCTTAAAACAATTGGGTTGTTTTAATCTTGTTACTTTAAAATATTTGGCGTAAAAATCTGTAACAATTCATGGCTAAATAACAATAGTAAATTATCATATTAAAAGAAGAATCGAAGTTCTAGGTGAGTTAGTTACGAAAAAATAAAAATAGCAATTAAATTACTATTTCCCACCATTTTTGTCGTGTGTTCAAACCCCATTTCCAGTATTTTTTTCTAAGTGAAGTATAAAAAGGTGTTTTTCCATAGAAGAAATAGTGAGCATAAGAGTATATAGTGAGGATTGCATTGGTACCAAGAAGTATATATGTTGATTATAGATTGCATCAAAAATATTCGATTTAAAAAAAAAAAACTTCAAAATCTGTAAATATATATTTACATTTCGCTGTTTGGTCTACTCAAACTAAATGGATGAAAATGATATTTTTTAAATGGTATAGGTGATATATTGTGGTATGGGAATATGAGGGTGACATGTTTAAGTAATGGAAAACTAAAAACGTCATGGGACGTTTGTGGTTGGTACTAAGTTGTTTTCCGGATGCACAGAAAAATAAACCTCAATCCTATGCATGGTCATTATGGCAGACAGTGTTAACGACTGGATATAGATACTGAAGAGTGTGAACGAGGAAAATAGCAATTTTTGGAAAATTGAAAAGAAATAGCTTTTAGTCCGCAGCTTTTAATCAATGCCGTTACGTCAAATATTTATATTATTTTAAGCCGTATAATTTTTTAATTATTTAAGTTTATTCGTACAATAAATTATTCAAACATATCTATTTTTTATTCATCAAGGATGAAATGTAAATATACGATTCACGATGTAGGTTGACTATTTAATGTACATGCCTACTTCTTTTCTATAACATTAGCAAGTAATCGACAATAAATTGATTATTTACCCATGCCAATCACACAATTTTTAAATTCGCAACTTACATTTCTTTATTAATGAGTGCTAGTATCAAAATATGTTACTCACAGTCACGCTATTCCGTCGTCACTTCTTTCGCTTGTGTAAGCGATGCGCTGGCATTTACCTAAACTTCAGTAGCGTGATTTTGTGAAATGGCTCTTAAGCCAGCGAAAGTTTGGTACATACCACCAGAAAGTAGTTCCCAAAGAGAGTAAATATCAAGCAAAGGCATATCCCTGCAGCCCCAAAGAACCGACCTTTGCAATAAATATGCTAAGTTTTTTAACCTTCGTCATCTCACATCGTTGTGGTTGATGTGGGGAATGGGTTTCAGGGCTTCACCCTCTGACCCAGGCTCTTCTCACCCCTTAACATAAGGGCGGTCATTAGCACCATTTCACGGTCCTGAGGGTGTCGATATAGGTGAGGGCCTAGACCCGGCCTCCACTCCACCAGGGCCATCAAGCCGCGCCAGGTTGATCCTCCACCTACAAGGGGGAAAGCCCAGTGGACCGATCAGCTCGCTGGCAGCGGCAGCTGGCAGTTCTCTCACTATCGCTTTCTCTTCATAATTTTCTTATTATCTTTATCTAGTGAGTAGCAGAACACCAATCTGCTCTGCTCGTTTGTGGTGTCTTTGTTGAAGGCTAAGTTGCTACATGGTTGTAGCATAAAAAGCAAATCCGGGAAGTAAGATTGAGAATGGCCTAGCTGGAATGTTGAAACGATAACTGTAGGAAATACGTTAACCGACGTTATCAGAAGAAAAATAATAATGTATGCAGCCTGCCTGCAAAAGACTAAGTGGAAGACAACAAAAGATAGTGCAAGTGATAACGAAATGAGAGAGAAGTAGTAGAGGAGTTGAAATGAAAAGAAAGTAGTAAGAAAAAAGATTGCGGTTATCAGTCTGCGGGTGGATAATGAAATGATAATAGTGAAAGTAAACATATAGTCACGTCCATACTTTTTCATCGAAGGGGTAGGCAGAGGAATCCAAACACCCACGTTTCTCCATGTTTGATTCTGAGGGATGAACAACCTTAAATGGGAAAGTGTTGGTTCTGAAGGTGTAAAGATTAGTTTAGTGTGTAAGGAAGTGGACACAAGCATAACTATTTACGTGTATGCTTACATATTTCAAGAAAAATTGAGCGAGTCTGAACCTATCATAAACTTAATTGTCAATATGGTGTTCATGATCTTGAAGGTTCCTGGCTTAATTATAAATTATGCTCTATATCCTCTTATTGGATGTCGTATAAGCCAACAAAGGAGAAATGCTCTTAACACTACAGTACACGCGCCCCTTTTTTTTACTCGAGTACACGCGTGGCCTACTATAGTAGGCCATTTTAAAATGTCAATAACTTGTATATTTTGATATATTTGATAAAAACAATTAATGGAATGGAAAAGGTTTTTATTTTTCTTAGTTTTACAACCTCACTTTTAAAATAAATTATAAAGATATTATAACAAATCAACAAATTAGTAAATATAAAAGAAAAAGTAACAAAAATGGCACTTCGGTGATTAACTTATTTTTTTTTAACTTATATTTAAACTTTATTATTATTTTCTTTTATTTCGTAGCATTCAAGACTCACTACTGCTTGGTGATCGAGACAGATTCATTTATTGCAAGTCTTGCACCACTTTTTTGTCTACCGATTTCGGGTCCTTGAGCAAAGTGCGCACCGACCAACTCGTCCTATCTATGAAGTCAAATCGTGTTGAGACTCTTGGGGTTCTTGAACTGTGTACCCAAAATTGCTTCTATTCTGAATTTAAGTTGTCGTGGAAGTGTTTCAAAGGATAGTCGGTGAATCAAAAGCAGTTTTATCAAATTGAAGGCCAATTCTTGCAATAAGTTAGGCCTGACTATTTTTTCGCCAGGTGCGTTAATTTGATTGATTACCAGAGCATCGAATGTTCATCAAATCAAAAATATTACTAACGGCCATCGACGGCAGTAACGTTGAACACTATATTTGCCATATACAATTTACAAACCGAGTCCCAAAAATCCATTATTTTATGTCGTTCATGTCGTTCATTATCCGACACTCCCATGACGTATATATAATATGGCCAGAAATGTTCTCATTTCTACTACATTAGTGGGTGTGGCTCTTTTTCATCTTCAGTCTCAATAAAATTACTTCTTCATCTTCAGAAGGTAGCTCATGCAGCCACCTTTCCACTTGTGAATCAACCATGACATAATCGGATCTATACATCCCTAAAAAATACTAAAATACGAAAAAATATATGTTATAACAATTAGTAATCAATAAATAAATAATACAATTTAATAAACATGCATATAAATACATTATAATAAGTATAACATATTATAATAGCTTTATAAATCGATAATAGATTAAAAGTTACATACCTGAATTTGGTACACCAATACACGCGCGGACTACTTTAGTAGGCCCGCGCTTTTGGCGCCAAATTGCTTGTGCATGAGTACACCCTGGGTTTTCACAGGGTACTGAAGTCGTGTCAAATATACCTGACGAGGCTTACCTGGAACCACTAGAGTCTAGAGCGCTAAATTAAAAAGATATTGCAAAGAGAGTCACCCTGGTCTACTATAGTAGGCCGCGCGTGTACTCTAGTGTTAATGAGCAGCATGCCACCACACACGTCAATGTGGGTGGGGTGTTGCTACATATTGAGTGCAGAATAGAGCCCGATGCTGTGGCTCCATGTCTCTGATTAACCGTAAGATAGCGGGTATTTTACTAACAAAAGCATTCCCGAAGAGGACAGGCGTCAAACGGCAGATTATCTCCTGTGTGTCGTTAGTGAAGACATGCTGTACCGACCCCACATGAATGGGTTAAATGTAGGAAGAAGATGATGATAATCTGGAAGCAATCGTGTTTCCGGGAAAGACGAATTTCCGTGAGTAATTAGGCTGCAACTTGAGAGAAATGAAAATTTAATATTAAACGGCAACTATTGTACAGTTGGGCCAATCAAGAATTACCTAAACGGAAACCATCATTCGAATAAAATCACACGTTTCCATCTCTGTCTTAGCCAACAGGCACGACCCACAGTTTAACTCATACTCACTATAAAATATCGTACAAAGTTACTCAGTTTATGGTCTTCGCTCCGAGAGCCGCAAGCGTGAGACAAGAACCACAGATTAAATGTTACTCAGTATAGTGAAATAAGTCAGCAAGTCACAGCTTAGGGTAAAGTCAGTAAGGAAGAGTCAACAATCAAAGCAAGACGCCGATGTAACTGTGAACCGGGCATTTGTCGAGCCGTGTCAATAAACTTGATTCGAAAGTGGAAGACGCTCCGGCTTACATAAGCGGACCGACAATGTGGGAGACGCAGATTAGGTAGGTGTTACTTCAGACAGGCGTCTATATGCCGCCAAGTTTTTTTTTATGTCAATCATATCAAGTAAAGTCGCAGTCCTTGGCCTGATGATAAGCACCGTTCAGCTCATGCGTACAGCCCCAACCGGAAATGTTGATACTCGTATATCTCGGTGGGGGGATGAAAGTGTAAATTTCTTCCCAAGTTTAAAGACGGTGTCTTCCTAATTATGTTCATGTATCATTGTATCATTGTAATGTGTGATAATCAAACGCAGTTCTGGATAACAAAAGGTCAAAAGACTGCCGCCAGGAAAGTTAGCAGTGCATCACTTAGTCTCTCTCTTCACACAAAAATGTATCGTATCATCTGATAGTTATGTATCAATATAATACTTTCCACCTACATAATATGCCTCATCTCAAATCAATATGCTTACCCCACCTGCCTAAAATGGAACTACCGGAACACACTCTTAATTCTAATTACATGTATACATTTTTGAAGCGCTCGTAGCGAAGTTTACTTAGCTGTTCCTAACCGATCAGCAAAGTTAAGCAACGTCACCCACGGTCATGAGTTGGATGAGTGACCGCTAGTGACTTTACTACTGAACGCTTCCGTGCTTCAGAGGGCACGTTATGCTGTCGGTCTCGATTGTCGTCTTAGGATGGCAGTCGTTATAGCATGGTGGTAGGGCAATTTGCGAATGCCCGCCTAGCTAGCTACCACCCTGAAGTAGAAAATCTGTCGCAAAGCACCTAACGGTGTGTTCCGGCAGCTGTCCTTGAGAGCCAGTCATTCTAAGTTAGCCTGAACAATACCTTCGACCACATCATCACTTACCATCTGCTGAGATAGTGGTCAAGGGCTAACATATCAAGCATTAAAAAAAAAGAAAAAAACCTTTGTGACAAGTGTTATCTGCAACTGCCTGGGGTAATGTAACAATGTAGACTGAAATTATCTGGATTGTTTTGGTATACATGCACTACGGTTGAATACCTCTTCAATATAAGCTCTGGACCTAAATAGGACCCGGCTTTAATCTTACTCCAGGTTGGTCAAAGTACGTCAAGATTTCTTCACCATGTTCGTAATATCATTCCTCTAATATATGTGAGGGCAATATCTTTACATTATATAATAGTGTTAAAATCCCAGAGAGCCAATTATAAATATTATATGTACCGTAATTTATGTTGAATTTGCAGAATACACGTCTCGCTCGACACGGCCACGCCGCCCGCGCCTGCACAGTCCAGTTATTTGCTAAACCGCTATTTATATCATTCCCATAAGCGCAAACAGACACACTTACAGATCAATTTTAAATTAATTTCATAGATATTTTTGTGAAACCATTTTTACAATCTTCTTGAGCTTGGCTATGAATTTATAGAGTTTGTATTAATTGTTCAGCACTCACAATGTCAGAGCAGTGTCATTAAGTAAATTTTATGTTTTGATGTTACAGCAATTTAATTATCATCAGCTGGATGACATCCACAGTTCAACAGAGTCCTACTGTTGAACTGTGGATGTCATCCAGCTGATGGCAAGGAGTTTTCGTGTGATAATAAATCTTCTCAAAAATATCTACCGATAGGAGTTTCTGAGAAAATTTCGATTTTGTTGAAATGTTTCTCCCGCCTTCAGCTTCATGCTGGCTTTCCTTTAATTATATATTTTGGATCCCATGTTTCGATCTATTGCTACCATAACACGTGCTATACTTGAGATAAGCAGTACGTTCAAAATCCATCTATTTAGCTTGTCATGTTCATATCCGTCTAGATATTTATTTCCGCGCGGATCCTTAAAGAAGAAGAAAGAGGGCCCAACGCACAAGTCATTGTTCATCTTGTCCACTGTATCGCACTGGATGCGATTATACAGTCCGTATTGAATACGTTTGGGGTTTTGGATTCGTGCTAGGCTAACTCGGAAGGTGTACTTTACTAGATGTGTCGTCTCTTACTTGATATTGATTTGTACTGTACTGATGCAGAGACAGCTGAAGAAATACACTGTCGAATATTCGCCTCTTGCTCGTCATGATAAAATTTTATTTTCTAACCATCGGGGTTAAGAAACGTTGTTTTCTAGAATAGTTGCTTCTAGATTCAGGAATTATATATATAGAGTCTTTTCAATAAAGTGGACCAGCCGTAAGTGCCGTTTGCCCCGTGATTTAGTGCTATATGTGATCGTGCGGAAATTCGAAAACATGACGCATATTTAGCATGAGTGGGATGCTCGTAAGTGCAAATCCTCGGAAGCACGAAAAGGAAGAGAGCCTATAACCAGGCGACCAAGTCCAGCAGGAAGGCTATTCGCAGAGCTTTTTTTGGACAAATAAGCCGGATAGGGGCCAAGTTCGATGTACACCTAGCTTTTGGTGTATGCCCAAATCGTTTGAATCGAAATCTCAGTCGATCTTCTTTGCTCCCACTGCTAAAACCGAACGGATCACTTGCCCACACCATGCTTGAGAAAGCAAATTTATTCGCTGCACTGTTTGAGTGCAATTCTCGTCTGAAGACCCGTGGTCAATCACCACCAAGCTTACCTCGCTGGGATGCTACATGGCTTTAACCAGAAAGAGGTACTCAAAGTACTCTGAGAGCTAGACGTGAACAAAGTGAGTGGTCCAGATAGTATACCAGCCCATGTGTTGAAAAGGTGCACAAGGCACCTGAGTTGTCTCCGGTTTGACTCGACTTTTCCACCTTTCTCTTGAAATCGGCGTTGAAAAGCTCCTAAATCATATCGGTTCGGAAAATATACTTCACATGGCAGCTGGTTTCACATTGTGGCAGTGCGAGCTGCAGATTAAATCGAAAAGTTCCTCGGAACATTCCCCGAGGTAAAAGACGTCTTATATCTATACAGTGCCTAAGGATCGAGCTAATCGAGGAGAGCTTGATCGTCGACGATTTAAGGCATTTTGCGTCGAATGCTGTTTTCCGCCCAGGGTAGAGAACTCCATGTTAGGCCGAACCTTAGCATTATAAAGTTAAACCTATATCAGAGGAAGCTTAAATAATATATTAGAATAAAAACCTTTATTGTTCATAAAATTATGTAATACAAAGCAAGTCTAATACATCATTTAGATTTGTTACGCATAATTAAAGTAAGTAAATAAATATTTATTAAACTGCTAAGAATAAAGCAACCACTGATAGAGAAATAACATCTTTCTGTGTCTGTGATAGCACCAGTGAAATTCATGACTATAATAGCGTGGGCTATTTAATTTTTATTCATGAGAAAAGATAAACTGTAACAAGAAGAGTGTTGGTATGAATGTTGACGGACAATAGAACTAGAGGAGAAGAAGACTGAAGAAAGTATGGATAGAATGCGTAAAGAAGGATATGTGAGCAAAGGTTGTGACTACTGAGATGGCAACTGAAAGAGTGCAGTGGAACAAAATATGTTGTGACAACCCCACTAAGTATGGGATACGGGCAGGAAGATGAAGATATAAATATAGAATTCGCATGCATCCAAAATGCATTTATCACCAACTATTATACAAAACAACACTTCCGAGAAGGTATAAAGTCAAATGCCAATGGGGCTGTCAACACCATTGGAGGTAATTATAATTAGCATAATCAATCACAACACCTGTCAACAATTAACTGATAGCCAATCTATGACATGTTCCGATTAAACTTACAAAACGTTAACGGTTCCCTGAAGTTTGAACCAATTATGTAAGATTCTGCTTTTACATCATGTTGTAAAATATTTGACATTAAATTATATTCCAGTTCTTTTCAACGTCAAAAAGGCTCATCCATATCGGTTGATGATGTGGGACTACATTATTTATTGGCTTTTGAGAGATTACTCAAATAAAAAAGCCT
Organism: Plagodis pulveraria; assembly: GCA_963890685.1. NCBI lineage: Eukaryota > Metazoa > Arthropoda > Insecta > Lepidoptera > Geometridae > Plagodis > Plagodis pulveraria. The sequence goes on from OY982959.1 coordinate 16,650,839, forward strand.
TTATCGTCCCGACGCGGTTGGGTCAATAACTAGACAAAAGCTCGAATAAGATTGTAGGTTAGGTAGTCATCGAATCGGCCTCAAATACTTTAAGGTGAGTTTATTAATTAAGGCGGCCGACCTTGCGGGCCGCACAAGCACATCCAAGGAGGTCGGTCGAGCACGTGAAGGAGTGAGATAGCAGCAATGTGCGTCTCTGTCTTATATTCCGAAGTGGCTCGCGTTCGGTGCGCGCGACCTGTGAAGAGCCGACGCGCGCCATTTCAGTCCTATCTTGCTTGACGTCTTCTCATTGACCTTCCGTTAGCTGCATGCAATGCACTGTGATTGTCATCGCGCTATCGGCATCCCCGCAAGCGCCACTTAACACACTGCCAAATAGCTGTTGATTTATATATGTCATTTTCATTGTTGAACATCTATTTAATTATGCACCAATCATTTATTTTAATGGCTTTACTAGGTACTTAGTTTGTAAAAATATTTGAATTAATAGGCATATGTGCTTAAAAATATGCACTTGTAAACAAAATACTTCAGGGTATAATTACCTAATTATAATTGATTAATTAAATACTACAAAATAGCTTTACATATATAGCATTGTGAAAAAGTCATATCTTTACAAATAAAAACTAATCAACAAAGAGCATTCAGCTGCTCGGTCGCCAAGCAATTATGGATGCTAAGAGGCGAATCTACAGTAAGCCGGTATAGTAGGTATACATGACGTATCACAAACACAAACACATTCTCACACCGAGTAGCCGAGAACAATCACAGAGGAGCGTGAGCCATGAGATCACTCGAAACCGCACCTTAAGCTCATTGTCAAACCGATTACAATAAACAAACAGGACAGATGCGGTTGGAATCTTGTCAAACAGGCGAGTTCGAGCGTTGACTTATTGCCGGTAGAGCATTTCTGTATTTGTCACTATCAACTCAAAAACAACCGTATGCCGTTCATATCTAAGTCCAAAATTGTCTGTGTATGCTTCAGTTCAGGTAAAACACGAGTACGGCGGCAGTAAGAAGTGCGCACACAGACACAACTCAACGTTGCCATAAATAAAAGATTCCTACAGAAACAATTGTTGCGTAGAGGCACAGGCTTTGGAGGTGAGCCGAGGCCTCGGTGAATGTAGCCGACTAATCGCCTCAAGCCGATCGCGAAAGTAGGTGACCGCCCGTGATTGACGCTTGCGAAACACCGTTCGATGACATTTAGACTGGACGGACAATGCGCTAAACCCTCGATAATTATGAAACGTATTTGCGTTTGGATTCAATATCATATTATGAAGTTACGTAATCAACGTCAACAGGTTTGATCGGATGTGTCTTGTTACGTCTAGCACTAAGATAGCTACCTACGTTTTGTGCTGAACTTATTTAATATTTTTTTTACTTTCCCTAATATAGCTAGAATTTGCCTAGCACATACTTATTAAATAATGTATCACCTAATGTTTACTTTTACAAATTACATTAATTAATATGCGTATATTGCGGTAAGTATTCAAAAAGCAATTACACATTTTCGCGGGTAGATAAACAATTTTAATATATATATGATAGTGTCGCATAAAATTAATGTATTTTATTAAAGCCCTAACAAAAAAGTTATTATTTGCCCCGAGTTTCTTGCCTGTTCTTCTCGCAGTGGCTCTATTTTGCTGAACGTGGCAGCACAATGTAGAATATATCAATATTAAAATTTGTAATTGACCTTCATAATAGCGTCGTAGACGCCTACATTGAATAAATGATTTTGACTTTGATTTGACTTTAACATATCGCACATAGGTACTTATTAATAACAATAACAATTAACTCTAAGTATGATCAAACTTTGCCGCAGTTAATATATATCTTATAAATTAACTCTAAAACAATTATCTCTTGTTTACAAAATTCAATAATCGAAGCTCCATGGAATCTCTGTTCCGAGATAACGCCGCTCTACTTAACCTCGCCACACAGAGAAGCGTAAACGTGAAACAATACGGTACAGTAACACAACTTTATCAGCTCACTTTACTAATAACCCTCCAAGCAAATTTCAATCTTAACTTAATGGAATAAAGTTGACAGATCAGCACGTGGTCGTTTAGTGAAGTGTATTTACACTTGCACTCACACAAACGATTTGGCCATCTGCGTAGCTACAGTGACGTTGGTGTGTGGGAATGCCAGGGAAATTTATACCGGCGGCACACCGTAGGTACCCTCTATAATTCACGGTTTGTATCATTTTTAAAAAGCAAACAATTCCGTGTGATATTATCATTTAATTATTTTATCTTGTATGTTAATGCCTCAGTAAGGAAGCAGATATGGTGATAGTAAACAACCTCTGTTACGATTATCTTGTTAGTATTTTTTTTCACTTCGGAGCGCAATTGAACTTAATCAAACCATGAGTGTAGAGTGTATTATTAAATAACTGTCAGTGATATAGTAAAAAAAACTTTATACATGTATCAACACTTCAACGTGTAAATAACGCAATAAAGAGAAGAAAGTAAATATCAAGAGAAAACACGAAACTCGTTCATAAATTCATAACAAATTGAAAGTTTAAGCAAATGAACACGAATCAGTGAGTGCTTTCTAGAAATTATAACGTACATTACAGTCATACATACGTATAGACAAAACGAGAGATTCCATCCATACGCATCAACCGAAGCGACCGAGCTGGTCGACTATTTTGTACTTAGTAGACCGAGCACGCCCACCTAGCTCGCTTGCTTCGAAGAGAACGAAAAATTTGGATGAGGTACTTTGAGATCAATGTGATTTCTTTATTATCCATATTAATTGCGAAGGGTTGTAGCAAAGTTTGCTTAGCTCTTCTTAACCAATCTGCAAAGTAAAGCAACGTCTGCCGCATTCATTACTTGGATGGGTGACCGCTAGTGACGTTACTACTGACTGCTTCCGTGCTTCAGAGGGCACGCTAAGTCCCGGTTGTTGTCTTACGATGGCAGTCATCACAGCATGGTGGTAGTGCATTTTGCGAATGCCCGCTTCGCTAGCTACCACCCTCAAGTAGAAAATCTGTCACCAAGCTCCTAACGGTGTGTTCCAGCAGCTGTCCTTGAGATCCAGAAATTCTAGGTTAAGCCTGTTAACACCATCGACCACATCATCACTTACCATCAGGTGAGATTGTCTTCACTTTGAAAACTATTTCGGTAGCTCAACCAAGCTGGCATGACATATAACAAGAATGATATTATTTTTTTATTGCTCATAGGTAATCCTTTAGCCACTATCTCACCTGATGTGGTCGAATATGTTGTTCAGGCTAAGCTGGAATTACTGGCTCTCAAAGACAGCTGCCGGAACACACCGTTGACAGATTTTTGTGCTTGAGGGTGGTAGCTAGCCAGGCGGGCGTTCGCAAAATGCCCTACCAATGCAATATATACATATATTAAAAAATATATGTATATATATATAATCATAAACTACAATAATTCCCTATTTACTCATCTCTTAAAAATAGTTAGATATCTTTTATATTTCATGTACATATGTCAACCTGGAATATTTGAAAAGATTAAATTTACTGTTTATTATTAATTTCGAAGAATTCGTCTAAATAACATACCGACTTTTTTAAAACAAATTATAGTATAGCACAACTGCTTATCTATTTATCTTCCTACTTAGAGTAGTTCACTTGATGCAACGCGCCAAGCGGGATGTTAAAAGTAACATCAAATGGGCGCCATTTTATTACAAAATATCTACGCCCACGTCCACTGTGATATACCTATTTGAATTAATTACTAATCACATATAAAAACACCTACGCTCTAATAAGAAAGTATATGACTAGAGTAATAAACAGGCTTTGTTACCAAATGAAACTTTCAAGTCCGGTCAAATATTAAACCTCATATTCTTATCATCTATTGCCGAATGGTATCGCACGTGATGATGGCAAGAGTCATACTGAATCCAAGATACGAAATGACCATAAGAGGAACGGGAAGGGAAGCTCCTACAGAAAAATAGGTATTTTAACAAAGTGATGCTGTCTCGCCGCTAAACGCCCGAACTGAATAGTGCAATTGCAGCTTCTTCAAGTTTTGACGTAGAATTTGCGCATAATTTGCGTTCTGGGAGAAAACTTTTCTCCTATAGTAAACATTAATCAAATCTAAAAATGTTTGTCTTATTTTATAACTGACAGAATAAACTAGGTTTATAGGTTTTCCATTTTAAGAGGCATTTTACATTTTAATGCGGTATACGAAGATTTTAAGCGCTTAATTTACTATCATAGGAAATATCTACAAGTTGTTTAATAATTGATAAAAATAGAATAATCTGTTCTCTTTTCAGTTAATGTACCAGATTTACAAACATAACATTAATTATTTTGTAGTGACCAATCTCCCGCACCTTGTTTTACGAATTAAAGTACACATAGCCAACTTCAGAGTTCTATCTCTTGTATAAAGATGAATCAAATTAACTAAAAAAAAAACTGTGCATCAGGCATATAATCCTGTTGAAACATAGTGTACTAGAATATCTAAAATTAATCGTCATTGTAGAAAAAAAAATAAAGATCTTGCGCCAATTTCCACGAATTATATCAGCAGTTTACCACCATATATTGCGTTTAATAAGGTGTAATTCCAAACAGATATTATATGAAAAGAAAGTTCATTCTTTAATTAATCTGATCTTTAATAAATTGTGATATTAACTGTGTTTTGTTAGACAAGAAAAAATATTTAACATAACTCGAAATGCTCATAAATTGAAATGTACAAGCGCGAGGCGATCAGTACCGCGCGAGCGCCCATCGAGGTAGGACCTGTGTTTGTTTTGCCTTGCTCTGACGTCTCGTACGCGGAATGCTTATACGCAAGTTTATAGTGCGACCACAGAGTTTTGATCATATCTTTATTTTTTTAAGTAACAAACTATACTTTATTTTTGTTGTCCATAATAAAAATATTGTTGTCTTGTTAAGTAACTACATCTTTAGTTTCTGTTCATCCAATGTGTTAAAAAAAGGAAACGTCACAATTATGCAGCCTTATACAGCGTTATTGGAAAAATGCTAACAACCTCAGAGGGTTGACTTCTTCTTTTTGGTCTGCTAGTTTTTATATTATTCTAGTTTAAATTAGTAACTCACTATAACTTTTTTTTAGAAGGATAAGATGACAGGCGAATAATTGATTTCCAATATTTTTGGATTCAGTTAATGTCTATAAGTGAACACAGCGATTACTTCAGCAGGAAATTAAAATACCTTCCTAATTTGTACAAAACGGCCTCCCGGCTTTTCCATCATTTGAACAAACCGGGATACCAGTTAGCGGTCGATAGTCGTATTTACAAATTTACCATAAAATCTGCGTAAGTGTTTTCTGCGTAAGTTTAAGTTTTGAAGCAGTGATGGCTCAGTGGCATTGGCTATGGACTGCCGCGCAGCAGCTCCATGGTTCGAATCCCGCCCAGAGCTTGAGCTTCACCGCACGGTGGAAGGGCATTTTGCGAATGCCCGCCTGGCTAGCGACCACCCTCTAGTAGAAAATCTGTCGCCAAGCACCTAACGGTGAGTTCCGGCAGCAGTCTTTGAGAGCCAGTAAAATAACAGGCAAAAATGAGACTTAACAGGTATGTCTCAAGGTGATGGGCGCAGTGCAGTTCGTCACTTGATGAAATGCATCTATCATAGGCAGAGGATACCGCTTAACATCAAGTGGGCCTCGCGCTTGTTCCATCACAATGACATAAAAAAATAAATTAAAAAAAAGTCCGACTTTCATAATCCAAATGGTTTTCAAAAGGATGCATCCTTGCCCATACAAGAAAGAATCCATATTTTTCTGAGATGACGGAAGTATTTTGAATATTTTGATGAAATCTGAAACCAGCACAAATTACATTTTGGCCCCAAAATATTACGTCATTTCATATTAATCTCGTAACTACGTCAACAGTTATAAACCTAGAAAACCGCAATTTTGCATATGTATAAGTAATTTTTCACTCGATACATTTTGCAACGCAAACACTTACCGATGCAAATTTGCGTATTAAATAATCTCGTAACTAATTTTAAACTTCTAAACTAAAAATCTGAAATAATACAAGTGTATAAATTACATGTAAATAATATTTTTTTTAATTTTTTTTTATGCCTGATAGGTTAGCCTTTGACCACTATCTCACCTGATGGTAAGTGATAATGTGGTCGAAGATGTTGTTCAGGCTAACCTAGAAGTACTGGCTCTCAAGGACAGCTGCCGGAACACACCGTTAGGTGCTTGGCGACAGATTTTCTACTTGAGGGTGGTAGCTAGCCAGGCGGGCATTCGCAAAATGCCCTACCACCATGCTATAACGACTGCCATCCTAAGACAACAACCGGGACCGACGGCTTAACGTGCCCTCCGAAGCACGGAAACGCTCAGTAGTAATGTCACTAGCGGCACCCATCCAACTCATGACCGCGGGCGACGTTGCTTCACTTTGCTGATCGGTTAAGAACAGCTTAGTAAACTTCGCTACGAGCGCTTCTTTGAAATAATAATATCAAAGAAGGACCAAAGCCGTAGGTGGCATAGTTTTTCAGAAAAAAATATTGCTCTCCAATACAGTTTTCTCGCCAAAGTTCTTAAAACAATTGGGTTGTTTTAAACTTGTTACCTTAAAATATTTGGCGTAAAAATCTGTAACAATTCATGGCTAAAGAACAATAGTAAATTATCATATTAAAAGAAGAATCGAATTTCTAGGTGAGATAGTTACGAAAAAATAAAAATAGCAATTAAATTACTATTTCCCACCATTTTTGTCGTGTGTTCAAACCCCATTTCCAGTATTTTTTTCAATAAAAAGGTGTATTATCATTAATTTTCCATAGAGGAAATAGTGAGCATGAGAGTATATAGTGAGGATTGCATAGGTACCAAGAAGTATATAGTTGATTATAGATTGCATCAAAGATATTCGATTTAAAAACAAAAAATCCTCAAAATCTGTAAATATATATTTACATTTCGCTGTTTGGTCTACTCAAACTAAATGGATGAAAATGTTATTTTTTTAGTGGTGTTTTTTATAGGTGATATATTGTGGTATGGGAATATGAGGGTGACATGTTTAAGTAATGGAAAACCAAAAACGTCATGGGAAGTTTGTGGTTGGTACTGAGTTGTTTTCCGGATGCACAGAAAAATAAACCTCAATCCTATGCATGGTCATTATGGCAGACAGTGTTAACGAATGGATATAGACACTGTGTAGAGTGTGAACGAGGAAAATAGCAATTTTTGGAAATTTTCATCAAGGATGAAATGTAAATATACGATTCACGATGTAGGTTGAATATTTAATGTACATGCCTACTTCTTTTCTATAACATTAGCAAGTAATCGACAAGAAATTGATCATTTACTCATGCCAATCACACAATTTTTAATTTCGCAACTTACATTTCTTTATTAATGAGTGCTAGTATCAAAATATGTTACTCACAGTCACGCTATTCTGTCGTCACTTCTTTCGCTTGTGTATGCGATGCGCTGGCATTTACCTAAACTTCAGTAGCGTGATTTTGTGAAATGGCTCTTAACAAAAAGATGCTGTCTCGCCGCTAAACGCCCGAACAGAATAGTGCAGTTGCAGCTTCTTCAAGTTTTGACTTAGAATTTGCGCATAATTTGCGTTTAGGGAGAAAACTTTTCTCCTATAGTAAACATTAATTAAATCTAAAATTTTTTGTCTTATTTTATAACTGACAGAATAAACTAGGTTTACAGGTTTTATTTTTTCTTTATATTTAATTATTTTTCTAATAAATAATTCACAAACTGGAGATACAAGTTTTGAGAAAATATCGGTATTTAAATACCCATGAATTAAAATTCCTTTAATATAATGATAAAAATCAAAACCTACAAACCTGGATATTGTTAACATCTATAACATATGCAAAAATCATCAAAATCGGTGATTGTTTAGGGGGGTAGAAACGTTTTCTCTTTTTGTATGAAAATTCGAGACTTCCCTCCAGTCTGTCGCTAGTTTGGGATGCCACTTGCGTGGACACGCTTGCGGCGTTTCATTTACCATCGACCTCCAAAACAGCGGAAGCAGCGGCATGGCAGTGGCAGCAGAAGACTCAAAAATGCGAAATTACTCGTACGAAAGTCTCGGCTCGGTTACAAATTTTTGCCTTTTTACCGATTTCAAAATAAGAAGGAGATGATTCTTATTTTATTTGAAAGCTGCTGCTTGCTGTGTGTTCCTTTTTATGTTTCATGAAATCGGTGAAGCCGTTATTGAGTTACACTCTAATAACTGAAAAGTGTTTCCTATCTTGTGATATAGTCATTGACAGTGAATGACAATCGATCACATAAGTAGCAAAGGAGACTTTTTTTTTTACCAAAAAATGGAACTGACTTCAACACTAATGTGTGAAATAATTTGTTGAAGTCGGTACCATGATGGTTCAAAATATAATAATAAATAATATGTATGTGAATATTGATCTGTGGTGAATGGTTACTAAGTTATTAAATCACATATATGTATTAATGGTATAGATAGACTAGTTTATCATTATTATTGTTCAAGCGAAACAGATAGGTAATGTGTTAATTATGGGCAATTTACAAACATGTTCTGACTCTGTTTTTTATTTCATATGTTACATCCGCGAATTGGTTTGATTTGTTTTTATACAAAAGGTCACTGTATTGCGTTTAGTGCGAATCAATTATTCAGAATTCGAAGCAGTTTTTAGACTTTTTGGTAAGATCTTACTGGTAGGTTTTGCGTTGCGGACTGTTGGCTCCACTTCTTAGTTCAACTAGTCTTTCGAGGACAATTTTAATGTACCCGTGCTTCCACTACATAATATGAGTGGAACAACTAGGATTTGTAAAAACATTTGTCTCCACCCCTGTTATAAACATAGTGGCGAGCAATTAAAAATATTCCTGCCACTCCTACCCATGCATGGGGGTGACAATCGGAGATCAGGCCCTACCTAAATTTTCAAATGATTTTTACACAGGTTTTTGTTACAATTAGTCGGGGCATGAGCCCAAAATTGACTCGTTATAACTAAGATCTTTGGCTCCACTATCTAAATAGTAACATTCTGATTTAATAATCCTACTGGATCCACTAGTGGAACTAACCAGTGGAATCAACGGTCCGCATGCAGATTTTGTGGGTTGATAGTTGAAGTTTTTGGGTTTATATTAGAACATTTTAATCAAAGTCGCATATTTGTAAGTAGTTTCCATGGTATCTAGCTATTACTTGAAACTTAATTAGTTTCGTTGTATCGCAGACGCAGCGTCAATATATTAATTATGCTTAGTTGTTAGTGTCCAGGTTAAAGGACTGCTTCATATCCTACTCTTTCATATCGCCATTGGAGAAGAAGGTAAAACATGCGCCTAATGAGTAGCATACTAACAGTCAAGTCAATGTGTTCCCATTAATGGCACTCATTTGTATGGGTTGGCTCTTGTACACGACGTTTCTGTTTAGTTGTAAATGCAAACAAAACAAAATGGTTACAACCAATTAAATAATTCGCTGCCATATTAATGTTTTCAATAACCGGCTGTACTCACGCGTACAGCCGGTTATAATACGCGTGATTACAGCCGGTTATTGAAAACATTAATATGTCTCATACTCACGGGAACTTTCAAACAAAAATTCGCTGCCAACTGGTAGTGGGCTAGAGCATGTGGACTGCATATGAGTCTGCAATGACTTATAGGGATCTACATGCTTTTATTGTAGTAACTGTAGTGTTTTATATCGTTCGTAGTATTATTTTAATAAAGGCATACCATTAATTTAATGTTTTCTTAAAATAACACGTTAAGGTCATATGACCTTAGTAGGGTAGGCAGCAGTAGTAGTCACCTTTTTTGTATTAAAAGAGTACCTCTAGGATTGGTATCGGAAGACGGCCCTGTGGCACCCTGTGGTGACGTTAGTGAAAACATATATTCTTCCGGTTTCGCTGCGTGGTGTTTGTGACATCACGTCGGCTTTACAGGAAAATTAGGCGGAATTGTCACTAGATATAATTAAAATATTTTTTAAGTGTTTTATTTTAGTAAGTGTTTTAAATTCATGTTTTCTTAAATATTTTTTATTATTAAATATGGACTTCCGCAAAGTAACGAATCTATTCACATATTTTGTTATTATTTTCTTTTGTTGTCATGGAAAACATATTGCACTGATCCCACACGTATGGGACAAGGGTAAGAAGATGATATTTATTCTCAATAATATTTAAGCTGAAGTGGATACTTACATTACTATATTAATATCTTAGATTCAGCTCATTTTTGAGAGAATTTCGTTGGTTTCTCAACTATAGCTTCATTATTGCTAGTGTTTGTTACTATTTTAATATTATGTAGTTTCATAAAATACCGCACATTAACTTTAGCAGCGCTACTTGCTTAGTCGTCCTTAATTGATCTAGTAGTAAAGCTAAATCTACTGCGTTCATGACTTAGATTGGTGACCGCTAGTGATATTTAATCCCGAGCGCTTCTGTTCTCGATTTTAGTCTTAGGATAGGAGTCGTTATAGCATGGAGGTATGGATTTTGGCCACATGGGTGGCTAACACTGAACTGAACCATATTTTTGACCGCATCATGATTAACCACATCTATTGCGGTCATTATTTAGATTGGTGACCGCTAGTGATATTTAATCCTCAGCTCTTCTGTTCCCGGTTTTTGTCTTAGGATGGCAGTCGTTATAGCATGGAGGTATGGATTTTGGCCACATGGGTGGCTAACACTGAACTGAACCATATTTTTGACCGCATCATGATTAACCACAGATTACCCCCTAATCTGTGTGATTAACCATCATGTGAGATAGTGGTGAAGGGCTACAAAATGTAGGTATTTTAAGTAAATAAGTCCTTATCTTTTTCGGGGCTAGTGGATTATCCTTTTTCCTTTGTTCTCTTAATGCAATTAATTTTAAAGAATTATTTAGAAAAAATATTTTGAAGTTTTGATGGCTCAGTGGCATTGGCTATGGACTGCCACGCAGCAGTGTCGATAGTTCGAATCCCGCCGCGGGCTTGAGCTTCACCGCATGGTGGAAGGGCATTTTGCGGATGCCCGCCTGGCTAGCGACCACCAGAGAAATCGTTTTGATGTATTGTATTATATATTTTAATAAAAAATCGGTCGCCAAGCACCTAACAGTGTGTTCCGGCAGCTGTCCTTGAGAGCCCGTATTTCTAGGTTGAGCCTGTATTTCTAGGTTGGTTCAAGGTGAACCTTCGATCACAACATCACGTACCATATGGTAAGGTTGTGGTCAAAAGCTTACCTATCAGCATGAAAAAAATATATCATGCGAATGGTTCAAATTATTGATACATATATACCAGTAATTATCTTTGGATGTTCAATTTCGTGGCGGTAAATGCCTCATTAATTGTCTTGCTAAGATCACTAATATAATTAGCTACTGTTCAGGGTATATTGTTATTAGAGGGGTATTAAACAATCCCTTAATACTGATACCAGTCGGTCTGTAATAGTGAGGCGTTAACCGCTTTCCTCAGATGATTTGTTGAATTTATAGAAGTATGAAATAAACTGTTTGTACAATTTATTATATTTCTTAACACTTTAACAATAATGTTGTGAAACTTGCGTCACGATCTAGGGTCAATCGGTATCATGCTTTGTAATGAGACAACACGTGATATGCCATACCTGTAAAAAATACATAGGTATTTTGCTTGTAACAATTATGTAGCAACAATGTTCTTATGGCTAATTGTCGTCGTCATGACTACGCTATAACAATGTACCTAATATAATATTTATAAATCAAATGTATCCTTAAAAATATTGTATGGATATATAAATATTGGTGGTGAACCGATGATTACTCCTGATATTTTAAACCGACTTAAAAAAAGGAGGAGGTACTCAATTCATTTTATTTTTGTTTGTTACCTCAGAACTTTTGACTGGGTGAACCAATTTTGATGGTTCTTTTTGAATTGAATGCTGCTTCCCGTGTGGTCCCAATTAAATTTCATCGAAATCTGTCCAGTCGTTTTTGAGTTCAACTCCAATAACTGAATAGTGTTTTCCTATCTTGATGGTATAGTTATTGACAGTGAATGACAATAGGTGCCGTAAGTAGCAAGGGTCACTATAAAGGGTGAAAAAAATATTTTTACCTAAAAATGGAACCGACTTGAACACTCAAAAATGTGAAATAACTTGTCGAAGGCAGGACCACGCGACCATAATAGTTACTTTTGAACTATCACGGTACCGACTTCAACAAGTTATTGTACAAATTTGAGTGGTGAAGTCAGTTCCATTTGTAGTAAAATAAATGTTGTGTCAATAGTGGAATATTACAAAATATTTATTTAATTTTTTCACAAATGGGCTTAATTTTTTTTACTAAGTCGTCACTTTGTGTCTTTTGTCCTTGTTAAGACCTTCGCCTTCTATTTCTTTTATAGTGTTACGTGACCATCATGTTAGTGCACCTCTATTCGACGACTCCCTCTTTACTGACTATTTACCTACCGCCAATCCACCAAATTATATTTCTACATGGATCGTGTCTATGACTTTCAAAAATAAAATGGCGAATATTTTAAGAGTTGTTACCTAAAATGTTTCTATTCGTTTTATCATCAATAAACAGAAGACTTCTACCGTTAAACAAGAGATGAGACTAAATTAATAAAAAAAAGTATAAAGTCCGACTGCAAATTATTTATTTTCGTTGAGCGTTTTATCGTTCCATTGAAATTAAAACGGCAAGTTATATATATATGGAATCGTTTTTGAAGCCCTTCATTTTGATAACCCACTCAAAGAGATTGCAAGAAATATTTTTTTTTTCACAAAATATGTCTTCTAGTGTATGTGATTTTTTTATGTACGTTTCCGCTAGTGTCATTTGCGCTATCAACATGAATCTAACGATATCTTATACATTAAAATCGGTTAAACCATATAGAAGTTATGGTGGAATCTACGAATATTTATTCGTAGGGTGGAATAAAGAAACTCACAAACATATATATATACATGAACTCTGAAAACATAACACTATATACTTTTTTTATAACACTACTTTGTTGGCAGTCGTGTAAAAAGATGTTCGCCTTAATCCCACGCTAGGCAGGCATCTTGGGAATCACAGTGTAAGATGGTAGTACTTCATTGGGCGCTGCTACCCACAATTTGGTATTTTTCTTTCCTTCACGTTATTTTTTTTGGGCTACGGAAGAATTACGAGGTGCTATTCTACGGTGATGTATTATTTAGTTTTTTTTTTCATAATTACAGAATTAACGTCGACAATAGCCAATTTTAATAAATAAATTTAGTTTTATTTAATAAATTACAATAATACGGTTTGAAACAAAATATGTTTTTGGAAACAATAATGAAACAAAACGGGTATAAAATTCACACAAACATTTTTTACGCGATTGTGATTATGATGTATGTATTTTTTGTCCTATTCACCTTCAGTCAAACCTACCGGTTTGTTGTCAACTTCGTTTGAACAGGTACAAATGATGCTCGTTTTTGTCAACCATTTTGGCATAAACGTGTAACAATAACAAAACAAAATGAGGACACAAAAAAATTACCAGACCGGTAGTTATATAATAAGTAGATATTATGTGATTATGACATCATGGTACTAAATTAGATTGACATATACTAAGTTAAATCATCCAATTACGAAGAGTGTTAAAACCTTGAACATGAAAAAGGATTTTATCGCTCTACCTCGTCCTACGAAATACTCTATAAAGAAACAAAGAAACAAGTCCTCGTTCAAGAAGCATTGAAATAACATCATTAGTTTACTTCTATAGCATATTATATTACTTTTTGGTGAGCTTCGACGTCTTTAATACCATTTGCTGTCACATTATCATATTTATTTGACTATATAGTCATAACTTTAACGCTTAGATGAGACGAAAAACTTTTACGACCATGCGAAAAGTATCACTCAGTTAGTCATGATAAACGTAAAAAATGCACCCAAAGATGGAAACCCAGACCTAGCATACGAAATGATACATAAACCCCTAGGTTTATACATACCCTTTCTGGGATACCTGTATGTGTTGTTTTTTACACGACTGCCCAAAAACAGGACATTTTGATTTCAGGTTTCATGTATGTATGTATGTTTGTGAGTTTCTTTATTCCACCACTTCTAAACGGCTCAAACTATTTTAATGTATAATATAGCGCAGGTGACACTAGGTGCATAAAAATGAAAAAAAACTAGCGGATTTTAGATGACACATTTTTTTTTCTCCAAAAATTTTTCTCCAGTGTTTCACAAATATTTCTCCAAAAACAGGGTTTCACAAGTATATATATATATATAACTTGGAGTTTCAATTTAAATGGAACGATAAAACGCTAAAGAAAATAAATAATTTGCATTCGGGTTTTTTTTTATTTTGAATTAATTTACACTTGTTTTAGAAACCCTACAAATATTCTCTTTGTAGCGTAGGTAACCAAAAGAAATCATATCATCACGTCTGTATTCCCCCAGGGAAGGTAGAGGTGTCTAAATACGTTTCGGCCCCGGGTTGTAGGGGTCAGCCTGAAACAGATCCTGCATCCTGACTGCGGCTTAAAATTTCTTTGCCAGAAAAATCCAATAACTCTTGGATTGAATTCACGACCCGTAGATTCCAAAGTCGCAATTGTCCCACAAAAAAGGCAAAATGTGACTTAATGATCGTATGGTTCTGCTACCTGTACATAAATAACATTAAATATGTATCTCTGACAATGATAGGCACTCGACAAGGCCTCGACCGCGCAGGTCCGTGTGACATCATGCGCTGCGCTGGCGACGCTAAGAGAGCTACTAACATAGCCAATATAGCCTTATAGACTCTTATAGTCGTTATAGTCACTACGGCGTTATCTGTGTCGCGACCATCAGATCACAATCGAGACGATTTACATTAAACTCGTATTGATCTACGCGCAGACAAAGTGATGTTCTATTTTTGGCGTGTTTAGAATTTATTGGCCACCCATGGCGTCTGGGCCACTTCCTCGATTGTTGTTATGGGGTACTGACATCCGTGAATGGCTAATAGAAGGTTTGGTGACATCCTTTCAAACGTATCGACAACCTTTGTGTATTATAATTAATTATATTACTTATATGCTGGGCCAGAATCGCTTGCTGTGGGAGTTGTAAGAGGTGACGAAGGGGAAAACACTTAGGGTAGATTTATATTAGACCGGGCCGTGCCCGTGGCGTGCCGTGTACGTGGCCCGGACGGGGCACGGATTTGAAACGTTACATACATTTTATATGAAGCAATTTATATTAAACCGTGCCTGATCCGTGTCCCGTCCGGGCCCGCCTACTAACGTACGGACGGGCTCCGCCCCGGGCCCGCCCCGTCCACGGCCCGGCCCGGACACGGCCCGGTCTAATATAAATCATCCCTTACGCAGCGATCTCCAATATAAATATAGAGAATAGCACAGAAACATGTATTTTTACCATTGATTATTTTACTAATCTTTGTATTGTTCCATGATTCGGATACCCGTGGTACCCGTCCAAACATATTCTTTCCTAGCAGTGTATTATATCAGCTGAGTAATCACCAGATATTGTAAAAAATATTGCGTGTATTAGTTATATGCTGGGCTAGAATTGCTTGCTGTGGTAATAGTAAGAGGTTACGAAGGGGAAAATACTTATGCAGCGATATCCAATATAAGTATAGAAAATGGCACATAAACATGTATGTTTTGCATTGATTACTTTACTAATCTTTATATTGTTCCATGATTAGGATTCCCGTTGTATCCGTCCAAACATTTTCCTTCCTAGCATTATATTATATCAGCTGAGTAATCACCAAATATTGTACAAAATATTACGTTACTTTATTTTATTTTTAGTACAGTATTTTGAGAGTCTATCCTTTTGACAACTTTGTTATTCACACGTTCTAACATTTAATCTTTTTTATACTTTTTTATATTAAATAATATAATATATGATTTTTATAAAGCATGGTGGTAGATTGTTTGGGAATGCCCGCCTGGTTAGCTACCACCTTCGAGTAGAAAATCTGTCGCCAAGCACGTAAGGATTCGTTCAGTTGTTTTGCTTTGGCAGCTGTCCTTGAGGGATTTTTGTTGTAATATATTTGTTATATATTGGGTTGGACATTATGGCTGTTGGTGTGATTGTATACTTATTCTATCAGATGTGTAATTCCTTAAAATAATATTTCCCTAATGCTGACGCATGCTTCGTTAATATTCCCAATTTATCCACAATTAGTAAGATAGCATAATGATGTCATGACTAAATTAATTGCTATACCGATCATGCCTACACACAAAATTACGGATTATCAGGAGTATCCTGATACTGTATCAGCCGGATTATCCACTGCTGAACACAGCCTCCCTAATTAAGGGGGGATTTGCCATAATACCCACGCTTGGCAGGCGTCTTGGAGACCGCAGCTTAATATATCAGTTCCTCAGGTATTTTACCTTCACCTCTTACGACGTCCACAGGTGGCGATGGGCGGGTGACATTCTAGCCCGGTATCCCACGGATAGTTAACACCTGCTAAGTGAATATAATATTACAAAATTACAAATTTACGAGGGAAAAAATTAAAGTCATGTGCGGGAATCGAAAAAGAAAATCCATACAAACCTTTAGCCGGGGTATGCTCTAACCAATTGAGCTAACATGACACAATGACTCATAACTCAAATTTTTGCTCTCGTTCTTTCAACCATCGTATCGGGATGGAACTCGTAAATTAGTAATGTAATTCGCCAAGCACACGTTATTGCAAACACAACAATATTGAATATAATATGTTCGAAAACACATGAAAAAATTAAGCACGAGTGGAATTCAAACTCGCGAACGATATATGGGCCATATCCTAGCCCCAGGGATAGCTGGAGCCGGGTCGCGTAAATGCAAAGTCAAATGCAACACATAAAGAAGCAGTCTGGAGCTGCTCTGTACTGCAGTTTCGTATTACGAACGTCTATATATATATAATAGTCTATCTATAAGTCTATACATCTATTTCTATATAGCTCGGAGTAGGCATTGCTTTTACTACGAGGCACAGAACTTAAAAGTGTCAGACAGTATAAGAAAAACTTATTGTTTTCAGTTTTGAGTCTGTCCGAGTAAGAGCGCCCAGTGATTACAGGCACAAGAGAATTTTAACATCAGGTGGTTCTGGTGCTTATTCCGTCAAATACACATAAACAAATACAGTAAAAAAAGGGCACAAAATGTTTGTTAGGACTAGCAGAAGTCCTAAGATGTTATTAGCATTTTACCAATAACCCTGTATTACTCACAATAGGTACATTTTATACTCGCTCTGTAATACGGCTCGTTGCACAGGATATAATAAGTAAAAGATGAAATAAAATTATTATAGGTATATTTAGTGATTTCAAAATGCAAAACGCAGGACTCCAGGAGGTCTCTACTCTTGAGTATTCTTCGATCGTGCAGTTCGAGTTAAGACGTTCTGAAGATGCTTTGTGTAGAAGCATAACGTCGTAAACTATTCCGACTGGGCTACATGCGGGAAATGTAGGTGGAATTGTCACTAAATCTTTTTAAATGTATTTTCTAGAATATTAGTATAATGTTTATTAAAATATTTTTTTAGTTATGTAACTAACATACATATATCTTTTTGATTACCTTATACAATCAAATGCGGCTGCACTACAAACCGCTGTTGCAACTGTGTCGCATTCACCATTACTACTCTAAGTCATTCGCAAGATCATCAGCAGACACTATGAGTGTATGTGTTGCATCTGCCTTTGTATGCACGTGACTAGAACATATTCTTACAAAACAATAAATATAATACATGCTCTTAAAATCAATGTCAATGGTCATTACAATAAATAGTATTTGATCTAATAATCTGAACTATAACTTAGTCATTGCTTATTCTTTTTTTTAAGTATAGTGAATTATTATGCACGTATATGCAAGTCATTAAAAAATAGTTTTGCAGAATTGCGCAGACTATGGAGAGAGTACCTTGTTACTATTTCGTAAGTTGTATATAGACTTAAGTAACTTGAGGAAGGTTATTTATTTAAAAAAAACAGTGATCCTAACACACTGCCTTGAGATACTCTGTAACCAATTCTTCTTATCTCTGCTGAGTAGTTTTATTTCAGTTTTTGCTAGAATACAGATATGATTGATAAAATTAACTGTTTTAGTTACTTAGATACAACTCAATGAATTGGTTGGTAGTGACACCCTATGAACTCAGCTTAAGGGATGATTTATATTAGACCGGGCCGTGTCCGGGCCGGGCCGTGGACGGGGCGGGCCCGGGGCGAAGCCCGTCCGTACGTTAGTAGGCGGGCCCGGACGGGACACGGATCAGGCACGGTCTAATATAAATTGCTTCATACAAAATGTATGTAACGTTTCAAATCCGTGCCCCGTACGGGCCACGTGCACGGCACGCCCCGGGCACGGCCCGCTCTAATATAAATCTACCCTAAAGAGAAATATTTCATACGTCATAGTGACGTACAATTAAGTTTTGGATGTTGATTATTCATGTTTTCACAAATCTTCATTCTTAATGATCATAATTATAACTTTACAAAACACTGGAGTTTTTTTTTGTGACTGAACTAGCACGAGGCTTACCTGATGTTAAGCGGACTAACCTCTGCCTATAACAGATGCAAGTCATGAATTGCACTGCGCCCGTCACCTTGAGACATATTTGTTAAGTCTCATGTGCCTGTAATTTCACTTGAGGGTGGTTGACTAGCAACCACCCTCAAGTAGAAAATCTGTCGCCAAGCACCTAACGGTGTGTTCCGGCAGCTGTCCTTGAGAGCCAGTACTTCTAGGTTAGCCTGAACAATATCTTCGACCACATCATCACTTGCCATCAGGTGAGATAGTGGTCAAAGGATAACCTATCAGGCATAAAAAAAAATGAGTTTGTATTGTATGGTGAGTGTTTACAATTGTTAGTAGATGTGATTGTGAAAAATTGGATAAAGTCCTATATCATATTAGAACCAGGTTTACTGTTCCAAAACATAACCAATCTAAACTTATGAATAGTAAGTACGAGTACGCACAATTTGAGGTCATCATAACTTTGAAATCTATGTGCAATCAAGACACTAAATTTACCTTATGTAGTCTAGTAGCAATAGAAAATAGAATTGGTCGAATATTTGGCTCGGAATTACAATTTATTTTTAACGAAACTAAAATATTAAAATGTCATGGTTAATTTGATAATTTTTGATGATCTAATATCCTTAATATACCTTTGAGTGCTAAGAGGCATTTTTTAATAACGTTGCAAAAACAGGAAAAAAATCACGAAAGCGACGTTTCGTCTTCCCCTGTTTTGTCCTCCAAAACTGGGCCCCATCAATTATATTATGACATATTTTTTTCAAGAAAGAGACCTAGTCTTCTTCTATTTTAAACTTTTCAAAAATGTCTTGGTTCCCTGAATTGTGGCGCTAAAAGTGAGATTTTGGTTTCAGGGTTAGATTTCCATTAGCTGTTAAAAAATAGAAAATGACAGGGACTGTATGGATAGGCGTGGCTAGCCTTGATTGTATGCAAACAAAAAATAATCTACCGTGCTTTGGAGTAGAAAACAGGAGAACACGAAATGTTGATTTCGTTTTTTTTATAACTATGCATATAAATAAAAAATTATAGGCTAGCCTTAGACTACTAACACACCTGATGGTAAGTGATGATGTGGTTGAAGATGTTGTTCAGGCTAATCGAGAATTTTAGGCTCTCAAGGTAAAATGCTGGAACAGATACAGATGCTTGGCGACAGATTTTCTAATTGAAGGTGGTTAGCCGGATGGGCATTCGCAAAATGCCCTACCACCATGCAATTCGTGAATTTCCTTCCTTTTCCTCACACGGATTCTTCCCTCTTAAACCTCAGTAACCGTAATGTTCAGCTTCCTTTCCGATACAATATTCTAAAATACAGTGATTCAAAATACGGAAGCATCTGGCAATCCAGCTAATTTTCATGTATAAATACATATTCAAACTAACGTTTCTCTACTATAGTCAACATAAACTAAATGTGAATGTTAACAACAGTATTATATTGACCTTTATTTCCCAATTAGTGTATCCTTGACTAATGAGGCAAGAACAGTCACAATATTTTCATAAAAAGTATACCAACAGTAAATACCTGCATGAACCCGTGGTTTCTTATACAGTGAATTAGGCAACACAAAAATGTTATAATTGCCAAGATTATGATCTCGAATTGTTATGAATAAATTAAACCTGCAGACACCTAGTCAAAATAACATAAGTGCGGACTTTAAGACATTGATCAAGACAAGATTCATTCCATAAAATATGTGTACTTATAATTATCTGTTATATCACACAGTGAGCTCGAGAAGAGTTTTAGTATCAATTACACAGTAATCATGATGCCGATTGTGTCATCTACTCATCAAATATTCATTAATTGAATTAAATGAAGCTTATCGTAGCTTCATCTTGTTGGAGATATCTATCTTCACAGGGATACATTTCCTTTTTGTGTCATTCCCTCGGTTTCGATACTATAGTATAATTTGATAATAATTAATACTATTTAATCGATATCATTCTAAGAAAACTATTTTCCTGTCTGTATCGTTTCACAGGGGCATGAGTTTTCCCTGTATTTTCCATCATGACGTGTAATCTTGATTAAGTCATATACAAAGCACCATGAAGGAGGACCGGAAAACGGAAATGCAGCTTTTTAGAGGACGTCACGCAGGAAGTGGCAATGATCATTTTATCCTAGTTTAGTTCGATACTTTGGTATTAAGTATAAGTTAATATACTTGTTTAACAATTAAATGCTGTTTAAGGTGGATGTTGTCATTAACTATACCAAGTTTAGCAACATTTACAAATACAGTAGAGGTATTTCGGGTGGGTATTTTTTTAAATACTTCACGAAAGCACTTCTTTCTGTCGGATAAAATACAGTAGGCTAATCGATGGTAGTACCACCTCAACAATAAATTTGCATTTCATTCCTTCAGTCTTGATAACCGAGTCAGAAAAAGGAAAGATGTGGGCTCGATTCGCGCTAGAGATGAAAATTCTGTTTAAATACTTAAAGTGATGACCATTGCAAAGGTAATGGAAGTAGCAGGATGCAAGAGACACAAAGAAATCGTGTTCAATCGCCCATCTTCCTAGAGTAATAAGTCCAAAAGTCTTTGATGAATCTGATAATAATGACATTGATGACATACATCGGAACAATAACTGGAGTTATAGGACAGTGGACAATCGCACGGCCTCGTGAATCGTCTGCTTATACTAAATCGGGCCGAGCGAGCGTTCAATGTCAACAATATCATTTATGGTGAAATTTACAGGATGGCGCGATAGCGATTTTTAAAGTTCTTAGCTTACTTATAACAAATAAGGTGTATGAAATAGTTATGGTTGATAGTTCCATATCCTCGCAATAGAATGAAACAAGCATCCGTTGCTTGCTATTAAAGTAATAATTAAATTGTTTTATTCCCCAAATGACTTAACCCATTGGCATCGGCGATAATGATAACAATAGAAATTCATTCATAACTGGGACATAGTGGTCCAGGACGATGCCAACTTATGCTTGATGATTTAATTTGATATATTAAATGCGCTACACGATATTACTATCACTGCTTAGAGAAATACTGAAATTTCTATGTTTTGTAGTGCTAATATAATTTTTAAAAAGCCTTACCTACTACTTCCTTATTTTTATCGACAAACGTGACTAAACAAAAATGGATATCAAAAATATTAATTTCTTTTATTTAATAGGTTACCAATAGAACTGGTTACTTTCCTATAGCATAACTTGCTAATTTTGTATATTGTCTAATTAGTTTTTAAAAGCTCAGAACTTCATTTATTCTTATAACTTCCACAGAAAACTTATTTGTTATGATTTTTGTATAACTGATATTTTGATAGTTATCTAATCGCTTAATTTTTCTACTTGTGCCAGATACGAAGCGGTAACGTAATTATAGTAACTATTTTTCAATCTATGGTTACATTGACAAGATACTTGCAGAGACGGTAACATCGCTTCCTTAGATTATAACGATAAATGCTTACAACGATGCCCACGAACAAACAGCGGTGCAATAAACTAGGTATAATACGAGTGCAATTGACTTCTATAAGTTAATACCGTTTCCCGGTATTGTACTCTGTGGCATACCGTGCCTATCACGAATCTATGGTATGTTGCAGTTTAATATCTAATTGTTAAATAGGTTTACCGTGGGTATCGGGTTAGAATTGCACCTCCCCATATCATCCCGTGGGTTTCCTAAGAAGCGACTAAGGGAAAAATACTGAAAGGTGGGCAGCAGTGCCTTCTAAAGTACTGCCACCTTACACTACGATCCCCAAGCCGCCTTCCAAGCGTGGGGATTGTGGCAAATACCCCCTTAATGGGAGAGGCTGTGTTCAGTGGACGATTTGGCTGATACAGTACAGTAAGTAGGTTCTTGTACGTATTAGCCACTAAAATAGCTTTGTTTTGTAAGAGTTAAAACAAGATTAGGCGAGATGTCTTAATTAGTTCCGCCGGCGTATAAAACTTTACTCTAATGCTGTTAGACTAAAATATGTAAAATATTATCGTAGACTTATCACATTCTCATCAATTGATACTTTCACTGCAGATTTATCTCCAGATCATTACACAACAGACAGCAATTATAACAATAAAAATGAGAGATTGAAAAGCACAAATAATTGCCCATGTTTGGGTGGTTAATGGTTATCTCTGCTAATTCCTGTCAAACTAGTAGAAAAGATGACTAATAAGCTATGGCTACCCATGATTTTGACCACACATATTAAAATTTGTTTTTGAAAAGAAAAGTACCTAGCAAATGAAAACATTCTGCTTCCTAAAGAACTCTGTTCCTAATTGTCTCGTCTAAAGAATTTTCAGACAGTTCGCTGTCGCCACAACATGAAAAATGGCTACTCAATTGAGCTACAGCTTGTTGACAAATGATCATATTTCTAATGCCACAATCATAATAGATCTTTTCCTGATACAGTAAAGCGGATCGATAACAATCTCTTGTCCGGTTGTCTGTTGGCTAATTTTACATTGGTAAAAAATTGTTTACTTGTATTGTATCTACAATAGCCGGCTTATTGTGAATTATGTCAGTATAAATGAATAATATGCAACAGGGAAATCGTATGTTGAACATCCTATATATTCAAATAAATTTTTAATATTCTGTCAAGTCACTATCGCATACTAAGCGCATATAACGTTATTTTAATTTTTTTGTATGCTTGATAGGAACCTGTAGAAAATCTGTCACCAAGCACCTAACGGCTTGCTCCGGCAGCTGTCTTTGAGAGCCAGTAATTCTAGGTTAGCCTGAATAAATCTTCGACCACATCATCACGTAACATCAGGTGAGATAGTGCTCAAAGACTAAGCTATCATGCATAAAAAAATATATACTCTTAAAAGCGTTTTTATTATACATAAAAGGTTTCAAAATATATTTTTTCTTAAATAGATTTACACGTATTACTGCCATTGATGTTATTACAATAATTATTGTAAATGTTAAGTTATTCTTCAAAGGCGAAATTATTTTTTTATCACAGGTATGTCACCACAGGGACTGAGTTTCAAGGAAAAATTCTCCGTCTAACATTGCAACTTGTTCCTAATGAGTGGAAACAATTTAGGGCTGGGTACTTAATTACCTGTTAAAATTCCATTAAATGAGTACCAAAACAAAATTAAACCTTGAGGTTACTTTGCTTACTGAAGACACACCTTAAATTTATTGCCGAAGTGTCGCTTTAAGGAATGGTCAAAAACTTTCTTACCAAGAAGGGGAAACGATGGGACTACGACCTTAGTTCAATCAGTTTAATTGGTGGAAATCCTCCATTACTCGTATAAATAAAATAAAAAATGGTAGGAATTTAAATTATTAGATAATGAGTAGGTATTAGCGGCTGAAGAGATTTTCGATCAAATATTATTTCTAATCATGCTTTAGAGTTTACCGATATGTACATATTTCCTGGAGCGCCAATAGGTTTTGCTAAAAAAATCATCTCAAACGAGGATAGTCGACCAGGGCAGGTATGCCGGCCGGAATATTCTCCCCCACTCGCAGCTGGGCACTCGTAGAGATTACACGCGCTTTGTCTTCGAAAATTGTGTATTATCAATTGTGTATTTTGAATACACAATATTCAAACGTAAGAACGTAAAGCGCGTGTAATCGCTATGAGTGCCCAGCTGCATGTGTGGGTGAGTATGCCGGCCGGCATACCTGCACTGGTCGACTATCCTCGTTTGAGGTGTCGCGTCTAGTGTATATGTATAGGTCAATGGTTTTGTATAATTTGTCGTCAACTTCTGTCTACATGTACTGTATACCCGGATTTCTCGATTCCTGTATATGCAATCGATCAATCTCTGAATATTGTAACCATAGAAATGTCTCGCAATCAGGAAGCAGCAAAATAAATTGGCGTGTCACTCAAAAACAACGCATAGAATATTGGAATTAGGTAATCAATCTTATTACCTACTTACCTTCCTATATTGTAGGTATTGTACATTCGGCTCAAGGTTCCACAGTGTCTCCTTGACCATCATTTTTTGTAAACAACTCGTCATGTTCCTGCTAGGTCAGAGAGTAATTTGCTTATTGCGATACATTTTCCGGACAATGTTTGGAAAAATATTCCGTGCCTACATTACGTGCATTTGTAGCAACGTGATATTTCTTTGTTTCTCATAGTCATTTCTTGTATTTCTAGGAATTTTTAAGTTGTAAACAAAAAATCTAGTGCTACAACCGTGAAAGTTATTCATTATGATCGTTATTCACATTGTCAAAACTGTTCAACCAATACCCGGTCAGATATAAAATTATTCGAGTAATCGATATGTTTTATATAGGGTACAAGGCTCTATAAAAAATATTAAGATAATTTGTTTTTCTATTAGTTTCTCACCTTCTTCAGCTTAATCTCCTGTGGGTATTACGATTACATTTGGCTTAGAGAATATCAGTTCAGAATACAAAAAAAAATACGAACAAATAAGTCTAGTCTGGAAGGGTTTTTATAAGGTAATATCTAATGGTAAATTAACTTTTGACCTCTATCTCTATCCTACCAAACACATATTTTATAGTCTTTATATGAATCACTTATAATATTCTTAAATATATGTATGTTATATTTTAAAACTTTAGACCTACGTATCAGCAAAACATATTTGTCTCCGTATATACACATTATGTAAATACATCACGTGGGGCATATTGCACAAA
This sequence comes from Plagodis pulveraria, assembly GCA_963890685.1. Lineage (NCBI taxonomy): Eukaryota > Metazoa > Arthropoda > Insecta > Lepidoptera > Geometridae > Plagodis > Plagodis pulveraria. The sequence goes on from OY982959.1 coordinate 16,676,349, forward strand.
ATTTTGTGTCTAAATTGAGTAGCATACCATGCATCGTAATAAATCAACGCTTCTAGGATTGAGGACAAGTCCGACCTAAGAAAGGTAAATGCCTCAATGCTACCACTCGTAGTAAAGCAAGCGCTCCTTCCACAGTTACAACAGTAAACGTATAGTAGAATATCTTGCTTGTTCTTACCGTTGATCATCTAACATCGACGACGATGTCAGATGATTTATTACTTTACTTCAGTTTGCAAATTCCACAGTTAAAATTCGTTTTTCTTATTTATTCATATACTAGTAAACAAAAAAAATATTTTAATAATAAAAAGCTGAGGATAGTAATGAAGTAACCATATAACTTCTTTACAAATGTAAACAGTGTAAAAATAACTCGTTATATTTTATTATCAACAATATTCAATAAAATATAATCACGATTGTAAGCATGTCAAACGTAATAAAAACCTCACGTTTTTCTATTATGAAGAAAAATATAGCAGTCAACCTTCCAATATAATAACAACAGAGCCTACGCCTTATTTATTAAATATGATTAATATGTTTATGATCATCATTATCAGCCAGAATACATTTTGAATTTAGACTTTGAATGCCATAATGACCAGATTAGCCAATTGCATACTTTGACTACCCGCGACTTTTATAAAAATTTGTATACAATGTCATCGGTTCACTTATTGGGGGACGACCTACTCAACTTTTTTCGGTGTGGTGTGATATTGGACACTCGAGAATAGTTTTTCCCCATCGGCTATCAGTTTCTCGAAGGATGTAGCCACATTAACTTGAAAATTATGTGACTGATTATAGGGCAAATTTCTTCGTTTGGGTTTAATATACCTCTTTTTACAGCCCGCTGTACGACTCTGAGCTTGTTCAAAAGAACCACATATTTAGGAATATTTTTCAGTGTCATAAGTCATCACTAACAACACAGAATGGTTGACAACTCTTCTCTTCATACTTTATGGGATGTTACACGAAAAGATGTGGCGTGATTTTCTGTATGCTGAATAAATTCGATAAGACAAATATGACTAATGTATTCGCCATAGATATTTAAAAAAAAATCCAGCCATTCTTTGATACGTTTGTGTCCTGTTTCGAAAAAATAACGTGTTCCTGTCTCTCGCTGCAATTGGATTAGCACCCTGCTAAGGTCCTGTAATTGAATCGACTTTGTGACTGAAGTGTATGTAAAAATTCGACTATAAAGGTATTTTAATGTAGATTTCGTCTAACAATATCGCTAAAGTAGTACCATCCAGATTCAATTCAATCAAAGGCCTCAATACTCTAAAAACGCTAGACGCAATGGCCGTTTGTACTCCCTCAGTATTTTGTATGTGGCAAGGCGTAATAAAAATATGGTCTATGATGCTTTTTAAATTTCTTCGAGTTACATGTGCCTTACTCAGAGAGCATGATGCAATTAATGAAAAATACACAAATCAGACTGTTAAAGTAGTAGTATCGAAATATGAGCGTTTGTTAAAGCATGCAGATTCCTTACTTACCATATTCTGTGGTTGAGTGGAGGCGAGAGGTCGCCCGTTCTAACGTGGCGGCCCCGAAACAAATGCGCACTTATTTGCCAATACACACTGATGCTGTCTTTATCTGTGTGGCTGCATTTATACAGCCAGTCTGATAATATTTTGACGTAGACGTCGGCCCGTATTAGGTAAGCTACGGGTTTAATTCAGTCACATTCTAGTTCAAGAAGGTATTCAACCTAAAACCAAGTTTAAATTCGTAAATGTGAATTGTATTCGCTGACTGATATTATTAGTTTGTTATTGAAGAATTGATGAGCGATGAAAAAACGCAGCTTAATAGGGTAGCTGCATCTATGACGTCAGCTCCAAGTTGTACTCAATCTTTATATGGCCTTCAAATATGACGTTGCTATTTATATTCTAAATTGTTCTACAAATGTTAGCTAACACAGCAGAAGTAACGGAAGAACCTTAAAGGCTGCATTAACAACCTTATCAAGTATGCAAAATCTGATTGTCGATGCTTGGAAGAATGTATAAGGAAACCATAACTGTCACTTATTCTGAACATGATTGAAGATTAATGAGTCTCGGCTTGGTCGAGGTGTCAATCAGTAAACATTTCAATTATATCGGTAAGTATATCAATTCGCAGTTTCGAGACAGTAAAATGTACGTATAAAATTAACGGCTCAATAATTCCATTATGAATGTATGCTAACCAGTTTGGTCTGGTTTGGTTATGATTGCGAAATGTCAGGCTGGCTCCGCGTATCCGCGATTAAGTGGCAGGTAATGCAGCGAATGTAAAATTCTTGGCTGATTGACAAACCTGGACGCACATTTGATACAACTGCATTTGAATTTACATTTCATACAACTGTATTTGATATTAATATTGGTAGGTTTGCAATAACGCCTGCTATGCAGATTTCATGACGAACGCCAGTGGTACTATAGATGTCGCTCCATCCCAATACGATGGGTAAAGAACGATAGGAAAGATTTGAGTTATGACGTCATGTCATGTTAGCTCAATTGGTTAGAGCATACCCCGGCTCAAGGGGTGGATGGACGCGGGTTCGAATCCCTCACATGACTTTTTTCCTATTGTATATTTGTGATTTTGTTGGATTCTTGAGTTTAACAACAAGCTAAAGTAAACGCAAAAAGACAATGAAAGACGTAATTAACTAGTACGGTGTTATCATATTTCCATGGTAAGTACAAAGCTTGTGATATTAATTGCACTTCTTAAATAATTGAGGCTAATGAGATATGATCATTGACAGAATATCGGGGAAAAACGCAAAAGGGAAAAATGGCGGCAAAACTAACAGACTAGAGAACCGTAAATGATATCTTCAAATTGAAATGAGTGTAATGTAAGAATACATAAATAGTAAATAGCAGCTTGTAAAAAAAATTATACATTGTGAACGCTAGTAAAAAAAAGCAAAGATAGATAAATTGATTGGAACACATTAAGTTCCGCCATTGTGTCCTAGGGAGTTGGGTGATTTTTTAAAGCCAATCACCCTGTATCGACTTTTTATAATAACTACTAGCTTAAATTTAATAAAAGTCCGCAATTATATGTAAGAGGTTTTCATGTTCCATCTGATAATATTAAAATAAAACATTGTGAGAATACTTCTTCTTGGTCGTGTACTTCATTCCTGAAGGACGTGTCCTTGAAAGGCTTTCATCGCTCTATGCACAATATTTCTCCATTTGGTTCGGTTTTCGGCAGTGAGGGCGGTCACTTGGTCCGACCAACGGCTAGGTGATCGGCCGCGAGGTCTTTTTCCCTCTACTTTGCCGACCACAACCAGCTTCTCTAAATTGTCTGGTTGCCTACTGGCAGTTATGAGAATACAAGTATAAATTAACTAACGAAAATAAATAATTTGCAGTCGGGTTTTTCTATATATTATATACTTATGGAATCGTTACTTAAAGCCCTTCATTTTGATACCATTTTCGAGGGGTTAGGAAAAATTATTTTTTTTCTTCATTATATGGCGTCTAAAATCCTCCAGTTTGTTTTTTTTACTTTTCATGTGCCCAATGTCACCTGCGCTATCAAGATGAATCAAATGATATATCACACATTCAAATCGGTTCAGCTGTTTAGAAGTTATGGTGAAATGCGACCACCCTCAAGTAGAAAATCTGTCGCCAAGCACCTAACAGTGTGTTCCGGCAGCAGTCCTTGAGAGCCAGAAAAATTACAGGCTAATGAGACCTAACAACTGGACGTCTCAGTGTGACGGGCACAGTGCAATTCGTCGCTGACGAAATGCGTCTGTTATAGGCAGAGGTTAGTCCGCTTAACATCAGGTGGGCCTCGGGCTTGTTCCGTCACAATAACATAAAAAAAAAAAAAAAAAAAAACTCACAAATTACATACAAACATGAACTCTGATAACATAACACTAATTTTTTGTGCAGTCGTGTAATTAGCTTGTATATGAACTACACAATTTCTAACCTAGTCCAAGTAATCCTTCTGTCTCAAAGTCCATCACAACAAAAGTTGTCATAAAATGACATTTCTGACCGTCAGCTACAAACTAAGGCCAACCATAACAACTGACGACCATAACATATTATCTAATCTAAGCGCGCGATGACTTCGAAGGTAGAAAAAGACATGTAACCATGAAACGACAGTTTTCACGGTACTTGTCCTCGAATCTACACGTGACGGTCGTACATGGCCGCAATTACAACCTAGCAATTACAATAATAATAACTGGCTAATACTCACGGCATGTGCAACCTCACATCAGGTGATTAGTTAGTTTTGATAAGCATCGCCAGTTGGAACCTTGTCTCATTATATTGACGAGTATGACAATTTACTTACTGACGCGATTACAATAATAATCAACTGTAGTAGAATATATTTTAAACTTTTGTTTTACCATACACTATTAAATTATGAGGAATAAATGAAAATTCAGATAGGTTCTAGTTGGGTTTCAGTTTTTTTACTGAATAAGTTTTTTTTTATTAAACATACTTATAAATAAACTGGTTCCACATTTGTTGTAAGTTGACACATATACTGACATTTTAATTTGTATTTTTTTAATGTTATGTGACGGGACAAGCTCTAGGCCCACCAGATGTTAAGTGGACTAACCTCTGCCTTTTACAGATGAATTTCATCACAAGTTACGAATTGCACTGCGCCCGTCGCCTTGAGACCTAGCTGTTAAATCTCTTGTGTGCCTGTAATTTCACTGGCTCTCAAGGACTGCTGCCGGAACACACCATTAGGTGCTTGGCGACAGATTTTCTACTTGAGGGTGGTAGCTAGCCAGGCGGGCAACAGCAAAATGCCCTTTCACCATGCAGTGAAGCGCAAGCCCGCCGCGGGATTCGAACCATGGACCTGCTGCACGGCAGTCCAAATCCAATGCCACTGAGCCATCACTGCTTACAATTAGACTTAACTGTATTTTTTATACAGTCACCTTATGAACTCAACACGAGAAAAACGAGAAGAGAAAGAGAATCGTTACGAGGAAACGTTGAAAAACTTCTACCAAAACAATAGAACTGCGCATTACACTAATAAACTAAAATAAAACGAATAATTTGCATTACTACGCTAGACATAGTAATATGCTCACAATATGTTTACGTATATTTGCAGGTTACAGATTTTCTCATATAAATAATACTACTTGCGTCATTGAAAATGCAAGACGTTGTTTTATGGAGAAGCTAATAATTATTTATTACAATAGCACGTGCAAACGCTTTATTACAGTTAAATATAGACTGATTTATGACTCGATGGAAAAAATATTGTCAGGTATAAAAATTTAACAGACATAACATATCATCAGACAGTAATTAAACAAATTTAAACGTTTTAAATTCCGTATATTTATCATTATTTTTGTCCCGACGTTTCAAACACTTTGCAGTGATCGTGATCACGGGGTGACTAATTGGTTTTATTTGTCACATGCCCACTCGACCAAGTCTGCGGTTTGTGAACATGCCCAGGACAAACCACTACATGCCCCACCACTACATCCGGTTCGACAATCCACAAATCCTCGCCAGAGAGACCCGGTTTATGCCAAGAATGATACGAGAGATTATTTAAATCAAAAAGTACCCAAATTTCAATAGAGATGATGGTTGGCAAGTGCCACCTGCTTGGGATCCTGTTATCAAATTAATTAAATCCCATGGCCGACACAAATCTGCAAGTCCTCTGGACACTGTAAGCGAATACTGCGTGAATAGGGAACGTTATGATTAATATAAACATTTCTGACGGTAGTACAAATAATTTCTTAATAACTCATGTGACAAATACCAGTTAGTTACCCCGTGACCACGATCACTGCAAAGTGTTTAAAACATCGGGACAAAAATAATGATAAATATACGCGATTTGAACCGTATAAAGTTGTTTAATTTCCATGTGTAATAATCGCGAAAACCTAAGACAACATTATATCATAAGCCAATACCAAAATTTTAAGCACTCGACTAGGATGACAATATTCCCTGCGTGTGCGATAATTTGCTTCATTTATTTCTAATAAAAAATGTAATATGTAATTTTTGTAATTTTCATGGTGTAAATTCTTGTCTCCAACCACCCTCAAGCATAATATCTGTACCCAAGTATCTGATGGTATGTGTGTGGAGCTCCCTGAGAGTCAACTCTTACAATAGGTTTAGCCTGCTACCATCGACAACTACACCATCAATCATTTACCAACAAAAGAACAATGACCAAGGATAATAATAATATATGTAGGTATAACTTTTAAGTCAACCCCTTTAGGTAAATAGCACGGAAGCGCTCAATAAGGCCACTAGCGGTTACCCATCCAAGTAATGACCGCAGTGGAAGTCAGATCATTGAAATAGCTGAAAATGCGCACAGCATGCTAGGCATGCTGCTAACAGTTATTGCATTGTACCAATTAAGTAACTTCGTTTAGTTTTTATCACCACAAACGACAGCCACCCACTAAATTGTCTTGCGAAGAAAGAATCGAATATATAAAATTTTGGTCCAATTCCCTACTCTACTTTGATCAAAATAAGTAATATTTCGAAAGCTACCTTAGTTTCATAAAATAATATTGATAGCTTCTTTTTCTGGTAGAGATACAATTTTTATTTCATTTAAGACGTTATTTCGTAGACAATATTACGAAATGTAAGAATAAAGTTGATAGGTAACTGATCTCCGGGAAATTGATAACATTATAAAATACTTATGACCTTTAATAATAACTCAAATATCAGAGAAACAAGGAAAAAACATTATTTAGACACAGACGACATAATAGAATTGTATCACTGCGAAGTAAGATTTTATCATTAGAATCAATCACATGATTTTTGAGGGCATTTTGCGAATGCCCGCCTGGCTAGCGACCACCCTCCAGTAGAAAATCTGTCGCCAAGTACCTAACGGTTCATTCCGGCAGCTGTCCTTGAAAGCCAGTAATTCTATGTTAAGCCTGTTAACACCTTCGGCCACATTATGATGTGACTTACCATCAGGTGAGATAGTGTACCTTTCACGCATAAAAAGAATAATAAAGTAGCCGTGATTCAAATAAAAATTACCTGTCAGAAATAAAAAAAAACAGTTTTTGCCAGATTTTGTTTAGGTCTCATGTAACAGAGTTTAAAGCCATCTACCGGGCATTGTCCTAACCTCTGGACTGCTACTATAAAATATTCTTCAGTGAACTCAATGACGTCTTGGGATTAAAATAAAGTGTTGAATGTCTAAAGATGAAATGTCACCACTTAACTAACCAGGTAAACAGTATCAGTATTAGTAGGTACATACATTACTGTCACACTCTGTAATGACTGCGTTGCTGGCAGCGATGATGATGGCCCAAAGCGCAGCGTAGCGCATGCAAGTGCAGATCTTTTTCAGCAATGCTGTCATTCTATACGCTCCCAATACAGGCACACACTCTATTGGCCATACATCAGTATAACACTCAGCTCAAATAATACCTACATAATGTGTATAAAAATTTACAATGAAATTCCTAATCACTTCAGACATGAAAGTTTTTTCGATTCAGAACACACCTGGCGCGTTGGCTTGCTGAGAAATGTTTCCATAGTTTAAATGAGTTTTTTCATTATAAATTATCAAAATTAAAATATGTAGCTTTAAAATGGCATTTATTTATATGTCATTTTAAATTTTCTTAAGATTTATAAGTATACAATTTTCTTGACATTTTAACCTAAATAGAATTAATTTGAAATTGCATTCATACGTCTGTAAAGACAAGTTTTAGCGATATGACATTCTTTTTTTATTTCTATTATTGTAACTAAAACTTATGAACTAGTAAATTAATATGAATAAGTCCAGGCCAGCACATCGCGGTCACCAGTGCAGCTCTTGATGGACAAGCTGAAATTGGTAGCGCAACGGTAAGGGCTGCAATGACGATCAAGCTTGAAGGCTGAGAGCGTAGCTAAGCTCAACTCGAGTGTTTAATCAATGCGAGCAATTTAAATAAAACCAGCTTAGCATAGGAAAAATATATTTTGCCGCTGTCTATTCTTAAACGAAACTCGACAGTAATAGATTTTCTAAAGAAAATGCTAATCGCTAAAGATTCACCAGCCATACAATTCCATACAACTTTGCCGGCGCCTATTCGAGTAGAGCGAAAGGGTCCACTTTGCTCCAACTTTGCTCAAAGAAAGTTGACAAAATAATGACCACATTGCAAGCATTTTTGAGTAAAATTACTTGCAATCTTAGACCATTGATATTTTTTTTTATGCCTGATAGGTTAGCCTTTGACCACTATCTCACCTGATGGTAGGTGATGATGTGGTCGAAGATGTTGTTCAGGCTAACCTAGAAGTACTGCCTCTCAAGGACAGCTGCCGGAACACACCGTTAGGTGCTTGGCGCCAGATTTTCTACTTGAGGGTGGTAGCTAGCCAGGCAGGCATTCGCAAAATGCCCTACCACCATGCTATAACGACTGCCATCCTAAGACAACAACCGGGACCGACGGCTTAACGTGCCCTCCGAAGCAGTAGTAATGTCACTAGCGGTCACCCATCCAACTCATGACCGCAGGCGACGTTGCTGCTTTGCTGATCGGTTGAGAACAGCTAAGTAAACTCCACTACGAGCGCTTCAAAAATATAAAATAATTTATAATTTTGTTACTCGCCCATGACTCTATACTCTTCGAAGAGCGACACTACAATTCACTACTTACATTTATACTATAATGTATATAAACGTGGTCACTAAGTCACCAGGCGAGGTGACAATGGAAAAACGGGTAAAAAGTATGTCAGCTTGCACATATCAGGTGATGCACCGGTCGACGCTCGCTTCACATCTGCGCGTGAGGCTATATGCCTAAAAGCACTTGATCTTTTTAATCTTTTTATAAGTCATTAAAGGCAACATGAACAACTTAAATTTAATATAGGGTATGAAATTATTAATATTAAGTCGTTCAGAACACGAGCTCAAGTGCTTACGCTAGTGTGAGTTTGGTTAATGTAATATTATGTTTATATCATCTTCATCTTACCCTTGTCCCTCTCATGTGGGGTCGGTACAACGTGTTTGACTAAACAAATGCAACATAATAAAAACCATTTACAAGAATATGAATCTTTAAAATAAAATAATTTACCATTACTAAGTTGTGGTCTTTCATGTTTACAATATTTATACATATATGTATTAGCCTAGCCGTGAGGACCTTTAATTGGCTTCATGTTTTTTAAGTACTTTTTCTAAAATGATATATCGCTGTTGGTCTTCCTAAGATAAATAAATAAAATAAAAAAATGGCTTTCAGTTTTATGACCAGCCGCCTTTCTAAAGGATGTTCTAGTCTTGTGGTAGTTGTCATAGTACACCCGCTACCTGACAGGTTGTCAAGGCGTATTGATGTTAGGGAGCCATGTTGTCCGCCCAATGTGCAGCAATTCCCCACTAATATCGACGTGACTGTTGGCGTGCAGGTCATTACACACTTTTTTAGTCGCCTTATACGACGTCCAACAGGAAGATATGAAACCGTCCTTATATTTTTACTCCAGATACTAATATGCTTATATTATACTGGTTACTATTTAAGAACCTATATTATAATTTTTTGAAGAACTGTCCAAAGTTCATGAAAAAATATTAGGTACCATTTTGAATTAAGATGAAGATTTTGCTCTCAGGTATGCCCCTTCTTGTTTAATAATTTTTGGTGAGCTTCCAATTACATCAATAAACATAAAAACCTGTGAAAATCGAAAACAATAACCAGAAGCTCAAAAGAAATGGTACGATAGTCAACATACATTCACAACCCCTTACCAAGTGCCGGGCAAGTGCAAAAACCTGTTGACAATTAAACAAATAAACCACGTGTGGTCTGGCCGGCCTATTGGCTATAGCGACAGGAGCAAAAAGGCTTTTCCAAGGTAATTATCGAGTGATGCCTCAGGCCGCAACGCAGGTCGCATAAACACAAACTTTGATTTGAAAGGTTTACTTTGATTAAATATCTGCCCACTGTAGCAATTCTCGAAGGGTAGGCTTAGTCCTAACACGGTAGTTATAATTTCGGTTATCATTTTAATTTTCACGGTTTATTTCATACATGTTAATAAGTCGAGGATCCCAGGTGATATTCTCGAGTTCGAAATAAAAAGCGTCGTTTCAATGCAAATTCATGCTTATTAAGAAATGAAATGAATATATCTCTGTGTCGCATCTAGTGGCATCATAAAATTAACAGCAATAATAAACTAAACCCTTATTGCAAATATGGTTGCATTGCAGATGTACTTATAAAACATTTATCTAAAACTTAGCTAAATATCTTAGCTATAAGAAAGTAAGTTACGCTTAGTGCTTATCGTAATAAAAACATAACATACCATATTAATAGATAATATCTAGTTTTAATTAACATAAAAATCCCGATACCAATTAAAACTAAAATTACAATAACATATATAATTATAATATTATGCTTTCGGTTTACGTAGATTCGAAAATTTACGTTATATTTACTAAATAATCTGAATAACTACAATAGTGATTTAATAAAAAAAACATTATCACTTTGGTTCACCAAAAGATGATATGCAACTAACAATGGACTTACTAAGTACCACGTACTACCTATTGAAATCTATGGATTCACTAGAAACGATAGCGTATGGTAGTTTAAAACATAAAAACATACTAATATAGGCAGAGAATATAAATAAGAGAGTATTTCCGATGCAATTGCAATTTGCGATGCACTTTAGCCTAATCCGAACTATGTTTATTTTGACGCATCACGCACTTTGCACACCTGTGTTAGCCACGTTGGTAAATACGCGTCCGGGCGGGTGGCAGCGCCTATATGGCAAGGTCGGTGGGTGCGCGGACGCACGCGACATCGCAGTCACTTTCACTGCCCGTCTTTTACATTATTACCTAATCTACATTGCCGAATGCTATGCAGACCGTACATGCATAGTAGGTACATGTGGATGGTTTTAGTACTGTATAGCTAATAATGTATTGTTTGCTATCTTACCGCTCCACGTAGTCTAAGGAAAGAACAGCAACTGCTCTCAAGGAAGCAGCTGTGGGCTGCCTGTTAAAGTCAAAGTCAAAATCATTTATTCAATTTAGGCGTCTACGACGCTATTATGAAGGTCAATTACAAATTTTAGAATTGAAATATTCTACATTGTACTGCCACGTTCAGCAAATAAATTGTATATAGCCACTGCGAGAAGAACGGGCAAGAAACTCGGGGCCATTCTTTTAAACATCTTTTAACAATATGTTACATACTTACTATATAATAGAGTTATTACAATATTTGTTTAAATTATGTAGGTGACAGGCAATAGCTTGGCAAAGGCGGAATTGTCCAGGCATTTTTGTCGTATAAGTAATCAGAAACTGTGTAGTAGGATTTTTTTATCGATATGTTTTTCACGTGCAACTTGAATTTCCCTTCTGTGAGCGTTGTAATATGTTTGGGAACTTTATTATAAAACCGCACACAATTACCTAAGAAGGACCTTTTATTTGTCTTTGCTAATCTAAAACCTGGCACCGCTATTTTATCTTTATTCCTTGTATTGTAATCGTGATTGTCACTGTTTAATTTAAATTTACTCAAATTTTTACGAACATACATAATATTTTCAAATATATACAGACTTGGTAAAGTTAAAATATCAATTTCTTTAAAAAGATCCCTCAGGGATTTAAAAGTTAAATGATGGTTCAGACGACTAATTGTTGCCACCATTCAAGCATACAACAACCATGCTAAGCTGACACTCGTATTAGTCTTACCCATTTTGCTAATAAGGCTTTCTGCTCGATTCGGGCTATTGGACGTTTTGCTACTTAGACCTTCTGATCAGAATGACACGAAATGACCGTTGATTACAATCAAATCTTAGTATTCTTTGACAATTATCGCTTTTAAAATAATTTTATAGAATTTAATAAATTTCCTTTCCACTTTTTGATCACAATTTTACTAGCCTTTAACCATAATCTCTTCAGTAGGCAAATGATATTGAAGTCGAAAATGGTAGCACGTCAAGAGGAAGAAGCTACCAAAATTAATATTTTAAAAATTGATGACTTAATAGTTCGAAGTGAAAGTCAAAAGCATGGTATCCAATCTACTCCGTATGCAGCAAAACGTTAGCCAATGAGATACATTTCAATTCATTAGCAGAGTCTTAATACTAAATACCTATTGTACCACCTGACTGCAGCGTTTATCACTAACATCAGGCTTCCATCTCACGACTGGTTAAATCTGTTTCAGAGCTTTCGCAACTTGCAATGCTCACGTAATCGCCGCAAGGAGCATTGAGTGACATACATTTACACCTCGTCATAGCTCGAAACGCGTATAAATATACGACGTTAGGTTGTTGTTGTCCATGTTACAATATGAATACAGAGCTTTTGTAACCAAAATACATTGTATTCATATTTACGCACTATTGTAGGAGAGAAAATGTAAAATCACAAATATACGATAGGAAAAATTTTAGTCATGTGCGGGATTCGAACCCGCGTCCATCCACTCCTTGAGCCGGAGTATGCTCTAACCAATTGAGCTAACATGACATGACGTCATGACTCGAATCTTTCCTATCCTTCTTTAACCATCGTATTGCTGCTATGATATCATGGATATCATAGCAGGCGTTATTGCAAACCTAACAATATTAAAAAGAGAAAATGTAAGTTTGTAAGTGATAAGAACGGCACATGATATTTAATAAACGAGTATCCTGAGCGGTCTGTATTTGTCATGGTTAGGGATTGAAATAATAGCTTAACATAAGATGAACAGCGTGTTTCACAAATATACTGTATCAGCTCGATTGTCCACTGCTGAACACAGCCTCCCCTATTAAATACCCTCTTATTTGCCATAATCCCCACGCTAGGCAGGCGTCTTGGGAATCGCAGTGTAAGATGGCAGTTCTTTAGAAGGCGCTGCTGCCCACCTACAGTATTTTTCCCTTAGTCGCCTCTTACGACACCCACTGGATGATATGGGGAGGTGCAATTCTAACCCGGCACCTCACAGGGATAAAATATCACAAATATTTCCGAAAAAGTAGGTCTGAGAATATGATATTCGCTTACTATGCAATAGACCTTTTTTTTTTTTTTGAAATATTGAAGGTTAGTTACATCATTACGACGGTGTTGATGTAATTACCTAGTTGTGTTTGAAAAACGTTTATTACGTCCAGTAGTCTAGTTGATGGCCACGCTGTCCCATATGACGGTTTAAATTAATATTTTTTAATAGTAATTATGAATATATCATCGTACGAGACTCGAACTGGACTTTTTTTTTCTCGTTTAATCGGTCAGTTATCTCTAGTATAAAGGCACAGTTCGAAGAAGATGGTGTCCTCTGCTGTGGTTCATCACAGCAGAGGACTCCATCGACCACGTGGCTTGAAAGACAAAATTTTTTGCTCCTTTTCTTTAACGGCTAGTCGTGAATCTTGTAACCTGGTCTCAGTGCTATGTGATTTCCAAGCGTGAACACTCAAGAAGAACATCTTGTACGAGTGAAACTCCCACCCAGGTGCACTTAGTAGCAAGAAAAGGGAAGTGTGTTCAAATTACTTTCCATACAAATGTAGTTTTGTCATAATTTAAATAAACAAGTGTTAAAACTCTCGTATGGGAAATGTTACTCTCATATTAGCCTCAATAGCTCAATTTCGCTAATATTTGGTATTTAAATCATAAATAAACTATGTTTATAGCCTTATAAATACACTTCCCTTTTCGCTTCCTGCAGACTTTAGACATTACGTCTTATGTACGGCGGCGTAGAGGAATTCCCGATATAGAAATAATTCTCAATTCAAGGAAACCAAAAATAATGTACTGGTTTTACTATGACTGACATTTAAATTTAGTAGCAGCTACGGTTGGTTGAGAACTACGAAAAAAATATTTATATCTACATACAAAAAAATATGAAAAACGTGATTAACTAATAAGTCCACATGAAAACTACGAGTTTTCCAATAAGTCACGTTTAGTGAGAGTACAATGAAGTAGTTATGCAATATACCTATTACTTTCGATCTTATGCCTGTTGTGAGCGTGGAAAAACGTACTGAGTCACAGAATACTAACAGTTACTATGCAACAAGCGCGTGCAAACTCATAAAATAAAACGATAACAGAGACGTTAAAAATTAACTTGTAAACCTTACACGGGTAATCGGAAGCTAATAAAACAGCAGCCAATAAATACGAACAGGTGGAAATGTATATAGGATTTCAACAATAATTATTTATTGATACAACCGTATATGTATTTCCAATGGCATTGTCCTTTGTGCAGTATTTAGTATAAGTGAGAGTCTAATAAGCAAATATAAAAATACGTTTCTTAAATAACTATATTGATCATCGTTTGAGTATGTATATAAGAGATGACTAGTATATATAGATGACTATCAATAAATGAGGAAAATCCCATCTGTTTCGGGAAGTCAGTTTTATGACATTTGTAGCTAGGTTTGGTATACATAATCACGGAATTCGCGATTTCAAATTAATAGTGCACCTATTATCTTGCAAGTTATAGAATACCAATGCACACGATTCCCACAAATCACATGATTACCCATAAATCGGTCAAAAATATATAAAATTACGTTTACCTGTAAAAAATTAAATCATAAATTTATAAAGTATTATTTATTCTAACGTTGTATTTTTTTTATGCCTGATAGGTTAGCCTTTGACCACTATCTCACCTGATGGTAAGTGATGTGATCGAAGATGTTGTTCAGGCTAACCTAGAAGTACTGGCTCTCAAGGACAGCTGCCGGAACACACCGTTAGGTGCTTGGCGACAGGTTTTCTACTTGAGGGTGGTAGCCAGCCAGGCGGGCATTTGCAAAATGCCCTAACACGATGCCATGACGACTGCCATCCTAAGGCAACAAACTGGACCGACGGCTTAACGTGCCCTCCGAAGCACGGAAACGCTCAGTAGTAATGTCACTAGCGGTCACCCATCCAACTCTTGACCGCGCGCGACGTTGCTTAACTTTGCTGATCGGTTGAGAACAGCTAAGTAAACTTTGCTACGAGCGCTTCAAAATGTATCTGGTAATTTAAGCTGCTCCGTTCACTTATGACGGTTAAACGATAGGAGCGAAGGGATAAATTTGAGCTATGACTCACACACTACGATAGCTCAGTTGGGTATATAGCATGTCTCGGCTATAGGGACGGATAATCGCGAGCTTCAAAACCATAAGTAAAGATCACAGTGTAAAACTTTTTCTAAGAACTAGAAACTGCGTCGCACGAATTCTGAGGTCATACAAATGAACTGAGGTTTCCACATAGGTACTTCCGAAAAGTAACACTCATTCAGTTCAAAGAATGATTGTTGTGTTTTGTGACTCGTTACTATCCTGATCGTTATCTGTTCTTCACGTCATTGCAATTCACAATACTCAGACGGAAAAAGCCGTGAATATGCAATCGCAAAAATAATGCAATCAGGAAAAAACATTGTACGATGAATTACGTCCGCAGTAAAATCCTTCATGTTGTTTAAATTATTTCTAACATTTATACAGAAAAATATACCTACTCGGTAATTTAAGTATTTGCTGTATAAAATATTTAATTTAAGAAACAAAAATATCGTCACAACTATATATTCCCAAAGGGTAGGCAGAGGTATCTAAACTGCCACGTTTTGCGAGTTAAATTTTGGTACCATGTAAAACAGGACTGCTGGCATTTACTAAGCACACATACAGTTTCCAGCTGCTACTGTATTTTTTTATTGCCAACATCTATGCCCCGCGCAATTATGAAAAATATTATTTGATTGACCGAGAAAAGAACTGCGGCGAGCTGGAGGCTTAAGAAATTTTTGACGCTTGTTTTGATATTGACTAAGAACAAAAGGTTTCACCTAGCTTAGCGACCGAAGATAATCTTGGCCTTTGAACTTTAAGGTACCTTTTGAAAATACAATCTCCACAAATCTCTGCAGAAAGCCCATCAAGTGATATCTGTAAGCTTTTGTTTCCTCAATTCCAAGAGTTATAGGGTCAGCGTCCAGCCTTTGCATTCATGTATTATGATTGGCCTGATTAAGGTCAACGTCTTATAAAATGGGTTCTTCATCGATTCTTGCTGATTCAAGATGCTGGTCTGCCTTTATGCCGAGCAGCACCACACACCGTGCAATGTAACCGGTGTGTGGTGCTATCGATTTACTTATGCCAAAGTTTCAACCCATGATAGTGCAGCTTATGTATTAATAATTATCTACCACATTGCTTGATAAATCCCCAACATGGAAGCCTTCCCTCCCATTCCTATTTATATAGCTACATGCGGAGATACGCGGTTGTCAGATGACAAATTCTGAGTTCAGCCTTTATTGCTCCCCTATCTAAATTTCATTCCTGAGATTTTTATTTTTGGCACGCCCAAAGTTTGCTATCAGTAACAGTGTATATTATCACCTTCCTATCCTATCGTTAATATTTATACCTCTGCATAGGGTTTTTACATTCCTATTGACATGCTCCAGTGCTTAGGTCATTCTAGAATGATTTAGGCACTAGAGTTTTTTAACTAGTTTATTACCATATTTTTAAGGTCATCTGCATCGATTATTGGATTGCCGCCGTCTTCTAAGAGCATCTGTGTATGAGGTTGAAGTTTAATCTTTTAAGCAATCTACTTTAGTTCTCTCTAGCATTTAAAAGAGTTTTCTTATTTGTTTTTATTAGGTTCCTTGGAAAAGTTTTTAGTAAATGGGAACATGTTATCCTATGTGATATTGCAGAAACGATTGAATCTGTAGACAAAATTGCAATGAAATCAGTTGAAAACTAAACAATTTTTCAAATTCGTAAGTTAATTTTCAATTGATATATTGAATAGCTATTGATAAATATTTTTTTTATTCAATATTTTACCTTCATATTATAGTTTATATTCTTCTTCCTTAATAGTGACACAAGTTACAAGTTCACGACACATGGCCGTTTCCTTGAGTTCAGTATCGGTGTCAAGTATTGCCTTTATCAAGTAATTTAAATCGCATTCAATCACATTGCCGTTTTTATCGTTATTGGTCAGACGACAAAGGAACAACACTACCTATAGTATAATTAAAAAGGTTGATATAACATACCGAGATCATGTTATTTTTTTCTTAACTGATTAAAATGGCATAACACAAATAGAAAAACAACTCTTTACTGGGGTATGTTCAAAAACGTTTTGTTAGGATTTTTAACAGATGCCCACTGCCGTAAAAAACTCTGCAACAGAACGCATAATGCATTACTTCGAGAAAGTAAAAAGCAGACCTCATACATTTAAACCAAAATACTTTGACATATGGAATTATCCAAATATCGAGGTATTTGTGTGTCAAAGTCAAAATCATTGTTCAATTTAACTATCGATAATGCCCATTACAATTCCAAAATAAAATTTTGAAGATTCTACGTAACAGCAGTTTAAAAAAGGAATTTATTGAACCACTCCGGGAATAAAAAGTTTGAAATTGCGTAGCCTGAAATAAAATTATCAACCTTATTTTTTAAATCCTTATTTCCAGAAATAGGCCAACGTCAGTAAGTCTTCAGTCGCCTGTTACAAAGGGTATAAGCACCGTCAGAGTAATTAGACCAGTCATTGAATCAATAAGTTTATCCGTTGTCGTTGTGCGTATCCGCCAATCGTCGATCGGCGGCGATGTTTTGATGTGACCACCTTGGTTTACCACAATCTTGTATTTTCAGCGGACAGAAGATGAGCCAAATAGGTTTAATTAACCTTTAAATTGGCGGAAAGGGTGCCAATATCGAAACGGTTCCTTATTATTTCAGGCATCGTTGCAGTACAGCTTACTGACAGATTGGTAACATTTCAATAAGTTAATAAATAATGAATAGATTCAGGCGTTACTTTGCGGAAATCCATTTTTAATAATAACAAATACTTTTAAAATATTTTAAGAAAACATAAAGGAGGTCTTGACTCTTCGAGCGCACGATCGAGAATTCTCGATCGTGCGCTCGAAGAGTCAAGACCTCCTGAGGATGCTTCGTGTAGAAGCGAAACGCGTCGAAAATTCTTCCGGTTTGGCTGCGTGGCGTTTGTGACGTCGCGTCGGCTTAGCAGGAAAATTGAGCGGAATTGTCACTAGATATATTTTTATATTTTTTAAGTGTTTCATTAAAATATTAATTTGATGTTTTCTTAAAATATTTTAAAAGTATTTGTTATTATTAAGTTAATAAATATTAATTTTCAATTAATTACCTCTTTCAGGGCCTGTTTCAGAATGTTCGAGTAAGTTCCGGTTATACTCAGAACATAAAATAACTGAATGATAAAAATGACAGTTAACATGCAGTGCGTTTCAAGCTTTGACCGATGGATAGGCTAAATCGATGAATGTGAAACGCAAAGATAGTGTTTTGTTTATTAAATATGTTTTGGTATTTTAAGTAGTATAACCGAAACTTACTCGAACATTCTGAAACAGGCCCTTAATGTTGTAAAAGAAAGTAGGTATTTTCTACTTAGGTCTACGTTACTTTCAAATACTATTTTTTCTCATCGTTAAACAAATATATTGCGTCGAAAAAAAATATTCAACCTTATTTTTTAAATCACGTGTTGGCACACGTGATATCCAGAAATAGGCCAACGCCAATAAGTCTTCAGTCGCCTGTTACAAAGGGTATAAGCACCGTCAGAGTAATTAGACCAGTCATTGAATCAATAAGTTTATCCGTTGTCGTTGTGCGTATCCGCCAATCGTCGATCGGCGGCGATGTTTTGATGTGACTACCTTGGTTTACCACAATCTTGTATTTTCAGCGGACAGAAGATGAGCCAAATAGGTTTAATTAACCTTTAAATTGGCGGAAAGGGTGCCAATATCGAAACGGTTCCTTATTATTTCAGGCATCGTTGCAGTACAGCTTACTGACAGATTGGTAACATTTCAATAAGTCAATAAATAATAAGTTTCAATTAATTACCTCTTTCAGGGCCTGTTTCAGAATGTTCGAGTAAGTTCCGGTTCTACCCAGAACATAAAATAACTGAATGATACAAATGACAGTTAACATGCAGTTCGTTTCAAGCTTTAACCGATGGATATAGGCTGAATCGATGACTGTGAAACGCAAAGATAGTGTTTTATTTATTAAATATGTTTTGGGTAGTATAACCGGAACTTACTCGAACATTCTGAAACAGGCCCTTAATGTTGTAAAAGAAAGTAGGTATTTTTTACTTTAGATCTAGGTTATTTTCAAATATTTTCTTTTCTCATCGTTAAACAAATATATTGCGTCGAAAAATACCACTACTTGCGTAGCACTTGTCCTTCTGTTGAGCTGTGATCACCGGTATAGGCAAATTTTATCCTATCTAATCAATTGTTCCACTTCTTTCGCAGACATAGTGAGATGTTGCTGTACCTCCTAAGGTACAGCAACATCTCACTATGTCTGATGACAAATATATATGACAAATATGACAAATTCTGTTTTGTTCCTAAACAAAACAGAATTTGTCCACTTACTACGCGACTGGAAGTACATATATTTTCGTGAATTCAAAAAAGTTAACGTCAAGCAGGCCATTGAACCCAAACCAAGTCTCACGGTATCGTTAATTGTGCGTGGTGTTCTGTTGTTAGGGAAATGAATATTGTACCAAATATAACTAACTGAGACAAGGCGGTATGCTTCAAGTGCTAAAGTTCATTTGCAGATTTCTTTGCTTGCACTTATAGACGAACCAATCATTGTTTTTGAAATACATGGGATGTAAACATAATATTTGAAGTACTAGTATTGCTTTATGTAATTCCTTGATGTTGATATGTTCAAGTTATTTGCTTTGTTTAATAAATAAAAATTTGGAAGTTAATTTTAAACCACAAAATTCCGGTTAAAAGTTAAGTAGATATATTTTGAAAGAAACGCCATATAATAAAGAGAACTGCTGCATACAGTGGCGAGTTTACACTTTATATTATTTGGTCACATTAGGTAGCCACATCAACGTTGATACTTTTTTATAGATATTTTAACACCATGCCGTGATTTTCAATGCTTATTAATATCACACAGATAAATGGCTATATTCATTTATGCTTCAGGTATTTGTTTATTTTTGGTTTTTATTAAGTAAAAAACCAATCAGTGAACATTCTGTAATGAATTTAATTTTTTGATTTGTGGCTCTAAGAAACAAAAAACATAAAAAACGTCCGAGCTTACGCTATTGTATGATCTGTTTTATTGACACGTAATATTTGTAGGTATTTCAACTACTCGAAGCATTTCTCTTTACCTTTTCTCTACAATACTCAAAGCTGTTGGAAAAGTCTTCCATGATCATACAAGGTGTTTTTATTAGAAGTCTCATAACTTTCTTAAACAAAAAAAATTTACATTTTACTATACATGATGACTATACGTTGGAACGGAATAATTGTGTTTATAGCAAAGGGACGGAGGAGTTGATATCATAAGAGGCAAATTCGCTGTGATGCATCAAAACGATGACCGTCTGTATTGATCTATGTTTACTTCTCTCATCCAAATATCGTACTTCTTTTCTACATATGACAACAAGCAATATCGCGTGCTAAGCGGAAATCACATTTACAAATTTTAGAGTATAAAATTGGTTACGTCGAAGTGGAATCAAACCCAGGCGCCCACGTCCCTGGTTTTACGCACCGGGTGCCTTAAAGACTGGGCTGTCGAGGATCGGTCGACTGAACCGAAATTTTGAACTTAGACTGTCGTAGGTTACGATGTGCGTCCAACGTGAGTACGGTTCCCTCAGAAATTTTATACCCTAAAAAATTTGTAAATGTTGTCATACTAAATAGCTTCTATATAAATATTTTAGAGTAATAAGATCCTAAAAAAATATATATATTGGTGACTCTACCGTACCTTGGAACTAATGACTCATAGCTCAACCGACCCAAAACAAATGTTTCCAAACATAATGACCTCATGCGGTCACATTTTTTAAGAACAGTGATATAGCTAATCAAACATGGATCGGCTACGTCCGCTGTTGACGGCCCTCATATTTCGTTTTGTTACCTGTATCTTTAAGCTTAATTTGCTCCATATTTTTTAAAACATCATATTATTTTTAGTAGTGTAATCCTTCTCCGAACTGACAAATATTAGCCGTATAGCTATTTAGGCACATTGCAACCGAGATATTATGCTTATGTGTCGTAAGAGTCGGATTTGTATTGTTTTTATTTTATTTATGATAGGTAAGTCACAATCTTGGTGTTAGTGATGATGTGGTCGAAGGTGTTAACAGGCTTAACCAAGAATGAGGGTGGCTCGCTGGCTGGCGCCAGGCGGGCATTCGCAAAATGCCCTACCACCATGCGGTAAAGCTCAAATCCGCGGCGGGATGCGAAGCATGGACATGCTGCGCGAAAGTCCATAGCCAATGCCACTGAGCAATCACTGTTTCATCTGATCTATATGATATGTTTCTTAGTGCCGGACACAATTGTTTTTGATGGAGTTCTTAACTTTATACAGGACTAGCTTTCCGGCAGCGGCTCCGCCCGCCGGTATATCGGTTATCACGCAAAACCATTAACCTCTTTTTGCGCAGTTGGATACAAACTATCCTATGTCCTTCCCCGTGTCTCAAACTATTTCCATACCGAATTTCATCCTAATCGATCCAGTTGTTTCAGAGCCCATGTAATGCAAACAAACAATCAAATCTTTCCTCTTTATTATATTACTTTAGATATATCATTCCGTGGCTTTAAGAAAATGACAAAATCATCGTCTGAGATATTGTCTATCCGATTAAGGATTTAATCCATGAGTTTTCGTTAAATAAAACGAATGTATATGTGTGTGGGTAGCAACGAAAACGTTTCACTTCCCCAGAAACTTGTGAAACAGCAGGGGTTAATTAGGGCTATGGACTCGTCTCGTTAGGGGTGCGTACGGCTTCGGTCAATGACCAAAGTATTTGTCGTCAGCAAAATAATTAAGGACCATTTATTATGTACATTTATGAAATTTAAACAAATCCATGATAATTACTTATTTTGCGTAGTTTACTTAGAAGGATGTAATTCGCCAAGCAGGCCTTATTGCAAACATAACAATATTAATATTATAAGGGTGCGTCATCTTTTACATGTTTAAAACCATTTGCAAAATTGGTCTTGTTTGTAGTACAACCATATAACATATGTACAACGCAAGTTGAACTATAGGTGTCGCTCCATCCCGATGGTTGAAGAACGAGAGCAAAAATTAGAGTTATGAGTCACTGTGTCATGTTAGCTAAATTGGTTATAGCATACCCCGGTGAAAGGGGTGGATGGACGCGGGTTCGAATCCCGCCCATGACTATAATTTTTTTTTCTTGTAAATTTGTAATTTTGTTATATAATTCGCCAAGCAGGCGTTATTGCAAACATAACAATATTAAAATTTATAAAAGGATGTTTATTCGTACATACATTCGTTTCTCAATAGATAATTACAATATTTTAACGTAACATGGTATATTTTGTAATCAGCTGGATGAAATTGATTTATTTTCTGTAGATACAAAATTTACGATGATACTGTACCAATTTACCTATTCATTCACGATGAATTGCAATGTCAATAAATTATATATTGAACACAGAACAAGTCCATGGTTCGAATCCCGCTGCGGGGCTTAAGCTTCACCGCATGGTGGTAGGGCATTTTGCGAATGCCCGCCTGGCTAGCGACCACCCTCGAGTAGAAAATCTGTCGCCAAGCACCTAACGGTCTGTACCGGCAGCATTTCTTGAGAGCCAGTGAAATTACATGCGACTAAATAACTATGTCTCAAGGTGACGGGCTCAGTGCAATTCGTGAATTGTAATGAAATAAATTTGTTATAGGCAGAGGTTATTACGCTTAATATCAGGTGGACCTAGAGCTTGGCCCGTCTAAATAACATAAAAAAAACAGTGTACTTGTAGTGAAATAATTATTTCATGTGAAGTTGTAGAAATACCTGAACTTTTTTTCACACATTCTACGGATATGTGTATTAAGTAGGCCAATACACTGTTGGCAACCGAGTATTTCAGTAGGTGTACTCAATGACTTCTGAATGTAATGACACGCTTTTCACAAATGAATTCCATTAAAATGAAACTGAAATCAGCGCCAGAGAAGCTCTAAAGTACTTACGGCCTTATTAAACACATTCTTGAATAACTTATACAGGGTTATTGGTAATATGCTAACAACCTCTTAGGGTTGACTTCTTCTAGTCTTAAGAAACATTTTGAAATAAAAAAAAAGTTTATATGTTTTTGACTGAATAAGCACGAGGACCACCTGATGTCAAAAGTCTATTGTGCCTGTTATGTATTATTTCATATTTTTTATTACTTTGCTCGGTGTAAATATAGAAACTCTATTCAAAGGGCCCGTGGCCCGGTCCAGTGTTGCCGCGGCGGGCGCTCTTGGCTCGGAGTAGGCATTAAAATACAATTTTTTTTATAAACAAAAAAAAACATTTCAATATATTTCTGAGGACTAGCAGAAGTCAACCCTAAGAGGTTAGCATTTTACCAATAACCTTCTATAAGCCTTAGTATTACGCACAATTTTGCAGAGTACTGCAACATGTACCAGCAAAGACCAATAATATGACACGTGTGATTTGATTTTTAATTATGTTGTACTAACAAAATGCGTTCATTAATATGCAACGATTTCAGGAAAAAAGACTAATACAGTTGAATTTTTTTTTTAAATTCTATATAGGAAAATAAGCTAGGAAACTATGCATATATAAACTACCTACCTGTCATGGCATAAGTATTACCTTTATTTAATACTAGCGGCCCGTCCCGTCTTTGCATGGGTTATTAACAAAAATTGAAAATTGAAACACATAAAAGGTAGTTATTGTGACATATTTGTAATAGTTACACATGTGGTATTGCGAACTATTAGTAGATACTAATGTTATCTATAAAATTGTAGTACATCACTTTGCTCTACTCTCAACAATTTCCGCAGCGTAAGCAATATAAACGTCTTTTGGTTTTTCTTTTTCACACGTTGGGTTACATCATCAATTTTTTCATACGGATCCCTAAGTTTTATATTTTGTAGTCTATGTTCATTAGGGATAGTGTAGGATTCTAATGGTGAACCGATTTTTCATATCGTTTCAGTAGTTTTTAAGTTTATTCGTTACATATAAAAATACAAATCTTCCGTCTTTATAATATTAGTATAGATATAGTATAGATAGTACAGAAGTATAGATATAGATCCTCAAATTGAACAGCAGACTGAAATATATTTTCGATGATTAAAATAGACATATTTAACAATTATTTCATCATATTACACATTGGTACAACTATAAATTACACAAAAATATTATAAAGAACAAATCTCCGCGACATATTCCAAATATTTCTTGATTTAAAAATACAATATTATTAGCTGCATCCAATGCCATACCACAGTCACATATCGATGGATGATTCGACTTTGTTTACACATACTTTACAATAGCAATTTGACGTCGTCGTCCTACATGCATGCACGTATACACTTGTAGCGAAAAATATGTTAATAAATGTACCTGCTGATTAGTATCTATCATTTTCACATATCTGTACTGTACTGTAACAGCCGACTCGTCCACTGCTGAACAGCCTCCCCTATTAAAGGAGTATTTGTCATAATCCCCACGCTTGGCAGGCGGCTTGGGGATCGCAGTATAAGATGGCAGTTCTTTAGAAGGCGGTGCTGCCCAACTTCCAGTACTTTTCCCTTAGTCACCTCTTACGATACCCACGGGATGATATGGGGAGGTGCAATTCTAACCCGGCACCCCACGGGGATATCAATCAGAATGTAATCAATAATAAAATTGATTTGGTATTATTATAATGAATGTAGTATATATGACATAAAATTATTCTTCTTATTTTATTTGACACACTGAGAAAAATTTGAAATGTAGCGAAGTCTTTTCACAATGTATTCGCAGTTTTATCTAAAATACGTAATCTACAGCCGTAAAAATGTTGGATAATACAAAATAATGTTGATCCGTATCAACACGTCAATAAGTTGCAACATGTTGTGTACTGATCTTCCCGTTATATACGTACCCGTCTGTCGGGTCCGTCAACAAGACTCAACATACGTAACTGATATAGTCAGACACATGCTAGGAAGTACTTCATGGATATGACGTCACAGATAGAACATTACATCATGCTGTCGCATCTTTATAATTGTACTCCAACATGAACAGGATGACACATACGTATTGCACTAAAATAATATTTTTTTCAAGTAGTTTGCGTCCTGACTATAAGTAGCTCGTCTATTTAATGTAAGTATTTAGGAAATAAAACCATATTGTCAGTAGGCAACAACAAGGTTCAAGTAGACAATCTCCTATCTGTAGGTAGCTTGATGCATGATGTAGGTACGTAGTAAACATCCTTAGGTACATTAAGTATAGGCTGCGCCAAGACTCCTTACTGTACGTAGGCCGATGCACAATATAAGTATGCAAATTATGCAACCTCCTTACAGTACGTAGGCTGATACATGATGAACGTAAGAAAGATCTTTACCACAAGTGAAAAGCATCAAAGTTGAAGTAGGCAAACTATTTGCCGTACCTACGTGGATAGATATAAACGGCATGTTACTACAAGTATGCTGCACCAAAATTCACTTAAGTAAACTCCTTACTGCGAGTTGACCCAAGCATGATGAACGTAGGGTACATCATTATACTTTTTAGGCATATTGTGTTTGTAAATTATTTTAATGTTACGGGCACATTCATTTACTGTTCCCTCGACAGTTTAAAGATTGTCTTACGACACAAGAGCAGTGTTACAAGATCCCGAATAAAAAAATACGACAGGATGACTTCATAAACGCTGATTTTCGACCATTGCTTATTTCAACATTTCTTCATTTATAATCAATTTACGCTCGTATTCATGTTCGCATAAAATAAAGCAAATCGATTGTAATAAGTGTGCAAATAAATAAAAAGTAGTTACTCTGAACTGAAACACACAAGTTATGTTTATTATGTGGCTTTATATTTTGTATCTTATTGTTTATATATCATCGTATCATCATAATAATATACGTATAATTCCATCAGATACAACATGTGTTACGTTGCTTGTATCGGTATCGGTACGCGTTGTTTTCATAATAATAATTTGACGGCTTTAGTAAAATGAGCTTAATAAGTACAGAAATAATAAAAAATATCTTTACACATACAACCTACCATTGAATTACCATAAAATTTTGAAATAAGGTTTTGTCCATATTTTTTAATATATTATTGGTTAAGTACCCATTTTGAGACTCATTTATAGTGTCAGTCTTGGGAAGAGCTTACTATAGAAATTATCCTATGAAGTAAGGTCTTTTCCGCCCGTTGGGTGCCGGGTTAGTATTGCACCTCCCCATATCTTCCCATGGGTCTCGTAAGAGGCGACTAATGGAAAAATACTGGAATGTGGGCAGCAGCGCTGTCTAAGGAACTGCCATCTTACACTGCGATCCCCAAGACGCCTGCCAAGCGTGGGCATTATGGCAAATACCCCCTGAATAGGAGATCCTGTGTCCAGCAGTGGACGGTCCGGCTGATACAGTACAGTACCTATTTTGGATATATACCTACCTACTGCATCCCGCTGTATCATTCGCGTTGGCAATAATGAAAAGTGACGATGATGACGATTATAAAAAGTATCGGTTGTATTTATTTAAGACCCGCTCCGGATCGTACGGAGCGTTATGGGTACCTTTGCACACGGTGCGGTAAGGGTGGGTTATTTAGTTAACTTTAGGAATTATATATATATATATATATATAAAACATATTTTTTTTATTAACATATCATATTATATTTTAGCATTTGGCCACGTTTTCACTTATGGTATGCGTTGATGCAGCCCATGGCAGTAACAAGGTTTAATCTAAAATGAGAATTGGCTCACAAGGATACCTACTTGAATTTACCATTAGGCAATTTTGGAATTTCCTAAGCTAGCCAGACGAATTGTGAAACAGAACTTTGTGGGTGTAAGGAAGTGTTCAGTTTATTATAATATTTGGATTGTTTTGTCAACATTGGATGAAACTGCGGGGCGCAATTATTATTATTATTATAATAGTTTTTGAAAAATCTAAACAATGCATCAATGATGTCAGCATTCAATATAGAATTTTATATGAAAGTTCGGCTGTTTCGATTTACACGCTAGCAATACTGGCTGTAGTGCAGCGCAACAGCTATAATGTTCTTTTTCAGTGAGACATTGGCAATCGCATCACGCGCGCATGCTAATGGTAATTTTAGTTTTCAACAGTGATTATTTATAAAAACCTCGCTTATTACAAAGTTTACACTCATAAATTAACCACTAATCCAATTTGAATTAACGAAGAAAGCTACACAGTGTCCACCCATCACGTCCGAAAGTGGACCAATATGTACAAAGAAATGCCTCACCTACCAAACCCCAAAGGCACAGCCTGGATATCCGGCAACCAGTGAATTCAAATGCTCAAAGGGCAACATTCACAGGGAGTCAGGTAAGCGTATTTGTTGTTTATTAATTGATGTATTTATTGAAAAAATACTTACTACCTCATGCAAGTTAAATTTTCATACGTTCAGCGTAGCGTACTGATACAACAAGCTTCTGCAGGTACCTATAAAATCTAATGAATGATTTAATTACCATGGAAATACCCATTTATGTATATTTTTATTCTTCATATTTTACTTTTATAGTGGAAATATCCCACTTGTTTGATCTTAATATTATTGATTGCAGCTCTTAGAAGACTTCAACCATATATATCCCAAAAATAATGAGGGGCTTTTCTAATAACTCCAGGGACAAGAACGTATAAACGTGTACATAACTGTTGCTAGTGGTAAGTACTTAAAATACCCTTAGAACATACCCGACGACTACAAATAATTTGGAAACGTAACGCTATATGTGTACCACAATGAACTATTGTGGTGCACTTATAGCGACAGTAGTCTGACATTAATAAACTGTTGTTTCCTACCTCCTTGGTAAAACTTTTTAGTAGTGACATTTTTATTTTACAAATTTCATAAATGTAATATATTTATCTATTCCAGATGGTGAATTTGAAACTGTATCAAACGCCACGCTGCTTTGATTCTCGCATACATTGTTATGTCCCCATTAAAAAAGAAAATGTATACGGAGACCACTTCGGAGATAAATTTTTCAAACTCCGTGAAATATTGTATGCATGTCTTTCAGACTAATGTCTGAGGTTTGACAGTTTTCCGTTTTATGATTTATTTTATCGCTAAATATTAGGTCCTTACATATGAAATTGGCGTTTTTCGTACTGGCCACTTTAATCACGAATTTCTCCTCTTTGGTAAGGAATTCCAAATTCAAATTTGTACAGCTATAGACTCATGTATTTGTGCTTCGATGATCGTCATTCATTTGTTTTTTTTCTTCTGTTTTTTTCTGTTTGCGTCACTCATTTTACAAAATGGAAAACCTTAAATATCGCATTATTTACGAGTACGAGTTCCGCCGTGGCACTAGTGCTGCGGAAACAACTCGAAGGGTGAATGATGTGTATGGCGGTCGTGTTGCAAAAGAAAACACAGTTCGTTTTTGGTTCCAACGTTTTCGTTCTGGAAATTTCGACCTGCAGAACAAGCCCCGTGGACGGCCTGAGACTCAAGTTGATAATGAAGAGTTGAAGGCTATTGTGGAAGCGGATCCATCGCAAACCACGTCCGAGTTAGCTGCAGGCTGCGATGTTAGTGATAAAACTGTTTTAATTCACTTGAAGCAAATTGGGAAGATTAAAAAGCTTGAAAGGTGGGTACCTCACGAATTGACTGAAACAAACCGGCAAACGCGCGTCGACTGCTGCGTTACATTACTAAACCGGCACAATAATGAAGGTATTTTAAACCGAATCATTACCTGTGATGAAAAATGGGTTCTTTACGATAATCGGAAGCGCTCAGCGCAATGGTTAGATCCTGGCCAGCCAGCCAAATCCTGCCCCAAGCGAAAATTAACCCCAAAAAAGTTACTTGTAAGCGTTTGGTGGACTAGTGCCGGTATTGTTCATTACAGTTTTTTCAAATCTGGCCAGACTATTACGGCTGATGTCTATTGTCAGGAATTGCAAACCATGATGGAAAAGCTAGCGGCTAAACAACCTAGGCTGGTCAATCGCTCCACGCCACTGCTGCTTCACGACAACGCTAGACCACACACTGCGCTACAGACGGCTACTAAATTAGAAGAGCTTCAATTGGAAAGTCTAAGACATCCTCCGTACTCCCCGGACCTTGCTCCAACAGATTACCATTTTTTTCGTAATTTGGATAACTTCTTGCAAGGGAAAAAATTCAACTCCGATGGGGCAGTCCAAATCGCCTTCAAAGATTTTATTGATTCCCGTCCGACTGGTTTTTTTAGTAAAGGGATCAATGAACTACCTATGAGATGGCAAAAGTGCATAGAAAATAATGGTTCATACTTTGATTAATTAAATATATTATATTAAAAAATATTCGACTTTTTGTTCCTCCCATACAAAACGCCAATTTCATATGTAAGGACCTAATATTAAAATAAACATTCCAATAAGTGATTTTTTTTCAAGAATTTTGACAATAGTTACATATTTTTATATTTTCTATTTCAAAATAATTATGTATATTTTTTTTAATGAATAGATTACAAATTTATGATAATATTTTTTATAAACTATTTGTAGTTAACTAATCCCCTTATTTACTGTCTTTTTTACAGGTGCAGCCTGCACATAGAATAACTATTTATATCATGCATCAGCCTATGTACAGCTGGGTTGTAAACGTGAACCTTAATGCAGTCTACTTATGGTTTGGATCGTTTCATTGTATAACATGCATCAATTTATGTAGAGTAGGGTGCATACAAAGATTATAATACTATGCGCATACATAAACCAGGAGCAACTACAGTTATATTATAACTAAAATACTACAGATGGTGCTCTCAATAACATCTTAAGGCTGGTCCAGATTTGTGTACATATATAAAATCCATACTCTACATAGGCGAATGCATGATGAATTTATAAAAAATCCTTAGTATTAGTAGGCTGTGCCAAAATTGACGTAGGCAACCTCCTTACTGTACGATAACCGATCCATGAGATATGTAAGGATCATCCTTACCTTAAGTAGGATGTACCAACAAGAACGTAGTAAACAAATAACTGTACGTAGGCCGATTCATGACATACGTAGGTAACATCCTTACCGTAAATGGGCTGCACCACTATTGATGTACACAACTTCTATACTGTACGTAGGCCGATGCATTATAGATATAAAGATCATCCTAACTATAAGTAGGCCGCACCAAGATTGACGTACAAAATCTCCTTACTGTACTTAGGCTGATACATGACAAACGTAGAGAACATCCTTACCATAAGCAGGCTGCACCAAAATTAACGTAAGGAACCTACTTACTGTACGTAGGCCGATATATGAAAAACGTAGGGAACATACTTACCTAAGTGGGCTGCACCAAGATAGGCGTAGGCAACCTCTTTACTATACGAGAGCCTACGCATGATAAATGTAAGTATCATCCTTAACATATGTAGGCTGCAACAAATTTGACGTATGTTACCTCCTTACTGTTCATAGGCCGATACATGACAAACGTAGGGATCATCCTTACCATCAGTAGGCTACACCAAGATTAATGTAGGCAACCTTCTTACTGTACGAATGCCGAAATTTGATAATGGTAGGGGACATACTTATCGTAAGTAGGCTGCACAATGATGAACGTAAGTAACATCCTTACTTTGTCAAGATGTTACATACGTATTTGCATGACAGTACATCATTGAATGAATGAAGGAACGAATGATTCGCATTGATGGTTGTAATGTGCAAAGAACATTACAGCAACATCATTACACGTCATGTTGACCCATCTTTATGTACGCTAGTCTCGTTTTAAACAGGAAATACGTATGAGGAGCCTAAAATTACGTATGTCAGCACATGAATTTTTTCTCAGTGCAGAAATTGTCAGTATATAATTTAGGTACGTATTATTTATACCTTGCAAAAATTGTTAAAAGAAGGCAATGCGGCGAGTATATTGGGTACCTTTGACCAAAGGCCATTGTGCGGGGGTTTATTTGACTGAGTAACATTAAGTAACTATATTATATATTATTTTATTTTGATATTTGACTTACATAAATAATTGAGAGAATCAAACGATTCTACAGAATATTACCAATAAAATGTATATTAGTTAGAACATAATTTTATTTAGTTTTTATTTAAAAATGCAAATTAATATTGGTTTTACGTTCATATTTGATGTCGATTATTTAATAAGTGCATACGTATTCAATGATGCAGTGCTACTCATTCATGCTCATCACTATTCACAGTCAAACAAAATATGGATTAATTCTCAATTTTACAATGTAATAAAATAAGTTAACAAAATATAATATTTACAATTTAGAACTAACATAAGTATTTGTATTATGTTAAAAAATATATAGCTATCTAAAGAAAATATGATGCTATTATAATATAAAAAATGTAAATCAAAAAAGTGGCAATGCAGCTACAAAATAATAAACAAGTACTGTAAAATAATCAACTCAATTGTGGTTTATTTAGTTTTTGATAAAGCTGTTTTGCGCGACAACAAAATTATTTTTTATCAAAACGTGGTCAAAGCCGACTGCATCACTCAAATGTGTAAAATAACTTATTGAAGTCGGTACCATGATCGTTCAAAAGTACTATTAACAAAATATTGTGCGCATGGTACCGACTTCGACAAGTTATTTTACACATTGGAGTGTTGAAGTCGGTTTGATTTACATTTTTTTAAATTCACTCTTTCTAGAGAGCCTTGCTACTTATGGGATCGATTGTTATTCACTGTCAATGACTATATCATCAAGATAGGAAAATACTTTTCAGTAATGGAGTGTAACTAAAAAACGGTAAGACCGACTTTAATGAAATTTAAATGGGACCACAGGGTAAGCAATGGCTTTAAATTAAAAAAAAGAATCATTAAAACAGATTATTACACCTAGTCATGCAAAAGATCTGAGGTAACAAACGTTTAAAAATGACTAATTCAGTACTTCCTAATTTGTTTGAAGTTGGAATACTGTAGATTTTCAATATATAATTATAAAATTATTATTTACTTCTGTAGCCTAGCATCACAACATATTACTTAAAGTGTAACAAGGACATAAAACTCAAACCAAAACACCTCAACCTAAACTAAATTCTATTAAAAATCGATAAAGACATCAATAAAACTCATACAAAACTAGTTTTAAACGTTATCTGGTTCACTATCCGCCAAATCAATAAATTATTACTAAAATATGAAACAAGTTAGGTGATTAAGAGACATATACTCACCCGAGGCTGAGGCTGTATAATGAAATTCATTATCACTTATTTTTATGCGACTATTTGTGGCACGAGCTATCGCTACTGTACATTAACGAATAAAGTATCCAGCACCATAAGCAGTGTGTGGTATGAATGACTGAAAAGTTCAAGTAGGTACACATTAGTTGAAAAATTTAAGTTATGAGCTAACCGACCGTCTGACCGACTGAGCTAACATTACAATTCATGTTAGCTCAGTCAGTCAGAACATACCCCGGCTATAGGGGTGGATGGACATGACTATAATTTTTTCTTTCGTAAATATGTATTTTTTTAATGTAATCGGAAGAACAGGCGTCATTGCTATATAACAATATTAAAATTAAAAGGTTGTGTCATCATTTACAAGTTTAAAACCAATTGCAAAATTGGTCTTGTTGTACTACAATAACGTAAGTTGAACTATAGGTGTCGCTCCAACCCAATACGATGGTCCAATAAAGAACTAGAGGAAAAATTGTGATACCATGATTGTTCAAATCCTCTAAGATCAATGTCAAAAAAACAAAAAAACAAATTTCAGCTTGCCGGTACCAGGCGGAAAGATGCCAAACTGTCTTTGTAAATTGGTGCAAAAATAGAATGATGACAGGTTTTGAATTCCTAAAGAGAGTGCTAGTTGAATTGTGACAACAGAAAGTAAATTTATAATGTTATCACCTTACAATTAAAAACGTAACTAGCTGCCAAAATATTTAACAAAGCTTATAGATTGACCATGTTAACTTTTGCTGTTCCAAGGTGACCGATATTTGGGGGCAGCTACATAGCATTTTGGAGTTTTAAACTTGGCAATTAAATACGAAGTGTTACAAGATTTATGAGGCCAAAGCGATGACATACTTAGAGCGTAGTTTAAGATTGACGTAAATACCTAAATCAATATATAAACAAATTAATATTTCGGAACTAAACGATTTCCAACAGAACTTTAAGTCACATACTCGTATACACTATGTTATTTAGCAAAAAATAATACTTATGATGAAATCTTTAGATCGGTATAATAAAACTACAGGATGATTTTTTGTCACCGAACACCTAACCTAGCTGTCCTTGAGAGCCACAAGTTCTAGGTTAGCCTGAACAACATCTTCGACTAAATCATCACTTACCATCAGGTGAAATAGTGGTCAAGGGCTAGCCTATCAGCTATAAAAAAGAGCACATAATGTGCCCAAAAATCCACGTTCCGCCAGATATACCTATATTGTAAATGTAATAGGGGATGAGCATATTACCATCTTCTTTGTACAGTGCCAGGACCGGACATAAAACTGTTTTTTTGTTGGATAAACAAATAACTCACTGACTCTTGGATCGAACCTAGGAACAGATTTCAAAGCGACTCAATAAAATCCCCGTTATTAAAGTCACATAAAAAATATATCTTCATCATCACATCAACCATAACGTTCACCGTTGACGAAGGTCTCCCCCATATTTTTAGATTTGACATAATCTCCACGCTTGGCAGTGGTCTTGGGGATCGCAGTAAAAGTTGTCAGTTCTTCAGAAGGTGCTGCTTCCCGCCTTCAGGTATTTTTCCCTAAGTCGCCTCTTACGACACCCACGGGAAGAAATGGGGAGGGGACGTTCTGACGCGGCACCCCATGGGCTTATATATAATGATTTAATATGTGAAAAACACTAGAAACTAATACGGAATGATTTTGAAATTAAAATTATAATTTATGCGCAAATCGATAATTTTTAATTTAGCTGTTCACTCGACGTCTTATCGATATTTCGATCAGCTACAAGGTCTTCCACAGCCGAGGCGAGATCCGTCAGAAAAATAATCGATATTGCAATCATAATGTTATATAAAGTGAATAAATTTATTGATCAGTTCGATTCAATGTGATATAAATAGTCCATCCCGAATCAAATTGACTACGCACTTTGTCGATACACGTTCGCGAGTGTTTATATAAATTTAGATTATATGTACTTACCGGTTATTGATAATATAAGACACGTGAACTTGTTTTTAAATACTATGGCCGTCCAATATTATATGAATTTGGCGTTTGCATGGTATATTGAAACTACTTAATAGCTATCCATAGTTACGAAGCAATGATTCCAGAACAAATGTCTCCAAATCTCTCATAGGGTGAGGCTTGCATCCAACCTCAATCATCCAATCCAACATTTAAAACTGACACTAATGTATCCCTACGTGGGCTCAACCTTCACCTTATGGTGGTAGCTAGCCAAATGGGCATTTTGTGAATGCAAAACTGGCTAGCTACCAAGTTTAAGTAGAAAATCTTTGACCAACCACCTAACGGATCTTCCACTAACTGTCCATTAGAGCCAGTAATTCTAAGTTAACCAAGTCTCTTAAGACTTTCGACCAAATCATCACTTATCATTCAGCGAGATGGCAGTACAAAGGCTAAACCTATCAGTTATAAAAATTATAATATTTAGATAATAAAGGATTTTGAAGTCAGATATAGAAGAACGGAACTATAGTAAACATGTTGATGTAGACGAAGATGGAAATAAATAAAATAACCTGATGACGCAACCTAAAAGCAGGTGAATCCCATTAACTCAGATAAATAGTTTCTAAATACAAATGCTCAAAGATACTGATAACTGTAGCAACTGCGTATTTACACCAGCTATTCTCGATGACGGAAGACAAGGCAAATAACATCATTACCGTGTGTTTGCGATGCGAGCGACATTCATTCATAACAATTGTACTTGCGTGATGTGCTCAATGTCGCGCAAAGTACGAACACGGGCGGATTTCAATTGTTCACGTCCAAGTACGATTACCTACTTCACATTTAAACCTGTTGTTGTTATTTCCAATATTAACTTGCCTATATGTGAGTTTATCTTACAACCTCCGCGCATTTTACACTATTTAGGTATAGTGACCGAGTAGGTTTTTATTATTATTGGATAAGGCGAGAGTAGGAGACGGTCAGCCTGGTGTAAAACAAAAACCTCAAGCTATAGTCGAATTACTTAATTTATCGAATTCATAGACAACCTTTTCATAACGCTCTTTGTTGTAACACTGCGCAAACAACTTCGGAGGAAGTAACCTTGTCCAAATGTTGCGATCATAAAAAGGAAAGAACCAAGAGTATCAAATTTGTGGCTTTTGATGATGTCTTGTGTAGAAGGTCAAATAGCGCTTCAGAGTATTCCCCGATGATCAAGCGATAGTGCACCCATAAAAAGCACATTTATCGACCGCTATGTGGGTCTAGTTTATTGCTGAACCTGGTATCGTCAACGATTCTCATAGCTCGTTGCTGTAGAGAAGACAAGGTGCTTCGACTGGCATTCTGTTGCTCCACTCTAGAGGTGGGAATAATCCACGTGACGACTGTGTATGGTGAAGCACAAGCCACTGAACCGGCGTTAAACCCTTCGCTTCGTTATGCACCTTGAGCTTCTTTGAAACAAGTTTTAGTTAGATTTCGAAGTGACTCTGAAATTTAACCTGATTAGAAATGTTGACACAAGGGTTTCCAAACTTTTAGACATTTCCAAGGTATATAAATACCCTAATCATCTGAATGGCGACTTAAAAGTATATTTTGCGAATATAGCCTAAAATAGTGTGGTGAAGTTGAATTTCACGAGGTTCATATCAGCCCACTCCGAAATTTTCTCGGGAGAATTCTCAATATCAAACTACTAACTACTTCCACGAGCTTACCCCTTCTAGACCTGCTACACGGTTTGTGTCTAAACCTCAATAGCTTGATGATCAGAGGTTCGTCAAACTAAGCTAAAAATTATGATGTTTTCTTTTTTTAAATATGCAGCAATATATTTGGTTCAGCTATTTTATAATAATCTCGAAGCACAAGACGACAAACCCACACCACAAACTTTGCTGCCTTAAACTCAAAAAGCATAAGTTAAAAAAAGACAAATGCTTACTAGGTTTGAAACCTAGTGTACTCCTAGTAAACGTGTTGATTCAACAGGAAAACTGCTAAAGACGATATTATAATGATGGAAATGAATGTCAGGAAAACCTGGTGCAGTTTTTTTTTAATGTTATTGTGACGTAACAAGCTCGAGGCCCACCTGATGTTAAGCGGACTAACCTCTGCCTATAACAGATTCATTTCATCACAAGTCACGAATTCCACTGCGCCCGTCACCTTGAGACATAGTTATTAAGTCTCAGGTGCCTGTAATTTTACTGGCTCTCAAGGACTGCTGCCGGAACACATCGTTAGGTTAGGTGCTTGGCGACAGATTTTTCTACTTGAGGGTGGTTGCTAGCCAGGCGGGCATTTGCAAAATGCCCTTCCGCCATGCGGTGAAGCTCAAGCTCGCGGCGGGATTCGAACCATGGACTTGCTGCGCGGCAGTCCATAGCCAATGCCACTGAGCCATTACTACATGCTGGCGGTAGCTCAGTATAACGGGTCATCTATTTCCCTCCAATATGGTTGAAGAAGGCGTTGGCTGTTATACAAATCAATTTGTGGAGACTGGCTCAGACCCCAGACATCGCTCTTTATCGGTGTGCCAAGATTGTCAATTATTTTACTTTTCTTCAAATTAGCACCTACAGCGTGCTTTTAGATTGTTCTAAATTGTATATAATAATTAAAATAAGCTTCAGACTAACGACGTCCACAGTTAAATTAAAAATAAAATTAAAATATTTTTTTATTTAACGTTTTTACGCAACTGGTATAATGTAAGTATAAGGTGTCAACTTTGAATAACCTACACATTTATGTTTTGTACATGAATATGCTTTAACTCGAATAATATGCTATGGTTCTGGTAGTCTTGCTGTATATATTATGTACCCCGTAATATTAGGCATTGCTTTACCCCCTTAGCGCATAATTGAGCATATTACACGAACAGATCTCATCGGTTATTGAGTAATTCGTTTATATTACGGATTATGTATATGATACTCTATCAATACAATCCTTTAAACCATTGTTTTCAAGCATCAACTTGAACTTTTAAGATTCGACTCGTCATTGAAACATCAAACAAGTCACTATAAACTGAAATAAAGTGCAGGTCATTTAGCACATCAAAACAATTCAAGTAGGAGTAACAAACACTTTATCGGTACCAAAAACAGAAAAATGGATACTCCTTCATATATATGTCTCATTTACAATAAGGTTGGTAAATTTGTGGAATACTTTTAAAACATGAATGGAATCAGTTTTGGCTAAGTGTCATCCAAACATCGAACGTGTTCAAAATGTCAACAGTCTTCGGAATCAAATGCTGAAAAATGATAATTCCATTCATGTACAACGTGGGTTTCATTACAATGGTGTAGGTTGATAAGTTGTAGAAACATAGTAATGTCACAGATGCAAATGCCTTTATATACCACGTCCGGTAACGCTCGAACTCGAGAATTATATGATACTATAATTTTGAGACCAAATTCACTGTAATAGTAAAGTGCTATGTTTCTGTCATTGCGGCATTGTTTACCTTATTTCACATTGCTAGCTTTTATAAACTTTTTTTTATGGCATTGTGAAGGAACACGCACGAGGCTCACTTGATGATAATTGGAAACCTCTACCTTTACCAAATACTTTGCATCGCGTTTATCAAATGCAGTTCCCATCACCCTGAGCCATACAGTTTTTAAGTATCATGTGTCTATAATTTCATAATTATATACTGGCTCTCAAGGACTGCTACCGGAACGCACTGTTAGGTGCTTCAGAACAGATTTTCTACTTGAGGAGGTGGTAGCTAGCCAGGTGAGCATTCGCAAAATGCCCTTCCACGATGCGGTGAAGCTAAAGCCGGCGGTGGGGAACCATGGACCTGCGGCATGGCAAGGTTGACTATCACTGCTCCAAAAAACTAAATCCTAAATCCAACTAATATATAAACTTAAGTTTTATAAATGTTTTTCACAATTAATACTTATGAGAAATAAATGTATCTTGAGCCTTGTGCCGTCTTTTTTCAGAATTATGAGGTACAAACAGAACTGCACAATCAAACTGTAATATTCACCAATTCGATATTTGCAGCATTATCTCTAGAGAGTAAACAGAGATAGCAACCATGGCTTTGAGTGAACACGATAACGAGACCATCTAATGACATAGGACTACATATCTAGAGTAAGATAGTTTCTTATTCCACTTTTGATGCATCTGAAGGCATTACAAGCGGGATCGACGGCAGTGGCGCGTAAGTCTACACCGCTACTCGTCTGCACTATGCAAATGGAGATAATATGCGTACTAGCTAAGTGACCGGGTTGCAGTACGTACTCACACAACGAGGTTAAAACCCAACCAAGTTGCGTATGAAAGCTTGTTAAACACTCTTGTCATGGTATAACCTACATCTAAAGCTGGTGGGGTTATAACAGAAATCGCTTCGAGCCGGGCGCATGTGCACAGACCGAATGGGGTTACCTCACCCACATTCCTGCCTTCCGGAATTTCACTCACGTTGACAGTCGCAATGTAGTGATACAATTACGGATTTGCCAATTCGGAAACGTTAAGCTATTTTACGAGTTTAACGATCAATGGAATGCAAAGAAATAACCTTTAACAAACGGTTCCCAATTAGCACAAGGTATCTGCAACAGGGATTAACAATTAGTGGACGAATCTGGACCAGATCAAGCTGAAAGTATTCACTCAATAAATTAAGCACAAACGAGAATAACTCGTAGGGTCAAGACCTCCTAAGGATGCTTCGTGTAGAAGCGCAACGCGTCGAAAATTCTTCCGGTTTGGCTGCGTGGCGTTTGTGACGTCACGTCATAGCTTAACAGGAAAATTAGGCGGAATTGTCACTAGATATATTTTTGTATTTTTTAAGTGATTAATTTGATGTTTTCATAAAATATTTAATAAAATATTTGTTATTTTTAAATATGGATTTTCGCAAAGTAACGCCTGAATCTATTTATTAAATTAAACACAGGTGATCCCACCAATGACTTTGTTCGTGTAGAATTTGGCCATAACATGCTCCCCGGGAATTAGTAATAATTAGAATTGATATATAGAGAGAAATGTTTGAATGTTGCTATATTAGTAAATGTATATTTTTTATTTTATTGTAACGGAACTAGCCCAAGGTTCACATGATGTTAAGTGGCCTAACCTCTGCCTATAACAGATGCATTTCGTCTACGACGAACTGCACTGTTCCCGTCATACTGAGACGTACAGTAGTTAGGTTTCATGTGCCTGCAATTTTACTGGCTCTCAAGGATTGCTGCCGGAACACACTCTTAGGTGCTTGGTGATTTTCTACTTAAGTGTGGTCGCTACCCAGGTGGGCATTAGCAAAATGCCCTTCCACCATGCGGTGAAACTCAAGCCCGCGGCGGGATTCGAACCATGGACCTGCTGCACGGCAGTCCATAGCCAATTCCACTGAGACATCACTACTTCAATTCTCCTATCACTCTGAGATTCATATGGTGTTTCAATATAAAATCATAGAGCTCCGTCAATAAGCACACATATATGTAGAGATGGTAAAATTCATTAAAATGAATGAAACATTTTGGTTTTAACATCAAAGTTAAAATTCCAGTTTTACAATATAGCCATCACAGATAAAATATTAATAAATAAAAACATGCCTGTTTCAGACTTCAACAATTATCGTAAAGATACGAATATATCAAAACATCCTGGTGTGTCTTCAACTAAATACTATGATATCTGGGCTACTCTTGAAAGGTTGATAAGCGCAGATACATATCTTATTGGTTGATGATATATGAAAGTAAGATTAAAGGTATAGAGCCACCTTATTTCTAAATATGATTACAAGCACTATCGCGTGCTAAGCGAAAATCATATTTTACAAATTATTGGAGCACAAAATTTTATGCCTTTGGCGGGAATCGAACCCGCGTCCTCCGATTTCGCACCGGATGCCTAAACCACTCAGCCACCTGGACACGCTATTTCTAGTCGAAATTGCTCTAATTGTATTACATTAACCGTCATAGGGGACGGTGCGCGGCCATCAACTACACTAATAGACTTCATCTGATCGAAAGAAGTTCTTTTTCACACCGAGACCATCTTATTTTGCAATGAAATACTCACTAGGAATATAGCTACAGCTAAGTTCTCATCTTTGCCACTCAGCAATAGCTTTTAATATAGTAATTTACAGAAATAAGCATGGTAACATTCTCCTCAGTGTAACAAATATAATGTTTTTACTTTACCATCTAATCGCCCGCAGGTTGTATGAAAGAATTTAAAGTTTTTTGTACAATAAGATGTAGATATTTAAGTGTCGGTTTTAGCTGGTTGAGACAAAGAATTGGCAATTATTCCACCTGCCCCGTACACCTGGACCGGCTGCTCTTTTTATTTATTTCAACCCAGTTGATATTTTTATTGTTCACCTTCGTCGGTGACTGCGCAAATGAAACGCGGTGCGAGTGTACGTATGCACCTTTTATATGAATTGTCAAGTGAATTAAAGTCTGATCTTTTATCTGGTGATAAGATTAAAATTGCATCGGTGTAGAACGAGGGCGTCTGCGAAATGTTAATGGCAAACGTTACGATTTCGACCTCATTTAGTGTTCTCAATTTATTTACAAGTTAAATAGGTATGATCGTAGCAAATCTCAAGGTATTAAAATAATTTGATTTGCATAAAAAAAATATTCAATATTTCGTTAGAACGTAATAACGGGAAGTATGAAATATGTGATATAAGTAAAGGCAGCAGAAGAAGTACCTATAAGAGTTATGAGACTTTTGAGTCATTGTCACGTCGACTCAGTCAGTCGGAGCATACCCTGGCTATAAGGGTGGATGACGCGGGGTCCAATCCCGCACATGACTATTTTTCCCCTCGTAAATTTTTAATTTTGCTCAGTTGAATGTTATAATCATTACTGGTGTAGTTAAATCAGGCCATATCTCTTTTACTAAGTAACGTCTTAAATATGACATATTTTGTCTCCTTAAGTTGTTGTTATAAAATATTTAAACTTTATACAGAACGATAGAAATCGATAAAAAATTTATTCTCAGTAAATTCGGCAACTTATTTTCACCATTCCGGTTCCACAGTAGGTAGAGCTACTGGGAATCGATCACTGGCTCTCTCATACTCGCAAAAAATATAGCTTTTTGCTTCTTAAACTTCAAACCAACCGAATTGAAAACAACATACGATTATAACCCGTTGATGCGAGGCTATGTAATTTAGTGTAAGTAATATATTTAACCCTTAAAGGCCGAGTTGATAGCTTTATGAAAATAATGTAGGGATAATGAGACTGTGCGAGCAGATTGATGAGAGACACATCAATTTTTTTGTAGATATGGCATAAATCATTTTTTTTTTATACAATGTTTTTATTTTAGTTATAGTTTGTACACAATGAATTACGGATTGTTACTATACAAACATGCAAAGTTTGTATAGTAACAACATTATTCTAAATGAACCAAAGAAGCGATTTTACAAGTAAAGAAGGAAAACCCTAAAGCGCTGCCAAACATGAACTCATGCTCTAGTAAATATTCAAAAACAAATTCTAAAACCTCCAAATAAAGCACATCATCAATAAAATCTCGTCCAAAATTGTCCGTATAATAACAAATTGTATAAAAAAATTGGGCGAAGAGACGCGGACACGATGCGTCGACACGGTTCGTCGACCCCGTCGATATTTCTCGAAATTCACTGAGGAATCCGCGCTCTTTTCGCTTTTTAATTGTAAGTAACCAGCAACCCAACGACAAGGTGATATGTTTCCAGAGAAAATGTATGGCCGCGATGCCCTCATACCGAAATTACTGTAACGGAACACAAGAATTAAGATTTACAAAGAACCGCGCCATGGATTAAAAATATATGCGCTTGTTTGATTTTGTGTCGGATTACAGTTACCACTGAAAATCTTGGAGACTTCCATTGAAAAGTATCATTGGGAAATATATAGAGCCATATGAGCAGTAGAACACTGCGGAAGTCTACGTAAAACACTACAACTTACAGCTATTATCTCCCAAAACAGTAAACGTCAGGTGTAGTTATATAGTGTAGTATAAAAAAATCTTATATGCCAAACAGCAATGAGTATTTACTTACTTAGAAGTGCTACCTATTTAGATAAAAAAACATAATTATGACTCCTTTTTTGTAGGATAAGGTAAGAAGATGATCTTGAGTAACTTTTGCGAAATTCGATATTAATAATTCAATGTTGTTATTTATATTTTTTCTATTTCAGACATAGGTACCTATTTCAGAATGGTACAAAATATTATTCTTCTTCAATGTTGTTTAGTATCACAATTACTCGCCTGTTATCAAAATGTAAATACACAATAAGAAAACGTTGACTCGCTGTCTTTGGCCTCTTGACCGACAACGTGAACGTAT
Source organism: Plagodis pulveraria (assembly GCA_963890685.1). Classification (NCBI taxonomy): domain Eukaryota; kingdom Metazoa; phylum Arthropoda; class Insecta; order Lepidoptera; family Geometridae; genus Plagodis; species Plagodis pulveraria. The sequence continues at coordinate 16,719,445 of OY982959.1, forward strand.
CCAACGCAGTTTCCACTCACACATTTAAAAAAACAATAATAGATATACACAAAGTGTTTGTAATAACCTTAACAGCAATACGGAAGTTTGATTTTCACGCCACTACCTGAACAATGGCTCACACGATGCAAGCCATACATACGAACATAATACGTATATTTCTTGACTTGTACGCTCGCCTCGAATTTGATTACCTTTCTATTTCATGTGAATTTTTTATTGTTCTGCGGAATTCATCTTCAAGATAAATGAGACCACGTATGGTATTTAGAATACCTGGCATAACGCCCGAAACTATTTTAAATAGATCAGGAGTAGGTAGATTAATTATTATGACACATGACTTTGTTTTATTTACGCATTTAAATAAAGTGATTTCCATCATGTTGTCAACGGCGACCGCAATTAGTGAAGGTGGATTTTAACTAGAATTGAATCTAGAGCGTTAGTAAGATTATAAATGTAGCGTAACGAAATTACAATCAAATTCTTTGCTTTTATTCAGTGATTTTATACTTTATTATTCTGTTTCAACGATGTTTGTTAATCAGCAGGCTAATTTCGGTACGCCTTGTTAAGTCGATTAGAATTCTAACTCTAACTTCTAACGAGAAATAGAGACCCAAATAGTAAAACGATATCCGCCTGTCCGCAATACCGTCTATATATATTGTATTGGAAGTATGTCAGTTACAACTTTAACTGTGTATTATAATAATAACAAATATTTTAGAAGTATTTTAAGAAAACATCAAATTAATACTTTAATAAAACACTTAATTTTTTTTTAATAAAAATATATATCTAATGACAGCTCCGCCTAAAAATACTTTTAAAATATTTGTTATTATTAAATATGGATTTCCGCAAAATAACGCTCTGAATCTATTAATTGAATATCATATGTCATTACGACGGAATGCGTAACAAATAATAATAAAATCAAACAAGATTTTTTCCAACCTTTTTTGAATACCAAACTGCTGTATTATAATACTCGTAAGGTCATTAATAGAGCGTCAAACTGGGTATTATTAATTTATTTAGGAACCAACTCGAATAACAACCAATGTCAAAATGTGGCAAAAAATCATTGTATAATTGTACGAAACATTCAAGGCACAGTTGATATATTTTAGCTCAATATGTGTACTACAGGATGGGAAACCGATTTACACTTGGCTGTTTTTTGTCCAATTTATTCCAGTTTACCTTTCCACTTCCTTATTTTCAATCTCATTGTAACTTTAGATCGTGTGTTCGATGGTTCTATTTCCTCCAGTTACCTATAGCTTCACAGCTTGAATGCAGTGTTGGTCATTTTTCATAACTATCACAACTAATCAAAAAATCTCAAAAGCAGCGGTGTATGACGAACGCTATTATTGAAAGCTATGTCATTGTTTCTGCCAAAAAAGAATGTTAAGCTAGACATCAACTCGGGCGTCCCGAGCTCTCCTTAAAAAAGACCACATAATGTGGTTGAAACTATAGTTGGAGCTATCTGACTTATCCACTTGAGTTATCCCGTATTATTTACTAAAATGAACCAAAATAAACAAAAAAAATAAGTTCCGATCGGTGAAGACTAAGTTAGACTCCATACATTTTAAATCTTCTTTTTGTACCTTGAAATTCGTTATAAAATGTGTTATCTTTCCCAACAAATAAACGCAACCAAATGTAATTCTCTATGCCAAGAACTCTGTAAAAACAAAAATTAATCAAAGCCAAAATTAGCTTCATTTACCACATGTAAACGACAGTGCTCTATATCGGTAACTCTAGGAAGTAGACGTAGAAAAACTTTATTTATAAATACAGAAGGTACGACCCTAAGTTACGGCACTCGATGATGTTTAGTAGATTATAATTAGCCTCTCGGCTTTACTGTTAGGCTTGGTGCAAGTCAGGAGCGTACTGTCTACAATGTCTACATTAATGGGATGTTTTTGTTGTAAAGAAGTAGCATAAAATTAGTAGTATACTATGCTATTGTTTATGCATAAACACACGGCAAAAAATACTCCTAATTTATTTTGCTGTGTTTTTAACTTCTTTTCATTGGTACGAAATTTTAAACGGAATATAATAGCAATATTAGTGTTCGTTGCCAAACCTTTTGGTGTATTATTATATAATAACAGTTACTAGTAGGAAACAAGCCAAGATTTAATGACGAAGAGAAGAGGGTTGCTTACCTTGCGATAGATGACATACAGTCGCAGTTCAACGTGTAGTGAGAGAAGTAGCATATATGTAGTATACTATGCTATTGTTTATTCTAAACACACGGCAAAAAATATTCCTAACATATTTTGCTGTGTTTTTAACTTCTTTTCTGTGGTTGGTCCAAAATTTGAAACAGAAGCTAATGGTGATATTAGTGTTAGTTGCCAATAATTTTAGTGTATTATTGTATAACAGTTACTAGTAGGAAACACGCCAAGATTTGATGACGAGGAGAAGAGGGTTCCTTGCCTTGTGATAGGTGACATACAGTCCTAGTACAACGTATGATAAATATCTGATTTTACGAATTTCAACATGGTTTTCTAAGTGTCATTGAACTGAGGAAGTGTCAAGGAAAAGTTACAAAAGTACTGCCACAATTTAGAACCAGCTGCCTGGTGAAGTATTTCCGAACAGATACGACTTAGGGGGCTTCAAGAAGAGAGCATATTCCTTACTCAAAGGCCGTCAACGCATTTTCGAGACCTCTGGTGTTGCAGATGTTCATGGGCGACGGTGATCACTAAACACCAGGTTAGCCGCCTGCTCATTTTCCGTAATAGAAGAATCCGTCCATAGTTCCGATCCATATAGTCCGTCCATAAAGAAATGGTATAACGGAATTATTTCGTTTTTTTTGTGCTCTCAGTAACATCTGATTTGGAACTCGTTTATCTCATTATACCAACCATAGTTCGCATAGTCGTATATAGCAATTTTTTAACAAAAGATTTGTTGTATTATGTTCAGAATCTCGTTAGTAAAAACCATATAGTAAATCTATTAAAGAAGTATATTATGTCATAAATCGATATTCAAATGAAGTGCAAACAACACGAAATGGACACCAAGTTAGTTACATTAGTAGATAAAATGCAAAGGCGACGTTGAGTCAAAATTCGAAATATAGGCATAACGTAAACGATGTGTGGGCTTGAATACATTTACAAGTTTTGGTGGTTTATCGATCTATCGATTTTTCGCCGACAGTTGACGTCATGAAGAGACGGACGTTAGGAAATATATGCATGCTTAAACTTGCTAATCATTAGATGACACGTGCGTGTTTTCGGTTAGAAGTCATCCTTTTGAGCTTTTTTTCATCTTTTAAGGTAAAATATGCAAGTATTTTTCATAAATAAATTTGATGTTAGTGCCTTAAAAAAATTTCAGAAAAACGGAACCCAATTCCTACACTGATTCGTTCCCAATTACTTCTGTTCCGTCGGTACCGCATATATATTTTTTTTGATACGGACAGCTTACTAGATCTTTCTCTTTCCTACCTTTTTTATCATCGACATTAGCAAATACTATTAAATCATCCAGGTACAAAATACATTTTCCGAATAATTGACTTTAACTTAAAAACTACTCAACCGATTTAGATGAAATTTATATGGTCCCTCAGAGGTAGAATCTATTCAACAAAAAAAACATACAATCGAATTGAGAACCTCCTCTTTTTTGGAAGTCGGTCAATAATATGACATTTTCAATATTCAGCACAGAAATAAACTGTGAAGACTGAAATAGATTAGGGCGATTTAAACGAGGATAGTTACCATTTCCCTAAGATTATTAGCATTTTAATAGGTTAACGTAAAATAAAACCTTTGAATTTAGAAAGTATTGTAACAAAAACATAGCCAAAGTTGAAAACCAGACCTATATGTCAGGATATAAAACTTGATTTCAAATATTAATCCTATTACTTATGTTTGTGTATTTTTATAATCTATGTATACTTTACTTTCGATTCTTTATTTCCTAATTGATTGATATTGGTTTAGTTCCAAAGGAACGCTTGAGAGCAAGAGTCAACATGCCTTGTATAATTCAGTCACTGTTTTACATTGTCGTTGCCACGCGCCGACAGCGACGCAGCCGCGGCTCGAAATCGCAGATGTGCTCCGACGCACGAGCCCCTTCATACCAGCCTCTGCCCTGCCACCTTCGCCATACCACAGATTAATTAGCACTCAGTATTCTCGTCGTCACACATGTATGTCACAGTTAACTTCATAGCTTCTACTTACGCGCAAGATTTGCTTCATTTACCCTTCTACTGAGTCACCAATTTACTTGTAACTACTCTTTGGCAAACCAAACTCCTAATCCCTTCCGTCCGTTCCTTCCGTCCTGGAGTCTATATTAATCTATCATTAATTTTTTTTATGTTTGTTACCTCATAATTTTTAACAGGGTGAACCGATTTTGATGTATCTTTTTTATTTGAAAGCTGATGCTTCCCGTGCGGTCCCATTTAAATTTCATCAATATCAGTCCAGCCGTTTTGGGTTTTCCTATCTTGATGTTATCGTCATTGACAGTGAATGACAATCGGTCCCGTAAGGGTCACTAAAAAGGGTGAAAATAAAATGTTTTTCAAAAAAGGAACCTACTTCAAAACTCCAAAAATGTTTAACATTTAATTATTTTTTGCGGTGTATTCAGTCATCTACAATAATATTTATGTATAAATTCACAGCATGAAATTTCATTCATATGTACATTTACAATAATAAATATTAATTTCTTATTGGCAAAAATGTTTGCATTAATAAATAGTCACAAGAAGATTTAGAAAGTATGTGTCACACATTTTAACAGCATTCTAGGATAATGAACTAGTTGTACTTATGTATTATGATTTATACATATTGTATTTCAAAATGAAGTGTACACAGTCATAGAAGCAGCATCTTAGAAAATTCAATATTTTTTCAATAAAAAGTTTCCATAGTATATTTGCATTAAGATGTATAAGAACTGCATCTTTCGTATTCGCCTAACCCCACAGTATTTCTCATGGTGTGATCGTTGTGATTTCCTGCACAGAAGAGGTCTTTCATGAATGTCCTCTACTTTTATGGCATAAAACACCATGTTGACTATAGGGTGCCAGGCTCATATCGTACCACCCCAAAATCTTACTGTGGGAATCTTTAGAGGCGACTAAAGGAAAAATATCAGAAGGGCAGCAGCGCCTTCTGAGGAAATGCTATCTTGCAACGCAATCCCCAAGCCGTCTGCCATGCGTGGGGATTTTGGGAAATTCGTAAGAAAATCCAAGCAAGGAAAGCAATGAAAAAAATCACTTTAAAACAAAACGCATCTACATCTATCTCTATCTCAGTAATAACTTAAAAATATATTCTTTTAGTAGGCTCATAAATTATACGTTAAAATGTATGTTATTATTTCCGCAAAGCAGCATTTAAACAATGTAGTTTTAGTTACTCGCCACAAAGAGCAGTAGGATATCGTATAACAAACACGACTCATGTATTCAAACCTAAAGACCCTTATTCGCAGCACGAGTAATTTCTGATAAATCTTCTAACATCACTAAGTAGTTGTAAATCGTAAACAAGTGTTCTGAACTTGTTTACGATTAAGAAGAAATCCGGACTAAAATATAATTTTTTACGTTTTAAAATCCAATTACTATAGGAATAAATCCTAAAAGTTACGTAGGATTCACAGTACGGGTGCTAGGCCAATCGCAAATTAAGAGGCTGAAATCACAGGTGCCGAGGCCTTGCAACCCAAGGAATCCTCTACGATATCATCAATACTCCCTTCCACCGCTCGAGCCTCCTCTCCTACTAAATTTCCTAAGATCATACTAATGCCGCCTTGGATACACGTTCTAGAATGGAATTAGAAGAACGATTGTTCTAGACAGGTCAAGGGCTATTAGTAGGTCATAAAGGAATTTTGCTGGTATACCCCTTGCTCCGATTTTACAGCATATAAATGAACTACATAACCGTTTTTGAAACGATAAAAGCTTGTAATTATCGAGCCAAGTCACACAATTTCACGAGAATTGAGGAATGCGACCTGTAGAAGAGTACAGCTGGACTTACGCCGGACAGACGAACGAAAGCATTTATGGTCAAGCTGAAACGGAGATGCTTTGCTCGCGCTTCGCATCCGTTCGGCGAATTAGCTTTAACCTAACCTTTCATGATTAACAATTACATATCGGTGTGTAATTTATAACAATATAAATTTGTTGTTATCTTGTGAATAAATTCACAGCCGATTCTCATCGGTTAACTTCCAGAATGCTAGGCACATGCTGCATCAAGAGTTTAGCTCTGCAATAAAAGACCAAACTAATAAACGCGTGTTAAAAACTGAACGCAAAATAGATTCTATAAAAAGTGGAAGTACTTGCGTTCAAAAACGCGGCTCGACGTGAGTCAGTCACGAGAAATAATAGGGAATAGCTACTATATTTAGTAGATTAGTAGTACTATGAATAGACGCGGTTAAGATACGTAGCTGTGTAAATCAACGCCCGACTAATGTATTACAGGATAGGACTATACTTCAGCGTCATGAATTAGCTGGGATTGAGACACGCACACCGACACACTAGAAATATCACTTCGAAATGGGACTATAACATCGGCTTTCGTCACCAACTAGGGAAAAATTTGTAAAAGAAAATGGAAGAAGATACGATACTATGACTCCCAATATATGCAGACGTTTTGTAAATCCATTTTTGTTTGTGCTTGATGGGTTAGCCTTTGTCCAATATCTCACCTGAAGTGATGATGTGGTCGAAGATGTTGTTCAGGCTAACCTGGAATTACTGTCTTTCAAGGACAGCTGCCGGAACACATCGTTAGGTTTTGTTAGGTCAAGTAGAAAATCTGTCGTCTCCAATCCATGCATGGCGACAGATTTTCTAGGTAGGTAGCTAGCCAGGCGGGCATTCGCAAAATGCCATACCACCATGCTATAACAACTGCCATCCTAAGACAGTAATCGGAACCGACGGCTAAACTTGCCCTCAGTATTACGCTCAGTAGTAATGTCATTAGCGCTCAAAATTTTATACTATATTTTTTCAGGATCAGCCACTTTCCAGATTTAACCAGTTATCTTGATTGTTACAACACTGCGTATAGTTTAACAAACGTGATGAAAGGTGTCTGAGGCGTGAAACTAAAACAACTAAAACCCCTACTAATTTTATTATTCTTTTAAGCGGTCAGGTTAACAAAATGCGCTGGAAATCATCGTGCGGAACATTGTTACCTGACCCGGAAACCGGCCCTTGATAAAGTTGTGTTTTTTGGGCTGATAACCTTCTGCTTAGTGGCTTTGTAATGTTTACCTACCTTAAATTTTAATACTGGAAGTAAAATATCTTTTGAATTTTTTGTAATTATGTATGTCACGTAATGGGAGTCCGACATCTATTGGTATGTACCGCTTCTGTTATAGATTTTGTGGTGAACTTTCTATATTAAAGAACTGAGTCTATTTCACATATCGTCGGCTCACTGTGAAAACTACTTAATCCATTGTCGTTTTGAGTATATCGCATTTTTAAGATAAGATCAGTTACTTTATGAAAACTTATGAGCACCGAAATTACTTATACAAAATCATGCAATATTTATCGGGTTTTAAGAATTCCTTATTATGTTATATCTCGTTGAAGTAAAAACTCTATAAAATTGACTTTATATCCTGAAGGGTTGCAGTTAATTAGTTTTACCTGTAATTAGAAATTGTACCATCACTTCTGTTTACCTTTTTTGTTTGACCTTAGAAAGCTGATTTTAGCATTCAGACATATATTAAATGACTATGAAGCAAAATCTGAATAGAAACTTAAAACATCTTTCGCGACATTTACTTAAAAAAATCCTATTTTGTTAAGTTTAACTGAAACCAGAAGATTTTTTTCGCAATTATAGCATAAAATCACAATAACTGACAAAAAAATATTTTCGAAAAATTATATAGAAGTTTATTTTCAATTCAATTCGGCCAAAAAGTGCAGATAATTGTTTTTTCCAGTGAGGCAAGGATATACTTACATGTTTTAATCGTCAGTATATTCTTTCAAACTCTTCAACTAAAGACACATCAGTAAAATAATTATTGTGATGAAACCGTGTGTTATACCGTAGAATAAATTTACATTATAGGTACATTTTGTAGTTCTTTTGAATTAATTGTAAATTCACAAATTAGCACATATTATAATTATGTATTATATGAACTTTTTGTGTAAATACAATAGATAAGTCACTTAATTAAACGGGCTGCTTTAAAAATATTAAACTGTATGTTATGTTAATTAAACAGTAATGTTAATTATATCAACAAAATACTTATAAGTATCTTCGTACGAGTGTGTTTTGTTTACATTTTATCGTTCGTACAAATCTCAGAGTTGGCTGACCAAAGAGCAGTTGATAACTTATTAAAGTATAGTAATTAAACAACTTTAAACGGTTTAAATCGCGTATATTTATCATTATTTTTGTCCCAACGTTTCAAACACTTTGCAGTGATCGTGGTCACGGGGTGACTGGTTATTAGCGTAGAAGGAAACACCCTCAACTCGTAACTTGTATCACAAAAATCATTTTACTGTACATTTAAACATTGTCCACTGTCATTTAAGTCCAAGGCTTTTATTTTTTTATTTATTCTTGATAGTTTGCCTTTGACCACTATCTCACCTGCTAAGTGTGGTCGAAGATGTTGTTCAGGTTAACCTAGAAGTACTGGCTCTCAAGGACAGCTGCCGAAACACACCGTTAGCTGCTTGGCGGCAGATTTTCTACTTGAGGGTGGTAGCTAGCCAGGCGGGCATTCGCCAAATGCCCTACCACCATGCTATAACGACTGCCATCCTAAGACGATAACCGGGACCGACGGCTTAACGTGCCCTCCGAAGCACGGAAACGCTCAGTAGTAATGGCACTAGCGGTTACCCATCCAACTCATGACCGCGCGCGACGTTGCTTAACTTTGATGATCGAGAACAGCTAAGTAAACTTCGCTACGAGCGCTTCAATAAATTACGTTACCTTACTTATTACCTTTATGACTCAAGTAGCCGCACATATCATTTAAGTAGGTAACTGTTGTATAATAATTCAACTTTTGACTATTATTTGCAGACTACAACAGGTTTAATACTAAACTAAAACCTAAATAAAAGTAAGTAAACAGTAATTATGAACGAAAAGTCTCGCTAGCAAAGGGCACGAGTTGATATGTCGACATATGGCCGACCCACCGCATTGCGGCGTTCCTACTATGTACACATACGTTATTATGTACCACTCTAGTCGCAACTAGCTTAATACATCCACTCGTAAACTGTGGAGGTTCAATTCTTACGGCTAGGTTTTGAGCCGAGTATAGAAAGAAGTATTTCAAAATATGAACATTGTATTAACAAGCTCCTGAATGAATTAATGACTACGAAATCTACGCCTGCGAAGTTCCCGCACACTTCTTGAAAAAAATTAAGATCTTTGGTAGTATTTCTGATATATCTTACGAACAAATGTTTGTTTTATGGGGTCGTGATGGTACAAGTACGAGACCCACCTGATGTTAAGCGGTACATCTGCCTATAACAGATGCTTTTCGTCACAACTGCACAGCGCCCGTCACCGACATACAGTTGCTAAGTCTCATATGCCTGTAATGTTACTGGCTCTCCAGAACTGCTGCCAGAACACACAGTTAGTTGCTTGGCAATAGATTTTCTACTTCAGAGTGGTAGCTAGCTAGGCCAGCATTCGCAAAATGCCCTTTTACCGTGCGGTGAAGAACAAACCGTGGACCTGCGGTGAAGCTCAAGCCGTGGGGATCAAACCGTGGACCTGAGGCAACGCAGTCCGTAGGTATAATCCCTCCGCTATTATTGCTTAAAATCTGTCTTAGATTCCGCTATCTTTTATTTCAATAGAAGTGTGTCTTAATATTGCAGTCTATCGAATTCGTAATATATTTTGTGACTACTTTTTTTTAAATTGTAGTTGATAGGCTAGCCTTTGACCACTATCTCAGCTGATGGTAAGTGCTGATGTGGTAGAAGATGTTGTTCAAGCTAACCTGGAATTACTGGCTCTCAAGAAATACATGTTTTTGGAGTCGTGCGATGTGTAGTTTTTCCATTAGTCACGTAAAATACGTTCAACGTGAAATATTTTTGAAATTATTTGCATAATGAATTATTTACCGTCGGCACAGAAGCCATAGTAGGTTAAGCGAAGCAGTGATAGCCCAGTGGCAACGGATATGATCTGCCGCGCAGAAGGTCCAAGATTCGAATCACACCGAGAACTATACGTTCCACCGCATGGTGGTAGGGCATTTTGCGAATGCACGTCTGCCTAGTTACAACCCTTAAATATAAAATCTAGCCTGTCTGGTCTGGCAGTGGTCCTTGAGAGCCAGTTATTATAGGTAAAGCTTGTTAACACTAATCAGCACTTATCAAGTGAGATTGTGATCAAAGGCTAACAGCAATTAAAGAAAAAAGTATACCAGTTTTGTATAACATGGAGGATAACTGGACTGATAACTAAATACGTATAAGGATAGGAATCTAAATATGAATATTTTAATAATTTTGTGTTACTATAATTGTTTATAAGTCATGCCTAATTGAAAAATCAGCCGTATTTTTCCTCAATTTAATTTTATTATTTCAAGGATAGGATTTTGTAGATCTTAATTTAATCTTTAAAAAACTGAAACAATGCAAACTAAAAAGATAATTATCATTTAGTACCGATGACCAAGCAAAAAATACAGCGTTCTAAAGTCGTCATGCTATACGAGTTAAAATAAAAACATCTAAACTAAAAGATGTTAAGGTATTAATACATATTTAGATTACTCTTAACTATTACCACATACTCGTGTAAATAGTGAGTTAATGTAGAAGACATAAATAAACTGGTAACATTATTACAATCGAATGTAAAAATAAAACCACGAGAACAATCGAACCTGCGATGTCTACCCGACCTCACTACGATAGCTCAATTGGTATAGCATGTCCCTGTCGGCAATAAGACTCTCTGGTTCGAATCACGCTCGTAATTTTTTTGCTTGTAATTTTGTAAGCTTAAACGGTTAGCAGTCGTGCAAAAATAATAATGTTACAATGGTACCATTATCTTCTTCCTTTATCCTATTCATCTGGAGTCGACACAATATGTCTTCTAAAACGACACATAGGACAGTACAACACATCATCACTTACCATTGGTGGGATAGTGGTCAAAGGCTTACCTAAAGTTTTGACTAAGTTTTCAACTTTACTAGTAATGAGCTCGTTGGTAGTGTATCAGTTACCTTTCAGGTAATGAGGGCATTATGATAGTATGACGACCTTTTGTACTCCAATATTCATCGACACCCACTGGATGAAAATGGTGTTTTAGTCGCATTTTTCCTAAGTTGCCTATACTATATTCAATAGTACAAATGTAACAGTCCTTATAGAGAAGAGAGAGAACTATGACAATTATAAATTGATAACGGTCTCATGTAGAGGCTAAATTTTTCACGGTATATGTATGAAACATTATGAAACAGGCTCAAGATTACAAAAAAAAAACTAGTAATTTAGAAAAAAGAAACAAAAAATTATAAAATGCAGGCACCTATTTGGCTCAACAAATAAGCATTGCAATTCAACGGGGGATTGTTGCCAGCATGCTGGGCACGCTGCCAACTGGTAGTGGGCTGGAGCATTTGGACTTCCTGTGAGCATGTAATGAAGCGTAGTAAAGTTTGCTTAGCTGTTCTTAACCGATCAGCAAAGTTAAGCAACGTCCGCCGCGGTCATGAGTTGGATGGGAGACCGTTAGTGACATTACTACAGAGCGCTTCCGTGCTTCGGAGGGCACGTTAAGCCGTCGGTCCCGGTTGTCGTCTTAGGATGGCAGTCGTAATAGCATGGTGGTAGGCCATTTTACGAATGCCCGCCTGTGGCTAGCTACCACCCTCAAGTAGAAAATCTGTCGCCAAGCAACTTGAGAGCCAGTAATTCTAGGTAAGCCTGAACAACATCTTCGACCAGATCATCACTTACTATCAGGTGAAATAGAGGTCAAAGGCTAACCTATCAAACATAAAAATAAAACAAAAAAATTTATTATAGGTTTTCTAAATGCTTTTATTGTAATAGCTGTAGTGTTGTATATAGTTCTTAGTATTTTGTTAATAAAGGCATACCGGCAGTATAAAAAAATTAAAAATAAAGCAACGTAAATGTAGTATTCCAATCATTGCAAAGCTACTGAGGATCACAAACCCGGTAACAGCCATGTCGCGTTTACAAACTATACCAGTGTTAGTTCATTCATTGAAAACACTACAGTAGAAGGCAGTCTTTCCGAATCTTCTTCAGAAAGATAGGCTTCTGCAGTTTTTAACGAGACGTTCGAAAACATTTGAAACAAGCGGGATGCGGTAGGTAACGTTAGCGACCGATTGAGGTGCTCATTCTCGACGGATGCGTACGATTATAATTAGGATTGTATTTCTGATTCCGACGAGCCTCAGTATGGCGGCACCGCTGAATTCCATCTGAGTCATTGTGCCGGTTCACTTGCCTTTATTTTAGAGAAACACTTGAAAGCGTGCATCATTGTTTCACCGATGTGACTGGTAATTAAAGTATTTGCACTGCGTTTTATACTTATTTTTGGCGTCAGTGTGATCTTTAGTTCTATCATTTATTTACATTACTCGGTTCAGAATACGTCTACGTTATCGTTGATAGTTAATCTTGCATAGATTTTTTTTTCTTTATAATATAGTTTGAAGCAGTGATGACTCAGTGGCTATGGACTGCCGCGCAGCAGGTCCATGGTTCGAATCCCGCCATGAGCTTGAGCTTCACCGCATGGTGAAAGGGCATTTTGCGATTGCCCGTCTGGCTAGCGACCACCCTCAAGTAGAAAATTACCAAGCACCTAACGGTGTGTTCTGGCAGCAGTCCTTGAGAGCCAGTGAAAATACAGGCACATGAGACTTAATAACTATGTCTCAAGGTGACGGGCGCAGTGCAATTCGTGACTTGAGACGAAATGCATCTGTTATAGGCAGAGGTTAGTCCTCTTAACATCAGGTGAGCCTCGAGCTTGTTCCGTCACAATAACATAAAAAAAATATTTAACTATAGCAAAGATTTTCAGCTCTAAAATTATGATAACAATGGTTATTTATTTATTAGGAAACGTTACAGAAATCTCAAGTTATTATTAGTGAATATATAATATTATTCTCTAAGATATTAGTGAATTTGTGGTAGAAATGACGTAAGCCGTTCCTTGTGGAACTACGATCAGAAAAAAGTGTTGTCGTCGCCGGGTCTGTTTAGTAAGTTAATTTTATAAAAATGACGGAATATTAAGCAGGTAGGTAGATTACTCATCAAAGCTTATACTTCTGTCCGTAGCAACTACAGAAAAGGAATGTTTTATGCCTTTTTTATGTAAGCAAACAATACTTTTCAGAAAAGGAACATTGGTTGGAGGGTTGGTTACCCAAAAAAGTACATGCAAAACAAAATGTTTCTATTATTTCACTGGTTACTGAGTTCTTCAACAAGAAATACAGTAATGTTAATAATGCTGCTTGGATGTTGAAAGTTATCCTTTTATGTGGAACGCAGGAGTGAAAATATTTCAGATTACTCATAGCTGCTGTACGCAAGGTGGTAGGACATTTTGTGAATGACAACCTGGCTAGCTGCCAACTACGATAAGAAAATCAATCGCCAAGCACCTAACAGTGTGTTCTAGGTCAGCCTGAACAATATCTTCGACGCATCATCACTTAAACAACTACCGTCAGGTAAGATAGTGGTCAAAGGCTAGCCTTTGATCTATAAAAGCGTCTGCCTAAAAAGAAATCTATACGAAAAATGTATAGGGAGAATTTTAGAAGAGAATTCGCATGAGTTTAACGAAGTGTCAACATCGTATGAAATTATAAAAACAACCAATACCTCAAAAATTACAATGATTTCAATCAACACAATTAAAAGACACACATACGTAGAGTAAAGAAGTTATTAAAATACCAAAATACGTCCCCCTCAAAAATATTTATAGAAAAAGCGCAGACTGTTTTCATGTTCCGTCTGGCTTTCTCGATGTAGACGAACGAGACGAGACAAGAACTACGAAGCGCGAAGAATGGAAATCATCGCCTCTAAATATTTGTAAATATAGACACGCGTACATTCGACTCTAGATTTATATGTACACTTGTAGAGAGGTGGAGAGCGAGAAATTATTGAACAAGGAATTCGTAGAGAGGCCTAGCATATAAGTATTTTAGTTTTTAGTGACTTGGGTATTTTGAAACCAGTCAGTTTTGAATCTCGTTTTAGGGGTAGATTTTTGAAGAGATTTTATTCTAGAACATTGTTAGAGTCAATAATCTTGTAGCTGCCAATACCCGAATAACGATATAAGTTGGCATCGTCAGGACCACTATGTCCTAGTTATGAATGAAATTCTATTGTTATCATTATCGCCGGTGTCAATGGGTTAAAGGTTACTTTTGAACATATTGTGAGCACTTTATTAGTTATATCTTATTTATTTATTCTGAAAAATGTACGATACGATAACTTTTTATTGCATACCAACAAAAGAAAAATGAATTCATTACATTTACAAAAACAATTATTAACATACAAAGCAATGGGAGTTAAATGTAAGTGTTCATTTACAAGTATATTACATAATTAAATATGTACAATGGCAATGCAATAGGCGGTCTTATCGCTAAAACAATCTCTTACAGACAACCTTTGGATGGACAGGACAACGAAAACTTGTGAATGGTAGTGTGCAACAAGGAAATCATAAACTTATATGCATTATACATATAATACTTACATAATATAAATATATATATAATTAAATACATATACCTAAATAATTAAATAAGTTAAATATTTATGGTCACGTTATTATATTTATCTATGGTTTACAGATGTTGATCTCGGAAGCAAAAACCCTCTATGGCGAGTTGGCATCGCGTTATGGAGAACATCGTATCATGAACCACTTAACATTTATTTATTTTATATATTTATTATTAAAACAATACATCTATCCTTACAGGTTATTTCCTAATACAATAGAGTAGTTTAATCATCAATATACGATTACATCAATATATAAAACATTCATAATTACAATTAATTAATTACACATTTAGTCAGAGGAAAACAATTTTTTTATTTTTTTTATTTACAATATGAAAATTCATTACTTTCCCACTAGTTGATTCGGAGAAATTAGACTGTGACAGGTGGACATGCAAACAGACAAACAAGTGATAATTTATGGGCTATGTTTTTTCTTCATTATTATTGCAGTAAAAATATTACGAGCGAGTAATTGATGTCAATAGTGTCAGGTATGCGACTGTCTACACTTTTTGCTCAATACTGTTGTGCAGTCTTATATTATTTGTTCTATCTGTGAGTTATTTTTACCGACACAACTAAGATAAAAAAGAAACAGGAACTTTAAACTTCATTTATATATAAAAGTGTTTAAATGGGGGTTAAGTTAAAAATTTGTTTAGTATAATCTGATATTGATTTCCTACACAGAAAAGTATGTAATAACTTGTTGAAGTAAAAAATTAATAATGGAACCGACATCTAACAATGAAAAGTATGAAATAACTTGTGGAAGTCGGGTCATGAAAATGGGAGCTCAGAGTGTTTTAATACGCGTAGTAACGTTTTAAGACTACGCGTATTAAAACACTCTGAGCTCCCATTTTCATCGCCCATTTCCACAAGTTATTTCATACTTTTCATTGTTAGATGTCGGTCCGGTTATTATTTATTTTTTCTTTTTTCAGTGAGGCAAGTGTACTTACTACTCGTACATACAAGATTGATTGTCCATTGCCTACAACACTGTCCCCATCTGCAGGAGTTGCAATTTGTCATATTGTCATAGGCATATTGGCAAATACTTTTTCAGTTAATTGAGTGTATAACTTAAAAATTACGTGACCGATGTCAATGAAATTCAAATGGGACCAATTTGGAGGTAAACTCTATCCGACAAAAAATAATAATCAAGATTTTTGTTTTTTTTTTTTTTTTTTTTTAATGTTATTGTGACGGTGCAAGCCCGAGGCCCACCTGATGTTAAGTGGACTAACCTCTGCCTATAACAGACGCATTTCGTCAGCGACGAATTGCACTGTGCCCGTCACACTGAGACGTCCAGTTGTTAGGTCTCATTAGCCTGTAATTTTTCTGGTTCTCAAGGACTGCTGCCGGAACACACTGTTAGGTGCTTGGCGACAGATTTTCTACTTGATGAAGGAAGAAGTTTGGTCGAGAATTGTCATTCACATATAATATCTAAGACTAATTAAATACGCTACTATTAACTAATAACTAAGAAAATACATAACGCACCTAGCTGAATTAACCCAGGTGAATTAATAAACGACACCAATAAAAAGTTTACATTTACACGATGACTTCAGAACTTTCCTCCTTTTTTGTATGACAATTAATATATATTAATATGTGATATGTGATTTCTTATTTTTCAAAGTAAGTATCTACTTTAAAAGTATCTACTTCAAAAATATTATTTATGACCTTTTAAAACGCATTTTAAATATCGCATACCGTTTTTAAGTTAATTATGATAACTTTTTTTTTATTTCTTTTTTTATATTTGATAGTTTAGCATTTGACCACTATCTAACCTAATGGTAAGTGATGATGTGGTCGAAGATGTTGTTCAGGCTAACCTAGAAGTACTGGCTCTCAAGGACAGCTGCCGGAACACACCCTTAGGTGCTTGGCGACAGATTTTCTACTTGAGGGTGGTAGCTAGCCAGGCGGGCATTCGCAAAATGCCCTACCACCATGCTATAACGACTGCCATCCTACGACAACAACCGGGACCGACTGCTTAACGTGCCCTCCGAAGCACGGAAACGCTCAGTAGTAATGTCACTAGCGGTCACCCATCCAACTCATGACCGCGGGCGACGTTGCTTAACTTTGCTGATCGGTTGAGAACAGCTAAGTAAACTTCGCTACGAGCGCTTCAAATTACTCCGTTGACATTGATTAGCCATTTATTGACCTGCAAACTCATAGATACATACATAATGCAAAGAAACTTGATTGTACATATATTAATAATATTAATACAGTGTGTGAAGAAGAGCGGTGGAAGCAGGCTGGTTGGCACGCGCGACGACATATTTCCAGTTGCAGTTAAACTGGTTTGTGTAATAGGCCTTAAACGACAAGAGTCGACAGTCTCGCCGCGTAAGGTGTTTTAGTAGAGCTATTAACACTTTTTATTAAATAATGCACACATTACAGCAGCAAAGATATACAATCGTATCGAAATTACCGCAAGAATATGTATTGTGTCTTATTTACTCTCTATCAGGATTCAGAAAAGTGAGTACATCGACGACGTTGTAAATTTTTATTTGAAGATGACGATTGGACAGGTTGGCTGAATTAAAATTTGTTTTTGCTCTTTGTTTTAAAGGTCACTATATAAATCGTGAGACGTGTGAACTGTAAAAACATTGCAGAACTGTACAACTCGAACGCTCACTGTGTGTTGTGCAGTGAACATGGAACGCAGAACTTTGTACTCGGAACTCTAGATTGCTCGCTGTGAGCCCCACAGCACCTAAATAACTAAAAAGCTTTTATCAAACAAAGTCAAAATACGCCTAATACATGTTTAAAAAAATATTAAAATATTTAAGTGAAATAAAACAAGTAATTCTTTTCTGCAATTGCCATGATATAAGTTAAAACTAAACATTTTTAATGTTCAGACCCATAAAAGATATCATCCCAAATTTACCTTAAATAACATGATATATGTACTATTATTTTACTACACTACATGCGTCATGAAAGAATCTGACTAAAAGTGTGCGTGACTCTTTCACTATAACAGAAGGTATATACGACCAGATCAGATCAAGAATACTGGGTGTCTAGCTGCTTATAGAGTGGATGAACGCCTTCGGCTGATCTTTGCCTCTTTGCTTCGAGGTTAAACGGAGGCGTCCGTTTATATACATCGGAGTTATGATTATAATATTCTAGGCTCAATCTACAAACTGTAATTTTAATTACTTAACATGGAGTAAGTTTCTACATGACAGTCAACTGAATCAACAATGAAGGCTTATCGACCAAGCGAGCATCATGCTTATGAGCGAAGCGTCTCTGATTCAGCTTGGGCAAAAATTATTTCGTATATCTGTCCGGATTTCCGCTTATTCACGTGTGATTTTGAAAACTAATTCTCGTGTAATTTATTGAGCAGGTTCGATTATTATATGATTACTTGTTGTCAGTTTTGGGAAATTTCAAAACGGTGGAAACATGGGGTTTGAATTCTTATAAAAAAACATATTTCAGTCGCGATATTCAGCTAACTAAGCTAGTAGTATAATAAGGAAATTCATAAGAAGTGGAACATATGCCCGATATAAAAACTTATTGTTGACCCAGACGTGTCTATTTACTTCTATACCTGTCGAAGTCCTTTTCAACTATAAAATCACACCTCTTTCCCGTAGGGGTAGGCAGAGACCACGGATTTCCACTTACTACGATCCTTACCCAACTTTCACTATCGTACATTAGGTGTCGGAGCTTACACTAAAAAAAAGTATAACAAATTGTTTCATTTTGATTGTAATTTAGTATTCATTACTTAATATTAACACAGATTTTTTACAGTTGTTCTCTCTGAATGTTTAAAATTGCAAACATTTTCTAGTTTTAAAATATTTGTAAGATGATTAAAGCAAACATTTTTGTAATAAAGAAATAAAAAAAACATTGAGCGCGCAGATAAAATATTAGTCGTTGCTCAGGAGAGATCTCAGTTGAAACATGCGCAAAAGCAAGAAAACCCCTCTTCATTGAGGCAAACATCAGAGTACAAAATTATTTTTAACTTCCCCAAAATATAGAATGACTAATTACCCAATTTTGTATGATGGTAGGGTATTTTGCGAATGCCCGGCTGGCTAGCTACCACCCTCAAGTAGAAAATCTGTCGCCAAGCACCTAACGGTGTGTTCGGCAGCTGTCCTTGAGAGCTAGTAATTCTAGGTTATCCTGAACAACATCTTCGAACACATCACTTAACATCAGGTGAGATGGTGGTCAGAGACTTACCTATCAGGCTTTAAAAAAAATTAAGCTTAGTGTTCACAGGGCATTTTATGCAAACGTAGTTTAGTCATATTTCAAACACCAAGTCTTCAAACTCATTGAAATTTTGCGGTAATATCCTTGAGTCTAAAATCTATGCTTCTGGTTAGTCAGTTTTCCGTAAATATATATGTGTATTAACAAAATTATTTTTGTAAAAATCTTTTTGTGTCAAAATGTCTCGATCGTGCGCTTGTAGAGTCAAGACTTCCTGAGGATGCTTCGTTTAGAAGCGAAACGCGTCGAATACTCTTCCGGTTTGGCTGCATGGCGTTTGTGACGTCACGTCGGCTTAACAGGAAATTAGGCGGAATTGTCACTGGATATATATAATTTTTATAAAGATTTTTTAAGTGTTTTATTAAATAATTAATTAAATGTTTTCTTAAAATACTTTTAAATTATTTGTTATTATTAAAAATCTTTTTGCATGGGAATTATTATATTCACAAATAGAGATAAAATAAATAATAAAACGAAACACTGCCAAACCAGAAGCATAGATTTCAGGCTCAAGGACATGCTTGCTAAATTTTAACGTATTTGAACACTTGGTATTTAAAATATGACGTAACTACTTTGTATGGAAAGATCTACTAACCCTATGTTAGCCTTAACACTTAGTTTGAATGGATAGTCTCACCTATACAGATCGTGCAACAGTAAATTTTATATAACAACTGATAACGCATGACGCAGATTTTGCCAGCACAAAGTAGGAAGATTCTCATTAACTTCCTATAACCTTCGTTACTTTTATTGCGCAATAAACAACATCACGATTGTATCTAAACTTAGAAAGAGTTGATATTTCCTCTAAGTATATTTTTATGTAAAGTTATTGTACATATATTTGGAGCAATGCTAGACGAGCGGCAACAATGGACTGCAGTGCCACAGGTCCATGTGGCGATCCCCGCCGCTGGCTTGAGCTTCACCGCATAGTGGAAGGGCATTTTGAGAATGCTCGCCTGGCTAGCCACCACCCTCAAGTAGAAAATCTGCAACCAAGCACCTAATAGTGTATACTTTATAACAGCTATTAAAATAACAGGTACATTATGATACGTAACAACTGTGTATTTTAAAGTGATAGGCGCAATGCAATTCGTCACTAGTGAAGAAATGTATCTGTTTTAGCCAGAGGTTACCGCTTAACATCAGGTGGGCCTCATGTTTGTTTTGTCTCAATCACATTAAAAGAACTAGTTAAAGCCTTTGGGTGAATTTCGTACGGGCGAACATTCATAAAACACCAAGCACGTTTAAAACTGAAAAAAAATAAACAATAATCTTGCATTGTGGTAGGGCATTTAGAAAATGTCCGCCTGTTGTCCAGTACCGGTGTAGTAATCAGGTAGCTGTCCTAGAGCCTGCAATAACAGGTTAGCCTGAACAACATCTTTGACCACATCATATACCTCAGTGGCGAAAGGCCTAAAGAAAATCTTATCAATTATTTAATATAAAAATGTATATCCATCGTAAATCTATAAGGGTTGATGATGATTTAGAGTATACTTATACAGTACATTTATATAAAATATATTTTATTTTAACAAAAGAAGGATAAACTTGCGTTTGACAACACTTCCTAGTTGCAATATTTTGAAATAATTCTTACTTGTTATCGATTCGCTTATCTAGTATTTTTCCAGCGTCATATAGCGATAAGAATGAATGGCGTATACCGCTAATTGAAGTTACGTACGATTAAATTCATATGAAATATTTTCAGTTTCTTGTACCTAGTGAAAGTACATCATATCAAATCACAACATACTATTTATATTGATGCCATTTATGAAGGTGGTGCAATATTACAATATTTATTTTATATCTTAAAAAAGACTACTAGTGTGCCCCAGTTTATACATTCAAGTCTTTGATCATACATTGTTGCTGGCTGGTTCATAAATTGTTTTGAAAATGTTGAGGTGCCTTAGTGCCTAAATCTAAATTCTAAAGTTAATAGAAATGATCTTCATTTTGAAATTAGAACTTCAACTCAATTCATAATAGGCATTGTTTTCAAAAGCAAATTTCAAAATTATGTCAAATGGACTCCATCTACATTACCTTTATATTAACTTATAAGGCCCAGCACGTAAATTTAAAATTATTTTGTATTAAGTGATAAGGAAAAGCCGCATATATTATTACACATTTATGGGGTTAAGCATGTGGTAGAATAAAGTTGTTCAGCCTATTGTAATTTACCAATCACAGCTCCAGACATGCTTCTGAAAATGAAGTCAATTTAAGGGCAATTATTTATAAATTTCATAACCATATGGACCAGTCTTTAAAAACTATCTCACGTGTTGGTAAGTGATGATGGGAAGGAGTAGTTAGCTGGCTCAACCTAAAATGGTTCTGATTCTCAATGACAGCTGTTGGAACGCACAATTAGGTCAGGTAAGAAGTGAGTTGGTGACAGATTAACATATTAGTAAAATTCAACTTGTATAATTGCGAATATTTGTCGATAGAATAGAAGTGGCTCTACAACGGTACAGAAATAGCCGATGTGCATGTTCTAATATATCTACTTTTTACGACTTCTATGTACCTAGGGCTGACGCGTGTTCCTTTATGTTTGTTTTGTTCCGCGTATAGACGCAAGGCAATGTAACAATGTCGTCAGGCTAGAGCGTTGTGAAATTAAAACAAAATCAGACTAGTCTCAGTTTGTTAAGATAGGTACGGTTTTATAAATCATAGAACAATTGGAAGAATTTATACCTGAACTATTTCATGGAAAAGCGTCAGTGAATGGTGATACATTGCTTATCTCAATATTCCAAGGATGGGCTTTTGTGTCTGAATGTAACAATGTTATTTAAATAAATAAATCTTATACAGCAGCCCCATTAATAAAGGAACAAAATATTACCCAATAAACATTTATTTTTAAATTATAATAAAATTGAACAAAAGTTTATCTGATCAACAATAGTTTCTGCATAGGTAAACGTGCTGTTAAATTTGTTTAATGATTTAAATCAGATCAAGATTATTATGGAAATTCGCCCCTCTTACACAAAACATAGCTGGCAACATGTGGGTGTTTGGACACATAGATATATCTGCGTACCCTTTCCGGGACATACTTGTGGAATCATGATGTTTTTTATGAAACCAGGTTTCGAGCGTGTATTTCTTGCCATTTCTAGATTTCTAACTGTCACAAACAGCACCCGGTTATTAAAAAAGAAAAGATATTCACCTAATTTCGAAATTTTCTGAAAGATTAAACTCTACCCACACTTGTGCTATTTAATAGTGCTCTACAACGAATTGAAACTAGACAAACGTTAACCCGTTAACAATTTATAAAGATTTCAACCAGCACAGTGACCAGTCATATAGTAATTGTAAATAATACTAAGATAAGTCTACCAATCATTTTGCGCCTGGAAAAAAACAAACCCATTTAATACAAAGTATTTAATTACTGTCACGACGTGTCTGAGGAGCTTAACCCAGACAGTGCCAGAAGTCGTCAACCCTAACTCCTGCGCATCGACGATACGAAGTCGAGTTGCAAAACCGCCAGTTGACGATAATAGCCCGATCGTAAAATAAACACACCGACCGTGATTTACTACACTTGTCAACGTATGAGGAAAAAAGACTTTTTTTAAATCTGTAATTCTTCTTAACTCTTTGATGATGAGCTATTGTTGATCTGTAACCGGTGGTGGTCGAGTGCATGATCTCTTTGTAATGTTCTTATGCTAAACAATTGAAGAAACTAATTCTGGATGTAGTGATTACAATGCAAAGTGTTTAATGTATCCAAACAACGGAATAAATAGTTCAATGATAATAATTGTGTATAATGGTATCGCTTGCGCGGGCAATGGTGTGTATACATTTTTAGGTGTATATCACATCTTGTTCAAATTGTGCCTTTCATCAAACTTCGTTAAGCCATTTCAGGATTTAATGATCATATAGACAGATGCACATATATATACATAAGTCCCCATTTTCACAATTTTTATCTAAAACCAGTGACTCTGCGAACTTAAAACCTCGCGACTAATATTTTTTAGATAGTTATTTTTCTTACAAAATTACAAATTTACGATAGAGAAATTATATTCATGTGCAGGATTCGAACCCGCGTCCATCCACCCTTTCCACGGGTTCGAATCCCGCACATGAATATATTTTTTTCTCTCGTAAATTTTTAATTTTGTAATGTAATTCGCCAAGCAGTCGTTATTGCAAACATAACAATATTAAAAAAGGTATTTTTATTTTAAAAGATAGGTTCAAGGTGCTTGCATCTAGTCTTAACTGCTTAACATCGGCTAATTTGAATTCGCACAGAATAACAATATGTAGAGTCAATTATTTCAAATAATTATAGATCCATAGAAGCTTTTAACAAGGTCCTTTGTTTGATTCCCGGGAGATAAGTGTTAACCTAAAAAAACTCAAATAAAAGCCCGGAGTGGAACACTGCCACTGTAAGGTGATAATAGAATTGCCCCCTATTAACTTGGACCTACAACACGAGTGCAAACAGGCATGATGTTGGTAATAATAAAATATATTCCGTACATATCATCTCTATTCCATAGTCATAGGCCGAGCTTCAGCCCAAGAAAAGTGACAGATATACAAAAAAAAAAGTTCGAAAATGTAAACAAGAATGTTTATATGCCACTTTGAATGGCATGGAATAATCCTTGGCAAAATGTAAAGTGTTGACGTGCGACGTGCAACGAGATTATGCTACGTCAACGGTTACGAACCTTCAGTCTAGTTGCGGCGCCCGCCCGCCCAAGACACAGTAGGCGGGCTGAGGGCGGCCGCGATTCTTATACCACGCATTTACAATTACATTTTGTTTTTTATACGGAACAATATTTTATGCTAATTTCTAATTCTTCTTTCTATTATGCAAATATATCCTGAAACAATATTAACTGCCCACGAAGCTCGTCAACGTCGCTAAATCAAGGATATAGACGTCGTGACAAGGAATAATATGTGTCTAAATGTACACCTTGCAATGCGATTGTACCACATCAATTACGATTACGAACCTAAAGTCGAGGATCAAAGACTCAGTAGCTCGTGCAATTTCCTTGTACTGCACAAAACTGACCTGTTACGTAATAACCAAGAGAGACGAATTACTTAGCATTCCATGGATTCACCGTGCGGGTGCCGGGTCCATCGCGTTGCAGAGGAAGAGGCTAGACGGGCCTGGGACTTGCAACCCAGGAGTAGGGTTAAGGGGCCCCTTTATGATATATCAATGCTCCCCTTCACCGCTCGAGCCTCCTCCCCTACCTAACCAAATTTGGTAAGATCCTACTAATGCCGCCTTAGATACACGTTCTAGGATGGAAGTTACGGTTGTTCTTGGTAGGCCAAGGTCTTTAAGTAGGTTATATGGGGATTTGGCTGGTTACTCCCTTGCTCCAACTTCTACAGCATATAAATTAACCACATAACCGTTTTGGTTAATTCATAACAGACAACGCATCAATGAAAGGACAAAGCTACAGTTAATCAGTAAGACGAGCCCGCCCAAAACACATTAGGCGACTGCATGTGTATAATAATATAACAGCACGAAACAATCAATACGCATTACCAACGTTTACGTGACATTTGTCACGCAACAATAAATTATTGATAATGATATTTCTACTAATATTTAAAGTAAAAAGATCAGTGTATGAGTGTGTTTATTTGAACTGTAACTTACCTACGGTAAGGTTCTCGTTCTGAAAAAAGGCCAAGTCAAAAGTACCCTAAACCGACGCTTATGTATGAAAGGATTGATGACTATAGATGAAGCGAAAGAGATATGTAAGGATCGTAGTAAGTGGAAATCCGTGGTCTCTACCTACCCCTAGGTTCTCGTAACTTATAGAAATTTGAGGCGAAAAAGCAGAGTAAAGCAGGATTCCAAATGTAGGTAGCCTATTGAATACTTAGCTATCGAGGAGTAGTGGGGTAGTGATAAAATGACGCTAGCAATCATCAAATTCCATAGACTGAAAAACGTACTTAATTATTACTTTGCGGGCAGCAGCGGCTGCATCGGCCACGGCGCGGCGACGGCGTCGTTCACCGATGGTGGGGCGTGATTTCCCGCCTTGTAAGGCGGGCGGACCACAGCAGCGCGCAGTACAAAATAACATTTTAAACAAGAAATTCAACGACATTTCTCAAAAAAAACTATTTATTTAATCATAAGTTCGTAATTGCGTCATATTTCGTAATATTTGCAAGTATTAGGCAATAATAAGTTAACCGAGTACCATTTATAAACCCTTCAAAATATATAATGTTCACAAGATAAGATAGGTTTTGATTGTTCGTTCTAATTTTCTATCTAGAATTTTTGCCCTAATGACACTTTGTCAATTGATTAAATAGAAAAATATGTATTATAAAAAAGTGACAAAAGAAGAAGGAGGTCATCTAGGTGATCGTCGCTCCCTGACGGTAAGGTACGAGTAGGTGCACCCTTCAAAACGTACCGCTCAGGAAACGTGAGTGGTAAAGTATGCGAAATGATATTGCCTTGCGTTTGCAACCGAGCCATTTGCCTGTTACCATTGACGCGACTGGAAATGCACTCGTCTAGCACATTACCTATGTCTGTAAACATATATAACAAATTACCGAGAGATCTTCTGCGTGAAGAAAATTACAACATTTTTATTAAAAAAATTAAGCAGCTTCTTATTAAAAAAACATATTACTCAATTGACGAATTCTTATGTGAAAAATGACTAATTAGATCGACTTATTTCTGACATTTATTATATACAATACCTAAATTTGAATTTAAAATTAATATACTGTCCTCCTCTCTTCTATGTTGCTGTGCCCGACGGGGTCCATAATATGACTTTGTACTCTTTATTGTAACAACTTGTATTTACTACTTATGGAAGCAATAAATGATCTGAATCTGAATCTGTCAAAGCACTGAGTAACATTTGGTATGGCAACCCAATACACATCTTCTAAACTTATAACAATAAAAAAAATACTTGAAGAATGAATATCAATAACCACGCAGAATATACAAATTCTGATTGTAGGATAATGCAATGTCAAAATTACGATAAGATAATGAACATTCTAGACATTTCCGTTGCGTTCGACGAATGACTTTCATATTATAATTTCATCACGTAATATACTCAGCTTATTTCCCAAACGTTTTAGCGTTTTTAAAAACTCCTATACGTGCTTCAATGTACACAATACAAGTTATCTGTGTTCCTGCGTCATACTTGTATGTTATCAAACAGATAAGATTTTCAGTTATAACCGCGACTAAACACGTTTTAATTGTGGGTATCTTTGGAAACGGAATATTTTGTGTGATGAAAGGTAATGCATTAAGATACTTTTCCAATGTTTAGACTAGTGTGCTCGTAGCGCTTTCAATATAAACCTAGTTTCGTCATATTTTAAATACTAAGTGTTCAAACTCATAGTGTGTTTTAAAAATGAAGTGTGCACCGTTCAAAAATAAAAAAACCTTCGGTAATCGTATATCTGCTGGGTTTAGATTTGTTGAGTTGTTAAAAATATTTCCCATGTGTATCGTAAAAATTTGAGTAAATTGAAATTAAACAGTGACAATCACGATTACAATACTAGGAATAAAGATAAAATAGCGGTGCCAGGTTTTAGATTAGCAAAGACAAATAAAAGGTCCTTCTTAGGTAATTGTGTGCGGTTTTATAATAAAGTTCCTAAACACATTACAACGCTCACAGAAGGGAAATTCAAGTTGCATGTGAAAAACATATTGATTAAAAAATCCTACTACACAGTTTCTGATTACATAAACGACAAAAATGCCTGGACAATTCCGCCTCCGCCAAGCTATTGCCTGTCACCTACATAATTTAAACAAATATTGTAATAACTCTATTATATAGTATGTATGTAACACATTGTTAAAAGATGTTTAAAAGAATGGCCCCGAGTTTCTTGCCCGTTCTTCTCGCAGTGGCTCTATACAATTTATTTGCTGAACGTGGCAGTACAATGTAGAATATTTCAATACTAAAATTTGTAATTGACCGTCATAAGAGCGTCGTAGACTCCTTAATTGAATAAATGATTTTGACTTTGACTTTCCCATTAAAATAGACCTTTTATGTTTGCTGATATTTTTCGCTTAATAAAATCCAATATTTTACTACCATCTTTTTATTTTTGAATAAGTAGTGACATCATTTTATTATTAACATAATCGTGGTAAAAATAACTAT
Organism: Plagodis pulveraria; assembly: GCA_963890685.1. Lineage (NCBI taxonomy): Eukaryota > Metazoa > Arthropoda > Insecta > Lepidoptera > Geometridae > Plagodis > Plagodis pulveraria. Next base: position 16,747,015 of record OY982959.1, read on the forward strand.
GCTATTTTTTATGAATGGGCAAGGCGCGTGCATTGGAACGCGGACTTGAGCGCACGTGCACACCTTCGCTTTCCCGACTTTCCCGACACGATATCAACAGTCACAATAACTATGTTTCAACTTCAAACTGTTTACCTTAACTTTAAATAAATAAATATTTCGCTAAAGAAATTCGATTAAGATAAAAATACATGCCATATAATTCATCTGCCTTGTTAGTAGCTTTGCAAGACGTAGAGTAGGTACATCGCTTGGCTATCCTCTAGGTCGTGGGCTCGGTTATACGACAGAATAATTGTTAGATATTTTCCTAAAAACAGTTTTAATAACTTTTCCTGGAAAATGGCAACATGCACATGCACGCCCCCGATTATATGGTATCAAAACCACCAATAATGTATCGTGTATAGTAACCTCAAAAAAAGTTTTGACACTTTGGAATTATGTTTAGTGTTGCCAGGTAAGTAGATACCTAGTTTCTATTTTTTATACATTATTTATCGGCGGAAAAATAATAATTATTTAATCTCTTACTTGACAAAGTACCTAATAACATGACTCGCTTTGTAATAGTTAAGTATCTACTTATCTAAGATATTTTAGTTGAGCATACGTTTTATATAATTATCTACATGATTTAAACTTGCAATTGTAATTTAACCCTTAAACTGCCGTCCCCAGACTGCCCAGTTATACTATAACAAAATTATTTGAATACTTATTGCATGTGCTTAACTTTCTGTGCATTGAGAAACAAAGCAAACAGCTTCTTTCAGACATGAGATATATGTATACACCAAGATATATGTACTTATCCATATTTTATGTTTGGCGCAACTGCGCGGTTACGACGACACGCGGCGGCCATTGCAAGGACACAGAGGGACAAGTTACCCGTCCTCTATCGCCTCGCAATGCGCAGGTAGCCAGTGGCCGAGGACGACATGCCCATTGTTTATCGTCGCTAATTATTATGCCCCAACGAGACGTTCTGAGCTCTCGATCGCCAGCCTCGCATCGCGCAAAAACTCGGCATACAAATCTACCTGACGTGATCCATTATAAATTATAATAAACATACATTATTTTTGTATGTCATACAAATAGTTAATCTCGAGCATTATGTAATAATAATCAATATATCTACATAAACATTTCATAATCACATCAATCAAATGTGGTTTATTTTTTTACAGTCATTGTACTAATCGCGATGACAGGACGCGAATATTGCAACTATCGCGATCGCAGTATCGCGCTCGATTGAGGACCGTTACGTGAAAACGTCAAGCGTTGCGGGGTGGGGCAGGAGCCAATATAGCGACGCGATGACGCGACGGTGGCGCCCGAGCTGAGCCGAGCACAGAGTGCCGAAGCCGAGCGGAGACGACGAGTTACGAGCGGGGGACGCGGGGGTGCGCCACTTATCGCGGCGAGCTGGCAACGCCGCGCGGGGTGGGAGCGCCCCGCGTCGCAACCTCTCACTCACCGTCGCCGTCGCCGGCTCACCATCGCCATCATCCAGTGTTACCTTTGACGGTCGAATGCACGGTCGTTCGTCGTCGCCGTCAGTGACGTCGGTGTCGACGCTCGTGCAACACGTCTATGATGTTTCGGTAATTTCAAAGTCGGACTCGTGAGTGATAACTTATTGCCTGTCAAATACTGGAACACAGTGACGAATTTTGATCTCAACCCCCTGGATTTGGATTATTTTGATGTTTTGTGAATAGTGACAATTTTAACAATATTTGAACAAAATAAAAGTGAAGTGAATACCCGAAAAAAGGATTACAAAGTGACACAAAAATTGGATTATGAACGAAATATTGTTGCAGTGATCCTGAGGATTTATTACGTGAAAGTGCTTTTAAAAGTAATTAAAGTGATCTTTTTAATTAATGTGTTGGTTTCGACACCTTCTTACAAGTATTTGAAATTTATAAAATATTTAGGAAAACTTTTGAAGTAAAAAAAATTTTTTTTTTATTGAATTGAGAAAAATAATAGTGTCTTGTATGAAATACTGCGAAACCAGCACTACAACTGTCCTTGATTATCTCGTGCTGGATTCCTCAGCTGACTAAGTTGAAGTGAATAGTCGCACGAAGAGTTCATCGATATTTAAACCAATTTCGGTTGCTACAGCTACTAAAAATACCGAAAAAAAAAATTGGGAAAAAATTAAAATGAACACTACAGCAATATGATATTATAAAAAATATTTCATAAACCAAGTAAAAATAATCAGTCTCCAAAAAAAAATTACATTCTTTATTTATCAAAGAGCCAACGATGAACGTTTCGGCGACTGTTGACGTTCACCATGAAAGTTACTGTTAGAGTGAAATTTACGCGCAGCACGCGATAACAGAAATTACACCGCGTCAAATGCAGATAAAGTTTTGGAGGCTTCAAAAAATTCACCTGAGGAATTTTAAACTGAAATCCAGACGAAGAAATTTGACAATGAAGTGATGTGAAATTTGACAATGAGTGTGGGATACAAGACTATGCGTCCTGTTTCAGGAGGTGGTCTGGCCGACAGGACGGCGCACTCTGGTAGCACGGCTGGATACGGATCCACTGGGAACTACGTGGGAGCACTCGCTCCCGACATCAAACACTACCAGCAAGGGACCATTGGATACAGAGTCAACGCCCCTAGGTGAGAATAATAAGCGTGGGAAATAATACACAATTAGGTTTGAAAGTGTTAGTTATAATCTTAATAAAATTGTGGTAGGTGTAACTAAGATATAATGAGACCTTTATAAAGAATTATAAACAAGTTGTATGAGACGTGACAAAAACATCGATCTATAAATACCCACAAATTGATAACGTCATCAATGTACACAAATACATAATACGAAATCATCAAACTAATTTTATTTATGAATTCAATCCATGTATCCATATCAATATTAGAGAACTATCCAACGTAAAACCTGTGAAAAAAAACTAAAAACACTAGTTTGCTCACACTTTACAGTTTGTGTACATTCAAGAGATATATGCTAAAAAGCCTTGACGAAATGTGGAAAAAACAAAAAATGTTGTTACACAATTATTTTTTTAATTTAATTTGTTCTAAATCTAGACGACGTTTTCTCATTCTCAATAATCTTTCATAACTATTTCTTATAGGTAAGTACTCTTTATCTTATCCGGAACAAGTTTGTTTACATTTCAACAAAACGCTGAAACGTGACTTGGTTTACCTATACCACCTTATCGTGCCTAGTTAACAAGCAATAAAATCAGAATAATAAACGGTCTACGTAAATAAGTAAGTTGAAAATGATATCAATTACATGCATGCAAATAAACCAAATTACAAAGACTACAGAAAAGAAAAAATGTATATTATTCAAACAGACAATGACAATTGCAAAAGTATAAATCAATAAGTTGCTAACCCTAAAGAAGCCTTAATAAACGAAGGGTAACTAAAAGTACACAAGTAAGTGTGACATTGTCGACCGCGCATCGCTGCAATTATAAATGAAATGTGCTCCTCCATCCATTCACACGCACAAACGCTTAGGGCAACCAGCACTCACACTGATACAAATCACCGCACTCACACAGCTATTAGGACACGCACACCAATGAAAAAACACACACAAACCCGCGTTGGGAATGCACGCGGTGACTGCACTTTAGCTCTTACAATAAACACAAACAAACAAAACATTAAACTAGCAACACAACTGAGCACATCAAATAGTTCAGGCTTCTTTTTAAAAAAAAATGTTACTTAAGTGTTTCACAGCCTTAAAATATTTTATAGAATTAAGGTTTTGGAGGCAAACTTAAGAAATGTTAAAAAAAAAAAATATCCTAAATAATATAAAACTAAACAAAGCTGAATAAGGTATAACAATTTACAAATAATAAAAAAATAAGCAGGTGCTAAGTCGACGAGCTCAACGGCTTTGTTTTGTAGTCACCTTTACAAACGACATATTGTTGATGGCTGCCTGCCTCTATACAAAACCAATAAGTAAATAATAATAAAATGGGGAACGACCACGAGATTGTGTGAACAGAGAACACAGGAAGTCATTTTTACTCGAAATAGTAACGGCTAAAAATTTAAGCTAATGTTGTAATATTTCAGTAGGTAGGTAATATAATTATAAATAAAACCGTAATGTAATAATAAAGTTATAATGTACATGTATATCAAGTCCATATTTTATCAATTTTAATAAATTAAGCAGCTCAAAAGTGCTGTACACTTGAAATGAAGCCAACACAAGTAGCAAAGAGATTCGTAATAATAACAGATTTGTTACCGTGAGTAAGTTATCGTGGGAAAAAACGTCAGTTTTTAACGGGCGAGGCGGTTGGGGGCGGATACAGGCAACATGCATTACACCACGTGCTCAATGGGGTAGAATAGAATCCTTTTTTGTAAAGAAACGGTCCTTAAGAATTTTTAGTTAATCAATTGAGGAATTAATCAATGTACAGTATTCGTTAATCCGTTTGTTAAAAAAATAGTATATATATTTTTTTATATGCAACAAATAATGTCTAATGGTTTAGTTGGTTCAATTTCATCAGAAGCAAACAAATTATAATCTGGAACATCGTCGCCGTATAAAGGCCCATATTGACGTGACCGGCCCCACTTACCCCGAGCGAGAGCGGCGGACGACCCTTCCCCGCTCATTGTACCGTATTTACCCGGAACGCTCGCCTTCATTTATAAACCCCCGGAATCCACTCCTTGAAGCATGATTCATTCTCTCCTAACCCCGACATCAATTGATGAAAATAAGATAATAACAGTACATACAGACAACTAGTTAAATGTAAGACTATGCTACTATATGACACTTAATTGAACCAAAGTTGTGATTTGCGATTGCAGTTATGAATGAGGAAAAACTCATGCCAATAACCCTTTCAAAAATAACAATTATTTTCATATTAACAATAAACTTAATTACAAACATATTGGGATAATATAGAGCGAACATGGTGAAAAATGGTGAAAATATTCTTTATATTTCCTAGAACATCAATAAAACGACATTGATTAAACAATATCAAACGTTAACGCATTATATTAAAATGTACGCACACAAGCCACAATGTGAAGTGGCATTAAATGGGGGTGACCAACTGTCGACGAAACACGAGGGTTGAACGCGGCACGGCTTCACTTTGCCACGATAGTAATCTATACGAGAGTCACAATAAAATTAATGCCTTATTTAACACTTTAAATATAGTTAACATATCCATAAATAATTAAAGTTTGTATAAAAATAACTTACAGAAAAAAGAGATCAGAAGATTGCAAAACTTTTACAATTCTTAAGCCGTTCATTCGACTCAATACACGATTATCTGCTCTGCCAATTAACCAGGAATCCGACACGTCTGCGCACCAATCTAAAATTAACTGCAGCCTATGTATCAAAATACCTACACGTTACTCGCACATCTCTCAATACTATGCCAAACACCTTCCAGCTTCTCGAAATAGCTGCTTACCTAGTCATTCATATTGATTTATTTAGGAGTTCTCATGTCGAAGAACCGGGTGAAATGTGCACACGAATAGATCGTGTCGTATTCCACGCACAAATCCCAAGTCTGCATCTCACTGATTCTTTCTATAGAAGTGTAGTCTATCTACGTGAATTTAAAGATAGCCCTTAAAAGTTTATTCCAAGAACGGTTTCAAAAGAAATGCCTGAGCCGAACGCTCGCATTCAAGATCCCAAATATTTTGAACAGGCCGTAAGTGATTATTCGGATGTGGTACCACTTTTACAAAAAATGTACCAGGATACAGAACACACAGATTTTTTGTTGGACACACATTTCGGTCGGCAAAAAGAAAAAAGACGCAGACAAAACTATAAAAAGAAGTTGCAGGTCGGGCCAAGTTTACCTAAGGAAGGACCCTTGTAAATCATCTGCAGTATGGATGAATAGAGGCGATGTCGACTCGAGCACTGTTGACTCGTCTGTTTATTGGTTGTCGACGCTACTAAGTGTCTGTTAAGTAAGCCATTTATGAGAATACTTATGAAGGTTTTGTGGGAAACCGATGATCTATTATCACATCAACAAAATAATATTGACTTAATACTAATATGGCTCGTTCAAGCAAGACAGTGGTAAATAATATTTTTGCTCAACTAAGTAATTGCCGATAAATATACTTAGTATCTCAACGTGGAATCGGAAGATTGACTGCTTTTTTATTCTCACAAATACAATCTCAGCCTGTGAGCTAACAATGATAAAAATAATTTCATATAGTAACAAATAAGCCCAATATTGTTGCACTACTACAGAGACGCTGTATACAATGAATAGCCCGTGCGAGTGTTTGTCGTGCATTTGTCGAATGAGAATTATTAGGAAGGGCACCGGGAAGGCTCGGGAATTCGCCCCAAAAGCAGTTCACATGCGTTGCGCGGTCGCTCTCCCACTCCGGCGCCGCACAAAAAATCAAACACATCCCGAGAGAAACACAGGGGTAACAACGCGTCACTACTCACTATACATCCATATTGATTTTTTCTTCCATTGTTCGTATTACAATAAAATCTCGCCGCGTATTAAAAAGATCGTCAGTAGATTTAGAGTTGAATATTGAGTCTGCGTTTATATTAATACGAAGCGTTAACGTGTGGAATGTTCGACTTTGCAAGGCCGCTTGCAATAGAAACTGCTCGTATCGTGAGTGAAATAACATTAACTGGACCGATTTCACATTTTTAATAATATGTACGTACTTATCTACTTGTTCTCGCTTATGTGATGAATATCGATTTTGTGCTCTGTCAAGGATAACTGCTACCATTAGATATAAATTATTTCTGCGTCTGTGTCCATATATATATAATTTTGGTATCGACTTGCTCATTTGTACAAGTCATTAGTATATTTTATGTCCTACATGATTGAGATGTCTCTTGTTACAGCGGCTATGGGTGCGCCGGCGGTTCGGGCGCGATGAGCGGCGGGGGCGAGAACGCGCAGTTCGGCGCCACCGCCGCAATGGTCGCCGCGGCCACTACGGCCGCGATGCAGGACTCGCAGCCTTTTTCGCAGGTATCTACACAAAACATCACCTTTTTATGCACCAACAATCTCACCCAAATATTACTTTCATATCTCTTTCCTTATCCCTAATACCCTTAGTTATACTTGGTCTCATAGTTATGTTTATCGTTACTTAGTATTTCTAGTGGCTATTTCATGCCTCGCAAAGGGTTCATTAAAACGCCCACCTGTTATGTCACTTAAAACTCGTACTATTAATTGATTATCCATTTACAGATGCAAAGCAACATGACCATGGGAAATCCCCAGTATGGTGCGATGAACGGCTACGGCCAGCAGCGCAGCCACAACCCGGCAATGACCGGCATGGGGATGGGAGGCAACGGTGGCATGAACGGCATGACTAGTATGGGCCAGATGGGGAACGCTGCCATGAACGGCATGAACCAAATGGCGCAGATGGCGAACATGGGCATGCATGCCAACATGATGCCCTCTCAAATGGGGCCTGGCCAAATGGGCGGAAACGCAAAAATGGGACCTGGTTACCAGAGGCGGCACACGCCGTACCCTTCTGGCACGATGCTCATGGGGCAAAGAAAGCCGCAATATATGGGTGGCCAACCTGGATTCGGACCTACCCAATATCCAGCAGGATACGGGGGCCGACCTGGTTTCCAGGGGCAGTATCCTCCACAGCAACCCCTAGGGCCTAGTGGGAATTTTGGTGGAACGATGCGAACCACAATGAGGCAGTCGACGCCGCCTTATTCTAACCAGGGGCAGTACTTCAACGGTGGTGTTCCTAGTCAGTTTCCTCAGCACCAAGCCGGAAATGGCCAGTATGTCCAGGGTCAATACGGAGGCCAGTTTGCGCAAGAGGTAGCAATGAGAACGAACATGAGCTACCAGCATAGTCCGGTTCCTGGAAACCCCACTCCACCTCTCACGCCCGCTAGTAGTATGCCGCCTTATATCAGTCCAAATGCTGATGTGAAACCTCACTTTAATGAGCTCAAACCACCGATGGGCATGCAAAGTAAGTTCCACGAAACAATTTTCCAAAACTAATTTTGTACATGATTTAAAAACAGTGCTAAATATGCCCTTTTTCTTTACAGATGACGAGCTCCGGTTAACATTCCCTGTAAGAGATGGTATTATATTACCACCATTTAGATTAGAACATAATTTAGCTGTTAGCAATCACGTATTCCAATTAAAACCCACGGTCCATTCAACGTTAATATGGAGGTAATTATCCTATTCCAATTATTTATAAATATGTTTGGGGGAGATGAAATGAGTACCATTGGATATAATGTGTTTTTGTGTTGTGCAGATCGGACCTTGAGTTACAACTGAAATGCTTTCACCATGAGGATAGACAAATGAACACGAACTGGCCGGCGAGTGTTCAGGTGTCAGTCAACGCTACGCCACTAATGATAGATAGAGGAGAGAATAAAACTTCACACAAACCGTTGTACCTGAAAGAAGTCTGCCAGCCGGGCAGAAACACGATACAGATTACTGTCTCCGCCTGTTGTTGTGTAAGTATCTTCATTATATTATTCAATAGACAACAGACTGTTCAATAATACAGGGACAACTGTACAAACATTCGACAATGGTGTTATTCTGAAATTTGATAGTACGCAAATGGAAAACAAAGAGAAATCAATAAATGTGTTTTTCATATTCCAGTCGCATCTGTTCGTATTACAATTAGTCCACCGACCGAGTGTACGAAGTGTGTTGCAAGGGTTGTTGCGAAAACGTTTGCTAACGGCGGACCATTGCGTTGCGAAGATAAAGATGAACTTCAACCAGACGCCAACGAACGGAAGCAACGGTTCAAACACGGCGAACGACCGGGACAGCGTCGAACAAACAGCCTTAAAAGTGTCATTAAAATGTCCCATCACGTTCAAGAAGATCACGCTGCCGGCGCGTGGGCACGAATGCAAACACATACAGTGCTTCGATTTAGAGTCATACTTACAACTAAACTGCGAACGGGGTTCATGGCGATGTCCAGTTTGCAAGTAAGTGAATAGCCTCTCTCTCTAACCCATATGAATATTTGAAGCAATAAAATTTTCATCTACATATCTCTCAACAAATATTATAATCTTGTTGTATTCTTTCAGTAAACCAGCACAATTAGAAGGCTTAGAGGTAGACCAGTATATGTGGGGTATCCTTAACACCCTAAACGGTTCTGATGTCGACGAAGTCACTATTGACAGCGGAGCTAACTGGAAGGCAGCTAAGAGTCCATCAACTTCTGGCATTAAGGTAAACATGCAAATGAAATATAACAAAATTGTATTCCTATATTCACTCGAATATCATTCGTGTAACACCTCATTTATTTTGTAGCAGGAAGAAGATAGTAACGACAATAGCGTTGGTAAGAGGGGTAAAGCGCACTCGCCAGGTTCCATGAACATGCCCACCATGAATAACTGGGACATGAACCAAGCGCTGTCTCCTTACCTTCCTCCAGATATGAACACCATTGCGAGCGGCTCAATGATCACTACTTACAACCAAAGCTCACAGAACAGAAATGCAGGTTCAAACAACCAAACCTACGATTTTGGGATGAACAATGGCCCTGGAAGCAATGAATATGCTGGAAATGGACCTTTATCACACCTAAATGATAGTGTTAACTCTTTGGATCCCCTCAACGCTATGGAAAAGAGTTTGAATGATCAGGTGAGTATTTTTTATATTTTTCTGAGGTAGCTTATTGGTAGCTCAGGTTTAAAACTACTGGAAACTGTTCAAATATCGTTACAGAGAATTTTCGCTCCAATGTCACACTGTATCATTTTGTGGATTGACTATAAACACAAAAAAGCACCGCAACAAATGAAAGTCTTCAAATTAGTAACTTCTTTTGAGTAGTAATAAATTGCAGAGACGTTTAGACCAAATACCCATTCACCACTGTTCTGTATCCACTTGTTTTGGACAGAGGAAATCAGGCGGGTCACATGCTTGGTTTTACTACAACATTAAAAGCAAGCATTAAAACCAAGCACGTGATGATTATATTTTTTAACTTTTTAACCGAAACAATAAATAAAACCTGTCAAGTGCGGGTTAATCTCGCACACCAGGGTTCCGTACCAAAACAGAATGCATGAAAAATCGATATTCTTTTCATGCAGATCGACTTCCTTAGCTGGACTTGCGCTTGGCTGTTTTTGAGTATTTAATGTTGGATGTTAGATCGTGGACTATAATCACAGCAAGTTTGACGCCTGTATGTATTACCTTTTCAACGAAAGAGCAAAACTAAAATACATTAAAAAAACACGTTTCTTGTCCCCCTTTTATTTTTACTTTTTCTCAATATTTTTGTCTGTCAATATGTAATTATAATGATTTGCCAAATTAGCTATTTACTAATATTTATTTGTTCTTTTTCTAGATGCCTCATACACCTCACACGCCACACACGCCAGGGTCGGCGCATACTCCAGGGGGCGGCGGCGGTGCCCACACTCCCGGCTCCTCGCATACTCCTGGACCTCCGTCAGTGGACCACCACTCTCTGACGGATGTGGATATCCCTGCCGATCTCAACTTCGACCCTGCGGCAGTCATCGACGGCGAGGGCACTGATAATCTTAATGTGAGTAATGGCCCAATTATTAAACCTTGAAGGTACTGAGCTATAGAACCTGAAATATAATACTTTCACACTAGTTTGTCGTGCTTAAATCTGGACTAATTAAGAAACTTCTACGAATACTGAAAACGAATTATTGTGACCATTTTGTATTTTTTACTAGAACAAATTATTTCCATAAACTGCGTGCCTAGATCAAACGTTCAAAATTACTCTGTAGTGAGAACATAGCAATACAAATCCTTTATCTGCACTGAACTGTATCAGCTGGATCGTCCACCGCTGAACACAGCCTATTTGCGCTTGGCAGACGGCTTGGGGATCGCTGAGTAAGGTGGCAGTTCTTCAGAAGGCGCTGGTGACCAATTTCTGGGATTTTCTCTGAGTCTCCGCTTCGAACTTCTTCAGGAAGATATGTAGGGGTACAATGCTATCCCAGGGGGCATTGATTCTTTATCGATATATAACATTCTTGAACATAATTTTAATAAAAAAGCACAATTGGTTTTAAAATGAATCATTATCTAACTGATAATGGAGTTGTTTATATAATGTTCCATTTGTTTATATCCAGGCAACTAACTATTTGTTTCTCTTTATTTCCAGTTACTGCCAGAAACGAGCGTAGATCCGATGGAACTACTATCGTACTTAGATACACCTGCGCTTGGTGAACTTCTAGCCACGCCACCTTCCTCCTCATCGTCAGCAGGTTCGCACCCTCCACGTGCACCTTCTTCTGATGACCTGCTGGCGCTGTTTGAGTGAGCCATGGATTGGAGCTGGTGTAACGAGGGACATTGAACCAGATAATCAACTTTTGTTGTCTTCACATTTTTACCCGCAAATAGTGCTAAACAATACAGCAGCTACGTTTTGATAACTTTGACAGCTCATGAAACCTCCGCGTTGTATCAGATTGTGGACTATTAAATCTTGATACTTTCGGAATCTGAAGTTCCAGAAACTGTTCTCAGATAGGTGTAACAACTGAAGTAGATCATGGACAATTTATTTCTCAAGAATTCAATATTCTGGTGATAAGAACTCGTTACATAGCTTTGATTAGAAGCCTAGCGAGGCGTCGATTCTCGCATTCGAGCTGCGGAGCCCGACATTGTGATACTAGATTTTAGTTCCTTCTCCATCGCGAGTCAATTTGAACTTTGCAGAAAAAGATACCAGTAGATAACAGAATCTCCCACCTTATAAAGGCGGTTATGGTCAGGTTGCTTCTGCAATGTTCAGAGTGACAGACATCGTTGAAGCATCGATGTTGGAGAACATTTATTAGTGTATAAGTAAAGTATTGGAGGCGAATGGCCATAGACACTGCGGTGTTGTGCATGTATAGTTCCTCGCACCGCCGCGCACGGTGGCGCCACTGAGCTCCTTTATATTCTAAACTCTAGCATAAACTGTAACACAAATTCATTCAACTTCTTCAGTCTATCTATAATCGATTAGAGTTTTTGTGTCCATAAATTGTGAATAGACCGGGTGTAAATAGAAAAGAGTTATTTTATTTGTGCTAGTTGTTTTGGTGTCAGCGTCAGCGGTCGGCGTCTTGTAAATATTTGTAGGGAAGTCTGCGACGGCCGCTACGCGAACGGAGGCATTATGAATCTTATAGTTCCTATTTGTTGCGAGCGAACTATAATGTTCAATTGCCATTTTACTGTAAAGTAAAAAATTCCTTGAACTTTTCGCATATTTGCATTTTTAATTAAGGTACGATAGGATTCGTGAGTGTAACGCTACTCGCTTATTGGGTGATATATTCTAAATGAGTAACTGTTTGTCGACAAACGTGACGTGTGTTACGAAACTATATTGTAAATGTAAGTGCAAAAATGAACTCTGTTAAATTATTTTGCGTTATGTGAATCGAAGAATGATAGAAATATATTTTAATTTCTATATAAATAGTAATGAACTGTATTATTTGTAAATATGAATTTAGTTAAGAATATTATATTACCTAGTAATTATAGGAGAACATGGCAGATACTTATATGACGGCCAGTTTAGTATAGTATTACTAAATTTAAAAATCTACACATGGTTTTACATGTACATACAAAATACCACCATAAACAGATTTTGCGGGCAGAGTACAGTACAGGATGGTTTTGAAGCGTGTTTGAGCCCACCTATCATTTATATACCCACCCATGACTATAGAATTGTCTATACTTTTATTATAAATTTGAGTTTAAAAATCTATTTGAATAAATTACCCTCAATATTAGTAAAATCTTCAATTTTATTCTTCAACTTTATCTTAGTAAAATTTAGCAAAGTGACTTAAGCAATAAAGATCTCAGTTCAACTTAATCTTAATATATTTAAGTATCCTGTCCGTGTGCTCTGAAACGCCATTCTATTCACAAATTCAGGCATCTGATGAGTAACATACGTTATATTGGGCTCTCCTGTCATATAAATATGCAAAGCAATGCATTACAATTGTTTACTTAAACGTACTAATTTACAACGAAAAACTTACTAGAAATCATGTTTTTAGAATTATGTAATATAAATATATCATCTTGTTTTATTGCATTGCTATGTGGATTTATATTGAAGCAGCCTTTAGTCAATATTTCGTCTTAAATCCATGCTCATCATAATTTTATCATCTACTTAATTATCACCAATATGGAACACCAATAAGCAATAATAAAGTGCTTATATCGTATTTAAAATAAATATTTATTTACAATAGAATTTAATTGATTGTTATGAAGTGTATATGTATCTGCACAAAATTGCGATGAGCATTGATAATAAATTTAACCTTATTTCACATATTTTCAAATGTTTGGTTCTTAATTGTAGAGTTCTAATGATAAAGTAACTTATTGTTAAACATAATTTAATTTTGATACTATTTAGGGTAAATGCAGCGCAAATTGTCAACGATCGTGGAATTTCTAAATGGAATTAAGTTCCCGTAAAATTTGGTATTCATTAATGATTTTTTACTCCATTATTCATTTAGAACGCATAAAACTTCTAACGTTGACTTACTGTACTTTTAAAGTGTTGAATCAACAATTAAATATTTTAAAAATAGAGTTGTATGTAAAACTGAAAGTTGTTTCTACTTGTGTAAATTGGTAATTTGCGCATCTTTACTTCATGCTATGAATATGGACGCCTCTTTAGAGTTAGTCAAACTATTACGGAAAACAATAAATTAGTATTATCCGAAGCCGTGGTCAATTATGCAAGCAAATGGTTGGGAAATTAAGACGTTGTGTTTAATAGATATATAAAGTAATAAATTGTAACACCGGCGAATAACAAGGCATAAAAAAAATCTTTCGCCTGCAAAATCAAGTGTCTAGTTGACCACTGCTTAAATTATAAAATTACATAATTTTAAGGGACCTTCAATTCCAGTTAGCTAGATCTATTTATTATTGTAGTAAATATTGCTATTGGATGGATCGTCGCAATGATTTTTGTTCGACCAAATAGTAATTTTGTACATGCCTTTTTAGGTGATTTAAATGAAGTATTTGTTTCTAATAAAACTTTTAAAATATCACAAAAAATGTTTAGCATATCACAATTTACGATAACAAAAAGCTAATTGTGAGATCCATCCTAGAGTTTTATGATTACATACATTTTGTTGGATATTATAATGAACAGCTATCAAGTAGATCTTGTGCTCGTACAAATGTAAGATAATGGCATTTGGAAATAAGTGAAAGAGGAAATCTAAGTAAGATAATATGCAATCCATGACCAGAGAGTTAAAGCGAAGCCAAACTGTACTGTAGCATATAATTTAACATTTGAACATTATGTGAACATTAGCAACCAGGTTGGTACCCACAGAATTTCTTTCGAAATGTATAAAATATAAAAAATAATAACATTTTTATGTTATTAAAAATAAAATGAATCTAAAAATTATGAAAGTTTTTCATTTCATTATCATGCAATGTGTACTGAAATAAGAATCCTTCTTGCCACAGTAATCATTTACCATGAAACAATAACAAGTACTAAGAAGTCAGTTCAAAACAAAAGTTCCTACGAGTCAATAAATTAAAATTAAAACGATAAAAACAAAGTTCTCTTTGACAATATCTCCTCGCAATAATTTCCCAGTACTGTAGGGTCATGACATTTCAGAGTATTAACATATCCGGTATGAAGTTCAGCCTTCTGTTCTGGGTTGCAGCAGCATGAACCGCTTCGGCGACGTGAATGTTGAGAGCATATACGGTTCTGATCTGTCCAGCGCATTGGACAGTCTCTAGCCTTCTATTTATTCAGTAACGGTCAGTTTTTGGAAGTTGTCACCTAGCTTATGTATTGGCAAAAATCTCAAATATATTGCAACAATACGTTGGAAAGACTTGGCTTCTTATATATTTTGAGCTCGTTGACCACCGACTGGATCTTATGTGGCACTCCATGAAAATAGGAGCATAATACACCGGCACCACTTTTCAAAGGCATTTTTACGTTGGCGGTCTTTGGATTTCAGTGTCCATATGTCCGTTCTATGTAGGAAAATGGAAAAGACTCAGTGTTTAGTTTAGAATGGACTTTGAGGTTATCTGCTGCGGCAATACAACTCCACCTGGCTTTTGACAAAGTAATGCCTTCTATAGCCCTGGAGGGTGAAAAGGCTTGAAGCGCTTTCTATCTGGCATAAGAGTAGAGCAGGAGCACGAGTACCTACATGTGCTATTTCTCTGCCATTCTCTTATCAGTCATTCGTGTCTTTGGAATATTACTTTTCACACAATCTTATTCAGGAATTCGCACATTACAGACTCAACAGCTGTGAAGGATGGTGTCATCAGTGTAGCGAAAATTTTATATTCTTATGCTTTTAATGGCCAGAATAATATATTCTTCGCAACTATGCTGTACTCACCATAGACGTTTAATAGAATAGGGGACATATAGTATCCTTCGCGAACTCACTTATAAAACGAAAAAGATTTCGAAGTGGTATTTTCGATTCTCACAGTGAAAATACAAAAGTTTAAACAACAATTTACTGGAGGTAGCGAGTATGTATTATTTTTTAAAGATAACTTCTATCAAACATTTTTTTTTAAATACCGGATGTCTACGGTAAAGATATGTACGCAAAATAGGTGAATTGTGTGTATACCTGGGCTCGTCTTCATCAATTACTTCTTCCTAAAAAAACATACAAGCTTTTTGATATATCAATAATATTAAAAGTTGAAGAATACAACATTTTGTAAATGTAGTATGTTTGTTTATTTATAATTTAAAATGTTGTATAATTGTACAGTTACTGGATAAAAAAACAATTATTATATCGAATCGCAAATTTTCTCCTTTTCTGGATAGCTAACCTTTCATCAGTTTCTCGACTGTTGATATTTGATGGTATAATCGATAATTATAAACATTCTATATGTACCTGGAATAGTGATACTCACAGACAGCAAGCAAAAACCAAACTAGTTGCTTAACTTTTTTATTCAGGTTTGGAAGGTAGTGGCTGAGTGTGAGTTTTTAAATTGTCACGGTCATTAAAACTATAATTATAACAAACGGGATATTTACCGTGTTTTTGATTAGTTTTAAAAAAGTACAAGAAAGAGGGTAGACCGGTTCGTCTGCTCTTAGTGCCTACCATCCACTCGCGTAGACTTCAGTTTACTCGTGATCATGGCGCTTGCTACAGTGCCGAAATATCAAGAGCTCAAACTAATCAAAAACTACTATGGTAAATAGCCCGTTTGTTATAATAATTATAGTGGCTGAGTGTGCAAAATGTCCTGCCAGCATGATGTGACTAGGGCCATTTATTACTTGATCAGCTGCCTTAGCTTTGATATTGTTGGTAAAACATATTTTTACAGCTATATATAGGTATAGGTTTGCTTATACCACTATCTCTCCTGTTGGCAGGTGATGATGAGATCGAAGATGGTAGACAGGAATAACTTAGAAGGGGAACTGGCTCTTAACGGTGAACTGGCCGGGGCGTTCTCCATACAAACCCCGTAGGGTGATCACTGCCTTATTTGCGGATTTAGGTCCAAAACACCCGATTGATCTCGTCATTATCTAGGATTGTATGCTGCCGAAATTTTAATAAGAAAATTAACTTGAGAGTTATGAGCTTCGAAACATTTTCATATAACATTTTCAAGGCTCATAACTTTCAACTTAATTATCTTTTTAAAATTTCGGCGTCATACAATCCTAGATAATGACGAGATCAATCGGTATTATGCATAATTCTGGACCTAAAGTCCCAAATACGGGAGTGATCATCCTACGGCGTTTGTATGGAGAAGCGACCGGCCAGTTCAACCTTAAGGACATCTGCTGGAAGACCCGTTAGGTGCGTGATGAGGGCCGTTAGGTGACAGATTGAGGGTGGTGGACAGCCAGGCACACATTCTAGAAATCCCTACTACACTCGAGAGCAATGAATCCGGGTCACTTAAATAATGTTAAAAATCTCGGAAACTAAAAATGATAGGTTAATGCAATAAATTGTATTTAATAGACAATGTAATACTCCTTAAATGAAAGTAAAAAAAATATGAGTCACCATACATTTTATTAACACAAAATTACATAAAGAAAAAAACTGCTGATCTCTCCTTAAAACAAAAATAGGAAACATGAAATTTTTGAACTTTATTACGATTTTCTTGAATTTTAATACTTCGTATTGCCTCCTCGTGCTTCCATTACTGCGTTTACGCGGTTTGGCATGCTGTACACCAAGTTCCTTATACGATTTTGGGGAATATTCTCCCATTCCTCTGTGAGAGCAATTTTGAGCTCACGAAGCGTGATTGGGGGAGGGTTTCGTTGTTTTACGCATCTGCCTAGCTCGTCCCAAGCATGCTCGATCGGGTTGATATCCGGGCTGCGCGCTGGCCACTCCATACGAGTAATGTTCATCTCTTGAAGGTAGTCATTCACAATCCTACCTGTATGAGGTCGGGCATTGTCATGCATAAATATAGCATCCTCACCTAAATTGACCATAAATGGACCAACGTGATCATTGAGGATTTCTTCCACATATCTTACGCTAGTTAAAGAGCCGTTTTCTATGATCACCAGCTCTGTGCGACTTTCAGAAGAAATTCCGGCCCACACAAGTACAGACCCACCACCGTAGGCTACTTTTTCTTCGATGCATGCTTGCTTGAATCTTTCCCCTGGTCTTCGATACACTCTGTGTCTTCCATCGTGCTTGTAGAGCATAAATTTTGATTCGTCGGAGAACATAACTTTTGACCAATCTTCAAAACTCCAATTTACGTGGCTCTGGGCATATCTTAGTCTCGAAATACGATGCCCACGCTCCAGTTTAGGGCCGTTTGCAGGTCTAAGGGGTTTTAAGTTAGATTCAGCAAGCCGACGTCTTACTGTCCATGCACTTGGGTTACTTCCTCCGAGGCGTCGAAACTGATTGGTGAGTTCAGTTCCTGTGAGAAAGCGATTTCGAAGCATGGTGTTCACCAAGTATCGGTCTTCTCGTGCTGTGGTACACCTGGTTCTGCCCGTTCCTGGTCTGCGTAGATTAGAACCAGTTTCTTCGTAACGTCGGAGAACTCTTTGTACTGTTGACAGCGACACACCGACAGTCCTGGCTGTATCGCGCTGACTCCGGCCGGTTTCCAGCATTGTAAGTATTCTGGTGCATTCTTCAGGCGTAAGCGACATAATTTCAGCTTGAATAATGAATATAGAGCACTATCAACATGGTTTATGTACCCACATAAATGACAGATTACAAACAAAAGCAAAACCAAATGCTGTAATTTCGTAGTTCCATCTTCGAAAGTGGCCCTTTTTCAAATTTGATTTTTTATGATATAACTTTACAATAACTAAGAAGTTTTAATACCTTCATTTAAGGAGTATTACATTGTCTATTAAATACAATTTATTGCATTAACCTAGCATTTTTAGTTTCCGAGATTTTTAGGATTCTTTAAGTGACCCGGATTCATTGCTCTCGAGTGTACCATGCGGCGAAGCTCAATCCGCCGCAGTTACAAATTATGATGATGATGATGATGGTGTGTAGGTATAATATTTTTAATAATGCTATTACCTATGTAGTTTTTGTACCGAATTAATGGCCATTACATACATATATAATATATTCATGGGAAACGTGAGTTTTTAAAATAAGTACATATATTATTTGGATTCTTTTTTATTTAAAACTAAACCCCGCTCAGGTTTTCGTCCGCAGATAATTTGGTTATATCGCACTCCCTTTGGCCTACGTGAAAAATCTAGATAAAAATCTATTTAACCTAAAACCATCTCTGAGCGTGATATTCGAAAACAGGCAAAGAAATTCACCCTTATAATAATTAAAAAAGATAAAGATTGAAAGAAACTAATTGCCAATCATTCCATCTCACTTGATCATTTATGTCCTTAAAGTGCAAGCGAGATGGGTTTTTGTTTGCATGATAGGTTAGCCTTTGACCACTATCTCACCTGATGGTAAGTGATGATGTGATCGAAGATGTTGTTCAGGCTAACCTAGAAGTACTGGCTCTCAAGGACAGCTGCCGGAACACACCGTTAGGCGCTTGGCAACAGATTTTCTACTTGAGGGTGGTGGCAGGCGGGCATTCGCAAAATGCCCTACCACCATGCGATGATTTTTCAGCGCAATTCTTCGACTCTTTTCTTTATTAAAACCGGGTTATAGGTTAACATCAGCATTCTCCTACCACTAACCCGTACGCAATTGGTAGGTTAACTACGAGTACATGTTGGTATTTCTCTGACACTCTCTTACCACACATTCCTCGCTTTGGAATATCGCTTTTCACATATATTTTGTGATTTTCATCTTACCTTTGAAATGAAAAAGTCTTCGTCGGTTAAATAGTAAATCGACTAGCCAATTCAATAAGAAAGAACAATATTTTCCATACAGAAGCTTTATTAGCATTATTTGTGCACGTTTTGGATTTAGATTAGAACGTGTACCAAGAAACATAAAAACAGGATCAAGAACCTGCTTAACCTGTCCAACTTCCAGTACTTACACCTAAATGATACATAATTAACTACACATATAAAATGTGCTCAGAAGAACAATAATAATGTCGTTTATAATTATACAAAGTTACGATCTGCGTTGCATAAAAACCCGATATCGAAATCTTACCTGACTGATTCTATTTATAAAACTAAACCTTAGGGATAAATGCAAACGCGGGCTTTTCAACAGCTCTTGACTTTGTTTGTAGTGTTGCCATTTAAGAATTTGATCACCCCAAACACATTTTTTATTGAGGTAGAGATAACATTTTATTGCTATGTGAATAAACTGATAAATTATTTATAATTGTATGATTTTCTAAATATGACTTTAAGCACTATAGTCTGCTAAGCGAATTTAACATGTAAATATTAAATTCCTTTTTTAGAGCAAAACATTTCCAAGTTCAAACAAGATTTTTATTCCTGTAAAAGTTTGTGTTAAAAATATCGTTCCCGAAATGACAAAACTTTTACTGAAATGATGATATTTGGTCGAAGGAAGGAAATATTGAAATTAAAAACAACGGTTTAAATAACAAAGTTAATTTATATTGCCATAGTGATTGCATTTAAGAAAAATAACTATTTATAAATTCTTATTATAATAAGGTTATAACATTTTCATAAATAAGTCTTGTGGAACTTTTGTAATCATTGTTATATCTTCTTAAAGTTTTTATCAGTTCTTACAATTTGAGTCCTTAGACGTAACATCCACAGTCTAATTCACTAAACTTCTAAAAATAATGGAAAAAATATTAGTAACGTAATAAAATCAACGGTAAATTCTGTAACGAACGACAAGTTAACGAAAGAAATATGTAAAAAAAAAAACTTATTTTTTTCGAAAACATCAATATCGTTATCAAAATTACCTTAGTTTCGATTTTATTCTTTTTTCAGCAATAGTGTTGGAATAATACTGATTATTTGCTCAAAGTTAATGTTTGACATCATATCCGTTGGTTCCAGTTTGAATTTTCTAATATTATTACGCACATATCTCAAAAAGGTTACATTAGTTACGGAAAGTGCTTCCATTGATACAATTATGTCGGTTTTGATTGAGGTAGAAAAAGTTTGTTTAAAATTATGTTTTATCTATATTTAATAATAACTCGTTAATGTTAAACCAAATACCCTCAAGGGCCTTATTATTGAACTTTCATATTCGATTGCATTTAAACCTTTTATTATTTTATAATTGAGTTATGTGCAAATAAAACCATTTAATGATCTGATGAACTAGGAATGTCGTTTATATTCACGAGAAAGAGAAAGAGTCCCAGTATGCTCCTTTGTGAAACTCCAAGTCCTACACTTCTTTCAAGATACGTTTTGATTTGGTCGTGTGCAATGTCTCGAATATCGTAGGATTGAAATATTATATTTCTTAGTAATTTCTCATTTATATTAAATAATACAAAAATAAATAGGTATATTCTGTAACACAGAGCATTCACTGCAATAAGGTACTTCTATTAGGTACAGGTTAAAATGGGTCAGGTATATAAATACCAAACCATAACATAGCATAACATGGTGTTAAAATTACTTTGACAATATTGCAAGATAAAATTTCAATAATAACACAAATCAAAAGGTCCCATGGAGCATGGTATTTTATATAACCTGGTCACACTGCACACTCGCACGCGCAGCGAAGCCTTCTCACACGCACACAGACACATTTCACGTAAACATATGCCCTATACTACATACAGCAGACAGTCGCCCAGTCGACGGACCTGACCGAAGCAGGTATCGCGCCTTGCTCTACCGGTTAAACGAACGAACGAACACACATAAACGAACTATATTGTATTCTAAGCATAAACAAGAAGTCATTTCTGTGAGCGAACGCGGTAAAAGTGCTGTCAGTGTTTTTCTATATGTGCCATTTCGAAATAACGCAGGTATGCGCGGGCAACTCTCTTTGAGTTCATAGCGGTATCGCGGAACCAGATTTCGAGTCCTCGATGCATCGAAAGCATTTCTGTTTATTTATATAATCTATTATAATTTCTATGGCCACGAGTCAGCGGATTCACCTTCAAGTCAGAGGTGAGATATTTTGGCTATTTTTATTCATAAAATTCTTTTTGTTATCGTAATTAGTTTTAAAGTTATGTTGATAGTAGAGATATCAATTGAAATACGCTTTGGAATTTGTCATGTTCTTTGTTTATCTGCATATAATTCATCGTTCTAAGTATTTAATTAACTTATACATAGAATGCTAAACATACTAAATTCATATAGGTAGTAATTTAATAAAAACTTAATCTTTTATGAAACGTTAATATTTCATAAAGTTATCTGTAAAGTAGAGATTCATAAAGTATAACCATTCCAATTATACCTACACATATGTACGTTTATACACACACTTCGGTATTTTTACTAACATAAGTATTTTATTGTCACAGTTTCGTATGTGAAAATATGTAGAATCTGCTTCGATGTTTCTTCAAATGTTGCAATTTAGCATTCTGATTATTACAAGCACCGTGTACCTGGTACCTTGTCAAAATATAGCTAGCTATCTAATGACTCATTATTTATTAACTAAGCTAAATTATCCTCCAAACTTCATCTTATTGTGACAAAATCAATACTATACTTTAACACGGAGGTTCATGCATCATTTGGTTCTATGTGTATTTAGCTGTTGGATCTTGGATTAAACTATTGTGACAACAACTAGATAATCTGCTTTTCTTTTAGGTATTTTGTTTATATCAAGGGAATCGCAATTTAAAGTCAAAAACTTGTTGAAACTTTGTTATCTCATGTTTAAACAGTTACAATACCATTTTTAACTCAACGGAAGGGCTGGGTGAGTACACAAACAGGATTATATGCTTATTGAAAAATACCATAGATAAATTTGTGATAAAGTAGTAATTTGTAAAGAGATTAAATAGATATAACATTAAAAAGAAACGTAAACAACAGTGGCTCTACAAAGACTCTACCTACAGGTAGCCTAATAAAAATATGTTGAAATGTTTTCTTGGAATTCTTAGCGATACAATATCATGAAAAAAAGAACTCGGAGAGCATTCCTTACCCAAAATCCACTTATTGAAACACGTTCAAGTTGCATCGTTTTCAATCCGGATCCGAGAAGCTGTGTACTAGCCCATAAAGTCAAGAAATAATGCTGGAATTAAACGTACTATTAAAGCCACGACTTCCACAGTTGAAGGTCGCCCCAATAAGGTTATTAAAGTTTTCCATAATCCCCACGCTTGGTGACGTCTTGGGGTTGGCAGTGTAAGATGGCAGTTCTTCAGGAAGCACTGCTGCCCATCTTCTGGCACCCTTTGTCGCCTCTTGCGAGTCCCACATGGCGATATCGGAAGAATGTAATTCTTGGCACCCCACGGGAGTACTATTCTTAGTATAACAAAAAATAAATGTATCAGCCGGAATGTTCACTGTTGCACAAACCTCCCCATTATGGGACGGTTTGCCATAACCTCCACGCTTGGCAGGCATCTTGGGGATCGCAGTGAGAACCCAGATATCAGTTTCTCAGAACGCGCTGCTGCCCACCTTCTGGAATGTATCCCTTAGTCGCCTCTTACGACACCCTCGGGTAGAGACGGGGATGGGTGACATTCTAGCCCGGCACCTATGGGCCAACTATGGCTGAGTGTATAAAGTAAGCACATATAATAAAAATTACACAATAAACTTATGTGGTAAAATTTTAGATTGATTAAATATTTGTGAAGTGACAAAACCAGCAAATAATTTAAGTTCCTAATTGGTTGATGATATAAGCCACTGCGTTTAGTGCTTAGTGTCTGATTCAAATGATAATAAAATGATCTATATTTTGAAATTCGAATTCCATAATTACTATATGCAAACTAGTTTCATAATAAGACCTCAGATCAGAGAGCGTATTTGATCTGCGCGGCACTACATCGCATTTGCAACTCGTTCGCTCTCTAGCTGTGATAAAAATAAGCTCATATTTTTTTAGGTTACATAATTATCAATACCTATATACCATTTTTTTCCCGATCAGTCGACGCGACACGAAGCATCATCAGGAGGTAATGAATCTACAAGCGCACAATCGATTTCTTTTTTCAGTATTTCATATTTCGAAAAGGAGAGAGATAGCAGATATACTGTCTTAGCAAAAATAGATTACTTCTAATTTAATAGATTGTGACGAGCTACTTGGCATTGTTAAATTAAAAACCCTTTCTGAATTTGCGTTGCGTTTCATACCTCTTGCACACGTGCCGTGAGCTAAATCTAGCTATAGACAAAATTCCTACTTGTTGCACGTGCGTGAGTACTAATTTCAATGACATAGACAAGAGAGTCAGCTAAGGCTCATTTTGCACAAGCATTGCTTCGGTTAGGTAACTGTTGAACAGAGAATTATTTGCCTACTACTAACTGTTTGAGTTTTATATTTATAATTTTAATTATAAGCGACGAAGTGATTAGTTTAGTGTTATTAACCAAATTTTTAACCGTCTTATAAAAGGAGTATTTTTTGTGCGTGTTACCTCATACTTCTTTACAGGATGTACCGATTTTGATGATATTTTTTTTATGCGAAAGATAGTGCTTTTCATGTGGTCCCATATAAATTTAAGTGAAATCTGATGAGAAGCATTTGAATGATCCCTAATAATACGTATTTTATGTTCGAAGTCGGCTGTTTTTTTGCAAAAATTTTGATCTTTTATTTACATTTTTTTTTATTATATCCGCGAGGATCTATAATAATTGCTGTCAGTTATTTATGAGACATTTGTAATACTGTTGATCTTCTTCTGTGAATGTTTCTAATATATGTTTTCTGAAATATTATTTTCTTTCATATTTGTTATAACTAATTATGGAATTGCCGATTTCCATTGTATAGTAACGCCTAAATCTATAAATAATCAATGTATAATTTTCTTATAATATGTACACAAGCAGATATAATTAGTGTGTTTACTAAGAGACTGCAGTATCTATACTTTGACAAAGAAATCGCAATTGCTTGGACGTGTGGTGCGTCATCTATTGATTGGTTTGTGACCATGAGTCACAAACAGACAGTCATGGGGCATGAGAGTGATGTATATGATTTTTAACCGATTTCAAAAAAGGAGGAGGTTCTCAATTATCCTGTATTTTTTATGTTTGTACCTCAAAACTTTTGATTGGTTTAACCGATTTTGATGTTTTTTTTAATTTGAAAGTTCAAGCAGTTCCCGTGTAGTCTCATTAAAATCATTTTCATCCAAATCAGTCAAGCCGTTTTTGAGTTACGCTCCAATAACTAAAAAGTTTTTTCCTAACTTGATTACATATATGGTAATTGACAATGAGTGACAATCGATCCCGTAAGTAGCAAGGGTCACACTAAAAACAAGTTGTTGAAGTCGGTTCCACGATAGTTCAAAAGTACATTTTATCACTGTACGTTTTTTAAGTTAAAAACATTTTTTTCACCCTTTTGAGTGTTGAAGTCTGTTCAATTCATAGATAAAAACATTTTTGCAAGGTAGTAACGCATTATTCGAATGCCCGCCTGATTAGCTACCATGCTCAAGTAAAACACATAAAACGGTTTATTCCGGCAGTTGTCCTTGAGCTCCAGTTTACATAAACAGATGATGGTTTATTGTAATAGAAAATGTGATGATTAATTAATAGAAAACACAATAAAAACTAACAAAGAGCTCATGGTAAGTAATGGTTCGGTCAAAAGTGGTAAAACTTTTGCACTGGCTTCTTCTGCATTTGAAGATCCGAGCTCCGAGATTATGGACAAAGGCTAACTTAAAAGCAACAAAAAAAAAACAAATAAAAAATTTTCTTATATAAGTATAGGAAATCATAATGTATGAGATTGCATCAGCTGCAACAACAAGTCTAACTCTTAAGTTATAATAATAATAGGATATTAGTATATAGCCTTTACTCTCTTTGTTCGTTTTTATTGAATTTTCTTTTATAATTTTGATATATATCTTATGTCTTTCTATAATAAGCACGTCTTACAATAAAAGCATTTTTCTTAAAATTTTGCGCGTTAATACATACATATAATCACGCCTGTATTCCCCGAAGGTTAACATCCTCGTTTCGCCAATTGGGTATTGGTCCCACGTAATAGGGGGCGAGCCTAATGCCATTCACCGAACACAGTTTCAAGGTCATAATAAGTGTTTTCTCTAACACACTGGACGAAACACAAAAACATATTACGAATAATATGTTAACGCTAACAACACATAAGACAGGAACACAAGAACATATTGTATGAAACCCTGGCAGGGCAAGATTGTATACAGTCCTGTTGTGCGTCTAATGCACACAAAACCCCACTCTCATCCACGTGATGAAGCGCCATGCTGCTCATTTGGCGCACTTTTCCCTTAGTCGCCTCTAATAGTTTACAATGGTACATTGGACATACAGTAATGGAGTACATGGTATAATTATTATTGGTACTCAATAATGAATAGATTCAGGCGTTACTTTGCGGAAATCCATATCTAATAATAACAAATATTAGGAAAACATAAAATTTTTATGCCTGATAGGTTAAAAAAGGGGTATGTTAGGTAATAAAATAATTCAGGCGGCAATCCGTATGAATAAATAAAACAATATTATTATAGTATTATTTCCGCCAAAAACTGACTTACTATGCGTCAATAAATTATACAGGGATGGTGTAGTAAAGTCTACTTTCCTACATTTACATTGTCAGGAGGTAAGTACTCCTCCTGACAATGCTTCATAAAGAAAGGTAATGCTCGAAAACTGCTGCGACTGCAATAACTATAGAGATTTTTGCCTTCGGGTAAAGACGAATAGAACGCTACGTTATAACCGGATTGCGAAAAAGTGGGATAACATTAGTATTAAATAAGAGTTTTACTTTCGAAATAGTGCCAGTGCGATGGGACAAAAACATAATGCACGAACCTCACGATTTACATGAAGTTAATAGTTGTTGTTTTGCTGATATGTCGTAACAGAGATCTTTTAACACCGCTTCGGGGTTTTAGTGATATAACTTGTTTTGTAGATATAGACTTTAAGGACCGAAAACGATAAAAGAGCGGTATTTCTTCGCTTTTGTATTATATATATTTGAAGAGATGTGAAAGTTGTGGTTTTTCTAGTTATCTGTCAGTTTGGTAAGCATAGTAAACCGAATTTAATTATAATTGGAAAAGGGAGAGCCAGTAATTCGGAGTTAGCCCGAACAACATCTTCACCCACATCATCACTTACCATCAGGTGCAATAGTGGTCAAAGGCTAAAGTATCATGAAAAGATAGAAAACATAATTTGTTTGTTGTAAGTAAAAAAAATTGCAAAATATATAAACAAGAATGACATATATACCAACGTGGATATATATGATTTAGAAGAATGTAAATCCATTTATTAAAATTTGTTGGAAGTGCTTCCCAAATATAAAACGTGATTCCCAGTATTTCACTCTTGTAAATGCTAATTATTGTACTAATTTTTATAATAAAGATATATTTATAGTGATAATTCCTCAAAATAATGACTGAACTTAAAAATGAGATAGCTAAAATTTTAATCCCGATCCCCTCATATGAAGTTTTCTATATGCTCGTAATACCTCTTATTAAAGTCAGACATAAAATAAATTAGTTTATTTGGTCCTTGGTTGAATATTATACGTAGATAGGAGAGAGGCTAAGCTCGTAGGTATAAAGCATAGTTAGAAAGTTTTCTATTAGATCAAATGTCTTCATGCATAATAAGCTAGCCGCAGCCTCTTATATTATTGTACATTAACAAATAGAAGATAAACGAAATGCTGTTCAAGATATTTCAATGCGTAAAAGTTAATAATCGTGATTGAATACTTTCAAAGTCTTTACTGTTTACCAAATAAAAGGACGTACAACGGTTCCATAGCGTTTAGCTATTTCTTCCTGACAAAAGATAGAATCAAGAAGATGTAATCGGTGGCAGTCGAATATATACTTCGAAATACATTTTCATAAACACATTCATAATGGCCCTGAACTTTTGGTAGCATAAGGATAAGTAATTAAAAAGACGGACGACCAAAGGGCTGGTGCTTACCTCAGCCACCGAATAAGTATTGCCATTCAACGGGGTCATGCTGCCAAGTGTCAGCCTTTTGGGTACCCTACCCGTGGACAGTGACCTGACCTCTGTTTTCTACTTATAATTGACTTCTGATAGAAAACGTAACTCACACTTTTTTTTCTATAACATTTTTAGGTAATATATAGATTTTGTTACATTATTAATTATTTTTGTGTTATAAATTAAAAAAAAATCTAATTAAGTAATTAAAACTTTTTTTTTATTGATCTGACCTAAGGTATGTGATGATGCGATATAAAATTTTGTTCAGGTTAACCTAGAAGAACTGTCACTCAAAGACAGCTGCTGGAACACACCAGTTAGGTGCTCGGTGATAGATTTTCTACTTAAAGGTGGTAGCTAGCTAGGCGGACATTCGCAAAGTGCCCTATCACTATGATAGATAGATAGATAGATATAGATTTAGCTTTTTTATCGTGGTGTGAAGGATCGAGGATTCAAATTTAGGTAGTTTTTAATAGCAAATTGTTCATAGTATTTTCGTGAATCGATTCAGTTTTGTTCAGGAGGCATCGGCTCCTTAATAACTTCTTTCAATTTAAGGGTTCTTTTTTATCTTTGTCAGTGCATCTCATCTGTTATAGGCAGAGGTTACCGCTTAAGGTCATTTGGGCCTCATGCTTGTTCCTTAACATAAATAAAATAAAAAAATGCAATAGTGATGTGAAGTAATTTGATAAAAACAGAATATCCCAAAATAGGAAGTACGTATTACGTAGATATATCAGCCAAATAAAAAAAAATTTGGACCGATATATTTTTGTGGAGAAACTGCGGCCTTCTTAGGTACCTTCCGGTTTGACAGGGCTATTATTGAGCCCAGGGCAGTTCATCACTTGTGATGAAATTTATCTGGTATAGACCTCTACCTATACCGTGGTACCCAGAGGGTACCGCCTAAAAACGGCTGAGCCTCGTGCACGTTCCGTAACCCATCACATAAAGAAATTAGTACAAAAACCCTTATTGCCTGTAAAAAAAGTAGAAGTTACGACGCATACCACGTTCTATAATCAAATATTGCGTGGAATACGCTGATTAATCATATTTATAAAGTGATTTTACTAACAAGGTTACATATCTTTCAACTTATTTTTTTTTTTATGCCTGATATTTTAGAATTTGACCACTATCTCACCTGATGATAAGTGATGATGTGGTCGAAGATGTTGTTCAGGCTAACCTAGAAGTACTGGCTCTCAAGGACAGCTGCCGGAACACACCGTTAGGTGCTTGGCGACAGATTTTCTACTTGAGGGTGGTAGCTAGCCAGGCGGGCATTCGCAAAATGCCCTACCACCATGCTGTAACGACTGCCATCCTAAGACGACAACTGGGACCGACGGCTTAACGTGCCCTCCGAAGCACGGAAACGCTCAGTAGTAATGTCACTAGCGGTCACCCATCCAACTCCTGACCGCGCGCGACGTTGCTTAACTTTGCTGATTGGTTGAGAACAGCTAAGTAAACTTCGCTACGAGCGCTTCTTTGGCAAAGTCATGGATAATCTATGGCAATGTCAATCGAAGCGCTCGTTGCGAATAGTTTGCTTAGCCGTGCTGATCAGCTATCTACGGTCATGACTTGCATGGGTGACCGTTAGTGGCATTACTACTGAGCTCTTCGTCTTCGGAGGGCACGTTATGCCGTCGGACCCGCCTGATGTCTCAGGATGGCAGTCGTTATAGCATGGTAGTAGGACCTTTTGTGAATCCTCACCTGGCTAGCTACCACCCTCATGTAAAAAATCTGTCGCAAAGCAATATCTAACGGTGTCTTCCGACAGCTGTCTTTGAGAACCAGTAATTCCAGGTTAGACTGGACAATATCTTTGACCACATCATCAATTAACATCAAGTGAGATAGGCTAGCCTATCAGCCATAAATAAAAAGTATTGAGATGTTTATTTATTATTATTTACACCAATTATTGTTATATACCTACACTATAATATAACGTCGTTATAGTACACTGAGAACATAACAATGTTTGAATTTTGCAGTAGAAATAGTAAATATTGTAATGCCTCCAAAATATACAGGGTTTCATTACATTTTTTAAATAATATAGCTTTTGAAAATTTTGAATAAAAAAAATAAATAAAAAAAATATGCGGCAATCGTAATTATGTTGCAAAGTATTTTTTATATAAAAAACTGTTTTTTTCTGTTAATAAATAATAACTATAACCAGTAGTATTATTATTTTTGGTTTAAATGAAATTAATTTTGAACATGATGATGAAGGTTTTATATTACATTTTAACAGCTAAACTATTTTTTTCCAAAATAACAACGACAATTAGGCATTATGATAATATTATGTTTTTGGCTATAACAAATTACATATTTTATTTTATTCAAGTAAAATTAAATGAAAGGTTACAGTTTGGTATATATGTATAACTTCATTATCAGAAACGATTTTATAATTTATATGTTTTGAAAACATGTAAATAAAACAGATAAAATATTTTATTCCGCTTAATTGAGCTAAATTATGCTGCAAGAATTCAAAAAAAATGCAGCCATTTCAAAGCAACTTTATAATAGTAATATAATTCAATTCACAAATATATGTAGATACCTACTACGCATAGGTATATAATACTTATTTGAATAGCAGAGAGGTGTCTTTACCGGACGTCGCTCCAGTTATATATATTGCAAAAGCCACCCAAGGCACCCGACTGGTTGGTCTAAGGGAACATTCCCACAAAGCAAAATGATAGTATAACTTTACAAAATCACAAATAAAATAATACTCCGCATAGCAGGCGTTATTGCAAACCTAACAATATTAAAATGATAGTATAACTATCATTCCTGATATAATTAAAATTTACTTTATGATTTTAATGCCTACTCCGAGCCTAGAGCTCCCGCCGCGGCAACACCGGACCGCGCCGTGGTCCCATTGAATAGAGTTTTGAATATTTACATCGAGCAAAGTAATAAAAATATGAAATAATATATTACAGGCACAAGATACTTTTGACATCAGGTGGTCCTCGTGCTTATTCAGTCAAAAACATATAAAACAACAAAAAATAAAGTTTCGAAAAATTAAAGATTAATTAGAGAAAAAAAAACAAAGCAAAAAAACTCAAAATGTTTCTTAGGTCTAGCAGAAGTCAACCCTAAGAGGTTGTTAGCATTTTACCAATAAACCTGTATAAATCCCTACAAAATACGAAGATGTCTTTATGAATCAGTCAGTATATCCAGCTGTAAAGGTAAACTAAACCAATTTATTTCAGATGACATTTCGATACTTAAAAAAATAATAATCTCGGTTATTCTGGGTAATAAAGCAACATATATTATGTTTATTCTTCGCAATACAATATTTTTTTAAAGGCAGGTATTCTATCAATGACACTGATAATGTATATCTGCTTAGCCAATGCAGGAAGTTAAATTAATCCTTAAGAATCATAGATAAGATGAACAATAGTAATTCATTATTACATGGACCGATCGGTCCTTGCGCAATGTTGTTGAGAAAAAGTTAACTGCTCCACAAGTTTTTACGTATTACGAATATTAATTTGAAAAGCGGGCAACTGATTAAGTTTGCTTGGCTGCTCTTCGGATCTTCTTGGAGAGAGAGATTATGGGCCAACAGCATTCTACAGCCACTACGTAAGCCCAGTGCTGCTTGGCAGATAACACGCTGTTCTTGAATTTTGTTATTAATTAAAGATAACTTCTTCACGCAGTCCCAATATCTTGTATCGTTATCAGAACGATTATAAAAAATAACCGATCACAATACGTATATGAATACCACATAATATTATATTACGTGTTATCATCGTGGGAATGCGTCCTTATTTTATACTCTAGAGAATATTATTACGAAGATAGTATTACATCACTATGGCAATAGCTTTGAACTCGTAACTGTAATTGCTCTGCAATTAATATTTCTAGTGCAATTATAAGTGATAGTTATAGAAACAGATGTTTATCTTAATCTAGTATAGTAAGACGTTTCTGATTAATTTGCACTAAATATTTAATTGATTTGAAATTGACGCAACATGCAAGTTGAAATAATAAAGAAAAAATAAGATATGCAAACTATTTGTCTATTCAGGAGTAATTAAAGAGATTTTTATACATAATTGTCAAAACATTTGTCAGTTAAGAAGAACTATATCAAGTATTATTTCGACGATGTTAGTTACTCGGTTGGTTTTGTAACGCATAGAAGGGTTTATTAATGTAAAAGACAAATAAAATTAGATGGAGTATACATGTGTGCTCGTGGGGTGCCGAGCTAGAATGTCACTATATCTACCCGTGGGTGTCATAAGAGATGACTAAGGTTAACACACCAGAAGGTGGGCAGCAGCGCTTTCTGAGGAACTGACATATCACACTGCTATCCACAAGAGGCCTGCCAAGCGTGGAGATTATGGCAAAACTCCCCATAATGGGGGAGGCTGTGTTCATTAGTGGATAATCCGGCTGATACTGTAGGTATGTATTATTCTTTGATAGTAATCGTGCTTTAAATTGGAAAATAAATCCTTGCTAATATGTAATTTAAGGTGCTCTAAAATTAGGTGTCCAAGTGATATAGGAACCAGGAAAAAGATCCTAACGGTACAGCTACGGTATTTTATATATGTACAGCTACGGTATTTTATATATGTACAGCTACGGTATTTTTAGTGTATATTAAAAAGGAGGAATTACTCTCGAGACTCTTCTAATTCTTCTATAGTTTTAGGCCGCATCAAATAGTCCCTGAGCGACGAAAATGCACATTGCCAAGGTAAACCATCTATCATCTTCGCATGAGTATAGAGGTAGCCTTGTCACTATTATCCCAACAAAAAACTTTACCGAACCAAACCGCTTGCCTTCGTATGACATCCTTATTAAGGATGTCGATTTAACGGTAAACAACTAGTCACTTACCAGAATGGAAAGGATTGACACCCAACTTTACTCACTGTCAGTGACATCCGCTAATATGAATTTAAAATGTAGGTAATATTATTCATTCTTTATCCTCCACTTTTGATGAGGTTTACTTCAGTACCAAAATGATCAATCAATAAGTCAAGATGAGATCTAGTTGTCCTGATATCAGATATTAGAATCATCGTTATAACCGTTCAAAAGAACTCGTATATAGATATCTGTAGATATTGCTTAATAATTATACATTTTACGTAAACAGCAAGAACAACCCTAGTTATACAGGGTTATTGCTAAAATGCTAACAACCTCTTAGGGTTGACTTCTGTTAGTCCTAAGAAACATTTTGAGAGGATTTTTTTTTGTTTTGAAAAAAAATATACTTTTTTTAAATATTTTTTTAATTTTCTTGTGTTTTTTTATATGTTTTTGACTGAATAAGCACGAGGACCACCAGATGTTAAAAGTTACTTGTGCCTGTAATGTATTATTTAATTTTTTTTATTAATTTGCTCGATGTAAATATTCAAAACTCTATTCAAAGGAACCACGACGCGGTCCAGTGTTGCCGTGGCGGGCGCTCTTAGCTCGTAGTATGCATTAAAACACAAAAAAACATATATTAAAAACAAAAAAACAAACTAAAAAAAACATCACGAAATGTTTCTTAGGACTAGCAAAAGTCAACTCTAAGAGGTTGTTAGCATTTTATCAATAACCCTGTATATAGAAGTTATTCGAGTGCAGAGCAATGAAAAGAGGAATTCTGTATTATAATAAAAAATAAACCTTGGGATTGATCACTAAATACTGAAGCACTGGTGATTGAAAATTAGCTCGGTATCTGAACGGCAACGCATAGTTCTGAAGTTAACTAAGTTTCCGAAGATGAGCCCTAAGTAGATCGAATTCGAACCATATTTTACAACAATCGTTAGAAATTAAGGGTCTGGACTCTGGTCTACGCATAATGATGTGTATTCGTAGGGTCTGGTATTCTGGTATAGTATTGTTACATATGTATATAAGGGTCTGTATGTTGAGCAGCAAGGAGTTGTCTTCAATTTGGACTAGCTTTTAATAAAGATCAGACGAGACTCATGATAATGGACTGGTCCGTAAGACAGCACAGGCCTATACTGAACGTGGCCAACAGGTTGATGATACAAAGTTACATATACCTCGCCTCTACCATATCAAACACTAGAAGATGTGAAGACAAAATCAGGCGATGTGGCGATGTGATTTCACGAGGTCGGTAGGCAAGCTACGACGAAAAATGTTGAAGGACAGCAGCATAACTAAGAAAGCAACAATACTGAGATGTCTTGTCGTTCCGATCTTTCTATGGGGAGCAGCAATGGTGAAATATTTTTAAGAGTACCCTGAAAAAGGATGATTGATCCGCCGTTTGCCACACCACTCTGCCAAAAGTCATGACTAAGAAATCTTCTTTTTCACGTAGACAGGACACAGGAAGGCCGAAAAAGGTATAAGTCATATACAGTTAACGTTTGAAGTGTATATGTAATAGCAGATAAAAATAGATACGAAAAATAGATTTTGAAGCGTTCGTAGCGAAGTTTACTTAGGTGTTCTTAACCGATCAGCAAAGTTAAGCAACGTCGCCTGCGGTCATGAGTTGGATGGGTGACCGCTAGAGAAATTACTACTGAGCGCTTCCGTGCTTCGGAGGGCAGGTTAAGCTGTCGGTCCCGGTTGTTGTCTTAGGATAACAGTCGTTATAGCATGGTGGTAGGGCAATTTACGAATGCCCGCCTGGCTAGCTACCACCCTCAAGTAGAAAATCTGTAGCCAAACACCTACGGTGTGTTCCGGCAGCTGTCCTTGAGAGCCAGTAATTCTAGGTTAGTCTGAACAACATCTTCGACCACATCATCACTTACCATCAGGTGAGATAGTGGTCAAAGGCTAACCTCAGGCATAAAAAAAAAAAAGATACCGAACACACTTGGCGTCGGATAAGTACATGAAATAGATAAACACTGCTCGTTTAAAAGTATATAGGATTATGTATGCGTGGATCTTATCATAGATAAAACTAGCTAATAAGGCGTTAAATTAACATTGACATTGAAGAAGGATGTTCTATTTCAGTTTCCTCTTCTTTGTTTGATCGGAGCCATTGTTTTTTTCTAGGTCTAGACAGGAAAATACTTACCTATACCACAAAGATAACTTCTTGATAAATATAGTTTTTTACATTATAGTTAGTAATCCAAGAATAACAACATTTGGAATTTTTCTGAGCAATTAATATTTATAATATGTCTGTTTATGTACAGTTTTGGATAGTCTTCTTATCATCTTCAGTGATATCAGGGACCACCAGAGGAACTAAACACTAGGCAAATCGCGTATACTTACTCTTTACTGTCTTATTAGTAATAATAATTAATTAGGTACGTATTTAGCGACAAAGTAAACTTAACATGGAATTAAAAAATACTGCAAGTGGGTGTCTAACAGAATTAAAATATAACCTAATAATGTCTTACCTCAAAATAAGTCAAAAAGGGCAGCTAGTAAGACAATTGCTATAGACTACCTTCATTTAGGTTACTTCTACTACTTATTTACCACCTGCAAAGGCTAACCTATCGGTAGTAAAATGAATTCAGCTGAGTACTTCTGCAGTATTATTAGATTGGATGTACTTGTCGTATTCTGTCACGCTTAATGTAAAAGCCAAAAGTGATCATATAAAGTGGACGTTTTATTACGGATATCATATGGCAGCTGAATATACAGACAAAGCATACAACATCCAAGCCACACGACTACTGAACGAGTAGATATAATTTATTTAAACATCAGGCTACCATACAGCTCTTCAAACTTGATTTACAATGTTACTTTTAACAAGTTTAAGCACTTTAGAATGATTAGTATTTTTGAGGTACTTTTGAGGCGTAGAAAATAAATGTTTCTGGCTATACATAATGCACGCACAGGTGAATATCACATTCAAATGCTGATGTGGCGAGGTTTAATGTATTTCACAGAGTGCTGTAAGTATTCACCCAAAACTGATTCACATCAACAGCCATAACTCCAACATTGAATAAAGGTCTCTCTCTCCATTATAGGGTTGAGGAGAGCATACTCCCATAGCAGGTTCTTCAGAAGGCGCTGCTGCCCACCCTAGCCCGGCCCCACGTAACTGAATAACGACAGATAAAAATAATGCTCGGTATAAACGTTTTCGAAATTCTTACATATTAAATCTTTCCAGTCTTTTACAAAAGTTTGTGTGTATATGTAACTTAGATATCAGCTTAATGAATTTCCTGAATAAAAAGAATACATTTTATTACGGCTTTCTATCATAAGGGATATCAATGTGACCATATTCTGTAAGTACGAAAATGCGAGAAGTTGCATTTTTTTTAAATGTTATTATGACGGAACAATCCTGAGGCCCACCTGATGTTAAGTGGACTAACCTCTGCATATAACAGATGCATTTCGTCAACGAAGAATTGCACTGCGTCCGTCAGCTTGAGACGTACAGTTGTTAAGTCTCATGTTCCTGTAATTTAACTGTGAATATGTGTCTCCTACTTACTATCCCACATATATGGGGTCTGTAACTTCTTCTCTAATAATACAATAAACATAAAATAACACAAAGTGGTGTCTTTGTGTGTCAAGATACACATAAAAAACTGTTTTCACGAACTACAAAATATCATGCATGATTTGTTATTTACCTTTATAAAAGCGCCATAGACAACAAATAAAAAAAAAACGCTGACTTTGTTATTGGTATGCTGCTTGCTCATTGGATGCATTTTTATACTCCGTAAATAAGATATGTGCAGTTCATAAACAAGCAGGAAATCCTATACAAAATCGACTGTGCCTCATATTTCCATCACACAACTTCCACACAAACCAGGCCCACGTTTAGCTTCACACATTAAGTATGCAGCCCATAGCCTTACACAAAGTCGCAGGACGTTGCCCCGAGCCTCTCCCTATACTTGTCTATAACCGCTCGTCTGTAACCAGTGGAAAAACGCGAGGTTTTGCTAAGGATATGAAGGTTTTTTGTAAACTGAGCATATATGAGACTTCATACGTAACAGCATTGTGTTTCCATAGTTGGCTTGAATGGTACATTCTAGATTAAAATAATGAACTTTGCAAAACAGTATGAAGTGAAAATGAATGTAGCTGTGATGGTCCGGATGCGGGGATTCCATAGTTCGAACACCATCATTTTGCGAATGCCTAGCTAGCTACTACCTATACGTAGAAAGTCTGTCGCCAAGCATTTAGGTCAAGCCTGCTTTTCATCTTCTATCATATCATCACTTGCCAACAGATGATATGGTAGTCAAAGGCTAACCTTTAAGCCTGCTTTTCATCTTCAATCACATCATTACTTAACAACAGATGATATGGTGGTCAAGGACTAACCTGATAGCCGTAAAAAATAAACTTAATCCAGATTCCAGACCAAGTAGTGTTATATGTTCATCCTTGATTTGTTGATTGGTTGGCCAATCCAAATCAATACCTAAGAACTGTAGCAGTTTAGAATACAGGCAACAGCAATAACACATTTTTATATCCCAGAATGGTAAGACAGAGGTGTCTAAAGATGCATGTGCCGCCAGATATGTATATTCCAACATAATAGTGGAAAAGTTTAATTCCTGACTATTCCTGTACAAAGGAATTCTCTTTTTGTAAGGATATGGTCACATTAGTAACGAGCCCTGTTGTGCACCTAATGTGAAGCAGCAGCCTCTTTACGTCGCCTTATCACAGTCAGTTTTATTCAAAGAACTAGTGACTAAGTGGGAAGTACCTCGATTAATTTTATCGCAAGTTTCGTTCGCTTGACCACCGCATTAAGAGGTCGTCAACTTTCCTCCTAAATTAATTACAGTTTTTTTTATGTTCTATCCGGTTCCTGGCAAGAACTTACATCGATAAATCTTAAAAAAACAAGTGGTCTTTAGAGTATAGACTTTTTATAGTCTTTCGAGTTTATAATACAAGGAATAAAATATCGTTGCAATTTATTCATAGAATTAAGATCTAGTCTGTTACTTGACTTGACCACATCATCAGTCAATAATAGACTAGTTGAAATGAACCAATGATAGACTTTTATATATTCTTAGACTTTGAAGCGCTCGTAGCGAAGTTAACTTAGCTGTTCTCAAACGATCAGCAAAGTTAAACAACGTCGCGCGCGGTCATGAGTTAGATGGGTGACCGCTAGTGACATTACTACTGAGCGTTTCCGTGCTTCGGAGGGCACGTTAAGCCATCGGTCCCGGTTGTTGTCTTAGGATGGCAGTCGTTATAGCATGGTGGTAGGGCATTTTGCGAATGCCCGCCTGGCTAGCTACCACTCTCAAATAGGAAATCTGTCGCCTAGCACCTAACGGTGTGTTCCGGCAGCTGTCCTTGAGAGCCAGTACTTCTAGGTTAGCCTGAACAACATCTTCGACTACATCATCACTTACCATCAGGTGAGATAGTGGTATAAAAAAAACTATCAGGTATAAAAAAAAGATGAAAATAATATATTAAAACAAGATCTATTTAAAGTTCATACGTATAAAACTATAATATTAATGGAACTACCAATCAAGATACGGGTTTATATACCGAGTTTAGTCGGCAGAGCCGCAAATTTGAACATTTTCCTTTAAATTAATAAATACTATTTTGAATTTGAATTTTGAATGACTATGTTGTAATGTTTGAAAGCTTGTCTCTTGATAGAGCTTCAGTGCATGGTGGTACTTGGTAGAGAATTCTGCCCCTTGGTAGAAAACCTCAGCTGGATGCCCTCCCCCTCGTTCGAATATCTGCTGCCAAATAAAGTATCTAGCGGTGTGTACCTTGAGGGCCAGTTCCTAGGCTATCTATAGCGATGAAGGAAATTAAATTATCAATTGAACTAAAAATCTGCACAAAACACGAGTAACAGATAAATAGTGAGATAAAAAAGGTAGATATACAACACAAGTCATGTTGTATATGAAGGTAATTTGATTATAAAATACGGGTACCGATAAGCTAATCGGTGTTTGTTCGTTTCAGAATACCATGTCACTAGTTTAAAGAAAACATATTTAACATATTATCTGGCGTTAGAAAATGCAAGTGATTATACTACCTAAAATTATTTAAAGTATCCTTTGTGTTTTAAGAATATGACACCAAGTTATCAAAATTACTTTATTAATTTCTCTTTTAATAAAATGTTTATTACTTAACTTTCGATTTTGAAATTGTGACATGACGGAAACGTTTTTGATTTCTTTTAACCTCTTCACGTCTTCGATACTGTGCCTATAGATCGAATAAGCATTGCAATATTTGCAATTCAACGGGGCAATGCTGCCAGCATGCTGGGCACGCTCATAGCTGGTAGTGGGCTGGAGCTTTTGGACTGCCTGTGGGTCTGTAATGACTTGTAAATGCTTTTATTTTAGTAGCTGTAGTGTTGTATATAGTTCGTAGTATTTTATTACTATAGATTAGCCGCTGAGGAATATATTAGTATATAATGTTATATTTAGTTGGTAATATTAGTGTAAAATATTGCTTTTTAGTGTTCTATACTAGGCAAACTCAAAATAATTCATTTAATTTAGGCGTCTATGACGCTCTTATGAAGTTATTTACAAATTGTATTATTGACATTAAATACATTCTACTACTCCTCGTTCCGGAAAAAAATGTATAGAGCCACTGCGAGAAGAACGGGCAAGAAACTCGGGGCCATTCTTTTATACGTGCCAACAAATACCAAAAAAAAGGCAGTCCCCATACAAGAGACGTGTATTTTCATATATTTTCTTTTTGGTCTATCGTAAAAACGATTATACATTCAAGCGACAAACTTTATAGTCAAGTGCAGTTCGAACGTCCGCTAAATATCTCAATACATGAAAAGAAATATTTTTGGTACTTGTACTTGGCCGGTTTTATTTTTCTAGATAGCACACGGATTATCTTGAAAATACAGTACAAAAAAGATTCAGGTAATAATCACAGTGTTACTGACTGCATCTTGCCTAATATACGTATATAGTATCAACGAATAGTAACTGTAGGTTTTTTAATTAGGTCGAGCGGAACGAGTCCTGTCAGTATCCCACAACTTGTACATTTAGTGGTGGTCCCTATTACTGAAAAACTATAACGCCTATAGATCGAGAAGAAAAATTATATTCATGACTATAATATTTCCTCTCGTTGTAACTAACTGGAGCTACTTATAAAAAAAATGTTAGTCCCATAGTATCGACCGAATCACGATTCAGAGAGCAACACTCACAATCAGTGTGTTATTTTTCCATTATATCCATTAGAAAAAATTTGATACAGCACAATGATAGAGCACCGAGTATTATTTCATACTTTAATAGCTTGAAACCCATAACTCCTGACGCTCGACCTGAATTCTTGATGAAGTTACCACCGACTGTCTATCACGTACCGTAACTATTATAATTTGACACACTGGTCTGGCACCAATAGGCACAATGATGCCTTACCATAATTTCAAACCAAAATAATATTATTGTATCTGGATATCTAGAGCACTTTTGCGGAACCGGAATGGTTTGATACAACACTGTGGCAAACATGTAAGTTTGATTATTCTAACCTTTGATTAGGTATACACGGAAGTACAAAAAAAAAACAAAAGAAATATAAATACATTAAGAAGCCTATATATTATAGCATCATCATCACTTCAACCGGAATGTACACCGTTTATCAAGGTCTCCCCTATTAGGGGGTTTTGCCATTATCCCTTAGCTTGGGGATCGCAGTAGAAGTTGCCAATTCTTCAGAAGGCGCTGTCTCCAACCATCCGCAATTTTTCCCTTAGTCGCCTATTATGATACCCACTGCAAGAAATGGAAGGGGTGCCATTCTAACCCGGCATCCGATGTTGTAAATAAATATATACTCATATATGACTATTACAATCCTGTGAGGAGAGGCATTGTGGCGTGCAGAAGATATGGTTTTCGACAGCACGGTCATAGATCCTCGGGAAAATATTGATATTCGTAAATGAGAAAAGCCTAATTGGTGGTCCAGGGATGTGGAAGCAAGGAGCGCAGACCCTAGCTCCATGAGTAGAAATGTTATAATGCATAATCCCTGGAATAGATCTTAGTGAAACCCCAAAACTTTTCACACGCTTTAACTACCCAAACCAACATTGACCCTTTCACCAACATTGGTGGCGGCTCTTATAGTTGGCCCGTTTAGTGGGTAGCAAGTCTACACCTGCGTCAACATGAGAACTGAGAATTAGAATGAGACTGTAATTGGCAGGCGCAGTTGCCTCATAAGATAATCCAGTTCTAATAACAGTTTGAAAGAGCACATCAAACAATTACACTCTTCCCTCCAACCACCATAGTTTATAGCCGCTAAAAGGGCAGCTTAGTGTTGGTTATGGCTCTACTAATGCCTTTGAGGGATCAAGCTCCAGATAATATTAACGCATTAGGGCATGGTAGATACTCGGTACTAGGGAATTATAACCACTTGCTTCAACATTTTAGAATGAGACTGTAATTGTCAGGCGCAGTTGTCTCATGACACAATCCAGTGTCTAGGCGTGAACCATTACGACACATAATATATTTCGAATAACATTTTGAAATAGATCATCAAACAATTACACTCTGCCCTCCAACGACCATAGTTTATAGCCGCTAAAAGGGCCGCTTAGTGTTGGGTATAGCTCCACTAATGCCTTTAAGGGATCAGGCTCCAGATAATAATAATACAGTAGGGCATGGTAGGTACTAGGGTATTATGAAGTTAAACGATCTTCCTGATTTTAGATTGGATCGGTTTATAAGCAACACTAAACGCCTAATAACTGCACTTAAAATAATAAATGGCTCGGATATGTATTGTGCATCGATGGTAAAACTTATAGCAGTGTTTCTTGAAAC
The DNA here is from genome assembly GCA_963890685.1 of Plagodis pulveraria. NCBI lineage: Eukaryota > Metazoa > Arthropoda > Insecta > Lepidoptera > Geometridae > Plagodis > Plagodis pulveraria. The sequence continues at coordinate 16,788,832 of OY982959.1, forward strand.
ACAAATAAAGAAATATCAAAAAACAAACGTCATATAAAGGAGAGACGGAAGATTTTATTAATGTGCATCTTCCAAGAACCCGATTTAACATTTACACATCTATCGAACGACTGGTCTGTTCCGTTATTTCCTACAAATCGAGACGCATACTAACACTACATAGAGATATTACGTATACTATTGACTTTCTGTCACGTTTATTCAATTTAAAACCTTCTATCAGTTACGATACAGTTGAATTTGAAAATCTTTTAGATAGGTATTTAAGACATTTGATTGGTTAAATCATATTCTTACGCCTACTACCAACATTTCTAACGATATTATTATCGAAACTATATACTCGTATATATTCTTTAGTGAGTATATTACCTCTTAGATGTGCACTTTGCACTTTTTAGAAAGCTTTAATGGTGACAAGGTCTTTATACTGATATAATGTTTGCTGCATTATTAATGCCTTGCCAAATTTTTTAAGATTAGATAAGTTGTTCGGATCGGTTAGATGGAAAAATGACAAAAAATAACCACATGTTCTGTTGACCTTTCCTTTATTTCTTGTTTTGTTTTGAATTAGCATTCCTATCAAGAAGCTCAATTTAGTATATTGCATTATAATTTTGTTAAATTTCATAATAGCCACAATAGTACACCCAATATAAGTATTTTCTTATTTGTGAGTATTAATTCATTGCACCTTTCGATGATATTTATTTTATATAATTGAAGTGTCGTGGTGAAGTTTGCTTAGCTGTTCTTAACCGATCGGCAGTTAAGCATCGTCCGCCGCGGTCATGAGTTGGATGGGTGACCGCTAGTGACATTACTACTGAGCGCTTCAGTACTTCGGCTTAACGTAAGCCGTCGGTCATAGCATGCCCGCCTGGCTAGCTACCACCCTCAAATAGAAAATCTGTTGCCAAGCACCTAACGGTGAGAGCCAGTAATTCTAATTTAGCCTGAAAAACATCTTTGACCTCATTATCACTTACCATCATGTGAGATAGTGGCCAAAAGCTAACCTATCAAGCATAAATAACAAAAAAAAACGAATGTCAATTGTAATGTTCAACTAATTTCCATACTAAGCCTTAAATCTAGATTTCCATCTGTGCAAATAAATTATGAGGCCACACATTTTAATTGGCAGTTTAATAGACGTTTAACTAGACACAATAATTGCCTCGACAAATTTACACCTGCCTTAGAAGTGGACGGTATGGCAAACATTTAAGCTTAAACTACCACTATTAAAGTAATTGATAATGAAGTTAACATACATAAATCCTTTTTAAAAACAGTTTGGTGATGTGAATGAGTCATGTGTAAATGGGTTCTCTTATCAATTTCATATGTACTTGTGTGTCGTTGAAGAGTAGCGCGGTGCTTTTGCATACAAACGTAGTTTAGTCACATTTTTAATAACAAGTGTTCAAACTCGGTGAAATTTTGAGTGCATATTGCCGAGTCTAATATCTATGCTTCTGGTTTGCCAGTTTTTCGATTTATTCTTTATTATATCCCTAATTGTCAAAATAACAATTCCGATACAAAACGATAATTAGTTTTTTGTTTTTTTTTTTAAATACACACAAAACGATTTTTCGTTTTTTTTTTTAAATACTCATTTTACGCCAATCTGCCAAACCAAAAGCATAGATGTTAGGCTCAAAAATATACATGCAAAGTTTCACCGAGTTTGAACACTTAGTATTTAAAATATGACAAAACCACGTTTGAATGGAAAGCGCACTGTGAACTCAAATTCAAATTCTAAATTATTTATTTGCTAGATATAGGTTGGTACATTAAACAGGTCATAAGTTAAAATTATGTGTTGCTCTATATCTGAACCCGCAAGGCGTGCAAATTATCTCATTAACTGCTAGTAAGTTTGGGTCCTAACAATAAACTACTTGCATCTTCATAAAAACTTACAAATACAGATAATTTCGCACATCGATCAATAAAACTTTGATACAGTTCTTAGATTCTACATTGAACAAAATGGATTCGCCAAGCTATCCATGAATGAAAATTATGATATTAACCTAATTACTTTGATTACATTTTAGTATGATAACTGTGAAGCAATCCACCACAAGTTGCGGTCAGCAAGCACGCTGCGCTGATAGATATGCCATAATCCATAAGCATAGTAGGCGTCTAGGGGATGGCAGTTCTTAATAAGGTGCTGCTGCCCACCTTCTGGTATTTTTTCCTTCGATGCCACTTACTACTCCCACAGGAGGATGAGGGGTGCAATTACAGCTTAGTACACCACGGCTTAGAGATAGATAGAAGTTACTTAATTATATTCCGTATAAAGACTCTTTTGCACATGAAATCAGAAGAACTCCATATTTACCTATATATTTTTGAAACCTGTTTTTTACCTTGCGTGGCAATCAAACCCATGCTGCCTGATGCTTATATGCTCAGCTTACCTTGTCCATCAAGTTGAATGGATATGTGTACTGTTTACTATTATTTATTCTTTTGTGTCATTGGGTATTGTGCGTATTGAAGGGAGACGCGTTACCGTGGTTAAAATTGAGTACTCAAATTTTTAAATGTGATAATTTGATTTGGTGATTGAAATTATGTTTGTAATTAATCTACAGAGTTATTGGAAAAATGTTAACAAGCTCTTAGATTTGAATTCTGAAAAGTCTTAAAAAACATTTTGTGATGAATGTTTTTTTGTTTTATTTTTTATGTGTTTATGGAATAAGCACGAGGACCACCTGATGTTAAGAGTGTACGTTCTTAGCTCGATATAGATATTGTATTTTACTACGATGGCTCATTTATATCACAAACGCATAAAAAAAAACATCTCAAAATTTTGGTTATGGCTAACAGAAGTCAACCCTTAAGAGGTTGTTAGTATTTTTCCAATAAACCTGTATACATTCCAAATTCTAAACAAAATCTTCCGTAATCATTAGTATTAAAGCAATAACTAAATTGACAACTAACTGGTACGACATCAACACCAATAAGAACTATAATGACAATATACGATAGGAAAAATTTAAGTCATGTGCGGGATTCAAACCCGCGTCCATCCACCCCTTGAGCCGGGGTATGCTCTAACCAATTGAGCTAACATGACATGAAGTGATAACTCAAATCTTTCCTATCGTTCTTCAACCATCGTATTGGGATGATTTGAGTTATGACGTCATGTCATGTTAGCTCAATTGGTTAGAGCATACCCCGGCTCAAGGGGTGGATGGACGCGGGTTCGAATCCCGCACAAGACTTAAATTTTTCTTATCGTATATTTGTGATTTTGTAATGTTATCCGCATAGCAGGCGTTATTGCAAACGTAACAATATTAAAATCATACTCAGGTTTAGTTTTTATGACATGGAACATTATTGCACATACGTAGCTGCATATAACCAGTAAGTAGGTAGGTACGTATAATATGTATGGAGTTATTAAGAAACGGCCGGAAATCAGAATGGACACAAGGACAGCTTGTAACATGGACACTAATACAGCCTATGGAACGCTATAGATATATTATAGTCTGATATTAGATATCCATATTGGTATTACAACAGGAATCATTAGTTACGCTTCAAGAAGCTTTATTAACGAGGTGAACATCTTATTAGACTTTGTACCATTAATTTTGTAGCCTTCACGCCATTCAGAGACTTGATCAGGAAGATTTTTTAATTAGATTCAACGTAAAGTATGTTTTTATAATATTCCATTTGTTTTAAATACTAAGTCTTAGAATAATACTTATTTTAATTGAGAGCGCTCGATCATAAAAATAAAATAAAATAAACCCGTTTAAGTGATATTGCCACAATTTTTATTTTAAAGGATATTCGCTGACATTATGTATGGAATATAATTTCAGCCAAATGGCCGCCGCGACTTCGCTGTAGGTGGTGTATCTTGGTGGACCAATTTTGGATGACATTTTCGCATAAATGGGGCTCAATTTCACGAAGAGCGCGAGTTAAGCGGCAATTGACTGTGGTTTGTCTGCATAGACTAGAGACTTAACCCCACAGAAAGTAGTCGAGTGGTGTTAAGTCACACGATCTTGGTGGCCATTTGATATCACCACCACGCGAGATGACGAAGCCTTCGAATTTATCATCCAATAAATGTTGTATGGCTATTTTACCAAGATGGCCGCTATGAGCTGTCAAAGTTCGCGTGTCCCTATTGAAAAACCCTTTACTTGTTATACTGTAGTATCTACTACTGCTGAGTAGGTACTTAGTACTAATAATATTAGATCAAGTTTTAAAAATAGCGAATATTTTTCAAATATTTTAAGAAAATATTATATGAATATGTTAGTAAAATACTTAAAAAATATAGAAATTAGTTACGTCGACTTAACAGGAAATTTAGGCGGAATTATCACGATATATGTTTTCTATATCTTTTAAGTGTTTTACTGAAATATAAATTTAATGTTTTCTTAAAATATTTGTGAACCACTTATTAAAAATGGATTTCTGCAAAGTAACGCCTGAATCTATGAATTATCTCCAGTTTCAAAATCTTAATTCAATTGCGATCACAAAGTGGTAAATCATCATCTTCTTCCCGAAGTTTCAAACACTCAGTCACTTCGTGACCACGATCACTGCAAAGTGTTTGAGACGTCGGAACAATAATGATAAATATACGCGATTTAAACCGTTTAAAGTTGATTAATTACTATGTGTAATAAATAATCGCGAAAACCTAAGACAACATTTTATTTTCAATATGTTCCCATTTTGTTCCCATGTGGTATTAGAGAATACATGTTGTTCTGACACCACACGTGTAGGTTAACGGTAAGAAGATGATGATTTCCCACTGATTTCCCGTCTGCTTGTTTGCCACACCATAACATCAGAAAATATTACAAAAGTGCAGCAAAAGTAAGAATTTAAACCATTTCAAACCTGCGATTATTCGTCCCAAAATCCGGTTCATGCTTAAGTGACGGTATCTAGGATGTTCTAGGAAAGCATGGGGAACAGCGCTCGTAGTTTAAATTATACTTCCGTTGGAATTTTATAAGCTTATTCGTTTACTGTATCAGCTGGATCCAATGCTGAACACAGGGGGGTTTGCCATAATCCCCACGCTTGGCAGGCGTCTTAGGGACCGTTTAGCAGACGTTAATTATGAACAAGCCTGTATTTCCTTTCCATCCAAAGGTTGTTTGAAAGAGACCGCTTTTAGTGATATGGCCACCCATTGTGACACTTTAATCTAAGCTTCTTTTGGAATCAAATTTGTATTTTAGTGGTGTAATAACATTAAAGAATTATCTATCTTACAAAATTATCTGCCTAACTAATGCAAAAATTAAAATGTTAGAATATTGCAACACAAAGACATGATTGTCAAAAGCTTTGACTGCTGTTTTATGACTGGCCATCTACCTGATGCTAGCCCTCTTTAGGAATGGTTCCACTTTAGTTTGGATTTCGAGTAATCAGGGAGTTAAAATCGTAGGAAGCCGTGTTATGCGCATACTGTGCGGCAACACTCCACTCTCATCGACTTGAGGTAGCATGCAGTTTTCCCAAAGTTGCTTTTTACGACATCTAACGGGATATAGAAATAACTAAGATAATCACTTTCCATAAAAAGGTTAATCGATTATATTTTTCTTAGAATAGTTTTTCTATCAATAAAGTATTACGAAGAGACCGTAGGCCAACTGGTGTGTATCTAATCTTTGATAAGCGCATTTATCAACTTAATAGACTAAACTCATTTCTTATGGACCGTAAAATGTGATTTACAAAACAAAAACACATATTATAGGAAGAACAGTCTAAAGTCTTGTGACTTTTGTAATACAAAACAATTTTACATACAATCTGATATGAATGGCTTCTATAAAAGAAGACATTATATTCTATTCTAGAATAGAAACATTTACAGTTGGACATGTATTTTGTATTTTACTTCCAACTCATATAACTTTATAATTTGATAAGATGCTTGTAGACGCCAAAATGAAATAAATGATTTTGACTTTGACTTAAATACTGCTCTCTAAAAGATAATTATTTTACATAAGGCTTTTTAACTACTGATGGGCTAGCGTTTGATCACAATTTCACCTGATGGTAAGGGATAGTGTTGTCGACAGTGCATGGTAAATGGACTTTACATGGAATGGGAATAGTTCTCAAGGAGATATGCTGAAACACAACTTTTGGTGCTTAACGACTGATTTTCTACTTGAGGGTGGTAGCTAGCGAGTCGGGCAAAAAAAATAATTTAAAAAGATATTTCAGAAAAATAAAAAATAAAAACATCTCACAATGTTTGTTAGGACTAGCAGAAGTTAGCCCTAAGAGGTTGTTAGCATTTTACCACCCATAATCTAGAGAGTCATCTTATTTAACCTTTTCACCTTCCTGACAAGGACATTTACTAAGTGATCCAGATAATTACACACACAACAGAGTAGGTGGTCGGCCTTAAGCTATCACAACTTGTCACATAGAAAGTAGAAACAAAGGTCGCTACGTCGGATCACGACTTATTTGCGTAACTCTCATTGCTCGACATATGATTTATGAACGATAGACAGTTATGCAAATAGCACCTGAAGGCACAGATTGCATGTTCAAGAATATCAGTCACGCGGAGTGCAGTATAACTACCTACCTATTAATTATATATACCTAACTATATACTAATTACCTACCTATGTAAAAGTGCAGGAAGCTGTTTAATAAAACTAGGGTCACTTGCAGTACTTCCCTGGCAAAGCACCTAGCAAGTAATCATGATTAACTTCCTATCCACTTCTTATATTTATCAAAATAAGGTGCATATTTATGTGTCGTGGTTTAGTAATGTGATAAGACTAGCGTCAGGCCACAGTTTCATTAGTGATAATGTGGTAAACAGACTTTACATAGAATGGGAACTTGTTCTCATAGAGAGCTGTCGGAACACACCGTTAGGTGCTTGGCGACATATTACCTACTAGAGGGTGGTAGCTAGCCAGGGAGGCATTCGCAAACTGCCCTACCACCATGCTATAACTGCCATCCTAAGACTAAAATCGGGACCAATGGCTTAACTTGTCCTCCGAAGCACGGACACGCTCAACAGTATTGTCACCAGCGGTCACCCATCCAACTCAAGGCCGCAGCGGACGTTGGTTAACTTTGCTGATCGGTTCAGAACGGCTAAGAAAACTTCGCTACACGGGCTTCAGAGGCTTTGTAAGTAGTACTTAATTAGGTATGGAGGCATTACTTCCCCGGACGAACTCGTTCACAAAGAGTTCTAATGCTACTAAGGGCCTGTTTCAGAATGTTTGAGTAAGTTCCGGTTATACTATCCAGAACATATTTAATAAATAAAATACTCTCTTCATCTTTGCGTTTCACATTCACCGATTTATCCTATCCATCGGTTAAAGTTTGAAACGCGCTGCATGTTAACTGTCATTTTTATCATTCAGTTATTTTATGTTCTGGGTAGTATAACCGGAACTTACTCGAACATTCTGAAACAGGCCCTAAAGCTATTTACAGTATTTCTTCAGAATGAGACAAAAAGTCACATCAAGTAAGCCTCGAAGAAGTTTAAATATTAAAATTCAAAGGCCTACTCTCACATCTTCTATTAATACAATTTATTAGAGAGGAAAGCCACATTTATAGGTATTTAAAATCAAATTAACAAATCGGTACTGGAATAATTTGCATGCAGCGTTACTGCGGGTATTCTACTCACGAGCTCAGGGAAAGCTATAACTTTCTCATATTAAAATCAACAGAGTAAAACGTCTTAAACGCCTATAGACTAAGGATGTAATGAATATCAAAGTTAATGAAATGGAATTTGTATATTTTTAAACGATTTCCAAAAAGGTGAATATTCTCAGTTTGACTTGTAGTTTTTTTTTAACAGACTTCAAAAACGATGGTGCTGAGGTTCTCAATTCGGATATATTTGTGTGTGTTACTTGTTTTTTTTTATGTTATTGTGACGGAACATGCTCGAGGCCCACCTGATGTTAAGTGGACTAACCTCTGCCTATAACAGATGCATTTTCGTCACAGTCACGAATTGCACTGCGCCCGTCAACTTGAGACATAGTTGTTAAGTCTGATGTGCCTGTAATATCACTGGCTCTCAAGGACTATTGCCGGAGACACCGTTAGGTGCTTGGCGACAGATTTTCTACTTGAGGTAGCTAGCCAGGCGGGCAATCGCAAAAAGCCCTTCCACCATGCGGTGAAGCTCAAGCCGGCGGTGGGGATCGAACCACTGAAATCGGTACTGCGGTCCATAGCTATTACCGCTCGGCCATCATTGCTTCAAAAGGTGTACTCATAGGGTGTATCTATAGATTTCTATGTTTGTTTTTTTTTTCAGTTTCATAAGCTGGTGTTTGGTTGGTGGTTGGTGGTCCCATTTAAATTTGAGTGAGATCTGACAAGTATTATTTGAGTTATGCCTAATAATGCATATTTTATTAGCTTCCGTTACATTGATGACGTTCTCATTTCCACTTGTCCCTGTAAAATAAACAAAAAAACTGTATACGGTGGTTTGGTTTATTTACTGCATTTTTTGTTTTATTATATTTTCTGTTTGAAGTCAGTCTTTTTAGTTAAAATTATTTTATGTGTGCTACGAGATTACTTCGCCAATTATGAATAGTTTTTTTGTAGGGTAAAGTATACCTTCAAGTTGGTCCCATTTAACTTTCATCAACATCAGTTGAGTAGTTTTTAAGTTACCGTCAATTAACTGAAAAATCTGTTTGCATACCTGGATGATATAATACAAAGACTATGTAATAGTTGTCCCGTTGTGTTAGTAGTTATGATGTAATAGTTATCCCAACTCTTGTCGATGACGAACAGTATTTTAATCATCTTGTAAGCAGCGTTATTATTAATATATATATATTAAAATATATTATTTAAAATAAACTGAACCCGACATACATAACAAAAACCATTGAACTCTATGACTAAAACGTATGAAATAACTTGTGGAATTCGAACCATGATAAATTGAGTTTGACATTGACATTTCGACTTGGACGCAGACGAGGGCTTGAATTCTGTTACAAAGAAAAGGACCATCATATGGCTTTACATGATACAATCATTCGTGAGAGACTTAATAAATAATTTTCTTTTACTATAAATGTGATATACCATCTACGCGGGTATTCTTATCTAATTGGCGTTAGCTACTACTACAAAATATGAGTACCTATTATTTTTTCTGTACTAGGCGATGACGAATTTCTCTACGTTCCTGCGGCATAATAGGATAATATACAGAAATTCAATTTAAATATGTATTATTATTTTATCTCAATGACGTAACTGACGACGACGAAGATAATATAAGAATATTGGCATTTTATTTTATGTTAATATTGCAACTTGTTAGACAAAAGTGCATTTCTGCCAATTCACGCGATGATAATAATAAATTATTAATTTATTGAATGCAACCTTGCCTTACGTGAGAGTAAGGTGATCAAGGTGACAATGTTGGAAACAATGTGTCGTGTGGGCAACTCTATACCGTTTTTGTTTCCGTCGGTGGGTGCGAAGTGCGAACTGATGCAATTTCTATTTCAGTAGAGGCTTTACAACTTACAAATATAAACTGAGAGGTGTTGAAGAACTATATTGGTGTCTTGCTATTTCTGTATAGGCAGATGACGTTTCGTATACGTATGTATACATAGTTCATTGCCATTCTTGTTAAAGAGAAGAAATCATCATAGGTAACATCAATAAATAAATAAATAATAATAGTAATTCACATATGCTATTCTTTTTTTTTCTTTTTATTGCTGATAGTAAAGCTTTTGACAACAATCTCACCTGATGCCTGATGGTAATTGATGATGTGGTCGAAGGGGTTAACAGCCTTAACCTAGAAGTACTGGCTCTCAAGGACAGCTGCCGGAACACGCCGTAAGGTGCTTGTCGAAATGAAGAGTTTCGATCCGACACATAGTGAGCTATTATATCGGGGTCAAAAAAGATGAGAATTAATACTTACAAGGGTATACGTAAGTTTTTCAAGTAAGTATTGATTCTCATTCGCTCAAATCTATTTTCGCTCAAAAGATACATCTATTCCAATTCTCAGTCGAACGGTTAAAAAAGTAATCCAATTCAAAGAAAATATGAATGGCATCAGTTGACGATTTAGTTGATAAAGGTTTGCTGAGAAGGTTAGGGCTTATTGGTAGAATGGATCAAAGGAGATTGATAACACAAGTCAATGAGAGAATGAAAGGTGAATACCTTAGCAAACGTATTCTACCCGAAATGGAGACGCTCTGGTAAAATAATATGTTATATGTGTCTACAAAGAAAGTGAAGAGTGTTTCACTATAAAAACTAACGTGGTTTTGACTCAGTCAGATAATTCCGACAATAATCAGATCTGACTTATTCACGTGAGTTAACCCGCATTTATTACTAAAATGAAGAGATTGAATTTTCAGTTATCGTCATTAGAGAGGATGATATTTTTAATATTTTTATTTTTGCTATGACCACGGATTACATAACAAATTACGAGAGGCAAAATTATTTCATGTAGTACAACGTAAGTTGAACTATAGATGTTGCTCCATCCCCATATGAAAGGACAAATTAGAGTCAGGTGTCAAATGTCATGTTGGCTTAGCGGTTAGACCATACCCCGGCTATAGAGGCGGATGGCGCGGTTTCGAATCCCGCACATGACCATTACTTTTCCTCTCGTTGTAGTTTTGTAGTGTAATCTGCAGAGGATGGAACGTATCGAACGGAAATCTGGCATATCGTAATGATAGGAATGAAAATGTTTTAATCCGTAATCTCAACTTAGAACCAAGCTACTATATCATTTGAACATACGTTTTATCAGACGGACAAAGCTGACAGACATGTAAGTTGCCGTTTTTTGTTTTAATTTATTGCTAATTGTGTCATGTAATTTATATGAATATAGGAATCTGATATTCACTTTATAGTTTTGTTATAAATACTAATGTGGTTTTCACTCATTTTAGTAAATAATACGGGATAACTCACGTGAATAAGTCAGATAGATCCGACTATAGTTTCAATCAAGCACATTCGGTGGTCTTTTTCAAGGAGGGCTCGGGACGCCCGCGTAGTCTTTGAGCAGCAACAGCATTGAGCAGTGCTCAGCGAGACTACCTGACTTATTCACGTGAGTTATGCCGTATTATTAACTTTATAGTTTTTTGAAGTCATAAGTCCTTACTCTCATCCTACACTGTGGCAACACGGGCTATGTCAGATACTCTGATATGTACCTATGTAGTTTAACGCACATAAATATTTTATTTACTTCAAGTGGTCAAGCGCCACCAACCAAGGTAATAAACTATAATTAAATATTACTTTCTTATGTGCAGTTAAATCATGTAACAACAAGCTAGTTTTATGAAGATTAATGAGGAAGTGGTTATAACTTATAACTAACAGACAATGACGTATATATGTAATAATATCTCGATGCTAACAGACATGATTTAGTGCTATAATAAAGAAAATCGACAAATTAACTTTACTTTAGTGTTTAATAGCAGTGATAAATAAACATTTTTCATCTCATCTACAAATCAAAACGCCGCCATTTCGTCTATATTGTTTGTTTAATTTGTGTTTTTCCGAAGTAAGTTCTTCAACAATCACTGCGGATAGAGTAGACTCTCATATACCCCAAGATAAGCCATCGTGATAACTACCAGGAGTCCATTAACATCCGGACAGGTCTTAGCATCCCTTCCTTTTAACAGTGAACTCGCAAAATATTTAACCGAAACCTGGCAATCATCATAGGACATGCAGGGTTAAAACAAATAGCCAAGTAGACCCATTCCATGACACCAACAAAAATTTGACAACAGCTTTCCTTCATCCTAAGTTGCTATATTAAAAGACTTAATAAAGCAACTTAGGAATGCCAACGCCATGGGCGATAATCATCTAAGTTATGTACCAACAGTCCATGTCATTAAGATCAATTCTTAAATTAATTCAAGGAATATCATTACAAATAACAGATATTGCGATAACTTTGAGCAAAATATCAGGTTAATTTTGATAAGAACCCTTTTCAATACCTATTTATAAACATTTTCAATGAACAATGGGAGAGCTTCTCCAGACCAACGCACAGATTTATGATCACTTCAAAAGCACATACGAAGTGCCTAAGCACGGGAGTTCATATGAGGATCAATATTGTATAAATTGGCACTAAGTAAAATGCTATGTTCCTCGAAGTATTGTTTTGTATTTGTCGTAAAATGTTTATATTAGTTATGTAAGTATTCTCCTCGGGGAAGCAGCTGGCTTAGTTTTGGGTGATGAGAATGTTATGTTTTCAGGCTTCATGTATGTATGTATGTTTGTGAGTTTCTTTATTTCACCATAAGTTATAAACGGCTTAACCATAAGCTTAATGCATGCGATATCATTAGATTCGTCTTGATAGCGAAAGTCACGCTAGGTAAAAAAATTAACTGTAATTGAAGATATTAATCGCCAATTTGTGAAGAAAAAAAAATTTCCAAACCCGTTCAGTGGGTTATCAAAATGAAGGACTTTAAAAAAACGATTCCAGAAATATTTCAATGGAAAGACAAAACCCTTAACGAAAATAAATACATTACCGTCGGGATTTTTACTTGTTAAATTAATTTATTCTTGTTCCCCTTGGCGTATAATCTACTATTTCATTATCAGAGCCACTACAATTAAAACACTTTAGATATGAAGCAGTGACAGCCGTAATAGCTAAGGACTGCTGTGCCGTAGGTCCGTAATTCGATTCCCACGCCGACTTGAGCTTACACCGTATAGAGAAAGGGTATTTTGCAAATACTCACCTATCTACCACCCTCAAGTAGAAAATCTGTCGCCAAGCACCTAACAATGTGTTCTGGAAGCAGCCCTAGAGAGCCAGTAAGTAATTATTAAATTACATCAGGCACATAAAACTTCAAAACTGTAGGTATGTCTGCAGGGTGACGGGCGCAGTGCAGTTCATCACTTGGTAAAAATGTATCTGTTATAGGCTGAGGTTACCGATTTACATCAGGTGAGCCTCGTGCGTGTTCCGTCACAATACAAAAGAAAAAAAGAGCTCAAACGTAACCATATTTGGTTCCCATTACCAGATAGATCCTGCATACTGGCCTTTGCCAGAAAAGAGTATTTATTTAGTCTCGGCTGCACGTTAATTTATGTTTTTTTTATAGATATACGGCGCAGAAATAATATTGCACCATATATTCAAGCTAGCGTAAAACCCTCACACCTGTATCATTTTAGCCAGTTATTTCAAGTACAATCGAAAAGAATAACATTCAGGAAATTGATGTTCCATTCATCTTGAACGGACGTAATTAGCAAACCGTGAACATAAAAACAACTGTTTTTAAACGCGAGAGTAATTTTATCATCATCTATTGTCCCGATCTTCACACTCCGCTGCGATTTCAATGTCAGTGATAAATCAGTGGATTATTGCATTCATTCGAAATCCTAGAAAGTTTGCGATATTTTAGTACAACATGATTAGTAAACATGCCGTACAGTTCCCCGCTTTTAAAATATAAATACTGTTCCATATCCTTCTGTAAGATGTAGGAAAAAGCAAGTGAGAATAACAGTGCGCTGGATGCCATTACTCATATTACGCCGTGACCATTGTGTTTTTGCATTAGACACATTCTATGATTATGGAAAGATTCTAATTTCCCTAATAGATTTTTTTCTGTCCTGTCCTGTAAGCAGCAAACTAGTGTCCATTCACATCATTACATCGCTGCATCCGATGGAACCACTGAGAAAAACACTTCGCCCACTCGTCCTTAGGGGTCTCTTCGACGGCCTTTTGAAACGCAGCATATTCCTCGGCGTCCATGAAATGTTTTTGGGAATAAATAAAAATCGGAAGGTGTGGTCGGGGCTATAAGGCGTGACCAAGTAATTCCACGTCAGACGTCGCTAAATAGTCGACCGTTCGCCTGGCAGAGGCGTTGTCGTGATGAAGGAGGATCCTACTGCGAGGTCGTTTCTCCCGAACTTTTTCTAAGGCCTGTGGCAATCAATTATTAGCCACTAGTATCTACATCTTTCTGGTAACTGCACTCTGCAGTAACTCTTTTTCGTTATTCGAAAACAATTGTCGCGTCATGACCTGTCCTTCCGAAGAACAAAAACCTTTTTTTCCACGCTTTGACCTCTCTTCACTTTAGTTGGCAACTCGTCGAAAGGAAACACTCACTGAGCAGACTGCCTATTGGTTTCGGGATCATAACAGTAAATCCAGCATTTTCCAGCTTTCGTCACCCGAAACTATGTCGAACACAGCATTTGTGTCACCTCCGTTAAATATTTCAACCATTTCATGGCTGCGATCAACACTTGCCTTGGTCAAATTATGAGGTATGCATCGGGCAGAAAGCTTTCTGACCGCTAAATGTCCGCTAAAGGGCGTCTCTCACGCAGATCATTGCTGCATGAGATTAGTGCGAATATTCAATAATATTGGCAAAGAGGTCCATTTTCAACATTTAAACTTATTTTTTTATCACATTGTTTACAAATGGCCAGTTCTAAAAACTTTCAGTGTCACCCTCGTACTGATAGGTACGAAGAAAAATTATACCTCACATTAGCCAGTATACTAACGTAACTATGTGATATACGAGAACTAAGCCCTCAGAATAAATTTTCCGTATTGCTTTATATTTAAAAACAATTTGTTTTGTAAATGAATATATTTCAACAGCGTTATTTTTTAGCTCCATGCCTGAGAGCTTTATATTATAGCCACAAGGTTATGGCAGTCTAGTTTATGTATGTGCCAGATACCTGAAACTCGCCCGAGCAGCCGTCAATCATGCTTTTAACAACTGGGACACCCTGTCAATAACACCTACTAAATACACCCAACTCAAAATAATCTTTATCCGTTCAACAATAGAGGTTATATTCGTAAAGCTTGCACAGTATTTGAGACCGTTGAGTATGTGATGCAGCTTACAACAGACGAAAGTAGCTTATCTCGTTAGCTGATTGAAAAAACTTGTCAACGAAAATGTTAAATGACAAGTGTCGTTGGCCTGTTGACTTCTCATACCGCAAGCATCGAGCAAGTAACTCAATGCTCACAAGTATCTGTCTGTAGTAACTACTATTTATTCTGTTGTTGAAATCTTGCATCATACGCAATAATTTGTAAAAAAAAGTCAAATGGACCAATTCTGGCAAAAAGACGAATTTGGACTCTTTTTCTCTCTGAGAAAGACAGACCAAAAATTTATTATTAAACGTATTATCGTTCCATTGAGATTAAAACGGCAAATTGTATATATTTATGGAATAGTTTTTTAACCCATTGGCATCGGCGATAATGATAACAATAGAAATACTACTACCAGGACATAGTGGTCCTAGCCCTTCATTTTGATAGATATCTTATAGTATCGATGGGTTTGGAAGAAAAAAAAATATGTGTCCCACAATATGGCGCCTCAAATCCGCCAGTTTGTTTTTTTTTTTACTTGCGCTATCAATACGAATCTAACGATATCTCATACATCAAAACTGGTTAAGACGTTTAGAAGTTATGGTGGAATTAAGAAACTCACAAAGGTACATACATACATGAACCCTGAAAAAATAACACTTCTTTTTTTGGCCAGTAGTGTAAAAACGTTCTGTTATGTCTGTGATCCACTTAGCAACCAATGATATCCAAACGAATATCGTCTGCTAATGTTAGGTATCTACTTACAAGACACGTAACAAAGATGCCCCACACTGTTTACTACAGACATCAGATAGAGGTGTATGATAAAACTGCCATTGTCTTGGTCCATGGGAACAGTAACCTGTCCCGCAATGGGAACATATAAGTCCCCCTGTATTGATGAGCATAACGGTTGTCTGAGAACTCGGTTATATAAAGGTCAAGGGATCGTTTGTATGATCGCCTAATTATAAACAATATACTTAGTACAACTTTAAAATAAAAGTTTTGCCAAACAACCGGCAATTTCGGCAAGTTAACGATGTAAATATTGGACAATGCATAAACATTTTTAGCAAAGTGCATACCGTAAAAAATTATTAAGATAATTGCAGCTTAAATTTTTATTATTCCTGATAGTCTAGCCTTTGTCCACTATCTCACCTGAAGGTAAGTGATGATGTGGTCGAAGATGTGGTTCAGGCTAACCTAGATTTACTGGCTCTCAAGGACAGCTGCTGGAACACACCGTTAGGTGCATGGCGACAGATTTTCCACTTGAGGGTGGTAGCTAGCCCTCCTGGCTAGCTACCACAATCGTAGAATGCCCTACCACCACGCTGAAACTACTGCCATCCTAAAACAACAACCGGGGCTGACGGCTTAATGTGTTCTTCGAAGCACGGAAGCGCTCAGTAGTAATGTCACTGGCGGTCACCCATCTAACTCATGACTGGTGGATGCTTAACCTTGCTGATCGGTTAATAACGGCCAAGAAAACTTTGGTACGAGCGCTTCAGCTTGATACTCGTATACAAAGTTTCCTTAAAAGCGTCCGGAGAGAGGCTACGGAGTGAGCGGAGTCATATAAAATAAATCGACTCACATATCATCTGCCAGCAAAATGTTAGGGGTACAATAAAATTGAATTTTCGGTAAACGATTAATTGTATGTAACTGCATAATTCGTTTCGCAACTAAGTGCTCACTCAATCCTTCGAGGTTTGTATTACGATATAACCGTATTCTAAGTATATCTTCGCGATACCTAGTTCTTGTGATTCCACAAGCTAAGGGATTAAGGACAAACCTAGACATGCCTAGAATTTTGGCACAAAACCAAAGATTTCTATCTAATACAATGACAATTGACCTATTAACACTGATGCTACTATAAGATTACGCGACGCATTACCGCTCGAGTGCTGTTTTATATTGTGCTCGTATACAACCAATCGAAATGTAATACTAGCTGCACTCTGAGGTTTTACCCTCATAAGTGAGGAAAAGTGATGATGATGATAATGAAAAGTATCGTTTATGTTATGTCAGAATCTAAAATATTTATAGACCAAGCTTCATCCCAATCGGTTCAGAAGTTGCAGTGTGAATGAGTAAAAAACAAACACTCAAATCCTCACTCTCTTACAAACGTTTGGGCTTTTGAAGTTTTTTTTTTTTTCAATCATTTATTTACAAGAATACATAGTCATAAAAAGATCTTAAACACTATGGCGATTCGTTCTTGTATTCTGCCTGCATGCAGGCGTGCAAATATTAAAAAGTATTTTTGTCACTTAGGTCTATAAACTCTTT
This sequence comes from Plagodis pulveraria, assembly GCA_963890685.1. Taxonomy (NCBI): domain Eukaryota; kingdom Metazoa; phylum Arthropoda; class Insecta; order Lepidoptera; family Geometridae; genus Plagodis; species Plagodis pulveraria. Next base: position 16,806,206 of record OY982959.1, read on the forward strand.
TAAACTATAAAAACATTTACATAATAGCCAGTCACATAATCTATTTTTAAATAAATCACCTTTCATAATTTTAATTTCTTCGGGAATCCTATTATAAATATTAATACAATTATTATATACATTTTTTTTGTAGATATCTTTACGACATGGAGGTTGATATAATAAGTTTGCGAACTTGGCTCGTTTTTGCCGTGAATATACTTCGCTTCGCATTTTGAAGTGTTCTGGATGGTCTTTAACAAATAGACAAACGTCTCTGATGTACATGCACGGTAGAGGGAGAATGTTACATGCTTTGAATAACGGCCGACAACTATCCAGAAACCAAGCTTTATTTATTGCGCGGATGCAACGTTTCTGGATTTTGAAAATTCTAATAATGTCAACCGAGTTTCCCCACATTATTAATCCATAGTTAAGGATCGATGCCACATAGCCATGGTAAGCCGTTAGTGCAGCTTCCATCGAGACTGTATGCCTAAGTTTTTTTAATGCAAAAACATATCTATCCAATCTCTGACACACTTGATCGACATGCATTTTCCAATTAAGGTGTCTGTCTAAATTTACTCCTAAGAATTTAATATTGTCAACTTCATCAATTTGCTCATTATTATAGGTGATTTTAATGTCAATTGGATTAGTGTTATAGGAATTAAATTGCATTATTTTTGTTTTGCTAATATTTATGATTAAGTTATTACTGTTCATCCAGCTGATCACATCTTCCAGTGTTTTTTGGACTATTCCTTGTGTTTGGTCTTTTTGGTCACATTTTACAACTATTGTGGTATCGTCGGCAAAGAGAGTACACATATGGGAAACAGCTAATGGGAGATCATTGATGTAGATCAAGAATAACACTGGTCCAAGGATACTGCCCTGAGGTACTCCTGAATTATTAAATAGTGGCGAAGATCTAATTTTTTTCCTTGTAGGCATTTTTTGTGTATTTATAACAGTTTTAACTAGTTCCGTACATTGCTTCCTGTTTTTTAAGTAACTTGATATCCATTGTAATGCCTTTCCTCTGATTCCATAGAAGTCTAGTTTTTGCAAGAGCTTGCCATGATTTACGAAATCAAATGCCTTGCTCATGTCTAGGAATATTCCTATTACTGGAATGCCTCTGTTTAAGTTTTCTGTAATATATTTTATTAGATTAAAACAGGCGAGTGTCGTTGAACTTCCCTTACGAAAACCAAATTGTTCTTTCTGTAATATTTTATATTTTGTCAGAAAATTATTTAATCGTTTTAGCATAGCTTTTTCAAATATCTTAGATATTATTGGTATAAGAGTTATCGGTCTATAGTTATTTGGATCCCTTTTGTCACCCTTCTTAAAAATTGGTTTGACAATCACCTGTTTCAGCTGTTCTGGAAAAAGACCCTCAGTGAAAGATAAATTTATGACATGAGCGAGGGGGTGGCATATCGATGCAGCGCTGAATTTTAGAGCTTTAATATTAATATCATCAAATCCACTAGTCTTACTATTATTCAAAGACATGATTATGTTATACATTTCACTAGCATCTACAGGGCTTTGGAAAATTGTATTATAATTTTTATTTTTATCATCTAATTTTATAGTTTTTATGTCATGAGTTTGGTGCGATGTCAAGTTAATAAAATAATTATTAAATATATTACAAATGTCAACGGAATTACTGTAAGTCACATTATCAATATTTATCATTTCAATGTCATTATTTTCTAAATCTTTACCATAAGTAGTCGAAGATATAGCATTCCAGATAGCTCTACTTTTATTCTTGCTATTTTGTATACTTTTAACATTTATAATTTTTTGCGCACATCTTATACATTTTCTAAAAATTTTATTATAATTCGTGTATTTAATTTTGTTTGTTGTTTTATTACTATTTATTTTCCTGTACATAATATATAAATTGCGCTTAACCTTGCTAGATCTCTTTATACCTTTTGTCAGCCAATTCAGTTTTACTGGTTTATTATTCATCTTTACCCTGATAGAAGGAAAGCACAAGTTATAGTACAGGCAAATTGTACTGTAAAATTGGTTAAAAGCATCTGTTAGTAGATTGGATTCGAATACCTCTGAGAAAGAGAGGGAGGACATACAATCGCAGAATTTTCGTATGTTATCATTATTATAATCGCGTCTATGTTCAAACCAGCTCATAAATGCCTTGTTTTTATTTGCTTTTATTGTAATAGTCTTTGAGTCTTAGATGTGTGTTGCAACATAGCACCATAGAAAATTTAACGTTAAGAGAGAACTTTGAGCAATTTTAGGTCTTTCAGAACTGGATTGACATTTATTCCAGCTTTTATATCGATAGTAAAATTTACTCATAGAGCCAGTGCCGGTTCTATTTAATTTTGTAACACCTGAGGAAATTATTATAGGTAGCTTTTGCAAAACTTACTTAGCTTTGAAAATGCTAATAAATTAAAAATGGCACTAAGTTACATTGACGCAACCTTAGAAAGTTCTGCACTGCTTTTATATTTTTTTGTCTGAAAGTAGATACCAGTAGAGCAGTAGAGACCGTAGAGACAGTATTCTGACAAGTAGACACTGAATGTAGGCTGGTAGAAACTATATTAAGACTGGTAGAAACCGTATTAAGACTGGTAGATACCGTTTCAAGACTGGTAGAGACCGTATTAAGACTGGTAGAGAACGTATTGACTGGAAGAGACCTTATGAAGACTAATAGAGACTCTATCATTCTGGATTTACTAATCTAGAATGATGGAAACAGTGGATCAGCTAGATTGTATGAGGGAGAAGATTTAAAATTATTGTGAATATATGTACCTACTTATAAAAATGGAGCTTCGCAATTTTTAGATTTCTTTAAGACGGCATTATGCTGCATAATAGAATTTCTTACACGTATTTCCTAAGCATTTGTGTAAAGGCTGGCAAAAGCAGTGCCCAATTATTCATTTTTACTAAGTGGTAGGCTGCTTGAATAAGAGTATGTCTTGGTGGGTACCACCGCAATGTCAAATCGCAAATCTATCATGCCATACTACGAAGTGCTAAGCTTGAAATGCACTACAGCGTTAGCCTATCGGAGAAAGGGCTACCTTGTCTCAGAAGTTTAAATTATAAGAAGAAGAGTTCTTTCAAAAACAGATTTAATCTTAAGGTCATCAATTAGAGAGCGATTTTATAAAAATCTTATTCACTTTGAAACGACTTTACATTCTATAACAAAAAGGACATTATTTGTTAGCCTTTTAACAGCCGTTCACCGTCTTTTGCAACTGCCGACTGCAATTTAGGTCATTCGGTTCTCAACTGAATGCGTTTTAAATGGGATCCGACTAATTGTAGGCTATCGTGGATATTATATGTATAGCTGTTTAATTCTTTAAGTGTTATCGGTTTCCTTGAAAAACTAACGAGCGAGTCGAGCTGCATCCTAGGTTGTCTTACTCGTGTGAACTTGATCTGATCGGTCGAATACAATCTATAGAAGAACAATTACTATGCAGTGAAGTATATCAAACTAAAAAAGTTAGTAAAAAAGTGATGAAAATAACTACTTTTATACACGAAAAGTAAAAAGTTATTATTTTAATTCCAAAGCGTTACACATATTATGTGTAACGCTTTGGAATTAATCAGACAATTTCAAGAGGAAAATTAATCGCTTAGGTACTCAGTGCCTAATCAACGCAAAATGACAAAAATTTACCAGGTACCAACATCCTTATAGGGAAGCCAATAAGATTATATTTTCATCTTAGTAATTCGACAGACACAAACGTAATTTCTTTTTCAAGTGTAAATTTTCTCTTGAATTTTAAGAGTTCTCTGAAAATATGAAAAGATCGCATAATCTGATAATATTTTTAAATCCCGAACAACATGTCACAAAATACTAATAAGTACCGAAATACCGACCAAAGCTAATACTTAAGTTAATTTGATCATGAACGTCGCATTAAAGCTGACTCTGGGGGTTATTAGCGACGGAATCATTCACTAAGCATTGTTCGACGAGCTTTTAACCACCTTTTTAATATATTCATCACATCTCATTTAATTTCCAAAACGCATAACTAATTCTATCGTCGAAGGTGTTAATGCACCATGTATATCCATAATACTCAAGCTAGTTCAGCGCGAAGAACCGTTGGTCGCGGTCGTGTCGTGCGTCTTAACATACGTATACCTTCCAACTAAAAATGATAATTAAAAAGTTACTGGCTGAACGTGGCTGTCTACAACTTTTTATTTTTTTGCAAAGAGGTCCTAGTGATGTGCCAGTGTTAGCATAACTCGTTATCGTTATTTATAATTCGCAGTTATCTGTTTGTTTAGTGAAATAGGAAACAGTGATATCAGCGTTGCAGTGTAGATAACATTTCCGTGGTTTGCGGTGGTGCGGTTAACTTACTAAGGTATTTTTTTGCTATCCAATTTGAAAATATTGAATGTGTACTTGGTTTAGATAATGAAATGACTTATTCTGCGGTAAGAGGCACGTTTGACATAGTTTAGGTAAAGTATACAGTCTGCCAACGAAGTGCAATATGTCTACTAGGTTTAAGTATTTTTTAGTAACTGTTGTAAATTATATAATATGTATTCAATGGTAAGCCCAAAACTAAAACTGATATTATAAAAAATGTACTAAAATTACATTGATAATTAATAATTACAGCTTGTTCCATTACAAGGGACAGTTACTGACTCAGGACTACTAAAAATGTGTATTTAAAAACCGTCAATTCTACTAACAATGCAGAGGGAGTATCATAAATATTATCAATGATATTACAATAGTGGAAACCCAGCTATGTTAACCCAATTACTTGGAATAAATAGACAGATATTTCGACAAATATAGGCACCAGTACCTTACATATGGAGAAACAGAAACCATTAAATTATATGTATACATTTAAGGATAATTTGTAAAAAATATAAAGCGATGTCAGGCATCCTTTAATTTGTATCTATTTATATCAAAACTGGCAATAAGATAATAAAAAAATAAAACTAAACCAACAAGTCATTTAAATTCGTCCGAAATATTAAACTAAAACGCTTGACTTTGCCCGACCTTGTCGCTCAAGTTTTAAATATTTCAATGTAATGAATCCAGTTTGGCTTAGGTACAAAAAACATTGAAATTTTAATGACTTACGCATAAGTACGATCAAAGTGAGGACGGAAATGTAATTTGAATATTGCACTTTTTGTTTAATCAAAATCATTTACTGGTTTTAGCTTGCCTATAACTTCGTAAGAATATTCTATATTTTAACATTTTCAAGATGAAAACATGTACTTTTATCAACAGCATCTTATATATCTTTCACTAATACTCAGGCATGGTGCATGTTGGTAGGGTATTTTGGAAAGGACCTCCTGGCTAGCTACCAAGCACGCACCTATTGTATTTTAAAATTACGAACTAGTTATTCCACTTTAGAACTTGAGGTGGTGATTGTCTGATAACTTTGAAGATTAATAGTGAATTGAGTTGAAGATTAACTCCTCTTCAGAGGATGGTTGTTTCGTTTTACATAAAGATATACTATTTACGGACATTTTGGGAACAAATCCGTGCTGAAGATTTTGTCATGACCGTTTAATTGATGAGAAAAAAAAAATAGAAAGGCAGCTGATTTCAAATTATTTTATGGAACTCCTCTTCAACGTTAAATTTCACATCTCATTCACGCTAAAATTTAAAAAATTATATCCTTAGCAAATCCGTGCTGAAAACTTCAAAATCGGTGACCCTCATCCATGTGAAAAATTTTATGTTTTCTAATTTTCGTGTTTTTTGGGCAAACAAAAGGTCGTATTCGCCACGTGAAGCGCGCAGCGAGATTGGACCTTCTTTAATTAATATTTTATTTTATTTTCCGTAAAATCTCCTAATTGATCTGCATCTCCATCTAAAGCAAGAACAAATTAAGTTGTAATTTTGTAATCACAGATCTGTTACAATATACTTGTTTGTTGCTTGTTGCTGTTGCTTTTTATTTTATTCTATTTGATTTGGTATTTCAACTTTGGATTAAAATGATTTCGATGAAGTAAATGTTTTTAGATTATATATATAGCCTAGGCTTTCTTTTTTACAAAACTTAACTACAAGCGGTAATTAACCGTTTCAATTTCGAAATTCACGCCAAAAATGTGACTTTCCGCCTTAAGGAAGCCTTAAGACAAAATGGAAGACCGCATATTTAGGTGGTACTCATTGGGTGGCGAGATAGAACGTCACCCTCTCACCATTTCCATTTCTACCCCATTTCTACCCGTGGTTGTGATAAGTTGCGAAAAAGGGAAAAATACAGGAAGCTGGAGGCTGGCAATCTGAAGAACTGACAACTTTTACTGCGATCCCCAAGACATCTGCCAAGCCTGCGGCTTATGGCAAATCTCCCCAATAGGGGAGACCTTGTTGAAAGTTTTATTAAACTTTATATTGAAATATTTTTACTGCAACTTCTTTCACCAATAACCAATCATGCAACATTGTTTAAATAAAAACTACTAACAAACGTTAGACAGATGCTATATTTTATAGCTTCGATAAGTAATATGGTGATTGTCTTATTATCTAAGTTTTTTTTCTCAGCCGTCATCTACTAAACAAAAGAAAGAACTTAGTTAATTAGAGTCAATCATGTAATGAAAATTGAATAATGATTCATAAGATTATGCAATAGGTCGATCCTTCTAGTCAATTGAGGTATTGCAAACTTCATGGAGTATAGAGTAAGTAACTCTTACTCATCGTGTAATACTTCCTGGTATATATCATTATCGCCCCAACCAGAACACTCTTGCAATTATAGACTTGGATTGTAAAGTTGTGTTCACTCTTGACTTGTTTACAAAATTACAACGACAGGAAAAATTTGAACTTCGAGCGGAGCTTCGAGCATCCGTCCCTATATCCAAGACAAGCTCTTCCAAATAAGAAATCGTAGTGTCATAGCTCAAACTTATAAGGGATAAGTCACTCCTATCGTTTTGCCGTCTTCAAGGGATTCTCGAAGTCAAAGAGCATGTCCGGCTACAGGGACGGACGGTCGCGGGATCGAATCTAGCCTGTTACTTTTTTTCCTTTTCTTGTAATTTTGTAAGCGTAGCGCTTAGCATGCTTTAATTCAAAAATTCAAACGTTAGGATTCACATAAACCTTAATTGTATTTATTAAACTCTCCCGAACTAACTCATGTTCAAATAACACGTTGGGGTCTATTCACGCACAAATTGAGGCCAAAAGAGATTTTTTTACTATCCTCGACGTTTCGTGTAGTGTTATTTAAATATAAACCTAAATCATCACCAACCAGAAGCCACAATGAACGGCTATTAACCACTTTTTAGTCCCGTGAGGTGCCGGGCAAGAATTGCACCCTCCTCTACATCTTCTCGTGGGAGAGTAGGAGAGTAAGAGGACCAGATTAATAAATTTAAATCTTTGTTTGTTTCAGACTCAGCAAATGTAGCCACAATGCAATCAGCACGCGAATCCAGCAGACAGAAGAGATGCAATAAACGACGCAACTCTCGAAAGAAGTCTCTTTCGCCATCAGACTTGAAATGCGTACGAGACTCAAAATCCGACAGTAAACTCAACAAACGCTCCTTATCAGAAGGCTCAGTGAAAGTAAAACATAGAAAAAGTAACATAAAACGAACTCTTACACATCCCTTTACTGGTGTGGATGATTTGTGTGTGATAGGAGTGTTTAACAGTGAAGTGAAACTACCTCCTCAAGAGAGTGACGAATCGAACTTGCCACCTACGAGTAGTGATAGAGACACGGAGGATGATGGGAGGGTTGTGCCAAGGCCAGTGGTGTATAGGCCGAGGTGGGACTCGGGAAGTGAAATGGACTCTTTAGTGTCAAATGTAGTAAGAAGAGCGGCTAGACGACGCAGGACGCCAGCAAACCCAGGTTAGTTTACATTACTAAAATTAAAATTTTCCACAGGAACATATTGTAAGATAAAATTGATTTAAAAAAAAAATATGGTTTCTCTGCGTAGCAAGGAAACAATGTAGGCGTCAACAAATTAGTTGCCTTATCCATTGGGCAAATATTGTGAACATATTTTTTAGTATGCTGCTAATGACCGAATTGGTCAAAACCTTATAAAACTATATTAGCCATCTCAACTATCGGTGATACGATAAGGTACCTTAATTGAAACCAAAAACCGATTGAAACTTTAGCAATTAACACTTTGACTCGGATGTCAAGAAACATTTAACTACTTATTGTCAGGTCATTGCAAGTCTTCAAACCAACCATAACCGGTCACATATCTAACAAATCTCCAGTGTTCATCTATCTACGGCATAGGCAAAACTGTGGTAACACTGCAGAGTTCAAGTCATGGCAATATGTGATAAGATCCAATTTTAAATAAAGGCAATAAAATGACAGCAGCTGTTATATCTGACATGTGTTAAGATAACATCATTTAGTTAAATCTTATACATCTGGTATGTAGCCTCGAGAAGGCGGAGAGGCTATGAAAGAAATTGTGGCCAGTAAAATTTGTTATAATTACATGATATTTCTTCTGCTTCTTCGGCATCGTCGTTGGTAAAGAGCGTGTGTAGTTTGAAGTAGTGTTGATCGCACGATGTACGATGCTCTTCCACGTGCTTCTGTCTTCGACGGTATTAACACGCCAGTGAGTGTCTTTATTAGGTCTGACTAACGGGGAGGTGAAGCTCTTCACCTCCTCGTGGTCTTTTCCTGTTGATCTGACCAACTACCATCAGTTTCTGCAGGCTGTCAGGGGATTATGCGAGCGATATGACCGCAATATATCAGTATTCGCGCGAAGCGGATACAGAATAGCCTTGGGATTATTCCGAGCTCCTTGAGAATGCGCATGTTGGTTCCTACATAAAACAATTGGGCCAAATATCATATGCTGCAATTAGTACTAACAACATAGAAGTAATTACAAGAAACCTTTGAGTTTTTCTCAAATCAGATAAATCATTGAAGTTTCCTAAATGTTATCTCTTTTTGAAGATTCTCTATTATCTGTTTTTGAAGCGCTCGTAGCGAAGTTTACTTAGCTGTTCTCAACCGATCAGCAAAGTTAAGCAACGTCGCGCGCGGTCATGAGTTGGATGGGTGACCGCTAGTGACATTACTACTGAGCGTTTCCGTGCTTCGGAGGGCACGTTAAGCCGTCGGTCCCGGTTGTCGTCTAAGGATGGCAGTCGTTATAGCATGGTGGTAGGGCATTTTGCGAATGCCCGCCTGGCTAGCTACCACCCTCAAGTAGAAAATCTGTCGCCAAGCACCTAACGGTGTGTTCCGGCAGCTGTCCTTGAGAGCCAGTACTTCTAGGTTAGCCTGAACAACATCTTCGACCACATCATCACTTACTATTAGGTGAGATAGTGGTCAAAGGCTAACCTATTAAGCATAAAAAAAAAAATGCAAGAGACATGACTGCAATATATCAGTATCCGCGCGAAGCAGATACTGAATAGCCTTGGGATTATTCCGAGCTCCTTGAGAATGGGCTTGTTGGTTCCTACATAAAACAATTGGGCCAAATATCATATGCTGCAATTAGTACTTACAACATAGAAGTAATTACAAGAAACCTTTGAGTTTTTCTCAAATCAGATAAATCATTGAAGTTTCCTAAATGTTATCTCTTTTTGAAGATTCTCTGTTATCTGTTTTTGAAGCGCTCGTAGCGAAGTTTACTTAGCTATTCTCAACCGATCAGCAAAGTTAAGCAACGTCGCGCGCAGTCATGAGTTGGATGGGTGACTGCTAGTGACATTACTACTGAGCGTTTCCGTGCTTCGGAGGGCACGTTAAGCCGTCGGTCCCGGTTGTCGTCTAAGGATGGCAGTCGTTATAGCATGGTGGTAGGGCATTTTGCGAATGCCCACCTGGCTAGCTACCACCCTCAAATAGAAAATCTGTCGCCAAGCACCTAACGGTGTGTTAACACATGAAAAATTTAAGTCATGTGCGGGATTCGAACCCGCGTCCATCCACCCCTTTAGCAGGGGTATGCTCTAACCAATTGAGCTAACATGACATGACGTCAGAACTCAAATCTTTCCTATCGTTTTTTAACCATCATCGTTTTGGGATGGAGCGACATCTATAGTACCACTTACATTGCACTACAAACAAGACCAATTTTGCAATTGGTTTTATACATGTAAATGATGACGCGACGACCTTATAATTTTTCGAATCCCGCACATGACTTAAATTTTTCCTATCGTATATTTGTAATTTTGTAATGTAATCCCTGTAATCCGCATAGCAGGCGTTATTGCATACAAAACAATATTAAAATTATAAGGTTGCGTCATCATTTAAAAGTATAAAACCAATTGAAAAATTTGTCTTGTTTGTAGTACAACGCAAGTGGTACTATAGATGTTGCTCCATCCCAATACGATACAATAAGATTTGAGTTATGACGTCATGTCATGTTAGCTCAATTGGTTAGAGCATACCCCTGCTCAAGGGGTGGATGGACGCGGGTTCAAATCCCGCACATGACTTAAATATTTCCTATCGTATATTTGTAATTTTGTAAAGTATGCATTGCTCTTTATGGAAATAACTAGTGTTAGTTATGTTTACTTCCAGTTCACGTAATTGTATCGCTGTAGCGCATATACAAAACTCGTAGAACATAGAAACAATTCATTTAAATAGTCAGAGCATATCTGCATCCGTCACAATTTCATATTTTCTGCCAGTTCGTGACTTGGCCCGTGTGGTATTTGTTTCTATCGGGCTTCCTCGGGTAGGCTCGGTAAATCAGGATTTAAAGTACTCCTTGTCATTTTCAACACAATAACCATATCTATGATGTATGTGAAGAAGTATAAATTAATTACAAAAGTAAAAAACCCGACTGCAAATTATTTAATATCGTTCCATTGAAAAAGTAAAAAACCCGTCTGCAAATTATTTAATATCGATCAATTGAAATTAAAACTGCAAGTTATATATATTTATGAAATCGTTTTTTAAAGCCGTCCATTTTTTTTTCATAATATGGCGTATAAAATCCGCAAGTATTTTTCAGTATACTCAGTGTTACTTAAGTTATCAAGACGAATCTAATGATATATTATACATTAAAATCGGTTAAGCCGTTTAGAAGTTATGGTGGAATAAAGAAACTCACAAACACACATACACCCTGAACACATAACATTCCTCTTTTGGGCAGACGTGTAAAAACCACGTCGAACTACGGCACCGCTTCGTTGTGTAAGAAGAAAAACCAATAACTCCCGTTTATAAGACGGACGCTATTATTAACTTACCGCTCTAAAGGTTGTATTTGCAAAAGCGGTGTCGCTATTTAATAGACATCCTGTTATTAGCACTCTACATGCATTAACGACAAGAAGTGATAACCAGTAGTAATGTGTCTACATTATTGTATATTTTCCGTGCCATAACAACATTTTGTAAGTTACTGCAAGTACTTTGCTGCTGCAGTTAAAATTAAGCAAGAAGTAGATTATAAAATATAATATACTGGTTTTAGATAACTTATAGGAAACTTCAATGATTTATCTGATTTGAGAAAAACTCAAAGGTTTCTTGTAATTACTTCTATGTTGTAAGTACTAATAGCAGCATATGATATTTGGCCCAATTGTTTTATGTAGGAACCAACATGCCCATTCTCAAGGAGCTCGGAATAATCCCAAGGCTATTCAGTATCTGCTTCCCGCGGATACTGATATATTGCAGTCATGTCTCTTGCATTTTTTTTTATTATTTTTTTTTATGCTTAATAGGTTAGCCTTTGACCACTATCTCACCTGATAGTAAGTGATGACGTGGTCGAAGATGTTGTTCAGGGTAACCTAGAAGTACTGGCTCTCAAGGACAGCTGCCGGAACGCACCGTTAGGTGCTTGGCGACAGATTTTCTATTTGAGGGTGGTAGCTAGCCAGGCGGGCTATCGTATATTTGTAATTTTGTAATGTAATCCGCATAGCAGGCGTTATTGCAAACATAACAATATTAAAAAAAAGCAATGCATACTTCTTGAATTGGAATCAAGAAATAGGTCAATCTTTTATTAGACAATAACATTTTACAGTTGTAATTTTTTTAGAATTCTGAAACATACATTTGTACACAATTTATGTTACAGTCGGCTGACTGTGGTCTCAGAAGTGTGGCCTTAGTTTTATAAGTTCTTAGTTCAGTAAGTTACATCAGTAGGTTCTAGTCGAACATACGCAGACCGGAAAGCCTTCCAAAAGAAATACAGTAACATTAAATGACATAAATACTACGTATACCCGGCAGGGGGCTCTTCTTTATCATACGTCCTTAATATTGAATGCGTAAAGTTATGGGTGAAAATTACACCAAGCAGACAAGCTTTGAGCTGTCTAGATGTAGAAACAATTAAAAAAGTCATTTGCCTTTTATAAGAGAAGATATGGAAGTTTGAAACTATCCTTTTTTCATAATGAAGCAAAAAAGAAGTTTTTTTTTCGTTGTCATATGTTAATTATATTCTTAATGAAACTGTATAAAAATAACAGAAACAAAATTAATTAAATAATGCAACTTAAATTTAGATAAAAGTTGTGAGCTCTGTTTCCTACCAGGAGCACAGAATAAACCAGGAGGCAATCATATGTAGACAACAGAGCTTAGGTCAATGTCCACGGGTAGGGTACCCAAAAGGTTGGCTGCATTGTCCCATTGAATGGCAATACTAATTCTTTGGCCGAGGTAAGCGCCAGCCTTTTGGTCGTTTGTCTTTTCTATCAGCCGCTTTGACAAATATTTATACAGAAGCAATGAGCTTGGACCCCGCGGTCCTAATGTTTCTACTCCAAAAGGCATAAATATGTAACCATCGCCGTGATTCTCATCTTTTCACCTCTTGAAGCGTCCTGCCACTGCCATAATAAAAATCTTGATAATATATTTAGCAGTAATGCAGAAAGGTGTATTGATTTGTTAATATAAATTACTCCTTTTAGTATTTTGACTAGAAAAAAATAGTTTTTTTACCTGAGTAGTCCCGGAACGGTCGATGGAATTCGGTTATACCGCGCTCCACGGTTCATCGACCGTTGTTTTGTATGGATTTAATGTTTATCATGCTAATTTACCTAGAACCTACGACTAGAACATCATAACATAACTACTCTACGATATTAACAAAATACTACGAACTATATACAACACTACAGCTACTACAATAAAAGCATTTAGATCCCTATACGTCATTGCAGACTCACAGGCAGTCCAAATGCTCTAGCCCACTACCAGTTGACAGCGTGCCCAGTATGCTGGCAGCATTGCCCCGTTGAATTGCAATGCTTATTCTTTGAGCCAAATAGGTGCCAGCATTTTGATCACGCGTCTCATCGACCAATCGCTCTGATAAGTTTTTGAAAATACGATAGGTTAATATAGCGCCAGCAGTAATTTTGTTAGTTTTTATATATATAAACCTAAACTTCACCCAACGTAATGAATAAAGTGTCCAAGTTCTATAATTTGTGCTTATATCATAGTCATTGCTGTGAGGTTATTACCGGTACTAACTAGTTTTTATTTAAAGAATAAATACATTTTACATTGATTTTTTTTTGTAAATTTATATTTTAACTCGCTTGATTTTACATTACGTTATAATTTCAATGAAAACGTCTAGGTAGGTATCACCGCTTTGTTTATTATGTCGCAAAGCAATAATGAAAACAGTTTACTGTATTTTCGGGTCACGTCATATGTAGATAAGAGGTTAGCAGTGTATATCCTTTACAGCAATTCGTATTCGAGTTAGTAGTTCTATGGACGACAATGCTCCATCGACAGAGTTAACTATTCTTGTCAACCGACCGTGACTTTCTGACCATGATCGCAGCAAAATTCGAATTGTCGGGATAAATAGTATGTAAAATAAACTTCTTTTTTACTGTATCAGCCGAATCGTCCATTGCTGAACACAGCCGCCCCCATCAAGGTGGATTTGGCATAATCCTCACGCTTGGCAGGCGTCTGGGATCGCAGTATAAGATAGCGACTCCTCACATGCGCTGCCTCACCCATGGGAAGAGATGAGGGTGACATTCTAGCCGGGCAACCCACGGGCTGTTTATTATTTTTTATTAAAGATAAAGTAGTTAACGTGTAGTAATCGCAATCCTTGAATTTAATATAACTATGGCACCCCACGGATGGTATTAATATATTTTATGATGACGCTGACCTATAGATAATTAATTAATATATGATGACGAGGAAGCTGTAAGGATTAAATACCTGTCAGTCCGTTTGTGTCGATATTGGTTATCTAAGTTCAGCATCCTGAACTCTAAGGCTGTTCTTCATACATGTGAATGTTAAGTAGGTACTGGAATAGACCGATTTTAGCGATAAGTGAGTAATTATCAGTCGGTTAACCAAACACTTAAGGATGTGTCCTCGAGAGCGTATTCCTATTCTATGTTAAGCTTGTTTTCTTATTATTAGTCGAGACTTAAAAACGAAAGTTTCGGAGAGTCGAGCGCAGTGCATTCTCATACACATTGGTGACACTGTAACGGACAGACGTGATGGTAAACACTATCAGGCACCGGCTTGTCCGTCTCGACATTTATTTACATATTAAAAAATACATCCAAAAAAACTAAATTTTAAAGTCTATAAAATATATTATAAAAATGCATATTGACATGCCGTTAAGTATTATAACCTATAAAGATTATTTACCTAGGTACTTAGAATATTTTTGGAACCTATTAGCAAGAAGCCCACATATCTTTTTCTTACAAATAACAGGTTTTTTTTTTATATCAAGTGTTCAAAACATTTTACACTATAAAAACAGAAAGCCGACGATATACCCATAATTTCAGTCAATTAGATTATATAATTTTTATGCAATTAAACTTTGTATGTTGAGTATTATGTAGGTACCTACTGACCTTTTCTAATGATTTTGTTGCATTAACTTAAAATGTGAAACAAAGAGAAAACAAACAAAACCGGATCTATTTTCAAGTCTGTAACCGGTACACAAATACATAAACAATAACTTTTATTACACAGGTCACGTGGAAAACCAGATTTGCAACTATTTGCATCTCACGTTGTAGCGCATTCACGTGTTCTACAACCAACAACATACACAACGTAGAGCCATCTTCCTGACTTATTTGACTCTATAGTTGGAGCATGAATATAAAATCCGTCGGCTTAACCCTAGATTTAACCACTTATCTCTTGAGTTGTTCTCGAAAATGACTATAGATGGCGTAAATAAAAATATAATGTTTCATGTGATAAACACTAAGACGATTTCAATTTCATTATTTGTATATTTTTCCTTTAATCTTTTATACTGATTACTTGTTTTAAAATTTACAAAACAAGTAAGCAGCATAAAAGATGTTTATATGTACCTAAAAACAACATTTTAATTTGTGCGTTTACTATATATTAATATTTACTGAAAATATTTGTAGATGGCACTGCGTACTGGCAAATAAAACGTGTTTTTTAAGATTGTAAACAGGAATATCTGTCCCTCCAACACAAATAAATATTACAGTTTTTAGAAATAAATTATATGTTAGGTTTAACAGCATGCATATAAAACTATGGATAACAGGATTAAAATATGTGTTCATAGTGGCATCTGGTTGATACTGCATTACAACGCTACGACGACGCTTTGCTCGTCAACCATAAAACGACTATGTTTCGTAACTAAAAGTATAGATGGAGTTACTATACTTTGTTTCATGGTTCACTCACATGGAGTTTCTCAGCTAATGCTTTGTTCTCGTTGCGACAACGAACAATATTTCATTACGTAGGATGTATTTGTTTGTGTATGATATATGATGTATTTGTATGTTAGTGATCTTATTATATGAGAGCCCAATAATGATTTTCTAGTGATACCTGATTTTTTATAGCAACATGCTTGATTCATTAACGCGCCACCAGAGGCGCTGTGCGTGTCGTAGAATAAAAGTGTACAAACTTAACTACCTGTCGATAAGTTCCAGTCGTACCCGATGTTTTAGTACGTAAGAACATATAAAGCAAGTTGAAAGTAAAAAATATTGTTATTTGCATACACTTTCGCAGTTTCCACCAATATCAAAGAAACAATATTGAATAATCAGACATTTTGGAAAATAACACAAAATGATGATAATGTCTTTTCCAAAATGTGTGATCTTCTTATCCCAATCTTGTTGGGTTGGTAAGTCAATCCTCTCGATTAAAACAAAGGACATTACAAGACCATATTAAAATATGTTTCCTATCGAATACAAAATAAAAACGAATGGATACAATCGTAAAAGTTTTGATTTTGGCTCTATAGCCGGCAGCACATCTGACCCTAACCCTCCCAGGTAATAACTCTACCATGCGGGTAATAGGACCGGTGAGATGGTATGAAGCCGATACTGCAAATTATGTGCATCAACACCCCACTCACATCGAAGGGCGTGGTATCCATCAGGGTGATATAAAACAGTTCTTGTACTTTTTAACCGGATATTGTATGAAACCAACTGTACGAAAAAATAACAAATGATTCCCAATTTCACCAAAAAAATCTTGAAACTTTTACTATTCTGTGGTCATAGCGCTCAGATTATAAATGACTTCTAGTTAAAGGTTCTAGCCTCCTACCATATAATTACAATAGGCATATTAATCTATACCACAATGCCCTTTTGCCAATAAACGTTTAAGTCTACCCAAGGTTTACGTAGAATGTATATAGAATGATTCCTTATGATCGGAACACAGACTTTCTACTTAGGAGTTTATAAAAAACTTTTCACCATTTGTGCCAGGGTTGCACTTGTACTATACCTTTTATTTCTGCGTCTTGATTATGTCAACGTTTGTTACCCTGATTCAGATCCGAACAGACATCAAAATTGCAACGGTGTGGTTTAGTTTTAAACTTCTGAAATATGAGCATAAATCTCCATTTTCGTACAAAGCTCACGAGGCTCCCTCTTAGTTGAATCCGGCATACCGATAAAATTTTATTATTATTAAGTGACAAAAATGGATCTGGTACACTACCATGTGTTGGTACGGAACTCTGGGTGTGTGTATCTAACTCGCACTTTGCCAGTTCATTATTATTATCATCACATATATTAAATGGTTACAACAGTTAATTGATAGTACACGGCTTATTCCAGAAATCCCCTTAGCAATTACCCTGCGAAGGGGATTTCTGGACTTTTTGTCGAGAAATCCCATTTCTATTTTCCTTCTTTTTAGGGAATTGCCGTCGTCTTTGAGAGTTGGAAGGGAATAATTTTACAATAAGTCCAAAAATCCCCTTAACCATTTAACTGGACAAAAAGGCCAGCCATCCCCTACACGCGTCTTAAAAAAGTATATAGGCGTTTTCTATGGCGGACTTCCCTGAAACGGAAGCGTAAGGATAGCGTAGGCTGACAGCACGTAGGTAGGTATCACATTACCAACCTACGAGGTGCACTGTTCATGAATAATGATAATGTCAATGCCGTTGTTTACTTACTTGGAAACTATTCAAACTTTTAGGTTATACACTTAATCATCAGATGATATATGAAACTAATATTCTAAAACTCTAGTCCTATACTAACACCTGGTGTAAGACGATAACCTCTGCCTATAACGTATGCATTTCGTTACAAGAGACAAACTACTCTGCGCCCATGATGGTAATATATATTTTTTTAATGATTTGTAGGTTAGCATTTGACCACTATCTCAACTGATGGTAAATGATAATGTGGTCGAAGATGTTGCTCAGACTAACCTAGAATTACTAGCTCTCAAAGACAGCTGCCTGAACCCGTTAAGTGCATGGTGACAGATTTTCTACTCGAGGGTGGTAGCTAGCCAGGCGGCCATTCGCTAAATGCCCTACCACCATGCTATAACGATTCCCACCCTAAAACAACAACCGGGACTGACTGCTTAACACGCTCAGTAATATTGTGACTAGCGACCCATCCAACTCATGACTGCGGCGGACGTTGCATAACTTTGCTGATCAGTTCAGAACAGCTAAGCAAGCTTCGCTACCAGCGCTTCAATAATATAAAGGTCTGAGATATAAAGTTGTGTTAAGTCTCATGTGCCTGTAATTTCACCGGCTAGAACACAGTTTGATAGAGGCAAACTGCTTGATAGAGGTACTGGTATGGTATTAGTACTTAGCCGGTTGAATTCTTGCACGAGGTTACGGCTACTAAATCGTGTACGGTCGCTGGTAAGCAGGTACATCACTCAAGTAGAAAATGTATCGTATGGCACCGTAGTGTGTTCTGGCGGCTGTAATTGAGAGCTGGCTAGTAAGCCTGTGTGGTGCCGGGCTAGAATGTATTCGCCCCATTTCTACGCGGGTGTCGTAAGAGACGACTAAGGGTAATACGAGAAGGTTTTGAAAATCTGTCGCCAAGCAGCTAACGGTGTGTTCCGGCAGAATAATCCATAATGGGGAAGCTTAGTTCAAAATACAAAATACAAAAATAGAATAGAATAATCTCGTCATCATTTTCCTGCCCTCAACCCTAGTGTCGTAGGAACGGTGCAATATGTTTTTCCTAACAACAAATGGCCAACACAAGCACTATTTTTGAAAGTTTTGGCTCGATTTTATCGCTCATCTGACGCCAAACAACATAGGGAATGATTTTGTTATTGTGTACCTACAACCAAATACCAACACCGCTTCTTTTCGCCGTTAAATTGGTTAAGTGTTGCAGTACGCTTCGACGTAGGTGATGGCATAGCATGCTGCTAATTCAGCGTATTATTTCGCTCAATCGCTCTATGACCTCAAACAGGAGAATTTGGAACAGTCCTTATATTCTTAAGCCAGGAACTGTACGGCTATTCTGTGTACTTAGTGTTGTAATATACTGTATCTGCTGGATTGTCCACTGCTGAACAGAGTCACACGCATTAAGGAGGGGTTTGCCGTCATAGTAGAAATTCTGTCGCCAAGCACCTAACGGTGTGTTCTAGCAGCAGTCAGAAAAATTACAGGCACATGAGACCTAACAACTGTACGTCTCTATGTGACGGGCACAGTGCAATTCGTCGTTGACGAAATGCGTCTGTTATAGGCAAAGGTTAGTCCAGTTCACATCAGGTGGGCATTGGGCTTGTTCCGTAACAATAACATTAAAAAAAAACTCCACGCTTGGCCGTCATCTTGGGGATCGCAGTTTTAGGTATCAATTCACAAAATAAGCTAAAATGTCAAATACTTAGTAGTGGTCTGGATTGAAGAACATCCTAGAAAGAGAAATAAAGGCACAAGATACTTAATATGTATGTATAGACAATAGGATCAAAGCAGTTAGACTCTTGCACATTTCATCTTAGTTTCTTACTCTAACAAACTCAGTTTTTTTTGTGGGGACAAATAAACAATTTTACTTACGACGATATACCTATGTACAATATCTTAAGCTGCAGTGCTGCGATCAGCTAATAAATAAATACGACAAGTAAATAATTCTTGTCGTAGTCATATTACTTACATTACAAAATCCACAGTTACAATATTTTATTATGTAACAAAACACTTTCTTACAAAATAATTATAGCTATACTAATGACGCAACAAGGCAAAGGCAAAGAGGCTGCATAGATTCATCAATCAGTTCTAGGATTCAAGACGACTCGTTGAAGTCTTTTGTATGACGACTCTGAAAACGTAGACAGTGATAAATGAAATCTTATGCTTTAGATGTAAATGATTTCGGTTTTCTTAAAGTTAGTTATATATCGTTATAACTAACTAACTTTAAGAAATTGTATAAGTTGTTTCACTCAGAGTTTAGATAAAATAGCTATTATTGAAAGTATGAGCCATTAACGTAGATAAAAAAAATCCCGTCTCGCGTGGCTCAATTTATGTTTTGTTTTGTATTGTCAAAATCATATTTCTTTCATATCAATCAGTTAAGGGTCTGAAATCTAAAACTGGTTGGTTTTTTATTCGAGAGAGCGCGATGAGCGAGGGAAGTGTCTCCAGTTAAGCTTGGGCTAAAATGCTTTCGTATGTTTGTCCGGATTCCGGAATTTTGGTTGTTCGATTCTACAGGTCGCATTTTTCAACCGATTGTCGTAATATTTTGTGAGCAGGTTTGATAGGTAATTATGTGAAATGTTTTGACTATGCAGTTTTTTATATAATGGAAATGTGGTGGGTGACTTCAGTAGCGAGGTTTTCAACTCACATAGCCACTAGTATTATTTGTTTTATTAATTAAATACCTATAGTATTATGTTACCTACTGTATAGAAATTCAAAACGAAAATCCGAATACGTAGGTAACAAAAAAATCTAAAGTAAGATTTATTACACATTACTTTATTTTTGAAAATACAGATATAATACAGAATAATTTTAAGAGAATAGAGATATATTTAATATCCTACGTAATGAGCTCAATCGATGAGATACTGAGTACCATGCCGACGTCGAAAAAGTCGTTTATTTTTTGGTCTTTTAATTTAGGGTCAACATTCAACACAAAATATAAATTTCACTGTGTAACTCATTCTGATTTTAAAGTTAGAGAATCTTCACATAGAGAAAACAGCAGAATAGCAGAATCCATTTTGTCGTTTAATTAGGGAAATAAAAAAAATAAAGTTAAAAATCTGAACGCTATGTACCACAATAAAAACGAATAAGCATATGAATATATTTTCTTTGGGCTTCGATATGCAGATATTTTTTGGAGGTACTATGTATGTTTTAATTCTTCTCGCACTTACACAGAGACACGTTATTTGCTAAAATTTGCAAAATAGTTCTCATATTTTGTAACATTAAATCGTTTAACAGCAGTTTTGTTGAAACTGAAAAATACACAGAATTATTTCATTGAAAGGACTCTCAGACCAAATAGTTGTTCCGAATATTTATGAACATTTTACAGAAAACTGTCAGTCTCGAAGATATACATGTAAAATATCACTAAGTCAGAACACTTGTACTTAGAAACTTGAACTTTAAAATATGCCGAAACTACGTAAGTATGGAAAGCGCAACGTGAACCTAATTAGGTAGCACATGTTGGTGACTGCTGCTTAATTCATTCCTGTATGGCTTCATTGTCAAAACTAAACTATACGATATTATATCGTATATTACAGTATCACACAGCGCAACACGTGATGTAACTTCTTTGGCTTTACTCCCTAATTAGTTCCAGTGACCTCCAATTTTTGCACCAAGGTTTTACACTCCACAAAAACATCCGACTGACTGTTATAGTAAAAACATTATATTCTTCTGTTATTATCACAAAAAATATTTAAGTGATTTCGTCACGGTTTGTTGAGAACGTAGTGACATTTTTAGTACAGTTAGAAGGTGAATTTGAAGGAGTTTTTTGTTTAAATTCTCAAGCGTTGCGAAGACAGTTATGTACGTAGGTACTTATATGAGTGGATGTTGAGTTGAGTTGAGGCCCTCCTACGTTCCACTTAACCGCAAACAAAAGGCTTTTTTTTAAACTTGTTCCATATCCGATTCTGGCCCAGTGTTTGGTCTAGTTCGCCAGTGCAAGTTCATTGTTCGTTCACTTCCAGTTTTGAATTGGTCGTAAACGCCTCTTGAGTTCGCGAGTAGTTTTTGTGGTAAAGTTTTGCCTTCGGAAGAGGCACGTTTTTGTCGAAGTTTTGCTAGTCACTTGCGGCATTTTGGTTCTCAGAGTCAGTTTTGTTGTTGGCGTTGAGACGCGAAATGAGTCACGATGTTAGTACACTCTAAAGTCGATAGTACTTGTCGATAAAACTGCAAATAAGATAACCAATTTTCTAGTGACATGTTAACCTATATAGTATTTGTTTGGATAAGCCTTTTATGATAACATACAGTGTTTAGTTATCCCATAAAGCGTATTCCCCATACTTTTTGTATTATCTAATCAGATAAACAAGCTTGAGAAAATACTTTTCCAAGAGTCTGTAACCCAGGTACTTTCGTATTTATCTATAGAAATCAACTACGCCTCGCCTGTATACTTAGGTAGTTTAAAATAACTTTCTTTTAAATGTATAATTTATTTACACCAAATTTACATAGGTTTTACTATTATTTACACACCATACAGTAGCACTATCAAACATCTGCTAGAAAACTTAATAACGTCATAGCAACGTCGATAGCAAACAATCGAGCGGGGAACAACACTCAACGCCCAGCGCAACAGTCGGCCGGCCGGCTCGGCGCACATCCGCCTGCGCGCTCAAGCCAGCAGCGCCGCACAACCGGGGTTCGAACCATTCGAAATTCAAACGCGCACCAACCAAAAAGTTTTGAAAACATTAGCCGAAAAAAAACGGTAAACAAAATTGACAAGGTGACAATATTTTTTTTATAACAGTGTGATAAGATATTTTCATAGTAACAATGACTGTGTAGATATCCTATGAAGCGTGGTTAAAGTTCTTTTATAACGTGACCGTTACAGTGTAGAGTAATTGTTGCAAAACAATAAGAAACTCTGAATTATAATAATAGTGGATTATAACTGTGAAATTTTAACGTTAACCAAGCCTAAGACTTGCAGAGGAAACGTGAGACTGAAACCATATCAAATTGTAGGTAAGTTTTTAAGTCGGAAGTCCAGTAATTGGATAATGCTACTTAAGTTAGTACATATTCAATAACAAAATTTAATTACTGATCGAAATGTATAATTTACTATCGAAATTAAATGGGATTGATATTGAGGGCTTACTATTACGGTAAATATCGACCGTGTATTAAAAATTTGTATTATTCACTCTTTCTTATGTTTTTTTGTTTGACGTTTTTACGTATGTAAATATTACACTTAATTTTACAACGCCCAATCTCATTAAAAAAAACAAGTTCGCTTGTCTTTACTTAACTTTCTTAATTAATAAGAGGAAATACAGCAATGCAACACAACTCATTTAAAAGACTACTCTTCTCTTACTAAAATTTAATTACACAAGTTACACAACGTCACAGAAAAAGAAACAACGAACAGATAGCCCTTACTGCCCACTCTAAGCCGAATTAGGTACTATATTTAAGCTTTCGTATAAAAATCAATAAATCAAGTTCATCGTCATATACGTAAAATATGTTTAAAAAAGTTATTTTAGCATAATTATTGTGTAATGCAACCCATCTTGATATAGCAACAAAACACAATTTCCATGCGATATTATGTTTAATATCTATGAAATTCAATTAGGGTTGGTCCAAGAAAATGACGTAAGGTTCTGGCGGTACTACTGAATAATCTGTGGTCACGAGGGGTTATTGTTCTATGATTCGTGATGGTTTCGAGGTGACGACCCAATAAAAACTATTCAAGCACGAAATCATTTTTTATTTGCACTGTTCTATTGAAATCATGAATAAATAAAGCTGTAGTAGAATCATCGTTCGTTTCATATTTAGTTGTTTTTAAATTCATGTTTGTTTATATAAGTACTTCAATGCAAGAGGGATATGCGTAAAATTTATTTGATACAAAAACTATACCTACATTTAGTTGTACATACGACAGTTATTATTTTTATTTATTTATTTATTAATAACAATAGCTAACTTACAGTACTAAACCAAAGTGTTAACTATTTTAGATTCATAAGCATCAACTTTAAACACTTTTGCGATGGTCCGTATTCTGTCAAAAAACACATCCACATCCTGGATTATTACTTGTAGGTTAGTTTTTTAATTTTATTTGTATGACCACGCATAACGTTTTACAACATCATACGATTCTTTCAGTTAAACTCAGCGAACGAGAATTTTATGGATTTATTGGTTACACTTATTAACTGAAAAAAGTATTTTCACCTTACAAACTCGGAAAAGTTTATTTGTAATTCGAAATATGCGTGCAAAAGTGCTTTTTATCTGTTAGCGTTTTCAAAATTGTGTAGTAGGATTTCTCAATCAAAATGTTTTTTACATGCAACTTGAATTTTCCTTCTGACTTCTAATATGTTTGATAACTTTATTATAAAACCGCACATAATTACGTAAGAAGGAACGTTTACTTGTCTTTGCTAATCTGTAACCTGGCACCGCTATTTTATATTTATAATAGCAGTGTAATCGTGATTGTCACTGTTTAATTTTAATTTTCTAAAATTTTTACTAACATACATAATATTTTCAAATATATGTATACAGATTGGGTAAAGTTAAAATATCCATTTCTTTAAAACGATCCCTCGGAGATATAAACATATGTTAATACAATAAGAACCAACTAAAAAAAATCATTGAAATCGGTCCTACCATTTGAGAGCTTTGTCCTGATACAAAATGCCACACACAGGCAAAGACTTCAAGGTTAGAACACCCCTCGTTTACCCTCAAGGGTTAAAAATAATCCATACAACTACCATGAGCATTCTCCGTTGTGAAATAATAAAATTATGCGGAATATGAAGTATTGTCACCATATTACTGGAAGTAAATGAACACACTGCTAGGTGCTTGGCGACAGATTTCCTACTTGAGGGTGGTGGGCCAGGAGATCATTCGCAAAATGCTATTCCTATAGTGAAGCTGAAGTCGGCGGTACCTGCGGCACGGCATAGTCCACAGCTACGAGTATTACCGAACGGCCATTTTTGCTTCTTTATCAACAGGTGAAATTATGATCAAAGGCAAGTCTTTTATAAAAAAAGGCTTTCTGTCAGTGATTCTCTTTCTGTGACCAAAAAACCATCCAAACTCACTATCTACCTATTAGCAATTTTTCAAATCTTGTATACGTTGTGGGCGATTATCCAGCAAAAAGTTAATTATAACATCAAGAAACTGCCCATATTAGTTGAAAACTAAATAGACTTTGTCCAAATATCAATAATTGATCCATTAAAACCATTCCTGTAAGGAACATGCTGTCTTTAAAACATGCTGTAAAGTAATGGAGCTTTTAGTTTAATTGTTACTTAAGTCTGCACGAATGCTGTTTGTAAAATGTAGTATTATGTACTGAACTACCCACATATACAATCGCTATGAAATATTTAATGGACCTATCGATCCATAGCATAAATAAATATATTGTCATTATACTCAAAAGGCAATACATAAATTGGACAGGTTATCTGGTGGTCTAGCTATTTGTAAAGTTTTCATTGCGATCTTTTATTTTCCGCATCACAAAGACTAATAAAGCAAAATGTCTGTATCAATATGGTTTGTTTATTATATTGAATAGATGGTTAAAATAATTTAAAAATAAATTTGAACCCACTTTCAACACTGAAAAAGTTTGAAACAACTTGTTGAAGTCGGTACCATGCTGATAGAAAACACTGACTTCACATCATGCTGGTCAGATTTCCACAAGTTATTTCATACTTGCCAGTGCTAAAAGTCGGTTAAATTTTTTTTGTTTGTTTTTGTTATGCAGGCTGCTTACAATATCATTCACTGACCGAGAATACTATTTATCATCCACTACGGAAAATACCATTAAATCATCCTGGTAAGCAAAATACATTTTCCAATTTATTGACGATAACCTAAAACTATTTTGATGAAATTTATATGGGACCTCGGAAGTATTCTTTGTCCAACAAAGAAAGAATCATCAAAATCAGTTCATAATAGACGGATTAATCGCGTGACATACCCACAAAAAATCATACAATCGATTTTAGAACCTCTTCCTTATTCAAGTTGGTTAAAAACGTCAAAAATATCGTTCAGAGATTTCATAATTTCACAGAAGCCTATAAATAAAATAAGAAGAAGAAGATTTCATAATTTATAACACTATACAGGAATTCTTATCCCTACTCCGTGTTGTAGAGCTAAATAGTTAAAATCCAAACTATGCTTTTTGCAAACTATCCCATATCGCTCTATGCTTAGTTATGATGACAAAAAAAAATCTAAACAGGTACAGTTATACCGTTTTCCTATTACTGCTAGCTGTTGTAGTAATATATAAGTAATTACAAAAAAGCATGCTTGGCTTTATATTTATATATATATATTTTATGTTATTGTGACGGAACAAGCCCGAGGCCCACCTGATGCTAAGTGGACTAACCTCTGTCTATGACAGATGCATTTCGTCAACGACGAATTGCACTGTGCCCGTCGGAACACACTGTTAGGTGCTTGGCGGCAGATTTTCTACTTGAGGGTGGTCGCTAGCCTGGCGGGAATTCGCAAAATGCCCTTCCACCGTGCGGTGTATGGACCTGCACGGCAGTCCATACCCAATGCCACTGAGCCAATCACTGCTTCAAACTATCTGAAAAATGCTTAACCCATTATTACTGCCACAGACTGTGTGATGTAAATGGACGCATGGAGTAATGAGTCTTGTGTGTTGTCCCTCAAAAGACTTAATGTTCCGTACACGACTGTAATTTCCATGGTTACCCTGCTCTACAGACCATAACTGCTACACACGCTATATATTATGAATTGCTGGCAAAACTGTGTGTGAGTAATAATAATATAAGGGACAAACTTTCCGGCCGCTCT
Source organism: Plagodis pulveraria (assembly GCA_963890685.1). NCBI lineage: Eukaryota > Metazoa > Arthropoda > Insecta > Lepidoptera > Geometridae > Plagodis > Plagodis pulveraria. The sequence continues at coordinate 16,832,762 of OY982959.1, forward strand.
AGGTATTACAATATTTAGAGTTAGAGGACTTTATACGTCTGTATAGCTCTATTTTTTATTGTTTTCTAATTGACCATGGCTCTGACTGGAACAAAATTCAAACTCTACTTCTTACTAACTTCCCTAGAAGAGGTAGACACGAATTATTTCTATTTAAATTGTGAAAAAGTATCCCTGAATTTCCTCCATGTACTTTTGCCTCTATGTGATACCTTATTCTTTTGATCAAGGTTTTTAAAAGAGGCATACAATGTTTTTAATTTTAGTCATACCACTGAAAAAAAAATTATACGTCCTTAAAAAAGAGTCTGCTGTATGTACTTTGCGATAAACTCTTGAGAAAACAAAAGATGCAGGCAATATATACGCGTAGTTTTTCATTGGGTTCCTACAGGAAAATATTCTTAAAATAATATGCAGATTTTCAAGAAATTTTGTACAAGGCTAAGGCGCGCCTTATATTGTTGTTATGAAAATATGAATCTAGTGTTTGAAAATATCATGGTGCCGACTTCAACAGGATTCCAAAATATACGATTTTTATGACTTCTCTACTTGGAAAACGAGTAATAATCTGCTGGATATTACAAAAAATGCAAGGCTACTAAAATCTCACACTTCCCTTTCTGATATTTCGCTACTAACATCATTACATCACTGAATCAAGGAAAATAGCACTTATTGTACCTTTCACGTACTAGACTCCCCATGCAAACCATTCGGTTAGAACTATCGCATCCATCGGACCGTTCTCCGAGCAGATATAAGTAGTACGACGTAGAAAGTCGATATCGATAATATCTGATCCACATCTTTATTGTTCAGTTTGAGTTGCACGGACAATAGGATATTTTGAAGTAGGTAATAAGGTAGGCTTATTTTAACCATTACGTCCTTTCCAATTTTGTTTGCTGATTTCGTTTAGTATTTTAATTTAACGAAACATTCGTCGTAATTTTGCTCTCCACTAAAAACTAAAGTTAAGTTAAATACAAAGGTTCTTGTTCTGTTTACGCTAAAATCCAAATTGGTATCACATGAGAACTATGATTCTAACATTAAATGTTTCTATTCAAGTCCTTTTTATGTATTCAGAAACCTACGTATCGAACTCCTGGATAATTCATAGCAAATACGCCAATCGATCTGTTTTTTTTCTTATTGTTGAATATATACGGTGTCGAGTCATTAATCTGCACATTGAAGAGTGTATTTTTTTATCAAAATCCTAAAGATATAACATAGCTCACGTCAAACGAAATATATACCTAAATAGAAGAAGAAGGAATGTAACAGGATGATAAAAACCCTTGGAAAAATCCACATTACCATGTTTTATCAGCCAATGATACTATTTAATTTGCTTATGTTTATGATATGTGGGAGATCAAAAGTTACGTATTAATGAAATCAAAATAATGAGTTCGAGTGTATTGCCGGTTCTTCTCGACGGCTCTATCTATAGGTAGGTATACTACTTTTTCACGTGCATGGTGTCTTTACTATTCAAAACTGCGTAATTATATAGAAGCCTCAGTTACAGATTTTGACTTTGACACATATCATTCTTCACGTAGTGCATATGTATGGACTTTGGCCCTCCCCTGCACGTGCATCCATCCGAATTCTTACTCAGTACTCTTACAGTCGGTAAACTTTGATGATTTCTATACCTCTTGTACGTTTCTCTTGTAAACTTCTGGGGACAAGGGAAAGGGTCCAGAATGCTGTATGAATTAACTCGCTAAATGGCTATGCGTTTTTTTTTTCTACACCATTCTGATCACAAGTCGCGTGTTACCTCGACTGCGAACGATTTATCAGGTCCCTAGATCTTATTATTCCTGGGAATTGAGCCCCTGAAGTTTCTACCCCAAACTGCACAAAATATATTCGCTGTCTAGGTCTGCCTATTTGCGCCGCTTGAAGTTTAGCAATAATAGCAGTCCTCTCAGCCCAAACATTAGTCTCAACAAGTGAGACGGCGTAAAAGTATCGATGCAATGTTTTTATAAGATACTAGCTGACCCGGCAAACGTTGTTTTGCCATATAAATAATTAAATGGCTATTAAAAAATAAGGGTTGATCGTAGAAGGGTGAAAATTGAGGATTGTATGTATGTTGTATCATAAAAAAATAGAAATTAAAATTTTGTCTAAAAAATAAAAAATAAAATTTAGGGGTGGACTACCCCTAACATTTAGGGGGATGAAAAATAGATGTTGGCCGATTCTCATAGATACCGGATAAGCACAAAAAATTTCATCAAAATCGGTCAAGCCGTTTCGGAGGAGTATGGCAACGAAAACTGTGACACAAGATTTTATATATAAGATGAGTATAAAGTAGTTTCAACAGTGTGATCCGTTAGATAACTTTTTAGATTCTTACTTATTCAATAACAATGTGAATCGGTGGGGGGATTCGGGAACCCATCTAAGTTTTTAAGGTTTTCGCGATTATGAAAGTTATAAAAGAAAAAAAAAATGTATCGAATCTACTGGCAAACTATACGTGACCACAATCACTACAAAGCGTTTGAAGTGTTGAAATAAAACTTAGTAATTTACTAATTAATCTGCTAAAATTGCCCTATAGCCGGGGCATCATCTGACCGTTTAAGCTAACATGACATATTGTATGACTCATAACTCTGATTATTCCTCTCGTTCTTTAACCATCGTGTCGAGATGGAACGACACCTATAGTTCAACTTACGTTGTTCTACTTCTTTAGTTAATATGTATGTCTCATAATATTTTTCATCCCTGCAAAACGTACCCATACCAATCTAATAACTTTTTTTCTATCACATTGCTACTGAAGACAAAAATACCAAAGACAATCGGATATGCCATTAAATGTTATGCACGCTCATGCATGTGCCGATTGAGAACCTTCGTATTATACAGGCATTGGTAAAGTTTTCGGTAAAAAATAATTTAACACGTCTTTTCCGGTCAGGTGAAAGTTTATTCGCACCTCAAACTGTAGTCCAAGACATCCATAAAACTATTAAGGATCGTCAAACCATTAAAACTGCAAAAATATTGTTTTTATTTGCCAACTTTATTGTTGCCTTAACATTGATAAGCTTGACATTTCGAATACCATAAAACAATAACTTTCCTATACCTAGCGAGGAAAGGAAGTTGTAAGGAATACAAAAAACTGTCAGAAACATAAAAAGGAACAGGTACATAAGTTACATTTAAGATATATAGTAAATTATTTAAAATCATAGAGTAAATCAACTCAAGCCGCAGAGAAAATTAAGATACATTATATTACATCTGTGCCACACAGTCTTCAGTCAAGTTCTTCTTCATGAGGAAAAGGATCTTTATTCATCTTTGTAAATGAATAAAAGCTAAATTTCTTTAATTTATTAACTTATCACTTGCCCTACCGCTATGATAATTTCCCGGTACAATTAGTTTTAGTATCATCATCAGCCGGAAGACGTCCACTGTTGAACAGATGCCTGCCCCATAGAGCGCGACAAAGAACGGTTTTAGTTAAAAAGAGTTTTAGTATAAAAAATAATATTTACACAATATAATAATAATACAATATAACTTTTCAACACCCTTGCTCGTAAAGTGAGCTTTATCATATTGTTCTTAGGGGCCATAAACCGAACTATAACACCCTCGTGCATAATAATATTATACACTAGTGTGTAATAGAATTATCCCTACAAAGTTAAGTTAGTACCTAACTGCAAGTTATATGCGTGTAAACAGAGCCAAGGCTCGAAGCCCCTACCAACCTATTAAAGGTTGACGAAACAATTAGTAGTAAACAGAGCATTATCAATTTAATAGGGTAATTTATCCCTACAAAGTTAAATTAGTACCTAACTGAAAATTATATGCGAGTAAACAGAGCATTTTCAATTTAACCGGGTAATACAGACTTGTAATATCAAAGAGGTTTATACTCGTATGTAATCAACCATCATACATTTGCCGCGCGCAGAAAAAAAAACTTGCGCGCTATTTTCCATAATTTTCGTATGTTGTTTGTATCGCATTTGTGCAATATATTTTTATTTCCTCGCAAGGGTGTTGAAAAAGTGCGTATGAAACTCGTGAGCAACTTAGCTCACTTGTATCATAATCTACTATTATAATCGTACAAAAATGAGTATGTAAAATTTTTGTTGCTGACTGTGCCAGTTTACCAACTAAATATTAAATTGAATAGGGTGGAAACTGCCTGCGAACATTGAGTTAATATGTTACAGTCAATGCCTGCGAACCAAATATTGAATTTTAGCCCACTCACATACAAATTTGCACGCAACTTATTGAATTTGAAGACAGTGTAACTAAACTCAGGTTCGTAGTTAGTTCCTAAATTGTATACACTGCGCAGTACTAAATAACATTTGAAGAGGTTACAGTATGGAAGCGATACGAATAGGGGGACTTTCTTGCGACGTCACTTAATACAATACATTATTTTGTATGAAGAGCGATACATTGAAGCACATAAAAAGCACAAAAAGGCATCCTGTTCCAAAACAGGTGTTTTACTGCGTCGTCGTTTCCGTTACACCGTCATGTGACTCTGGTCACAGCATAGCAACTATAATCGACTCTATATCTACAACCGGAGCTATAATTACCTGTATTTCCGCAAAGGGAGGCAGTCCTCGGAACAGGTTTGTGTGCGGCAGAGCTTACTGTGGATAGGATTACATCCTGTTATGGGCTGGTTGGTAGGCATATTCTAGGAACCTTACAATAGGCTGTACTGTGGAATAAAGATTTATTCTCTTTTATATATATGCGGCATTTTTAGATGTTTTTTTAGGATATTTTTTATAACCATGCCAAGTAACAAAATGGCCTGGCTGTGGCAACCTTCACGATTGTATGTAAGAAATAAAGGTAGTGAGATTCCAGGTAAAGAAGGAGTCACTAGGTACATCAGCTATCATTCAGCTGTTAAACAACAGTTTTTAGGTACATTGCTGTGTTCTGAATTGAAGGATTTAAACAGGTATAATTTTGGGGATATTATATTTTTTTTAAATATACACGTTTTAAAGTAAGTACTTCATAGTTTTTATGTTCTCGTATTGGCTGGGACAAAAGTAATTTGGCTAGAAATTTAGGGCGTTTTGCCACAGTTTAAAAATAAGGGCATAGAATTGAAATAACGGCTGACCCAAAGGTTTTGCTAGGTCAGACCAAAACATAGTTATAAAGGAATACAAAGTTACTAATGCAAATACATTGTTCAATATCGCATAACCGCATTGAAATATTGAAGCTACAATGCTTCGAATAACATTCCAAACTGGAATATATCAGTTTTAAAATTTATTTCACAAAAGTTGCAAAACAAAACATAGCATATCAACCACACAAGCTTGGATAACAAACTTTGTTGCTCTCCGCCCATTGTGATCCAAATATTACCAGTCGTATATCTATCAAACCGTCAAGTCAATGCCAATAACGCCAAAAACCATACGCTGGCCTCGCTCCACCACATCCCACATTGCTCCGTCTTAGGCAACTGGAGCCTTGAATGTGCGCCAACATGCGCCTGAGCAGCTCTTACTTTCATTGTCCAATTGAATGCCGATTTGATCGCAATGAGGCCATCCGTGGTTGTGCGTATGGTCATTAACAGATGTATACAAGTGTTTAATGACATCTTGTTATTAAATGACTTGACAAATATATTCACTACGTATGTTCAAATCCATTCGCCAGATATTGTTTGGTAGGAGTATGCTTTTAGTTTGACCGAAACAGTCGATTCTACCTTCTAGACAGTATGCTGGTAGAGTGTTCTTATTATGGGAGGGCGTCTCATATTATGGGAGCGAGCCTATTGGTTACTCGCAGCCTCCGCGGGCTCCAGACTCCAGGCTTTTATAGAAAGTGTCTGTCGAAAAATAATAACTGCTCCACCCGGAGATCAAACTCGGCATCCTAAAATTTCAAAGCGGCATTTTACGCCACTAGCGGCCTACGAGACAATTTATGCAGTACTGTTTTTTTATTTTTTTTATTTTATTGTGACGAAACACGCTCGAGGCCCATCTTATGTTAAGTGGACTAACCTCTACCTATAACCTATAGATTACCTATATATGCCTAACATATAGATGCATTTCGTCAACCCGAATTGCACTGTGCCCGTCACACTGAGACGTACAGTTGTTAGGTCTCATATACCTAATTTTACTGGCTCTCTAGGACTGCTGCCGAAACACACTGTTAGGTGCTTGGCGACATATTTCCTACTTAAGGGTCGCAAGCCAGGCGGGCATTCGCAAAATGCCCTTCCACCATGCGGTGAAGCTCAAGTCCGTGGCGGGATTCGAACCATGGACCTGCTGCTCGGCAGTGATAGACAATGCCACTGAGCCATCACTGCGCATTGCTTTAAAACTGTGCAGAAAATGTTATGATTCTCTATTGATACTTATTTTGTACTGAATCCTGCCCTAGGTAGAATGCGTTGATTGAAATTACAGAACAGCAAAAGGTCCAACCATAATACGTATAGCAGTAGTAAAAATAGTACAACCATTCAACAGTGAACCAACCAACCCATTGAAATTCAAAAAACGTTTTCTGATAAACATGTATTACTCATGTAAATCAACGTCATTGTGTGCCTATTAAATGCTACTACGTAGACAGCATATTTAGACATCGATATAATAATATAAAGAGTGATGCAGTGTTATTTAATATCAGTTATTTTTCCTCCTCACCAATACTTGACTTAGGTATAATATAATTATATAAGATCCAGGTACAGAAAGGTACCTTTCTAAGAAGCTCAAATCACGATGCTGATGGTAAAACCCAGCAGGTTAAAGTAAAGGAAATTGGTGGTGGTTAAAAATAACTAGTTTCAGTTGTTTACAAGTAAATTTTATTTGTTCCTTTTGAAATCATACAACAGTCATAAATTAAATTCACCTAGCTTGATTGAAATTTTATGTATATAATTTTTACCTGATAATCGAGAAACTGTGTCGAGATATAAATCATGTGGGTTCAACCCATGGACCTGGACCTGGATTTATCGGACAAAGAAATTCGCAGCAGCAGGAGCCTGGCTCCGTCGATGACAATAGGCTCAGTGATTATGTGTGAATTTTCCTCTATATTCAATGCATCGATTAAAACATTTTTTTATCGATACATCTCTATATATTCATTTAATCGATTTGGCAACAAGGGTAAAAGGGTAAAAACGCTAAAAACGATCACACTCCCAAAGAGTTGTTCCACTTGGGTCTTGGCATTATTTTCGCCATAAACGCTATGAGGCTACTGGAACAGTTGGAACTACCTACATCTAATGTCAAAAGTGACAGAAGTGGCAAATTTTAGTGGCATTCTTAGCGTTCTTATCCTAAATGAAAAAGGGGAGAACAGTTACAAACGAACGCAGTGATCACAGACTCAGAATGTGATCAAAATTATCGAAAATAACGAAATTAGCGTCGAATGGAATAGGCCCTAAGTCATACTCACAGATAGATCACAATCTCTACCTTTCACGAGAATTCAGTTCTTCTTAACTAAAAACGCAACTCCGAAGAGGTGGACAGAAATGTTAACACGTTAACAGGAAAATTAGGCGGAATTGTCCACTAGATATTATTTTTACATTTTTAAATGTTATACTAAAAGATTATATAATATTTTCTTAAAATATTTGTTATTATTGAATCGATTATAGATAAAAGGAAAACTTGCAATTCAATTTACACTTTTATTATTTTGTGGAGGTTTAATCTACGTGCTTGTGAACTAAATTATGATAAATAGCAACACGCTTAATAAAGAGCAGACTACAGTTTTTACCAGTCATTATGACGACCTTTCTTCACCTTCCTATCTTAATATTACTACAGCAGCAATCCTCCAAGTCCTATCATTATGTTTCAAATACACACTTACCCACAATAATTACCTATACTTATCTTTTTATACATGATAGTACCTATCTTTTTTCACGTCATATCAATTTTATCCCTTAATTCCGCCAACAAGTTGTACACACGTTACATATAAAACTACCTCGGCCACCAAATACATAAAAATTTATCTCAACCCACTCACACTAAGTTCTATTCATTATGTAGGTAGTTGGCAGCTTCGTCAATATCCTGTTGGTCAATTTGAATAGAGAAACTTTGTTTCTCTTATATCCAAATATGTAACCTTTTTTTTATTGCTGATAGAATAGCCTTTGATCTCTAGGTACTAATGGAAAGTGATCATTTGGGTTGAATAATAATAATAATAAATATTAAATTGTTTATTGAGATAAAATCGTCACCAAATACAATTACATTTATCTCACAGCAATTATCCATATTCATATTCATTTGTTGGTATTGTAACATACAATTCAAAATACATTTTAGTATGTGTAAAAAAGAAACAGACATATTACACTCTAACATAATTAAAATACTATAATCTACGTCTCTAAATTTATCAAATTAATTAAATTATTAGAAATATCCTAACCATAAATGTCGAATAATTGAATAATAATAATACGTCAATAATAATCAAATAAAAAAAATCATGTCAAAAGTAAATTCAAACAGAAAATAGTAAATATATTATAAAGTACTTATAAAAATATGTCAAAAACATAAAAAGATAAATTCATCATAGAAATAAATACTCACAATCTGTACTCACAATCTGTACTCACAATCAATAAATAAAAAATGCCTACCACCTATGTTTAAGAATTCCTATATATATATATATATATATGATAGGAACTCCTCGTAGTTGTAAAACGTTCGATTGATCAGCCAGCGTTTTTACCTAGACTTAGAAAATAAATAAATTAATTCAATAAGGTTTATGGCAAAGTACATATTTCATTTTGCGTAATAAATTGTTTAAAAATGTCCATTAATTATATGTTTGCGTCAAAAATTATACAATAGATTAAAATAAAAATCATACATAGTCAAATAATTACAACTTAAAATAAACATTAGATCAAATAATTCTATTTTTACGTTCATAATTTCTATCGTCATAATTTTATCATTATTATAGATTAACCTATTCAATATATTAAAGGTTCACTGGCTTTCAAGGACAGCTGATCTAACTCTCTGTTAAGTGCTTGGCAGATCTCTAATTAAGGGCGGTAGCTAGCCAAGTTTATATTCTCAAAATGCCCCATCACCATGCTATAAACTTACATCCTCCTAGACCAACTACATAATGAGCCCTCCGAAGCACTGAACCCCTGAGCAAAACCAATTGATGATATACACATACTGTATCAGCCGGTTGGTCCACTGCTGAACGCAACCTCTTCCATTTAGGGGGTTTTCCATAATCCCCATGCTTGGGAGGCGTCTTGGGGATCGCAGTTCAAAATATCAGTTCCATTTAGAAATGGGGGGGTGACATTCTAACCCGGCTCCCCAAGGTGCACGGGGACATGCACATAGAGGACAATAACTAGGCACGCTCCGCTACGAGATCTTCGAAATACCTTAAATTTATACATTAAGTAATTGTAATTTGTATTATCTACGCTTGACTAGCTACCACCTAAGATCTGTCACCTATATTGAACGATATTTTCCGCACGCTATCCTTGAGCGCCGCGGGATAGAGATCAAAGGTGAGACCAGTTGAAAAAACCTTTTTGCACAAATTTGATGAGGATAAACTGTTCAAAAACTACAACTGACATAACTAAACTGTATCCAAGATACCAGAATTAAGAGCTGCGCCTTGCTTTGCTACAATGAGTTATGGCACAGGTAGTGATCGCAATACTATAGTAGAACTCTTTCTACTATGACCATCATAGTAGAACTCTTTCTACTATGGCAATCATAGTAGAAAGACTCCTTCTACTATAGCAATACGCCAATGTATGGCATACCTATCAGATTAACTGTCTACGCTTAGATTATTGATGGGTCTCCGCGCGCGGTCGGAGCGCGAGCGGAGACCCATCAATAATCTAAGTGTCTACGTAGTAAATGTTCTTACCTCAGTGCCTTTCTATCGTTAAAATATATAAAGATTATCACAATGATCCCGTGCCGAGATCAGTTCGTGTGCCATGTGGCTTTCAGCTCACGAATGGCCACCCATCCGTGATGCTTTCTATGATCGCGTCGCGGCCAGCCATAGCATTCCATTGCTCTGATCGTGTTTTAAACTAACTGCACCGGCTGGCGTTCACAGTTATTGCGTCGACATGTAATAAGGTTGACTATTAAAAAACCATCAACCTAAAAACTGAAACCCTATAATTCCTAGGTGAGGTAGCACGCTATATCATTTTTTGTAAAGTCATAATTTTATACTTCGTCCTAATTTACCAATACTTTATAATTCATTCTAAATATTATCATAATCAAAATATTATCATAATGTATCATTGCGTTGTTTAGTACAACTCACTTAAAAATTATAAATAGTAGCGCAGCGTATTCCAACCAATGTAATATTGTAATATCGTCATGTAAATAAAATGTATATATGTTTATAAGCCTATTGTATGTGTCCCTTGTTTGCCAGATTCTATTATATTATTCAATCTATGTTAAAATTCCCATAAAAACGATTTTCTTAATAATTTCGAAAACGCTCTAATCTGGCCAACCAGGATTGATATTATTAGTCTCAAGGTAAAGTATGCCAAATTTTACCGAGCCTAACTACTTTGTAAGACATCATCGTCACAGATTTCGTATCTGGGAACCCCTAGCATGGTGATGCTTTACCTAAACGTTTATCAGATAAAGCATCACCATGCGAGGGGTTCCCAGATTTACTAATAGACGGGTCTGGGATCCCCCGATGGGACCAATTAGGTCGAGCTGCAGAAAGTTCATATTTTAATTATTATTAAATCAAAAAAATTTTACGTCACCTTAAGACTTGCTAAATTGGCAGCTTGTTGGAATAGAGTACGAAAATTAATCAATAGAACGTTAAAATAAGGATCATATCAGCTTTACAACTCCTAAGGCCATAAAGAATCTTTATAAAATGGCCCCTACAAAAAAGCGAATAGCAAGACACTTTGTTCGTTTAGTAAAGCGAAGTAAGCTAGGCGTACACACTATCACGTCTCTAATCTTGCTAATGCTAATTAAGGGTGCGTACCATTTGAGTGAGATTCGCTAAAAACGATCACACTCCCAAAAAGTTTTCCACATGGGTCTTGGCGTTATTTTCGCCTTAAACGCTACATCTAATGTCAAAAGTGACAGAAGTGGCAAATTTTAGTGGCATTCTTAGCGTTCATATCCAAAAATGGAACGGGGATGACAGTTACAAACGATCACGTGATCACAACCATAGACGCAGAGTGTGATCAAAATTATCGAAAATAACGTTCTTAGCGACTAATGGAACATACCCTAAGAAAAAACATTGAAATATAATAAAGATCCAGAACAGCAACAGTGTACATAACAAAATTAATTATTTGAAAATACAAAAACAACCAATAAAAATAGTTTTGTATTAATGTATTACCATGTTTCCTTACAAATAAATATCTTGAATCTTAAGATTTCTAAAAAGTTCAATTAGTCATTGTGTATGTAAAACAAAGTGAAATTATTAAGAGTGAATTATCTTTTTTTTATGTTATTGTTACGGAACAAGCTCGAGGCCTACCTGATGTTAAGCGGACTAACCTCTCTGCCTAAAACAGATGCATTTCGTCACAAGTCACGAATTGCACTGCGCCCGTCACCTTGAGACATTGTTGTTAAGTCTCATGTACCTGTCATTTCACTGGCTCTCAAGGACTGCTGCCGGAACACACCGTTAGGTGTTTGGCGACAGATTATCTAACTTGAGGGTAGTCGCTAGCCAGGCAAGCATTCGCAAAATGCCTTTCCACCATGCGGTGAAGCTCAAGCCTGCGGTGGGATTCGAACCATGGACCTGCTGTGTGGCAGTACATAGCAAATGCCACTGAGCCATCACTGCTTCTAAAATCTTAATTATATTATATTATAATCTAAATCTTAATTAATACTTGCTCGTTGGTGGAGTGGTGAAAGTGTAATCTCGAGACCCTGGGTACGATCTCCGGGTAGGACAGTTATTTATTTGGTTTTTGTGTATGACAAAGAAATTCAGTGTATTGCAATTCGGATGTGTCCGCTGTATAACATATCTGGCAAAAAGTGAGTGTTTAGAATTTAGGTGCGCTAAAATGTCAAAGTACTAGGAATCCATAAATAGTAGATATATAGGTAGCCCGGTGTATGTAAGTACTTACACATGCATTACTTGTGTAGGTAGTATGAGAAACTTAAGAAAACTGGTGAAATTGTGTTTTTGTTTGGTAGGGTAATCTCTGACTTCTGAACCAAACAAACGAGAAAAAAATCTCACTAGTTCGCTCAACTGAACTGGCCAAGTGGGTAGGAATAGGTGCCTCTGCCTAACCATGCGAGGAAAATAGGTGTTATGATGTTTTGATTTAATTTTATGTATAGTAAAAACCATAAAAATGTTGGCTGCAGTATATCAGCAGGTATATAGGTGTTTAAAACGCCGTATATTTTTTACGTGATGGGAAACTTGTTCGCTATCTCACCTGTTGGAAACTGATGATTTGGTCGGTGTCAGGTCAGACATTGTCCTGAGATGAAACAGGGTCGCTGGAACAGTTGAGGTGCATGGCAGCTTTTCACCAGGTATCTTGAACAAGAGTCCGTCTTGGAGGCTACCACCGCAGTGTCAAATATTATGTCTCCAAGCGACAATTGTAAATATTTGTGTTTAGACTTGTAGCAAGCAAATTTTACTGGAGGAAGGAGATTTGAGATTAGATAAGAATTTTACATCTCGGAGTGACTAGCGCAGTGCAGTGTCGTACAGAACGATGACGCTGCAATTGCAGAGCTTTCGTGATACTATCCATATGTTGGCGAGTGAATCATCTTGTCGCTTTGTCTACGAAATAGATAGATTATTCTATATTGTTATAACACTAGTATAGGTACAAAACAACTTACATAAATAAGTAATCAATACTTTTTACTTTTCAGAGTGGGGCGTCAATTACGAGACGGGCGAGGCGAGCGAGCCGGAGGCCGGTCGCATGCGTCCCGAGGACTACCGGCTCGTGTTCCTGAGCTCGGACTCATCGTGCCGCGAGGACACTGAGGACTCCTCCTCGACGGCCTCCTCAGCCGCGCCGCCCGCGCCCGACGACTGCGACTGGGACTACTTCGAGCCGGGCGCGGCGGCACCGCAACCCTCCCCCCCACCGATCAAGCACATCCCGCCGCCCTGCCCCAGGCAGTGCTCCTGCGGTGCTGAACCTCGCATCGTCGCCGTACCAGTCCCTGTGCCAGTCCCGGTACCCGCCGCCCTCTGGCCTGCGCTACTCGCCTTCCCTCAAACACCGCCCCCACCACACTGGAATACCTACCCCGGCTTCCCGCCTCTAGATGCGGCGGCTCTCGCTCGACTCACCACGGCCGCAGCAGTCGCCGTCACCGCGGCCGCTACCGCCACCGCTTCCGCCTCCGCAGCCAATAAACTCGAAATGACCACCTTCAAGACCGATAAGGCGATCCAGTCCGAATCGTCAGCGTTAGCGCCCCGCGATAACAATAGTGATAAGAATATCGAGCGGCCGATCGAACACGAAGCTTCAGTCGGTATCAAAGTGATAGCGGAGGAGGACCGCCTTTCAGTGTCGTCAGATCAAGTGGATGCTATGCCGGAACATTTAAATGCGGAAAAAGCGTTTCCATCGTCCAATGAGTCCGGGGACTCGAGTGATTCGGAGGCGGGCGTGGCGCGGAGAAGCTACGATCTGACCAGCGGCGCGCCCGAGGAACCCGCCACGTCAGATGAGGACTCGGACGACTCGGGGGGTGGAGGAGGACGTTTCTCGCGCGTTTTTGTCGTTAATCCCGCGGATTCGTCCTCTGACCTAGAAGATAACGCGGACAGTAGCGGCATCGACTGCGATGATTCTTATGACAGGAAATCAGATAGCTTAGAAATAATTGCAGTTGAAGCAGCGATGCAAAATGTTGAAAACGTCAATGCTGCACCAAATGAGGTACCGCCACAAAATAGTCAAGATCCAAGCATTGTTCTATTGGACTCAATCAATTTTACCAATGAATATCCCGTGATACAATATGGTAATAACAGTGATCAAGGCTGCAGCGATGTTACAGGAGCGAGGTCAGAGTTTGTTGATTTTTGTGACACGAATATGCTTCAAAGCGAAACGTGTGAAACATTTAACAGTTTTATTGCAACGTGCAGCTCAAGCAGTGACGATTTAGATAACACAAATAACACAGATAGTGGTAATTACAGATATCGAAGCATATCAGAAAACACCGACGACGAATCACCATTCAATACTTCCAATGCCGCGAGCGATTTAAAAGTAAAAGTCATGGTAGAGCTACCTAATGAGATAGATAAAAATAAATGCTCAGTTTCCACTGAAATTGCACCGGAATCAATTAGGTTAACATCATCCCCAGAGCCGAGCCACAACAGTATGAGTTCGATGCCCGCGGAAAAAATTGACCTGTTTAAAGGAATTGAACGAACTCTCAGTGAACTATTGAAGAAAGAATTACTGGAAGATCAAGAGGAGGAGAAAATGCATGACGGCGGGCCGGTTTGCAGTTCGACGGAGGGGGGCGCGTGCGCACCTGCCGAGACAACAGTTTGCCGCTCGCGTACGGCTCGTGCGGACGGGTCCGCGCGCTTCACTAGCCGCGTTATGATAACGCACGACCGCGTATCCGTCGTCACGTCGGATACGACGCGGCTCATGCGCGACATCACTGTGCATCACACTAACTCGCAAAACGAACTGGACCCTCAAACTGGCACCGGAGCACAAACAACCGAAACTGACGAACGATTATCCGACGACGAAACGGCGCAGCCTTCGGGCGGAGTGACTGTCGTTAGCAACGCCGACACTCTCTCGGCGGTCGTATGCCTCGAGGAGGGGCTTGCAGATGACGACTCGTGGGTCGAGGACGTCAGCCATGACGAGGACGAGGCCACCTCGCCATCGGACTCGGACTCGGGAGACGAAGCGTCCTTGCCAACAAGGGGCGAAGACTTTGCTTACTGCCGCCGTTCCATAGACTTCACTCTGCATACAATCGTTGAAGAAAGTTGCGAAGAAAGCGAAACGGAACAAACTGTGAAAAAACCGCGACCTATATCTGCGACCGAGTTAGAGAAATATTTTTTCTTCGGCTTAGGCGACGGCCGAACCGAACAGGAAGATGAGGAAGCTGTGTCAGAAGAGTCAAGTGTGTGTAGTGAAGGTGGTGAATCCATACCTGACAATGATCAGCCTAAACGGAGTGGGGATAGTGACGAACTTGTGTCTTCACGGTTAGAAAAATATTTCTTGTCGGGATTTATGGGTTTCAATCAAGAGCGACGCGATTCCGATGGCTCAGGTAGTGTAGGAAGTGACAGTGAAGGGCGACAAAGTCCAGAACAGCGACGGAAACGATTAGTTCGTGCTCGAGGTACACCACGTTCACACTCAAACTCCTTGGATAACTTGTTAGCTGGTGACGAACCGTCTCAAGATGCCCAAGAAGTTTCAGACGCTTCCAGCACGGAAACAGAGGATAGGCATGACTCATCCGAAAGGTTGGATATGCAAGGTGAAATTAAGAGGAAAAAAAACAAAAAAACACGTGGTTCGCCGGGTGATGAAAGGCGTCAATCAGCCGAGTTCACTGAGGAAACCCGTGAAGATACGAGATCTGTTTCGGAAGGCGAAGATGGTAGGTCATCACCCCGACCCGAGTTTCCACTTCTTGGATCTGAATTATCCGAATCTAAGAAACAAACAAGTAGAGATAGCGGATTTGTAGGCAGCTGCGATGACCTATTACGAAACGGCGATTCGAGTACGGAATTCCGATCTCACGAACCTAAAACTGAATTAGAGGAAATTACTGAAGAAATTAGACCAGATACTGAGGAACGAGTTGAAAGCACACCATCGACTCGGCCGCCGCAAACTCCTCTCAGTCGTAAAGATAGCTTTAATAATTGGTCTTCAGACGAAGAAACAAATCTTATGATGACAAAAATGCGTCAATTTTTCAAGCAAATGGTCAACACAACAAACGTTAGAACGTCCACACCCGCCTCATCAAATTCTGAAAGTCCGCGCCCACCGAAACCACCCCAACTATTGTATTTTGAAAGCGAACTAACTAGGCTAATGAAAACCGTACCAGGCATTCGTGACGAAGAAGTGCGTGAGATAGTCGAGTATCTGTCTAGTGAGGATACATGGAGCGATTCATACGATTCTTCAGACTACGCAGGCTCGGATTTAGAGGGCACTACAAATAGATCCGCGTTGAGGAAACAAATATCTGAGAGTTGTCGTGAGATAATCGATAAATTCGATAACGGATGCAATGACGCGGGTTCGCTAGAGCGTGACGCGGCTGGAGCGTATCGAAGGCTGGCGGCGACGTTGGGCCGAGCGGGAGAAGGCTCGCCTCCTTTATTTGGGAAGGTGATGAGGCATATTGGGGGACGACTAGTAGCGTTGATGCATGAAGTTTCAGGCGGCACGTCCCCGACTACAGATGACGATAGCGCATCAGAGCCCGGAGCGTTAGCTCGGAGTAGATCTCATGATATATTGGAAGCAGCAGCGAGTAGAGGAAGTGTTGCCAGTGATTGTGAGAGGTTTTCATGGCGAGGTAGTTTCGAATCAGCGCTGCTGGCGGCGGATTCGCGGGGTACCTTAGGTGGGGGAGTGGAGGCGAGGAGGTCTCCTGCTGGTGTAGAGCTTGCAGCGCAACGCTCGCACTCGAGGAGTTGTGGAGCCATAAGTGGCAGTGAAGACAGACTGTGGCGTGGCAGGAGAAGAGCATCTGCACCGGATGCAGAGGTGAGTTATAAAACATAGTTCAAAACTCACTTTTACGTTGGTATAATAATAGCTTACAATATTTACAATCATTCTCGTTCTCTACCATTTTCAGTTTGCCAATATACTCGTACGTATAACTGTATATAAATTTGTCAAATTAGCAATGACATCGAACCCTAAACAAATAGTTACAAAAGTATTATTTACCCAATACAATACCACTGCAATACAACAGTGACGAAACCAGAGCAACTTGAGCTCTCAAAGTATTGAAAGTAACCTAACAACGTTACTGAATTGGTATTTCTCAAGTGTCAATGTCACGCACGTCTCGTAACACCATTACGTTCACGTGGTCTAAAGTGGGTACTGGTAGCAATAAATGCGATAGGCATTGTTGCCTATCTACAGTCAAAGATAAGAGAGCTTGTATACAAACATTGGTTGGCACGTACCGGCTGCCACAGCATAACATTCCAATCGTCTTGTCTTGGATAAACCGAACCTACATCACACAATATTTCTTTCTTTTCGTAATGTTCAATCAATACTTTAAACATTTTTGCGCCCTAGTGTGAATTATGTTAACGTGAATAGAGTTAGACAGACGTATTCACATTTCTACATAGATTTATTAACTTATAACGAAAAATACATAAATAAACTAAATAGGTACTTCCGTGCAATATGGGCGAAACAATATTTACTGAAATAATGTCAAACGTTTCAATAAACGACTGGCTAAACGTAAATACTATTCATATACATAACTATTGCAAAATATAAAAACAACAGATTCAACAAAATTGCTGACGGAAAATGAATAAAACCGGCTGACTCGTTACTATGACAAAGTACCTACTTAACTATAATGTAAATTCAATAACAAAGCCTAGCGTTCATGTTAAGCCCTTCAAAGTGTGAGACGATGTAGACACATTAGAAGTTGCCAGTGACATGTATATGAATCCACTTTATTTTTATGTAAGATTAAATATATTTTAATAGTAAAATTTTGTATACAAAATACGCAACAGGATACCATTAACAAAAAAAACTATGCTGACAGTATTTTGGTGTCCTTTATTTAAAAAGAAATAGCTCACAGTGTTTAAAATGGTTCGTTTTTACGTGTTATATTTTTGGGTAACAGTTCCTGTAATCTGTTGAGTTGTTATTGTCCGATGCCTTCAGGCATTAGAATTATAATAGCTATTATAATGGTATAAAACGTACGAAAGACCTATTACTTACGTACCTACTTCACGAAGTTATATAATATATATACTCTCTTGTTCAGAGGTCTTATAAACTTTGAACTACCTATGCCAAAATGGTTCTATAAATCGTTACCCATTTTTATTATTTTATAGTAAACAGGTAATATATATAAACAGGTAATATATACAATTCTATTTTTGAATAAATTTAGTTTATCGTTTGCGAGCCAACTCAGTTTACGAACACTATTCAAAAATGTCGGTTTGTCTACAAAATATAATAAAACTATAAGTATATTATACTTAAAAAATGCATTGTTGTACGATTGTTCAAAAGGAGTGTAATATTTTTAACATTTATCTATAAATGGATATTGTGACTTTATTTATTCAACAATCATTTTTTAATGCCTTAACAGATTATAATGTTAGGATATCGATAGAATGTACAAACCCCGAGACCATTTTCATCATCCCGAGTGACGCTGATATTTTTATTTGGCATAGTAGTGCTTTTTATACCTTACTACATACTGTATATACAAGTTTACATTGATACTAAATCGTATAAGATAAATAATAATTAATAACCTGCACAACTCAATATAGGCCTATCATAATCAATACTTACCAAACGTTAACCTCGCAAAGCACGTACTATATACCCTAAATTTGATTACTGGTACCTAAGACGTTTTATGCATGCTCGCCTTGAAAGAAATCTTCTGCCGGTGTGGTTCCTAATAAAAATTAATGAAAAAAACCGACCCGGTTTTTTGATACCTTGAGTAAATATTCATATGAATAAATGTATACACAAACAATGTACACAAGTATAAATTAATTAAAAAAGTAAAAAACCCAACTGCAAATTATTTATTTTCGTTAAGCGTTTTATCATTCAATGGAAACTAAAACTGCAAGTTATATATATATATTTATGGAAACGTTTATTAAAGCTCTCTTTTGGTACCACACTCGATGGGTATGGAAGTTTTTTTTTTTACAATATGGCGTCTAAATTCCGCCACTTTGTTTTTTTTTTTTTTATATGACTACTGTCACTTGCGCTGTTAAGACGAATCAAAGGATATACTACATAGTACATTGAAATCGGTTGAGCCGTTTTGAAGTTATGGTGTTATAAAGAAACTCACAAACATACGTACAAGAAAAAGACTTTCATGAGTATAATAGCATTTTAATGTGGGACCAAGAAAATACAATAAGTTACCGGGATTAATACGGGAGCTAAATACGAACATATCCCGCACATGACTGCATGAATCAGTGATGGCTCAGTGGCATTGGCTACGGACTGCCGCGCAGCAGGTCCATGGTTCGAATCCCGGCGCAAGCTTGAGCTTCACCGCAAGGTGGAAGGGCATTTTGCGAATACCCGCCTGGCTAGCGACCTGGAATTTTTCTGGTTCTCAAGGAATGCTGCCGGAACACACTTAAACGCACTGTTAGGTGCTTGGCGACAGATTTTCTGCTTGAGGGTTCAAGTAGAAAGTCTATCGTCAAGCACCTAACAGTGCGTTCCTACAGCAGTTCTTGAGAGCCAGAAAAATTACAGGCACATTTTTTTTGTTTTTTTTTTTTATGCCTGATAGGTTAGCCTTTGACCACTATCTCACCTGATGGTAAGTGATGATGTGGTCGAAGATGTTGTTCAGGCTAACCTAGAAGTACTGGCTCTAAAAAATGAGACCAAACAACTGTACGTCTCTCAGTGAGTCGGGCACAGTGCAATTTGTCAGTGACGAAATGCATCTGTTATAGGCAGAGGTTAGTCTTACTTAAGATCAGGTGGGCCCCGGGCTTGTCCCGTCACAATATTAATTTACAATATTTTTTTTACGAATATATAATAATTTTAATGTGATACCTACCTAAATATGTATTGCTGTATTGTATAATGTGAGATCTTAAATTAATATTATCCAAAATTGTACTCCTGACTTGCCCATTATGACAATCAATGTTATAAGGCCAATAAATATATTCTATTCTATTCAATAACATAAAAAAAAACTACAATTTTTACTCTCGTAAATTTGTAATTTTGTAAATACGAACCTATTAAAAATTAAGCTAAAGAACATTTGCCTTAGTGCTATTACAGTGTAAACGAATTTTTGACTGATAATCTGACATAATCTAATATTTCAAATCCCTTAGTTTGACATAATAATTACGATATTCTTAAACATATAAGCACAAAACTAATGACATTATATTGCAGTAAGTAATAATTACTACGAATTAATTCATATATATTCGTAGAGTAACTATAAGTGTTTCACTATTGGATTGAATTAATATAGTGTTGTTTCTCTTTTTTGTTTTGCATTATTCAATTTGCTTTCTCTCTAAAATGTGTACGCCTAAATAGGCAAAACATGATGTACTGAATTGTCTGATTATCCATCTCTGCATACTTACCTTGTCTGTGTATAATACTCATGTTTAATGCAAATAAACGGTTATCTTATCTTATGAATCCTGAAAACATAACACCCCTTTTTTGGATATTTGACACTTTTTTAGTTATTTGCAGAGCTTAAGATCAGGTGGGTCTGTAACTTCCATCACAATCCCATAAAACATATATTTTGAAGCAATGATGGCTCAGTGGCATTGGCTATGGACGCCATGGTTTGAATCCTGCCGCGGGCTTGAGCTTCACCGCATGGTGGAAAGGCATATTGCGAATGCCCGCCTGGCTATCGACCACCCTCTAGTAGAAAATCTGTCGCCAAACACCTAACGGTGTGCTCAGCAGTCCTTGAGAGCCAGTGCAATTACAGGCACTTCAGACTTAACAGTTATGTCTCAAGGTGACGGGTGCAGTTCAATTCGTTACTTGTGACGAAATGCATCTGTTATAGGCAGAGCTTAGTCCGCTTAACATCAGGTGGGCCTCGAGCTTGTTCCGTCACAATAACATAAAAATAATACAATGGGCCTTCTTATCGCTACTAAAATCTCTTACAATTCGCAAACAACCTGCGTATGGATAGGACAATATAAAAAGTATGGACGGTTGTGTGTAACAAGACTCACAATTGCACTTGATAGTAATAGATGACAAACAAATGTGTACCTTAT
Organism: Plagodis pulveraria; assembly: GCA_963890685.1. Classification (NCBI taxonomy): domain Eukaryota; kingdom Metazoa; phylum Arthropoda; class Insecta; order Lepidoptera; family Geometridae; genus Plagodis; species Plagodis pulveraria. The sequence goes on from OY982959.1 coordinate 16,854,020, forward strand.
TGAGGAGCAATATGGATAAGAATGCCTTAAATAAGTCATGGATGTCTAAAGTAATTTGTGATTATTTTGTATTACTGTTTCATTATATTGTTTGATTAGATACTATTAATTGTGACGACGAATATATATTGAATATTTTAAGTCTAACCATGTTCTAGTGTAAGTAACTTTATGTCTTATTTGAGAATAAACTTCTTTAAACCTAAACCTAAACAAATGAACTGGATTTTATTAAGAAACGCTCGTAGCGAAGTTTACTTAGCTGTTCTCAACCGATCAGCAAAGTTAAGCAACGTCGCGCGCGGTCATGAGTTGGATGGGTGACCGCTAGTAACATTATTACGTTTCCGTGCTTCGGAGGGCACGTTAAGCCGTCGGTCCCGGTTGTTGTCTTAGGATGGCATTCGTTATAGCATGGTGGTAGGGCATTTTGCGAATGCCCGCCTGGCTAGCTACCACCCTCAAGTAGAAAATCTGTCGCCAAGCACTTAACGGTGTGTTCCGGCAGCTGTCTTTGAGAGCCAGTACTTCTAGGTTAGCCTGAACAACATCTTCGACCACATCATCACTTACCATCAGGTGAAATAGTGGTCAAAGGCTAACATATCAGGCATAAAAAAAAAGTCAATACTAATGTAAAAAAAGTACATCTGTATCGAACGGTATCATTTGATACTTGCGTAAGAAAGCAATTTTGTCTCGTTGTTACCTCACAGCAATTATGAATGTATATTTGCGAAACGAGAGCGGATTCTGCCAATATTTGCATAACTATCGCTTTGGAATGTTCATTCATTGAACATTTAATTTTACCACGTTTTATATCACTTTCTTGTTTGTCGTTACCTTGCAACTCAAATTTCGGGCACTCCCGATTAGTTTTATTCATTTGAAGGCGCATAAACGTGGTTTTTTGATTATATTTTAATCTTCAATAATTTCGGTGGCTTTTTCTTGTGATGATGTGATCGAAGATGTTGTTCAGGCTAACCTAGAAGTACTGGCTCTCAAGAACAACTGTCGGAACACACCGTTAGGTGCTTGGCGACACATTTTCTACTTGAGGGCGGTAGCTAGCCAGGCAGGCATTCGCAAAATGCCATACCACCATTCTATAACGACTGCACTCCTAAGACAACAACCGGGACAGACGGCTTAACGTGCCCTCCGAAGCACGGAAACGCTCAGTAGTAATGTCACTAGCGGGCACCCATCCAACTCACGACCGCGCGCAACGTTGCTTAACTTTGCTGATCGGTTGAGAACAGCTAAGTAAACTTCGCTACGAGCGCTTCCTAATATTTTGATACTTTACCAGTTTATATCTGCAATAAATGTTGGAGGTCATTTATATGAAACAAAACCAAACAAATACACAATACAATACATGCGCTTGTTTTTGGAAATCAATTACTGTCACTGACAAAATTCAATACAGTAGGTACACGTGGGTTTTTTTTAAACATAAATTGGTTCTGTTTCTAAAAAAACTGAAAGAGTATGACAAACTATATTTTTGGATGAACAGACAAGCAGCACTCGTTTTGTGGAAGAAAAAACCGGCAACACTTGGCCAAGGTCGGCCTTGACCCCCCGAGTCGATGGTTTCAAGCCACCACAGAATATTTACATGTTAAATAATTAAAAAAATACTGTTTGTGTTCCTAAACTTGAGTCCAACTCATACTTCCCGGATTTTATTATTACTGGTTTTTGAAATAGCTAATTCCTCAATATCCTTTCAGTCGGAAGAAGAGCAACGCGCTGGATCGCTTCCTCGCCTTCCTTCCGTCACAGGGACGAGCACAGTCCCTGCCGGGCCGGTCAAATCGGCCCGGTACCGTGCTCCGGGTTTCCGGACAGCCACCCGGGCCGCGTCAGCACCGGGCCTACATGTTCCCAGGAGAAGAAGACCAGCGCCAGCCGCGACGCAGCAACCACCACCAGCCGCGCCGGCATCCGCACCTAGCTTACAGGGTGAGTGCCTACCATACTTCTTAGGCCTATATCTAATCTTAGGATATACTTACCAGAAGAAATTGAATTTGGCTCGAAATACCAATGTTTTTTGACAGTTGCACACGTGCCAATAATTTAAATTCACTTATTAATAATGTATATTTGTTGTGTCTAGGTGTAGTTGTCTACCTAACTGTAATGTCATGTTTATAGTTTTGATAAATAAATAAACATTAACCAATAAATATTCTATGTAAAAGTATATATAGTAAATTCTTAAATAATCAACACCCGAAACAATTACATAGGTATATTTAATTCATGAAACTGATGTTCAAGATCTTAATTAGAGGCATATTGTTGGACATATATGTTTAGACGGAAACAATTCAATATTTGCAATAGTCATTCATCAAAAGAACAAACACACATTACTTTCATAAAAAAACATCCATTGTTTAAAAAAATGCTTTGACACTCACCGGTCATCAAACGCGGTTGAAATATGTAGAAAATGAGAGACAAAGAAAGTTTAATTAGAATATAACTACAGATGTACACTTTCGCACGCATAATCTCAAAACAGAATCTGTTACCGCACTATTATTCATAACCTCCAAGAGAATGCGCTGACGTCAGTGGTCTAGCATGAGAAAGAAAGCAAGATGTCAGGTGTTAAATGGACCCATAACGTAGATGTAATCATATTATAAATTTTTATTACAATTAACCTTACTTTACGTAATAAGAAGTCATTACGTTTTATTCGTTGTTCTGTCCATCCAAAGGTTGTTTGTAAGAGATTGCTTTAGCGATAAGACCGCTGATTGTATTGCCATTTTACATATTAAATTAAGTAATATATTTGTAAATTGGCACTTACATTTAACTCCCATTGCTTTATATGTTAATTCATAGGTTTTGTAAATGTATTGTCCTAATTTTTCTTTTTTGCTACGCAATAAAGAGTTATCGTATCGTATCGTATCAAGACATCTTCGGAATTGTGAAACCCTGTGCCAGTGAGGTTCTGTTAATTCTGATTTTGATGATTTCATGACCAAAAATCAATAATCTTCTAATTTTGACACGTAAAGAAACACATTTAGAAGCAATGATGGCCGAGCGGTTACAGCGGCTTGAGCTTCAATGCATGGTGGAAGGACATTTTGCGAATGCCCGACTGGCTAGCGACCACCCTCAAGTAGACAATCTGTCGCCAAGCACCTCACGGTGTGTTCCGGCAGCAGTCCCAGTAAAATTACAGACACATGATGAGACTTAACTGTATGTCTCCTAGGAGGATACCGCTTAACATCAGGTAGGCCTTGTGATTATTACGGCACAAGAACATTTAAAAAATTACTTACACTATTGTGCCTAGGCTTATACTCCTAGGTACATGTATAAGGGTACGATAAAATTACAATATTATGTAGTGCAACTAATATTATATAAACTTTATAATTTAGGTATGAAGTGTATGAAGTTACATAGTAAGTGTTGATCTTATCATTACTTTAATTAATTTCTTAAGGTGATTTTGTTAACAGAGCGGCATAATCGCATAAGCGATAAAGCTCTTTAAAAAAAATCTAATAATTGTTCCCATAAAGAAAAATCTGCACAATCCAAGACAACAAGGCGTCAGATGAGTTGTTAAGTAGTCATTAATTTTCAACACAATATTGAGTAAGAAGTATTGTTTGCATGGCTGTGTTATTTTCGCACACAATAACATGGCACCTTGAGTCGATTTGACGCTTGTTTTACTTTCGAAAGGTCGCACAGTTGTCGTTTACTTAGCTACTTATACTTGTTGGTCGTGTTGACATTTTTTTATGTTGTACTTGACCGACACGATTTCCAAGCGATTGAATAAGTAAACGTATATACGTTTGAAATTCAAGTTTAGCATGCACATAGCGTTTCCCATACAAAAGTAGTTTATTGATATTTTAGATATCAAGTATTCAAACTTGGTGAAATTTTGCAAGCATATCCTATATATAATTGAGCTAATAGAGAGAGCCTAATATCTATGCTTCTCGAGTGGTACACATTTGAATTCTACAAACTGGTACCCAGTTTGTAGAATTCAAATGTGTACCACTCAATGATTTTATCGAATAATTTGAAGGAACCTGTAAAACCAGAAGACTAATAATTAGGTTCAAGGAAGTGCATACAAAACTTCAACGAGTTTGAACTTATAATATTATGAAGGACTACGTTTGTATGGAAAGAAACACGTGGTCACAAACCTCAATCAAATGAGTATACTGCCTGGTGCATGCCAGAAGAAACAATCATTTAATATTTTGTTTAGCTCTGAAAAAACAGGGTTGGTATATTTCAGATATATATAAAATATAAAAATCTAGCATATTAATAAAAAAACTAAATTTAGACGTTTTGAGTTTAAAAATTATAAAAAAAGATGCCTTATGTAATCAAATGAACCCTGAAACTCAACCCTGGTCAATTTCAACATTGCATTTTCGTATAATTTTTTTATTCAAGTACCGGAGTTATTATCGTATTTTTAGGTAATTCCATAAAACTTCACTAGATATTCTACAGTCTGCCCGTGCATGTAATCGTCATGAAAGGTTTTAAAGGGATTTTGTGATCTAAAAGAACTATAGTCGTACTACCACATTTATTTGCATTTTTTTTTAATTTCCTTGGCGATTTTATGGTGCGTTGTGGACTGAATGTATTGGTTAATAATTAATAATAAAAATAAAACTTATTAAAGGTCTGTCCACGATTTCATAGAGTGAAGTCGCATAAGGTTTTTGTGTAGGTGTTATAGGTACCCGATGTATCTGAATACTTTGACAAACAAGTTGAGTAACGAACTGTATTTTATTATCATTGTTTTGCTGGAGCAGGCTAGGGTAAAGTAAGTTCAGGTAAATTCTGTTTTGTCGTTCTTGGGTCTGTCCTCTTCAATCCTTTGTATTTTTCAAATAGCTTTACCTGAGTCTTGAGCAGTTAAAATAATTTAACAGGTAATTTACGTAACAGACTGAAAATTATTATTATAGTGCCTAAGTATGTGGGACTTAATATGGCTGTGCTCAGTTTTGATGGCCTTTTGAATATTGTGGACAATATTTACTACATTATTAATGCTGTTACAACAAAACGAATAACAACTAAATAAACAAAACGACGATATCTGAAAAAAGTATCGTCAGGGTACATACAAAACAGTTTTTAGATGTGTTAGGTACTGAATTAAACTTACGCTCTCGGTCAAAATAGCTCACTTGTATCATAATAATGCTAGCACCAACCAAGCCAGTCATTTTCGTTACATTATAATTTCTAGATAAAATTTTACTTCAAAATTATTTTCGTTAATGAAAAAATAAGAATATGTTTTCTTAATCATAACATAAATAGAGCTAACTAACATTTTGATTTTGAATATACATTTTTGTATCATAGTTATAACTTCTAATTATTCTCGTGTCACTTCAAATCGGCAACGCGTAATAGTGCTACGTTCCGTTTCGTTACGTAGTTTTCTTTTTGTCGCATTATCCACACCGAATCAACCGACCGCCTATTCTTGAAACATGTAGGTAGGTTTGTTTTTGTATGGAATCCGAAGCAACAGAGTAACCGATGCTAATGTGGTCACTGGTCAGTAGTATTGCCTCAAGAAAATATACGCATGCACTTGTGAGCTGAAAAGTAGATTGTTATATATATAACACTGGCGTGAGGTAGGTACGAGATTGTGCGTTTTGATGATTGTATCAATAATATACAACAGGCTTTTGCGCCTTCTCTGAAAATACTTTTGAAGCGCTCGTCGCTAAGTTTACTTAGCTGTTCTTAACCGATCAGCAACGTCCGCCGCGGTCATGAGTTGACATTACTGCTGAGCGCTTCCGTGCTTCGGAGGGCACGTTAAGCCGTCGGTCCCGGTTGTCGTCTTAGGATGGCAGTCGTTATAGGTGGTAGGGCATTTTGCGAATGCCCGCCTGGCTAGCTACCACCCTCAAGTAGAAAATCTGTCGTCAAGCACCTAACGGTGTGTTCCGGCAGCTGTCCTTGAGAGCCAGTAATTCTAGGTTAATCTGACCACATCATTACTTTCCATCAGGTGAGGTAGTAGTCAAAGGCCAACCTATCAAGCTTTAAAAAAACTCAACCCACTTTATGGTATATTTTCGACTTGTGTAGGTACTTTTACTACTTCCGTTAATTTTATTTATTGTTTTATGTATTGTGTAAACAAGTAAGTACCTCTTACATTGCAATTTTGCATTAATACCTGCTACATAAGCTTACAAAATTACAAAGAAAGGCAACATTATTACCAGCTTCCACCATGCAAATCTTAGCCTTTGATTATAATGTAGGTACTTCCCTAAGTGGCTACAGCCCAGTAGGTACTGGCAGTCATCCATCTAAGGGTATATTCCATTTGACGCTAATAACCTTATTTTCGATAATTTTGATCACATTTTGCGTCTATGTTTATGATCACTGTGATCGTTTGTAACTGTTCTCCCCTGTTCCATTTAGGATAAGAACGCTAAGAATGCAACTAAAATTTGCCACTTCTGTCACTTTTGACATTAGATGTAGCGTTTATGGCGAAAATAACGCCAAGACCCATCTGGAACAACTTTTTGGGAGTGTGATCGCTTTTAGCGTTTTTGGCGAATTAAACTTCAAATGGTAAGCACCCTAAATGTGATTCGTCAACACGAAGAAGAAGAAGAACTTCCCTACTAGTCATCTTGCATTTGCTATTTCTTTTAATATTTTACTCGAAGTATTGATGGTTCATTTTAACTAAGCTTATATTTCCTTATATTTCAGATAATTAGCATAATACATTATTAATTAACTATACCATTAACTATGTTTTAAGTATACATTATTACCTATTACGTAAGTATGACTTGAGTCTTGACAAACCGTGGGGTGCCGTAAGAATTTCACCCTTACATTTTTTCCCGTGGGTGTCGTAAGAGGCGACTAAGGGAAATTACTGATATGAATACCAGATGGTGGGAAGCAGCGCCATCTGAAGAACTGGCACTATTTACTGCGATCCCCAAGACCCCTGCCAATCGCGCGGGGATCATGGCAAATTGCCTCAATAGGGTAGACCTTGTTCAATGTTGGACGATCAGGTTGTGATGATATCATTAACTAAATATTTTTCCTTTTGCTTTAAATTCACTTCACAAACATCAGAACAGCTTGCGTTTATGTATTGCTTCTTAAGAACTAACGGCCCCTTTTAATGATATTAAATGCATGGTAAATATGCGTTTTAAAACAATTTTACTACTTGTTTAGTTACTTAACATGCAAAGCACTACGCACTACGTAGTACCTACTATTTTAATTCTGTGTCCAAAGACTGCAATGCGAAACGTGAAATGTCCGGATTTATAAGAAATGATTGATAACATAACACAGCTGTTCGCTTTTCAAAGTCTCCTTTTCCACAATTTTCTGTTATTCATTATCATCTACCTTAAGAACATTGAGACGAAAAGAGATCAGTAAGTAGCTTGTCAGCCGTCACGGTATATCACATGGCCAGCTTGAAAGTAGGCCTAACTGTTACCTTAGAACATTTTCTACGTTCGTGACGGACTCCTACATTCTTCTGTTTGCATTCCGGTCGACCTTAATGCGTTTCCATCGATTCTGTTATCTAAATGAGTAATTCATTACGATTTGATGAGCATCGGATACAAAATGCAGTAAGCTAAGTTTCCTAGTGGGTACTTAGTGTTGGCAGTGATTAACAGGTGGTTGGTGTCGTGCACGTTTGTTGATGTCAGTTTTGCTACTGGAAATTCAATCAAGATCAAGTCAAATCAGACGTCACCTTAAAAGCGATCTCCTTTTACAAAATGAAGCTTTCCAATATGTGTAATTATATGATATGACTTTGTACCTATAGCCAAAACTTCACGAATAAAGGAGATTAGGCTCACCATTAAAGGAATTAATTTTACTTTAAAGGAATCCCGTTTTCTGGTAGGTATACTAGTTGAGTCCTGAGCTTAGGAGATAGAAGTGGAATTGCATGTGTTAGTACTGGTTGGAGATATAAAATTGAGATCAAGTCTCGTTAAGTTACGGAACCAAATTAGTATCTTCTCCTAAACATTGTCGATTTTCTTCAAAACCAGACAATCGATATAAGAACTTAATAAGTATCTCTAATCTGTAGGTATTTACATGAGATTTTTAAATTGAAGAAAAATATGTTGTAAATAATATTACTCTGTCTGTAGCGAAAAACTTCATAACTTAAAATTTGTTTGTGAAATGAATCATGTTAATTTACCTACGCAACAAAATCAGTATCACCTGCTAAACGATATGGATTTTTTTTTTCTAAACCATGTCATTCCACAGAAAAACTTAATTTATTTAGTATGTACGTACGATTATGAAATCGAAGAAAGGCCCATGTCTAAAGCGTTATTTTCTAAAATATTCTTGTATTTCAGAAGGAGTGATTACGGAAACTGTCACGTTGCAGCGTACGCAATGATGATATGAGCGTTATTTCAATATTGGTTTGTTTAATTTTCGTAATGGCCGGTAACTAGTTTGGGTGATGTTATGGTTTTAAACCCAACATTCAAAATTGTATTTCTCATTTGAAGTACATGGTTTTTTTTTACCGGCGGCGGTATGCCTTTACTAACAAAATACTACGAACTATATACAACACTACCGCTACTACAATAAAAGTATTTAGATCCCTATAAGTCATTGCAGACTCATAGGCAGTCCAAATGCTCTAGCCCACTACCAGTTGGCAGCGTGCCCAGCATGCTGGCAGCATTGCCCCGTTGAATTGCAATGCTTATTCTTTGAGCCAAATAGGTGCCAGCATTTTGATCACGCGTCGCATCGACCAATCGCTTTGATAAGTTTTGGAAAAAGTACATGGTTCCAATTTGCGGTACTACCTACCAAACTGGGTATATAAACACCCGTATCTTGATTGGTAGTACCTTCCCTATAAAATTATAGCTTTGTACGTATGAACATTAAATGGATCTAGTTTCCATCTATGATTATTAATTAATTACAAATATTTCTTTCAAATTATTAAATTATCAGCTATTACATTTTATGCTATTTACAACTACCTACTATTTTGTCCAGTAGGAAGTTTACAATAAATTATTCATAATTTATAATGTATATCTATATCTACATATAATTATGACTACAATGCGATGTATTATGTAAACTGTCACTGAAATGCAGATTCTGGATTTGACAATTTAGTTTCGTGAATTGAAAATTGTAAAAATTGGCATCCTGTGTTTGCAGGATGCCAAATGTATAATGTCGAATGTACTACATTCGACAGTTTTGTACAAAAAACTATATATTTGACAATTAATTTCTCGTATATCCTACCAATTAATTTGATGGTTTAATCTGCCCATATTTATAGTACAGACTGCGCTTAGAACACGAAGTCGTCTGCACAGCTTCATAATACAAAGACAAGCGATAAAATGTATCAATAATCATTTCCTCACCTTCATATACAACAAAATGGCTTACACAATGAGGAAGTACAAGTCGTATCTTACGTCGTCGTCACACTTATCATCAGTTTAAATCAATTACAATTTGATGGATGAAAGTTGTTTGTTTGAGATGTAATTTCCCTATAGTCAATAAGATTATACATAGAAGGCCTAGAAACTAAAATGGGTCTTTTAACAGATTACATTTAAAACCATTGATTGGTTCAATATACATTTTGAACCTTTATAATATGTGACTATCGACCCACCCCGGCTTAGCACGGGTGCAATGGCGATTACTAAATAATCTGCAATTTAAAGGAATATCTTCGAAGATATTCCTTTAAATTACATGCTGTTAATGGCCATATTGACATAGTAGATAGAATGACCCACTCTTTCTACTATGATATTGATCTATATACAATGCTTTATTGCTTAAAATCATTTCGTAATAAGCTATTATTTCTCGTGAAAAGTAAAGGATAAAAAATGGTTATTGTGGATTATCCTTATCCAATACTTTAGAACATTATTTTGATCTATCTCGCCGGGTTCAGCCTTGTTCGTCGTTTGCAATGTAAGCCCAAAAAATGTGTTTATTTTCGACAACACATTAGAAACCTCTAAAATGATCAGTGTTTCTCTACTATATTATACATGTATTATAGATATAAACCTTCTTGAACTACTCTTGAATTATTCTATCTATTAAATAAAACCACATCAAAATTCGTTGCGTAGAAGATATAAATAGGGCAGACAGCGGGAAGGGACTTTGTTTTATACTATGTTGATAATGTTTAACTGCGTGTTTGGATTCCCTGGTGTTAGGTGTCTCAATAGCTACCTAGCTACAAAATGGCCCACAACTGTGTTACCTACGCACACCTTGTAGGCCATTTTGTGAATGTTCCTCTGACTGGCTACCACTATCAATATTTTTTTTAAAGGATTGTGATGGAACAAGCCCGAGTGCCACCTGATGTTAAACGGTAAGCTGTGCCTATTCCTCCTGAGACATACAGTTGTTAAATCTCATATACCTGTAATTTTACTGGCTCTCAAGGACTACTTCTGGAACACGCATGGTGGAAGGGCAATTTGCGACTGCCCGCCTGGCTAGCTACCACCCTCAAGTAGAAAATCTGCCGCCAAGCACCGAACGGTGTGTTCCGGCAGCAGTCCTTGAGAGCCAGTGAAATTACAGGAAACGAGACTTACCAACTGCGTCTCAAAGTGACGCGCGCAGTGCAATTCATGAATTGTGATGAAATGCATCTGTTATAGGCAGAGTTTAGTCCACTTAACATCAGGTGGGTGGTTTTTTTAATGTTATTGTGACGGAACGAGCTCGAGCTCGTTCCGTCACAATAACATTAAAAAACACACACACACACACTATTAGGTGCTTAGCGACAGATTTTCTAATTGATAGTGGTAGCTAGAGAGTTGAATCGGAAGTCGGTCGCAAAATGCCCTTCCAATACGCAAATCTGACGCCAAGCACATAATTGTGTGTCTGACAGCTCAATAACAGAGCCTGTTCACCATCTTCGACCATTATCACTTACTACCAAGTCAGGAGAGATTATTGTTAAAAGCCAGCATATCAGTAAAAAAGCTTACCGTCGCTATTCAAAGAACAAGCTATCGATCGTTGCCTCAGTTTAAGGCGCTGACAAGTGCTAAATAGTTTTACTTGAACAGATTTTTATCAAAATATATTTAACTTGTAGCAGTAAGAAAATTATGAGTTAATCTGGATCATATTATGTAGGGCCAAGAAAAGTCCAAAACACGTTTTCTCAAAATTTTCTTGATGGAATAAAATTGCAAAGTTGACTCTAAATTACGTTTGTAACGTAAACATCTTAATTATTTACATATTAATGTGTATAAAAGTGTAATTAATAAAATAGCTAAACCTTATTAACAAGGACAAGAAAAGTTACATTTTCGATTTATGTTACTAGTTTTGTGTTATTTAGATTTCTTTCGGATTTTATCCAAACTGATCGCGATTTCACCATCACTGCCTCTCGTTTACTCCTACGCAGTCCGATAGTGACAAAATTTTAGCATATGACAGTGTCTTAATAACATATCGAAGTCGAAACCAAAACTGCAATGCTAATGACATGTAAAAGATGGCAATGTAAACCAGTTTCGTAACAGAAGCGGCAACGGACAGTTTAATGGCACTTGTCCTACGTAACCCATGTTACAGAATAAATATCATAGTCACTACGTCCATGGTGACTTTCAAAAACTTGGCGAACCTGTTCTGAGTTCCGAGCGGTTCCGACTATATCGCCACCAATCGTACTTTTCTCGAACAATACGTGACATGAATTTAAGAACACCAGGCTGGACAGACTGACCAACGGCTTGAGACAATCAAATTTGAAATTTAACTCCTTAGACATAAAGTACATTTGAACTTAATATAATGTAACATACACGTTTGGGTATAACAACTCCACCCATGTGCGGCATACTTTAACCTAAACAAGAATGTTTCTTTCATAATAATGTACTGGAAACTAATTCCGTCATTCTTACCACCCATTCACCACATACGGATGTGAGAAAATTGCAAACTGTACCCTCCTGTTTTGACAGTAGTTTGTCAGTCACAGGGTTTCGGTTTATTTTAATCAATCACAGGTAGATTTGCAGGGCTCTTTTTTGAGGTTACGGGTCAATAAAAGCCTATACTTGTTAATGAGACAATATCGCTGTATTACAGATCGTAGGGTTGTAGGACAAGTAATAACATCATCAGTAACCGGAAGTAGGTCACCGTTGAATAAATTCTTCCCCCGTTAGGGTGGGGTTTGTAATAATCCTCACGCTTGGCAGACGTCTTGAGGATCGCAGTATAAGATATCAGTTCTTCTGAGGGCGCTAATGCCCACCTTCAGGTATACTTCTTTTATTGCCCTTTAGGACTCCACAGGAAAACATGTGAAGATGCAATTCAAGCCTGGCATCCCACGAGAAAGCCTTGTGGTACATTACCCACTAATGACCGATTTGGAACTGGAAGCTATCAGCTTAATTCAATTCACACGTTTCGACTGTGTCCAGGGCATCAGTTTGTATTTCACCAACATAGGAATAAAGTGAACGAATTTCAAGCTCAATGAATTTCTAGATCCTCACCTCTATTTATTTTTTTGTTTTGAAGAAGGACGGGCATGTCCCCATATCACTAAGGTATATACTTAACTCTCCGAGATATTTTTTCCAAACACCATAACAAAAGCGATAAGTTTCTGCTCTTTCTTCGCGGAAAGCTTCCCCATACAAACCGAATTTAACTTATTGGGAACCGGCTAGGACCCGTGTTATATTTACTGGAGAGATTCCGACGAGCACGGGCCTCAATTTACGCGTTGAGGCCCGTGCTCGTCGTATCGCGCAAACGTGACTCTAAAGGTCGATTTACATCAAACGAACATAGAGCTAGAGCTAGAACAAGAGCATTCTTTCGTAATCTTTTAGTGTGAACGAAAGCTAGACGTATCCATTTACATCAAACGAACACAGAGCCAGAGCTAGAACAAGAGCATTCTTTCTTAATCTTTTAGTGTGAACGAAAGCTAGATCGAATGTTCTTTGCTCATTCGATCAGAGTCAATTCCGTGGTTTATATTGGTAGTGCTTCGCTATGTCTGATTCTGAGAGCGATATCATTATTGCAAGTGCTGCATTTATTAATAATAAATGCAGCACTTGCGGCGGTAAGATGCGAGTCCATCTTTTTTTTTAATTCTTCAACATTACATTCCAGTAGTATTGCGATTTCCTGCCAGGCATCTTGTTTGTAAGTTGTATTTTTATAGTGCTCATATGTCGGATCCCATAGACATCTGGAATTTCTGTAGGCTTCTATCATTATTCACATTTTTCTTGAGACCAATCCATAATTTCCTCGATGCGATATGTCACGTAGTATTGTATCCTCATTGATGTCATCGCTAGAACACAAGAACGCTTTGATGAGACCGCTCAGTGGCGCGAGCGCGTCCGAACACGCTAGAATGCTCCAAGCAACTGTTCACGCGCTCTTGCGCCGTTTACACCGAGCGAGCGAGCATTCTTAGAATATTCTAAAGAATCTTAGCGAACGCACTAAGAACAACGAAAGAATGCTCTACGCCTTTTTACACTAGAAGAATTTGACGTAGTGGGGATAGAATGAACATTCGCTCGTTTGGTGTAAATCGACCTTCAGACGAAGGACTTCAAAGTCCGAAACTGGTCGGAATCTTTCCGGTTAATATAACGCGGGTCATAGCCGGTTCCCAATAATAAGTTAATATCGACACCACTTGTGTCAGTTTTCAAACAGACCGAATTTATCATCTGAACGTCAGATTAACTAATTTAAACACGTTTTTCACTGTCATGCACCCAATCGCACATGAGATAATTTATACTTCACATATCACAAGTTTATGGGAGAGACTTTGTTCAAGGATGCACGTCTTCCGGCTGATGATGATGTATCACAAATTTACGATATTTGTTAGCATGTAAACTTGGTTTCATGGACCGGATTTTAAAAAGCAAAATTTGACATATGAAATTTTGATCTCTTTCGTAGTAGAACTTAGTAACTTAAATTCGTTTTATTATACGAACGCTGAAATCGGTTACTAGTTTTGTGTAATTAGTTCTTATAGACAACGGATCAGGAGATATACCGTTAATTTCGCTTCGTTATTAATTACAATAAATACGGCAATGACTTTGTTCTCATTAGCGTAATCACAATCTTTGATGACCAGCCTTTGTACTTACGCGCATATTGTATAGTAACTGCGCCAATGGACGTTACTTCGTAATCTTAGTATCGTACATTAATCCTTATCGATGGTATTATGTAGGTTTCCTAAGTGTATTAAGTGTGTATGTCTATGTATACTTATAAATAATACACTATTACAGCGTAAGTGACGTAACTTTTGAAGCAGTGATGGCTCAGTGGCATTGGCTATGGACTGCCGCGCAGCAGGTCCATGGTTCGAATCCCGCCCAGAGCTTGAGCTTCACCGCATCTTGGAAGGGCATTTTGCGAATGCCCGCCTGGCTAGCGACCACCCTCAAGTAGAAAATCTGTCGCCAAGCACCTAACGGTGTGTTCCGGCAGCAGTCCTTGAGAGCCAGTGAAATTACAGGCACATGAGACTTAATAACTATGTCTCAAGGTGACGGGCGCAGTGCAATTCGTGACTTGTGACGAAATGCATCTGTTATAGGCAGAGGTTAGTCCGCTTAACATCAGGTGGGCCTCCAGCTTGTTCCGTCACAATAACATATAAAATAAAAAAAGTAACCGGAACTGGGTCACCGTTGAACGAATTCGTCCCCCATTAGGGCGGGGTTTGCAATAATCCTCACGCTTGGCAGACTTGAGGATCGCAGTATAAGATATCAGTTCTACTGAGGGTTCTACTGCCCACCTTCTGGTAGAACCGGCTAGGACCCGCGTTATATTTACCAGAGGGATTCCGAGGAGCACGGGCCTCAATATCCGCGCTTAGGCCCGAGCTCGTCGCTTCGCGCAAACACGCTTCCAGACGAATGATTTCAAAACAGTCGGAAACTGGTCGGAATATTTCCAGTTAATATAACGCGGGTCCTACCCGGTTCCTAATTAATTTATATTTCACGTATCACAAGTTTGTGGGGGCCTCCCCCATTGTTCAAGGATGCAAGTCTTCCGGCTGATGATGATGATGTATCTCAAGTTTACTATATTTGCTAGCATGTAAACTTGGTTTTCATAGACCGGGTTTTAAAAAACTTTTTACATAGGACAAAAATCGTTTACTCTTTTTCTGCAGTTTGTTGTTATAGACAACGGATCAGGAGATATACCGCTAATTTCGCTTCGCTATTAATTACAATAAATACTTCGTTCTCATTAACATAATCACAATCTTTGATGACCAGCCTTTGTACTTACGCGCATATTGTATAGCAACTGCGCCAATGAACGTTACTTCGTAATCTTAGTATCGTACATTAATCCTTATCGATGGTTTTATGTAGGTTTCCTAAGTGTATTAAGTGTGTATGTCTATGTATACTTATAAATAATACACTATAACAGCGTAAGTGACGTAACCGATTATGTATTGACCACGAGAACTAGTCTAGACTTACCTAGTTAAGACAAATGTTACAGGTGTGTAGATAGGTACATATAAAGCAATATACAAATATCCTGGATATTGTTATAATTGGAAGCCCTGGTGCATTCGCATTTTAAGGGTTCCGTACCCAAAGGGCGGAGCTCTGTTAATGACTAACGATGTCTGCGTGTCTTCTGTTTGTCGCGGGTCTGTCATGATGATAGTCTCATCAAAGAAATGATTCACGAACCTGAAATTGAGGCTAAATGCTTCACAAAGATGATATCGATCTTAAGATGCCGTTTTGACGTTTAAGACTGGAGGGAAGTCTCGAAATTTCATATACACAAAGAGAAAACGTTTCTACCCCCCTAAACAATCACCGATTTTGATGATTTTTGGATATGTTATAGATGTGATCAATATCCAAATTTATAGGTTTTGATTTTTATCATTCTATTAAAGGAATTTTAATTAATGGGTATTTAAATACCGATATTTTCTCAAAACTTATTTCTCTAGTTTGTGAATTATTTATAGGAAAAATCATGATAAATTAAGAAAACGGAAAACCTATAAACCTAGTTTATTGTGTCAGTTATAAAATAAGACCAAACATTTTTAGAATTAATTCATGTTTACTATAGGAGAAAAGTTTTCTTCGGGTCGTATTCGATCCCCAATGTGAGTATTTTTGCCGGTTATTTATAATATTAAAATATGTGTGAATATCAAGATAAATTAATTTTAAAAAACATTCTTGTTTGAAAACTTTTGAAAGTGGTACTGTTTGTAAATATTACTAATTTTAATATGCGAATTTAGGGCTATTTATATTACGAGGTCTATCTCAAAAGCTAAACTAGTCAGGATTTTGAAATTTCTGTATTTTATATACCTTATATTTTATTTAACTAACAGTAACTTACTGGAAATCCTGATATACAATATATTTTTTAATGTGTGATCTAAATCAAAATTTATTTTTGCCAAGGGTTGTTGCGATTCGTATTATAAAACAAGTCCCTACTCGCACTTGCCTATATTTTTATGAATTTCAGTGACGAAACTCAAACTCCTGCTCTTGCCCTTAAGACGGAGGTCGGCGTGCTATGTTCCATACATATGTATATTATCATATTATACCCTCTTTTTCTTCCTGGATAATGCCTCTCGTGTAGATTAATGTCCAGGAAAAAAATAAGGTACATAATTGTTTGCTTTAAATTTAGGTCTGCTATAGTCACACCTTTGTCATTTCCTTTTTCTCAGTAACTTATTACCATAGACAGTAATATGACCCTGAAAATCACTAAAAATTTCCCGTTTTACCGCCTTGTTCAGAGGATTACCAGAAAAAAGTTATAAATAAAAAAGATTATGATATGATAAAAGTTATAAATAAAAAATAAGACAGTTCTCCCTATTTAGGTGTATGTACTGCACGGCGGCACTCAGTTGGGTCAATCACACAAGATAACAACAGCCTTATTATATAAAAGAAACGCAGAATTTCTAATATACTGAGACATTAAAATATTCCTGCAAAAGTTTTGGACTCTGTTGCCTATCGACATTTCATGCCAACGCAACTTTTTCTAAGAAATATTTTTATCATGTCTTTACGTCTTTGATACACATGCGTGTTATTTAACTGGCTACTTATACCCTGCCTCGCTACCCGGAACACATAAGTGTAAAGCTACTGACCAGATGACTTAGAGGAAAAAATGGAGGTTGATTTACAGGCTACAGGATTTTTAATTGGCAACTTTTCATTTTTACCGCTTTGGCTAACTTTGTAGTTTAGACGTGGAAACGGTCGGTCCAACAACGTACTCATTGTGCATTTAAAATAGTTTTTATACTCGTATACCTACTTTCTTCATCACGTTTGGTAAAGTGTGACAAAATTATAATAAACGTTATAGTAACATCATTATGATATTTAAAACCAGTATGGAAATGATATCATCCGACCTGATATTAAAATTTAAAAATAATAAATGAATGTTATTTAGCTGTCAGCTGTGTAACAACCTTAAAGTTTAAAGTTGAAATGTATATACTTGTTATAATAAGGTAATATAAAATAACAATGAATTTTCGATATGATTTTGGCGTCGTTTTATAATAATTGTCGGTATAATAAGTAGCTGTCGGTCCCGGTTGTTGTCCTAGGATGGTAATAGGTCGTTATAGCATGGTGGTAGGGCATTTTGCGAATGCCCGCCTGGCTAGCTACCACCCTTAAGTAGAAAATCTGACGCCAAGCACCTAACGGTGTGTTACGGCAGCTGTCCTTGAGAGCCAGTACTTCTAGGTTAGCATGAACAACATCTTCGACCACATCATCTCTTACCATCAGGTGAGATAGTGGTCAAAGGCTAATCTATCAGGCATAAAAAAAAGAAAAAAAAATGGTTAATATGTTAAATTAACATAGACATAACTTTAGTTGCAAAAAATACATACAAAACTAAAAATATAGGTTGCCAGAAGCCGGCTCCTAAGACCGACTAAGAACTACCCGGCCCCACCCAACTCTGCATAATGCTGTTTGCTACCAACCATTGCTGATCTTCTGTTGGGAACAGCAGGTCAATGTACATTAAAACAGTAAGAAAGAGAGAGAAAGTTGAGAAGGTGATAGTTTAGTCCGGTATGGGCTAAATTTATTATTAATCGCTAAATGATTATGAAGAAAGAATGAAAGGCATATCCAACTAATTTTGGAAGAAGGACCATAAAATTTGAGATTAGAGTGTTTTAATCAAGTTATTTCATATTTTAATGTTAGAAGTAAATTCCATTTCTTACGTATTATAATCCTTACATTACTTTTTTGAAGTTCAGGAGGAAGTTCTCAATTCCACTGTATTTCTTTGTGTGTTACCTCATAACTTTTTACAGGGTGTATCAATTGTGTTTTTTTTTTTATAGCTGGTGCTTATCATTTGGTACCATTTGAGTGATATCTGAAGAATAACGCGTATTTAATGTGAATGAAGTCGGTTTTTTTGTTAAAATTTTGTTATCTACAAATATATTTCGTGTTTAAAGATTATCAAATCGATTATTACCTATACTATCAGTATATTGATTATCAGTTGTCGCAAATGTTCAAAATACGTTCCAACAATAATTATATTTATTAAAATAATATGTATGCACCAGACAATTTACTTTAGATTTTATTCTATAGACATACCAAGTTTGACGTTTATAATGTATTACCGTATTTACGATTGACCAAACGCAAATAAAATTATAACCACACATTTTTTTTACGGTACTTGTGAATTTCGCCGTGTTTTTTTTTTTAGTAATATTTGTTAGGGTACTGGTCGGAATCTTTCCGGTAAATATAACGCGGGTCCTAGCCGGTTCCTAATAAGTTAATTTGTTAGAATGTCCACCGGATATCCGTTAACACATATTCTGTGAAAATTTTGACCGGCTACCTTTTGCAGTACAACAGAAAGGAACAAGGTATTCATAGCTCTTTTTATACAAACATAAAAAAAGAACGTAGATATTACATAATATTTTAAAATTTCAGTTTTTCAATTCAAACCGCTGACATGATAAATCATTGTTATTAATCTCATACTTAAGCTTCTGGTTTGCCAGTTTACAGTAAAATTGCATTTTCTTTCATTCAAAATATTTATGTATTTTCTAGATTATTCGGTAATTTTTTTTACCGGAAAACCAGAAACATATATAGTAGGCTCAAAGACATGCGTGCAGCAGTTCAGTTTATCACAGAGTTTGAACACTAGTAATAACCTACTAGTACTTCTGCCCGTATTGAAACTAGAGTTATTTCTCATAACCAGCAAGTACCCATGGCATGGAGTTCGCGGCCGCCATTACGCCATTTCTCAACCGTGGTGGTTTCACGCTCGCTGCCCGTTAAACTTTATCCGGTTACACTCCATTGTGGTGATTTTAAATGCTGGTTTGATACTATTTGTTTCAAAATCCGGACGCGACTGTTGTTCAAAACCAGTGTAAGCGGAGCTTTAGAAGAGCCATATTTACCAACAAAATAGTACGAAGCAAGTCAGCCACGTCGTACCTACAAACATGTGTACTATAAGAAATTGCTTCTGGATATTTCACCAGTAAACTAGATGTATAGATTTGTTGAACAAACTTGAAATACTACCTAATTTTTTATTTTTTTTTATCCCTTTTCTCTTTTTAATGTTCGAATTTGAATTTTGTCTTAATAACACTGATAATTTTATACTTACTTATCTATTGATAAAACTTACAAATTTGAACTACTCGAAGATTTTAATAAAACTTAAGTATATACACGGGGGCGAAGTTCCAGTTTGTCAGATGTTTGCAATTTGAATGTTATACAGTTATCTGTAAAATGGGGGAACTGCGAAATTAGCAGCAGAAAATCACATTATAACTACATCTGGACTAAGGTTCATATTTGCGCGAGCGGAAACGTCAATTTCCTCGTCGGTAATGCGTAAATATTAGAAAAAAATATTAGGTAGCGTTACTCATCTCATTAGGTAGCGATATGCATCAAAACAAAGTAATCAATACAAATTGTCATATAGGGCACAATTGGTTTTCTTGGAAGTGATTGTTTGTATTCAGAAGTTTAAGAAACCATTTTTAAATTTACGTAAAAAATAAGGTTTATTAAGATATTTTTGTACAAAAAATGGGAATACATAAAAGTATTATATACAATACAACTTGTTTGTAACAAACAGAGGATTAATGTATTTTTTTTCCGTCTCTAATAAATCAAAGGAACAAAATCAGGTAAAACTAAAGATTTCGATTTCACCATTGTACCCTTATGTATTAGAATCAAATCAAACAAAATTTGAAGAGTAAATGCCACAGATGACATAATATTAGAATGTCGTGTGCTTATTTCTATATTCATACGGACATAAGTGGCTGAGTAGATCGTTCATCGAAAAGAAACGGCCACTGAGCAAGTAATATTTTAGAAACGGCATCAAACCTCACCAAAGCCTTTAAACTTGATTAAAAGGTAATTTTTTTCTTAATTAGCATACCTTGGATAACATCAACGCAAAACCTCTTGCTCTGTTGGACAAGAACCATAACGTTATACCGCTAGACGCTAGCTTGATGAGGTCAAAATCCTTTGCGAAGAAACCAAGCGGAGCCATTTTTGTTTGGAGATTGCGACTTTGGTGTTGCGAATTTTGTTTTGTTAAATTTGTATTGTTATACTGGGGCTTGTATTTTTTACTCAGATAAATAGTTTGAACAGGTGCTATTCAATGTTAGTAGGGTAGTGTTACGAGTAGATGTCATTGAGTAATACTACTATGTTTTGTTTGTTAAGATGTGCCATTTCAGTCACATAGTGTTGAAGTAAGAAATTCGTAATAACGCGATGACAACGCTACGTAATACTCAAAAGCTGTTTATATGCTAGATACAACTCCATAAACAATATTTTGCTTAGGATTGTTATCAGAAGAACATAACTGCTTACCTAATTCAAATTTTGCAACATAAGTAACCAATGAACGATTGTTAAGAAACCGTTCATTCATTCAATATTTTATGCTTACCTTTAGTTGATTGCCAGAAATATACCTTTAATTCCTATATTGTTTTTATATGTATGTAAGTATATATCTATACTAATACTCGTATTCTAAAGGGGAAAGATTTGTTGTTTTAGATTTTTGTATTTTTGTACGCAACGAATAAATTTAAAACTAATTTGGATGAAATTTGGTAAGGAAATAGTTTGAGACCCGGGAAAGGACATAGGATAGTTTTTATCCAACTGCGCAAAAAGAGGTTAGTGGTTTTGCGCGATAACCGGCATTGGAGCGAGCGGAGCCGCGGCCGGAAAGCTAGTATTATTTAAAGTACAAACTTTGATTATTTTATCAAAGAGTAGAAAAAGAAGTGTATCAGATTTTCTATTTTTGCAAGTGTAAGCAAGATTCGTTTCCTTTTGCACAATAATATTCAATTATCAACAACGCACAACAAATAATATGAAAAACACTTCTAACGTCACTTCCACACGACACAGAAATATGAAACTCGGGAAGTATTGTTCACGGCCGTTTTTTTATCGGCACCATGTGACCAATTGTTCACAATCATTATTCTTTTATTGGCATGCTATTAGAGCTTTCACTTTGTACATTATTAAAAAAACTAATCGGTATTGTAAGTGTGGATTTACTTATTTATTTATGCGACGTTGTAGGAATTAATGGTGGCAGTCATTGCGCAATAGTAATCAGTCTAATAACCCGGATTTGATTTCATGAATGATTTAACTTAATATACATTCTTGGAAGAAGTGAAAGTGATAGTTATAATGATTCTTCCATTACATTTCTATTACTTTAAAGTAAAAGGTAAAGGAAAATGCAAATGATAAATTTGTGACGATGATGTAAATTAGAAAAGACTAAGGTCTAAGGTATACTGTATCTAATAAAGCTACGTTCGGAGGAATTATTTCTAATAGCAATTAAACAATTTTTAACAGTTTAAATCGCGTACATTTATCGTTATTTTTGACGTTTCAAACACTTTGCATCAATCGTGGTCAGGGGTGATTTAAACCGTTCAAACCGTTTCCTGAATAAATATGTAAATAAAATAAAAATAAAAGTTGTTTATTAATAAAAACTTGTTTATTTGTTAATACGTGTAATAATCGCGGAAATACTTAGACAACGATTAAATATTTCTATTTTCATTATTTGACAGAATATTGTTGTTTTCTTTTCTAATATGAAATTTTTGGTGTACCTATTTTAAGACTAGAGTTAAAATGGATTGTCAATGTCATCGTGTGGTGAAGTCCTGTACTAAAACGGTAAACTACTCTTAAGGGCAGTGGCTTCCTAGCTCTTTCCATACAAACGTGATTAATTTAATACCAAGTATTTAAACTCGTTGATATTTTGTATGTTTTTTTTATGCTATTGTGACGGAACAAGCGCGAGCCTCACCTGATGTTAAGCGGTAACCTCTTCCTACAGACAATTAACAGATGCATTTTGTCACAATTGATTCGAGTTGCAACTGCGCCCGTGACCCTGATACAGTTGTCTTATGTCCCTTAACCTAAAATCGATGTTTATATTATATATTATAATATTCTTGTTTGAATGTTTTTCAATTCATTATTTCAGCTGTAAATATGAAAATAAGAATTCCCAAACAAAACAATTTTTCCAAATAATTTTAAAAATACATATTATTACGGAAAACTGGCAAACCAGAAGCATAGATTTTAGGCTCATGGACGTATTGGACGTGCATGCAAAATCTCAACGAGTTTGAAAATTTGGTATTTACTAACTACGTTTGTATGGAAAGCGATATGAAGTAAACTCTTTGTCAAGTTCAGCTGTTTGTTTTTTTTTTACTCATCGGAAGCAAAAACTGCGATACTAATTTGCATCATGCGAATGGCTTAAAACGATTGTTCTTATAACTTGAATAAATTTGTAAATCACGAATAATGCGAACCAATCGTTCGAAGTATTAATTCGTCACGAGACGGTTTCCAAATGAAATGTCATAATATCACAGCCGTCCGTGCAGTGAGCTTCATTGTATTATTTTATTATAAAGTAGGTAGGCATTCTTGGAGGTTCGTGACTCCAGCACCAACGCTTTGCCAAGATTGTGACAATGTTACAAACAGTGAAGTAATCGCGTCGCGACGCAAAACGCGTAGGTTTACCTTACTTGAGCATTTCAAGTTACATATTATCAACCTTCATACTTTGTTCTACGGCATACTTTTAATTATACATTCAAACTACTTTCATGTGCAAGGAATTGGCATTGGAGGTTAATGAAAAACACTGAGACATTTGCATTATTTCTCTCAGTGTTTTTCATTAACTAATGAAAACAAATCATTTGTTTTATTTTATGAGTTGTTTATGCCTCATAGGTTAGCCTTTGACCACTATCTCACCTGATAGTAAGTGATGATGTGGTCGAAGATGTTGTTCAAGCTAGCCTACAATTACTAGCTCTCAAGGACAGCTGCCGGAATACATGGCAGCAGATTATCCCTTGTTGACAATAATTAATAGATGATTCCATATTTTTACAATTAAAATATTGTATAGAAGGTATACTTAATATTGATATTGTGTTTAGAAAGAAATAGCCTAATTAAAGTTCATCGTACACATATACAAAATATGAACTCCTGATAATCGCCTATTACATTTTTATTTTTTGTTGCTGATAGTTAATATTTTGACCATAATATAACCTGATGGTAAGTGATGATGTGGTCGAAGGTGTTAACATGCTTAACCTAGAGTTACTGGCCCTCAAGGACAGCTGCCGAAACACACCGTTAGGTGCTTGGCGACAGATTTTCTACTTGAGGGTGGCAGCTAGGCAGGCGGGCATTCGCAAAATATCCTTCCACCATGCGGCGAAGCTCAAGCCCGCGGCGGGATTCGAACAATGGACCTGCTGCGCTGCAGTCCAAAGCCAATGCCACTGAGTCATCACTGCGTCTACCTATGTTTAGTCTAATGCATTATTATAAATGACTGTTAATAACAATACATACTGGACGTAATAATTGAACTGTTGGCATTTGCACTTAGTTTAATACAAGTTATAAGTACTATGTTTCACTACTGCCATTATGTATTTCAATAGGTGGCGTTGTGCGTGTGCCTTATCTCGTCTTCGCGTGTTCCTTCGTGTATGCTCTGGCAATGTGCACTCATTGTGTTAAAGGATGGTTTTTCTAGAAGAAAATTGTGCAAAATTGCCCTGGGGTGGTTACATACCGTAAGGTCCCGTTATAAATAATAGACCCTTGCAGCACTCGTAGGCCTTAGCAAATTATATGGGATGCTCTATTGAATCTAAATTGGACGAGGTCGGGAGCTCGGTTTAATATAATCAGCTCACACAGCAATGAAATATTATTATTACTTTTTTTTTATGTTATTGTGATGGAACAAGCTCGAGGCCCACCTGATGTTAAGCGGTATCCTCTGCCTATAACAGATGCATTTCATCCCTAGTGACGAACTGCACTGCGCCCATCACCTTGAGACATACCTGTTAAGTCTCATTTTGCCTGTTATTTCACTGGCTCTCAAGGACTGCTGCTGGAACACACCGCTAGGTGCTTGGCGACAGATTTTCTACTTGAGGGTGGTCGCTAGCCAGGCGGGCATTCGCAAAATGCCCTTCCACCATGCGGTGAAGCTCAAGCTCTGGGCGGGATTCGAACCATGGACCTGTTGCGCGGCAGTCCATAACCAATGCCACTGAGCCATCACTGCTTCGAAATATATATTATAGAAGGCACTTATAGTACTATAAAATATATATCTATGAGTTATAGGTAGATAAATAGTTTTAAAATCCACTAAATATACATTTATTATAGTAGTATATTTTCAACCGACTTAAAAAAAGGAGGAGGTACTCAAATAGATATTGTTTTGTTTTAGTAATCCTCATCCAACTCTTTACAGAGTGTCCCGATTTTTTCCCGATGATGTTTTCATATTCCAAAGTGGGTGCTTGTCCCTTTAGAAAATGTTCTATTAGAAGTTGTTTTTAGTTAAACTTATTTATTTATTTATTTATTTATTTCCATACATACAACTATTGTATGTATGGATTATATATTATTTATTATATTACTTGTTTTCCAAATAAATTATTTCACTCAATACGAACTAACGTAACCTATGGTTAAAGTTTGAACTTACTATTCGATGTTTTGTCGGTACCTCAAGGTAAATTGTTAGACGTGTTGTCCTCAGAGTTTTAAAAAAAGTTTGAAGCGAGGTTATCTTGAGTCCTGATGATGCAATATATGACTTAATTTCAACTATAGTTGCCAAACTTCGACTGTTTCTCTATCGATTCATTCCTTCAGTTATATTATGTATTATTGATCGCTCCATCGATATAATTAATATCGATTCTATTAACAAAATGCACGGATGTACCTGTCTGACTGCTCGTTAGTTGAGTGGCCAAAGCGTTACGTTGCTTTGAAATCACGAGTTTTTCGATCCCTGGTTAGGACATATATTGTTTTTTTTTACCAGGAAATGGTCTGTGTCCTTTCGAAGTATGCAACTGCTCGCCTTTTATTACATATAAATACAGCTTTTTACTTTTTAGCATGGTGGTAGGGCATTATGCGAATGCCCGCCTGATTAACGACCTCAAATAGAAAAACTGTCGCCAGGCACCTAACGGTGTGTTCCGGCAGCTGTCCTTGTGAGTTAGTAAGTCTAGGTTAAGCCTGTTAGCAGCTTAACCACATCATCAGGTACCATCAGGTGATATTGTGGTCAAAGGCTTACCTATCAGTAATAAAAAAAAACATATACCTAAGTGAAACAATTGACAAAACGTTTTTCGAAAAAACACTTTTCTTAAGGAGGTAATTCCTGTTTTGTTTTTCTTATATATCATTAAATTACATTTGTAACCATATATTTCAGTAACATAATTGGTTAGTATCTATATGAAAAAGCTACAAGCGCTGCAATATTCCTAGTTGGAGTATTGTGTCTTCAAGCAGAATGCCTACGTCTTTATAACATGTAGCTCTTTGTTGACACACAATCTTGTGAAACATTATTGTTTACGCCGTCTCCTAAGGTATAAGCTTATCAAAATGTAAATCTGAGATAGTGACTCGCAGGCGCAAGCTCCGTTTATTAACATAGGCTGTCCAAATTGTTAAGCAATATGCTTTTTAATTTGGGGACCAATATTTCCTAATGGCTAATTATGTTTCTTGTTACCAAAAAATCTTATTGAAATCATAGAAAAACAGCAGTTTCGCGGTAATTTATTAATATTTGATGATAACTTAAGCCATAACTGAATTCCATCAGATAATAATAACTTTTAATACAAATATAATTCTTATAATTAAAATAAAACTATTATTCGAGAATATTTCTATTATTTCAATCAGACTTCATAATTAGTCAGCTGATTTCCTTTCTACTCATTTTATAAAGTGAAAATACTCAGAAGGTGTAATAGCACGTGGTCTTTTACATCTCATTTATGCTACATTCTGTGTGTGAAAGGTATCAAAGATGTAAGAACACTTTTGTGTTGCTCGATAATTATAATCGCATTAAGAATTTTCTTAACCGAACAAATACTAAAAAGTATCAAGACGTCTCCCATCCCATTACGATTAAGTAACCATTGTTATTACTTTCTCGGTTAATTCGAGCACCTGCTCAACAATTTAATGATACTTTATGGTGTCAAAATGCCCAGAAGGTGCAATAGCACGTGGTCTTACTTTGTGATCACAAGATATCAAAAGATGTAAGAACACTTTTGTGTCGCTCGATAATTATAATCGCATTAAGAATTTTCTTAACCGAGCAAATACTAAAAAGTATCAAGACGTCTCCCATCCCATTACGATTAAGTAACCATTGTTATAACTTTCTCGGTTAATTCAAGCTACTGCTCAACAATTTAATGATATTTTATGTTGTAACTTCAATGTGGTAACCCTAGAATCATAAAATTGCCCTAACAAAAGAATTTTAGCATGTAGGTAGGTACATACTTACGTGATGGAATGAGCGTTAGGTATATAATTAATTTAAAAAGTGTAAAATATGATGTCGATAAAGTATCGAAAAATTATGACTGAAGCAATTATGCCGAAAAGCTGTAACGCGCACGGTCCATACGGCTATAGGATCCTTTGGTCCTTTTGTTGAGAGTTTGAGCTTTACAAAATGATTATAATATAACCTATAAGGCATCCTATAGCTACCAACATCAAGTAGAAATAGAAGCCGATATGTACCAATTAAACGCCAAGCTCCTAACACTATACTAACAATGACCCAGCCATTACTGAATCGTGTCGTCAACCAGAGACTAAAATACTTAAAATGTAAGGTACAACTAACATGCTATAAGCTACAACAATATCAACGCATCATCGATATCCATGCAACCATCCATGATGTAACATTATCTATCCATCTTTATAAGATGACAATTATGTCTGGTTAATTTTAATCCAGAACGCTTTATTTTGCAATTATTTTAAAAACATCCTAACATCATCCAAGATTTATATTCGATTTTGGTTGACATGATTGATAAATCGGTCGCATATAGCTTTATAAATGTAGTAACTTTTTAAAGATATGAATAGATACTTAAAACAGTATAGCTGTATTATATAATTATCATTAATATTACCTATATTGGGATCCTAACTATTTTTATGTTGGTTCGACGGTTAGTTTATAACTGATAACACAGCGAATTACTAGATGGCGGTGTCAAAATAAATGAAATTTGTAACCACGAACAGTTACAATTAAAATAACAGTTTACTTTGTAACTGATGTAATATAATTTCACGATTAAATCTCGTTGCTTGTAAAGTGAGATATAACGAATATAGTAGGTAATAATGTCGTAGCGACCACTTTCTATCGCCACCATAGCTATGGGAAACAGCATCTGTGTTTACGTCTTGCTACTTTCTATTCGATGGCATAATCGCACCGGTGTATCTTAGGTACAGTTCCCGGCTTAAAAACATAAGAACATTTAGTATTTTTTTATGTTATTGTGACGGAACAAGCTCGAGGCCCACATGATATTAAGCGGACTAACCTCTGCCTATAACAGATGCGTTTCATCACAAGTCATGAACTGCACTAAGCCCGTCACTTTGCGACATAGTTGTTAAGTCTCATGTGCCTGTAATTTCACTGGCTCTCAAGGACTGCTGCCGGAACACACCGTTAGGTGCTTTGCGACAGATTTTCTAATTTAGGGTGGTAGCTAGCCAGGCGGGCAATCGCAAAATGCCCTTTCACCATGCGGTGAAGCTCAAGTCGGCGGTGGGGATCGAACCAGCGACCTGCGGCACGGCAGTCCATAGCTATTACCGCTCGGCCATCATTGCTTCAAAATATACAAATCACATATTTTATAATATTGAAAAAGCTATTGCGTGGAAAAAATTTTTTTTTTGCCACTACATACGTCAATGTGAATAGGGTGCAGCTGCAAACTAGGCTTAGTTCTGTTTACCATCATAAAGTCTTTATTACTGAAAGTTAGCGCGCATACTACCCACTACGTAGGTACTCGGGTACTTGTGGGTAGTAAACTCGCTACCTTTAAAAAATTGTAAACAGAATTGTTATTTTCAGTTAGATTGCACACTATACTCAAACGACGCGATATGTCAGTAATGGCAAGCTGCTCATTAAACGCACTCTCCCCTAATTTTAGGAATGCTCTTGTGATAGCTGAAGCTAGAAGCCAAAAGCCAAAACATTGAACAATATGTTCTTGTGTCGTTATTGTAATAAAATAACCCCTACTTGCGTTGGATAGGGTCAAGATTATGAATAAAACCTCACCGATTATGATGTTTTTTTTTCAAGACAGGTAATACGTGTCTCAAAATGTGACCAGCTCGTAAAATTTTATACGCAAATTATAGCGTAGCAAAGTTATGCTAAACGACGGTTTTGTTTGGCAAACAAAGCAATATACCTATGCCCGGAAGTCTACACTGAAAATAACTATATTACAAAGTATACCTTCTGGAAATATACAAAGAAATGAAGTTCGTATGTATATCCTTCACTTTCAGGAACAATCATATCAAAGTCAGTAGCCGCAGGGGTAGGTAGAGGTGTACACCTACATTTCGCCAATTGGGTATAGTTTGTCCCATGTAATAGGGGCGAGCCTATTGCCATACACCGCACATAGTTTCAGGGTCATACAAAATGTTTGCTCTAACACAATGAACGAAACACAAGATCATATTACGAATAATATGTGACGCTAACAGCATATAATACAGGAACGGAGAACATATTGTATGAAATCCTGGCAGGGCACTAAGATGGTATACAGCCCTGTTGTGCGCCTAATGTACACAACACCCTACTCATATCTACTTTTTGAAGCAGTGATGGCTCAGTGGCATTGGCTATGGACTGCCGCGCAGCAGGTCCATGGTTCGAATCCCGCCCAGAGCTTGAGCTTCACCGCATGGTGGACGGGCATTTTGTGAATGCCCGCCTGGCTAGCGACCACCCTCAAGTAGAAAATCTGTCGCCAAGCACCTAACGGTGTGTTCCGGCAGCAGTCCTTGAGAGCCAGTGAAATAACAGGAAAAATTAGACTTAACAGGTATGTCTCAAGGTGATGGGCGCAGTGCAGTTCGCCACTTGTGATGAAATGCATCTGTTATAGGCAGAGGATACCGCTTAACATCAGGTGGGTCTCGCGCTTGTTCTATCACAATAACATAAAAAATAAGAATATCGCATGTTTCAGCATATATGATACATACACATAGATTCCGAAGTTACTTCTATAACTAAAACAAATGTTAAATTAAAGGCAACAAACATTGCTGAAGCTACACAGCTTTTTCGCTGATAGCCTCAGTTTACCAACTACTACTACTCTATACCTTACAGTATGTGATATATCCGACATAGATTATAAGTACATACATTTGCACATGTTGCTGACCTTCTACATTAACATAATGATCGTAATTGCATTCTACATCGTGCAGTGGCGCTTCCCGATGCAATTAATCTTGCTGAGGTATTCCAAACAAAATAATACAGGTAGAATTTCACAATTACTTAGTTCCCGGTTCAAGAATGTAAGGTCTTTCCCAAATACTCCTGTTGGATGTCATAAAAGACGACTAAGGGAAAATAATCCCCCAATGCGCAGCATGCTATAGCAAACTTATGTGAGTGTGGTGTTGCTGGGGTAAGGCAGCGGGTACTACCAAAGACAGCATTCCCAAAGAAGTTTATAGTGAGCGAACCTGACGACCATAAAACCGAACTCAATACATTTAATTTTTATATCTTTATTCAGTTAGTGAAAAAATTATTTGTCAAAATACGTTGACCTCACATCAGTGGTTAAGGGAGAGGGATGATGAATTACCATTATCTAAACGCTCGAAAGCACAGACAAACCGAGGTCCGAACCACAGTGGTGCCCTTGAGCTCGCTGTCAACCCCCCCCCCGATAGTAGCGGAGCGTTTTCGGCGCCCGCTGGAGGTATAAGGCGCTTTTCGCCTTCTACGCCCGACTCGGGAGAAGTGCCTTTATTGCCTTCCGGGCTATAAGAGGGCCTTCCCTCGCCCAAAATCTGTACGACCGACAGCGGTAGACAAGATCTCAGTCCTACGAAAAAAAAAATAGAAATTTCTAATAAAGCTATTAAGGACTATACAGTTTAAATCCAATGGAAGTTCTTAGAATTGTGTGGTCACGTATGTATCCGTGTTTGTTAACGCCTAGCCACAGATGAAATAATACTAGATCATTTCCGTTTCATTCCCAATCCTTTAACTATAATATAAGTACACCGAGCTCCACTCACCGATGTTACACTACTGTGAAGTTATGCTACATACATGCGGTGCCGAAGACAGGCAACTTAAAAAATCTCGCTGGTTTGCCACCGGGACATGGAAATAAAGCATGTACAGTACAAGTAAACTATACAGCACAGTAGTAGAACTTATGAACTTTCATCCGGGGAAGTATTGCCACGATACCTATTTCTACCGCCAAACAGTGTCAAACAATGTCATAGCAGAAAAACTCTTTCTACTATGGTAATGTACGAATAACTGTGTTCCGGTTTGATAAGTATGGGTGCCGGTGAAATAGGCACATGACACTTACAACTTTATGTCTCTGGATGATGGACGCAGTGCAGTTCGTCACATGTGGTGAAATACATCAGTTATAGGCAGAGGTTACAGTTTAGCACTAGGTAGGCCATTCTGGATGTTCTATAACTTTCACAATAAAAAAATTGTAAATAAGTTACAACAGTTTCATAGAAATGGAACATATTTTATTATAATAAATAATGAAGTAGGTATGTGCTACAAAACAGAAGTAGATAGTGAAAAGTCCCGGAACATATTGAAAAATAAAAATCCAGTAAAAAAATAATTAGTTGTGTGTGCCAGTTTACGCGCGACTTTGATTTCTAATAGAAACCTGTTTGTTTGATATACAATAATAAATGTGTTTTAATTAAAACATTTCCAACTAAGCCAAAGGTAAGCTTACAATGATGTCGCACGATAAAGATTAATAAATAAAACTTTTTAAATATTTAATATCCTAGGGATTCGAGTTCTTGGATTTCGAATGCCTAGAATCTCGAAGGATCTTACCTTTGCTGTCATTAAAGCCTTCTAGTGTGAGTCATAGTTGACAGACCTCCCCCCTCGTGTGTCACAGTCTTTGACACGCGAGGTCAAATGGTTCACGGAATGACAGGGAAAGGATTTAAAATAAAACTTGTACTTAAGGCTTGTTTGCACATTGGTTAGTGCTTAGTATAAGTGTTTAGTGCAGGTGAAGGTGTTTAGTGCTTAGTACTTCAGTTTAGTAGCGCGTTTTATTTTTGGGAGTAGCCACGTCCTGCGCGTCCCTCCCTCACCTTCACTCTCAGTATGCCCAGCGACAGCCACTTCCCTCTAAACTTAGACGGGCGTTTGTTTACGCAGATAGACGCTTATACCAACGCTAATAGTTAGTACGCAGTAGGTAACTGCACATTTTTTTAAATAATGGCAAATATCAATTTGTACAAGAATATTATATAAAATACGAATGTCTAAAATGTATATACCACCACTAACTATACATTTTATATTTCTTATAAAATTACTAACGCGTTTGTTACTAAATTAATAGCTTGTCCATCCAACGTAGGAGGCGAGAACGATACTGATCTACTAAACACAACTCATAAACAGTTCACACCAAACAGCTTTACTTAACACAGCCACTAAACACTAATCACTAAACAGCGCTTCTAAACACTTATCAAAGTACAAACAGGCCTTTATCAAGTCAAGTGTATGAGTTAACTGTAAATAAATAAAAACTGTACAATTTAATAGGCTACCCTTTGACCACTATCTACCCACTGGAAATTGATGATGTGTAAACAAAAAATCCTGGATATTAATTTTGTTTACAAATATAAAAGTAAACATAAACACTTACAACTTAGAAGTAACATTGCTTTAATTCTGCAAATTAAAAATGACAGCTTTGTTTGGGATTCACTTCTCCCCTCACTCGCAAAAATTTTGCGTACCGACCTGTTATGACCGAAACGTTGCTGGTTATCGGCTATATGGCACCTCTTTCATAAGGAGCCGAAAAATTGGCATCTCCCACAGACACAACATTTATTTTCGCTTCAGGATAAGTAACGTCTCATATTTCGGTTGAGTTTTGGATATAGTTTAGGATTGAGTTATTATAATATTATGCTTCATAGGATGGAACGTCATGGGAACGAAATGGCAAAACCCTACATATTATATTGAATGAAAGATTTCAACCTACTTCTCATAACAAAGCAGTGTTAAAAAGGATACACTGACATAAGAACTGAAGTGTCCAACTCTGCAGTGTCAAATTGCGACTGTCCCTACGTAGACTATCAAAAAAATAATTCAAAAAAAGGGTTTTTTTATTACCGTCGCAACTTGTTTCTATCACATTATATTACAATGTAGATAACATTTGTTTCAAATATTTTTAATATATTCAGTTTTAGCAAGTCGTAAAGTATGGAATGAGACGTCGTTGGTCCTCGTAAACTCACGAAACTAAAAATTCGCGATATTTAGTTTCGATAGTAGGTATACGTAGGGACAGTCGATTATTAGGACGAAGACGGTAGTACTGCAGTAAGACTGCGTGTTCACCACAGATGTTCAATTAAGATGAGCAGTGTGCAACAAATCTACCAAAAGGAGCGCTGCGCTGACTGAAGCTTTTTATTCCATAGCTGATAGTCTAGCCATTGACCACCATCTCTCTGGATGGTAAGTGATGATATGGTCGCAAATGTTGTTCAGGCTAACCTAGAATTACTGGCTCCCAAGGACAGCTCACGGAACACACAGTTACGTGCGTGGCGACAGATTTTCTACTTTAGGGTTGTAGCTAGCCAGGCGGGCATTCGCAAAATGCCATACCACCAAGCTATAACGACTGCCACCCTAAGAGAACAACCGGGACGGAAATGGTGTAAAGGACAGACAGACTTTCAACGAAGTGATCTGATAGTGTTCCGTTTTTTCATTGTGAGGTACAGAACCCTAAAAACTCACTGGCATACCTACTTTCTAATAATGCTAATACAGACTCGTATGTTTATCAATCTGTGGTACAAGTATATCAAACATTCAAAGGCCAATCCTAGTTTTTAGGCCAGGGTCACACCAGAGGAATTATACAATGTTTATCTATCAAATTAACATAATGTAGAGAGATAGTACGAATTATGAGAGTATGTTTGGCAATGGATGAGATGTGTTTGCAATACATGCAGAAATCATTGACATTTAGTGTCAGGTTATTCGTTTCGTTCACAGTTTACTTCCAGAGAGAAAGATGCTCCACCGTTTTGTGTGTACACACGATAGTGAGGTAAGATCGGTGTGTGTTTCGTCAATATTTATTTAGTCAATAGTTATCGATCCCAAGTCGTTTAAGTTATTCTAATACTTTTAACGAGTAAATCTCGAATATCACGGGTCTCGGAACCGGCTCTGAGGATTTGGATAAAATTTTGTATATAGATAAGGTTTTTAAAGTTTATCTATAAATGTATTTTTTATTGCCGATAGGTAAGCTTTAGACCACAATCTCAGCTGATGGTAAGTTGCGATGTGGTCGGTGTTAACAGGCTTAACCTACAATTACTGGCTCTCAAGAACAGCTGCCGGAACACACCGTTAAGTGCTTGGCGACAGATTTATGCGTCTTTTCCAGAAATAACGCGATTTCACGCTATTTTATTTGTTTTCTACAAATTCATATAGATCAATCAAAATTTTTTTACGCTCCAATTTAATTATATGTTATACATATATAGGATATATATCAATACACGCCATAATTACCCGGGAACTAGTAAATAAATACATACATATAATTTTAGGTAGGTATGGTTATGGTATGTATGAGTTGTGTAGATGACTTTCTTATGCACTACATTTTACAACAAAGAAATATATACATACATATATTTAAATTATCTAAGCATTATTTTTATTATGTAATAAAAGTCAAGTAAGTACTGTCATGTTGTACGAGTATTACTTACTTTCTATTGTAGAATTTATTTATATTATAAAACAGAAGACTGGAATGGTAGAATACGTTAGTAATAATATCTCGATGTGGTAGAATGGATTTATAATTATAAATAAATTGCTTTTACTTGCAGCATGGATTCTCGATTTGGTATGACACAAAGGTTTATTTGTATCATACCGAAGCAAATCTGCTTAGAACTGATATAAAACTACATAGTTTTCCCAGAGATAAAACACAACAAAGGATCTTTAAACACAGGTAACAGCAGTCCGAGAATATTACAAAGAAATATAATACAAGAAATGTGTAGAACATACATTTCTCTTGTAGTAAAATATCACTGTCTTCATAAACAAAACTTGATAGATTGTTACAGGCATTCTATATCGAAGGTGGTATAAAGACACTCGTATAAAAGACATCAACGCGCTGCCTTTTACATAATCGAGCAAAGAGTCATGCGTTGATTCTTTTATACTCAAAATTAGTTATTGGGATTTTTTTTTCGTCACATATGCGGTTTGGTACATACATTATTGTTTTTTTTATGGGATTGTAATGTTTCAACTACGGGGCCCACATAATGTTAAGCGATATCCTCTGCCTAACATACGCGTTTCTTCACAAGCTG
The DNA here is from genome assembly GCA_963890685.1 of Plagodis pulveraria. NCBI lineage: Eukaryota > Metazoa > Arthropoda > Insecta > Lepidoptera > Geometridae > Plagodis > Plagodis pulveraria. The sequence goes on from OY982959.1 coordinate 16,889,524, forward strand.
CGAACTGAACTGCGCTCGTGACCCTGAGACATACAGTTGTTAAGTGTCATGTGCCTGTAATTTTAGTGGATCTCAAAGACTGCTTCTGGAACACACTGCTAGGTGCTTTGCGACAGATTTTCTTAGAAAACTATCGCGAGTTTTGTCCATTATAAATAAATAGGTACCCGGCTGGGACTCGCGTTATATTTACCGGATAGATTCCGACCAGTTTCTGGCTATATTGTAGCCCTTCGTCTGGGAGTCACGGTTGCGCGAAGCGGCGAGCGCGGGCCTCAGCACGTAACTTGAGTTATTAATAAGTTGGCATCGTCCTGGACCACAATGGCCTAGTTATGCATGAAATTCTATTGTTATCATTACCGCAGATGCCAATGGGTTAATATAGCCCGAAACTGGTCGGAATCTATCCGATAAATATAACGCGAGTCCCAGCCGGGTACCTATTTATTTATGACAGATTTTCTACTTGAGAGTGGTAGTTAGTCAGGTATATATATATATATATACGCAAATTGCCCTTCCACCATGAGCTGAGTTTAAGCTGGCGGTGGGGATCGAACCGTGGACCCGCGGCACGGCAGTCCCTAGCTGTTACCGCTCAACTATTGCTTCAAAAACATAAACATTGTTTGCCTTTCACTCAGTCAGACACATACGGAATAAAATATGCATAAATAAAGTCTATTTCGCAAGTTCAATGCGCAAATGTCGACAAATACGTGTCTGTCCAGTCGTGTAGGATTAATGCACTTGTTTATCTTAAGGGTGAACTGGCCGGCCCGTTCTCCATACAAACGTCGTAGGATGATCACTCCCTAATTTGAGGATTTAGGCTCAAAATAAAGCATAATACCGATTGATCTCGTCATTATCTAGGCTTGTATGATGCCGAAATTTTAATAAAATAATTAACTTGAGAATTATGAGCCTCGAAACATTTTCATATAAAGTTTTAGAGGCACATAACTTACAAATTAATTATCTTTAAAAAAAATTGGCATCATACAAGCCTAGACAATGACGATATCAACCGGTATTATGCTTAAGTTTGGACCTAAAATCTAAAATAAGGGAGTGATCACCCTACGACGTTTGTATGGAGAAGTGACCGGCCAGTTCAACCTTAAGTAGCTATACACGTTACCGTTTTGCCTCGAAGCCTGAGTCGTTTATACATTATTTGCCCGAACACAAGACCGACTGATTGTAAGACATATCTTACGACGACGATGTACCAAAAGCAGGTGAATGTTTCCTCTTTCAACTACAGCTACCTACTGGCAATACAGTAAATAGAGTAAGTAGTAATTAAACAACTTTAAACGCAAAGTGTTTGAAACGTCGGGACAAAATAATGATATATATATACGCGATTTAAACCGCTTAAGGGTGAACTGGCCGGTCAGTTTACCATACAAACGCCGTAGGGTGATCACTCCCTCATTTGAGATTTTAGGCACAGAATTAAGCATAATATCGATTGAACTCGTCATTATCTAGGTTTGTATGATAACGAATTTTTTTTTTTTATTAAGTTGAAAGTTTTGAGCCTCGAAACATTTTCATATAAAGTTTTAGAGGCACATAACTTACAAATTAATTATCTTTAAAAAAAATTGGCATCATACAAGCCTAGACAATGACGATATCAACCGGTATTATGCTTAAGTTTGGACCTAAAATCTAAAATAAGGGAGTGATCACCCTACGACGTTTGTATGGAGAAGTGACCGGCCAGTTCAACCTTAAGTAGCTATACACGTTACCGTTTTGCCTCGAAGCCTGAGTCGCTTATACATTCCTTGCCCGAACACAAGACCGACTGACTGTAAGACATATCTTACGACGACGATGTACCAAAATCAGATTAATGTTTCCTCTTTCAACTACAGCTACCTACTGGTAATACAGTAAATAGAGTAAGTAGTAATTAAACAACTTTAAACGGTTTAAATCGTGGATATTTATCATTATTTTTGTCCCGACGTTTCAAACACATTGCAGTGATCGTGGTCACGGGGTGACTATACGAATATACGCGAATTAAACCGTTTAAAGTTGTTTAATTACTATGTGTAATAATCGCGAAAACCTAAGGCAGCAAAATAGAGTAAGTTTTTTTTATCTATCGTGATGGAATAAGCATCAGGTTCTGGTGTTAAGCGGTAACCTCTGTGTATAACAGATGCAGACCGTCACAAGTGGCGAACTGCACTGCGCCCATCATACTGAGACATGAAGTTGTTGTCTCATGTGCCTGTAATTTCACTGGCACCCATACCCTTCAAACCGGAACACAGTAATGTGAACATTACTGCTTGGCAATAGAAATAAGTACGGTAGCAGTAATTCGCACAAAGAGTTCCACTGCTATTCTACTAGGTTATAGGATATTTTAAAGCGCTCGTAGCGAAGTTTACTTAGCTGTTCTCAACCGATCAGCAAAGTTAAGCAACGTCGCGCGCGGTCATGAGTTGGATGGGTGACCGCTAGTGACATTACTACTGAGCGTTTCCGTGCTTCGGAGGGCACGTTAAGCCGTCGGTCCCGGTTGTTGTCTTATATACGATGGCAGTCGTTATAGCATGGTGGTAGGGCATTTTGCGAATGCCCGCCTGGCTAGATACCACCCTCAAGTAGAAAATCTGGAAAATCTGTCGCCAAGTACCTAACGGTGTGTTCCGGCTGCTGTCCTTGAGTTAACTTCTAGGTTAGCCTGAACACAACATCTTCGCCCACATCATCACTTACCATCAGGTGAGATAGTGGTCAAAGGCTAACCTATCCGGCATTAAAAAAAAAAATGTTGATGATAAACTCTTCATTATTCGGGGAATCGCGAACGAGGAATATCGTGACTAACCCTATTATAAGACGTACGATATAATGAATAGATTCAGGCGTTACTTTGCGGAAATCCATGTTTAATAATAACAAATATTTTCAAAATATTTTAAGGAAACACCAAATCAATATTTTCTCGATCGTGCGCTCGTAGAGTCAAGACCTCCTGAGGATGCTTCGTGTGGAAGCGAAACGCGTCGAAAATTCTTCCGGTTTGGCTGCGTGGCGTTTCTGACGTCACGCCGGCTTAACAGGTAAATTAGGCGAAATTGTCACTTGATATATTCTTTATATTTTCAAGTGTTTTATTAAAATATTGATTTTGTGTTTTCTTAAAATATTTTAAAAATATTTGTTATTATTAGTATACGATATACTTACATGGTACATATTTCAACATAAGTGTATATAGCGTACGACTGCCTTATCCAGCTTTTATTATTTAGTTACGTACTTAATCGAAGGTAACAAGTCAAATTGTGTAAGACAAAAAACAGTTAATATACCATTTTGTTTGTATTTAATAAGAGGGTAAAAATATTTAAGCAATTATGCCGTGCCGGTAATAGCTATGGACTGCCGTGCCGCAGGTCCCTGTTTCGATCCTCACCGCCGGTTTGAGCTTCACCGCAAGGTGGAAGGGCAATGCGTTTGCCCGTCTGGCTAACTATCACCCTCAAGTAGGAAATCTGTCGCCAAGCACCTAACAGTATGTTCCGGCATCAGTGCTTGAGAGCCAGTAAAATTATACAGAGACTTAATAACTATGTCTCAAAGTGATGGGTGCAGTGCAATTCTTGACTTATGATGAAATGCATCTGTTATAAGCAGAGAGTCCGCTTAATATCAAGTGGGCGTCGAGCTTGTTCCATCACAATGACATAAAAAAATATATTTGGTCTCAAAACAACAAATAAAAAAGAATTAGGTAACTTCTAGTACGATATCACCGCAACATTACTCATGGACCATGGATGGTACATGTGTTGTAATCAACTAATGAAAGTGAACGAGTACCGTGGCTTCTCACGGGAAACAAAACTGTTAATTGTCATTGGTTAACGACCACACTTGATTGTGTAGGCCTTATATGTGTAGGCGATTTTAGTACAGATATAACTAGTTCGAAGTATGGTCACTTTATTTATAGTCATGTTATGCAATATAACGGAAATTGATTCAATTAAGAACTCTGTACGATGACTGTGTAATGTACGCAGTATCTTGTTTTCCTAATTTTCTCAATAATCTGAGGGTATTTTAAAAATTTCAAACTATTTCTAAACAATTTTGTTTTAGGTGCACATTATTACAATAGAACATGTAATTTGGGAGAGATTGCGAATGCGATATTGTGTTTATGAGACCGTTGTAGTAAAGATTTTGAAGCAATGATGGCTCAGTGGCATTGGCTTTGGACTACCGCGTAGCAGGTCCATGGTGGGAGTCCCGCCGCGGGCTTGAGCTTCACCGCATGGTGGAAGGGCATATAGCGAATGCCCGCCTGGTTAGCGGCCAACCCTCAAGTAGAAAATCTGTCGCATCTTACGGTGTGTTCCGGCAACAGTCCTTGACAGCCAGTAATTCTAGGTTAAAGGTTAAGCCGGTTAACACCTTCGACCACACTATCACTGACCATCAATTGAGATTGTGGTCAAAGGCTTACCTATTAGCAATAAAAAAAGATTCGGTTAGAATCTAACCTATAAATGAACATCGCTGTTGTTTTAGTAAGCATTTATTTGTTCGTCATCTTTCGCAAAGTATGAGGGTATTTTTTGATAAAATGCATTGGAAGTCTCGCTGCACAAAAACCGAGCTAACCGGCGATTTCAAAGTCTTTCAAATAGTGAGAGAGAAAGAGAGAGAGTAATTATCTATAGGGCCCTCTCTCAACGATACGATCGTGTTTGGGGTATTTAGATCCGTTTGAGTCCTGGCGACAGTCCAGCAAGCCGAGGTGCATACCACAGGCCTTGAGTGAGTCGCTAACTCGCGGCGCTGCGTTATCAACGCCCACAACCAGCATAGGGCAGAGCCTCAAGTATTCGCCTCCTTGGACTGTGAAGTGCCTCGCCTTACATGTGGTGAATCTGCAAACGCTGAATAGCAGCAAGCAACGTACAGTCTTTTCTCAAAAAAAGGAACCTCGCAATGTTTTCGCTATACCTCCGAAGCTACGTGTTTATGTGTCTTTATCGCAGTTATTTTTGTGGGCTTTCTGTGACACGGTATTTATCTACTTAGATGTTTAGTTGGACAAAAAAGATGAAAATGTATTATACCTTTATCTACCTACTTTCCAAAACACAAACGCTTACAATTTTCGTCGACTTGTGCCGTTGTACCGTCAACACTTGAAAGCAGGATCTATATTATTTAGTACCGTTGTCACATTCATGGTAATGACTGCCATAACCTTCAATTCAAATGTAACAGACACTACACAGACATAGCATGTCTTGTAGAAAGTGGATTTTAACGAAACAAAAGTTTTACTTACCAGTTAGTAGTCAAAGAAAAGGTATTTTGTAGGCAGAGAGAGCGGTCAGCGGTGTGACAATGACATCCTTTTGGATGTTTAACAGTATTGTAATGACCAATGTACCCAACTATTTGTGTCGGTTGTGTATATTGTCTCATATACACTTTTACACAACTGAATACTGTACGATCATATACATATATAAAGTTTCATTAACAAAGAGCTTGTTTTTCGTTGACGTGCTTGTACACTGGAAAAATCTAATGTCAAAAGCGCCCTAATGACGGCCAATTTATATGGTATAAGGCAAAAACCGACTAAACGTAAATACGTACAAAAACGCCTTCCAACTAGAAGGCGTTAAACGAGGTCAGTGAAGGCGAATGTTTCTTTTCGTCTTCATTTAAGGTGTATTTTGTGGTCTTTCTTAGATATTGACTTTTCGATGAGGCTGATTAAGTCGTACGTTATAGTGATAATCACCGTATATAAACCGCCGTAAAAGTAAGGTATATTTTATGGTCAACACTGCAATTATTATCGTATAACAAGTTCAATTCTGAAAATACTTTACGGAAGGCGTTTTTGACGGTTGTGTTTATTATAAAACATGGTACATTTTTATTGATTGGTGAAAATCATCTTAAGAGTTGTGAATTCATCTTACGTAGTTACAATTCAACGGTATAAGGTCAAATTTGATTTAAGCCTTTAAGTCGTTTTTCTCAGTGTAGATAAAAACTAGCTGATTAATTCGAAACGTTCAATGAAAGTTTTTCAATGATAGTTCACTGTCAAGTTCAGCAGAGACAATACAATAAATTGAATCAGCGACCTTTGATTTCACGAGCCAGAGGCCCCACCAGCTAAGCTAAAGAGATTCAATCTTCTATTTACTTAATCCTTTTATTTTATTTGTAATTTTTTTTTTACAACCTATAGGTTAGTCTTTGGCTACTATCTCACCTGATGGTAAGTGATGATGCGGTCGAAGATGTTGTTCAGGCTAACCTAGAATTACTGGCTCTAAAGGGCAGCTGTCGGAACACACCGCGAGGTGTTTAGCGACCGATTTTCTACTTGAAGGTAAAAAATTGGTCGGCTAGCATTGGCTAAATGTCGTACCACAATGCTATATCGACTTTCATCATAAGACAACAACAGGGACCGATGGCTTAACGTGCCCTCCGAAACACGGAAGCGCTCAGTAGTAATGTCACTATCGGTCACTCATCCAAATCATGACCACGGCGGACGTTGCTTAACTTAGCTGCGGTAAAGAATGGCTCAGCAAACTTCGCTACGAGCGCTTTAAAAATTGTTTAATTGTTGAATAATGACGTATATAATTTCATTATCTGTAACAGCCTTACCCCCTTATTAGTAAACAATCACTTCATAACTTTATGACAGGTTTATCGAAAGTCATTGGTTACTGCGCAAAGGAAAATTATTAAAATGTTGCAACAAAACTAACCTGGATTAGTATCATAATTTAAAATTTATAGTACTAATATACATATAAAATTTGCTAACGATGTAGACATAATCATATTTTGAAAGTATGTATACCTATTTTGAATACTTTTATTAATCGACTGCAATATAATAAATAAAGCAATCTTGATCTCAGATCGACAATTAAGATGTCTATAATCTTAAGTGGATCTAAAAAAATAATATTTTTCTTTGTAAAATCTCCATGTTATCGTCATGTCATTGATAATAACTTGATTTCATAATATTCTGATAGAGTATCAAACCGCGTTAAAAGGTATTTACTATTTATTTGACAGATTGACGCTTTGCTGCCAAATAAATAGGTACCTGTAAAAAAATAGTGCCACAGAGAAATGCATAGCGTATGTCTCTGTGGCATGTAGCCACGACCCAGCGACGTATGAAGGTAGACTATTTCTTTAAGAGTTCGCATTATCACTAAAATGTAAATTAACACATTACAGATAATATTAATTTAGGCCGCAGCCGCTACTACAGCCTATAAGCAATATTACCGTTTATTTGTATACTGTGTAAAAGCACGACGATAAGGCAAAGATTTGACGCGGTAACCGCGACTTCAGATTTTAGTATTAACATTTTTCTGAAGAGTTTAAGAGTATGAGTTTGATTGAGTTTGGAGCATGCTCTCAGGTCGTAGTGAATTAGTTATTTTTTTTATTGTTATAGTAAATAATGCGGGATAACTCACGAGAATAAGTCATATAGCTCCGACTATAGTTTTAACCACATTCGATGGTCTTTTTCAAGGAGAGCTCGGGACGCCCGCGCTTACGTCTCGCTTAGCACTCTTTTTTTTATTGTTGGTAGTTAAGCCTTTGACCACAATCTCACCTGATCGTAAGGGATGATGTGGTCGAAGGTGATAACAGGCTTAACCTAGAATTATAATTTATGTCAAGATAGGTACCCACCAACGTTGTTTTTTTATGTTAAGCGGACTAACCTCTGCCTATAAGAGATGCATTTCGTCACAAGTCACGATTTGCACTGCGCCCGTCTCCTTGAGACAGTTGTTAAGTCTCATATTTGCCTGTTATTTCACTGGCTTTCAAGGACTGTTGCCGGAACACACCGTTAGGTGCCGGGCCACAGATTTTCTACTTGAGGGGGTTGTCAACGGGTTTCTCCAGGGTATAACTGCCACCATACCTATTTCTACTGCCAAGTTTATTTCTTAATTAATGTATTATAGCTGTAAACCCCCAAAAATAAAAAAACAGTACTCTGTACTCTATGGAGTAGGTATATCGATATATAAACAGTATTTATGTGAATTTTAAACATTTTATCGTCAGTGTCTCGCACATGGACGACTGTTAATAATGTATCATTGTTATTTACTAAATAGTAACTAATTCTGTGGTAACCATTGGCGAGTTACAAACTATATTTATATATAGTCTGTAGAAGTTGTGGAACCCTAAAAGCGTTACTTTACTTCAACTTATTAAGGTTAAGACACAAATAAAGCAACGAGGTCAAGACACGGTTTATAAATTATAATTGATTCAATTTACTAGATTATTCGATTGTTAAACAGATCTCCTTATGAAATAAATAATTGATATTTTAAGTTACTTGACAACCCTAGCTGGAGTTAATTGGTCTGATCTTATGACACATACAATTCAGATGTCATTAGGTGAGTACCTACCTCCATGCGTAAGTAGGCACATTTAACTAGTGTGACCAAACAAGAACTATTCAAAAAATGTTTGGGATAGGTTCAAGTGGATTAATCCAAAATTATTTTATTCCAATATTTATAACGTGCCATATCTATTGTATCTATTAAAGTTGCTTTTTCTATAAACGTTATCTGGTAAGGTCGTCTTGTATTTGCATTACTTAACGATCAAAACTAGTTGGATTTTTTCGAGACTGTTGTTCGATATGAAGTGTTGCGTAATAGCTTGGAATCATGAATAATTTAAACTAATTTAAAAGGCATTAGGAGCATACCACGATTTTTATTTAAGCACTTGACGATTTAGCAGCCAGTTTAGTCTGTCAAAGATTGTCTAGTAGATAGGTTGTGATACATTTTAGGACGATGGTGAGTGAAACAGTTGATCGAAGTGATGCAAATGCTAAAATGGACGCTAAGAAAAATGAAATGTCGTGCTGGAATTGTTTAAAAACAGTGACTGCTGAAAACGTTGTGAGTGAGCCAGCTACTCTTCCAAAAATACGTCGAGAAGTTAGGCAAAAATACAAATTATACTCATTTTTGGCTTCACAACTATCAAGACCCAAAACCATTCCACTGGCACAAAAAGTGAGTGAAAATTACGCAATCGGTAAAAAAGTTGAACAAAATATTACTGAAAAAGCAGTTCAGACAGATATATCACAAATCGATAAAATAAAAGAGGAAGCATCAGAAAAACATGAAATTTCAACAGAATCTAAAGAAGATATAACAAAAACTGATAGTTCAGTGACAGCGAAAATTCCCGAGGATAATAAAGAAAAGAGAATACAAGATTATATCAAAGAATATAATATGTTTGAAGCATACAAATCAATAAGAAGAAAAACTCCAACCCCAAATAGCACACTTCAGAGAACCAAGGATAGTGTTATTCTAAATGATAGCAGCATCTGTATAAACAACGATGCAACAAGTTCCTGTATTGAAAATATTCAGTCTCCGACCTATAAAAAACTAGAAATAGTTCAACCTAAAATAACGATCCGTAAGGTTTATGAAAGCCCAAGTATAAGTATTACATCGAACACCTACCTTGCAAAAAGTCGAGACAGTATAGATGATATTGATAACAGCAAGCCTCAAACTTCAGGTGTAGGTAAGGAAGATACGTCATCACTTAAGTCAGTTTCAGGGCTCGCTCAGATACCTGGATTAACAACACAAGAGAAGATTATACCAAACCTAGTTTTTCAATCATCGATCCCAAAAGTTGGCACATCATCCAGCAGCATAAATAAATCATACAATTCTAATACATCTTTAAACGAACCCCTTAAACCTCAGTACTTTGTTTGTAAGTCTTTAAGAATTGAAGATGTTAACAGGGTCAGAGAACCGACAAGCCCAATATTGGACATGCCATTAATATCACCATCAAGTTATACACCAACAAACTCTACAGATAACATAGTGCACAAAGTTGAAATAGAAACATCAACGCCAAAACTAGAAAAAAACCTGGCGGTTAGAAAAATTTCTAGTCAAGATCCCAGTTTAGATATTAAAGCTAGTAAAAATCAAACCGAAATAGATAAAATAATAGAAGGTATTCAAAACATATCTTTAGGGTCTAAAAATCAAGCCGTGATTGACAAAATAGACAATGCTAGCTATAATGGATCTGAGTCTGGATATTCCGGATCTTCAACAAGAGATTTTCATGATGCAGAACTTATAAGCAAGAACAGAGCATCTACACCAAGCAGACAGAGTTTTGAATCAGGGAATGAAACAGAAAGCCCTCAACTCTCACAAAAAAGCCCGAGGCTTAATTTCAAATCTTCGCTTCCAGTGTTGGTATCGAGACAGACAAACCTTTCAGCATCTACAAAATCTTTAGTAGGTGGTTCCACTCCTGAAGTAAATAAACCTGTGAAGAAGCTCCGTTGGAGTACTTTGGGCTTACCTCACAAATCGACTGGTATGATTTTTTATCTAAATAATATGCTCCTTTGAAAGAGAAAACAATATTGCCTCGGTTGCATGTCTACTATAATTAGTGCTTTTTACTATCCTGTGCTACATGTAATGACATCATGACACTTTTGTTATTCGTTCTTCTAATACAATTTTTTTCCTGCTATTAATATGGTGATGCTAGTCTATCATACAATACTTGTTTAAACGTCGTTTTTGGATCCTGTGCTCTGCATTAGACCATTAACATCGCGAATACATTGTGCATTGTAATTTGTGCTGTATCTCGAATTTTATCGCTAATTCAACAGGAAACAACCGTACTATACAGCATGATACAACGATAACATGTGGATTTTATGTGAATTAAAAACAAAGTAGCGTCGTGCACGCATTAAACGTGACGTGTCGTGTTTTGTGTAACAAGTGAACTAATGGGTGCCATAATTAACCATAAGTCAGGCTCAAAATACATGCCTTTCGATAACCAAAGTGCGATGTCTGAAGGACCAGATTCCTCGTCTTACTTCCCTGCTAATGTTTACCGTAGTAATTATGGTCGAAACAGTGGAAATAACATGTCACCTTGTGAGAAATTATGGCGTTGTCTTTGTTGCAAACCAGCTAATACTGAGATTGAATCTACGGAGGCAAATCCATCATCAGTGTTGGTGCGTGCCTCAAAAAAGAGTTACACGGTCAATCAAGACTCATCCGGTTCTCGTCACGAAAAGGAAGATCAATTACCGAAACTAATTGTTACAAAGCCTCTAGACGACGAATTCTTAACAGAGACATCATCTGCAACAAGATCAATTGATAATGATTTTGCTAAATCTACAACAACACTATTATTGGCGACCGAAAAACAAGCAAGTTCAGTAAGCCTAAGTTCTCCCAAAAAAATTAAAAAGAATTTAGTAAATTCTATGGAATCATTAAAAGAAACAGATAGTCGTGGGAGCACATTAAAATCTGGTGAGAAAACATTTCTCCGAGAGGTCATACATTGTAGAGATTCATTTTTACGGTCTTTGGAGTGGTGTGACAATTCATTGACTAGAGGAAAACGGTATCGGAAAATCAAAAAAGATGATTGGATTGAATTGAAAGGCGATGATGGTACCAAGACATACGTACAACTGGTGCACATTTTACTTCGTTTTACACAAAACCTACTGAAACCACACGCCTTTAATTTACCATCACGCACAAAGACTTCCTTCCACTATTATTTCACAATTTTAATCTACATTAACCGCAATGTAAAATTTATTTGTGTTGCCATACTTCACCCCTGTTAGAAATCTGACTACATAAACTCATCGATTAAAACTTACAAGTGTAGAATATAAATTTAATGTGATTGTTTCCTTGTTTCAGACGAAGTTTACGTTTCGGACTCGATATCGCCTGGTCATGCTACGTTACCCAGAAGGTCAAACTCTCCGCTTCCACATGAGAGAGACTTGATGGACCGTGATCGGTTCTCACTTAATAGGAGCGGTCTTCAGGTAAGCCACTTTATATAGTGATTATATAAATAGTATTTAGAGAGTAGATTAGGTATATATTTAAGTAATTATATAATCATTGCAATTTAACGGGGCAAAGCTAACCAGCATACTGGGCAGACTGCCAACTAGTAGTGGGCTGGAGCATTTGGACTGCTTGTGAGTCTGCAATGACTTATAAAATGCTTTTATTGTAGTAGCTGTAGTGTTGTATATAGTTCGTATTATTTTGTAAGTAATTATTGATATTTATATATATATATATATATATATATATATATATATATAAATATATTATTATTCAGAAATGTAAATAGGGACCGATCTGAGCTCCCCCGTAGCAAAAAAAATGCACCGAATGAATATATATATAATAATAATAATCGATATGACTGTCTTGACTTTGATGACCGGATTTTGTAACTTTATTCTGTAATTGAACGCTTCAATGATCACAAATAATTTCATAATGTACTACACCATCTACCTATTATCAAGGAACCTGTTTCACTAATAACATAATTAATAACTAATTTGCAATTACAATCTTTTGTGAGCAAAAGCAAATTAGCCTTTAAATATGCTACTTTCCATAAAAATTGTGAACGTAAAGCGTCACACTGTTTTAGTTCGTTTGTCTTCTTTAAAAGAGCATTTCGTAAATTACAATAGTTATAGGTAGATATAGGTACTGTCATATTATTATGCGAAATAAACATGAAATGTCATATGTACTTTTATAGGTTAGGTCTTTATACCTTACAATAAAGGTGTAAAAGACAAAGTACTAGTATTGTCTCTGCGACCGTCGGCCATTGTATTAAGTTTCTTGCGACACGCACTGTGGGCAACGGTGCTTTGCAAAACATTAACTTGAAGTATCACAATATACTACTATGTGTATACAATGCAATGCAAATCGTGTGGGGCAACAAAAAAGCAATATTGTAACACTGCACTTATCAACACTTCATACAATGACCTTATTAATATTATTATAAGCTTCTTAGGTAATAAACCCCGTATAACAAAACTACACAAACAACTGAAACTAAAGAAATTGTGAACTTACATAAAGCAGAGTACTCTGAATTTTACCCAATTTTTACATCTCGAATAGTGAAGTTACTTGCATATCTACTAGAAGGAATTGGCAAAGCTAGCGGGCGCAAATAAATTCCTCTATTCTTATCTAAAGATGTTAATTATCTTGATTAAACTGCCGTTTTCTTTCCATCCTTGTGCCAGATTTAGCATCCAAATAACTCAATGTCCAATAACTATACAATTTTTTTTGCATCGAGGACACACTGTATACTATTCTAATTACTGGACAACTTGACTCAGATTTATATAAGTATTCTATTTGGATCCCCTCACTTTGACAGCTGTCATATATAACACCAATGTTCAAATAACAGAAACAATAGCAAAACCAGTAAAAAATAAAAAAACTATTAAACTAAACGCGGAACTATAAACATGAGTTAAATATAATTATGTATATAAGATAAAAAAAATATTATATACGATAACCATTAATGGTACAACTGCAAAAAATGCCGTAGTGCTATAAATGATACCACGGCAAAATATAATTGCCGTAGTAGGACTATTAACAGAACTGCCTCATGGTACCATGGCAATTGAACTAACATCACCGATTCTATCCCGTTAGTTACTGCATACATACATTTGTCAAAATTATCCACGACACTACCTGCTGGTAGTGCAAAGGAAATGTTTCGTAATATCATGTAAGGTGTATCTAAACTGTAAGGCTAGGCGAATAAAAGAATGGCCCCGAGTTTCTTGCCCGTTCTTCTCGCTGTGGCTCTATACATTTATTTGCTGAACGTGACAGTACAATGTAGAATATTTCAATACTAAAAGTTGTAATTGACCTTCATAAGAGCGTCGTAGACGCCTAAATTGAATAAATGATTTTGACTTTGACTTGACTTTGACATTTAAAATCAAAAACAAAGATATTTTTTTGCTCAGGTGACCTTTATTCGTTTCGTGGTTTAATACAAGGAATATTTTTTGTTTTATTGCTGATAATAGTATTTATCTAGCCTCTGACCACATATATAGAATGCTGATACGTTTGTCCAGTCCAGACTAACCAAGAATTACTGGATCTCAAGGACAGCTGGCGAAACATACCGTAATTACCCTAAGATACATGGCAATAGATTGTCATTACAAAAACACAAATATACGATAGGAAAAATTTAAGTCATGTGCAGGGCTCGAACCCGCGTCCACCCCTTGAGCCGGGGTATGCTCTAACCAATTGAGCTAACATGACATGACGTCATAACTCGAATCTTTCCTATCGTTCTTAAACCATCGTATTGGGATGGAGCGACATCTATAGTACCACTCGCGTTTTACTACAAACAAGACCAATTTTGCAATTGGTTTTATACTTGTAAATGATGACGCAACCTTATAATTTTAATATTGTTAGGTTTGCAATAAAATAATAAAATTTACATTACAAAAACACAAATATATTATAGGAAAAATTTAAGTCATGTGCGGGACTCGAACCCGCGTCACATAGCAGGCTTTATTGCAAACTTAACAATATTAAAACAATAGATTGTCACTTTAAGATGGTAGCTAGCCAAGCGAGTATTCGCAAAATGCCTTACCGACAGCAACCGCGAACGGCAGCTTATAGTATGTTTGAAATCGCTAAGAACTAGTGAATGTTCTGACCACACATACTTTTGACTAAAGGCATACGGAATTGCAACACATATCCCTTATAAGTGTGGCAGTGGGCAGATAAAGCTACGAGTACATTACCCAATGCCATATGCGCTCGAGTGGCCCTCCTTTCCGCTATGTAGGTAGGTAGGTACCTATGTATGTGCATTAGGTACTGGCTAACTAACACACTGTAGTAATATCGATTATTTATTGTGCAATAAACATAAAAACAATTAAGTATATTTATAAAGATATATATTATTAAATTAAATCATGAAGAGATTCAGACGTTACTTTGCGGAAATCCATATTTAATAATAAACAATATTTTTAAAGTATTCTAAGAAAAAACTAAATCATCGATATCTCGATCGTGCGCTTGTAGTCAAGACCTCCTGAGAATGCTTCGTGTACTCGTAGAAGCGAACGCGTCGAAAATTCTTCCGGTTTGACTGCGTGGCATTTGTGACGTCACATTGTCCTAACATGAAAACAAGGCGGAATTGTCACTAGATATATTATTATATTTAAATGTTTTATTAGAATATTGATTGTTCTTTTCTTAGAATACTTTTAAAATATTTGTTATTATTAAGTTAAATCACTTCACATAAATATAATAAGTACGTAGGTACTAAATGGTTGCTTAAAATGTTTATTTTTAAATCTTACATAAGGTATGATATTTATACCTATGAAGGTAATATTCAATATTTCAATGTTGAATTATTGTAAGATTATTAATAACCTAATCTCTAACGAAAAAATACACAATTATAATATCAAGGATTCTGTCAATCCCAAACAAGTTTTACAAGTTATACTTGGAAGGCACAACATAAACATATGTAGGTATATTAAGTTATACCTTCCTAGGTACATAAGTATATCATATGTATCTGTTTAAAATATAATTTAAAATAGAATTTAATAACATGTTCAAGCACGTGGGTAGGGCGTGTTACATAAATACCTCCTAGCGTCAACATTATGATAATGATAACGACTGTTACTTATATATGCAACTATACATTTGAATTTTTGGTGACAATCCAAACATTTCATGAATAGCAAGTTCATATATTTCCGATATATAACCTCTCATTTGTTATAAGTAGATGAGTGCCGATATATGGAAAAAACGCTCGTAAAACTAACAGAATTATGGACTGTCAATTAAGTTAAAATATGGTAATGTCAAGACCATAACCACCCATATCATACCTACTACGAATAATGATATGTACATACCTATATATGTTTAGTAACGTTTTTATCGTACGTAAGTAGGTAGATGTATCTGAATATTTCGTTAATCATTATTTTATGTAGTACCTAACTGTATATTCTTTTTGAAGCTATGATAGACATTGACTGCCGTGACGCATATCCATGGTTCGATCCCCACCCTCGGATTGGGCTTCCCCGCATTTAGGAAGGGTTTTCTGCGAATGCTTGCCTTGCTACCTACCCCCCTCAGGTGGAAAATCTGTCGCCAAGCACCTAACAATACGGTCCGGCAGCAGTCCTTGATAGCCAGTAAATTACAGGCACTTGAGACTTATCAACTGTATGTCTCAGAGTTATGGGCGTTATATGCCGAGGTTACCGCTTTACATCAGGTGGGCCTCGTGCACGTTAGGTGTACTTACACCTAACGTGCAACAATATCATTAAAAAATTACCTACCTACATATACTTAGGTACTAACTCCACCCGCGACTATACATTTCACTGAAATGATGGAAATAAAGTAATCGGTCAAATGCGAATTGGACTCACGCTCGCCAGTTGACGAATAAGCCACAGCTTGAGGGTCTATTATATCTGAGATCTATGGCTCCAAAGTACAAAAAAATCGTTGTTTTATAAATACAGTTCGAGATCCTTAGCTGGAGTCTTGGTTTTTATTGTTTGTTGTTATACTTTACACATTAATAAAACTATAATCGTACTAAGTTTGTCGCTTGTATGTCTTTTTACCAAAAACGTTAAAAAACCGTTTCTTACCCACATAATACCAAGTTTAATAACTGGTAATCTAGTGGGAAGAAAAGGTCTTGTTACATTACTGGTCATGAAGTAGGAATCTTATTTTCTTCTAATACGGTAACATGTAGGTAAACTGGTAATCTGGTGGGAAGAAATGATGTTTTAATGTTACTGGTTATGAAGTAGGAATTTGTTTATCCTGTAGAAAACTGCTTAAATTGTTATGTTATGTTCTTAATACACCTCCAGAGTTATTCAATAAATATAGGCTTTGATTGATGAGGCAGCTTAAATTCCGAACAATTGATGATGTCAGCATTTCTAATCATAATAAGTTATAACTCTAGAGTATATTTGAGTATAAGAAATTTGGCATTACGCATTTATGAATAATATTTGACTGTCTTCACTTGGAGTAAACATTGAAAAAAAACTGAACCCAACCCCAACACTGAAAAGCATAAAATAACTTGTGGAAGTTAAGTAGTAATGTGCTGATTCAAAACACTTTGATATTACTTTTTAATTATCTGATTTTCACAAGCTATTTCTGGTAGTTTATTTCATACACTTCAGTGTTTGAATTCAGCCATTTTAAGTTTAAATTAAAAACTACTCTTTTTTAAATAGGATAGGATAGGACATATCCTCATACGATGGTTGAAGAACGAGAGCAAAAATTAGAGTTATTAGTCATAATGTCATGTTAGCTCAGTCGGTCAGAGCATACCTTGACCACCCTCAAGTAGAAAATCTGTCGCCAAGCACCTAACGGAGAGTTCTGGAAGCAGTCCTTGAGAGCCAGTGAAATTACAGGCACATGAGACTTGAGACTATGTCTCAAGGTGACGTGCAATTCGTGACTTGTGACGAAATGTATCTGTTGTAGGCAGAGGTTAGTCCGCTTAACATCAGGTGGGCCTCGTGCTTGATCCGACACAATAACATTAAAAAAAACCCGTCTATAAGGGGTGGTGGAAGCGGGTTCGAATCCCGGACATGAGTATATTTTTCTCTCTCGTACATTTGTAATTTTGTAAGGATAATTACAGTCTTTAATTGGAATCAACTTAGATATATTATACCCTACCTAACCAACAAAATAAAAATCATCTAGGTTGGATCACTCAGTAAAAAGAAAACCGTGCTCGTACATTAAAAAATCTCTCGGCCTCTCAGAAGTACATAAGAATGATACGAAATTAGTCGTGAGTACATACCTTGTTGTCATTATTTCCCTATTATGTGGCTTCGCGTCACGTAATGACATTCCAGGTCGACATTTTTTGGTTAGATGAAGCGCTCGTAGCGAAGTTTGCTTAGATGTTCTTAACCGATCAGCAAAGTTAAGCAACGTCCGCCGCGGTCATGAGTTGGATGGGTGACTGCTAGTGACATTACTACTGAGCGCTTCCGTGCTTCGGAGGGCACGTTAAGCCGTCGGTCCCGGTTTTTATCTTAGGATGGCAGTCGTTATAGCATGGTGGTAGGGCAATTTGCGAATGCCCGCCTGGCTAGCTACGACCCTCAAGCAGAGAATCTTTCGCTAAACACCTATGGGTGTTCCGGTAGCTGTCCTTGAGAACCAGTAATTCTAGGTTAGCCTGAACAACATCTTCGACCACATCATCACTTACCATCAGGTGAGATAGTGGTCAAAGGCTAAGCTATCAGGCATAAAAAAAAAGATCTAAACGTAACATCATGCTGCTTAGCGTCTCATATCGACTCCTGTAGACACTATACGATTACTTATAATTTTAAAATCTTTTTGTATAACTTCTCGTATCCCGTTTCAATATAAACAATTTCCCATATGAAACAAACAAATTCGCACGTTGCTGTTGGAATGGCAGTATCAAATGACACACGATAATGCAACCAAACAAAAACAACTAGTTGAATTCATTATCCAAACTCAATTCAGTTGCTTGGTTGCTATCGTGAGATTATAGCGACAATAGAGAGTACAGACAGTTGTGCCTAATTGTGGGCGGTGATTGGTGACACGAGCTTGGATTGACTTCTAAAATTATCTACCGGCCCAATTTTAGACTAGGTAGGTGCAGTTTATCTATGTTATATATACTTGTACGGTGTAAAGAAACAACCCACAGCGTTTATAGTATAATCATATTGTGAATATAGCAACTATTCTGGATGTGTCGGTGTCGTTACCCTTTCGCACAGTCATAGAACATATAATAATAGTACGTAGTTGTAGGCACGGATTTAGGAAGGGAAGGGATGTGCCATCACAAGTGACGAATAGCACTGCGCCCGTCACCTTGACATATATTTGTTAAGTCTCATGTGCCTGTAATTTCACTGGCTCTCAAGGACTGCTGCCGGAACACACCGTTAGGTGCTTGGCGACAGATTTTCTACTTGAGCGTGGTCGCTAGGGCGGGCATTCGCAAAATGCCCTTCCACCATGCGGTGAGTTCCGGAGAACTTGTTGGTTAAAATCGTAAATATCGGCGCGTCAGTCGCACTTAGTCCACGGTCGTGCAAACATCGTATAATTAACACAAAAAACGCTGCTATCGGCCGGGAGTTAGTGATGTGGTCGCCACAAAGCAATGCAAGCACCATGAGAGTACTGTGTTCCTGATTGAATCAAAGGGAGCTATTGAAATTTAACGATACTGGAGATTATTATGTTCTGAAGAGTGTTGATTGATACCGCTCCTACTTTAATTACAAATAGGTACAAACTTGTAACTATGGTAGGAGGGCTTATTCCACTAAACCCCAAAAATCGTTCCACTTCAACCCCAAGACGATTTGTAGGTATAATTAAATATTCTGTATTTTGTTCCACTCCAACCCCAAGAATTAGAGGTAGCGTCAGTAAGTCATAATGTAAATGAAAGCGACAATTGCACAACTAGAAAAGAAAGCATCCCCGATGCGATGACGACGCTGCGCGCAAGTACGCAGTAACATATCGTGCTCTCTCGCTCTCAACCAATCAGATGACGATTTCATATCTTAATTTTTTTTACCTGTGTAGGGGCTTCTAGGATGCACTTTTGGAACTTAAATAGTCGACCTTGCTCTCGTCTTGCGCTAAAACGTGTATGTGACACCGTTAATTTTGTTATAGTATGTGGTTGGTTGGAACAATTTTTAGTCCCTGAAGATGCATGAACCCGAGAACGATGAACCTGAGGCTGTTCCTAGCTCGGCTATGAATTTTTCATTTATTGAAAATTCAAGTAAGTAATTGATTTGATCCATCCTCCAAGGATGAAAAAGATCACATTGCAAGATGTGCTGCATTGGCGCACTTACCAAATGATGACATTGACAATGGTTGGTTGGCCATAATGGAAGTGGCACCAAATAATGAGAAAGTAATTACTTTCAATAATTATTTCGTTGATAATTGGTTGGATAATCAAAGCTTGCCAACAACTATCTGGAATAGCTCTGGTGAGCGGCATCGAACTATAAATTTAGTGGAAGCATGGCACCGGAGATTGAATAACGAAATACAGAAGAAACCTGGATTGCTTCAACTCGTACACAAATTAAAGAAGAAGCACAGTACCATGAAAGATATCGGAAACCCGTCCTTCGAAGTAAACGATCAATTAACATTGATATAAACTTAAAAAAAATATTTAACTGATTACAGGGAAGGAAGGTTAAGTTTGATGGAAACTATTAAAAAAATATTTAACTTATTTGGATAAGCAACTCTATGTTGTAAAGTGAAATCTGAAGCTATAATTTTATAAATATACATATATATAAATTATTTTACTGCATAGAAATTAAAATCTGAAGCTGTGATCTTATAATAAGTTTACTGTTAAGTAATTCTAATCCAAAGCTGTGATTTTATATTTTTAGCAATAAGCTTACTGTTAAGTAGTTCTGATCTGAAGCTGTGATTTTATATATATAGAATTAGTATACTATCAAGAAATTCTAATCTGAAGCTGTGATCTCTTATATTTTTAGCAATAAGTTTACTGTTAATTAATTCTAATCTGAAGCAGTGATTTTATATTTTTAGAATTAGTGTACTGTTAAGAAATTCTAATCTGAAGCTGTGATCTCTTATATTTTAGCAATAAGTTTACTGTTAAGTCATTCTTATCTGAAGCTGTGATTTTATTTTTTTAGAATTAGTTCACTATTAAGAAATTCTAATCTGAAGCTGTGTTTTTGTGTTTGACCCATTTTATTTCTAGTGTATAGCATAGTTTTAAATTATATTTTTATGGTGAATCGTTTTTATAGACCAATGATTATTTATATGTGTCTTATTAGCCTCTAAAACTCATGTATTTTATTTATACATCCTGAAATTTTTCTGCTGACTCTACCAAAACTGCTTTGGGGTTCAAGTGGAATTGAAGTATGAAAATATTTCTTAAATTAATTTACCTAAAATCGCTTTGGGGTTCAAGGTGGAATGAATGTATGGACCGCAGAGTTTTGAGAACAATGGCTTTGGGGTTGAGTGGAATAAGCCGGTAGGAGCGGTATCATTGAACCTATACTAAATACCAAAGCGAACGCATGACCACATACCTGTTTTACCCTGTTAAATCAATGAAATACTTAATTACTTACTAATTTTTATTTATCGTGTTTCAGATTCGTTCAGAATCCATGGCCTCGGTGTATTCGGGCGCCGGCGAAGGCACTAGATGTAACGTGACCGTCCGCGGGGAGGTCCAGTTCTCTCTGTTGTATAACTACCGTCTTGGAGCCCTGGAGGTCGGCGTAAAGAGGTGTAGGGACCTCGCTGCTGTGGACACCAAGAAGAACAGATCTGATCCTTATGTTAAGGTGATTTCAAAACCATCCTATACCTACTATTACCAATGGCCTCGGTGTATCGGGTGCCAGTGAAGGCATCAGGTCCATATAAGATGAATATTGTCGGGTAGTTCAAGTTTTCGCTGTCGTATATAAGTAGCAACTACCTGGAAGGCCTGGGGATCGGCGTCTAGACGTCTGTTGCGCATGTTGCCACAAGGAGGAATAGATAGTCACACTGTGACCGGATTAGGCGTGACTGGTTAGAAACTCACCATCTTATCTGAAAGAACTGGGTTCTTAAAGATCTTAAAAATATATTATGTCATTATATATTCCTAAGATCTTTAAAATGACCTGTCTAATACTACTATTTAAAGATCGATATTATGCAGGGAGATTAAATAGATTATTGTTGAGGAGTATGATTACGAAAAATATATTTTTTCATGACAAGTCATTCCTGTTGAGAAACCAGTTTGACCTCGAGAAACAACCGATCCCAACCAACCTATCCTAACCGTAATTTTCTTACCTGGCTTGTAGGAATCTCTACGTGTGCCTTTTTTCGTCGTGACCAGACTTCATGTCCCTTCATCATCTTAATTCTGTACGTGAAAGTAATTTGGTACATGGAATATCGTGTGAAAATTGTTCAATGCAATAAATGGTATACCTAATCGGAGATTGATCAAGGTAAGTAGTAACAGTAGTGTGAGAAGTGGTCGTTATTTACGCTATGCAGGCTACGCACGTTGTTGGTCTAGAACATTTTAGTCGCTTTCGTTTTTTTTTTTGAGCCTGATAGGTTAGCCTTTTACCACTATCTCACCTGATGGTAAGTGATGATGTGGTCGAAGATGTTGTTCAGGCTAACCTAGAAGTACTGGCTCTCAATGACAGCTGCCGGAACACACCGTTAGGTGCTTGGCGACAGATTTTCTACTTGAGGGTGGTAGCTAGCCAGGCGGGCATTCGCAAAATGCCCTACCACCATGCAAAACCCCCATGTTTAGTTTTAAGTAAAGTGTTAGAGAGAGTTTAACACCAAAGAGATAATGATACTGGTTATCTGCAGAGCAACGGAGCTGTTTGCGTAGTGTACCTATTGTCCACAGCCATCCATCCGCAGTTACCACGGAAACCGATTTAATTGAACGATAGTCCTATAATGCCTTGTATAACGTTCCAGGTGTACTTGTTACCGGACAAGTCCAAAGCTGGCAAGAGGAAAACAAAAGTGAAGAAGAATACCCTGAACCCCGTGTTCGAGGAGACGCTGAGCTTCGCGCAGCCGCTGGCCTCACTGTCCGGGCGGACACTGTGGCTGAGCGTGTGGCACGCAGACATGTTCGGCAGGAACGACTTCCTGGGAGAGGTGGCGCTGCCGCTGGCCGATGTCGTGTTCGACGACCCCGCGCCCATGTGGTACAAGCTGCACGAAAGGGTCAGTATCTATACATTTTACTGTTTCCTCTTAGACTGTTCTAGCAGAGTGGTCGTGGTTACAGTAAGCAGGTTGTGACGCTGCCGATAGATGACTGGCTCTCAAGCCAGATTTTTTACTTGAACCGATTTCTACCCGTGACTTTGAAGGTATCTTGAAGCGCTCCCAGCGTAGCTTGCTTAGTCGCCCTTAACCGACTGCTTTATTAACTCTGTTAAGCAAAGTCCGCAGCAGTCATGATTTTAATCCATTGCTAGTGGCATTATTACTGACCGCTTTCGTGATTCGGCGGGCACATTAAACCGTCTGTCCCGGTTATTGTCTTAGTTAGGTAGTCGTTATAGGATGGTGGTAACAGCATTTTGCGAATGCCCGCCTGGCTATCTACCACCATCAAGCAGAAAATCTGTTGCCAAGCACCTTATGGTATGTCCTTGACAGCTATTGATTATAATACCACGTCCCATTTCATCATTTACCGTCATTTGAGATGGTAGTTAAATTAAAGGTTCTAAATAAAAAGCTAGCCAGGCAGGCGGACGCAAAATGCCCTCCACCAAACGGTAAAGCCCTAGCCCGCGATTGGATATCACCCCGTAGAATATAAACGTTAGGGTCCATCCGCTGGGCAACCAGAGGCCACTGCTTAGATCCCGCTATGGGTGAAACATATTGCGCTTTAAAAAAAATTAAAATCTCATTTGCCCACTTTCGGTCCAACTACACAAATTAACTATTGCCCCTGTCTCTGAACACATAGGTATACCCAGCAGAACAGCTTGGATTACGCGTTCAATACTACTACTAGGTTAGCCTAAACATTATCTTCGACCACATCATCAATTACCATCAGGTGAGATAGTGGTCAAAGCATAAAAAAACATAACTTATATTACAAAATTACAAATTCACGAGAGAAAAAGTTATAGTCATTGTCATGTTAGTCAAGCAGGTCAGAGCACACCCAGGCTATAGGGGTGGATGGACGCGGGTTCGAATCCCGCACTTTACTGTAATTATTTCTCTCGTAAATTTGTAATTTTGTAACATAATCCGCCGAGCAGGCGAACATAACAATATTAAAAATATACTTAATAATTTCAGACGGAACAATTCGAAGAGCAACAAGATTCCCGAGGCGACCTCATCGTGGGCCTCAAGTTCGAGCTGCACGAGACCGGCGCGTTGCGTGGAAAGGGAACATTGCACGTCATGGTGAAAGAGGCAAAGAACCTAGTCGCTACCAAACCCAGCGGACTGGCCGATGTGTTTTGTAAGAGGTAAGTACTTATGATGATTCTGTTACCTTCTAGTCAGTGTGGGCTCATGGGGATGATTGAGAAGCCGTAGTCGTAGGCTTCTTTTACCAGGTTGTTTCTCTCCCGCTCTTTAGCAAGAGTTCGTCTTGGTGGGAACATCTCTGTCAGACATTCTAGCTCGATTGGTAGTGACCAAACACATTATTTTTATGAAATAGAGTGTCAAACAAGCAGATAGCCCACCTGATGGTAAGTGGTTACCGTCGCCTATGAACATTTGCAACACCAGGGGCGTCACCAATGCGTTGCCGACCCTATAAGACTCTTTTAACACCCTTTTTCATGTAATCCATACTGTAGCTCTGCGGAAAAACACTAGATGTAAGATCAATCCACATTTTGCTACTATGCGGGGAACGACTTACGACTCCAGGACTCGATTATGCGTGTGAGCTTTTACCCAGTGACGTGAGGTACGCTGATAGAATCGCAATGCCATTATAAGAATAAAAAGCCCTTAAGAGCATTGCCGGTTATAGAGCCTGTAGAAAATAAAGAGCGAACCGATGTCTCTATGGAGGCTCGGTGGCTTAAGGTGGTCAGAGAGCTCGGTATAGTCGAAAATTCGGACCACTCGACGCTGAATACCATCGAGAGACTGGAGTTGGTACTTTGTTGTGCCATTTTAATATGTTTAATAGTGATAACTGGGCGATTGAGACATGAGAACTTCTCGGAGTGACGAGCACCGTGCAGTGTCAGTTTGGATGAGAATGTTGACATTGCAACTGTAATGGATGGACATAAAATTTACCATCAGGAGGGTCGAGTTGTCCATCTAATCGCTTAACATAATATTTACAAAAAACTTTCCATAAGTGGTGCAAATAGACTCATAATCTTCCTACCCTTATCCCGCTTATCTGTGGTTAGTACAGTGAATGGATTGCAGTTGCATATACTCTATTTGGGCTCTTTACCATCTTAATGCTACGATTACCCGGAAGGTAATACTGCTTGAGTTTTTTAATGGCTGCTGTCAGAAGTGCTAAGAAGACATATGTATTGTCTTCTCTAACAACACTAAAGCTATTACAAAATATTTATTTATGATATATTTTCACTAACACAAAAGGTACACAAGAACTTAAATCGTTTAATGTTTTGAATTCGACAGCCACCTCCCTTTTTTATGTAATAGACGGGCAAACGAGTAGACCGTTAACCCGGTAAGTGATCACCGTCCCCCCACGGACATCCGCAACACCAGAGGTCTCAGGATACGTTGCTGGCCTTTGAGGTGAGAATATGCCCACTTCTTGAAGGCTCTTAAGTCGTGTCAGTTCGGCTGTTCCAAATAGCAGCTGGTTCCATAATGGCAGTGCGAGGCAAAAATACCATGAGGAATTCACGGTCGTCGTGGACTTCCAGTCGTCGACATAAGATTAGTGGAACATCATCCTCCTGACAGCAGCCGTCCATAGAAAAGCTCTAGTTGGTATTACCTTCGGGGTAATCGGAGCATTAAGATGGTAAAGAGCCCTAATCTAATAAGTGTGTACATCCAATCCACTCACATCGACGTCAGTGGTGGCATGCTGATCATAAGGAGTTTTATTTCCGTTAGTTGCATTTAACATCCAACAGCAGAATATGGAACAGGCCTTTTATCTTAGACTATGAACTATACGGCTTTGGTAAAAACAGCATATGAAGAGGTTATGCAGCAATTTCTGCATGGTCGTCAATGCCTGCCAACATATGGAAATCCACGTACCAAAATCGGCCCATGATCAGTTTTGGATTTCGTCATGTACCTAATTATTTACTTGGTACTCTTGAATGTCATCACATTGTTTTGAATGGAACAAGCCAGTCTAACTTGTAAATGCAATAGATGTTTTTATTTTCTAGTCACGAATGTAATTTGGGCTGTTTTTGTTATTATGTTCACATGTTATCCTTTCGATCTACGGATATATTGAGTTGTCCACCAGAGAGCAGTGTTCATATTGCTGTCAAATTACCAGTATCTAAAATTCATATTTATTTCCCTTTATTCCAGTTACCTCCTGCCAGAGAGAGGGCGGCTAGTGAAACAGAAGACAAACGTAGTCCGTCGTACTTTGAATCCTCGCTGGGAACAAACCTTCACTTACCGTGGCCTCAAGATGCAGGAACTCAGCACGAGGGCCTTGGAACTCAGCCTCTGGGACAGAGACCGGTTGGCGTCCAATGATTTTATGGGAGCTGTGAGACTGTCTCTTGGAACTGGTAAGTTTACTTTCAATTGCAATTTACATATAGTTGTTTGAAGACTGCAGAAACAAGGACTTAGGTATTCAGAATACAACATAAAAGCCTTGGAACTCAGTTTTTGGGACAGAGCCGCTTCTCGTCGATTTCATTAATATGTAAGATTGTTCCATGGAAATAGAAAATTAACCTTTTTTCGTAAGCTTTGATGCGTTGGCATAATATGCATAAACTACAAGAACCCTAAAATCTATAAACTATGGAGTTACTTTCAAACCCGTTTTTTAACTAAATATGTTTTGGAAGGCTCACAATCACGTAATCCATACCAGACCTCTATACCATAAGATATAGGAAATGTGTACTTACGAAACTGTAAAAATATAACTGAATGTTCTCTTACTTTTTTTTTCAGGGACTTATATGGGAGCAAATGTCAACTGGATGGACAGCGTTGGCAAAGAAGTCACTTTGTGGCAGACCATGATGCAACGACCAAACTTCTGGGTGGAAGGCTCGCTACCATTACGGCCCCAACTCAGTAATTGATATCTTTAAGTTGTATTTATTTTTCATCAATCATTTGATATTTCAATAGTTGTGCAATATTAAAACGACGATGGTTAACTAAGAATATCGATAACGTTTTTTGTGTTGACCGTCCATTGCCTGTCTATATCGTGCCTGCGTTTTTTTCTACTTCTAATATGAACAACGAATTTTCTTCGCCTTTACCTAGGTTTAAACAAATATTTTTATATTCGGGTATTAAGATAAAAGTAATAAGTACTGAACGTAAGACCATATTGAAAAAGAAACTGTATTGTGTCAACATCACATCGAATAAATCAATTTACAAAAATTTGCCCTAGTAGCGTATGTCTATAGGTTGTTTACTTTCGCACTGTGTTCTTTTGGGATATATCTAATCCAGTAAACGTTACTGACTTCGTACTTTTATGTAATTACTTTCTTTAGTATTACTGCATCTATTTCCTTACTGCTTTCTTTTCTTTCTATTTTACTTGTGGTTAGAAAGCGTGCCAACTGTTTTAAAACAGTACCTACATAAGTAACTTACTCTTAAGGTATTAAGAAATTATACTTTAAGAAAATAATATACTTAATTAAATATGTATTTGTGATGTGAGCACGATTTGCAAGTTTTTGATACTCTTCTATTAATTATTTCCTAATTTTCATTTTTTACATTCCGTCTTGTGATGTTAACTATAATAGCTTTAGGTATTCAACGATGACAATAAATGTATGTTAGATAAGGTTTTATAGATATTTTACTTTATAAGTATTCCATTAACTGCCTTAATAGATGAGACAATTAATTAATTAATTATCAACTAATGCGTTTTGCATTTATTTCTTAGAATTGTTAATGTACAAATTAAGATCGCATGGGATAAGTGTCTTGCTCACAAGCATTGTGTTACGTTTAAGCTACTTAAGGTTTGAGTAATAATAAAAACTGTAACATTATACGTCCATAGTTTAGACTTAACTCGTATAAATATTTTTATAAAATATCTTTATACATATACGTACTATAAACAGAAAATAAATCTATTCAAATAAATGGTAAATTATATTTTTATTTAAAACTGTAGTTATATGAGCTTACCTTTTTTTTTAACCTGTGAAAAATGCATTTACGCATGCCCGGCCACCCCAGGGAAGGTGACCGGGATATTTCCGGCTCGACACCAACTACTCCCACATCAGCAAGTGCCCCTACCGACTAAATAACACGGTGTTCCATCTCTACCGCTTCTCGGCGGGACCGAAGGGTCACTTTAGCACTCAACCACGGACCCGCCACGGTTGTCCGTTGCCGGACCCCTCCTGGGGTGCTACCCCTCACGCACCAGAACACATGGCACGGCGCTACCACCCGGGGCCAAGCCCGCAATTGGGCGTCAGACGATCCGCTTCCGACGCCCATTGTCCCCCTGCGACGGGTCAGATGAGTAGCCCCGTCGTCTGCTACTTCGGCCGCGGAGTATAGGGAGAGCGGCGCCTCGCTATACCGACACTCCTCTCCTGCGGCCCCTTCTCGTCCACCATCCAACGGTGGCGGCCCCGCCTTGGCCACGGAAGGTAGGGAGAGCGGCGCACCATAATCGGCACTCCTCTCCCGCCGTGGACCCTCACCGTCAGCTGTGGTGTCGCCCATACAACACCACAGCCCGCCTCAGATGCGGTGCTGCCCATACATCGCCGCAGCCTACCCCGTGCCGCTCCATTCTGGACTTAGAGGCAAAGCCCAGAGCGGCCCCTCTGGGGCCGGCCGACTGCCCAAGCCGGCACGGCCCCTCTTCGCTTCACCGTCGAACGACGAACCCACGGCTACTGAGCTCCACCGCCACGGCAAGGCGTGAACCTTCGGGGGGCATATGAGCTTACCTAAGCAGTACCAGCCTTACTTATAAACGCTACTTAAATTTTAAACATTACCGCTGATTAGCAAAATTTCTTACTCATAAACGCTACATAACTTTATCCAGTACCTAAGTACTGCTTAAATCAGCTGTCAATTTAAACACCATCCCACCCTTGTTTAAATTTTAAGTAACAAGATGGCGCCCATATTTCTGATCAGCTGATTTAGTTACAGACCCACCAACTTATCTGTTCAGGTGGCAGAAAAAAGAACTACAACATTTCTTCAAATTGTGACAGTTCGTAGTTGATTTCCTTGACCAGTAGCGCCCTCGAAAACTGCAAAGTTAAGTTGGTGGTACTATACAAAGAAAAGTATTATATTTACTTTTTAATTTCAAGATATTTAGCACTAGATACATGCTATTTGGCCATTTAGGTCATTCATAATACTTTTTAGTACAATGTTGTCAGTTTAAAATATGTTCGACCTCATTATCCATTGCTTAGCTAAACAGGTGCTATGTAGCGTTTATAAGTAAGAAATATTTAAGCATTACTTAAACACTGTTTAGTAATCCATTACTTAGCAACTACATAGCGTTGTTTTATAAGTAAGGGGGTAAATGTTTATATTTTAGTACCAGTTCAACTACTAAAATGTAACCATTATTAATATTAAGTTAAAAAATAATCAAGTTTCATTTATGTTTAATATAATAATTGTGTTTATTTATTTACATGTCCGTTATATATATATATATATTTGTCGCTTTTATATATATTACAATTAAATAATAATATTTCGACCGAACACTAAGCCGGCAACAGCTAATGCGTCTGCCGTCAAAGCCATTGTGAACGAAATGAAGATCATTCTCGATATGACGTAGTTTTCTTTTTTTTTTGCTGATATGTAAGCCTTTTAGCACAATCTCACCTGATAGTAAGTGATAGTAACGATGTGGTCGAAGGTGTTAAACAGGCTTAACCTAGAATAACTGGCGCTCAAGGACAGCTGCCGGAACGCACCGTTAGGTGCTTGGCGACAGATTCTATTGAGGGTGGTCGCTAGCCAGGCGTGCATTCACAAAATGCCCTTCCACTATGCGGTGAAGCTCAAGCCCGCGGGATTCGAACCATGGACCTGCTGCGCGGCAGTCCATAGTCAATGCAACTGAGCCATCTCTGCTTCAACGTATTTGTAATGGGAGAGAAACTGTACAGTTTTTAATGCAATCCTTGATCGCATTCGATTACGTAAGGTATGTGGCACCCACATTACTTACAAAATAAAATATCTTACTCTCCCAGTACACCTATTCATCATACAACAACAAATTATACAACTATGTACACAAAGGAAATTAGTTATAGACAAGGAATTCAAATAAAATACTCTTTATTTATGTCATTATTTCATCATTACTTATCTTAAGATCAGTCAATTATCACTATGGTTGTATTCATCAACAGAACTAAGACAATCTAGGCACTCAATTGGATTGCAACTCTACCATAGAAAGAATGTACTAAAGTACACTACTTACTGCCAAAGATCAATAGCCTCGCTTCAGCAGGGTCAATACGCTTTGCATGGCAGCCATCTTGAACTCGCCATCTTGGATTTTTGACATTTGTTTCTTGACACTTAACATAGTCTTCGCTGCTACATTGGCATGCTGTATGCCAAATGGTTTATTGCTCTGATTGAGGTTCTCTACTGTATCCAAAAGCATTGGTTTCGTTTCCTGACAGTTGGTTGAATGGTTGAAACTGACAATAACAGTCCAGCGACGAATATTGTTTCTCGAATGCAATTCTTATTAAAGATCATTTTTCACATGATGTACACATGCCACATATATTTAATTGCGCAATTTTATTACTTGACGTTCCGTTTGACGCGCTACTTTCACATATATGAGATATACATTCGTTATCTGATAAATCCACTATTTGTCGAAGTGAAGTGATGCGATGCTGAAGTTCCAATAGGTCTTTTGACAGTCCATTTTTAGTTTGTCCGGGTTGTTTGTATTTCTCATATATGTCCGAACATGCTGTTGTCAAACCTTCCAGTTCATTCATAATTTGTCTTTCGGAATCATTTTTATTGTTATTGCATGTTGCATCCACATCTGAAAAATTACAAATAGTATATTTAATGAAATGGCTTAAGACTACTAGTTTAAAGCAGTAATAGCGCTGTGGCAGGCTATTGACTGCTGCGCAGGGGGTCAATGGTTCTAATTTAATATATAGCACAATTGCGAACAATAGTCCCGAAAATCAAAATCAATATTTAAAAAAACCATAATAATTATTATAAGTTTCAAAGCTGCCGCTAGATGGCGCTGTACCAAAGGGCTCCGCCTGAATCGCGCTTACATTACGTTATCATTCCAGTATTGGTACTCGTTACAAACGAACTTTGTTTAATTTCTAATTACAATTTTGTGAATTATAATAATTGTCCATGGCACTCTTATTTTTTAACTTTAGCGGGACGAAAGTGGAAGAGAATAAAGAACAACAGAATCGTTATATATTGTGATAGGAGGCTACTACGGAACCTTAGCCGTTCATGACCGGACACGCACTTGGCCGTTCATTTTTAACTCTACACTACGAATATATATGTAAATAAATGTAATTTTAGCTCAAAAACGGCAAAACACAAATCTTACCACGGCGGGCGTGGTATAAAAAATGTACCGGGCGGCGGCGCAACAAAAATGTATTTACGTTACCAATCGGAGGCGATTATTTCTTAGCCCCAAATCAATTTACCCACCCAATTGAATTTAGAAGATTGTGCACGTTCTGGTAATTTTGAACTTGATGTGCCTGAAATCAAAGCCGTGACTGTATGAGACTTACACTTGTTTAAATATTTATTCGTAGCCTATAGATCTATAAGGGCACCCCCCGCATGTTGCCTCGTCTATCTGTTAATTTATATCCTATTGCTGATTTAGGCGCCATCTATTGCATGTAGTGCTGTTTTATTTTGGTAGTCCAGTTTAGCCTCTAACCTCAACCGCTTTAAAATTCATGGAACGACGAAAATATGAAAATATTACATAGTATAATGAATAGATTCAGGCGTTACTTTACGGAAATCC
Organism: Plagodis pulveraria; assembly: GCA_963890685.1. Lineage (NCBI taxonomy): Eukaryota > Metazoa > Arthropoda > Insecta > Lepidoptera > Geometridae > Plagodis > Plagodis pulveraria. The sequence continues at coordinate 16,921,504 of OY982959.1, forward strand.
ATATTTAATAATAACAAATATTCTTAAAATATTTTACGAAAACATCAAATTAATATTTTAATAAAACACTTAAAAAATATATAAATATAATTTTCATTTTTCATTTCTCGATCGTGCGCTCGTAGAGTCAAGACCTCCTGAGGATGCTTCGTGTAGAAGCGAAACGCGTCGAAAATTCTTCCGGTTTGGCTGCGTGGCGTTTGTGACGTCACGTCAGCTTAGCAGAAAAATTAGGCGGAATTGTCACTAGATATATTTTTATATTTTTAAGTGTTTTATTAAAATATTAATTTGATGTTTTCGTAATATATTTAAAAAATATTTGTTATTGTTAAAATATTAGTAGTTTTTTTTAACTTTTCACCAGATTTTTTTTCATATGTTATACAGTGTTGTGACGGACAAGCCGCCCGCCTAATGTTAAACGTCGCGACTGTACAGTTTGCAGTGTCACCGTCTTTTTTTTATATTTATTTTATACATCTACACTCCACAGACTCCAGGGTCCGGTCCGTGACTATTTTTAATTATGCCCATATTTTATTTAAAAACTAGATACAATAAATAGGAAACATGCAACATTCTAAACGAGAACAGTGTTAAAAGCAAAGTTTTTTTTTCCTGTAGAGTCATTAGTACTTGCATCCATAGCAGACCGGTGTCCTCTAGCAGCAACCGTTCACGAGTTGACGCATGTGCCAGCCATCACCTTTTAAACCATTTTTGAAGGAACATCTTCCTACGACCCGACACACAACACCGCCGCTATACAACACCTTTCTGTGAGCATGACCGCTCTGGATTCCCGTGCCAACGATTACAATTTGGGACTACACTACAGTTTTTTTTTGTCTCATTCCCCCACGTCACATTGTAACAAGTCACCGTCTTCGTATATTAAACAATATAACAACATAGTCAAATAATGTTGCAATTTATTTCGGGCAGGTATTATTTTACAAGGTATTATTTGTTGAAGTGAATACATACCATTTTCATATGACTCTGTGGTGGTCTGGGAATCTTCCTCGACTGTTGATGCAACCTTCTCTGGTAGAGAAGCTGAAATGTAATATAAAATTATATGTGAATATTAATCAATATGTAGAGTCGGTTTATGTGTCCTTTCACAAAAGCACAAATTTCAAAAGGTGTATGGTGACCGCAAGTCGGAGTTAGAGTAGTTCGGAGGGCACGTTAAGCCGTCGGTCCCAGTTGTTGTCTTCAGACGGCAGTCGTTAAAGCATGCTGGTAACATAAATATGTAAAATGTCAGAAGTTTTCAATAACAAATATAAGTATAAATAGTGATAATAAGCAACGACGTGTTTTATAATATATCATGTCCATTTTTAATCACTATCATTTTCCTACCCTTATCTCACTTATATAGAATCGGTATAGGTATATCCCCCATGGGGCGCCGGGTTTGAGTATATCAGTCATTTTGGATCATATTGTGTTCGGTTATGTAAATTACATCAACAAAGGTATTATTGTTTTTAAAATTATAGATACATATGGTAAGTTCATCCATTATGGTTCCGACCGTCTATATTTTGATGAATGATATGTATAAAGTTACTGAATATTTATTTTACAAAATAAAGGTCAAACTTTAGATGTAGATTATTAACATAGATTTAGGCTATTTTTAACATCTATTAAGAAAACTACATATATGGAATTTCGGTATATTATGTGCCATACAGTGTATTTAAATGTAAGCGGCAAATCAGAAATATCCTGCAAGTTATAGAATCCATTTTGGTGGGTATGATGTTTAGATATTCTGCCCCAAAGCATAGAATAAAAAGGATGCAGTAGTGCCAACACTATGAAGGGCACTGTAGCAAGTGAAATTAAGATAAAGATTGTCTCTACCTCAGCAGCAGCTCTCTACAGCAATACACCATACGACATAATACTGTGGAAGTATGCGAAATAAATTAGGCGAGCAGTAGCTATGTCTGTTAACAGTCTTATTATGAACTGCATATGCAGCAGAACTAAGACTTCCGTATAGATCATGTAAATATGTGGATTGTGTGATCCAAGTTGAATCCATTTTGATACCCAGGAAGACTGTTGCATTGTCAATAGAGTTTATCTGGGCCAAGCCTAATGTTTGGTTCAACATAAGTGGCATTTGGTGAAGAAAACTTTAAACATGTCGTCTTTTTTTAATTTAAGAGAAGATTATTAGCGGCAAACCATTTACAGATCTTTCACAACAATTATTTACATGAATGAGTTCACTGTCTTTCCTATCTACTTTAAAAATTAGAGGGGTATAATCTGCGATAAAACAATATAGAAATCTTTGACCATGCAAGGCAGATCATTAATATATGTTAGAAACAGAAAAGGTCCCAAAATTTATCCCTGCGGTACTCCCATTTTTACCAATGATCCGGAAGAAGTATTGCCATTTATTCCAACCTTCTGTAGCCTGTCTAACAGATGAGACGAATTACTTATATATGATATTACTTTATAAGATTCAGCCGTATCTTCTGCCATAGCAATTACAGGCACAAGAGACTTTTAACATCAGGTGGTCTTCGTGCTCATTCCGTCATATACACATAAACAAACAAAAAAAAACTCCCTACCCTACACCTTACTCTTAGTATTTATGTGTGCAATGTCATATATGTACATACAAATGCGCAAATCACCCCACCACTTTCACTATAATTCTGTGACGGCACCTATACAGGATACACATCTTTTTAAGTTTTTCAATCACGAATTCGCAGGCACGCAGGTTACCATAGTTCTACAACGCAAACAACCAAAACTCAAACTATAACATATTTCGACGCATATTAGATCTTATATGGCTGACACCCAAATTAGATCTTTGAAATTTGAACTCCATAGGGCGTTGTTTACAAAGGAAAATGTCAAAAATTAAGTTCATCTCCATTACCATATTGTTATGTTATTAATGCTCTAGGTCAATTGCGATTACAATTCAGGTTGTTTGCATATCAGGCCATTTGTAAGCCTGGCAAGTTCCGAACTCATAATATGGTCCTTCAGCATGTATGGTAATTTGCGTTTCTAACATCCTGGTTAACTTAGGGCCTAAAGTGACATTCCTGTCAAACAGGCAAGTTCTCTATCATGTCACAGCCTATAAAAATACATACAACTTTTACTTTTATAATACTACAGAGAGGAGGACTATATCCATGCCTAATAGAATCATTAAATTCTTACCGGGAAGATGAAGTGTTGGAACTGCTAATGTATTTAAACGGTTATTACGGTTCTTAAATTGACTGGAAAAATGCACATCACAAATTACCTTTTTACGGTAATATTCATAGTCATTGTCACTTTCCAGTTTTCCACCAACTATGCAGACCCAATCTTTGAAACGATCAAGGTTCTTTTTTGAATTCGGAAATGCATGGTGAGGAATTACTGAAAAAGAAAAAAAAAATTAATTCAAGAAGCATTTATTCTGGACAGCAGTATGACACAACAAGAACAAGGAATTGTGAAACATTCAGCCAATTAAAGGCACTTATGGACAGATATAAGTCCACAGTTGAAGTGCTTATCAATCTCATCAACTCAGTACAGGCTATTTGCAGGATCGCTAGAGACTGGCAGTTAGCTATTGAACTTAGCTATTTGGATACAGAGAATGCTCATACTAGAACACAGATAGTATGGCAACAGTGGTAGTGCCACACTATCTGAGTTCTGTACCCTTATTCAGCTGAATAAGCCAGCATGACCACAGCAATACCACTCTCCTACTTAATATTACTATAAGGGTAAGTAAGGTTAAGTTAGCCTCGTAAGAATTTTTGTGCGCTCAGAAGAGCGACATGGCTCGGTTCTTCAAGTCGGCCCATCATCACCTCCAATTTCATAAGGCTTAGGCTCAGCCTCACATGAAGTAGGTACTGCTCCCTCTGGGCGAAGGCTCCCCACTTGGTAAGTACTTCGTAGTCCCCAGTACCAGCTTATCTCATTTGACCACATTCAAACGCAGAGGATCCAAATCGTCGACTATCAAGCTCTCCCCGATCCACTTGACTCTTTGGTACTGCATAGAGATGTTGAATCTTCTGCCGTATTTAACTCGTCTTTAGAACCCTATTAGATTCGGATACTTACTGGAATTATGGGGACATCCCAAGGCGCACCGTTTGGGCATTTTTAAGGAGTAGAGTTGGTTGGTATTCGAAGTTGTTCGCCAGTTTATATTATGGGTGCGTACCATTTGAGTGAGATTCGCTAAAAACGCTAAAAACTATCACACTCCCAAAAAGTTGTTCCACATGGGTCTTGGCGTTATTTTCGCCTTAAATGCAACATCTAATGTCAAAAGTGACAGAAGTGGCAAATTTTAGTGGCATTCTTAGGGTGCATACCATTTGAAGTTAGATTCGCTAAAAACGCTAAAAACGATCACACTCTCAAAAAGTTGTTCCACATGGGTCTTGGCGTTATTTTCGCCATAAACGCTATGAGGCTACTGGGTGGAACAGTTTGAATTCCCTACATATAATATCAAAAGTGACAGAAGTGGCAAATTTTAGTGGCATTCTTAGCGTTCTTATCCTAAATGGAACAGGGGATGACAGTTACAAACGATCACAGTGATCACAACCACAGACGCAGAATGTGATCAAAATTATCGAAATTAACGTTCTTAGCGACTAATGGAACACGCTCTTAGCGACTAATGGAACACGCCCTTAGCGTTCTTATCCAAAAATGGAACGGGGATGACAGTTACAAACGATCACGTGATCACAACCATAGACGCAGATGTGATCAATATCGAAAATAACGTTCTTAGCGACTATGGGTATGTTCCATTAGTCGTTAAGAACGTTATTTTCGATAATTTTGATCACATTCTGCGTCTGTGGTTGTGATCACTGTGATCGTTTGTAACTGTCATCCCCTGTTCCATTTAGGATAAGAACGCTAAGAATGCCACTAAAATTTGCCACTTCTGTCACTTTTGACATTAGATGTAGGGAAATCAAACTGTTCCAGTAGCCTCATAGCGTTTATGGCGAAAATAACGCCAAGACCCATGTGGAACAACTTTTTGGGAGTGTGATCGTTTTTAGCGTTTTTAGCGAATCTAACTTCAAATGGTATGCACCCTAATGGAACATCATGGACGTTGGATGACAGTTTGTAACTGTCATCCCCATTCCATTTTTGGATAAGAACATGAGAATGCCACTAAGGGTATGTTCCATTAGTCGCTAAGAACGTTATTTTCGATAATTTTGATCACATTCTGCGTCTCTGGTTGTGATCACGTGATCGTTTGTAACTGTCATCCCCTGTTCCATTTTTGGATAAGAACGCTAAGAATGCCACTAAAATTTGCCACTTCTGTCACTTTTGACATTAGATGTAGCGTTTAAGGCGAAAATAACGCCAAGACCCATGTGGAAAACTTTTTGGGAGTGTGATCGTTTTTAGCGTTTTTAGCGAATCTCACTCAAATGGTACGCACCCTAAGGGTGCATACCATTTGAAGTTAGATACTGAAATTTGTATATGCTTTTCTCTATGGTCTGCTTGCTTTTATCTTATCTATGATTTGTGTTTAACAGCAATTTTTTTGTTTTCAGAATTAAATAATTTTGGGAAAGGAAACCTATTTTAATTTCAAATTAGTTTGTGAAAATGATGACGAGAGCAATACAAAAGGCTGTACTAATATATTGCGTATTGTTAACAACTTTACGATCAGGTTAGAAAAGGGCGTTGTTTTTAAATTTATATTTACGATTTTGTTGTATTTACTGTTTTGTTTGTCTTTTAGTATATTCGATAAACTGTTATCAGTGTTCTGGAACAGATTCAGACAATCCGTTCGAGTGTAATGAATTTTTATCGAGTGATGTTGATTTGGTACCTATAGACTGTGCGAACATCCATGATGCTCAGTATTGTATCAAACAAGTTGGGAGAAACGAAGGTGAGACTCCATCCAGTCTCGCTAAATAAGTATCGACTAACTTTGGTATCAGGGCTTTAAAATCTAAAATAGGTACTTACTAACAAACAATATTTAACACTTTTCCAGTAGTACATATTAACATGTTGCTTGTCCAGGGCCAAAATAGGTAATGATGCCGTTACATGCCAATTTTATTTACGCTCTTACATATGGCTTCCATATAGGTTTTTTTTTTAATATTTTGATCTGGTTATATCAATATAAAAAAGTAACATGACTCATTATCGAGTCATGAACATAGTGTACCAACATAGTCTGCAAGATTATGGATATAATAAGAGTCATAGAAGCATGGATTTTAAAAAGAACCATTTGTTCAAGTTTCTCAACAAATAACTTAGGAACATTTAATTGAAAAAAATCCTAAGATCATTTGACAAAATACGAACAAGAAACATTGTGTGGGATGTTACCGGCGTGAAATGAATTTATTTGATAATAGTGCAAAAGATGCTGCTGCACCTAAGGTAACCACTTGGTGTGCCAAATGCAAAAAAGCCTTCAGCTTGATATCTTTTAATAGTTCATAATATTGAATAATAATAAAAACAAAATAAAGTTATGTACATAAAATTAATTATAACTTTTATTTTAGGACCATTTTAGCAGCACACATTTAAAAAAATACATATTTTTTATGGTCTTATCAGAGACTTAAATTCTTGTTCATATGTTGTCAAAGTATTATTTACATCATGGAAAACATCTCAGTGAAGTTTGTATGAGACTCATGATTCCAAAAATATACCATGGAGGTATAGATCGTGAAATTTTTTCACTCCAGATAATGACATGGACAGGGAATGTGTTAACTACTAATCACAATTATTACACAAAATCTTCTTTTGTATTAACTAAGAGTATAACATTTGCAATAGGCATAGCATTAGAATGCTACCAGTGCAACTCATCGTCTACAATGGAATGTGGTGACGAGCTTATGAAACTTGATGGTGGTGTCTTGAAGCCAACTCCATGTGATCATGTGTTTAATGCCCAATACTGCATAAAACTAACAGGTCTTACACTACTTTAATAATTTATGGGTGTATTGAAGGCTAAAAATAAATATGTAAAGAAATGTAAGTCAAGCTCAAAAATAGCAGAACGGAAATGGCAGGCGTAGTTTAAAAAGTGTACCGTGCGGTGCAATAACATTACCTTGATGCCACCAATGCGATAAATTCTCAGTGCCAAATGAATTAACCAATCCAATTGAATTTGGAATATTGTGTGTTTTTTGTTATTTGTGAAATTGATGATTCCAAAATCAAAGTGGTAACTGTATGAAAGTTACACTTCTTTACAAATTTATTTGTAGATTGAAGTTTATTAAGCTTCACTAACACACACTTGCTTTACCTTTTGCATTGATGGATTGATGACCACCATTTTTAGTTAACACATGATTCCCGCACTGGGTTCATATTTTATTTAATTCATTCAAATATATCCTAGCTTATAGTGCTTGGAGTTAGAGAACTGCGAGAAAGAATTCTAGTGTGATGTATGTATTCTAACAGTCTCTCTTTTGCTATGCCAGTATTCGTATACAACTTGATTGTGTTGTATACATACATAATGTTCCATCTTAAAGAATCACCTTTAGTGTTTAGTTTAGAGGATTTTTGGTCAATTATAAAGTTTATAATGATCTAACACCTTTTGCAAGTTTAAATCAGTTAATAAAAATAATAACGTGAAGAAAATTGCGAGATTTGTGATTGAGATCTTGTCTTAATATAACTTGCTGTTCTTGCTGTGTTAATTAATGGGTAGACTTAATCTTTAGGATATTTTATTGTTTGGGTTTAGTATATTCCTGCGATATTTCAGATCTTACAAAACTGATGGTAATAAAAAATAGCTAAGTGTTACTTCAAGAAGGTGTATACCATGTATCTCAATCCTTATATGAAGTTAATGCACTTTCGACCAGACAAGACTGTGGTAAAATGCTTTGCTGACTGCTACAATAAAAAAATCACATATTTACATGGTAGTTAATATTTGATAGAATAAAAAGTAGCTATAAATGTATTCACCTCTGTTTATAATGCACTGGTTTTCTGAGTTTCACAGCACAAAACACCTGGTGGCTTAACTAACAATATGGTGACTGGTAACAAAAGGTTAGTATTTTCTTAAGTATAATCTCAGCCTAGTCTGTTAATGCAAGTATAACACAAGACAAAGCAATGTGTCAAATTGCCCATGTCAAGTTGCCAAAGAGAGGCAACATTATTCCCTAAATCATTAACAAAATAAATAAAAACACTGGCTATACTTATCAACAAACACATTATTCAGTTGTTATAAATTGTTTACGTTTTCCTTCTTTTGTACCTTGTATCTAATGTATGAGAAAATTTAATCAATTGTTTTTATTGACAATTGAGATATGCAGATTGGTGTCATATACGAGAAAATAAACATTTCTACGATAATGGAAAGTATTTTAAATAATTTTATAAAATCTGAAACCAGCTCAAATTAATTTTGTCGCCTAAATTTTACGTCATTTAATAATAATCTCGTAACTACTACAGTAACCAACCTAGAAAGCTGTTATTTTGCATATGTATAGGAAACAAATCAATAACGGTGTTAACAGAAATTTAAAGGATAAGGATTAGAAAGTTTTATTTTTAGTTTTGTCCTCCTTATGTTATCTGTACTGAACCCACCGGGATGCCGGTCGTCTGAAAAAAAGTATTGTGTGAAGCTTGTACTCGTATATATCCGACCGTTATAATTCAAACGTTAGTAAGCTATTATCCTTGGCTATACGATAAAAATACCGTTTTACTCTACGATAACGGGAAGTTATTCAAATCGTAAAATGAAAATAAAGAACTTGCTAGATACATTTTGCCCTGCAAACACTCACTGATGGAAGCTTGCGTAAATTATAACTTAATCAGTGATAAAATTTCTACTGTATCCTAATAATTTTTTGAATCACTAATTAAACCTTAGAAGCGCTAGACAGTATAGTTTTCTTGAACAGTGGAATTTTTAGTTACATACCTAAGGATGCTATCGGAAGAGCCATCCTCATAAGGGGTGTTCTTTTCTTCTGCCTCGTATAGGCACAAAACACTGATCTTCTGCCTAGCATATCGCTTACACTAGCTTTATTTCAGATTTTTAGGTTTAGTAGTTTAAAAGTAGTTACGAGATTAACTTTTACTAAAAAATAATCTCTTTCAGGTTAAATTCAGGTGTATAGATTACATTATATCAAAAGAAGACCCAGAGGCGTAGGTGGTATAAAGTTTTGTAAAATAAGTAGAACCAAAGTTGGTGGTGAAATAGTTTAGCGTAAAAAAGCAATTAAATTCTATTTCCGGCCATTTTCGTCGTCAAAACCCTTTTTACCAGCAAAATTTTCCGTGAAAAGGTCTATTATTTGGAGAGCTCGTAGCCGTTACACGTGGCACGTTAAGCCGTCGGTCCCGGTTGTAGTCTTAGTCGTTATAGCATGGTGGTAGGGCATTTTGCGAATGCCCGCCTGGCTAGCTATCACCCTCAAGTAGAAAATCTGTCGCCAAGCACCTAACGGTGTGTTCCAGCAGCTGTCCTTGAGAGCCAGTAATTCTAGGTTAGCCTGAACAACATCTTCGACCACATCACCACTTACCATCAGGAGATACAGTGGTCAAAGGATAACCTATCAGGCATTTTTACTTCTACAAAAGTCTATGTCATGAGGTTTGCATTGGTACCAAGAATTATATTTGTTGATTGGAGATTGCATCAAATAAACTCTACTTAAAAACAAAAAACCTGGAAACAGCACAATATTGTGATAATAGGTACTTTTGAACCATCATGGTACCAACTTCAGTAAGTTATTTCACACATTTGATTGTTGAAGTTGGTTCCATTTATTAGCATTTTTTTTATACCTTAGATCTTGTGATTATTTTAAGGGAGATATTATTGATTTATGATCTCCAAGGAATATCATTTGTACTTTATGAGGGTTATTTTTTTCACACTTTATAGTAGGAAACATATATTCAGTTTTTGAATCAGTATTTTTTTAATATCTGTCATAAATTGGTTAAAATTAACATTTTATATGTATGGTATTTCAGGTGGTATCAGTACAAAAAGGTATTGCTCATCCCTGGATATTGGTAACTATTGCAACTATGTGCAACAGCCTGGAGACAAACTAGAATACAGGACATGTATCTACACCTGCAGTAGTGATGGATGCAATTCTTCTTCATCCTTGAAGATATCAAGTGTTACTTTATTCTTTGGGGTAGTAATAAAACTTCTTGCATTTTAAATTAATATGATTGTGATATAATGTGTACACATCACAGGTTATTGATACTTTGGGATAGAAAGATTGTGAATGTCATGCTGTAAATTACTTATTGATGCAGTTCTGTTCAGAATGTATATTATGTTGCCTATTCCATGGTTAGGTAATTATTTCTAAATTCTGAGTAGCGTTCAGGGTAAACATTAGCAACATTCAACTAGACAAGCGTAATTTGCCTGCTATAACAAATAAAAGTGAATTTAAATAGTTGGCAATAGTTATTATTGTCATTACGCCATCTAACACTCTTATTCAAATTAAGTGTTTTAAAAGTTGTAATCCGCCTTCAGTTCTTATGAAAATTATATATCATATTTTTTCTCTATTGTGAGGTAATAAATATCTACCAAACTAGGTGTGAAAGTAATGTTCATCATACATTTTGAATGCTTGTCCCGTAAAGTTACTTATATGGCTTTAACGCTCTTTCTACCCGAAGGCATTGATATCCGTCTTTAAATCTTTACATTCCAAACAATGTATCTTTGCTTTAAGAATCTTGTTTAAATATTGAAGCGTATTAGGTCTAGTTTATTGCATTAGCGTTTGCTAAGGTGTCTTAATCACATTGAAAGGAAAAACACGCATTTATTTTTTACCCCTTTGAATACAGGATAATACATGTATATTGATGGTTGGGGGTCCGATTCCCACCGTGACTTAATTTTTTCGTTTCTGTGCTTTTGAAATTACTTGAATGATTATTTTATTGTAAATGGGAATGTTAGGACGAATTTCTTTTCAGATCTGAAATCGCATACTTATTAGCGAAATAAAATAAGTGGTATAAATATATTTAAGAATCTCAATATTAACTTTTGCCACATATTTTGTTATATTTACATTTTTTTATATCTCAGGCACATTTTTGCGACTGACTAGTTTACACTAGAGTAAGTTTACACGAATTTTATATGCAATAGAATTTAAATAAGATGTATTTTTTTTATTCATGTATCCCTTAAATCCTTTCAACATTTCCTAAGTTAGAAAATAAATAAAAATATATTTTGAATTATGATCAAACATTTATTCAGAATTTGTGCTACACAAGCTTGATATAAAAATACAATAATAAATATTAACACTGACTTAGCCAAGTAACTAAATACACCAGCTACACCACAATAATACTTTCATTTCACTTACACTACATTATGCTTTCCACATGTAAAATGGAATGTAAACTCGATGTTCTCTGAAAAAACTTCAAAATACTCTCATACCAAATATTTTAAAAGATGTATCAAGCTATCTTATTGCGAATACTACATTACTGAATCACAAAGATAATGTTTTCAAAAAATAACTAGCAGCGGCATTCCCACAACATCTAGCACCTACATCTATGATGCTAGCTTCCAAATCTTAGAATCTAAAATTGTAGTTATGTACAGAAAAGTTCAGGTAACTTTTATGTACAATTTTATGTCATGTTTGAAATATTTGATTAAAACTTTCGTAAGTAGTACACATATTTAAACAATTATGAAACCGATTTCACTTACGTTAGAACAGCCGAGTAGTTCGATCTCGACCGGTTTCGCGACCTTCAGAGTCGCTTCATCATGGAGTACGTACGCTCCCGACCGCGTCCGCGCAAGCACTGTTGTTTGGTTGCGCGGCGGCGGCGGCGGTGGCGGCGGAGCGGGCCGCGCGCGCTGCCGCTCGCCTCGCACGCTCCGTCGGCACCGTCGGCGGCGCCGGCACAGGTGCACTATCTTCATCGTCGTCACTGCTGTCACTTATAATCAAACTTCCCGTACACGCCGTACTAATTGTGTCTTGCGACAAGGTGTTTAATTGACTATACTGTGCGGTACTGTTCAGAACTGGTTTCCATGCTGGTGCCAACATCCATCCACGGTCGCGGTTGAAATTGGGATGACGGCCAATTTCTATAGCTTCCCGTACTTTCCGGGGTATGAGGAACTTCTCCCTTGCTAAGACGGTAGCCTTGTCAAACCTTAAAAAATGGCTCGCCTCTTGAGCGTGTTCTGCAACCGCGGATCTACTGATGTCCAAGTTCTTAACACTTTTTATGTGCTCAGTTAGTCTTGTTGCAATGTTACGTCGAGTTTCACCTATGTAACTTTTGCCGCAATCACAGGGGATCCTGTACACTCCTGGCACGTTTAATGGCTCCTTGTCCTTTGGCGTTCGCAACAACTGCCGTAATTGACCGGGTGGGCGATAAAATGTCCGTATGTTATACTTCCGCTGTAAAAGGGCCCCAATCTTATCGGTCACTCCACAAACGGCAAGTAAATCGGAACACGGTCAACTTTACTGGCTTTTTTGCGCTCTGTGCCATACGCCCAACGCGTACTACTCGGCTGTTCTAACGTAAGTGAAATCGGTTTCATAATTGTTTAAATATGTTTGAAATATACAAAAAAAAACAAAAAGCGGCACTTGAGGCATTGCTAACATTAGAGAAAGAAAGATACCTCACTTTTTCTTAGCTTTGTATTACTATATTTAGTGGTTTTTGCTTTTCGTTTGCGCCCCAAAATGCATATCATAAGTGTAGATACATACATGTAAATACATTCATAAAAAAAAAAAAACAATTATACAAGACTGCTCAAATCAAATTCCGTCATGATTATAAAAGACAAACACAAATAAAATAACAGGTAACGCTTAATTATATCAGACTTAAAACAATCACTAACAAGAAGACAAGTATAAAATAAGGCATAAAAACTCATTTTGTATTGGGTGCTTGAATAAAAAGTGCTTAATATTTTACACCAAAATCGCAATAAACAATATAAAAAGTAAAATAATTCAGTAAAACCCTGATGTAAATTGCACTGTATAAATTAAAAACTATTTGTGACAGGAATGCGCGAATGTAATGAACTTATCACAAATTTATCATCTGGAATGAAATAAATGCGGTATTATTCCACTTTTAAATTACTTTACATAAATCTTTTAGAAAGGAGCCTGGCTTATCATTTTAAATCATCACAGTTCCCAACTGTTAGAGAGGCGGTTTGTATTCAGGTTATTAGGCCTACAGAACATCTCAAATATTATAATAAAGCTTGGTATATTTTGTGCACAAACACCTCTCACGTATATATAGGCCTAAGCATTCATATTATGATATATAGATATTAATAACATACCATACAATTTCACTTTGAAAACTATCGCGAGTTTTATCCATATTAACTTATTAGGAACCGTCTAGGACCTTTATATTTACCGGACTGTTTAGAAATCCTTCGTCTATGATTGCGCGAAGCGATGAGCACGGGCTTCAGCGCACAACTCTACTTCAAACAGTCCGATACTGGTCGGAATCTTTCCTGTAAATATAACGCGGGTCCTAGCCGGTTCCTAATAAGTTAATACATATAATAACTATATAATGATATAAAAGTGTATAATGGCTATCAATATTGTTTACCAAATCTCATAAAACAATTAAATCTGTGGCAAAATTATGTCAAGTTTGAGCACGATCAAAAATACTTATTCTTGCAATAATTTGCTTAATTTTATTTTAATTTGAATGTATTATGCCATGACTCTTGCTTCTATGAAGCTATACGTTATTTTTGTTTTAAAATTGCGTCATTCTTGGTTCGGAAAGTGTTGGCTCACAAGCAACTACATTATAATATACTCCATACAATATCATAATTCTGACTACACAATTTTCACTGTATAATTTTAAAATGTCATATTTGTTATCACGTCATAATTTTTTTTTACTTCAATAGGCGCCCTTGTATGTAGTTAAAGCAATTTTAACAAGCAAATTTTTCATTTTACACATACATATCATAACATTGATTAGAAAGCTTTGTATATTGAGCCGATAAATCTTATACTTTGGTCCTTACACTAACTATATAATTAGCAAAAAACTATCTTTTGATTTTAAAATCCATAGTCTATACCAAAGGGTAATCACACCTATATCTTGAAATTAAGATGGCCAAAGAACGAAAAGCATGCTAAGCAAGCAGTACACTAAATATTCTTGATATCTGTACGTCTTGCTTTTTTGCTTTCCACTAGCGGTAGTACGCAATGAGCCTCCTAAGCGTTTTTAAAACTAGTCTATCGAAAGTATCGACCATACCATAGGCAGTGAAATTCTGTCCACACATATGTATGGAATGTAGTGGACCACAAGCTTCAAGATTGAAGCACTTCAAAGACACAATGGCGTTATTAGACATTGCACAATGCCATTCTCGAGCAAGCAACAAATAAAACTTCTCAAGAAATTAGTTTAGGAGCCATCGCGCTGCAAGCGCGCCTGTAAAGCTGCCACATTCTGTTCCAGCTCTCGAACTCGCTGCTGACTATTTTGTAGCTGCCGTTTGCAGATTCTTAGCTCCTCGCCTTGGCGGTTAAAAGCAAGGCGCAACTAGAAAAGAAAAAAATTAAAGTTACTTAACTGGCTGGATAACCTAAATGCCTACATTATACAGGCCTAAGATCAACAAATTAATTTTATTTTGGGTCCGCAACGCGCATTTTGAATCTCCTGCTGTAGGCCGTAATTATAAAAGCTACATCACAAATACGAATTTTTACTACCTTTTTCATGAAAAAACAATTTCGGCATAAATGCATATAAGTATTTTTTAGAGATAATGAATAGATTCAGGCGTTACTTTGCGGAAATCCATATTTAATAACAACAAATATTTTTAGAATATTTTAACAAAACATTAAATTAATATAAAACACTTAAAAAATAAATAAATATATCTAGTGACAATTTCGCCTAATTTACCTGTTAAGCTGACGCAACGTCACAAACGCCACGCAGCCAAACCGGAATAGTTTTCGACGCGTTACGGTTCTACACGAAGCATCCTCAGGAGGTCTTGACTCTACGAGCGTATATCATTCTCGATCGTGCGTCGAAAACTCTTCCGGTTTGACTGCATGGCGTTTGTGATGTCACGTCGGCTTTACAGGTAAATTAGGCGGAATTGGCACTAGACATATTGTTATATATTTTTAAGTGTTTTATTAAAATATTTTAAAAATATATGTTATTAGTATATATTTTTTATAGCTTAGGTTAACCTCGATCACTATATCACCTTTAGGGAAGTAATGATGTGGTTGGAAATGTTGAATAGGCAAGCTTTAGAATGAGATCGGGCTGTCTAGGACAGCTGCTATAACACTTCATTAGATGCTAGTCAGTAAATTAATAGTTGCAAGTTTAGTTTAGTTTAGCACCCGAAATGCCTTACCAACACACGGAGAAGTTCAAGCCCACGAAAGGATTCGAACCTTAGATCCCTGTGCGGTAGTCCATATTGCCACTGGGGCAACATCGCTAGGAAAGCTTACAAACAAGCTACTTTCATACCGGTTCAACACGCGAGTTCTCGACTCATATGCAGACAAATTCTCAGCTAGGTTAGCTTATACTTTTTGTATTAGTTTTTCAATGGTTTACACACTCACGAAGGCGCTCCGCTCCACAGTAATTTGCGCGTTATTGATGCGCATTTGCGCGTGTAGGCCTCGTTTGTATACTAAGTCTTGTGTGGGTTAATGCTTATGTACATACAGAAAAACAATAAAATGTAAAATAGGATCGCTTGGTTAGGCAGTACTGTACTGCATCAGTCGGATAGTTCACAGCCGGGGGTATGCCATAATCCCCACGCTTAGCAGGCGTCTTGGGGATCGCAGTGTGAGATATCAGTACACACCTGGTGTGTTACCCTTAGTCGCATCTTAAGACACCCATGGTTAGAGATGGGGGGTGACGGTGGTGACATTCTAGCCCGGCACCAGACGGGGCTACCACTGACTAACCAGTAGGTTAGGCAGTACTATTTGCAAATATACCGAAAAGAAGGCGCCTTCGTGAGTGAAAATGTTTGGACCAGTAAGTTACCTCATGTTCAGTGCTAAACACGTCTCCCTGGTTGATCTGCTTGTAAAGCGGCACACTGTTATTAGGCTCGTTCTCATCAGTCTGCTTGCCAAACATCTTCTGCAGCGCATGGAACTTTGTGTTTTGATTCGCGTTCGTTTTCTGTGATTTCTCTGACGTGATCTGAAATAACAAAAGTAGGTACGTTAGTTTTACCACGAAAATTTTGCTGTTTATTAGATATAATAATTTGTTTACAACCTATAAAAACTAAGCAATAGAAATTAATATATTTTGTGTAGAATGTTGACCGAACAGGACACATGATAAGTTAAATAAAGTAGGTTCAATATTTTTCAGTAGTGTCAAATACATAAGGTAGCCGAACAAAACCTTTCTCGCATCCTAGAATGTAGAGATCCATCATCTAGAGTGCATTTAATAGTGAACACATCTATATTTTAAATTAAAATTCGAGTCTGTCTAAGTTGTAAATTGGCATTGGCCTGTCAAGAACAACCGTAACTTCCATCCTAGAACGTGTATCCAAGGCAACATTAGTACGATCTTACCAAATTTGGTTGGGCAGGGGAGGAGGCTCGAGTGGTGAATGGGAGCATTGATGAATCATAAAGGGAGGGCCCCTAATCTTACTCACTGGTTAGCAAGTCCCAGGCACCTTGACCTGGGCCTCTTCTGCAACGCTATGGACCCGGCACCCGCACGGTGAATTCATGGAATGCTAAGTAAATTCATCTCTTGATTCTTTTTGTTAAGGGCCAATTTCAAAAACATGTTAGGAATTTGAAATTGCGGTATATTATGTATCATAAATCCTCTATTCAACCAACGAGTAATAACAACACTGCTTTATAACATAGGTGTTTTGAAGCTGAGATCAAAATCAACAATATTTTTTTCCATACTGCCTGTTGCGGTGCAGATCCTTTATAGACCGAGGCCCGCTTCGCACTTATCCTTATTTTTATGCAGGTCTTACCTGTGCATCGATATCATTATGATGGTTGTTTTCTAGAGGCTGCCATGTGTTGAGAGGGCGGTAATCAGGCGTGGTCTCACGCGAGAGGAATGCGAATTTCTTCCGATTGTTCGCGTCCTGCGGTTGAAGCGCGGGCGCATCCTTGCTGCTCGTACGCGGCTTGTGCGTCGTTATTGTCACACCTGTTTAGGTTACCAATTAAATTTTTAATAATAATATGTTATATGGTATCTTATTCATAAACTTATATTATATCATACAGGGCGTCCAACGGCGATGCCACATGGAGGGAAAGTACCTTGAAAATTGTAGATGGAACATTTTACCGAAAGAAGACATTATTTAAATTTTATAAGCAATTTAAACTGCATTCATAGATATTTAAATAATTACATGGTTGAACCGGGAATCGAACCCGTTACACGAGAAAAACATCACTATGTTATTTGTTAAAACTACAGGGATTTATCATACCGATCGAAAGATTTCATCATGAGGATTATTTTTTGCTAAATGACATAGTGTCAGAAATAAAAGGTGACCGTGAATTTAAAGATTTGATGTGAAATTTTGAATTACTTCTTTATAATCAGCCAGCCGCATTCCGATGGACAAAATAATTTACGCATCTTTCGGCTCAGGATACGCCTCGATTTGTTGCATACAACCAGGTACCTATTAATTACGTATCTCTTTATCATGCACTAAAATTATAATAGGGAAATGATTTTAAAGTGGTTTCATTTATTAGTAATAGGCACTTATAATAATGTCAGTTGTATGTCCTTACGGCAATGTCAGCTTTTCATTTTTCTGAACAAAATTTCACATCAAATGTTAATTAATGGTCTCCCTTTTATGTCTGACACTATGTTATTTAGCAAAAAATAATCCTTATTGATGATATAATCATCCTGTAGTTTTATCACTTACGTGCGAGTTTTTGATGTGACGATCTGTCACCAACAAATTTAAACAAATGGCCTTCCTTAGGCAACAAGAGGGGGTGGCGAGCCCCGTATGGGAGGTTGGCGTTGCGAAGACGCCCTCCAACACGCAAAAGGCCCGAACTGTCCAAAAAGGGGCTCAGTTTGCTTATAGCTCCCGTCAATTTAGATTTCGCTAACTTACTTATTAATTTATATCAATTATGTACACCCCTGAATAAGTTCCTGTATATCCTCTCCATACAAAGGTTGCCTAAAAGAGATCGCTATTAGTGATAAGGCCGACCATTGTGACACTTTAGTCAAAGTTTTTTGTAAGAATTAAATTGGTATTTTATTGGTGGTACAATAAATAATTATCTATCTATCTTAATTTTAACCAATAAATTAGTCATCCCGTGAATGTTTTCACCTCACATGTTCGGAGAGGTATTATAATTGAAAATCTGCAAAGGAAAGTTATTTTTATATATGTTATCCTGAAAAACGTTTTTCAATTTCAAACCTCTATAAAAGTTCAAGAAAAATTAATTACTTTATATATAACCAATCTTAGGATTTTTACTTGTAACTTTTACTAAAAAATAAAGCAATTATACTACCATATTTAAGGTGTTTTTATTGCACTCAGCGTTTTCTAGCTGGAGTGAGGTGAGAAATTGTGTTGAACTCGACAGTAAAGTTATTTTGCGTCTCATATCATACATGTGTTACACAACGGAAACAAATGATTAAACAATTGTATTTTAATGAACGTACCAGTTTTCATGCTAATCAGTAATGGTGGCGCGTTCATACCGCTCAGCCAATCTTTGGCTGTTAGTGCGGGCAGCTGGGCAGCCGTATCCGGGTATAGGTCCTCCTGAAAGTATGTAATACTTATTTTAGTTAACAGTGTTTCAGTAAGAATTAAAAAATATTTACTTTTCTTTCAATAATTATCCTTAAGCACGTATTTAAGGTATTTTCCCTTTGGCATTTATCTCAAAGGGAAAATACCAAAATATGAGTTGCCTTTTGAGAAACTACAAATAGGCTAGCTCAATACACGGACCTCGAAGCAATTATGACACTACTTTTGCACCTATAAAACCAAAGTATTAAACGTAGGTCGCAATAGTCCCTAAGGATCGACTGAAAATTCTAAGACTAATTTACTTAGTATGCATTCACCGTGCGGGAGCCGGGTTCAAAGCGTTGCAGAGGAAGAGGCCCAAGTTAAGATGCCTGGGACTTGCAACCCTGTGAGTAACGTTGAGGGGCCCCTTAATGATGTCATCAATGCTCGCATTCACCGCTCGAGCCTCCTCCCCTGCCCAACCAAATTTGGTAAGATCCTACTAATTCCGCCTTGGATACGCATTCTAGGATGGAAGTTACGGTTGTTCTTGACAGGTCAAGGTCTATTAGTAGCTTGTATAGGGATTTCGCTGGTATACCCCTTGCTCCGACTTCTACATATATGTAGGACTAGCTTTCCGCCCGCGGGTATATCGGTTATCGCGAAAAACCATTAATCTCTTTTTGCGCAGTTGGATAAAAACTATCCTATGTCCTTCCCCGGGTCTCAAACTATTTCCATACCAAAGTTCATCCAAATCAATGAGGTTTCTGAGCCTAATCAATGCAAACAAACAATCAAATCTTTCCTCTTTATTATATTACTAATTAAGTGGGACGCCTGCGAGAGTCAGGAAGAAACTTCACTGAATCGACGTTTCGCGTTCCCCTTTTTCCTCTCCAAAACTGAATCAATTCAATATATTGTTTTTGTATTCTTATTTTTAGAAAGAATTTATTTAAGCTCTAATAATTTTCTTTAATGTAAAAAAAAGTGGGGTCCGGTATTATCCTCTTAATCACGGCGGTAAAGCGGAGCATCTTAGTGATTTTCATGGTCGTGTTTTCTTTAGTAATAATTAGTTGCTGACAAAAAAACTTTCTTAACAGGGGCATGTCTATTGCAAACTTAGATTTTATGCAAAAACAAAGATTGTTCTCGAAGAAATATCCAGATAGAAAATATGGGAATACATTTGTTTTTATAAAGAATAGCACGCCGCCTTATATGGGGTAGAGAGACAGTTTCAAAAAGTCCCATTTATTGGAAATCTCATCTCTTGCTATTAAATTAACATATAAGGAGATCATTGATAGGTAGTCAGTATATTTACCTGAAAACAATCAGATTTGCGCGGCACAATCATGGAAATAGGCTCGCAAAGTCCGCGCGATGTATGCAGCTTGTAGAAACGGAACACCTCGCAGCCGGCCGTGTTTACTCCTCGTTTTGGCATGAAGCCTAGCCCTCGCTGTTTCACATACAAAATTTTAATGTACAAAATTCACTACTATCTGCTTTTTTAATTCAAAACAAAAATGCATAAGACGCAAGAAGAGAGAGTAGTAAAGTCACTAGCGGTCACCCATCCAACTCATGACCGCGGCGGACGTTGCTTAACTTTGCTGATCGGTTAACAATGGCTAATCAAACTTCGCTACAAGCGCTTCAAAAAGACTTCCCCTACGGGAGTCGGAAGAGGCGACAGAGGGTAAATAATAGAAGGTGGGCAGCAGCCCTTTTGGCAGCGAATTCTGAAGAACTACGAGTTGGGGATCGTAGTCGCTTGCCAAGCTTGGAGATTATGGCAAACCTGTGGAATGATTTCCATCTAGCGTTTTTCCGCAGGGCTACAGTATGGATTTCTTCAAAAAAAGGTGTTAAAAGAGTCTTACAGGGTCGGCAACGCATTGGTAACGCCCCTGGTGTTGGAAATGTCCATAGGCGACGGTAACCGCTTACCACCAGGTGGGTCGTCTGCTTATTTGCAAACCCGTTACATAAAAAAAAACAGTGGACGAACCGGCTGAGACTCTCCTTAATTTGAGGTCCTTGGTTCTATCTCCTAATTGAAGAAATACTGAATTTTTCTGAAAAAAATTTCTGTCTGTATTTTCCTCATGTCACATGGCATGGCACCATAAGTTATCTAACGAAATGTGGGCGTTGCCACTTCTGTCTATATGTTTAGGGATCTATAGACGTCATTATAGGTCAAGTGTTATTTTAAATAGCTCTCGTGCTAAATACAACATACACCCACTTTATTGCTCCTTTATTTGATTTTTCTGTGCAGTATCTTAATTTGTTGTATAATTATTAAAGGACTTTACATAAGTAATTATTAAATTATAAATTGAACTTACTTGCGGATTCCCGGAGATGAATTGATTGAGGAAATGCACGTACGGCGCGTCATCGACTACTTCGTAGTATCGGATGTTCCCGTCTCCCTTGCCAGCAAGGTATACCTGAAAAATATAACTTACATATAAAATCATTTCAAAATATTTCTTAGGACTAGCAGTAGTCAACCCTAACAGGTTGTTAGCATTTTACCAATAACCCTGTATAATAGATTTGCCTGTTGTTATCAATCGGCATTTTTCTATGGGAATTCGGGACGCCAGGTAGAGTCTCGCTTTGTAGGTACTTGAATTTTTCAAAGTAATTATTTATTATGAGAGTGCCTCTATCTTATTGGTAGTTGGGAAAAATAATTATCAAAAACTACAGTAACTGTTAACTTAAGAACTGACTGGTTCTATACCTCTGTGATCATCATGCTTCATCGTTTTGGACCGTAAGCGAGGCTTAAGGTTGAACTGGCTGTACAGTTCTCCATACAAACGCCGTTGGGTGATCACTCCCTATTTTGAGATTTCGACTGTCCCTACGTAGACTATCGAAACTCAAAAAAGGTTCTTTTTATTACCGTCGCAACTTGTTTCTATCACGTTATATTACAATGTAGATAAAATTTATTTCAAATATTATTAATATATTCAGTTTTAGCAAGTCAAAATTGGCGATATTTAGTTTCGATAGTATACGTAGGGACAGTCGATTTAAGGTATAGAATTAAGCTTAATATCGATTAATCTCGTCATTATCTAGGTTTGAATCGTAAAGAAAATTAAAAAAAAAAATTGTAAGTTATGAGCCTATATATAAAGTTTTCAAACTTTATATGAAAATGTTTCGAGGATCATAACTCTAAACTTAATTATTTTTAAAAATTTCGTTTCGATACAAACCTAGATAATGACGAGTTCAATCGATATCATGCTTTGTTTTGGACCTAAATCCTCAAATAAGGGAGTGATCACCCTACGACGTTTGTATGGAAAACTGACCGGCCAGTTAACCCTTAATTAGTAGAGCTTTTGATAAGACAGGTATTTTATTGTTTTTATACGTGGCCTTGAGTCCAATCGCAAGTCATATCTAAGATTGAGAAATGCTTGTTTTCGAATTTTTTCTTTTCTGCGCTCTAGCTAGCGATTCCTGGCTTCTCATATGATAAGAATCGTTTTTATTAGAGACGTCGGATTCGCCTTAAAGTTTATAAAATTTGATACTTTAAACTTGGACAAAATCCTCTAGGAGGATAAGACGTCATCAATTATGAAGCAATGATGGCCGAGCGGTAATAGCTATGGACTGCCGTGCCGTAGGTACATGGTTCGATCCCCACCACCGGCTTCAGCTACACCACATGGTGGAAGGGCATTTTGCGTATGTTCGCCTGGCTAGCTACCACCCTCAAGTAGAAAATCTGTCGCCTAGCACCTAACGGTGTGTTCCGGCAGCAGTCCTTGAGAGCCAGAAAAATTACAGGCACATGAGACTTAACAGCTGTATATCTTAGTGTGACAGGCGCAGTGCAATTCGTCACGCGACGAAATGCATCTGTTATAGGCAGAGGTTAATCCGCTTAATGATGGTCGAATGTTCGATGGGACAAGTGCTTGTTCCGTCACAATAACATAAAAAAAAATATTGTTTTTTTACATTGTGCATTTTGTTCGAGGCCCAATCCTTTTTGCGCTCTAGCTACCGACAGATTCCTTGCTTCACATAAGATGAGCGGCATTTCTATTAAAATATTTGTAATAAACTCAGACAATATTCTCCAGGAGTTAGGATAAAACTTACCATATTAGTATCATAGTCGTAATATGGGAACACGACACCGGAGGAACTGTCGATGGTCTCACAGACCAACGGTTTGGACAAATCGTGTTGGTCCCAAACGGCATATTGGCGATCGCTATACCGAGAGAAGCCGGTGGTCAACACTCGTCCCTGACTGCCGAGGAACGTGCATTTCGATGCTTTCGTGCCTAGGTGGCAATGACCCTCCTGTAATGGATATTAGAAAACGCTTCAGAAAATAAAATAATGCACATTAAATAATTAATTGGATTAATCCACGATTACTTTACATTAAATATTTCGAAATCTTCGAAAAAGTACTAGGACTAAAATTATATACATGATAAAAACAACAGTACAGAATACAGTTAATAACATTCAGTTAAAGAATAACGCTGCCAACTTTTAGTGGGCTGGAGCATTTGGACTGCCTGTAGGCCCGCAATGATTTTTAGGTTGCCTAAATGCTTTTATTGTAGTAGCTAATAATGTATTAATAAAATATTAAGAAAGGCATACCGCCGGTAAAATAACGTATCTAGCATAATACACTATAGTTTTGAATGAGAACATAATATCTCAATGATATTAAATGTCAACGAATACGAGTAGCTGATACTTGACAAAGTTAACTGTCAACTAATTATTATTTAAAGTGTATTACGGCGCGCGGCGGCTGTCCTTCATAAACAGATAATTTCGGTGGACTTCTGAAACCTTCGGCCGTATCGCTTGCCAAGAAGTGAGAAGACAGTACATAAAATGTAGACAAAATCTAATACTCACAGACAACACGATCCCCCGTCTAGGCTCGATGACTCGCAGCTTCTTGTCCTTACAGGTGGTCGCCAACAGAGATCCGTCACGGTTGAAAGACATGCAGTAGATCACGTCACTATGGCAATCTATCACTTTCACTGCCTCGCCTTTACCCACATCCCATACGAAGATCTGAAACATATCAGTTTTTTTTTAATTTTAAGTGGCTATACGGTGAATTGTTAACCTAAATGTAAGCGACACGCAAGCTCATAGTAGTTGAAAAGTCACCGAGATTGAAATGAAAACCGTTCCGCGCTCATCACCCAGATACATTCGTTCTTATGGCTCTTCCAGATTAACATCGTGCAGGTATGGCAAGGATTCACACTGTGGACTTTCATGAACTATCGACAGCAATCTTAGTTCTCAATATGATATTGTAACTGCATATTAGATATACAAAACAAGTGGCACGCCTCATTTTACTAGCAAAATCCTAAATTAGTTCAGAACGCGCAAAACTTTTGCACTGCATTGCAGTTTTCACCAAAATAATCAACGATATTTAATTGATAAAAAAGTCAATGCAGTTATTCCAATTAGTTATTCTTAAATCGCATGTGCTTAATATAATTATGGTGCGCTAACCGACAAATTGCTTTTTCGGATTCAAAGCTGTTGGTATTGCTCAGCGGCGTTTTGACCACTGCTGCTCGGCAGGTGGAAAACGTGGGTTACGTTCAAATACATCCAGTAACAATTTCCTCATCAAAATGTAATTAATTTTGCTGCCAGTACACAACACAAACTCCGTTTTACCTTCTAACACCCATAAACATTTTATATCTCGTCTCGCCAAATGAAAAGTGAAAGATCATAACAATCATCAGTAACCCATAACCGACTTCTACTCTAATGAAAGTATTAAAAACGATACTTCCCGATATACTCGTAAATAACGGTATACAACCAACGGTTCAGTAAAATCGATTTGAAATCACGCGATCTTTGGTACAGTCGATACAGTTTGGCGATTAGTTTGCATGTTTCGCGTGCACAGAGGCAATGCTAATAATCATTTTGCTAATTCGATTTTAAATATTACTTGTAAATGAGCTACGTCATCACTTCTGATAAAATTGATTAGGTATCTAGATAATGTTGTTGGATAAATCTTAAGTTTCATTAAGTGCTTGTTTATTTATAAGTACTTTGAAGAAAAAGTTTTTTATGAATATTTGTTAAACATTTCGATTATTATTTGAGCCTATTTATTGTATAAGGCGGATTGTCCACTGTTGAACACATGGTGGGGGAACAAGGGAGGGGGAGCCCTTAATTGGGATTAAGGGAGGGGGAGATTCCATACGATCACGCTTAGCAGGTGTCTTGGGGATAGCAGTGAATTCCAGTATTTTACCCATGTCGCCTTTTTTGGCCTGGGCCCCTTAATCTCCCTTACCCTTACTCACTGGGTAGTAAGTCCCAGGCACCTTGACCTGGGCCTCTTCCTCTGCAACGCTATTCATTGGGCAACCGCACGTTGAATCCATGGAATGCTAGGCAAATTCGTCTCGTGATTGATTTAGGGGTAACATTTGGAACCACATAACCATGCGCAATAACTTTTCAATATCATATAAGCAATATTAATATAAGCAGCTCGCAAGCACCATGACTATGGTTACCAAACCTAGCTGCAGCGCGATAAAATTGTATGAATTGAATTCCCGTCACATATGTGAGTTTCCAAATTAAAATAATGATTCTGATGTTATATAACAAAAATATTCTATAAGTGACGATCACTGATCATGACCCTACGACCTTTAAATGACAGACATTTATTCATCGTCTATTCGTTGGTTCAGAATTCATCTATTTTTATTACGTTTCACAACACTCAATAAAGAGTTGCGTAAGACACCAGTTCCGTTTCCAAGCAATTTGGTAATTGATCTGTTTGAATGAATTTGCTAGTCATTGAGTCAATATATATACAATAGTTTAAAGTATACTCAGTTTTGTTTTGCCGTGATGAAGTTCCAGCATACTCATGGAACATATTTGCGTGGTGGTGGGGTATTTTGCGAAAGATCGCCTGGCTAGCTACCACCCTCAGGTAGAAAATCTTTCGCGAAGCACCGAAATGTGCGTCCAAGAGAGCCATTCATTCTAGGTTAGCCTCAATAACATCTTCAACCGAATCATCACTTACCATTAGGTGAGATAGTGGCCAAAGGCTTACATAATATTTTTTTTTTCTAAATATTATTACCAGCAAAACAGCGTGGTAAGCGAAACTCATATTTTTAAAATTATAGGAGCACAAAATTTTATTCCCCAGGCGGGAATCGATCCCGCGTCATCCGATTTTGCGACGCATGCCTAAACCACTCAGCCACCTGGGCACGCTCTTCTGAACCGAAATTTCGTGCTCCATTTGTATTACTTTAACCGTCATATAGGGGACGATGCGCAGCCATCAACCAGACTAATCACCAATCAACTCTCGGAATGAGAGGACTTATTTAAGTTACTATTTAGGTGGGTTTTTACTATATCAAAACGATAAGAGTGATGCCTAAGCTAATACAGTTGCAGTGCATACGAGAAGAATGAGTCGTGATCTTGATAGCGTCACGCTCGCTAATTGCTATCGGCAAGGTAAAAAGCATCTACAGTTCGACAATGATCGTTTGGCACGTGGTCGAAATTGGAACTAAATCTTTGTCTTAGGTTTTCACGATTATTACACATAGTAATTAATCAATAGAGATGATGGTTGGCAAGTACCAGCTGCTTGGGATCTTGTTATCAAATTAATTAAATACCATGGCCGACACAAATCTGCAAGACCGCTGAACACTGTGAGCGAGTACAGCGTGAATAGGGAACGTTATGATTAATAAAAAAAAACTGACGGTAGGACTAATAATTTCTTAATAATTGATATGACAAATAAAACCAATTAGTCACCCCGTGACCAAGATCAATGAAAAGTGTTTGAAACGTCGGGACAAAACAAATGATAAATATACGCGATTTAAACCGTTTAAAGTTGTTTAATTATTATGTGGAACTAAAAACTCTTTAACAGTTCGCTCAGTACAATTTCTGCTTTTTATTCGACAGTAATTCCTTTATCTTTTGTACGTACAATTTGTACGCGTATCTTCATTCTTAGCGTAGGATAAGACCTTTGACTATTGGGTATGCGATGATGTGCTCGAAAATATTAAAAGTGTGAGCATTATTTTTATTGCATTTCGCTACCCTTTGGCCACTATCTCACTTATCGGGTCATATCGGTGACGATGATATCTAAGTTGTTCTAAGTGTTGGGATTATAGTGTATGTTTATATAAGTGCCTTTGGCTAGCCAATATTTCACCGGTTGGGTAACTGATGATATGATCGAAGATGTAAAATGAGGGATTATATTTTTTTATGCTTTTGACAAGTCTTTGCCTACTATCTCACCTTTTCAATAAGTGATGATATGGTCGAAGATTTTAAATGTGTGGGTAACATTTAAATTGCTTTTAGCTAGCATTTGACCCTTATCTCACCTGTTGGGTAAGAGCTGATATGTTTTTTTTTAATATTGTAAGGTTTGCAATAACGCCTGCTATGCGGATTACATTGCAAAATTACAAATATACGATAGGAAAATTTGTTTTTCCGCACATGACTTAAATTTTTCCTATCGTATATTAGTAAAGCTGATATGTTCTTAGATGAACAAGTGGTTATGTAGTCTTAAATGTTAATCAGGCTCAACACATATACCGACACACCGAGGCCGGATTATAGCCACCTGCACACTCGGAGGAGGCATGTGTGCAGGTTCAACAGTGGTTATTACGGCTGTTACAGTTAAATGAAAAAATATACCAAATAATCGAAGCCAGCGCTTAGCAGGATGTTCTCGGCGGTAGGATGCCACTCGACGTAAGCCACGCGGCGCTTGTGTCCATGAAGTTCCACCAGCCAATCGGTCAGGTGCATAGAGAGACCGCCGTCTGGGATGTGCCATAGTTTCACCTAGAAATACAGTCCAATTTATAGTGATATGGTTGTTGGAGATATTAAGTTTTTTTATTGGGCTGTGCCGGAACACGGTTAAGGTAAACCTGATGTAGAGCGGTATCTTCTGCCTATAACGGATGGATTTCGACACAAGCGACGAAATGCACTGCCATCACCCTGAGACATACAGTTAAGTTACATGTGCCTGTAATTACTGGCTCTCAAGGACTGCTGCCGGAAAACACTGTTAGGTGCTTGGTGACTGATTTTTTACTTGAGGGTGGAAGGGCATTTTGCGAATGCCCTTCCACTGTGCGGTGAAGCTTCGGGATTCGAGCCATGGACCTGCTGCACGGCAGTCCATAGCTAATGCCAATGAGCCATCACTGCTCCAAATAGTTTTAGGAATATAGATAGTATATGTACCAACATTCTTAATCACAAATTAAAAAACAATGGACGTTGAACAATCTCCCCCAATGGATGATGAATAGAATCAACTAACATCCACCGTTGTTTCGGTTTAAATTAGAAGCAAAATGATTCCTGTGTCTCATTTTACATTTACAAACTTTCTGTGGGCAGTAACATAATATCTACTGTTGTTATCAAGCTTTGGCAAGCGTCATGCACGTATTGCAGATGTTCTGGTTAGATTACATTCCCGGCTGACAATCCGACATCGTGATTGTCGTACTTTACAGTCGTTATTATTGCGTCCAGAGATCGTTGCTCCAAATCTTTGTTTAACTTTATATTCTTTCCGACTTTCAAATTATCAATAGTTTCAAGTAATCAACATTTTATAGAAATATAAAAATGGGGCTAACGTCTATCAACAATAGGTTTGAGTTGGACATACGTAACAATTTTGGTCATATTTATTTCTTAAACAAAAAAATCCGCTTAGTAATAAATAACTTTTAAGAGAAAATAAAGGAATTTAGGCGTTAAATTAAGAAAGTGGTACAAATATTGACATGATAAAATATGTTATTAAACAAGAATGATTGTTTAATCGATTGTATTCCTTATTACATATATCAATAACAACTTATTTAAAAAAAAACATAATATATTGCACACATAAAAAAAGAAAAATACGAACTATGAATGAAATCATCTAAAATTACAAAACTTCATAACGGAAAGGCTTATTTTTCTACAACTATATAAAAGAATTAACAACAAACTTAAGGTCTTACTAATGAAGTTTTATAAACCTATCATAAATATATACGATTATGAATAAGAGGGTTAAAATAATAATTATCAGTCAAAAATAGACAACAAATCATTATCATAATGCCACTACGAATAATGATTCATACGTAGCACTGCGTATTGAAATCGGTTACCTAAAACTCAACCACGATTATATTAGAAATCGATAGCAGCAATAACCCTTATAGATAAGATAGTGGACAAAACACCCATAGTATGACAACAGGTGTGCAAACACCATTAAATAAAGTGGGCTTCTCTCCTCTGTAATCCTTAAAGTGTATTTTATTACAGGTATTTTTAGTAGAGCATTATTTTAATATTTATTCGGAATGTCGTAAAAGGGTACAAATACGAGTACGAGCAGCATGCCCCTACTCGTGTCGATGTGGGATGATGCTGCACACTGAGCGTATAGCGCACACTACCATCTTAAAGCACTGATTACCCGTAAGGTAGCGGGGTATACTACCAACGAAAGCAGCAAAAGCTGGCGTCAGAAGGCCGCCAGCTATAAAAATAAAGTCATTATTGCATACTATAAATACTTTTTTTTTATGTTATTGTGACGGTCTCGAGACAAGCTCGACTCCCACCTGATGTTAAGCGGACTAACCTCTGCCTATAACAGATGCATTTCATCACAAGTCACGAATTGCACTGCGCCACTTTGAGACATAGTTGTTAAGTCTCATGTTCCTGTAACTTAACTGGCTCTCAAGGATTGGTGCCGGAACACACCGTTAGGTGCTTGGCGACAGATTTTCTACTTGAGGGTGGTAGCTAGTTAGGCGGGCAATCGCAAAATGCCCTTCCACTATGCAAAATATGTTCTTGTGTTGCATTATTTTGTGTTGTTAGAGAAAACATATTATACCTAACTCATATAGTACAGTATAAGGGTAGGAAGGCGATGAATGTAATTTATTAGGTCGATGATAGTAACTTGTATTCTAATTATTTACTGTGTATGGTTTAATAAATTATGAGAAATAACAAAACCTGCGTAGACTGAACTTCAGCCGCTGAAGTGAGTTCAGATCAATAATCTGTAGGTATAACATCTGATGAGGAGATAGTGGTTGCTTTTTCACTTAGGTTTCAGTAAATTATGAATGTTACGTGATACGTCTGAATGTACTTATCTGAAGAGAATCTCGACCATCGACTCGATAGGATTAAAAAATCCAACAAAGAGGAAACGCTCTCAAAACCAACATACTTTCATAAAGCCATATAATTTCATACGGATACATCGAGTAATAATCGGCAATTATCGATAAGTTGCGTCGCAGAACATGAGAGTAATGATAAAAAATAATGGAAGAGCGTATTACCGTGCAATCATCGGAACAAGAAGCGATGATGTTATCGTTGAACGGGTTCCACTTGATGTCTAACACTGGGCCTTTGTGTCCGGTGACTCGGCTGGCGTTGAAGTCAAGTCGGCCAGTCTGAAAGAGAGAATAAATGTCACTGTATCTGCATGTACATACACTTTTTGGGTACGTCCCGATTCTTGGTCCAATTTATGATGTTTTTTCTGCTGTTCAAAATCCAGTTCCCTTTTGATTATTTATCAGACCTGATCGGGCTGAGAAACTTAAGTAACAGGATCAACGTGCGATCCACACAGAACATTTTCTCTCAGACTTCAAGCTAATAAACATGTTCGTTGATCGTCGGTCATGACCTATTTACTGTTTGGTGTAGAGACGTTGGGTCCGTGGGGGCCGGATACTCATATTATTTTCCAAAACTTAACAGAGCGCTTGGTTGGTGTGATAAAAATGCTGGCACTTATTTGGCTCAACCAAAACGCGTTGTACTCCAACACGGCATTGCTGCCAGCTGGTAGTGGGCTGGAACATTTGGACTACCTGTGGGTCTGCACTGATAAATGAACACACACAACTGATTTCGTTGTAGTAGCTGTAATATTATCGGCAACACCAAACCATAACTAGTAGTGATTGTTTATACTAGAGAGCAGCAAACGTAAAATAGTAAAAACAGAACATACTGAGATTGAGAAAAAAAGGATACTTCAGTTATTGTTTTGCTACCATAACTGTCTCAATTTTCATGCCTTTAGTAAACATCTTAGTCTTGTCTTTCAAACTTTTAACAAACATTACGTAAAAACAAATAGTTTTAAAGAAATTTCTGGTGTTCCGCAATGACTATATGGTTCCCTATATCCACATAACATTACGAAGTTACGTCGTGGTTGTGATCTCTCATGCAAATAGAACATGTGCCACGTCATTGTTTAAAAAAAAAGAAGACGACGGCAAATTCTAAAAGTGAAACCTTATAACCGATGCTACCTTTGAAACCTGAGATAGAAACAACTATAAAGATTTTCTCACGTTCATAAGACTTTATTGTCCGTTGTTTGTGCCTCATCAATTTACTAACACTAGCATTGAAGCGGAGAACAATATGTGCAAAGATGTAATGACTTCATCGATAAATGTTTTTCTGTATTCATATTGGCGACCACAAGGTCGACACTTGCAAATGATGGCATTTATGGACAAGTACTGTTTACGCTTGCCTATTTCAGGCTATGACATATAACGATGGAGAGAACTTCGAAATAAGGTAGGTAACGACGATAAAACTGAACTTTGTTTGACCTAACATTGGCAGCCCTGACCTACATACATAAGTTGTAAGCTCCACGCACCGGCTGTTTTATGCTCCATAGATCTAAATTTTGGAGCACTGAAGCCCAGGAGAATAGTTCGAATAACCCCAAGGGCGTCACTTAGTCTTTGACCCCTACAGCAGTATTGAGGAAATTTCAAATGCTATATATATATATTAAATGCTCGCTTGGTAAGCTTACCCAGCGAGAATTTGATATATTTGGTATCTACCAATCCCAAGAAAATTCGCTAAACACGTTAATGGGTCCTCCTAACGATACTTTCGTGCCTGTTTTTTTTTGTATTGTCGATAAGAAGGCTATTATTTGACCATATCTCACCTGAGTAAGTGATGATGGGGTCAAAGATGTTTTTCAGACTAACCTAGAATTAGTGCCTCTCAAAGACAGAACGCACGGTTAGGCGCTTGGCAATATATTTTCCACTGGAGAGTGGTGGTTGGCCAGGGGGGTATTCGCAAAATGACCTATCACCATGCTATACTTAACGACTGTCATCCTAAGACAACAACTGGGACCGACGGTTTATCGTATCCTGCTAAATACGGAAAAGCTCACTATTAAATGCCTCTCCCCCGTGGGGTGCCGGGTTAGAATTGCACCTCCCCATGTCATCCCGTGGGTGTTCTAAAGGACTAAGGGAAAAAATATGGTTATTGGGCAGCAGCGCCTTATAAAGAACTGAGATCCCCAAGACGCTTGCCAAGCGTGGGGATTCTGTTCAGCAGTGGACGAGTCGGCTGATACAGCACAGTAAATGCCACTAACAGCAACCAATTAAAGATTTAACCGCAGTGGACGTACCTTAAGCTAGTTAATGTTTCTTACATTGATGTTCATCAATAATTTACTATGGAGGGGCGTGCCTTCGTTAGTGTACAGATCTGAAATTCAGGTTAGAAGAGTACTATGCACCGACCCAGAGATGGAGGGACTCGGGATCGAATCCCGCACGTGATTAAAATTTTACACTGTTACACACATGGTTGTGGTTTTGTAATTTTTAGTGAGAGTTCCGGCAGTTGTCTTTGGGAGTAAATTCCTAATCTAAATCTAGCCTGCAACCCGATCTTCGACCACATCAACACTTCTCACCCAACAGATGAGTTATATAAAGGCTAGCCTGTTAGAGACGCATACAGGATCTGAGTAACTGTACTTTACTGTATCAGCCGGATTGTCCACTGCACACAGCCTCCCCCATTAAGAGGGGATTTGCCATAATCCCAACGCTTGGCAGGCGTCTTGGGGATCGCAGTTTAAGATATCAGTTCCTCAGAAGGCGCTGCTGCCCACCTAGCGGTATTTTACCTTTAGTCGCCTCTTACGACATCCACAGGTAGCAATGGGGGGAGACATTCTAGCCCGTCACCTCACGGATACGGGCTCTGTGTAACACGTTTCTTAAATTATTTTTAAGGCAAGTACGATGTAGACATA
The DNA here is from genome assembly GCA_963890685.1 of Plagodis pulveraria. NCBI lineage: Eukaryota > Metazoa > Arthropoda > Insecta > Lepidoptera > Geometridae > Plagodis > Plagodis pulveraria. Next base: position 16,954,815 of record OY982959.1, read on the forward strand.
ACTAAAGTTCCAAAACAACATATAAAAGAACCTAATAAAGAGTTATCGCATCAAATAACCACTTGAATGTATGATTTTATTTTCTGGCTGTTAAACTTCCGGTACGAATCTGATTCGGTCGGCAGGATCCGATCTCAGCACTCGACAAACGGAAGGGAGTTCGCTCCCAGCGACCGATATGTAACCAATGCAATACCTACCGTACACTATAGTTTATATGTATAATCAATAGAAGGGGACGCCGGCCTCACCACTTACTAGCTATGTACCTACTTTAATTTGCTGCCCATGGGCATAGTAGAATTCTATTATGCCATGGGCATCATCAGGACCACTTGGGTATATTTATGAATGAAATTCAATTGTCATATTCATATCATTATCGATGATCCCAATGAGTCAGACCATTCGATATAATTCTTGATATAGGTAAGCAAAACGAATTATTTACATGTTATTGACAAAACATCGTCAAGACGTAAAACAGGAACATATTTTTCCGACCGTAGACCGTCATGGGTAGATCTACATTACTGATTTTGATGAAATTTCGCATAATGATAGGCTGTAGGAATTTTATCCCGATGCGTGGAGTATATATATACTAATATTATAAAGAGGAAAGATTTGTATTTATGTATGTAACAAATAAATTTAAAAACTACTGGACCGATTTTTTAAAAATTCTTTCACTATTAGAATCCTACATTATCCCTCATGAAAATAGGCTGTAGAATATTACCAAAACTTGGGGATCCGTATGAAAACTACGATAATGTAACCCAACGTATGAAAAAAATCGTTATATCGCGTACGTTGCGGAAATTGTTCACAATAGAGCAAAGTGATGTACGACAATTTTATAGAAGTCATATATATCTACAAAAATGTCTTCAATACCATATGTCTAACTATTACAGTTATGTCACCATAACTTCTTTTTATTTTATGTGTATCAATTTATAATTTTTGTATAAAGCCGAGGCGGGCCGCTAGTATATATCTAGCAAGCGCCCTAAAAGAGGACACAAAGTATAAACGATATTGCGATAAAGTGGATATGCGACCGGAACTGTTTTGTTTAGCTAACACTCTAACCGGTATATTTTCTAGTAAATCTTGGCAGCTCAACATAGTGTAAAACTGATAAACAACTTTCCTTGTCAACTGGCTGATACAGCTTTACTCGAGATTAGTAAACTTGGGTGCGGTGTAAGAAAGTGATCTCGTTTTAGGTACGTGAAATACTAGTTCAAAGTACTTATAAAATGATGCTGTTGTGTTTTTAATATGCTCTGTTATTCAGACTAGGTAGAGAGTATTTGGCAAGATTTTACGAAAACTTTTTTGTAATAGTTATATATATCACTAACATTTGAAGCTAAGTATTTTTATACACCGCGTCGTGTCTAATACTTTTACTACCAAACATGATGACATAGGTATAGTTATGTAAAATAATTGATCGTAACAAATTTTCTATTCTTTTCAGCGTGGATACATTCTTCGATAATTCATCTTAAAAATAATTCTTATTTATTGTAAAGATTGTTACTCACATGATCCAATGGCAGCACCAAGAACGCTCCTCCGCCAGCCACCTCAGTCACAATAGCCACAAATTTGGGGTTCACAGCACAAAAATTGGAGTCGTGAGCATTCCTCGTGATCTTTATGTTGTCGTAACAACGTTCTCTTTTGAATGGCACTCCGTACACATGGCGGAACTTTGAACTTCTCACCCCGCGGAACCATATCTAAAACATTTAGAATATTAATATCGATGAAGTACAAACATTACTGTTCTACACGTATTGATAACCACAATTACATTGTAATTTACTATTCATGAGTTATTTTATAGCGCACTTAGAGCAGTTTGTTAAAACAGGATACTACTACTCGATAATGTGATCTAGAATTTCATTTGAATCTCATAATGATTTTTAATCTTCGTGAATACATTCTTTGCTTCAAGACTTTATGAAAGAAAACGAATAATTGTTTAGAATGAGTATTAGTTTGTAGTCGAGAGAAGTAGTATTTGCATTGTGTCATTGTATAGATTCATCATTATCATCAGCCGGAAGATGGCCACTGTTGAACAAAGGGCTCTCTCATAGAACGGCTAATAGCCACTTGTAACCATTGGCTACCCGCGCGCGACTTTACGATATCATCAGTCCACCTAGTGTGTGCCGTTGTATAGATTACATTTTGACAAATCCGATAAGCTAGATAACTCGCATACTCCATTTAGTCCCTTAATCAGTAAACATTGTAATGTTCAACAAGCTCCTATTAATTTCGGATGAATTTTTGAATGATTTTCCTATGTTTACGTACTGCAATCTTGATATTATCAAAATATATGAATTTATTCTGAACGACGGCTTGTATTTATCAGACATTATTATTGTTTTTATAATTCTGATAATGATGGGTTACTCGTATACCCAATTTAGTTATGATTCTGAATAAGCAATACATAAAACGGTATATGTAACGAAGTTTTGTGAACAGAAATCTCGGGTTCAATGAAAGCACGTTTAACAAATTATAAATCCTACACAAATTGTTACGAAATAATCAAGCGGGCGAAGTTTCTGGCATTTGTATTGTAATATAGCTGAAGGTTGCACTACATAAGTAAGCTTAGTATTGAATGTAATAGCTAGCTACAGTTCACATAACTAGATTAACGATTCACAGTCATTGTTAATGGTAAAGATATAAAGACAAATTAAAACCTTTATGAAAAGATTATTTTTCTTTAAATTTTCGTGAATTAAACTCATGTTTCTAAATCATAAACGGGTCTACTCGTGGCCACGGTCAATGCAACTTGATCGAAACGTCGAGGTTAGTCAAAATATTATTCTGTTGATGTTAATTCTTGCGTGAATAGATCTGTTTATGATTTAGAAACATAAGATTAATATTACTACTTCTTTAAAAAGTATCCTGGTCAATAAATACCTGTCTGTTATGTTAAAACTTTGTGTGACTTGACAAAAACTAGTGTTTTACCTGTAGTAAAAGAATTTGCATACAACTTTCGCACAAGACCGCGTATTTTCTACTTTGCTTGTTACTTTGTCACATGACATAGTATAATTGTAACAACTAACAAAACGTCAACTAGGTATGTCGTAGTGTAAAATCAGCATAATGCTGTAACGCTGGCACGCAATAGAAAATACAATGATTAAGAACATTCTTTACATAATCATAATACATATGTTAGTTGGATAAATCGATTAAGTAAAGAACTCCAGCAGAATATTTATTAACCCAACGAGGTTGGTAATGTTTTTGCCCTAGTTGAAATGGGAGCACGGCAGTCTCTTGAGAATCACATACTAGGAGGATTGTGTCACGGAGTAAGCACAAGAATGTAAAGTAGTAGGTAATGCTAGAGCTGCTGTGCTCAAGGCGACCTAAATATGATTAGTTCAAACATTAATACAAATTGATTTATCAGCCCTGACTGATGGGGCCTTTATGGACTTTATATTACAAAAAAAATTCTTTGGAAATAAAATTATGCTAGTATTAAGCTAGCAGAAAGCAGTTGAGATGACAACAATTCCATTAGTAGTATTTTAAAGTTATCTAGTATTTCTTCCCGAATTCTTCGCAGTTGTATCTGCTCCCAATGGATCAACCGATATTTGAAGTGTAGAAGGTAAAAGTTAGTTCTCATTTGCTTGTTAAATCCATGGGTTTGATCATGTCAGAAACTCTACACAGGAAAATAAAAGATTTAGAGAGAGATATCTGCGAGTTTTGCCACATTTATAGCGAATTACGGATAATGATACATATATAAAGTCAAGCCTGCTCCAAAATACCACGGATTTCCACTTGCTACTATTGTGTCTCATGACATACATTTCTCGCTTCCTTCACTCTCATTACATTTTTCATCCACGTCTGTCTCTTAAAGTTACTCATGACCTGGCCTTTCCCTAAACAGTCTCCAATCTGGTTGGGATACTTTCGCCGAAGTCTTCCTCTTCCAACTGTTCCATTCACACTCGTCGCGCAATCCATATTATTTACTCTGTTAATCTCATTTTGTCTATTCTCTCTACACGTGCAAACCAACTGAGCATACCTTTCTCAACTAATATCCTCATTCACTTTATTACATTTGCATTAAGATAATTAATAGATTCAGGCGTTACTTTTCGGAAATTCATAGTTAAATATAACAAATATTTTAAGAAAACATTATATTAATATTTTATTAAAATACTTAAAAATATATTACTGACAATTCCGCCTAATTTTCCTGTTAAGAAGACGTGACGTCACAAACGCCACGCAGTTAATTCAGAAGAATTTACGACGCATTTCCATTCTACACGAAGCTATATTTTATATATCTATAATATGTCTAGTGCTAATTCCGCCTAAAAGGTCTTGACCCGCTGGAAGAGCCCTGAAGTCCTTCGTGTATTTAATTGTTTAATTAACATATTAATTTAATGTTTCCTAAAATATTTGTTAATATTACAACTGCATTAATTCGGATTTGATTATTTTTCTGCCATACCCACAATTCGGTACATCAGTATATGTACATCAATTTCGGCATTGTGGCATTACACTCTTATTAATTATTATGCACTGTCAGTCGTACCTTATTCGACACGTTTCGGCTGGCCTTAAAAATGTGGAGTGGCATTAAAAACGTGGAGAATCTCTATTCACTTACCCCCTTACTTATAAAAACATCGCTATGTAGTTGCTAAGTAATGGATAACTAAACAGTGTTTAAGTAATGTTTAAATATTTCTTACTTATAAACGCTACATAGCACCTGTTTAGCTAAGCAATGGATAATGAGGTCGAACGTATTTTAAACTGACAACATTGTACTAAAAGGTATTATGAATGACCTAAATGGCCAAATAGCATGTATCTAATGCTAAATATCTTGAAATTAAAAAGTAAAAATAATACTCTTCTTTGTAGGTACTGATTTTCGTACATATTGTTAGATGTATACTGGAGACTGCTGTACAGGGTTTTTATTTCGCAATATGGTAAATTCAAAGTGCAATAATATTCTATGAGTTATATTGGCCAACAACCGATTCCATAGCATAATTGGAAAAGCACTAGGACGGTTTCTGGGCTTACGGGTTCTAGTCCCGCTGGAAGTTATCTTTTTCCATCCGAAATTAATTCTATGCTCGATTATGTCTACGTATTTATTTATGAATCCAAGTTTTACCATTTCTTTAAACCTTTCTTTTATTTTGTTTTATAAGTTATAACGCTTCCTTAAGTCACACTAATATTATAAAGGCGAAAGTTTATGTGAATGTGTTTTGTCTTCTTTCTGTTCACGTTTTGTCGGCTTGAGGATTTGGATGAAACAACACAATAGTTTGATCAGTTCCTCTAATAGCTTTCAGCATTATCATGAGTTTATATCATGGTCTAAGTAGTCTAGTACATAGTAATAGGCTACCCTATAAAATAAGACCATTAATACAAAATAAGAATACTTCGACTCCTGAAAATTCGTCATAAAAGCATGCTGGTAAGATGTTTTTTAATTGCAGTAGCTTCTCTATATATTTCCAATACAATTGCAATATCTTCACAGACGTGCATAGACGTGACACTCTGCTGGCTCATATCATAACATTAGGTACATACACCTTACACCACTAAAAGGGCGCATTATTTATTTCCCAAGTTGCATATTATTACCTACGTCCAATAGGAAGATGTGGCACAGTCCTTATATATGTGTACTCTTTAATAAGATCGCGAAAAGTACGCATAATATTTATTTCATCATCCAATGTATGTTTCTACTTGATATATTTTTTAAGATTTATTAACAAAATATGTTTGTCTATAGTTTTGTGTGCCTACTCGACAAAAACCTCATTCGTAACTAAATCAGCTGATCAGAAATATGGGCGCCATCTTGTTACTTAAAATTTAAACAAGGGTCGGACGGTGTTTAAATTGACAGCTGATTTAAGCAGTAATTAGGTACTGGATAAAGTTATGTAGCGTTTATGAGTAAGAAATTTTGCTAATCAGCGGCTAAGTAATGTTTAAAATTTAAGTAGCGTTTATAAGTAAGGCTGATAATCTATTAACTTAAAAACAATCTCACGTATGTTTTAAGTCCCTTATTTTAAACTTTTTTATTCCTTCTATTTTGCACAATTTCGTTTTGCTTACCTACATTGATTTTCATTCCCATCAAATGTTTCATCCATTATCGTAACCATCTTTACTGTAACTCATGCTCGAGCAAGTATAACCATGCAAAGGAGCAAGTTTTACTATCATCGACTGAGAAAGACTTGATGAGAACCTTGAATATTCTTTATCCATATTCGCTATGTTTTAAATCTCGTAAACAACTGTTCATGAATCGATTAAACAGCCACACTGACAGCTACACATCCGCCTAACCTTAAGCTGTTACGATGCCGAACCTTTCAGTCAGGAACTCGTGTATGCCTACGCAAGGGGTCAAATTCTGATAGAATTCAGAGCTCGTATGAGATTACAAAACTACAAATTCGTATGAAATTATTGCTTACTTCATATATCGACAGGTAGGTACTGACAAAAGAATTGACCTTTGGGCATTTTTTATTATGAATTGCAAGGAAAAGACGGCCTTTCTTGCATTTCTTATAAGTATGAGACGTACGGATGCTGATCAGTACATCCCATATTTTTTATCAGTCTCTTTCACAACTGTATATCAACAGTTATGCGTACAATTTGCCGACAGCTTCTGTAATTTATGCAGTCTTGTTTGATCTTTTTATACATAAAGCGGGATGATCAAAGCTTGTCACCAATCACTTGGTAGGTACTTAGCCGGTATTTCAGCAAAGTTAAAAAAGACGATACTGTTGACTCGCTACGACGCGACGCCCTGTTCAGACTTCAGGTTTCAGCATCTCGAACGATATCCTATAATACTCAGCAGTCATTCCTGATGTCATATCATTTAATGTCTTCACAATTTCTTCTCTACTTACTAATATTACTTTCATTACTCGTTCTCATTCATTCCATTCATTATTGACGCAGGAACTACTGCTCCATTCACTTTAAAAAAAGTCCTTCCATCTCTTTATTATCTCTCTCCGCCAATCACTACAGTTCCATCACCATTTAGATATCTGATTTGACGAGTTCTTGATTTTTGGATATATACCCCCTGACTGAACGAACGGATTTGCAAAATAAAATTTTATTTTGTCCATATACAGTACAGATATCTAATATTATTAGGATTGTAAGTAAGGCTTCAGAGTTTATCTAATAAATTTTAGCTACTTTAACATATAATTTATTTGCGACGCTACTGCAGATAGATTAAAACTTATCTGGACTCTTTCTAATCCACATACCTACATTTTTTACTAAAAATAAACTAGTTTCTTTAAATTTTTTATCTGTTGGATAACCGACAAGACCTGGTTGCTTGAGTCTACAAGGTGGGGCAAAGTTATCATATAAATAATAATTTACTTGGAAAAGTCCATTATCTCAAACCTCTAAGAATTTTATGGAAAGTCGATTCGCTGGCTCAAGATCATGGGCTCTCTTTTCAGGGATAGTAAGGAGGTGGTCATGATATAGTTCCTCGACCATGGAGCTTCTGTTACGTGCTCTTTGTATCCCGAAATAAATATAAAATGCGTAACGAAATTCGCGAGAAAAGGCGAGACAAACTAGCAATAATAATTGTTTTGTTGCATCAAGATATTGCCTCGGGTCACAAGTCCACCGTTGCTATACCTGCAAATCGAGATGCTGGCTTAGAAATACTCGAGCATACTCCACCATATTCACCCGACCTTATGATTTCTATTTATTTTTAAGGTTGATGGAGTCTTTGAGAGGACACAAATCCGAAAATGATACTGAGTTGCTCAGTATGAAGAGTATTTAATGAAATAAATTTTAGGTTTAGAAAAATAAATTACAAGTGATTAGACTAATATTATTATATGTTCTATGCTAAAAGGCAACTATATCGAAATAAACAAATTAATATTTAACAAAAGTTACCGGCATCATACTTATTCTGACTTTTTATTGAACGCCCTTCGTAAATATCACATTCACAGACAATATCATGACTTCAATTCAAAACTTAGATGAATACTAATTAACAGGTACAAAAGACTTAACATCTATGTCTCAAGGCGACGGGCGCCATGCAATTCATGACTTGTGATGAAATGCATCTGTTATAGGCAGAGGTTAGTCCGCTTAATATCAGGTGGGCCTCGAGCTTGTCCCGTCACAATAACATAAAAAAATATATACAACTTAAATGAAGGTTCTCTTAATAAAGATGGAAGCATATCTACAACAAACTCTATCGTGGGTGTAAGAAACTGGCAAGTGATGAAGATTCATCGCCAATTATATTATTAGTGTCCCACTGCAAACAATGTGTCAAATTATACCGTAACTTGCTAAATAAATAGAAGGATATGTGAATAGAGATTTATGTTTTTTCTCCAACTACCTTTTTTTATGTATTTGTGACGTATCAAGCACGAGGCCCGCCTGATGTTAAGCGGACTAACCTCTGCCTATAACAGATGCATTTCGTCAAGTCACGAATTGCACAGCGCCCGGCACCTTGAGACATAGTTGTTAAGTCTTGTGTGCCTGTAATTTCACTGGCTCGCAAGGACTGCTGTCGGAACACACCGTTAGGTGCTTGGCGACAGATTTTCTACTTGAGGGTGGTCGCTAGCCAGGCGGGCATTCGAAAATGCACTTCCACCATGCGGTGAAGCTCAAGAATGTAGCGGGATTCGAACCACGGAACTGCGGCACGGCAGTCCATAGCCAATGCCACTGAGCCATCACTGCTTCAAGCCTCACCTACTATTTTACTTAGATGCTAACTGGATGAAAACCGCTTACAATGCTGTTTCATTTATAGGAATCCCATATAATCATGTGTCACATTTCCCACAGAATAGAGAAAAAGGGTGTACCATAGAATAAATAACTAAACTTTTTATTCTGTGCTAATGCGACGTTAGAGATGTTTTTTTTTATGCCTGATAGGTTAGCCTTTGACCACTATCTCTGATATACACTATCAGGAGGTCTTTTATTGTCTTATTTAGGGCTCGAATCGTTTTGTTGAGATAAACGTCTAGCAAACTTTATCAAAATATCGAAAGTACTGGTATTTAAATCAACTTAGTCAATGTAAACTACGGCTATACATCAAGTAGAATCTATTAAAATATTAATTAAATCACTAAAATGATCACAGAACACGAGAATGTCTAATTGAGTACAGAGTCCGTGAATATAGTTGTTTGTATGCACGTCAAGTCTAACGCTGGAGGAATTAAGACCAATTACAATAATTGCGTAACGGCTAAAATGAACCGTCTTAATAACGTCTGGTTCAAACTAGAACAACGGTGTAATGACCTCTATAAACTTAAATAGTTTTGAACATTAGGGACTTGAACTCTAACATGTAGCTAGGTAAGCATAATTTCTTATCGGTCCATATTGTGTTACTTATTTCGTTTTATTGACATTAGTTAGCAAATATTCCTATAATATCAAGTACCCATAGATATAGTAAACTAAAATTATGAGGATACGTAAACAATGTAAATTTTAAGATGTCTCGTCTCTACCAAAATCGATTTAATATTAGCATTCGACCCACGAGATACATACTCGAATTAAAAAATGTTACTTATGAAAACCACCGCTACTATTAGTAGTAACTAAAAACTTGTCCTGTGATGTAGGAACTAGTAGTTAACTGCACAATACTATTTATAAGATTTAATTGGTTTGTGAATTTATTAGTGAGAGACTTTTTTTATCGCAATAGCCTTCGAGCTTAATTTTATTCTGATTAACGATGATGTATTCGTACAATGTAAACAGGCTTTCCATAGAATGGAACTAGCTTTAAAGGACTATTGCCGGAAGACCCCATTATTAGGTGCTTGGCTACAGATATTTCTTTCTCGATCGTGCGCTCGAAGAGTCAAGACCTCCTGAGGATGCTTCGTGTAGAATCGAAACGCGTCGAAGGTTCTTCCGGTTTGGCTGCGTGGCGTTTGTGACGTCACGTCGGCTTAGCAGGAAAATTGGGCGGAATTGTCACTAGATATATTTTTATATTTTTAAGTGTTTTATTAAAATATTATTTGATGTTTTCGTAAATTATTTTAAAAATATTTGTTATTATTACAGATATTGCCATTAAGTTGATTAGTCAAAGTCAAAGCTTAAATAGTTTTGAACATTAGGGACTTGAACTCTACTACATAGCTAGATTTAGTAGAGTTCAAGTTAAAAAAGTTAAAGATAATTTCTTATCGTTCCATATTGTGTTACTTAATTCGTTTTATTGACATTAGTTAGCAAATATTACTCTAATATCAAGTACCTATACATATAGTAAACTAAAATTATGAGGGTACGTAAACAACGTAAATTTTAAGATGTCTCGTCTCTACCAAAATCGATTTAATATTAGTATTCGACCTACTTCAATAAAAAATGTTACTTATGAAAACCACCGAAACATTTTCATGACGTCATCTGATATTTTAAATTTCGAGTTATATAAATATCAAAAATACTTAGTTAAGGCGGCCGCCGCGATCTAGCTGCGTGATAAAGGGCTTGGGATACGCTTGAAACCTAGGTAGAAAAACTAATTTCCACGAGTAAATCGTTTAGACTTCGATTAGACTTCGTCATATATTAAGTTCTTTAAATACTGCATAGTTGTCATGATATTTCTAAACTCAAAATTCAGACAAAGAAAAATCTATAGTAATTCTGAAAACATAACAAATAAGAATGGGAAAATCCTTTAGTTATAAAATTATATTGCATATACTTGGTATGATTTGGTAATTATATATAACTGGTAGAACATAACCGATAATTTCCTTCAACCTACGCACGGTAATGTAATACAAAAATTAAAACGAATTTTTGAGCTTTTAACCATTTATAACCCAAAATTTTCCCAATTCCAAAAAGCGTCTTGCAAGCTGTAGTTTGCCATAAAAAAATAATAAAAGCTACGGATTTGAATACGCAAAGCAGAACCAATTTAGAGAATATTGCCTCTATCTATCAATTCTCATAAAAACTCATGCTCAAAAGGCACCAAACTACAACTTACAAAAACAATGTGCATAATAAAATAACTAAAGAAACACATTACCTGTGAATTAGTCATCTCGTCTCCAGTCTACACGGGTGCAACAACAAGGCATGCACTACATAGAGGCGCACTCCAAAACTAAAGAATCATGTGCATTTTGCGCATACATTCATGTAAACAAAATAACATAAAAATCAGCCGCCCACAACATGACGCACTTAACACTGAAAGTTACAAAAAAACAAAAGAGGATGCATTAAAACACGTGAATGAAAAAATATATAAAAAACAAAGTGCACAAATAATACTGGTCACTAATAATAATGCACTTGTGCTAGGTTGATACGAAAAGATAATTGTGTGTGTATGTGTATGATTACGACAGCAGCGCAGGCGCAAACGCGTGTCTCGACCGGTGGCGAAAAAAAAGTGAAAAGCTACTGCACTGCAAGCAACTCGTTACTCAGTCGTTGCCGTCTTAGCTGATGCTGAGAGAAAATCAAATTCATTATTTAGCCGACGGAACATCTATTAGACACTAATGATGCGAGCGTTATGTAAGTTATTGAATCTGCAACCTTTGGTATTGAGTTGACCTTTTGACATAAGGTAGGTAATCTTCAAATTATCTCAGAACCTTTTTTATACAAAAAACTATTCTCATTTGTAATATAGCTAGAAGAGTCAATGATATTCAAAGTTCACGTTTAATATACCAACCGTCACCAATTATATAAATATCAAGCTATGATGCCTTTTAAATTAAATTTTGTGCCGCTGCAGCGGCCGGCGATGCGCCAGAAGAATTATAGCAAGTTTAATTTTGGTGATGATTTACTACTTTTGGGTTAAACATGATTTGATTGGAGTCATTTTGGTTAAATAGGATAGCCAGATGTTAAAACTTTGGTTATAAGTTTACATATGTGATAGTGATCATTTGCTATTTTTGTCTGTTCTGTATATCTGGTGGTAAGTTAAACATAAGCCATTCTTAAGTATTAACTTCCCCCCCATCTCTCCGATATCTTATCTTCCTACCGGAGTCGTAAGAGGCGACGGTAGAAAAAATACTAGCAGTTGGACAGTAGCGAATTCTGAAACCCTGCCATCTTACACTTATCCCAACACGCCTGCCAAGCTTGGGGATTAAGTCAAACCCTGAATGGGGGATACATTTGTTCAAGGATCGACGGTTATGGCTATTAATAATGAATTTATAATTATGTTGTACATACTTAAAACAATTTAGCTGTTAGTAAACATAAACTGCATTCATTTTCAAAATTCCAAGTTAGGATTACAATTGCGATTTAATTATAATTTAAGTTTCAAATGGAAACCCCAAAATGTCTTCCACTACGAATTGCACTAATTCGAACCGTCTATTTCGCAATCCAACACTTTCCCTCTACAACGTCTAAATTATAAAATTGTTACATTACAACCAGCAAACCGTGAAAGAGTACTACATAAGTGGTCAGTTACCACCTACAGTTTGGTAGTAGGAGTTACCAGCAGCCACTTATGTCACAGTATACACAGAATATCAGTAAGAGCAAGAACATAAAACGTTTTAGCTTTTAGCTTTAAGTATGTTACGATTACTTAATAAATAATAACAATACTATTATTAGTATTGTTATTATTTATTAATTAACTAAGAACTTGTCCTGTGCTGTAGGAACTAGTAGTTAACTGCACAATACTACTTATAAGATTAAATTTATTTGTGAATATTTTTTTCACAATAGCCTTCGAGCTTAATTTCATTCTGATCAGGGTTGATGTATTCGTACATTGTAAACAGGCTTTCCATAGAATAGTTCCATTCTATGGAAAGCCTTCAAAGTTTTCAAGGACTAATGCCGGAAGACCCCTTTATTGGGTGCTTGGCTACAGATTTTCCCATTAAGTTAATAATTATTACCACCTTGCAAAATCTCCGGAACTACCTATACGATTCTGATTTTGATTTACTAATAGGAAGCTTATAATTATCCCTAAGTGCTATGGAATATTTATTATTCTGATGAATATATAAAATCACAATCTTACAGTAACAGTAGGAATTATGGGTGGGGTTTTTCGCATGGTGATAGGGCTTTTGAGAATACCCGCCTGGCTAGATAACAACCTCAAGTATAAATCTGTCGCCAATCATAACGGCGAGTTCCGGCACTGTCCTTGAGAGCCAGTAGGTAATTCTACATTAGCCTAAACCACATCTTCGACAACATCGTCACTTACCATCGGGTGAGATAGTGGTCAAAGGCTAGCGTATCGGCAATAAAATAGATGAATATGTTGGATGGTTAAGGAGAGGGGTTATAAGAACGTGAAGGTGAGTTAAAAGTCAGAGTGTGTCGCGGTACTAGTTGAGATCAAGTTTGAGGTCGAGTGAACTTGAGTTGGAGTCCCAGTAGAATCTACTTTTAAAAGGAAAGTAGCATCAATTAAGTTCATAAACGAAATCAACCCTATGTTACCGTGTTAAAAACAAATGTGCAGTACCATTGTAAACCATAAAAATGTGGAAATACTCCGATAAATACCCGTACTTTAAGAACGTTTTTATGGAGATTGCTTACTGGTATTTCTTTACAATGACACTTGAGTCATGGTTTGAAGATTTTGAATAACGCAAATGTTTGTGATTATTGTGTTGTATATTACATCATCACAAAATGTTAAGCAAACAATTAGAGGTCTTGACTCTGATGTGTTAATTTGTGTTCTAATTTTAGTTGTCTTATTGTGTTTAATGCTACTATACTACTATAGATATACATATAGTAATACTATTATAGATAGTAGGTTCTCATATGCCACTAGGGTGCTACTCACATTGGTCTTCTGATTCAGTCACTAAGCAAGCTCAATATAATTACGTATGGGGCATCCATTACTTACGTGATACGATTATAGCCATTTTTGCCCCCGCCAACCCTCTTGTTGTCGTGAGATTAGACTTGAGTCCTATCACCTAATCTCTCACTTGCGATTTTTAAAATGCGTGGTGTAAAGATCTTAATATGGCCTTGATTGGGTTGTTTTTTTGTGTTTTATACACTCAGTAAATAAATCGAACAATATAGTACCTCTAATTCAGCCCACGGGGACTCAAGTATTGTCTCAAAAGCAACTCTCAGGCCCAGTGACCAACACAAGTAATTTCCACTAAAATCATGTACTCTTTTAATTTCGTTCTGATTTAAGCACTACTCTAAGCCGTTTACGCTTACACACAGAAGCTCAGTAGCTAGACTTTTGACAATCCGAGAGGGTTGCACTTTACGCGCTGGTGCAGCTAGTACACTCTGGATCGCACGCCGGTGCTGTGTAACTCGTTTGATGGATGATAAGTGAATGCCACATATAATCAGCAACATCTCTTTTCTAGATCACCACGTACACTTGGGGAAAAGAGATCATAAGATATGCTGATTCAGACCTGCAAATGTTGCATTGGTAGGCTGCTGCGGTTCAAGAAAGGATGAAATGACTTTACGTCAAGCTCTTTAGGGCCAGAACCGTCAAGTCTCCAGCAATCTGAGTGCTAGTTTAATTTGGCTGGCCTTTGGCGACCGAACAATCGAGTGGCGTGCTACTTTGTGCCGTTCGCATAACCCTAGTGCTTATTATTTATTGTGTTTTAGTGAAGAGAAAGGTTTAACTTAACCTAGATTTCTCATATACTGTTTCTTCGGGAAATATATTACGTGATTTTTCGAACCCTCTCCCCCACGTGAGATTGAGTGAATTTGATTCGATCCCCCACCCCAAACACTTGACGTAATTAATGGACGCTACCATATGTCCATCCGAGTTGGATTCGACGGCTTTGTCGCAACACCTACATACTTACTGACTGCACCCAAGTATAAATATTGGCCAAACAACTTCGACAACCAATAACTACTGGTATGGGTGTAACATTGAACATATTTTTTGTCGTGTCCAAGTTCATTTTAAGACCAATCTGCTGGTAAACTATACTGAGGTCGCTGAGCATCGCACTGAGCTACACAAGCTACTCTTCCACAATGACTATGTCATCGGCGAAACGAAGGTAAGTATTCTTCATGAATAGCCTGTACAACGTCTTCATCCACATCATCCCTTACCATCAGGTGAGATAGTGGGTAAAGGCTAGCCTGGTCGCTTAGCATCGTACTGAGCTACTCAAGCTACTCTTCCACAATGACTATGTCATCGGCGAAACGAAGGTAAGTATTCTTCAAGAATAGCCTGTACAACGTCTTCATGCACATCATCCCTTACCACCAGGTGAGATAGTGGTCAAAGGCAAGCCTATAGTATGAATTCGCTATAGATGTTGATACCGAATTCTTTCTAGTTCAAGAGCTTTAAAACGTCCTCTAACGCATTTGTGGACAGTTTTGGAAAAATTGCATCACCCTATCTCATACTTCATTGCAATGCTAGACAGATATTACTACTACAGGTACTTTAGGGTGCTAGCTAGCCAGGCGAGCATTTACAAAATGCCTTAACACTATGTTACGACTGTCATTTTAAAACAACAAATGGGGCCGAAAAACGTGCTCTCCAAAGCACGGAAACGTACAGTAGTGATGCCACTAGCGGTCAACCATCCAAGTCATGGCCGAAGCGCCAGTTGCTTAACTTAGTTGATCGGTTAATAACGACTAAGTGAGCTCTGCTACGAGCACTTCAAATGTACTGTATCCTATATCCTTGTTAGCGGAAACATATTTTTTAACTTGTTCTTGAGTTATGCTCCATGTCCATAGTGCTCCATGACATAATACCGACCCCATATAATTTGTATGACGATAGGAAGATGTATTGTTATAAGATAACGATAGACGATATCCTCACACGGACTTGGATGCGGATAAATCATGAAAGAATTAAAGGTAAAAAATATTCATTAAAATCTATTAACTACAAGTACAAACTTATGAATTACGGGCACCTACAAAGTTAATAGAAAATGCCTCAACGCAATTTTCTTGCTTACTATGTGAAAGTTATAATTGAAATGTAAATTGTAGAACGGTTAACAGCAATTCATCAAGCCCACTATAATATTGAATAACAGTACTTGACACAAATGATGTGAATTATAATACTTCGACATTATTATGTGGGAATATGACCCGTGTAGATAACATTAAAATTGACTATGTATTGTTATGTTTGCAATAACGCCTGCTCGGCAGATTACATTAAAATATTTACAAATTTACTAGAGAATAAATTATAGTCATGTGCGGGATTCGAACCTTCTCTCTTAAATTTGTAATTTTTGTAGTCTGCCGAGCAGGCGTTATTGCAAACATAACAATATTAAAATTATATTGCGTTATTTACAAATTTAAATCCAATTGCAAAATTGCCTTGTTTGTATTGCCCAATACGATGGTTAAATAATCAACGAGAGGAAAAATTGGAGTTATGAGTCATTGTCATGTTAGCTCAAGCGGTCAGAGCATACCCCTGCTATAGGGGTGGATGGACGCGGGTACGAATCCCGCACTTGGCTATATTTTTTTCTCTCGTAAATTTGTAATTGTCTATGTAGTTAACTACACACAATACATGATAGGTGTAGTTTGAGACATTTAGGACGCAGTGATGAACTAGTGCTTATGATGAGCATTGTTGAATTCTGATCGGGCGGTCGTAGATCCGAATCTTGGCATCATAAGCATTTATCATTAACCTTCAAGTAACATACTGTCTCCAATCGTATAACAGTGTTTGGAAGCTGTACAATAGCCATATTGCCTCAGTTTTTATTACTACCTTAAACCCCGTCCTCGGTTATTATTGCATGATATTGTATTCAAGACTATTCTTATCCTATTGTATTCAAGACTATTCTTATCCTATTGTACTTGTATTAAAAAGGCGAAAGTAAGCGATTAAGTTTTTTTGAATTTCTGATAGGTTTAACTCCGTTTGATAAACTCCACGTTTCGTCCTAGCGTTACCTAAATCCAATTCCTTGATAACTTTCGACTCGAACTACATAACCAACGAAAAAAACAACGGGTTGGTGGAGGCTGTCCAAGCGGTAGAGACTCAGTTCTCATAGACTCACCGCCAAAATAAACCGAAGGTCTCAGAAGAAATCTTCACGTTGATGAAAGACCGGAATTGAGACAGCAATCTTCAGCTGATATACCAAACTCGATCAAGCTCAATAGACGAATTTCGAAGGCACTGCGACAACACTTGCGCACCTTCAATACAAAACGTCATCAAGCTCGCAATCGAGCGTAACCAAGGCTTCATATGGATAAAATTCGTCTATAGAGCAAATTCACATGACGAAGCTAAAGATCGACGATGGCAGAATAATCTCATAAAAACCAGAGAGAGCTCGAGAGTTTTTTTAGATAGCTACCCACCACGAGAACCCGTTGTCAGAGCAGCTAATGATTAGAGAGCTAAACTGACCCGAAACTATGTCTAGCGGACTATGAAAAAAGACTTCGATTCAATCTTAACTTGGGCGGTACTGCTGTTTCCAACTCGACTATAATAGTAGTATGTAGTAGTATTGTAAACAATAGGCATACACATCTATGGCGAATACATCACACACCTTCGTTTCGCCGATGACCTAATCCTACAAAAGCGTGCGATTCAAGCCATATATAAAATGGATCATAGGGAATCTCTGAGGGATATTTTTAAAGAAATTGATACTTTAACTTTACCAAGTCGGTATGTATTTGAAAATATTATGTATGTTCGTAAAAAAATAAGTAAATTTAAATTAAACAGTGACAATCATGATTGCAACACTAGGAATATAGATAAAATAGCGGTACCAGGTTTCAGACTAGCAAAGACAATTAAAAGGTCCTTCTTAGGTAATTGTGTACTGTTTTATAATAAAGTGCCCAAACATATTACAATGCCCACAGAAGGGAAATTCAAGTTGCACGTGAAAAACATATTGATTAAGAAATCCTAGTACACAGTTTGTGATTACTTAAACAACAAAAATACCTGGCAATCCCGCCTCTGCCAAGCTATTGCCTGTCAACTACATAATTTAAACAAATATTGTAATAACTTTATTAAATATCAAGTATGTATATATACACATTTTTAAAAGACGTTTAAAATAATGGCCCCGAGTTTCTTGCCCATGCCAGTAGCTCTATATATATATAGATATTTTTTTTACTGAAAGTGGCAGTACAATGTAGAATATTTCAATTGTTAGGTGTTTAGCAGCCAATTTTCTACTTCACTGTGGTAGGTAGCCAGATGAGCATTTGCGAAATGCTCTACCACCATAACATGGACAACCATATAAGAATAGGGCAAAAAAAAGGTCAGTGATGACAGCGTGAACTATTACTTCATTACACTGAGAGAAAACAACAGAACTGTGTGTTGCAAATGAGAATAGACCATGTCATTTACATAAAAAGTTTTACAAATATTCTGTTGAGACAATTCTTTCTTGCAGGCCTCATTACAGGTATTTGCAACCTGAAATATCATCTGCACAAATAGTTCGCTATGTAGAAGTTGTTTTTGTGAAAAATAGACCATCATCTACAGCAGTGTCACTGAACGAATATGAATTGCAAAGGAACGGCTTGAGTTATTTTCATCATATGCCACTGGGGCAGCTATAAAACCAATGTTAAGTCTTCTGCTATGCTAAGGATGGCTTGGATAGAAGCTGGCGGGGGTATATGTGTACAACCACCTCAAGAGGAACACCAGTGCTGGACTTGTCACCCCAAATATTAAGATAACATTTACAGTGTGATTTATACTGGCTAGTTATATCTCATTTCGCAGCTTCAGTCATTCATATCTAAAAGGTATACATTGAAACACTAAGTGTGAACCTCACAGATATTGTTATATTGTGACAATTTGCATCAGCCTATATTGGATAAGAAGGTGACTTAGGTTAAAAATACATATAATGAGCAGCATGCTAGCACTAACTACAATGTGAGTGGGGAGCTGCACATTGGGCACTTGATAGGGTTATTACCTTAAAACTTTTATTACCCATACTGATGAAGAGGTATACTACAATTGAGAGCATTCCCCAGAAGGGGTAGGATCAAATAGAAAGGCGGCTATAAAAGCAAAGCCAAAGTTATTTATAATTATATCCTTCTGTAGTCCTGTGTGGGATAAGGGTAGGAAGATGATGGTGTTATAATACCTCAATTGCAGTTGTTGGTTAAACAAAACAAGCTGGAAACGATTGACACTAATTTATATCCGAATCCAATACTAGCCACTATGAAGAGTAGTTGCATTTGCCCTTGGAAATGCTATAAATTAATTTTCAGGAATTATGTACACTATTACGGATATGCCAGATAATTATAGGCGTACTGCATATTATGTGATTGTAAGTATATTACACTTAAATTAACTTATTATTGTGTTAGACAAATTGTTGATATATATTTGCTAATAAAGCATACCCCATAGGAATATGCATGGTGTTGGTTGGTGCACATTAGTTGCACAAAGTTCTCCATACATCTCCAGTCCCAAATTAACTATGTATAAGGATTTGTAATAGACATGTAATCTAGTTTGTTATGGTTCTAAGCATAAATAAATGCTAATTTTGACTTATTTTTCTTTGAACTTTTAAGTACTCACATGGGTGTCTCACAGCAATATATTTACTATTACTAGGATAAAGTTTGATTACTAGTTTAGTATTATTATGATAAAGATAGATGTTTTAGTGATGTATTTGCTAATTAATATCCCAAATAGTCAGTAAGGCTAGTATATAACAAATATCAATCCTTCAGTCTTTGATAAAAGTGCTAAATAAATGTTGATTTTATATTAAAATGTTGTTTTTTTTATTTTTTCTTGGTACATAATTAACAGTTACAGATATCATGCAATATATCTCATGATAAATAGGGGCACATGTAAAAGGAGTTTTAAGCTGAAGCATAGCAAAATGATAGTAAATACATTAATATATAAACTTATCAATTAGGCGAATTACCAATATTTTGTTACAAAAGAAGGTTTATGAATGACACATTATAATGAGTTTGTATATATGTATAATTTTCCTTATCAGTTCATCAGCAAAAATATTTAGTATCTATAGATAAAAAAAGGTAGATTTATATTATTATCTAAAAGTAGAAAGCAACTTCAAGTAACTATGTTCTTGCACTTTTACAATTGCAATAATTACAACATCACCACGCTGCTGTGTAATAGAAAAATCATGACGTATAAGAGTTCAAATTAAGAATAATTAATGTTTAAATGTAATAAAGGCCACCGCCGCTGTGGATAATAAAAATAAAATCTTACCTTAGCAGCGGGCTTATTACACGCTCTCACATCAACCAAAGCGCTGTTTTTTGCGGGACTCTTTTCAGTTATATTTATAATATCTAAGCAATTTGCTTCCCTTATAGTTTCATCTTTTACTGAAGGCATATCCTAAGAATGTCGAAATCAGTTTCACGTAATTATTTAACCACAAATTCAGCGAAATTATAATGAAAAAATACGAAATTACATACAATACAACACTTCTGCAGAAAATCGAAACGACTCTGATCTAGTGCTGCCATATGAAAAAGGCATGAATACTGTATTTTCCAAAAATCTTGGGCGGTGGTTTAGGTCGTTATAATGATGGGATCGTGGCCTACGGTTGTTGTGAATTGCGCTGCATCACAAACTTCCATCTTACCCATAAAATGTCTTTATAATAGAAATAATTAATTATCATCGATGCCCTGAATCATTATAACCATTGTGATTTCCCTAAAAGATGTTAAGTATATAGCAGGCCTGGTTAGGTCTCTTTGCATATTATTATTTATCTACATATACAGGGAACATATTGTATAGAATTCATATAGTAAGAACTACGTACTGTTAGATCTGAGAAAACTCGCACTACCATCGCATTCAAGTGAGGAATAATCTGCAACGCTGAGATAAATGTGAGAAAGGTATATAATAGCAGTTTCCATCGGTAGGATCATATAAGCTGCCATCAACACTTTCCAGTATTCGTAGGTATATTATATCTTCAGGATCGGAAGGACGCAGTTCTTTCACAATATTCAATATACAATATTTGAAAGAACTGCATATTTTCAGCTTCAAACTATAAGTAAATGAATCTATAGATGTAGTGTATAGAAGATTCAACTAATTTCATTTTGGGTAGTATTAAAATTGTATGTTCATGACGTAAATCCGTTCCGAATCATTAACCATAACTCATCTGTACGATATTAACAAAATCCGTACAAATAATGATATATCAGTATGTATGGCAACACCTCTAAAAACTGAGGAACGATGTTTGAGTGAAGGAACAGCAAATGAATGAGTGAAATTTTATTTTGACGTATAGTGTAGTTTGACGTATTGATTGAACCTAATCAAGGACTGAACCAAAAGTAGCACTGGTATGACCAACTCAAAATTTTAACAAATTACTACTTTAATGAACAGTTTTTTTTTCGAATCTTTGAATATTTGTAGTTGAAGGATAAGACACTCTTTCAAGGCGTTTGTAAACAGACAATCTGTCATAATGACTTTTACCTTATTTCAATCTTACTTGTATCAGTCCCACGCATGGAAGTAAAAAGTACTACGTACGTAGTATTTATTACTTCCATGGTCCCACGTCAACAACCTTCGAGTAAGGAAAAGTATTGCAGGAGCACCGAATCCTATCCAAAATTACCAAATACGATGTCATTGTCACCTTATCAACTCAACTGGACTGTCATGGCTATGGACTGATTGTTTTGTTTCCGGTATATTATTAGGGCGTTCGGATAGCCTATCGGCGCCAAAAATAACACTCACAAACGCTAAAAATGAACACACGGGCCGTTCGTTTTGGGACTTCGTGAGCAAAAATATCGTTTTCGCTCACCGTTCGGATAGCTTTGAAAACGCTACAAATGACAGAGAAAAGTGATATTTTTGACCCATGTCTTACCGTGGGATCGTTGTGATCGTTTTTTGACAACTGCTGGTTTGACAGTTGTATTTGGCGCGATTGAAGAGTTTCACAAGTTTTTTATATAGGTAACTAGCAGAAGCCATTAACAAAGAAATCATAATAATATAGGTACCTACTTTTTTGTTAATTTTAGGGATTGATTCCATATTTCGTACTGTGCAAAATGGTTAAAACATTGTCGGTTGTCAAAGTATGTTTTAAGTCGTTCGGATAGCATGCAGTAATTGGTGGTCAAAAATATCAAAAGCTTCTATCCGAACGCTAATACACAAATGCCACTTTCGAAACTGCTACAAACGCAATCGAGCCAAAACGAACGCACTCTACATGTCATATTGTATGTCATGGCGCTTTGTAAATAAATCACCTCAGATACATTTTATTCAAAAATGTTAATATTTCATTGTGAACATTATCACAATACGGAAATCGCGAAGAAATTGCGAAGTGTGTGGTGTCGAAACACAAATAAATATGTTTTAACAATAGATTTCCATGAGATCCAAAACCGGTGAGTTGATGAAATTATGATATTGAAAGTAAATTATTGTAATTATTATTTCAGTCTAATGATCACTTGGTTTTTATTATAATTTATGTATGTGTTATCATCCGTAGTGCTGTAATTACATAGGTAGATTTGTCTATAAATTACAAATATTTGCGTAATGTGAAGCAAGTTTAGTGTCGTTCAAGGCAAGTGGCGGGTACCTTTGTAGTATTGATTTTTAATAATGTCAGGGGTATGGGTATATATGCATTTCAATAAGGTGTCAATAAATTAGGAAATATCATATCCGATGCTGGTCATCATAAACCATCATGCTGATTTTTTTATTATGCCACGAAACTTAACATAGGTACTGTTATTCATATCTCACCTGTATTTAAATAACTTTCTTTTTCAGAGATTCATAATGTGTTGTTGGAAACCTTTTTAAATTTAATCCCTCAAACATATGTATGAGTTTGAGGGATTCACCTTTTCCAAATAAAATGATAAAGAAACTTAATCTGCGAATTTAATAGCTCCAGTTCTTGCTACATGTATGTGCTAAGATACACAGTAATTTTTTTATACTTGCGTCAATCGACTATTGAGTTAAAAAAATATTTGATGATTGTTTCCAATCAAATTGCACTTTAAGCTGTTAAGTTAGCCAGTTCTGATCCACTTAAGGAGAAAAGCATTTTGAAACGCCAGGTAAAATCAATTTTTCGCTACATAACGGAACAACTATAAGTAAATTAATGAATGTTTGCAAACAACATTGTTTGAACTGTTATCATACTTTTTAGCACTTAAGTTAGTTGTTTTGTACCAAATTACTAAAAGAGGCTTATATTACAATCTTTAATTTTAAGATTTTGATAAGTCTCATTGACTTCATTTGTACCATACAATTAAGCAATAAACAGTTTAAATTTTAAATTTTTTTTTTTAACTAGAGCAATATTTCTTATCGAACATATGTTAAATGACCTAAATATTAAACAATTAATAATAAATAGTGTAAATAACGTCATATCTACGCTTGTAATAATAATCTTGCAGTTGTTTATTTTTTACAGTTCATTTCAACAAAACTCCATCGCTTATATATACTTTCAAAGGAAATGCTGAACCGATCAAGCTATTGCATGGAATTTAAGGTAATATGTCAGCTGTACTTCATGTGTACTATATATAGGTATACAATACCAATTATTATTTATTTAAATACCTATAACACTATTCTGTATATTGTTTAATTATGAAATTAACTAACTTTCCAGAGCAGTTAAACACACTTTATTTGTCATTTCAGATATGGATATGTCACGCAGAAAATATTAATGTTGTATCAATAAATAGAACAAAACAGAGCGCAGAAGAAGCTTCTTCTAATACAAATGAAATAGATCAGCTGCGAGATTACGTTAAGGCCAGCTTGCAGTCAAACTGTAGGCAAATTTAGCGTGCGAGAGTTGCGGTTTATGGACACTACGGAACGCTGCGCTCTAGATGCACAGCGCTCGTCAGGTCAATGTCCCAAGCCACACGCTATCGGCGTCATAGTGTAACTAAAACAGTTGATCTACTTTAGGTATCTGCTACTAAATCCAGTACTCAATGAATATATTCTTGTGACTATTCCCTTATAGTGCAACTAACACAGTTGTCAGTCCGTATGTCACCGGTCTTTAGCTCGTAAACGGAATGAGTAACAAACCTGATTTTTTTATTTATTGTGTTGAACGTTTACCAAAAGATGAATAATGGACTAGACTTCTTTTTAATTATTTTTACTCACAATACTCTTTACAGGTGGACCCAATTTTGATGTTTTTTTATATTCGAAAGCTGATGCGGTATGTGGTCCCATTTAAATTTGAGTGAGAACTTACGAACAGTCTTCGAATTGTTCCTAATAATGCGTATTTTAATTTTAAAGTCGATTTTTGTCAAAGCTTCTTAGTGTTCTGTAGGTGTAAATTTTGGCTTGCTATAGGGAGTTGAACCAATAAAATTTGCCTACAAGCAAGGCATTAGTAAAAAAAATGAATTAAAAAAAAACTAAAGGGATTCAAGGTTTGCTTGAAAATAGACGGAACAATCAACTTAGCTTACCAAACGTTGTTACTTATATTATTTATATTATTGTTACTTATATTTTAGGTATGGTTTAAGTACGAGTAGGTAACTGGGTACAAAATGTCAGGTTTTGCCCTTTCGATACGGAGCGAGCCCTAAAAGTTATTTCCGTGGAACTTAAATCCAATAATTTATAACGTTATCCGTGAAAGTATCGCTACTGAATGCCCTGTCAATGGAGTACGGCATTGCCAAATATTTTGTTGGGCTTTATCAATCTTTGGATAGAAAGCTGAGAGTAAGTTCTTGCGTGAGAAGCAGACTTATTCAATTACTTCCGTTATCTCTAAAATGTCTAAATTCTTCTTAACGTGTTTACAAAAAAACGGCGCCTTATACATTTTTGCAAAGAGTAGATGCTGGCTATAGAAACCTTGCTTTTGATAAAGAAGAAAACGAGAAGAACGGGAAAAAAGACCCTAAGGACAGATATAGGAAGCGGTGAAAATACTCTCTTAACAGAGTAGTTTTTCCCTTTTACCTATTGTTGGATGCCCACAGTTCGTGGAAGGCGCAGCTAGTGTGAAATAACTTGTGGACGTTGAAACATGAAAATGGAGTATTAATATGAGCATAGTAATGACATTAACGACTTTAACAAATTATTGCATACATTTCAATGATGATTGGCTTTAGTTTGGTATAAGTATTCTAAAATACCATAAACTAATTGCTATAGTTTTAATGTTTTCTATTACAAACACAACGCAAATTTATGATGAATAAACAATAGTACGTAGTCTTGTATAATAATGAGCAAACTATACAGCTCTGCATCAGCTGGATTGTCCACTGCTGAACACAGCCTTTCCCATTAAAGGGGTTAGCCATTATCCCACGCTTGGCAGGCGTCTTGGGTTCGCAGTTTACGATATCTTAGTAGTTCTTAGAGGGCACTGCTGCTCACCCACAGTTAGTAATTGGGGGGTGACATAGCCCGGCACCCCACGGGCAGTCCGTCACCCCAAGGGCTCGGCTACCCTATTTACAGCTCAATGTACTAAATTAAGTGAATTATTTAGAAAACCACACTGTGCTTTTATACTGTGGCACGTGAAAACAATGCCATTGAGAAAGTTTATTTTTTATTTGGCATTGTTGTCTTTCCTTGCTATGTGACCGAAGTATTCAAGGACTTTGCGTAAACACTCAGACGACAGCCGGAAGGAGATTTTGAGTTCCCGTAATATTGAGACGTTAGTCCAAAAGGCTGTCCACGGAATACGTAGCATCTTTCTCCAGCATCATATCTCAAAGGCGTCAATGCGTTTACGGTCTGCAGCCTTCAGAGACCAAGTCTCAGCGCCATACGAAAAAATCGAGAAGATCAGTGTCCGTACCAGTTTGTCTTTGTTTTTACGGAAATGTTGCGATCTTTCCAGATTTTTCCGAGCTGAGTCATGGCGCTCTTGGCCATGCCAATTCTCCTGCGCACTTCCTTATTATACCCGTCCAACTATCTCAAAATAATCTTTGGGTTTTCGCTTCTTTAACCACAGAATAGTCACAGGTCGCGGGCCGTTGCTACTTACACAACATAATCAGAATTAGAAAACATGTCTTACAGACCCACCAACTTATCTGTTCAGGTGGCAGAAAAAAGAACTACAACATTCCTTCAAATTGTGACAGTTTGTAGTTTATTTCCTCATGGAATTAATAAGTACTACGTACAACAGTACTTATTACTTCCATGGATTTCCTTGATCAGCAGCGCCCTCGCCAACTGCACAGTTAAGTTGGTGGTACTATACAGCATTATGCACTAACAAAATAAATCTACCAAAATGGAAGAATATTCGTTGGTTTTTTAAAGTTTTTTATTAGATTCGTATTATTTGTACATTTGCCATGCATCACTGATTTACTATTTGCGGGAAAATAGCAAAAATGTTGTGATGCCGTCCCAGTTTGTGTATATTATTTGCTCAGTGGATAGTGTATTTTCATGTGACAGCAAGCAGCCATCGTGAAAGTAATTTATGTTGCATTATATTATTTCCATGGAGGTCACAGAACAGTCAAGTCCTAAATGCATGTATAAATTGCAGTCTCGTCCGAGTCATTTGTACTTGCTTGCTACCTATTAATGTTTATAATAGGTTACATATTATTTTATTTAGAGCTTTTGGTAGATTCAGGTCTTGTTTCAGAACGTCCTCATCGATCCGACACGGGATTAAACACCGGGTAAATAATATGTATACTCGGGGTCAAAGGTCACAAAACGGGTTTATCGCGATTTTCAGCAAAACGTTTACACTACCGTTTTATCATAAAATTAGCCTATATACAAAATGAAAATGTACTTTTTTCCTATGAGCCACCGTTATTGACATATTGTCATAATATGTATGTAAGTAGGTACACCACGTATATATTATATATACAATTAATATATACATCTATGAAACTATAATGCAAGTAAAAATATTATTCTATCGATCAGTGTAACTTACACATATTATTATTATGAGTATATTTTTTTTTTATTGGCGATATGCCTTTATTATACAAATACTACAAACTACATACAACAGTACAGCTACTACAATACTACAGCTACTACAGTAAAAGCATTTGGACTCATTAGTATATTATATATCTATGTATGTCTTAAAATATTGCAAATTATGAACTAAAGGTTTTTACTTCCTTTGTTTAAAATAGAATTTAACTTTAGAAGGAGAAGTTTGGTTTGGTAATGTACAGGACTAAAATATCCCTTCGTACTAAAATTTACGTGTAAATGATAGTAAGTAATAATCATCATCATCAGCCGGAATACGTTAACTGTTTAACAAAAGCAACCCACATCAAATTTGGGAAGCACTAATAAAATGTTTTAAACTAAGATTAAAAATACGTGTTATCGTTACTGTGGCTTTAATACCATTGAATAATAAAAGGAATAAAAGACAGAAGAAGCAGAAGTCTTACTCAGCATTCACAAGAAATGCGTGGGTGTACCTATGCTAAATAAGCCCCACCCTCTAGTCCACAAATTATAGGTATAGATATGTCTACTCTAGTCTTAGGCTGAAGAATAGAACATATTATAATAATATGGCTTAGCCACAGAATAAAAAGGACCAGAAGGATCTCTCCGCAAAGACGTTGAAATAAATAAGCAACTCAGCTGTAACGAATTAAGGAGTTATTCAGATCGCACACCGCTGAGTACATACCTAACTTTCTTTAAAAGTAAGTAACAAAGAAACAAAGAACGAACTTTTACATACACCTGGCTGAAGGTTGAGTGCATACATTCTCCCCCCCCCCACTCCCCCCAGAGAGAAATTATCGGAATGTTCGATTTTAGGACTCTGCTGATAATTTCGTAAATAATTAGTGAAAGCCATACAGAACAATAATATGTACTTACAAAAACTTAATATTACAAGGCCCAACGCGACGTAAACAAGAGCACTGATGCTAGAGTCTGTTTCTCTTTTATTTTAACCAGAGAGTTAGATTTTGACACTATCAAATAGGTACCTACTTAACTGTTTTTTTTAACACAAAGGACAAGTATTTCACTT
Source organism: Plagodis pulveraria (assembly GCA_963890685.1). NCBI lineage: Eukaryota > Metazoa > Arthropoda > Insecta > Lepidoptera > Geometridae > Plagodis > Plagodis pulveraria. The sequence goes on from OY982959.1 coordinate 16,983,200, forward strand.
CATCTCTAGTCTGAGGCTGAAGGGTGAGCGGGATGCATAACAAGCTAGGTATACTTGCATATACACGAATTGAGTTAAAAATCGCGATTCGTTTGATATTAGTTAATGCATGAATGCCATGTCTAAGAACACGATAACTATCCTATCTCTGAAGCATTGACTAGTGTAACGTTATAGCTCAATGCTTCAAAGCAGTTTTATTTTGTTTAAAGAAGCCACATTGGGAAAATAAGTTGATATTTATTTAATTTCATAAATATCCGTATTTCTGTTTACACAAAAATAGTAGTTGTCGCTCAAAATATTGAGAACTGCGATACGGAGGTTGTTGTCTGTCATTTTATTTCCATTTTTTTGTCTATAATATGTCAGACAGATATACAATATGATAACATGAATGAATACCTATACGGTTCTTTATTCATGTCATATTAATATATAAATCATATTTAGGGTTCCGTACTAGAAAAAAGGACCCTTTTTACACGTATGCCCAAAAAAAGGAGAGTTATTTTTTCAGGGTTCAAGTATGTTTGGGAGTTTTTTTTATTCCACCATAACTTCTAAGCGGCTAAATCGGTTTTAATATATGATATATCGTAAATATTTCTCTTGATAACGCAAGTGACATTAAAAAACGAAACTGACGGATATTAGACGCCATATGGAGCGTTAAAAAAATCAAAATGAAGGACTTTATGGAACGATTCCATAAAAACATATAACTTGCATTTTTAATTTCAATGAAACGATAAAATGTTTAACGAAAATAAATAATTTGCAATCGGGTTTTTACTTTTTTCATTAATGTATACTTGTTTATACCTGCTACACTAAGACAACAACCGAGACTGACGGCTTAAAATGCCCTCCGAAGCACGGAAGTACTCAGTAGTAATGTCACTAGCGGTCACATATCCAAGTTAGACGTTGCTTGACTTGCTGCTGACGTTGCTTAGCTGATCGGTTAAGAACAGCTCAGCACGATTGCTTCAATTACTAAGCCTCGGCTAGCGGGCGGACAGCTAGTTCTAGTCCAGCCTTCAAAGATCTGTTTTTTATATGTTAATAAGTGCCCAGACAGATTAGCCGGTTCTTGACATAGGCATCATATGTGTACAATACAGTTATGTCACCATTGTGTGTGATAATAAAACACTGTCACCAAGCGCCTAACGGTGTGTTCCAGCCGCTGTCCTTGAGATCCAGTAATTCTCGGTTAAGCCTGTTTACATCTTCGACCACATCATCACTTACCATCAGGTGAGATTGTGGTCAAAGTCTTATCTATCAGCTATAAAAAAAACTTGTAAGCAACTGTTACTTTTATTTTCTTGATAGACTGGCTGAATACTAACTATGCGATAGTCAACATTTATCGTTATAGAAATATGGCGAAATAGATATAATAGAACTATTTCTCCTAGAATGGAATAATTGATATTATTATACTGACGCCTACATTACGAAGCTATAATTTCACTTTTACTAACTTAATTATGTCCTTAACAAGTTTTCGCTGTAACCATTAATTTCATTACTCTTATTTTGAAATATTATCATCTCTTCGACATTTTTATCACCCGTTAATATTATGTAGGTAGCTAATATTGGGCAGGTTATAAAATTCCTGCCATCACTATCGATATCATTGCGTCTCATCTTCAGCATGTAGGTTCAGGAACAAAATACCAATTTAATTCTAGGTATTGTTTTATTGTGCCCCTTTTCACTTCACTCAGATAGAAGATGAGACTTGTTTTCGCTTAAAGATATTGTGCTTATGTTGACAGAAAAATAAAACAAAGCCGATTGTGTTCAACTGAATCAATATTATGCATTTATGAATAGGTTTGAATGTAACAAGCAACTTATCTAAACTTAATATAATAAAGCGGAAAGATTTGATTATTTGTTAGGTACTACTGGACCGATTAGGAAGAAATTTGATATGGAAATAGTTTGAGACACGGAGAAGGACATAGGGTAGTTTTATCCAACTGCGCAAAAAGAGGTTAATGGTTTTAAGCGATAACCGATCTACTGGACCGATTAAGATGAAATTTGGTACGGAAATAGTTTGAGACACGGGGAAGGACATAGGATAGTTTTATCTAACTGCGCAAAAGTAGGTTAATGGTTTTGCGTGATAACCGATCTACTGGACCGATTAGGATGAAATTTGGTATGGAAATAGTTTGACACACGGGGAAGGACATAGGGTAGTTTTTACCCAACTGCGCAAAAAGAGGTTAATGATTTTGTGCGATAACCGCTATACCCACGGGCGGAGCCGCGGCAGGAAAGCTAGTTATATATATTGGGCTAATATAATCTAGCATAAATATGTTCAAGGGAGTTACTATTAGGTACAGTAGATGATGAAAAATCGGTTTCAAAAACTGAATTCACAACAGAAGTTTGTGCTAATAAGATAATTAACTAAATGTATCGAGAATAAATTATAATGAACGTTTAGATCTATAACAATGACAAGAAGTTGATGTTTATAAGTTCCTAACTAATTCGCTACTTACCTTCCAAAATTTGGTAAGTGTTAATACATCAGACTGGATAAAAGAGCTGTGATAACAACACGTTGCTACTGTCATCTATCTTAGTTTCTTTTGTATAGAATTTCACGTATGTGTTACTTTATCGCCAATTACCCCTAGGCAAGCTTGTGAAGCGTTCGTAGCGAAGTTTACTTAGCTGTTTTTAACCGATCAGCAAAGTTAAGCAACGTCGCCCGCGGTCATGAGATGGATGGGTGACCGCTAGTGACATTACTACTGAGCGCTTCCGTGCTTCGGAGGGCACGCTAAGCCATCGGTCCCGGTTGTTATCTTAGGATGGCAGTCGTTATAGCATGGTGGTAGGGTAATTTGCAAATGCCCGCTTGGCTAGCTACCACCCTCAAGTAGAAAATCTGTCGCCAAACACCTAACGGTGTGTTCCGGCAGCTGTCCTTGAGAGCCAGTAATTCTAGGTTAGTTTGAACAACATCTTCGACCACATCATCACTTACCATCAGGTGAGACAGTGGTCAAAGGCTAACCTATCAGGAATATAAAAAAAACTATAATTATAAGACATGCTCTTTACCAAAAAAAAAAGAGGCCTCATCATCCCGTGTACGTACAGCCCTGGATTGCCTCTGTTTTAGCATTCATAAACACAGTTTTAATCTAGGAGGCAATGATAGTTCTGGATGTTAGTTTACCAAGCTTGCTAAGTTTGGATACCAATTCGGAATGCTGACCTCTTAAGTGGCTTAATGAGCTCTCAAACTTAATGCATCCAGAAGATAGAACATACGTTTTCGGATTGGGTAATATCCAACAATATTTACCCTGATTGTTGAAAATTTGCACTATAAATTTTTGAGCACAAAAAACACATAAAGTACTATAATAAAATGTGCATAATAGAGTTAGATAATGCATTCTTCATCCCGACGCTACAGAAAGCATAGTAGTGCAGCATCTATTTGCTTTAAACAAGGATATATTATGAGAAATATTGTTCTCTAACAAAGTTTACTTGGATCCCAGGTAGGACATTGGGGGACTGTACCCTTCTCTAGAGCAACTGATTTTAAAACTATTTTGACTAGTGGGTCAGATCTTAGTTTTGTTGGGAGGTGTGGCTCACAAATAATAGAAATAGCAGATTTGTGAATTAAAATTGTTCTGTATGGGAAATGGATACCAATATGTAGTGAGGTATATACCTAGCTACTTATGACCAGAAGGGCTTTCATCAGTTAATATTCTTTATTTGTCCAAATTATCCAGTATATCCACATTCTTTTGAACACAGATAGTGATGCATACCGCCAAATTTTACTAAGTAGATCAATTTCATTTGGATACCAATCGATTAATGACTCAATCCACCCCGTACCAAGCATGTGTCCAAAATAGATTGCTGACATTTGGAGGAGGCCAATTGTTCATTTTGTCTACTCGAACAAGTACCTTTGGTAGGTCTGATATTAGAATGGGGTCCATAAGGGCTTTTGACATAAGATCTGAAAGCCAGAAAGTCTTGTTCCATCAAGGTGCCATTTCAATGAAACAGCCTCTTGCAGAGTTCAGAGGACCACGCATCTTCCAGAATATACCTCCTGAGACTCTCGTTCGTACATGCCACTCCGACGATTATCCACGATAGATGATACACCATTGCATTAAGATACCCTGGAAGGTATTGCGTCACTATAGTAATTTTGTACGACTTAGTCAACACTTTGGTGTTGACTTAGTCATTTTTTTTCATTAGTAGTAGAAGAAACGTTGATGATCTTGTGCCTCATATGTTCTTTAGGTAGGCTAATGCAATTCCATTGTCTGACTGAATGAATGAGTCGTTTTGTTTGATAGCTCGCCGATATCGCTGCATGTGTCACGTGAAGTTCTTTCTGATTTGAATGCCATCTCGTTTGAACTGGAGTCCATTCTCTTCAGATGAGTTTGTTAAGGAGTGCACCCTAAACAAAATCTGCTGCATCAGTTACAAAAATTGTGATATATTCGGTAAGGGAATAAGTGATTTCTGGTAAACTGCCTTCTGCCACCAGTGCAATTTTGGATTCTTTCATAGACATTAATATGGTGTAATGAATTTGCTAAATGAGAGTACGCTTGTGACATGTCTATTCCAGATCCAAAAAATTACTTTTTAGGACAAAAATCTTTCAAAGCCGGACATCAAGAACTGCGCTAGAATAAGCTAGCACGTCAAACCTGCACTCGGATCGAATTTTAGAACGGCCAGTTTCGTTAAAATAGATGGTGTTTGTGGTTAGAAAAAAACATATTGTAACAACTTCATAAAACCAAGATAAGAGTCGGAGCCTATCCTTCACGAGGGAGCCATTAGAAACATGGTGTTCTGAGCTGACTGAATTTTAAATTAGGTCTATGAATTTATATATATTTCCTTAGTTGTTGCTATACTTAATTATGATAGCTCACTATCTTTATTTGTCCGTTACCTATCAATCAGTCAAAACACGCGTAAAAATAAATGGAAGAATTCGTGCGCAGTATTGTTTTACGTCTAACGTGCCTAGTGATAAGATAACTGGAAGAAATCGAGTGCAAAATCACACGCTTATCCGAATCGTGTGCTGAACAAACCAGTCTGTGACAGACACAAAATGCAGGCTATATATACCGAGTAGCGAGTAATGTTTGTTACTGCCACCGTATTTGATTGGATAAATAAATAAGTAATAACACGCTCAGCCTGCAGTGCGATTTGATACGCCGAAACGAGTGGACGTGTTCGATATTTTAAAGTTAAAATGCCAAGCAAGGTGTTCAATTTTGGGGCTGGACCGGCCAAATTACCTGAAGAAGTAAGTTTTAATACATACAAAAAGTTTAGTTTAGTACCATGGCAAACCATTTTTGATATTATATATTATGAAAGGAAACCGGTTCTAGCCAACGACCGGTTATAATTATATCTACTTTGTTATTTTGTAGGTGTATGAAGTATTGAAGAATGAACTTACGAACTTCGAGAACTCTGGTATAAGTTTATTGGAAACAAGCCACAGGACTGCAACTTATATGAACTTAAATAAAGAAGTCCAAAATGTTGTACGGAGATTACTGTAAGTCAAAACATTTTGTTGTCAGAGTAGAACATGAGTGGGAAATTAACCCATTGGCATCGGCGATAATGATAACAATAGAATTTCATTCTTAACCAGGACATAGTGATCCAGTATGATGCCAACTTATAATATAATGGGAATTAGGAAAATGTATAAAAAATACCAGCATTGAATACATTAGCCAATGTATTAAATTACATTTAAGCCTTAAATTACGTGTTCCTGGAATGTTGATTTTAGTTTGAACAGAATAAGAACTGTCATATTTCAAATAAATTTAGATTTAGATATTTTTTGTGGAATTGACACTATTGTTCGTGTAAGGTAACATATGGTTATTAAATGAGACATACATACATACTTACATAACATCACGCCTCTTTCCCGTAGAGGTAGGCAGAGACTACATATTTCCACTTAATACGATCGTACATATTTCTTTCGCTTCATGTACACTCATTAATACTTTCATACATAAGCGTCGGTTTAGGGTATTCCTGGCCTGGCTTTTTATCAGAACGTTTTCAATCTCATTCCTAAACGTTCACTTAAGTCTTCCCCTTCCTTTTTTAAATGATAGTATATGATTTGTAAAAGAAGTAAGTTTTCGGCGGGGTACCTAGGTAATTTATATAGATGGTAGATCTACAAAGTTATATGGGTACCTAAGTAATTATTTACGTATAGTTTTACAAATTATCAAATACGAGGTAGGTACTTTGTTACAAGCATTTTACGATTTAGTTTATTAAACCTGACCGATAAGGTTACGATGATAGTCAAAACTATCAGTTTTAATAGTTTCGTAGGTTGAACATGTTGAACAAAGTTGTTAGTCGGTAGGTAGTAGTTTTAATTTTTTTGTAGCATAAAACTTCTAAGTATGATCTTCAGCTCTTCTGGTAGGCACCTACTTTCATAGTTTTGTACTGCTGTAGCGTTCAATGAGCGTAGTTTTATTATTCACAATCATTGAGATAATGTACATATAGGTCAATGTTCACAACCTTTATTGCCAACGTACCTACCTAGCTTTTATTCATTCAGTTCCGTATTATGATATAAGAGAAAGAGATCACGGTGGAATGGGAAATAATGTTGGGATAAGACCGGAATATTATTTAGAAAAAGTGTTGGTATAAGTAACTTTATTTTGATACCAAGCGTTATGAGACCGGAATACACATCAGATTCTACGGTAATTATGAAGTTGTAGTACTTACGAAACAACTAAATCCGTGCGATAATGAGAACAATTGATTTAATTCATAAATGGACGATATCGGCTCCGCTTGATACGTAACTTTGAGTAGGTATATATTACTATTTCTATACCCTCTACCCTATACTAAGCTTCCGCTGTCCAGACGGTCAGAAACATCCCCTACAACGTGCCTGGTGCATAAGGGTCCGGCGAATTTGTCGATGCATTTTCCATTTTTTTTCATTTTACCGAAAAAGGGGTTTGAACACGACGAAAATGGCGGGAAACAGTAATTTAGTTTGCTTTTTTCTCCGAAACTATCGTACTTCAACTTTAGTTTTCCTTTTGATTTGACTATTTGCTATTGTTCTTTACACTTGAATTATTACAGATTTTTAGGCCAGTGTAGTAACGAGAGAAAAACAACGCGATTTATTTTAAATAATTATGGCAAGAAAACTGTATGGAGGATCACATTTTTATTTTCAATAACTATACCACCTACGGCTTTTGTTCTTCTTTTGATATGATTATTTACATAATAGGTAGTCTATACACCTGAATTATTACAGATTTTTAGGTTTAGTTGTTTAAAAGTAGTTACTTAGTTAAGCTTCACACTAAACCTTTTTATTACACGACCGAGATTCCGTTCAGTACAGATAAGGGGGTTAAAACTAACAAATTAAAAAGAACATTGGATCTCTTATCCTTTTTTTTGACGTCGTTATTGACTTGTTCCCTATACATATGCAAAATTACAGCTTTCTAGGTTCATTACTGTAGAAGCAGTTACGAGATAATTAGTAAATGACGTACAATTATGGCGCCAAAATGTAATTTGAACTGGTTTCAGATTTCATAAAAATGACAAAAATACTTTCCGTTATTACAGAAATATATGGATTTATTCTCATATAGCCAAGAATGCATTCATTCGAAACCGTTTTATTTATGAAAATTCGGCTTACGCGGATTTTAGGCCAATTTTGTAAAAGTCGTTGCCACTCTCTCACTCGCCAACCGGGATCCCGGTTTGGACAGAGGTTTATAATTTAGTTTTTTAATTTTTATAACGTACATAAGTGTTTAGTTTTACTAATATGTTGTTGAGATCGCTAAACAAACAGCAAATTAATTATATAGATAAGTACATAGAACGTAGATCTTATGTTCAATTAACAAAAAAAAAGTATCAATAACCAAACGTTAGGTACATTTTAACTAAAAAGAGGCCGATATACAAGAAAATAATATGTTTTAGCAGATTGAATTCCAGTAGTTTTGGAGTGATGTCATACTTTTCTCTATGAGTGATGTGTGGCCGGGATACAGAAAGACAGACAGACAGATAGACAGACAAAAATAAAAAAAATACAGTTTTGGCATCAGTGTCAGCTAAATATGAGTGCTCACAACTTTTTTTTTTTTAAATATCTATCATGTACAGAATTGGATCTGTTACAGTTCCCACTCGCAGTGATATTGCACGGATAGGTACTGCTTCCAAACCAGTAAGAAAAAGTGTTAGTACCACGGGCAGTAGGTCTACTCCATTTTATACATTATTTTGTGTTTGCTATACCTACTACATTATATACAAATTGTAAGTGAACAAACTATACGAATCACATTTGAAACAAAAAAGAAAATATTTTAGTTGAGGATCGCAAAATAAAAGTAAACAAAAAGTATATTTTAGGACGAGTTAGTAACACGAAATTTACAATTTTCAATACATATTAACAGCTACCGTAGGTGGTGAAAATTATTTATCTGAGATCTACCTACATAGTAATAAAATTTTTGTTTTTAGTGATGTACCATCAAACTATAAAATTATATTCATGGCTGGAGGTGGCCTCGGTGAATTTGCCGCAGTCCCACTTAACCTGATATCGAGAACTGGAACAGCAGATTATGTTGTCACTGGTAAGTTTATTTACATGTATGCATAAATGAACTATTAATTGGATAAACAATAAACAAGCACACATACAGGACCTTGTTCGAATGATACCTACTGTGATGATTTAGTAAGCTTATGGCTCAGTTTTCCATTGCCTGACGTCGGGTTGAGGGTTGATATTTTTTTCACAGAGAGGTTACATTATTATAAGCACACTTGCAAAGTTTCAAAATCAGAAAATGAGTAGTTTTTGAGAAAAAAAATATTGAAAATTAATTATTTTGCAATATTAATGCTAAATAATATAGAATTCTCGCCAATGAACGTTTCGTTTTATAAACGGTTAAAGGCGTATTCCACTTGACGCTAATTTCGATATTGTCGATAATTTTGCGTCTATGGTTCCACATTTAATATGAACCATAGATACAAAATGTGGTAAAAATAATCGAAAATAACGGCGATAATAATTGGCGTCAAGTGGAATTCGTTCAGTAACGTTTTGTATTAAAAAAACAGGTTAGGTTGAAACTGCGACAACACAACGCGCGAGCCGAGCGAGCGTAGCGAGCGTGCCGCGGTAGCGGCCGGCGAAGTGCTAAAAAATCTGTTACACATCCAACAAAACAATAAATTTGATCAGTGAAGTGTGTTGTTAATGGCAATCGATTTTAAAATTATTATTTTAATTTTAATCCAGAAAATGAGGAAAATTTAAAATAAGTAAAAAAGGGGGGGGGGATGCGGGACTTTTCCTTTGAAGAGGGGGGAGTGGTACCCCTCCCCCCCTCTCTCCACCCCCTCTACCCCCTGGATTCGACGGCCGTCAATGGAAAGTCGTACCACCATATATTCGTGCGGGAGTTATAAGAGGCGATGAAAGGAACCGGAAGTTGGTCAGCAGCATCTTCTGAAGAACTGCCTTCTTACATTGTATTACATTAAAACCAACGGGAATCAACAAATGTTTACTGAAAAATCTGCATTGTTTATCAATGCTTTCAGTAAGTATTTGTTGTTTCAATAGAAGGAAAGGCGCATTATGTATTATTTCAGTTAAGATTAAGATATCAAAAATAGCATAAAATTTACATCCTCATTTGGTTCGTTATAAAAAGAATTAATTATATTATGTTTGCTACTCATTGTGTTGTATGATCATACTCATGTAATGTATAGATGATTTCACTTGCATGGGGTGCTAAAAAGTTAGCTTTGGCTACCTTTTCATGTATTGTAGTCACCTGAATAAATTAATTATTTAATTGAATTTCTAAAAGGTTTGGAGTCAGCATTCTTCACAAAATATTAAAATTTCCGGTTTTGCCCTCGATATGGAGGGAGCCCTAAAAGTTATTTTGAATAGAGAGCAGTGAAATTACTTGTTTAACAAATCAGCTTGATGATTTGCCTTTTACCTATTGTTGGTTGCCCACAGTCCATGGAAGACACAGGTTGTAATTTTAATATTCAGCTATTTCATGAGCATATTTTTATAATTTCTCATTGTCAATTTCATTAATACCAAGGTAGATATAACTATATATACTAAGCAATAGCCATACCAATTCCAGGGGGGGGGGGAGGCACCCCTCCCCTGCCCCTTCTGGGTACGCCTGTGATTGTCAATGTTAATTGGGTTGCAAGTCCCAGGCACCTTGACTGGAGCCTCTTCCTCTGCAACGGTATGGACCCGGCACCCGCACGGTGAATCCATGGAATGCTAAGTAAATTCGTCTCATTCCATACAATGTAGGTGCTATTGTGTAGTATATTGATGCCTCACAGTCTCAATAAAATCATACATATAAGATAAAAGCGACTTACAATAAAATATGCAGCTCCATAGAAATTAGATCAGAATATTGCTTATCAATTATTCTTATCTTATTACTTGATACTTCAAAACCATGTATTTATATTGGAGGCCTCCAATCAATATTTCACCTGTTAGTTATTGAACATGTACTTAGTTTAGGAATATAATAAGGAATATATATATAATTAACAGCCTAATATTATCAAAATCAAAACTGACTGTTGACTGTATGCCTGCTACACAATATATTCAAAGATATTTCAATCAAAACATACATAAATGGCCTTCTATATATTTAGTGGGGTGAATTTTGCAAAGAACATTGTTTTGAACTGTAATTGTAAAGATATAATAAAATCTCTTCTAAAAGCTAAAAGTTCTTACTTGCAACCTTTTAGCTCACGGAGTCAACTTCAAATTGGTTCTATTTGCAGGTGCTTGGTCTGCCAAGGCAGCAAAAGAGGCGAAAAAGTATGGAAAAGTTAATATGGTCATACCACCAACGGACAAATATGTGGACATCCCTCGGCTATCTGAATGGAATCTTGATCCCAATGCTTCATATGTCCACATTTGCACCAATGAAACTATTCATGGTAAGTACACAGAAAGTGATTTTTAGATTGTAAACATACATTTATAGTTACATAACTAGTTACTACTAATAGTAATTTAGTAGTTATTAAACAGTTATGGACGTTTGTCCACACACCAACCTAGATATAGGCACATCAGCCTGTGGCTGCTCGCCTATTATTCAATAATAATAATAATAATAATACTAAGGACTGTTCCATACTCTTGTGTTGGATGATGTATAATAATATGACTAGAAAAATGAATGAGCCAAATCAGCAGCATTCTACCTCTACCACAAGGCGATGTTAGCTGGGTGCCGCTTTTTTTTTTTTTTTTTTTTTTATGCCTGATAGTTTAGCCTTTGACCACTATCTCACCTGATGGTAAGTGATGATGTGGTCGAAGATGATGTTCAGGCTAACCTAGAAGTACTGGCTCTCAAGGACAGCTGCCGGAACACACCGTTAGGTGCTTGGCGACAGATTTTCTACTTGAAGGTGGTAGCTAGCCAGGCGGGCATTCGCAAAATGCCCTACCACCATGCTATAACGACTGCCATCTTAAGACGACAACCGGGACCGACGGCTTAACGTGCCCTCCGAAGCACGGAAATGCTCAGTAGTAATGTCACTAGCGGTCACCCATCCCACTCATGACCGCGGGCGACGTTGCTTAAGGTTGAACTGGCCGGTAACTTTTCCATACAAACGCCGTAGGATGATCACTCCCTTATTTGAGGTTTTAGGTCCACAACTAAGCATGATATCGATTTATCTCTTCATTATCTAGGCTTGTCTTGGCACCGATTTGTAAAAAAAATCTTCACATGATAGTTGTAAGCCTCGAAACATCCCTGTAATATCACGAATTTTAGCGCATGTTTAGTCGTAAATAAACGACTTATAGAGCATGAAATCCCTAAAATTATTTACATAGAAGCATAGCTCAGTTCATGATCATTTTAGATAACATTTTGGAAACAAATACATCCAGTAGTATAATCATAAACATCCTAGAGCCAAAGGTCGGCACACATAGTTTTGCGCGCTAGTTTTTCGTTCAAAATATTGGGCATCTCATGTCAATACTTCCATTCCGCGGTGAGGGAAGCGGGCGGGCGGGTCTCATGCGCAGCACACTAATATATAATTAACAAAACGCACACTACCAAAAGTCACGTGCACCGCGCCGCGATCTTAGAACATAATATTATATTGTAGGAATGCCCTGTTGCTTTTTGGTGTGCACGTATGTATACACTACCAATATGTAGTGCCTATGCCTACTTACGTACTTATATATATATATTTACATATGTTGGGAGTTGGGGACCGGATTTTCTTTCGCATTTGATTAGTTTGTTCGTGATAGTAAGTGTCGGACGCCATAATCCATATAGATAGGTACTTGGGTAATATAAATACGTAACTATTTCTAGGTACTCACCTACTCTCACCTAAGTTAGTACCTAGTTGGTATTAGTCAATACGCAGGTCATGAAAGCTATGGTGAGTACCTAATCATTTTAGCAACACTTAGACAATATAAAAAGCTGCATTTGGTTAGATATGGTATGGACGTAGGTAGTCCGATTTCTTTTTAGAATATAGTCTAAGCAGTAATATAACTTCGAGAAAGTACCTACCTAACACAAAGTAGTAAAGGGTTAGAATTAGAAGCTCAATGGAAGATACCTACCTATCTACGATATAATTATCATTTATCATATAGGCCTGCCTAGGCACGCAACTGTCAGCGATGTCAAATCGACATTCGCGGGCGCGCATTACATTGCATACCTATCTACATAGCTATAAGATCACAACAAATAATAAAGTTAGTACTATGTATCTACCTACGTAAATTAGTAGAATAAGTATGTATATTTGTAGTAGGTACTTATACCTAAGGTAGTACGAAAGTTTATATGGTAAACTTAGCGATGATTGTAGGCACTTACCTAATCAAAAATAACCTATGATTAGTTATTGATTTTTATTGGAAATAATTTAAATCAGTTACGGGTAGGTAGAGATTTTTTATTCCAAATGTGTTCTACCAGGATTGGTAGATCCATGATGCCATCGTACATTACCGCTTAGAGAAAGATTTTGAAATCGGTACGACACACTCTCATCTCAAAGCTCGCTAGCCGGGCGAGCATTCGCAAAACAACCTTCCACCATGCGGTGAAGTTCATGCCCGCGGCGGGATTCGACCCATAGACCTGTTGCGCGGCAGTCCATTGCTAAGAGCCATCACTGCTTCCCGTTAAGTGTTTAGTGACAGAATTTCTACTTGAGGGTGGTAGCTAGCCAAGCGAGCATTCGCAAAATGCCCTTCTACCAAGCGGTGAATTTCAAGCCCGCGGCGGGATTCGAACCATAGACCTGCTGCGTGGCAGTCCAAAGCTAATGCCACTGAGCCATCACTGCTTCCCGTTAGGTGCTTTCTGACAGATTTTCTACTTGAGGGTGGTAGCTATCCAGGCGAGCATTCGCAAAATGCTCTTCACCAACGCGGGGAAGCTCAATATCGCGGCTGGATTCGAACCATGGACCTGCTGCGCGGCAGTCACTAGCTAATGCCACTGGCCCATCACTGCTTCCCGTTAGGCGCTTACTGACAGATTTTCTGCTTGAGGATGGTGGCTAGCCAGGCGAACATTCGCAAAATGCCCTATGCCCTTCCACCAAGCGGTGAAGCTCGAGCCCGCAGCGGGATTCGAACCATAAACATGCTGCGAGGCAGTCCATAGCTAATGCCACTGAGTTCACGTTAGTTGCATGGTGACAGATTTTCTACTTGGGTAGCTATCCCGGCGAGCATTCGCAAAATGCTCTTTTTTTATGCCTGATAGGTTAGCCTTTGACCACTATCTCACCTGATGGTAAGTGATGATGTGGTCGAAGATGTTGTTCAGGCTAACCTAGAAGTACTGGCTCTCAAGGACAGCTGCTGGAACACACCGTTAGGTGCTTGGCGACAGATTTTCTACTTGAGGGTGGTAGCTATACAGGCGGGCATTCGCAAAATGCCCTACCACCATGCTATAACGACTGCCATCCTAAGACCACAACCGGGACCAACGGCTTAACGTGCCCTCCGAAGCACGGAAGCGCTAGTTGGTATTAGTCAATACGCAGGTCATGAAAGCTATGGTGAGTACCTAATCATTTTAGCAACACTTAGACAATATAAAAAGCTGCATTTGGTTAGATATGGTATGGACGTAGGTAGTCCGATTTCTTTTTAGAATATAGTCTAAGCAGTAATATAACTTCGAGAAAGTACCTACCTAACACAAAGTAGTAAAGGGTTAGAATTAGAAGCTCAATGGAAGATACCTACCTATCTACGATATAATTATCATTTATCATATAGGCCTGCCTAGGCACGCAACTGTCAGCGATGTCAAATCGACATTCGCGGGCGCGCATTACATTGCATACCTATCTACATAGCTATAAGATCACAACAAATAATAAAGTTAGTACTATGTATCTACCTACGTAAATTAGTAGAATAAGTATGTATATTTGTAGTAGGTACTTATACCTAAGGTAGTACGAAAGTTTATATGGTAAACTTAGCGATGATTGTAGGCACTTACCTAATCAAAAATAACCTATGATTAGTTATTGATTTTTATTGGAAATAATTTAAATCAGTTACGGGTAGGTAGAGATTTTTTATTCCAAATGTGTTCTACCAGGATTGGTAGATCCATGATGCCATCGTACATTACCGCTTAGAGAAAGATTTTGAAATCGGTACGACACACTCTCATCTCAAAGCTCGCTAGCCGGGCGAGCATTCGCAAAACAACCTTCCACCATGCGGTGAAGTTCATGCCCGCGGCGGGATTCGACCCATAGACCTGTTGCGCGGCAGTCCATTGCTAAGAGCCATCACTGCTTCCCGTTAAGTGTTTAGTGACAGAATTTCTACTTGAGGGTGGTAGCTAGCCAAGCGAGCATTCGCAAAATGCCCTTCTACCAAGCGGTGAATTTCAAGCCCGCGGCGGGATTCGAACCATAGACCTGCTGCGTGGCAGTCCAAAGCTAATGCCACTGAGCCATCACTGCTTCCCGTTAGGTGCTTTCTGACAGATTTTCTACTTGAGGGTGGTAGCTATCCAGGCGAGCATTCGCAAAATGCTCTTCACCAACGCGGGGAAGCTCAATATCGCGGCTGGATTCGAACCATGGACCTGCTGCGCGGCAGTCACTAGCTAATGCCACTGGCCCATCACTGCTTCCCGTTAGGCGCTTACTGACAGATTTTCTGCTTGAGGATGGTGGCTAGCCAGGCGAACATTCGCAAAATGCCCTATGCCCTTCCACCAAGCGGTGAAGCTCGAGCCCGCAGCGGGATTCGAACCATAAACATGCTGCGAGGCAGTCCATAGCTAATGCCACTGAGTTCACGTTAGTTGCATGGTGACAGATTTTCTACTTGGGTAGCTATCCCGGCGAGCATTCGCAAAATGCTCTTTTTTTATGCCTGATAGGTTAGCCTTTGACCACTATCTCACCTGATGGTAAGTGATGATGTGGTCGAAGATGTTGTTCAGGCTAACCTAGAAGTACTGGCTCTCAAGGACAGCTGCTGGAACACACCGTTAGGTGCTTGGCGACAGATTTTCTACTTGAGGGTGGTAGCTATACAGGCGGGCATTCGCAAAATGCCCTACCACCATGCTATAACGACTGCCATCCTAAGACCACAACCGGGACCAACGGCTTAACGTGCCCTCCGAAGCACGGAAGCGCTCAGTAGTATTGTCCTAGCGGTCACCCATCCAACTCATGACCGCGCGCGACGGTGCTAAACTTTGCTGATCGGTTGAGAACAGCTAAGTAAACTTCGCTACGAACTCTCCACCACGCGGTGAAGCTCAATATCGCGGCGGGATTCAAACTATGGACCTGATGCGCAGCAGTCCATAACCAATGCCACTGAGCCATCACTGCTTCCCTTTAGGTGCTTGGCGACCGATTTTTTACTTGAGGGTAGTAGCTATCCAGGCGGGCATTCGTATAATGCTCTTCTACCACGCGGTGAAGATTAAGCCCGCGACGGGATTCGAACCATGGACCTGCTGCGCGGAAGTCCATAACCTATGCCACTGAGCCGTCACTGCTTTACAAAATATGTTGTAGTAAAAGCAGTAACTTGCTAATTATGTAATAAATAATTATTGTTGGTAAATATCTACTACATCAATATGAAAAGAACAAACTAAATATACATTTACTATGTACCTACAAATCATTGTACCTACTTACTAAATATTTACCTACTATAGGTGAAATAACATCAGTATGTTATTATAAAACGAACGAAAATTATAACAACAGGTATCTACTGTCCGAACCAAAATGTATTCCTCTGTGAATATATAATATTATTTTATAAGAAATACCTACACACATCGTGACGTAGCTTGAGACACTATCTCCGTCCGTCGTCAAACATCGTAATTCGTTCGGCATGGTTCGGCTTTCATTGATATATCGCAAACAAGTGTGCGTAATTAGCGTAGATGCAATACGGGTGTGTGATGCGCGATCACTATCTTCTTACTACTCATCACGGAGTCTTACCCTTTCCCACAAAGGTATAGGTGAAATAGCATGCTTTGTTGCCTCGCCCGCTGATAAGTTCGAGCCGTCGGCAAGTGCATCCTTAACTTTGCTGATCGGTTGAGAACAGCAAAGTAAACTTCGCTTGGAGCGCTTTAAAACCGCTGTATATTGGGCGCACGTTTGCGCTCCTAAGAAATCTTAAAACCCTGATTATCTGGGGTAAAGGGTACTGTAAGAGCATTCCTAAGAAGGAGTCATAAAGGTGGTTGGCCATTAAACCAAAGCCATTTTTTTACTATAATTATGTCCTTGAATTTTCCTATGTGTTTTTAGCAGAAACATTTTTCTGCATATCATTTCAAGCACTATTGCATACTAATTGAATATTAAAGATTTGAAGAGTAGAACATTTTCGTCTCTGCAAATGCAAATCATATTTTGGGTAGGTAGGTAACTATTATAATTTCTAAACTGCAATGGTCAAGGGTTAATTAATTAATTATATTTTTATTTATTTTAGGTGTTGAATTTGACTTTATTCCGGATACAAAAGGAGTACCTTTAGTAGCAGACATGTCTTCAAACTTCATGTCCAAGAAAGTAGATGTGTCTAAGGTAACCTAGAATTTAATGACTTTCATGATTTAATAATATAAGGCCCATGGGGTCCTAGTCTATAACTGCATCCCCCCATTACAACCCGTGGGAGTCATAAGTGGCGTTGAAGGGAAAAATACCAAAACGTCGGCAGCAGCGCCTTCTGAAGAACTGCCATCTTACACTGTGAACCCGAAGACGCCAGCCAGCTCGCAGATTGTGGCACATCCCCCTTGAATGAAGGTAGCTGTGTTCAGTAATGTCGCCGGGACCCTTACCCTACTTACCCTGGAATACTTACGCGATTCCGACTTCTGCTTGGCCAGTTTATGCTATATGTTTATTAACTATAGATAAGCGCTTAAATGGCACCAAGTTTTACGCTTGTATTTACCGTTTTTTGCATTAGAGCAAAAGCAAAATAAACTTATAGGGGGAATTCCCTAAATACTTTTCGTTTTTATTGTTTTTGTTAGAGTATCCATCAAATTAATACACTTAATGAGAAAATTTTAACCGACATCCAATTATGAGGTTCAAAATATAGTGCTAAAAAGGTAGGACTGAACGTGGGCATATAGCTGAGAAGCAATTGCTTCCAAACAACCTTTAGATCGAGAGTTTGATCAAAATCGCTTATTTGGAAGTTGGTTAAGTATGCTTACTTTCTTCAATATAATAATTCTTCCAGTTTGGCGTTATTTATGGTGGAGCGCAGAAAAACATTGGAACTTCCGGTGTAGCACTGGTCATTGTAAGGGAAGATTTGTTGAATCAAGCACTGCCAATATGTCCATCACTCTTGGATTGGACCGCTAATGTCAAGATGGACTCTATCCTCAACACACCACCTATGTTTGCGTAAGTGACATATATATTTATTTTTGTTTTATGCTTGATAGGTTAGCCTTTGACCACTATCTCAACTGATGGTAAGTGATGACGTTGTCGAAGATGTTTTTCAGGCTAACCTAGAAGTACTGGTTCTCATGTACTTATATTATATTTTGGTTACATATTTTGTTCTTTTTATTTACTGATAGGCTAGCCATATTACTTGCTCAGTGGGCTACGTTAAATCTTTTGTAGATAAATTTAAGAGGTAGGTATGTATATTTGAAAATTAAACAAGGCTCTTTGAGACGAGACGAACAACTGCAAAAAAATATGTCTGATTTTATGTAATAATATACATAGATATATGGTTATCTCTTGTCCTCTAGAGATGCACCGAACACTCGGACTATAAACATCCTCACTGGCAATGCTGAACCCTACGTTTAAATTTCTTGTATTCAATTTATACCTCACCTCCCTTGTTTAACAATTAACTACTCTATCTATGTTAGTTACCTTTTTCTTCTGTGCCTTTACCTACGTAAATTTTCCTACACCTGGTATACGATACCTAAAAAACACGTGGTTAAGCGTTTATATGTACCCTTTACAGTATCTACATAATGGGAAGAGTCCTCCAGTGGATAGAAAGGAAAGGAGGTCTCGACGCGATGGAAGAACTAGCAACGAAGAAATCTCAGTTACTCTACAACATAATCGAACAATCCAAAGGTTTCTACTACGCCCCAGTTGCTGTAAACGTTAGGAGTAAAATGAACATTCCCTTCAGAATTGGAAATCCAGGGAATGATGCTCTTGAGAAGGAATTCTTGAAGGGCGCGGAAGATATGGGGCTCATACAGCTGAAAGGACACAGGTAATTTTGTTAATTCCTTGTACGCTAAGGCTCAATTCAGACTGAATTGGCAGCAGCCAGCACTGCAGAAAGTTTACCGTTAAACTATTTTCGACTTTGTCTCTATCCATATAATGTATGGTATAGAATGAAAGCGGCGGCCTGCAGCGGCCCCGGGACTTATGCAAGTTCCAACCGATACTATGCATTGTAGAGACAGAGACAAAGTCGAAAATAGTTTGTCAGTAAAAATGTCGCCGCTGCGCTGCCAGCCGCTGATACTTTGGCGTAGATTGAGCCTAATAGTTTCTACTATATATGTATAATAGATTGTCGACATAACTTTTTATTTCCTCGTGGCCAAACTAATTGATCCCAATCAGTATAGCAAAATAGTTTAAATAACAGCCTGTACTGTTATAGGTTTTAGGAAGTATCAATTCCACGACACGAGAAACAATATAGATATTTAATGTAAAATCAAGAACCTATTATAAGTTAGTTTCATACCATGAACGAGTATGCTGAAATAAATTCACTGAGTCTGACTACTAACTTAGTATCGCAATCTTACTCCCCTTATCTAATGTAATTAGGGATGGGTATATTATATTATCTCTAATTACACAAAGGACGGCACAAGAACAAATTGTAAAAAGTATTTGCTTTGGTATTATGGCCGGCAGTTTTGCCAATATATTATGGTTCTACAACACCCCGCTTGACTCCTCAATTAAAATACACAAATTCTATATTATTAAAATTCCAGTAAGACCCTTTAATGGATCACAATAGCGCTGGACACAAATACGATGATATTCGAATGTTCAGTACTTGAGTACTCGAATAATTTAGATGCAACGATGCGTCAACAACTGTAATTAGTAAACGACCCGTTTAATTCATGCAATTAGACGAACATAATTCAACATAAATAATGTTTACACGCTAATAAATAGTATTTAGGCAAAGGTCTCGTTAGTGGAGTGGGGACAGTTGCAATTTGAAATCTCGAATTTCTAGATTCAATTCGTACAGTCATTAGCGGTCACATGTTTTTCTGTGAAAATACCCTCCAAGTAATGTCTGGTTACGTTTCGCCATGTATGTTTCAATTCTGCCTACTTACGCAGAACACAGTCGTGGCGATGTATTGTATACATGCAGTAGTTTTTATGTATTTTACCCACACTACAGTATTTTTTTATTAGTCGTGTCAAATTACTCATATCTTTATCATGAATGCAGTTATAACATTCTTATCGTAACCTTACTGGTATCTTAGGGTCAATGACCGATCGTAATCTCTAGTGTTTTTCTAAGGTGATCGTTGACATATGTTTGTGGCGAGAAATTCAAAATTTCATCACTTTTTTGTGTTACTTTTGTGCTTTTACTGGCTGCGCCCCGCGTGGTGATGGTTGATGATGAAAAGTTACCTATTTTTCCTGATAGGTTAGCCTTTGACCACTGTCTCACCTGATGGTGATTGATTGGAATTGTGGTCGAGGATGTTGTTCAGGCTAACCTAGAAGTACTGGATCTCAAGGACAACTGCCGGAACACACCATTAGGTACTTGGCGACAGATTTTCTACTTGAGGGTAGTCGCTAGCCAGGAGGGCATTCGCAAAATGCCCTACCACCATGCTATAACGACTGCCATCCTTAGACAACAACCGGGACCGACGGCTTAACGTGCCCTCCGAAGCACGGAAGCGCTCAGTAGTAATGTAACTAGCGGTCACCCATCCAACTCATGACCGCGGGCGACGTTGCTTAACTTGGCTGATCGGTTAAGAACAGCTAAGTAAACTTCGCTACGAACGCTTCAGAACTTATGTGTTAAT
Source organism: Plagodis pulveraria (assembly GCA_963890685.1). Classification (NCBI taxonomy): domain Eukaryota; kingdom Metazoa; phylum Arthropoda; class Insecta; order Lepidoptera; family Geometridae; genus Plagodis; species Plagodis pulveraria. The sequence continues at coordinate 17,004,070 of OY982959.1, forward strand.
CCAGCGCTCATCTAGCTATCGTCGAAATTGGTCCAGCCGTGAGCGTGAATAAGTAACAAACATACAGACACACTCACAGACTTCCGCCTTTATTATATTAATGTTATACGCAATACGCGATATTCGAAAAAAATGAAGGTGCTTGGTGACAGACTTTCTACTTGATGCTAGCTTACCTCAAAAAAGTAAATCAACCAAACCATCGTATAGTTTTTTGGTTCATTTTACATCAACAAGTTAAAATACGATCATCATAAATAGGGTCGAAGCCAATTAAATACACATTGTTAGAGGTATACATCAAATACTACTTGGTAGATTTTACTGAAATTTAAATTTGTATGACATGCACCAGCTTTCGAATATGAAAAAAGAATCAACAAAATAGGTACACCCTGTGAAAAACTTATGAGGTAAAACACACAAAAAAAAAAAAAATCAGGCGATGTGGAAAATCATTTTTTGAAGTAGGTTAAAAATAAAACGTTATCAATATTCAACACTATTATTATGTACTCGTCGTTAATGAAATTTAAAATTCCCCACGTACTGCGCATGGCAGTCGACGCTTCTTACTGTGTAACACGAAGCAGTGATGGCTCAGTGGCATTGGCTATGTACAGCCGCGCAGCAGGTCCATGGTTTGAATTCCACCACGGGCTTGAGCCTCACCGCATGGTGGAAGGGCGTTTTGTGAAAGCCCGCCTGGCTAGCGACCACCCTATCAAGTAGAAAATCTGTCGCCAAGCACCTAACTGGTGTGTTCCGGCAGCTGTCCTTAAGAGCCAGTCATTCTAGGTTAAGGCCTGTTATCACCTTCGACCACATCACTTACCATCAGGTGAGATTGTGGCCAAAGGTTTACCTATTTACAATTAAAAAAAAGGTTTCTATATTGTCATGCTCACAAAAATTAATTATATTTTACAGAGATGTTGGCGGTATCCGTGCTTCGACCTACAACGCGGTCACACTCGAAGAAGTGGAGGCATTAGCTAAGTACATGACTGAGTTCCATCAGAAGCATGCCAAGTAAATCTCTCTGTTATTCTATCTAGCTAGTCTAGGCCTTATACTTTACTTGAAGTAGCTAATATGTAATGCCATATTTTTAATTTAGTTTGTAAGATTGTTTTGAAAATTATTTTGTATTACTTTACTGGCTGTGCTGCTGAGTTTGGAAATAAATTGTATTTTTGGATGAAAATTTTCTGTGATTTGTCAGTTTTTGACATGATCCGACAGAGCGTCTTCTTGCCCTTATCCTTCTTATGTAGAGTCGATATGTCTTTCTTAACATAGGAGCAATTTAAAAACATGTTTATAATTACAATGCAAAGCATAACACGAGGTCATGTTTACTAAAAGTTTTGATCTTGGTTTTATGTCCGACCGCCTCTCTGTCGTTCTGAGGGTGTTGAATGTTCATCATGAGGAAGATGTCGGATAGTACATAACCTTCGTCGTTCTCACTTTTTAAACCAATAAGGAGGTAATAGTGTATAAGTATATTGCTATGTTCCGCATTTAAAGTAATTTGTGATTAGAATAACAGACATAATATGATACTTTAAATTTATTACGATCTAAGTTTTTCCGGTAATGAAATTTCCGCCAACCCCATTCTATAATCGGACATCCAGGAATATTCAGAAGCGCCACCGCTATATGGTGGATATTCCATTTACCCGAACGAAGCGATTTGCGTTTTCATAAGAACCGCCAGGTAATGGAACACCCTGCCTGAGTCTGTGTTTCCGGTTAAGTGCAATATGGGGGTCTCCAAAACGCCAGTGAATACCTTCAAGATACAAGATTCTACAAGATACCTTTTGGCTAAGCGCGCTCCATCATTGATCGCATCATCACTTAACATCAGATGAGATAGTGGTCAAGTGCTACACAGTTCAGTATAAAAAAATATCTTATTAGCAATCGTAGGAAAATAGGCTCGCCCTTTATTACATTGAAGCAAAATATGTACGGTAAATCGAGGGTGATTAAACGCTTCTGACGGGGTAAATGCAGGTGTGACGACATTGTAAGTATCAATGTAAGTATTCAATAACCGGCTGTACCCACGCGTATTGGTCGAGATTGTCGACCTAGTTTTCGGGCATATCCGAAGTCTTTCATCAGGTGAGTTCAAGTGTTTAAATCGCGGCGACGACTCCGCGCTACTACGAGTGAACTCACCAGATGAAGGGCATCGGATATGCCCGAAACCTAGGTCGTCAATCTCGACCAATACGCGTGAGTACAGCCGGTTATTGAATACATTTTTTTGAGACATGAGCCATCACTGCTTCAAAACTGTAAATGTCTCATACCCACGGGAACTTACAAACAAAAAATTGTAAGTATCTGTCCTAATTGGTCACAGATATACATGATTACTATGACCTTATCATCAGAGACAGACATAGAATATTGAATCATCTCATATCACATGTAATACGGGCGGGGTCCACAGATGTCAGATGTCACTAAGTTATCCAGTGTAGCTTATTTACGAGTACGCAACAAATAGCAATATGACTAAACAATTGACAACAAAATAATATTTTGATGTCAACAATTTTAAGTATTGCACAATACCTACTTCTATTTGTAGGTATATACTCGTAATCCGATATTTGAAATCGCGTGATTAAGTTTAGTGTCTCCGTAGCTCTTTTTATACAAACGTAGTTTAGTAGTATTTTGAATACCAAGTGTTCAAACTCGAATGAAATACATGTCCTTAAGCCTCATAGTAATGCTTCTGGTTTGTTTTCTGGTTTGTAGTTTTTTTTTTCATATCTTAAAGTGAAAACATGAATTCCTTTAGATTAGAGAATATTTTTAAGCACAAATAATTTTATGGAAAACTCACAAAACATAGATAGAGTCGCATAGATTTTAGGTTCGGGGCCAGGCATGCTAAATTTCAATATGTTTGAACACTTGGTGTATAAAATACAACGAAACCATGTTTGTATGAAAAGTGCTAGGAGGCTATGGTAAAGTAATAGTTAGCATGGGGCTTTGGTCGTGGCCAAAAATCGATTAAGCTAGGTCGTTAATGAATTTACTGCAGTAATCTGTTACCGACCGACCACGGGTCAGACTCGAGAATCGAGGGCATCGTCGCACTATACAGTATTTTTACTATTGATGATAGGTTCGTCAATATGTATGCATGTAGTTTAATTCATAGCTCGGTCAAGAACAACATAATTAAGTGAGCATTCTATGTAAAATATTTAAATTTTATGTTTGTAATTCATTCTATGAACGTGCTAGACTCTTGATATAAGAACGAATAGACATACAGACATCAGAGTAACATCTACAACAGGCTCTGTTTTCCCCATTGGGTAAGTATAAAGGAATAGTCCTAAATATATATATATATATATATATATATATATATATATATAAATATATTTCCAAAATAGAAATAACGAAAGAAATACTCCTAAAAATAACTACGAAATAGAAATAACAATAATGAATACCTACCGTCGAAGACAAATAAACATCATAATGTTTTTAAATTCTTTATCATTGTTCAAACAACAGAAGATAGATAACTTCTGCTTATCTATCATCTACTATCATCTCTCAACTTAACAAGATAGTAGATATAGGTACGAAAGATTGGTATAGTGCATAACAACTAAATTTGTCACCGAACCGAGTAATTATGAAATCAGCAAAGTATCCAATAGTAGCTGTAACATATTCTGTTACAATGGATATACCTATTGAAACGGCTACCTAAGGTGACACTTTGTAAGTATGTGGGTATATAATAGTCAATAACATTTTGTCATTGAGTAGCGTAGGAAGGTTTATTCGTATTCGTTTTATTATCACATTACTGATTTGTAAACCAACTTTACTTCTGTCAGGCTTGCCTTTGACCTATATAGATATCATCTGTTGTTAAAAATATGGTCAAAATTCCGATATTTCTCGTATAGAAACTGGCTTTTAAGGACAACTGTCGGAACGCACCGATTGGTCGAAGCAAACTGCAAAAATGTGAGCTAGAACACTCCAGAAATCATATCTTTCATTCCTATTTATTAAGTAAAGTATATTTAATGTCATTTTTAATGTCTTTTTAAAGCCATTTTAATAAATAACCTGCAAAGTTTGCACATGTTAAGGATAAAACTAAGGATATTCATTTACGAACATCAAAAAATTAAGAGCCCTGAATGACACAAGAGCTATTTAACAAAATACTTGTAACACTTACATATAAAAAACCGTACATTTTCAGTTGTTGTTTCAAACCGATTTGTGGCAGGAAATTAGATCATTAGGCAAATGTATTTAGATATTATACCTATAATACGTCAGGTTAAATATTGTGTATGTGTTATATTATTTGTTACAAATAATTTTTATTCTTATTGATTCACGGAGTCTCACAACGCGGTGTCGTCGCGTAAACTTACCTGATGAAGGGTATCAGATATGCCCGAAATCTATGTCGAAAAAGTGTGTACAGCAGGTTACATTAGTGTCATATATTCACGAGAGATTACAACCTAAAATGTAGTAATTTTGTATATAAATAATGCAATGAAGAGTATATTATAGGTTTGTAAACCTATGCCGTATTATGTATACTCAACTGGGTTTGCATTGAAATAAATAATGCATATTGTTTTATTTCTTACGACATTAGCTAAAGGTTAAGAGAAGTAACCTTTGTCAACGCATTCTCGTATTAAAAAACTCAGTATCAGCTTGTTTTGACGTTCTTTGTTCGATTTTAGTTTGACCCAGTGTGTATTGTGTTGTTTGATTGCTTACCCGATAAACCATATCAAGTCTAATTATGTTGTCATTGAATCTGGTTATTTCTGCTTTTTTGTTTTAAGCAACTCCCGTCCAAAGGTTATCTATACTTAGTTATGCGGACATTTTATTATTCTGAAGAAAATTAATTAGGTTATACATTTATTGTTTGGTATCACCCCATCACGTTCCCACTGCTGGAACACGCTTCCTCTCAGAAAGGGAGAGAGAGTGGGTGCAGAATGGGTAATTGTCCACTACACGGTCCAGGTACTTAATTGAAAAGTATTGCTATATTTTTTATTATCATCTATAAGGCTCGATAATTGATTTTGAATTTATTTCCTTGAACACGTGTATACGTTACGTTACGTAAGTTATACTTACTACGTTGGTATGAGTACATTCTATACGAGCATGTATAGACATTGATCTATTTGTGTGTCAGAACTCGTTAACTAAAAAAAAATAAACTTTAATAATAGGGACTCTAAGGGGCCTTATTGTCTAAGTATAATATTGTATTAATTGAGATGAACGTCATGTTATCATTTTCCATTGAAAACGGTGTCCATTAAGGAATTTAAATGTCAAAATGAATTACATTTTCATAGCAGTGTTACACAATAAGAGTCCTGGCCCGTGAGCGTCAGGCCGAACGGCGAGGTTTGGATTCGATTCTCGACTTAGTAGTTGTACCAAGGATAATATCCTTGGAACTACTATAGTCGTTAGATCGCGAGAGAGTCTCGCTCTCATTACTTGGACCAAAGTCAAAATCACTTGTTACGAAGCTCTTAGGAAGGTCAATTACAATGTTTAATTCTGAAATATTCATCATTGTACTGCTGCGTTCAGCAAAAAAAAATATAGAGCCACTGTGAGAAGAACGGGAAAGAAACTCGGCGCCATTATTTTTAAACGTTTTTTAACAACTACAAACAATGTAACAAAATTATTACAATATTTGTTTAAATCACGTAGGTGACAGGCGATAGCTTGGCAGAGAGGGAAATATCCATTTTAAGCACTTTTATCGTAATCACAAACTGTGTAGTAGTAGTTTTTTAATCAAAATGTTTTTCACGTGCACCTTGAATTTTCTTTCTGTGACCCAAATTCATATGGTGTTTATATACACATTTTGGGGATAATATAGGTTTATGGATTTATAATAATAAAATGCATTTGTAAATATGTATTAAAATTTATTTCATTAAAATTTTGTAAAAAAACATTATTGTCATAATAACTAATGTGGTAATATATTTGTGATGGAATATTCGACCACTCACGGAGGATCCTTGAGTATTTTACACGTTGACCACTTTCATACTTACATTAACGCTTTACATAACTTCTTTATAAGACTATTAGTGCTATATATTGGAGTTTAAAGGATATGTATAACATTCATAAATTAGGTAATAAGTAAGTATATTTAAAATGTCGGATACAATGTATGTATTATGCATTACACTTACACACTCCATACATACACATCACACACACTCACCCACTATGTAAATTACAGTCCAGTTTATAATACAGATTCATAAACCGATGTCTTAAAATTACCTACCTATAGACATAAACATTACCTAGTGTTAGTACTAATCTCTAAACGTACTAAGTTTTACAAAAAACGAATATAAATTACTAAAAATGTATGCCGATTAATACTAACACTAAGAAATAAACTTACAATTTAAACAGTATGGGCGTTTGTATATTCTATTTACCGATCTTATACGTACGTTAAAGAACGACTATACGACGACTGTTCATCAAATTAAAAATAATAATGATGAGAAAGTTATTATTTTGTGTAAATCAAGTCCCGTCTCTAGCATGTATTGCCCATACTCTTTATTTTGTGACTAAACTGACATAAATATACAAATACTAAACTATTATTATTATACTTATTTACATGATAAAACGTTGCTATCTTTCTGGAATGTAAGATTTAAAGTCCTTCTTTTCGATTATGGCAGTGGTTGCCTTAAAATACTTGAGCATTTTGTTCGTAATTTCATTTATTATGGGACATCAACACAATCACTGTTTCTTTTTATTTTATTTCAACTTTTCTAAATGTAATGTGTGAACTGACGACATTTTATCAACTAAAACCTTCGTCTTATAAATTAAATTATTAACTTTTCCTTACCAAGCATTATGCGAATCTTATGTTAGAGCAATGCTTTTAAGGTAATATGGTACATATTTGTATATATATTTGGTGAGGGCTGTAACCTTAAACAGTGAGTGTGTTAATACACATTTCAAGTTATTAAATAAAACTAAAATCATAATAAAGCTAAAAGAATACAAAAATTATACATCGTAAGTACATTTACATCTCGGGATTTTGCACCTTTATATTATGATTTTAAGCCATACAAAGTAGAATCACTATGAGGTTTGGTTTAACTCAATATTTTTATTCAGTAGTGATTAGTGGGAAACTCAAGCCACGATTTAGTTACATCTGGCTATATAACTATTTCCAAATGATAATTTTGTATAAACTGAGTTAAAAATTGATTTCGGTAGGGTAGGAAGAAATCCTAATAATTGCAATGTACACTTTTGAATGCGCAAAGATAAAAAGAAGTATTTTTTTTAAACACTACCTATGAATCATGGAGGGAAGAATGCTTAAAATTGATAGTTTCTGTTAATGGCATAAGTTTCCTTACTGAGTGTTTTGTAGGCACACCGAGAAAACCATACTAGTAAATTAGTATTATGTAAAGTTGACCAGAATTCGACATAACGCAGCTCCATTGCGTCTACTGACCTTCACTGTCGCTGTCACTCTTATCTGAAAACAAATATAAACATTGACTTTAATAAACACTATTTTGAACAGTAAACATTTCATCACACACTTATCTTGGACCTATTGGTAATTTCCATTCAAGTATATATATGATTCTGTTTTGTATGATCTTGTTTGTAGTAACCTATTATGTTAGATCTTTGTGGGGTGTATAGTTTATTCGTTAAATATATTTTTATATAATTTCTGATAGGCTGCTTTCCCTGTTGCTAAGATAGATGGTTATATCAGCTTAGGGGAATACCGTATACGTAGATAATATAAGTATCTTATTATATTGATAAGTTTCTGACATGTAAAACTTTTTTTTTTTCCGGCGGTATGCTTTTATTAACCAAATACTACAAACTATATACAACACTACAGCTACTACAATAAAAGCATTTGGACTCATAGGCAGTCTCAAAATATGTGGATAAGAAACCAAACATTTTTCATTGAGACAAAGGCTCAGTTGCACCATCTCTGGTTAACGTCAAGTCAATTATTCCGTTGAAACAAGTTTGAATTTAGAACGTGTTGCATATAATCTAACGTTAATCAAATTGGATGGATACCAGCCTTATTTTTTGACTCTAGTCTTGTAAACGAAAAACTCGATTGAACAACTTTTCTTCAGATACAATTTAGTTTGATGGTGTTTTTGACATTAATATACATGAACTTTACTGAACTGAAGAATATTAATATGATCTGGATTGGAATTCTGGTTAGTTTAGGGCAGGTTTTATTTAAAGTATCTCGGTGATGCCGCAGAAGGAGGCCGCGGAGTGGGTTGGGAAGGACGATGTCCGAGTGGACCTACTCCGGCGCCGACGAACGAGGGTGAGGAGATTCGCCTACCTCCTCCTTCCTCCGGGTGGCTTTGGTGATCAATATCGCTCCTCCATAGGTGTAGAGGTCCGGTTTGGTTTGGGCCTACCGTCGTCGGGGCGAGATGGTGAATGCTAACGCGACTCCATCTTGCCCCACCTCGGTGGAGGAGTGTTCATCGTCAGTTTTTAGTGAGTATACTAGGTAGTGCGCCGGGGGAGTCACACATAACCAAGCGGATTCCCTCCCTCGTTGCCTTGGTTCAACGCAATTGCGTCATCTTATTTTATCATGCGCGCGAATACTTCATATTTTCGGTTAGATAATTATTTTACAGGCACCTAACCTTATTAATTTCTCTGGGTCATGCGTGTACTAGTAAACACACAATAATACGAGTAGGTATACTAAAACGGGGATTTTTTTAGATGGACGTTGATGAGGCTTTGTTTTAAAGATAAAAGTTATTTTAATAAATAATTTTGATAAGTGTTATCTTGTTAATTTTTGTAGTTTTATAATTTACTATACAAATACAATCTTTCAGGATGCCTAAGTATAATATTTATCGTAAACAAGGTATATACTGGTTTATCTTGTTTTTATGTTTCAAATCGGCTGGACAAAACTTAAACGACGCATAGATTTCTGTTCTGCGTGAATTTACTACATAGTAATATACTTGTTCTGAATGACTGTTGTTATGATGATGAATGACCGCATAGTAAGGTGGTAGTTCTTCAGAAGGTGCTGCTTTTTTTTCCATTCGAGGCCTTTTACGACTCCCAAAGGCAAATAAGGGAGGATTCTTGCCTGTCGATGTGGATGTTCCCAGGTTTCGAACATAGCAGATAATTATCACGATAGATCTTATCATTACTACTTTACCCACTTTACTCTTACTGTTCTTTAACTTTAAGTACTGTTAATAATATAATCATAATACCCAAGGTGTTAGACTACTTATCTGATTTCGATTAGTTCTGGGCAACATTAGTAATTTGTATATATGAGGAATATGATAAAAGGTAGAAGTACCCAATATAGTTAAACAGATTTAGTAAAGAAAATCATGCACATATTAAAGAGACAGTTTAGTTACAAAGTAAACATACGTTAAAAATAATGTTTACACCACGTATGCCAAGCGTGGGGATTCTGGCAACCCTCTATAATGGGAGAGGCTGTGTTTAGCAGTGGCCATACCAGCTGATACAATCTAATGCCGTTCGTGTACATGAGCCTTCCGATATTTACTACACAGATTTCCCTATATTAACAGACTAGTCAACGTACATCCCGTCTCCTCGTGGCGTATTTAATTTTATACGAGTAGAATGCTTCTGACGCTCAAACCAATAAGATGTTCAGACGGACATAGTTGTGAAGCCAAAAATAGTCATGCTCCTCTCAATCTGTCCCTTTCACGCTCGCCTATGTAGGTATGCACGTAAAAGGAACAGGTTGAAATGATCATGGTTATTGGCTTCACTTATATCGCGTGTTGTGTTCCCTCTAAACTTTTTTATTGGTCTGAGTTCTGACTAAATGAACAGTATGTAGTTAGTCTTCGAAAAAATGTACTACTCCACTAGAAATGTAATATAGTTTTGTGATTAAACCGAAAGCAAAATTGTTATTGCAACTGTCATACTATTTGGTTCAAATTTATGGCTCTAGGGGCGCTGCTTGAACTTGTAACTCCTGCTCAATTTTGTTTGTGTCTCATTTGAGCAATGGTCATCGCTACATTTGGTCTAAGATTTCATTAAGTACAGAAAAAAATTGTACATGCATTAAAAGCGCCAAAACCAGTGCAAAAGGCTGCATCCACAGACAAAGCGTGTCTAAACTAGGTGCTAAACTAATACCGACCTTTCTTACCCGGATACGCATGCCTCTTCAATCTGTCGTAGAGGTCTTCTTTAGTCCCGTATATGCTCGCGTTAGATCTTGCTAAACTGTTCATCTTGCCATTCATCCCATTGTGTAAACTCTCCTTCATGTAAGTCTCGTTGTAGAAGTTGGGCATCTCCCAGCCATCTTCTTCGTCGTCATAGTAATGAGCGTACGTGGAATGGTGTGATGGTGCGATGGATTCTGCGTAAGGTGTATGCGCTCCGTAGTAGAAGTTGACTTGTGATCCGTTCTGGTCGATTGCTGGCGTTAGAGTCTTCTTTGGTTCCTTCTTCTTTGATGATCTGTTGGTGTAAAGAGGATATTATGTTAGATGAACTGTATCAAATATTAAAAGTTATCTGAAACAATTGTATGTATAATTCATTAATTTGAAGCAAAGTTAGCTCAAGGGCAGTGTTGTGCCCAGTTCGAGTCCTGCTGCAGACTTAAGCAGTAGCTTAAAACAGCAAAATGCCCAAGCATTGCGTTTTACGAATACTCGTCTGGTTTGCTGACATTATCAAGTATAAAATTTGCTGCTTTGCAACTAAAAGTGTTCCTAACACTGCAGTCCTAGCAGTTGTTGCTCCGACAAATTTACCTAAACAAGTGATTTAAGCCATATCTAAAAATTATCATCGCCTGCACAGAGGCTGTTCCCAGTCTAGGCTTAACCTGCATACTAACTTTCCGTTAACGCTTATACGTGTATACCAACTCGTATAAATAATTTATACAAGTAGCACCTGGACTTTGATAGAAATGACTCGTCCGTTTGTGCGCTGGTAATTTAATAAAACTCTTGACTCTGTCACTAAACTGAACAATCCAGTACAGCGACTGCATGGCTCGCCGCGGGTGTGCATTCATAATATTACATATGTATGACTTGCCTCGCACAAATCATCCATACAAGCAGCACCAGGAATATGATGAAGATTACTCCTCCAGCCACCCCACTGGCGATGTAAGCAAACTCGCTCTTCTCTCGGCACTGTCTTCCTGTGAACGATCCAGTGCATCGGCAGGATGGCTCGCCGCGGGTGTCCTTTACGCATTCGCCGCCGTTGTCGCAGAAGTCGAGGCACAAGTCTGGAAACGATATTTGCTTAGTATTAAAGACTATACGTAAATAGTATGGTACTTGGGAATTCGCTTTGGTGCATTGTGGACAAAAGGTTCTGGATTATATACAAAAGGTACGTATTTATGAAGGTACTCATAAAATAATAATATTTATTGGTAGCTTTGACATGTCGTTATACTATCGCAACAAATGCTAGGACAAGATATCTTTTCAGTCAATAAATCCACAAGCATAAGTTTTAATATTAACATTGCCAGCTATGTTATTTGTAATGGACACGATAGCGTAATGAAATACAGAGTGACATACAGTTCTTTGATCCATATGCATAACGGAACGAATGCATCGAATGTGTACGTGCCACTACAGCGGTATTTTACCATCTTAACACCCTCATTTACCAAAATGTATTGGGTGTAGTACCATCAAAAGCATTTCTAAGGAGAGAGAAGGCGCTATAATATCATATAATCCTCCTCAGACCTAAGTCTCCTCATAAAACGGATGTAATTTCTACAACGTACTCATGTGTTATCCTTGGTGTAAACACAACATGCTTACGTGAAAGATGATGAATATTTAAAAACATAATGGTTCTTCACAATGAATGGTATAGTACTCAGGCATTGTAACTACTTTTTCCAGGCAGGGATATCATTTACATTTCTCCACTCTATCTATAAAACAGGCTCTTCTATCAACACTCAACGGAACGGTAGGATAACAGAACAGGGATTACACTCCACTTTTTTTTTTAATTTTCTGTCTAGATTCTACTCGTAGTGTTCTAGTGAATATTATAGTGTACTGTATCAGCAGGAGTGTCCACTGATGAACACGTGCTCTCATTAAGGAGGGGTTTGCGATATGCCATAATCCCCACGATTAGCAGGCGTCTTGAGGATCGCAGTGTCAGAGCAGTTCCTTAGAAGGAGCTGATGCCCACCTTCCTTGAAAATCTAACATGAATTGAGCCATTTCATAGAAATTTAGACGAAAAGTCTAGTAAGCCCTAATATAAATTTATTAGACTGTATATTAGCATCGTTATCATTAGGAAGTCATCACCCATAAAACGCTACACCAAACAGCTATTAGCTGCTTGTCCATCAATCGAGTACCGCAACTCTTACGATGTCATCAGTCCACCTAGTGGAAGGCCCACAAACTCTACATCTTCCGGTGTTCTATGGTAATCAAGCGAGAACCTTTCTTCCTTATCGGTTAACCGTTCGTCGAGCAATGCCCATTGTCACTTCAACTTGCAAATTCTGAAAGCTATGTCGGTGGCCTTGGTTCATCAGCGAATTTCGTGCGGTAAGATTAGAAAAAAAATGATTTTCATCCCTTCTGGATTTTTTAAAGAATCTCCGAGAAAAGCTATCTCTACACCTCGTTGAGCGCCTCTGAGCTGGTCCATAAGGGACACGGTTAAGGACTACGTGTCAACCAAGTAATCACTGGCACTGGTTGAACACTTACTAGTCTTACTTATTAGTCTTCAGGCTCTGCGGGATGTTAGATAAGAACATGTCTCGAGATATCATAGCGATTGTAAAATTATTGTTCAGAAATCTTAATTAAAGAATGTATTGTGGGACTTACCTGTACAAACATGCCCAGTGCCGTTAAATCCTGGCTTACATTGACAATTGAATTCACCAGTATCGGGTGTGAAGAGACAGTAGGCGTGGACGTCACAGTGTAGTATCTCAGGACCGTTCAAATCACATGGGTTCGTGCATTCATCTTCTGATATCTGTGGGAGAAACATCATCAGTTAGCTAAACAAGACCGTTATTGGTAGTAAATAAATATAGAAGGGATTATTTATTTAAATTCGTGACAGCCCAAAGGTATTCAATTATTTTAATTCCGACATGCTAGACTTTGATCATAATCTCACTCGATGTGATAGTTGATTGTGTTGACACTTGTCGACCCTGATTATTGTCTAAGCACGGTGGTAGGGCATTTTGAGAACGCCTTCTTAGCACCCTTAAGTAGGAAATTGGTCGCCAAGCTATGTAAGTTATGTTCCGGCAAAGATTATGTATAAGTAGTATAGATAAATTTCAGTTGCGGCAGCTGTACTGGAAGGCCATTATTTCTAGGTTAGCCTGAACAACATTTTCGACCGCATCATTACTTAAGATGGTGATTAAAGGCTAATCTATCAGCAATAGATAAAACCCGCTTAACGTAGAATGCAGACCCATTCTCCCAAGAAAGCTTGTGCAAATTACCTACCATGGTGCGGTTCACCGCATGATCTTCTGCTCAAGCCTGTCGGTGGATTTCGAATCACAGACCTTATGCGAGAGTTCATAGTCTTTGCCACTGGGCCAATATAATATACATACATTTCGACTTGGGTTTGGCGAACTTGGGTTCGAGTTCTAATGTATTCTGGCAAACTGGCAGCTATCCTTGATAGATATTTGCGTTAAAAAATAAGCCTGCAGTCTTTTTTTCAACTTTATTAAAGACATTGAAAAGTTAAGGCTTCTTTTGACTTACAGCGCCAGGTCCTTTTGTGCTGGTGTTGATCGGGCATGGGATGCAGACTGTCTGTTGAGCTTCCGATTGGTAAGTTCCCTTCCTGCATTGGATGCAGGTGTTCAGGGTCACGTTGAGGTATTGACCTGAAATTAGTAAAAAATGTGTAAGCCGTTGTTGGCCACCAAGCAACAAAGTCTATAATGCTACAATATGGTATGAGAATTTATTTCGAATTAATATATTCACATTATATAAATATTCCATTGCAGCACACCATACGATGCCGCTAAACGCACACTAGAAAGGAAAAATCAAATAGCAAAGTGCCACTAGTTTGCTTTGCCGCACATTTTATCGAATGAGGAGATAGATAATATGATGCGGGGCTGCTCGTGAGGTGCTATAATAACACCAGCCGTCTTTTCTCTTAAAACTCAACCAAAAAGAAGACTGAAAAGGTGACAGCGCAAAGACAGTGCCATCTTCTACCGAGCTGTCAACACCTTCAGATATTTTAAGGCGTCCGATAACAGTTTAGACACAGACTTTTTTAAAGTCGTTATGATTAGTTGTGAAAACTCACCAGGTCTGCAAAGAGGCAGCGAGCACTGGTCGCTGGAGGCGGCTCCGTCCTCGGGAGTGGTGGTACCCGGCGGGCAGGGCGCGCAAGCTGCGCCGGCGCCGTTAGTGCGCCACGTGCCTCTGGGGCACGGCTCGCAACCTCCGTCGCTGCTTAGTTGTTCTCCTGAAAACACGGATACCGTTGTAAACCACCGGCAATCAACCTGATTGTATTGTAAACCTCAATTTAGACGGAAGTGGTAGCGACCGGCAGTTTTACTGTCAAAACATTTTCGACTTTGCCTCTATCACTATATTGTATATAATAGATTGAAAGTCTCGACGATGATTGGCTGCGCGGTTTATGCAAGTCTTTCAAGCGATACTTGTTATTGTGTTAATAGAGACAAAGTAGAAAGTGGTTTTACAGTAAAACTGCCAGCCGCTGCCATTTCGGTTTGAATCGAGGCTGTTTTCAATAACTAGTGGAAACAATAACAGACAAAATTGTATCCGCGTGCTATCACGATCATCATTTTGACAGCTTCGGTTCAGCGCGATCAAAGACCATTGTATGGCAGAATTACTGGCCGTCAAGCTGCCTGAAATCACCGTAAAGTGCTTACTACTTGACTTTGAGGGCGGTAGCTAGTCAAACGCTCTATTTACTACCACGCACTAGAGAAATAGTGAAATGCACCTCTTGAAAAAGATAGGTACATAATGTAAGGAGTTTTTCCATTCACCTGATGGACAGTCATCTCTGCATTCAGCAGCGGATACCGCTTCGGTGGCGCGGGTGGTCTGTCCTCTTGGACATGCGATGCAAGTGAATGCACCTTCACGGGGTTGGTAGGATCCGTGGCCGCATGGTCGGCATAGCTCAGCTTCAGCGTCGTAGTATTTACCAGCAGCACAACGTTCTGAAAAGATTCATTACCATGATTATTTTGGATAAATACTTTTATTGCAAAAAGTGTCGGTACTAATGCTGAGATTAAGGTTGAGCTTCAGAGACAAGTCGAAGCGTGAACTAATGCTTTCATCTGTCAAAATTGAGTGCTTAGCCTCATATTTATTGCGGGGAATACGGTCATGCAGGTATGGTAAGTCGTTTTCGTCGTCACGAGTATTTGACATTTTGTTCGAGTTTATTAACCTATATCGATAACTAATTACTACAATAGAAAATTGGTTTATTGTGTGTGTATTCACGGTCGATGTTTAGGGGTAAATTTAATGTGAAATTGTAATTAAGTAGATTATTATGTTGTAAGTCTTCATGATGCTAGTTGATTGATATAAAGAATAGTATTATTATATTTGTATTCAGAAATGTTTAGAACAGCGCTTAAACTCAGCGCATGCTATGCAAACATGAAAATCGACCATTTTAGCCTGTCTTAAAACAGAAGTGGCGCCACCATATTATATTGTCGCTTTTATATTGAAACTAATCTGTACGTTTATCTTTTTAATATTAGGTCCTTACATATGAAATTGGCGTTTTTCGTACTGGCCACTTTAATCACGAATTTCTCCTCTTTGGTAAGGAATTCCAAATTCAAATTTGTACAGCTATAGACTCATGTATTTGTGCTTCGATGATCGTCATTCATTTGTTTTTTTTCTTCTGTTTTTTTCTGTTTGCGTCACTCATTTTACAAAATGGAAAACCTTAAATATCGCATTATTTACGAGTACGAGTTCCGCCGTGGCACTAGTGCTGCGGAAACAACTCGAAGGGTGAATGATGTGTATGGCGGTCGTGTTGCAAAAGAAAACACAGTTCGTTTTTGGTTCCAACGTTTTCGTTCTGGAAATTTCGACCTGCAGAACAAGCCCCGTGGACGGCCTGAGACTCAAGTTGATAATGAAGAGTTGAAGGCTATTGTGGAAGCGGATCCATCGCAAACCACGTCCGAGTTAGCTGCAGGCTGCGATGTTAGTGATAAAACTGTTTTAATTCACTTGAAGCAAATTGGGAAGATTAAAAAGCTTGAAAGGTGGGTACCTCACGAATTGACTGAAACAAACCGGCAAACGCGCGTCGACTGCTGCGTTACATTACTAAACCGGCACAATAATGAAGGTATTTTAAACCGAATCATTACCTGTGATGAAAAATGGGTTCTTTACGATAATCGGAAGCGCTCAGCGCAATGGTTAGATCCTGGCCAGCCAGCCAAATCCTGCCCCAAGCGAAAATTAACCCCAAAAAAGTTACTTGTAAGCGTTTGGTGGACTAGTGCCGGTATTGTTCATTACAGTTTTTTCAAATCTGGCCAGACTATTACGGCTGATGTCTATTGTCAGGAATTGCAAACCATGATGGAAAAGCTAGCGGCTAAACAACCTAGGCTGGTCAATCGCTCCACGCCACTGCTGCTTCACGACAACGCTAGACCACACACTGCGCTACAGACGGCTACTAAATTAGAAGAGCTTCAATTGGAAAGTCTAAGACATCCTCCGTACTCCCCGGACCTTGCTCCAACAGATTACCATTTTTTTCGAAATTTGGATAACTTCTTGCAAGGGAAAAAATTCAACTCCGATGGGGCAGTCCAAATCGCCTTCAAAGATTTTATTGATTCCCGTCCGACTGGTTTTTTTAGTAAAGGGATCAATGAACTACCTATGAGATGGCAAAAGTGCATAGAAAATAATGGTTCATACTTTGATTAATTAAATATATTATATTAAAAAATATTCGACTTTTTGTTCCTCCCATACAAAACGCTAATTTCATATGTAAGGACCTAATATATTTCAAACCTAAGCAAATTAAAGAAAGGTGTATTTTATCATAGAATTCAGACAATAAGACGGTTTAGATAAGTACCTTTACAATCAGCAGCGCTTCGGGCCCCGGTAGCCTGGGTTACACCCGGTTGTCCAGCGATGGCAGGGCACGCCGTGCACTGCAGCTGTCCTGCTTCAGACTGATAGGACCCGGCTGGGCAAGGTTTACAGGTGTCGCTGGCTGCCTCGAGGAATGTACCCACAGAGCACGCCACTGAAAATAAATATATTCCAATCATAGTTCAAAAACAAACATGTGCATGCGTTTTTAAAAGTGGTGCGTGTTCCGGCAGATGTCCTCGATCCAGTTTCCAATCTATGGCAAGCCTGTTTAATATCCGTAGCTCGTCATTTCTCTATCAGATAAGTTTGTTATGAACTACGATGAGCTTTACTTTATTATGTTCAATAGAGATCAATAGAGATTACGAAAACAACAAAATATTGAGAACGTTCGCCTCTGTGGCGAGAAATTCAAAATTGATAAATTTGTTTTTATGTTGAGTTGTCTCAATAGTGTAGTTACATGATCGCTACGAATAAATATCATTATTGGCAGTAATCGCGTACTCGTACTATGAAGAAGAAGAATTGAAAAATAAATGTACGATATCTGATACATTTACTTTCGTAATATATATTTGAATTCATTACATTTGTTATGAGTAAACGTAATTTATAAAAGTATTGACGGTTTTAGGAGTACCTAACTCATGTGCATTAATGTTCAATATATTTTCAAAATATTAGCAATATTGTTTATTTCCCTGATTCCATGATAATGTAGAACGATTATCAAATCTAGAGACACGAGTGAAACAACTTATATTTTGAATTTCTCACCAAAGACGTGAGTTTCCACCCTAAGTGATAGTCTTAACTTACCACAGTCAGGAGCCATAACGACCTGTCCCATAGGGCAAGCGTAGTCCGACACCAGATCCAAACTAGCAGGATCAGGTACAGTATTCGGAAGTATATTTCGCACGTCAAATTGTTCGTCTTCGAGGATGAGCTTCTCCAGTAATCTCTGAACGGTCGACCGCTCATTGTTGCCGTTGTGGATTACTGGGTCGCTGAAATGGTTAATGATTCTATTAGTCTTTTATTTTCGCAGTATCATCGTATCAGGCTTCTTGGAATCCCATATATACTCATTCCACGAATATCGTCACGTATTCCATCAATAAGTCATATGGAATTTATGAATAAATATTATTATTATTTTTCTAGTGCCAAATTATGTTAATAAGTTCGATCCGCAATTTAGAGAAATCGAGGTAAAGGATTTTCAGCGTGAGCGATATTGATCTTCGCTCCTGAAACGTATAGTTTCCATAATCATATTATATATGCCCCATAATGAAACAAAAGTTTCCAAGGTATTGCTGTATTGGTAAGCTGGTCCCATGGGGGTACTGAGGAATAGAGGAATAGTGATTGCTGTACAGTCCTCTGGGGGACTTAAATGGAATGAGCAGAATAAAATAAACCTCCAATTTTTTTTATCCCTCAAAAAAACTACGTGATTTTTTAAAAGCATCTCGTTTATATATTATACTTAAAAAGCTAAAAGTAAAATGCGTAATAGAGTGCAATGCATGCAAACAACTCACTTGATAGCCGGGAAAGAGATCTCCACGTTGTAAGTGTCGCCGGCTTGTCTTCCCTCCCTACTGCTTCGTGTCCTAAGTGCGAAAAATACATGCAGTGAAGGACATGCTTGCATAGTTTATTAAACTAATAGTGCTAGAGAGTTCTTTACTGATTTTATATGGACACAGTGCGAAGTGTTTTGCTTTACATTTTTACACATGCTGATGTGATCTACAGTTCTATTTACCATCTTATAACTGCTACGCCAACACCACTCCACTTCATGTATGTAATTAGCTACGATACTTTTGGCTATAGTCCGTTAACTGGCATAGCTGGGTGAAAATACTAATTCATTATAGTATTTCGAGCACCCAATCCCCGAAAAAACGAATCATGCAGCTTTCACGAATCACATCAGTTTCTATTTGACTATCTGAGAATTGATATATCCTACAAAGTTAACTCAACAATTACTAAGACTGTGCTTACTCTTCAACAGGAATAATTGCGTCCAACACGTAAGTGTCTTCAGCTGTGGTTGTGGGAGGGTTGGATATTTGTCTGGTTTGCCTGGCATTGGCTCGGTGGTCACATTTCACGTTGATGTCGAGTTCCTTGCATTCGCGAGTACCTGAATACAAGTATCAAATCGTAAGTTTCTAATAGTTTTTATTTTCAAATCGAGGCTGCTATAATCAGTTTAAATATTACCGTCGACAGCGTATGAACAGAAGTTCCAATCTCTGTTCAGCTGGTTGATGGCACTGCGGACTTTCTGACGGAGTACAGCTTGACCAGCATCATTGCAAAGGACCGAGCTTGGGAATAGCATTGAAATCTTAAAGACTCGTTGTGCAGGCGACGCAGCTGCAGATAAAATAAAAATTTTAATAATCAGATAAAACCAAAAATGAACATCCAGATTATCATATGAGAATGTACATACGTGAGCAAGCTGGGTAGGTTAAAGGCAAAGTTGGGTCCATTGTTGGTCTCCAGAAGCCTTCAGCACCGCAAGTGTAGAATGGCGGAACGTTCTGTGAGAATCGTAAACCATCGCGGCAGGCAATCTCACACACCTTGAATTGACCACCCGCACCCCAGTCTCGGCACGATTGATAACCACCCAGAGGATCAGCAAGTGGAGGACAGAATTCCGCTGTGAAAAGTTATTTGTACTTAATTTAATAGTAATTTATTATGTAGGTACTTAATATGGAATGTGTATTTTTTTGAATTAATTTCGCAAAATTTTAAAAGGTAACTTACATAGTACAGTTACTTTGAATGTACAAGTAGCTGCATTTCCCGCCCCATCGTATGCGATGTACGCGATGTCATATGCTCCCCAGGCAAGATTTTGACCGGGTTTGTGTCCGGATTTCTCGACAACTTTGGTAACTCCTACATTGTCACTGAATACAGGAGCATCCCAGTTTACAATGGACGATCCGTTCTTGGCTATAACCCAAAGATCACCAGGGCAGCGATCTACTCGCGGTGGTTCCTTGTCAACTTGCAATTGCTGGCACTTTGAACCAGTGTAACCGTTAGGGCAGACTCGTTGACCACAATGCGATGGAACAATTCTTTCTACTCCACCAATAATATCTTCATAGCCTGCCCACGTAAGGGTCAAGGCGCTGTATAGTACAGGCTCAGTTCTACAGTCGCGAACTTGTTTTTGAATATCGTTTGTGACATCAAGAGCTCTGTTCCATATTTGTACTTTAGTGAGATGGCCTTGGAAGCCAGACTCTGTATAAGCCTTCGGGTTATCTGATTGAGGCTTACCCAATGTTACCCAAACACTGAAAATGAACATACATTAATACAAGTTCGATATAAAAGCACATACGAGTAGATATAACTTTAAACATTGGACGAAGCTTACTATTGTGGTAGTGTTCGTCCGCTACCATAACCTTCAATCTTGCTGGCAATCAAACCTTCAGTAATGAGTGTCAGTTCTCCTCCGTTAGTACCATCCCAAACCAAAGCAACATGATGCCATTGTCCATCATTGACAGTCGCGTATTCACCGAAGCTTAGATAAACATCTTGAAGTTCAGCAAACAATGACACTTGAACTCCATTTGAATGCATTTGTATAATTTGTCTTCTGTTCAAAGCGATATGCGAATTGCTAAAAGTGGACAATACAATTTAAATTACATTGGCAATAGGAAGAATATAATGAATTATTCAAGATGATTAGACATTTACCTAACACTGTAAGCTGTGAAGAATATGCCACCTTCATCCTGTTGAGTGTATTGTACCCACATCGCAATTGTTAGACTATCAGCAGATGACGTGTCGAAAGGCACAACTTGAGCTGCACTTGAACGCATTGGATCACTGAAGTAGAGATCGTAATCGACACTGATTGCTGTAAAGCAAAATAATTAACATTAGGAGGGCATGGCTACATTTATATCATTGCAAGTATTCAAAATAAACTCTACTTACTTTTTCTGCAGTCGTCGCCAGTAAGATTGAAAGGACATTGGCAATAGAATCTTCCTGGTAGATCAATGCAAACGGCTGAAGGTGGGCAGGAGTTTTCTTTGCAATCAATTATGTCTTCATCGCAATTCTTTCCCTTAAAACCAGGTGCACATTTGCAAGAATAATCTTCGCCTTCATCGATGCATGTTGCACCATTTTGGCATAAACGTGCCTCGCAGGCATCAAATTCATACTGACAACCGATGCCGGTGTAGTCTGCTGAACAGGTGCAATTAAGTCCAGAACCAAAATCTTGACATTTTCCACCATGCATGCACGGGCTTCCGATACATCGTTCTGGAGCAGTTTCGCATTGTTTGCCATCTGTTCCACTTGGACATCTGAAAATATATTTTAAAAGTTGAGATATACACAGCTTTCAAATCAGAACATACTCACGATATTATTATATCTTATATCCACCACATAATATACTTACACGCAGAAGAAATCTTGGAAAAGATCGATACACTTTGCATTATTTTGGCAAGGTCCGTTCATACAGTTTCCAATGTCTCGTTCACAGCGCTTTCCAGTCCACCCCGGTTGACAAACGCATTTGTAGTCTCCAATTTCATCTTTGCAGGAGCCACCGTTGAAACAGGGATCAGAAGCACAGTCATCTATATTGGTTTCGCAAATTTCTCCCGTAAAACCTTCACGGCACACACACTGGAATTTGTTGTCCTGGTCTACACATTTTTCAGTACCGATAGCATTGCAAGGTTCGGCCAGACATTCATCTATAGCGGTTTCACATTGTTGTCCTACAAATCCTGGTCTACATTTGCAGACAAAGCCGTCAATTTGGTCAATGCAAGTTGCACCATTAGTGCAAGGATCTGAAGAGCAGTCATCAATGGTATGTTGACATCTCTTGCCAGTGTAGCCAGCTTCACAGTTGCAAGTGAAGTCATCAATGCTGTCGATACATTGACCTCCATTTTCACAAGGTGAAATAACACATTCGTTGATATTAATATCGCACGATGGTCCAGTCCAACCAGGATCACAAATGCATTGGTGAAGGAAAAGTTTATCTACGCAGACGCCGTGTTTGCATGGCTCATTTGAGCAAAGATCAATTTTTTCGTGACAACGTTTTCCTGTAAACCCTGGTGGGCACGCACAACTGAAGTCGTTTACTAAGTCGGTACAGGGTGCTCCTAAAAGACAAGGCTTTTCGATACAATCATCGGTATTACTTTCGCATAACTGTCCTTCCCATCCTGGAAGGCACTCACATTTGAATCGACCTTGTTGAAGTGCAATGCATGAAGCACCATTTGTGCATGGATTTCCATTAGCAGTGCACGGATCAATCTGAAAATTTTAAATGAAATATTATTCCTAACCTTTTTAGTATAAGCGAAGTAATATGTGATACATATTTTACTTATACATACCGTGACATCGCAATCAACGCCAGTGTATCCTGATCTGCACAGACAGGTGTAGTTATTAAAACCAGGCTCATCTTTGCACATTGCTCTTTCCGGGCACGTATCATTTCTACAGTCAGATCTTTCTTCTTGGCAATTAATACCACCGTATCCCGTAGGACATGAGCAACGATATCCTTGAGGAAGATCAGTACAAGTGCCGCCATTATAACAAGGCTGGCTAGCACACTCATCAATATCAATTTCACACCTACGACCAGAGAAACCAGCTGGGCAGTAACATTGGACGCCATGCCCTTTAGGCACACAAAGACCTCCATGTTGACATGCGCTGTTCGAACATTCAACAGGAATACATTCTTCCAACCCAGTGGCTCCCGTTCCAACTGTCTTCATGTTTGTTGGACATTCACTGCAACTGGTTTGGCCAACCAAATTCTGATAAAAGTTTCTTGGACACTGAGAGCACGGCGCCAATCCAGTTGGTGAATAATTTCCAGGTGAACATTTAGCTCTACATTTGTCTCTGCCAGGAGCAGCAGGCTGATAAGTGAATGTGTTTACGGGACATGCTTGACAGTCTTTAAAACCTCCTACGGGTGGTTCTCCTGTGTAACTATTTCTGGGACATTCCAAGCAAGGCACTAATCCAGTGGGAGAATAAGTACCGTAACCACATACTGGTACGCAATCAGTGACGTCCTTAGACCCTTCTTCCCTTGTGAATGTTCCAGACGGGCATTTGAGACATGAGCCCTGTCGAGCTTGGTTTTGGAAATAGCCACGTGGGCACATGGTACAAGATTTTTGTTTTTCGCTAGCAAATGTACCAGCTGGACAATGTACTGAAATATTAATGATTTTCGATTAGGTTAGGGGTTTTTAAGTCTAACAATATGAATTAATTGTATTGCCTAGTGATACTTACAACACCTAGGCACGTCGTTGGTGTCCATATTCAGTACTTCACCGACACTGCACGTAAAACCTCTTGAAATGGTGCTCTTGATTGCTCTTAGTGGTGGACATTGGTTTCCAATAGATGAAACATTAAGAACAGGCTCAATCAGAGCACTTGCATATGGCACAGAAAGATCGAAAATAAGGTTTAAGGTTGTTCCGCAAAGGTCATACAGTTGTGTTTGTCTAATTGCGGGTGTAATAGCCAAGACGAAGTCCATTTTAACCACATTTTCATCAAGAAGCGTAGGCATTGCTTTAACGAATGTAACGTTAACATTGACATTGATGGCAGAACAACGTTGTGATAATCTCTCGTTTAGAATATTATCGTATTGCGCAAGTAAGTCTTTGTATTGTGGCAAACAAGCGTTAGATACAGCACCAAGAGCGCGATATTGAACGCTAGCAACGACGTGGTACGCGGCTTGTTGAGTATCTGAAATAAAATACGAATAATAAACCCTAGTACCGCGTTCAACATTAAAATATTTTTTAATAGAAAATAATATATAAATAGCTCACTTTCAGAAACACAATCGGGCACGACAGCAGTGGGGGACCATGCTCTTTTATTTTCGCAAATGAATGTTTTAACTGGCTCGCCATCTGTAAATCTGAAGCCGGGGCTGCAAGTTGCAATGCATTGAATTCCACGATCACCAGGCAGGCAATTCAGAGCACCATGTGCTGGTGGCATTAATTCCCAATCAACGCAAGGTGTGGCCTGAACAGACACCTAAAAATAGAAAATAGAAATTAAAGTCTGGTCATGAATGCCAAATTAGTAATTAATAAACATTTAAATATAGTATATATGTGTACTGATTGCATAAATCATACATACTTGGAAGTGACACTGAGCTTTGTTGCCATATTTGTCAGACGCAATAACGGTAACATTTTCGTAGCCTCTTATAGGAATGACAGCTCTTTCCGGAATAAACTTCAAGAACACTTCTCCCGAAGCGTCTGTCGCGTTTATTCTTCTTCTGGTATCATTAAAGTTTACTGCATAACTGTCTTGTTTATCGACGAGCTCAATGACATAACTCTGTGGGCAGCTCAGTTTTGGTGGAGTATAATCGGGTACTGTGATGTTAACTTCGCAGATGGCGACATTTCCATCAAAGTCAAAGGCTACGTAACGTACAACCAAATTGTGGAATACTTGAAGAGGTGTTTTGAAATGCTGAGGTGTTACTTCTAATCTAGCAATAGCACCAGAGTTGTCAATAGCTGTTGGTTCCGTAAAGTTTACAGGTAGTAAACCGCCGTTTACGTCAGTCTGGACCACAATTGGCTGTTGAGGACAGTTTTGGAATACCGGTGGCTCATTATCTGAAAACATAACTTTTTCGTTAGTTTTTTGTGTATTTGGTTGAGAATACCCTCATTTCATAATAATGTTAATACTCACCAACACACGGTGAGTAGCCGTAGTCGTATCCAAGCAAAGGCTCCGTTGCTGGCTCATCACATCCCATAAGTTCAAACTTCAGGCAAGCATTGTCCATGAAACTTACAATACCCAAGATAACAAATCTAGCTTGTACATATTTAGGAAGTGTTATCATGGCTAGTTCGCCATAATTACCAGGATCTCTCATTGTCAGATTGAAGTTAGGGAAGTAGACAACGTAATTCTCGTTCTCAGCTTGCTTGTAAAAGAATCTGATTTCTGTCGGGCGACCAACAATATCTGAAGTAACGACACCCTTCACGAGGATAGCTTTAACTCTGTACACTTTGCCGAGGTCAACACTCACGTAAGTAAATGCTTCCTGTTTGCCGCACCATCCAGTAACTGAATTTAATCTGATGTTTTTAGCTTCGTAGTTTGGTCGTTCTGAAGTAGCATTGATGGCCGAGTCAGGAATTCTTCCTGAAGCCAAGCCAAGAGGCCGGATGACTTTACATTCAGGTTCGCGCATGCACGTGATCGGGCGGGGATTTATTAAAATGTACCCTGGTCTTGAGCAACCGAATAGTACTTCAGAGCCCTGTTCGTAGCTCCTAGCAATTTGATAACCGTCAGCCGGTCTGCCCGGATCTTCACATACTGGCCCCTCGCATCTCAAGTCTCCGAAATCCCAGATACCGTTGGCTTGACACCTTACAACGTTGTCATGTTTGCTTGTTTCTCCAGCCAGCCTGAAAGTTTTCTGGCATCCAAAGAAAAATGAGCTCTGATATCTTGTGTCAAGATATTGTCCATATTCAGCACCAGGTGTAGGCATTGGCACACCACAGTCTTTCCTAGGGCATTGCGGTTGTGCCCCAGAAAGCCAGTAATCAGGCAAACCCTGTGAAACAAATGAAACAATACAATATGTTTATTGTGTAATGGGTCACAAAAAATAATTTGTTTTTAATATGATCGATCAATTCTTACCGGTTTAGGATCATAAACACATTGTCGGAAAGATGATGTTACAGTATTTCTTAGCTGTCTTCCTGCAGATGCGCAAGTTATCGTAACATTGTCTCTGTACGGCACCAATACGCTTTCAGAGTCCTCTCTTATAATTCTTAGACCATCATTTTTGTCATCGGATAAGGTCACACACCGAGCATCTAAAAGCATACAAAAACAAAATGAGATATAAACACTTTGTATCTTTATTTTGTTCGCCACAAAATCAAGAAGCTGAACTACGTACATTGGCATTCTGGAGCCGTGCCATTCCAAGTACCGCTTGATGTACAAAGTAGAGAAGAGAATCCAGACATAACAAATCCAAAGTCACATTGGAACTGAACAATATCCCCGAAATGATAGGCGTTTTTAGTAGAAAGTAGTTTTCCATTTTCAGGGGAAACAAAAGGCGGACACATTACTGGTACGCAAGATTTGTTCTTCTGATAAGTGTCTCCATCGCGATCACCAGTTTCCGATAGTTCGATGGAAAATCCAGCAGTGCCGTTTGTAGAATACAATTCGTATCCAATATTACAGGCACATGAGAAGTTTCCAGGTCTGTAAGATTAAGATTTAAAGCATAAAATTATGATTAAATTATATTTAACTCTTTTGAATCTTATCAACTAATTGCAGCACATAGGCTTCAAGATGAAGTAAACTTTATTGGTATATAAAATGGTATAAACACTTAGAAAACACCGTGCTATCTACACGTATAGGTGAAAATGCACATATTTATATGCGAATGAATATATTGTACATTTTACGGGATGATTGATCTATCTGATAAGTCTGTTAGTTGTTTTGGGAGAAATGTGAATAATACAGTCATTATAGGCATGATAGGATAAATATGAAAAAATGCACACACTAATATCCGAATAAAATTATGTACATATTACGATATGAAAGGTTTATGTGGTGATCCTGAAAGTACGAGTACATAGGTTGAATCGTTAGTTGTTTTGGGAGAACTATGAAACTATAGAGTCAATACGTCGTACGTACGAATAGGTCATAGCACGGTAGGAATATTTTGTATACAGGCTACTCCCACATTTTATTTTGTATAGGTAACTTACGTGTTAATGCATTTCTGATCACAACCTCCGTTGTTTTCGTTGCACTCGTTGATGTCAGAACAATCAAGCCTGGCACATCCCATAATCTCAATTTTAAGGCACGGTGCAGAAACGTAGTCTTGAATTTTAAATTTCACATATTGTGCTTCAATGGGCATGGGCAAGTTAAGGACTGATAGAGTTGGTTCCAAAATTCGGAATTCGACAGCTGTACCGTCTGGGTTAGTGTAATCTTTGAAGACATCCGTCAAGTCATTGGTATACTGGATTCTGATAGCTGAAGTAAAAGCAATGTTGCCGTCAGCACGCATCACGCTCATTGTTCGGAATCCTCTGATTATAGTGGGAGCTCTCAAATCTACAAGAATCCAGTTGGCTCCCGCTTCCAAGTTGTTACCACACCAACCACCACCGTTGTTCAATCGTACCATCTGTAAACATTGAAATTGAACGTTAGTACATGCTTCTAGAATTTGTATGCTAATTAATGCAAGTACTTCTTATACATACTCCTTTGGAATATCCTGGTTCTGGCGCAGATGTGGTAATGGATTCGTCGGGAATAGCTCCATTGATCAACCCCAAGTCACCAACAGGTCGGCAATCCAAATTGGGTGAGAAACCGGGTTTGCAAGGACAGGAGAATCCACCTTGTGTATTTTTGCAATCCGTTGAAGCACTATCACATTGACTGCTTATGCACTCATTGATATCTTCACAAGTAGGGGCGGCATCAAATTCTTGGTTTGTTCCACATCTTAGTACGCTAGGGCCTATGAGTTTGTATCCTGAAAACATAGGAAATATTTATTTTAGATTACCCTATATTAATTATCCATTTGAAATGTATACACTTATCTTAAGAATATTAATTTATACCTTTGAAGCATTGAACGCGAGCTTCATCTCCGAACATGTATACTCTAGTTTGGTCTACGAAGAAACCGTTCTTGATTTCGGGGAACTTCGGGCATAAAGCTTTGGTACACGAAGGGACGTCGCCTGACCAGGTTCCGTTGCTCATACAGAGAAGTACTGGCTGGCCAGACCTCACGTAACCAGGTTCACATTCATATCGCACTATAGTACCATAGCTTCGTCCTCCACCGTTCAAGATGGTAACATTTGCGTGTGGAACATCGGGGAGTGCAACACATTGTGAGGCTGAAATGTGATAACAGAGATGTTAAGATCGATTTCTTTTTATCAAGATTTTTTAAATAGTTGGGAATTATATCTTCGACATGTTGGCTTACCCAAACAAGTCGGCGTTCTTTCCCATCGCCCATCAGACAAGCAAGATATTCTTTCGATAGGTTGTCCAGTTGGGAAAGCGAAACCTGCGTAGCATTGGTAGGTAGCGACACCACGATACGTCACGTTTGTCGAACCAATTGAGAAACCATTGTCAATTTGTGGCACGGGACCGCAGTATACCTCTGCAAAAAATAATCAACTGTTAGTTACTTTGTATATATATAAAACTACAGTGTCATTATCTAAAATTCAGATGTATGTTCCAGAAGGCAAGAGCGCTGACGTATTTAGCAGAAAATTCAAAATTGATAAAACGAAAAAACTCGAGGTCTAAACAATATTCTGTATATTTATAAAGATTTTAAATAATTGTGCAATTGGTTATAAACTTTTAGGGGTAAATATTTTTGAATATTTTAGACCGCTTTTGGAGTTCTTATTCCGATCATGTTTATAAAAAAAATTAAAATATATTGAGATATATTATATGAACGAATTCCATGGTCATGAAAGTAGAATAACTATTTTTACATATCTACCAAATCTAGCTAGAGAAGTGAAAAAACTGTAAAAAATTTAAATTTACGTGCCGAGTAGCGTTTGCCTGAAGAACCGCTTTTGCAAATAATATTACCTTGACAACTTGGAATATACGTAGTTGACCATTTTCCTCCATCAAGGCAGGTAGTGGTGATGCGGGATTTACCCGTTGCGAATTCCTGGCCAATAGGGCACGAGAAGGTGACCACTGTTCCAAAGGCGGTATCTCTGTTAGACGCTAAAGCACCTAAGCCTGATTTTAACGGTGGGCAATCTGAAAATACAAAATACCAAATATAGAATATAATATCACACGTAGACATGTAATAGAAAAAAAACTTGTGTGGTGTATATTACCTGCCGAGAATGTCGCCTTCCAACCTTGTCCATTGTGCAGTGCATCGGATACGAACCGTATCAGTATCTCGCCACTGGAGGCAGTTAGTGTGATTCTAGGCTTAACAGTGAATCCATTTTCAGAATGTAATCTAAGTCCATTGACGCTCGCGCCATCGAAAACTTGTACAACATCTGAAGGGTGAATACTGAACTCGTCAAACTTAAGAGAAAGAGGTCCTCCATTTGGGTTTTTTACTCTGTACAAGCACTCCTGGTTATTGGGATAGTTGGCTAACCCGTAAGCTGGCGATGTAAATGTACCATTTGAGGCAATGATCGTTGCTCTGCAGCCCTGTGAGTATCTCATATTGAAACCCTTTTTGGAATCTCCTAGACTTGTTCGGAAGTACATGTACAAATGATTTGTCGTTGATATAACAACCTTTTCATTTTCTTCGCCAGGTCCTGTAAGCCTAGCAAGTACTGGACTAGAAGGAGTATTACCATCTTTGATAACAATGTAATCTCTGTTCAATCCTAATTCCAAATCGTCGATTTCTAACGAAACTATTCTGCCTGGTTGAGCTTCGATAATATACATGCATTCTAAGCCACCGGGGTAACCGTTAGGGTAACCTGGAGAAGTAAGAACTTGACCTTGAGGAGTTGCCCTTAGGGTTCCGCCGCAATTTGAAGATTCAGTTTTCCATGCAGCGCGGAAGCCTTTTCGTTCTACAGACCCATCTGTACTGAATTTGATAACCATGAAGTTCGATGCAGAAACGTAGATCTTGTTCGATAAGTCTTGTTTTCCAGAAAGTGTCGCTAGATTAACTGATTTATCTTCGGTCCTGCCGCCAACTAAAATTTGAACAGTGTCGAAAGACTTTTCAGTTTCAAAATCTTGGAACTGTAAGACGATATTTTGACCTTGTGGGCCTTCCAGTGTCCATTTACATTCACTGAATGGAGGATACTTGTGAGGGTAGTTGGGACTCTCCAGGACGTCTCCGCTGCTGGCCATATAGAAGTGGCATTCGGAAGCGCAGTCCATTTCATCGGAAGCATCTCCGCAGTCGTCTTGCTTGTCACATTTGAAGGCCGAATTAATGCATTTTCCGTTCGAACAATGGAAGGTCCCTTAAAGAAAAAGAAACATTTTAAGCATTGTTTACAAACCTTAACATTGAATTATGGTTTCCGTTTTGAGACTCGTAACGGATCGATTGTTTACGCTACTTACCAGCTGGGCAGGCGTTTGCTTTGCACATGAATGGAAGAAGCGTCTCACATGTAGTGAGTTCCCATGACTGGCTGTCAGATGTAACATGCACGTCCACGCATTCACCATCCTTAGGGTTTGGTTGCCTGAGGTCCCAGAAACCCGCGTATTGTGAAACCAGCGCTCCGGCAGCCGATTCGAGGGTGTTCGTTCTTAGGTCGTCAACGCTTGCTAAGCCAAGCCAGTAGTGGTTGTTGCTAGGACTAGATGGAACCATATTGGCTGTCATATTATTTTCCGTGTAAGTGTCAACTACCATAAGTTCGCTGCCGTACCTGAAAAAACACGGACGTGGTGATTTTTTTTTTCATCTTATAGAGTTTCTTGTTGAGTATGCTTATGCAGGGGCTGAAATAGTGGTCCGATGATTCACATCTGAAGTCACTAAAATTATACGGAATATAATAAAATAAGCATAAATAAATTACGGAATGATGGCCGAGCGGTAATAGCTATGGACTGCCGTGCCGTATCCATGGTTCGATCCCCAATGCCGGCATGAGATTCTTCACCGCATGATGGGAGGCAATTTTGCGAAAGCTCGCCTGGCTAGCTACCGTGCCCTTAAGTAGAAAATCTGTTGTCTTGGAACACACTGTTATGCAAACCATAACAGTGTGTTCCGACAGCAGTCCTTGAGAGCCATCACACTGAGACTTAACAACTGTATGTCTCAGGGTGATTGATGGGCGCAGTGCAGTTCGGCACTTGTGACAAAATGAATCTGTTATTCCTAAATCCGATCCCAATAAGAGGTAACCGCATAACATCAGGTGGGCCTCGTGCTTGTTCCGTCACAAAAATTGTATCTGTGAAATTTGACATTTCTTGAAAAATCGTTGTCATACTCGTAGATTCTTATTGAGAAGTACTGAAATACTATATAATATTTGTGTCACCTCACAAGCTCGGAAAGGTGTTGCTTATCAAATTATGGAAATCTGCGCGAGAATGTGTTTTTTCGTGGAAAAGGTTTTTGAAATTCGAACAATATCAGTAAACTGAATTTACTCGAAATATTAACAATTTTGTAATTTCACTTTTAAATTTTACTATAAACCATCACAAATTTACCACAATGTTTAAGCTGTTTTTCTTTCACCTTGCATTTTCCTCGCTAATGTAAAGGAAAAAAATGTGTTATGCTCGGCAGCAAAGTAATTTTGCATCTCGTATCTTTGAAACCTTCGGTACGTTCAGGATTCTATATTTTGAATAAGTCGCTTTGCTCGTGGTTCAATCCCGGAATCTTTTTCCTTCCTTAGGTTTAATACAATTAATAGTGCCAAATAACAACTTTGCTTATTGCGTAACAAATAACTATTATTTGAGACCTACCTCCGACATAGCTCCGCTGCTTTTTCCCATGAATGCCTGATGTTGAAGAATTTGTAACAGTGTAAACCTTTCAGCTCCCAACCTGCGAACAAAAACATTTTATGGTTAGAACTGATCTCATTCGTGTAACAATATTGGGGTCCATATAAGGACTCTATATAAAACGGGTAGTTGAGTACGATTCTGTGCCTTTAACTATTTTATGTAACTGATGATGACATTCTGATAATACTTATTACACTTATTCCCTCACATATACATCGCTTCCCCCTTACACACATACACGTACCTATACCCCCACGCAAATGACTTACTCAAATAAACATCCTCCACAAGTAATCCTCCTCATAACGATATATGCAGCTCATGAAACATCCTTGATTTGTGAACATGTACAACTCTGTGTGATTAAAATCTAATTGTAACGTCCTCAAGGGTGCCCAAGATACAGGCTTTGCCTAGTTTAGGACCCACTGCCAACGCTTGACATACCTGATCAACTTTTAACTGTAAGCATTTCATAATTTAGTGTCAGTTACACTAAATTCATTAATTGTGTTTTTTTGTTAATACATTATTCTTATTCTTATTATTCTTATTTTGTACATAGGTTGGCAAGTATAGCCTCAAAACGTACATATATAAACAAGACCGTAATAAAAGGAAAACTTTCACCTAGAGATTTAAGTACTTAGGCAGTAGACACACATAAAACGCGTAAGTTATTTTGTTAGCTTTGCAAATTACCAAGTTTATACTTTTGCGACTGATATGTGTAAACTAGGGAGAAGGTACATTGTTCAAATAGCTTTCACAAAGGGTTTGGAGTGAAAGTGGGCCCTTCTTTTCACTAGTAGGTAAATAGAGGTTACGGAGTAAAGTGATAATGGGATGATCGCGTAACCGAAAACAATTTCACGACAGTTTGCGTTCAGTGTTGTAATGGAGTTAATCGTGACGTTTATTTTAAATAACGGTGTTTGTTTTTCTTTTAAAATTATAAATAAGTGAACAATAATGTTTTTGAGTCTTGCTATGTATAAATATAATTCGTCACGTCTTTTACCCTGAAGCGGTAGGGAGAGGTGTCAAAACATCCGTGCTTCATCAGAACATGTGCTCATGTAGCAAAGGTATATCCTATTGCTATTTACCGGGAGTGGTTAGTAAATCCGGACTTCTACTGAGAATTTCTTGGTCAGTAAGTTCCAATAACAGTCCGAATCAGGTATCGAACTCGTCAAAGCGACGCTTTCGCTGTACTACCACCCGGTATTCGCATGCAATAAAGACGATAAACCCAACAAATTTTACACGTCTATAGTTTACGATTACCCCGTGGGATGCCCGACTAGAACTACAACCCTCATATCTACCTGTGGGTTTCGTAAGAGACGACAAAGGGAAAACTATCAGAGGGTAGGCAGCAGTGCCTTCTGAAGAACTGGCATCTTACACTGCGATGTCCAAGACAACCACTACGCGTAGGGGTTATGGCAAACCTCCCCTAATGCGTGAGGCATCTGTTCCCCCCGTTCCCAATCGATCAACTGAGTTGTCCACCTGGTTGGTCGGTTATCAATGGTGGATATCTTCTGGCAGTTGACGATAGTTTGTTTTTAGACATGACTTAATTGCGTTCAGTTGTGGTCACGGCTGTAGGTAATCAGGACATATTTGCGATTACTCGTGGTCACGGCTGTAGGTGATCACGATCAATAAGACTTGGTCGAAACGATGGGTTTGATCACAGTCTCGCCTGATTGTAGGTAATGATGGAATAACCACTGCCATCCTAACTGGGACCGAAGCACGGAAGTTCTCTGTAGTAAATTCCACTAGTGATCACCCATACAAGTCATAACCGCAGCAAACATAGTTGATCCGTTAAAACGACCAATAAAAGCAAGCTCTGCCACAAGCGTATCGAATGTATTAAATCTCGAATTTTGGCATATTGTACACTTTAGGCATTTGCTAAACTATATGAGAATCCGTAACAATTTTTTTTTCTTGGAAAATTAAATTAATAATTCATTATATAATCGCTAACCCTAAGTAAAGTAAGTTCTTAAAAACAGACATGTTACTTCTGTATAAGTATTTCTGTGAATTAAAGGGTAGAGCACACTTACGTCCCTAAAGTTGGGAGCTAAGTAAGAAACTTTATACTTAACAGTAAAGGACATGGAATTGTGCTTAACGTAGGTAAAGAGGGAATTCGTAGGTGCCTTATTAATTACGACAGTTGAGTGTTAAGTAGATACCTCACGATAAAGTTTTTGCCCTTTGATGAATGTGCTCATTACGTCAAAATGGGTAGGTAATAAACGAAGTTCCAGATCTTGTCTGTCTTCAGTTTTCATGAAGGTGGCGAAATACGTCCAAAGGATCGTATAAATATCATGTACCTTTAGTGATATAGAGAAATAGAGGTGCGTTGTACTTATACACATTAAAATGTTTTCTTTTTTTTATTTCCCACAATCTCTACTTATGCTGTAGTCGTAGGTGTTGCAGGGAAAGGTAACTTAGAGTTACTGGCTCTCAAGGCTAGCGCACAGCTGCCGGAATACGTCGTTAGTTGCTTGGTGACTGTATTTCTATTTGAGGGTGGTTGCTACCTAGGCGCGCATTCGCCACATGCCCTTCCACCATGCAGTGAAGCTCAGAACCTCGACGGTATTAGAACCATATATATTCTGCGCGGCTCTCCATAAGTATTGCCACTAGGCCATCACTGCCTTGCTGATATGATTGTCCTTCATTTTGTGTTGGTACTCAATATGTAAGCAAGAACTATTAAATGTAGGAATAAAAAGATCTTATAATATCATAGCGCATACTGTCTAAAATTATTATTTAGTGGTAAAATAACCTAAACCTTTCGCTGCCCATAAGATACAAAAAAGCTATAAAAATGTAAACATTTTATCTTGTTCACTTTTTATGCAGCACAACACTTCTTTAACTAAAAATGTGTTTTGGAAACATATTTTTGATACCTTATGGAAATTCGATTTACACACACCGATTATTTGTATATTTTTTTTCCGCACAGTTTAAGACCTGTTTGAATTGTGGTGGTCCGTGGACATTATTCACTACTTTCTACTACACTACTATTTCATTACAATTGAAATTCTTTACGGATTCAAGGTATTGCCATCGAATTAACATTGCGCGAATATAGGAATTCGCACATCGCAGTTTGTGATTAGGCTAAGCAAATACAACCTCAAACGTGAATATCGTTTTGTTATTGATCCTGAGTAATGAAACTATCAGAAAGTTCACTTATTTCACTTGATACAGAAGATATAAGCACGAGTTCGTCACACACCCACTCCGATCATCATGCAGAAATTGTAATAGGCGACAAAGGAAAAAATACTAATGGGCAGCAGCGCCTTATTACTTTAAACTTTTTTTTTCATTATTATATCAAACCTCATCGTGGCTGCTGATGATGACTGAAATTTTTAACAAGGGCTATAAATAACAATTGAACGATGTGTCTATGAAAATGACAGACCTTTTTCAATGCGTTTGCTCTACGAATTACTTTCGGTAGCCAAAATATTTTAAAAGCATCTAATTAGTCTACTTCAGGATACGATAAAGTGAGTTCTACTTCTCGGAGGCTGAGAATACAGTGGTAGCCACCTAGAAGATATTCTTTACCAAGAACTCTATCAGCTAGCGCGACAGCGAAGTCAAAAAGCATGTATTAAGATTACACTTGCAACTGGCGGTCTCGCACATCTTCTAATCTCCGTGTACGAAATCCATTCCATTCCAACTCATGTGAATCAGTGAAACCCATTTCACCAACAAATAACACGTTGTAAACTGACGAGCAGCCAATGTGGTGTGATCGATAAAAAAGTAAATAGTCGCAAATAGAGCGTGCGAGTTTGACGCTGCGCTGTAGAAGCGAAGACCGCGGATGCGCTTCGCCGACGCACCGCAACACGATGCAATGTGTTTGACCCACTTTGCACGCGGTAATATCGTAAAATATGCACACAGGCAGTTGGACGGCATGTAGAAGCTATCTGTGTGAAGATGATAAATAATGAGTGTGATTACTTTAAGTAAATAGTGATTACCTACAATATAATTCTGTACGGAGGGCCATCGGTACAAGAATAGAACGGTTGTCAATAAATAAATGTGTTTTATCGACGTTATGGTATATTAATAAAAATATGTTTCGTGAATATACCACAGAAGTAACTTAAAATCTCAAGTTCCAAAAGCGAAAAAAAACTATTTAATTTATTATTTTCCATATTTTTTATATTGTAATATTGCATCGTCGTTCTGTTCTATTTATTGTTATTTAATTAATCAACTTCAGTACCTAGTTTAATATTATTCCCTGAAAAATATAGTATAGTTTAAAAAATATCACTAAGCTTTTCTTGCTTACCACACTTCAAAGAAATGCATGGAATGTAAACATCAAATTTTTTATTTTTTATTTGGGGAAGTGTGGTAAATATATGTATGAACTTTTATTTTTCGATTACAATGGGCTTTAGAAGTCTGGGAATAACGCAAAGTTTCTAGTCTCTAGTTCAACGGTAGGCTTGTTTAAATCAAATGCAAAATTTGCACCAAACAAGCTAATGGACAGACAGATAAGAAAGCGAGTATTCAAACAAAAACGTGTGAAAAATACTCTTCAGTGAACTTATTAGCATGTAAAATATTTTCAAGAAATGAGCAATTCTTGCTTCAACTTAAGGGAAGTGATATTTTAAATACCAAATGTTCAAATGTAGTGAAATATCTATGCCTCTGAATTTCTACTTTCCCGTCAAATATTCTTATTTTTTATAGAGTTCTAATTTTCACATTTAGGGATTAAAAAAAAGATAAAACGAAAAACTGACAAACTAGAAGTAAAGATATAAGACTCAGGCTTAGAATATGACGAAACTACGTTTGTATGTAAAGCGATATGTGCACTCTTCCCTTAAGTTTTTTTCTTTATGCCGGGGGTATGCCTTTATTATCAGAATACTACGAACTATATACGACACTACAGCTACTTCAATAAAAGCATTCAGACAACCTGTAAGTCATTGCAGACTCACAGGCAGTCCAAATGCTCCAGCCCACTACCACCCTTAAGTCCATTCTGTGTTGATGGTAAAGCCTGCCTATACCAGTTTTAGTGCAACCCATACCCATACTATCTCCTGGTCCCTGCATGACGAACCGGGCATGACGACGGATTTTTTATCAATATTCCGCAGGTGGTCAAGATTCATACCGTATGGTCCGTACGTACCTACTTATCTTGAATCTCAATAGCAGATGGCCAAATCTTTAATCTCCGCAGTCTCTTCCCCGCTCAGTGAATACGATTAAATTTAATCGCGTTGCCTCTACTCTTACTTAATGGCTTTAATGAATACGTGCTCTCGAAATATGAACAAACTAACATTTAGTAGAGCGGTAATTCAAAACGCGGTGTTTGCGTGGTTTTGCTCTATTGTTGAAATACACTCGTCTCGCAAAACGTTATCATGTCGGTAAAGCTGTGAGTCGCGTTATTCAACATTGGTTTTAGCGACTGTCGGTTATTCAGCGACGATTTCGGTCGCATTTAGCTTTTGTCAACTGTGATTTGTGGGTTTGTTGTATAACAGATGACGCTGTGAAATTAGGTTTTGCATTTGTATTGGACTCGCGCGCGGCTTGGTTCACGCAGGATTAAGTTATATCGAATTTCCAAGAGAATTTAGGGTCAAATTTGAATGAAACTAATTTATAATGGTACCTATAGAATCCTACTTTCATCGAGATACGGCGTCCTTTCCGAATAAGTCGCGCCCGTGTTCCCTGAAAGGATAGACAGAAGTGCCTCAGAATGCAGGTTTCACCACATCTTTTGGTCACCTGTGTAGTAAGTTTATTTTTATGCACAAGTGCATAAAACTTTATTTTTATAAATTGTGCACAGAAGTTTAGTTTTGTAATATATATAATTTAGTATAGTTTGCCTGAGTCTTTAATAATACCCATAGGTGAGAAAGAACTAGACATATATTTTGTAGGAAGAAACACACTAAAAATAGAAAATTGTTAAAATATTACTTTCAATTGTAATGAATATCTCTTTCATATTATACTTACTTTTTGCATGGCTTGGTAGGGTATTTTGCGAATACCCACCTAAAAGTGGAAATGTGTGGCCAAGCACCTAACGGTGAGTTCCAGCAGCTATCCGTAACTGTAGTTTAGCCTAAACAGCATCTTGGACCTTATCATCACTTATCTTTAAGCTAGAAGGTGGTCAAAGGCTAGCCTATTGAATAAAAAGAAACTTCATAGTTGTGTTACTTCACATTTAAAGTGAAAAGTCGTGTGTATAACTCGTGAATGAGATCCTTTTTATCCTCCACTTAAATACCAAGCCTTTGACTTGGGCTGTTAAACTTATCGCCTAAAATGTCTGTTGTCATGCACTCGCTTTACAATCTACTATTTTAATACCTAGCTTAGGTTAAAGAGACTTTTAATTTTCTATATACTCAACTCAATAACATTTTCAAATCTAAATATTAAAAATTC
This sequence comes from Plagodis pulveraria, assembly GCA_963890685.1. Classification (NCBI taxonomy): domain Eukaryota; kingdom Metazoa; phylum Arthropoda; class Insecta; order Lepidoptera; family Geometridae; genus Plagodis; species Plagodis pulveraria. The sequence continues at coordinate 17,042,706 of OY982959.1, forward strand.
AGAAGGCCCGTCTACATTTTGCAACGTTTGCCGAAAACATTTCATCTACTTTCAGACTAAATTAGGTTCATGTTATTAGCATGTAAAATATCTTGCTCGAAAAAATCCTCACTGTTTTAAGCGGGTAGGTAAAAAAAAGGGTCGTAACTCACCTGAAATGCAATAGAATATGTAGATGATACAAGTGCAAATGCTAATTATTCCCATCAAAACTAAAGTATTGTAAGTTTAAGCCGTAGGCGTAGGTTATTAAGATTAAGTAGAAAAGTCTGTCGCCAAGCACCTAACGGTGTGTTCAAGCAGCTGTCCTAGAGAGCCAGTAATTCTAGGTTAGCCTAAACAACATCTTCGACCACATCATCACTTACCATCCAGGTGCGATAGTGGTCAAAAGCTAAACCATAAGGCATAAAAAAATAAGATTTTTATTCCTGAGTCGTATATTTCACGTGTGTTAAATAGAGGTAAAATTAGCATAATTCAGTTTTTTTTATGTATTTGCCCTAGAACTAGGTCATTAATGTATTGATTTGGATATCTTAGTTATATATTTTTTATACCTGATAGGTTAGCCTTTGACCACTATCTCACCTGATGGTAAGTGATGATGTGGTCGAAGATGTTGTTCAGGCTAACCTAGAAGTACTGGCTCTTAAGGACAGCTGCCGGAACACACCGTTAGGTGCTTGGCGACAGATTTTCTACTTGAGGATGGTAGCTAGCCAGGCGGGCATTCGAAAATACCACCATGCGAATATATTTGATAGATTTGACAGTTTCAGATTATTCCCATAGGTATTTCAACAAAATCGATTAAGTGGTTTTTTAATCCATGTAACTAGAAAAAAACATGTTATCCATGTAAACGAAATTGTGTAAATTTCTTACCCTCAGTGTTGGGATCGATTACGTTAGTTTTAAAAAATATTTCGTTATTAATTACTCATTGTAAATAATCGCAAGAATTTCAATTGAATACAATATTATGCACCGCCTTATAAAGCCAAAACTACCTACCTAAAATAGATCTGTCTGACTGGTATCTTTAACTCAGTAGGTTCCTAGATTTGTTTTTTTCCCTTTTCTTTCATTGTTGATTTGTAAACTGGTTGTTATAGCAAGAAATCTTAAAAATAATCTTACATGAAAAGAACATGATTGGGTAGAACAGCCTTTTAAGTACAAACACGGCATGTCCACAAATTTTGCACTTAGGATAATTTAAACATAAAGAATTAAAGTATAATAAATTAGTTTTGTATGACATTAAAACTTATATACTTGCATTGAAAAACTTCTTGATTTTGTTGACCGATGTTTCGAAAACAGTTATTCTAAAGAAAATAAATAAAACAAAAACCATATCCTTGCCGACAAGTTGCTGGCTAAATTGTAAACTAAAAAGCATGTGTGCGAAAAGAACCACGTTTAGATAACTAAAAAATAATGCATATGAAATACAGTTTTTAAGAGCACAAGTGTATTGAAAAGAATAATGGTTCGCAATGGCTAATTCGACAGTTCCATCATTATTTTCGAAAGCTTTTCCCATTAATGTACGGGGTCTTTCTTTTCCACCGATACATCAGTAAAAACGAGTTATTTTCTTTACGTTAAATTCTCGCTATGCCATATTTTTTTCTATCGTGATGGGACAATCATAATGCCCAACTGGTGTTAAGCAGTAACCTCTGCCTATAACAGACGCAGTTCGTCACATCACCCTGAGAGGCCTTTGAAGTGGTAGAAAGGCGCCACTTACTTGTATCTACAAAAGTTAGATAGAAATCAATAAGCGAACTAGGATTTATGAACATTGCTCTTTCAATCTATTGTATGTAATGGAAGACGCGGGCTAGATCCTCATGGGCTACATACACATCAACGGATATAAAGTTCACCGTTCAACGATAGTCTCCCGCATTATGTTGTTATAATCTCCAGGCTTGACAGGCGTCTTGGGGATCGCAGTTTTACATGTTAGCTATCAATAAGGATCTGCTGCCCGAGTTCTGGTATTTTTCCCTTCGTCGTAGATATATGACAATACAATTCTAGCACGGCACCCTACAGGGCGATCCGCATCTTAAACCAAATATTTGTAGATCTCATAATTACTACCAATGTCCTATGAATGTCCTATGACATTGGTAGTAATTATGCTTGCTTTTTTTTCTTTTAAATAGAGTAGTGTGTTTCTACCCTCTTAATATAGGTAACAACAGAAAAAATGCTTACTCTAAAGAACTGCAGATGTAATGAGAGATACTATCGAGATTTTATTATCATGAAATTGCCCTATTATTTTGCTTATTTCGTTTTGTTTACATATGTCCCATTAAAGTAAATTGGACATTGTTTTATTGGCACTCTGAATTATTGAACAATGAATTTTGTAACCTTTTATTTATCGTACTGTATATTTTACAAATTCTAACTATGCTCGCAACGTGACAAAAAATTAAATTATTATGATAATTTAGTACTTAATAGAAACATTAATCATTGACGTAATTTGTTAAACGCATATGGAATGAAATTTTGCCTTACGTGTAAGTACGACGTGAAAAGACTTTTTTGGAAGCTCTTCACATGTACATACATACGCACTCGGATATTTAATTATAGTAACTCCATGCAGTGAGAGAGGATCATATGTCAAAGTAACATGTATTCGCTGAAAGCGTATAATTCCCATGCCAACGGTCAAGGCTGACTACTTCGTAACTGTCCAACAGCCATTGGTTTCCCGACATGTAATTTGATAAAAATATACAAAATTTTTATAGGCAGATATATAATGATTACAATGTCAGGATGCGCCTAAGCTAAAATCTGCAGGCATAATGATCTAGTTCCATTTTGTACGAGCGTAAACTCAACCAGACAACGGTTGAGTACTACCTTCAGAGGTGATATTTAAACTCAATTGTAAGTGAATTTTGATATTATTAGTTAACTATTTTATTAGAATTTTTTTGTTTTCAAGGTTTTCCCATAGGTATTTAGGACATTTTACTTTTTCACATAAATGTGTTTCACAAGCGATATTGTTATTGCTTACACTTTGTAATTATGTTATATCCTATAATTAGCTTTCTGTTACTATAAGTGTTATATATATAAGTTACTTCAGTTGTTGGTTTTCCCTTAAATAAATAAGCTAAAAACTGTACAGCAAATTATCCTTGACGAAAATTGAACGTCATCTCTTTGATTTCGTGGACACTTAGTACAGCGTCAGTAGCTCGTGCTACAAAAATAGTAACTAGTATGTGAGCTAAGCTACTGAATATGTACCAACTGCAAAACTACCTAATAAAGAAGATATTGGATTTAGTTACTAGTTTGTAATTTTAAGGTCTTTTGTGACCAGCTTTTCATTGTAACCATGGTTGTAATGATGGAAGTAGCTGGGGAAATTGCAACGATTAGTTAGTCGATCTTATTTGGTTTGAATCCCGCCGCCAGCTTGCGCTTTACTGCATCGTGGTAATGCATTTTGCGAATGCACGCTTTTACTGTCCGATAGCTACCATCTTCGAGTAGTCAATCCGTCGCTAAGCACCTAATGATGTGATCCGGCAGCTGAATTAGTAGGCCCATTGTATGTTATACTTGTTTTACTTACCATATCATCATTTACCATCAGGTGAGATTGTGGTCAAAAGATAGCCTATTGTTTTGTTGTAAAGGTTTTATTTTAGTTCCATTATTAATAGCATTTTCCTGTCAGAAGTCAAAAGAATTTGTTTTATTTTTTTCATAGCTCGTAACTTGTACCTTCACAAGATATATTTAGAAGGTTTCTTTGGTCAACAAATGAGAAGAGATGCCTCTGACTTTTTGAATGAATAAACAATCATCAAAGAAATCTTCCTCGAATATGAATTACTGAGAATTACATTCGAGTGAGCGCGGAGTTTCTTTTTCAATAAAAATATTGTTTTGGAAGGCATCCAGTTTGGGCGATTAAACAACTTTTTGAGTATTTGGGAGGTTCAGGTAAGTGTACCAAGTCCTTGCTCGTTGCAACTTTTATTGCCTATGATTACTTTTTCTACTTTTTCGATTTATTCCTATTTTGTTGCTGAGTCAAAATAAATTTATCAGTTATGTCATATACAGATATAAAAGCAATTTATATCGTTAGATCTCTCGATTATCACACGTGCCGTAGAAGTATAATTAAAAAACTTTAAGCAGTTATAATCGCATCTTTGTTTGTATATATGCAATATCAATGTAAATTTTATATAATTTGAGCTAGAAAGTTGGGCTGCAATAATATTAACTGTCTTCACCTTATCTGGTCTCAATAGTAAGTAGGATATGTAGTAAATTTAACCATAGCATAATTACCACCATAGAATTTATATACTTTCTTTACTGACAGTAATGAAAACAGCACGGATATATATATATTTTACTTTCGATTTTATTTTGATACCAACATAGTACCAACCTCTATGTCATGCCCATAATTTTCCTTTAGTCAACTTTTACAATCATCTGATTTGAGGGTTGACTGACTCGTGGTTTAAAAAGACAGTTACGACATTGGTGTACTAAGACATTTCTTTAAAGGCATTGCAATTTATAAACATCGAAGCCTGTGTTCTATCTCATTTACATCTGACACAACACGATGAAATAACAGGAACAAGCCAATGCCGCCCGGTAACCCGGCGTCCTCTCAATTGTCTTCACTCGAGGCTCTCAGCAAGCCATGGCAAGGACTTGTGAAGGATCCTGACACGCTCGCGCACCGGAGATTGACTTACCGACAAGCTAAACATGTATCTAGCAAGTCACATGTATCTAGTGAGTATAGGCATAAGACAGGGATTAAACAATATACTTTTTGGGATTTAATTAATAATTTAAAAGTGTATGTGGTTTTTTAGAAGAATACTACATTCGACCACATGCGTTGGTCATTTTGAAGGAGGCTTCTGAACCTATGCGCTTAACACTGAAATTATATTCAGATCTATCTGGCTATCGACGTGAGTAATCTCGTACTTTTACTTTAAAAATGTATATGGTCATGAAATTAAAATACCAATCCATTAATTCCTAATCTTTGACCACAATTGCAACTGAAGTCAATTAAAATGATGTGGTTGAAGTCAGTAAAAAGGCTTACCCTATAAACGGAACTGTCTTACAAGAACAGTTACCGCAACATAATATAATATTCATTAGGTACTTGTCGATAGATTTTCTATATGAGGGTGGTAGTTAGCCAGGCAGAGTTTTGCAAAAAATACCCTACAACTTGGCGGAGAAGCTCAAAACCCTGACAGGATTATAATCAGGGACCTTACTGTGTAAATAAAATGGAAATATAGATGGTGTTAATTCGAAAAAAATTCGGGAATTTTCCTTTGTAAACGAATTCCATTATGGAGTGAAAAAAAATTAAGATCATTAATTACCATTCGAATTATTTTATTTTTTATTTAATTTTATTTTTTACAATTTAGGGATTCTTACAGCTAGGTATATAATAGCTTAACAATCTACGTAGGTGCTGAAGGCCATTTAAAAGATTCCACTAATAAAAAAAAGAATTAGACAATAAGGCCCAGGGATCTTATGCGCAGCAATCCATAATTGCCACTTGGCCATCACTGCATCAAGACGAAAATTTAAATTTATCTCCTTATTACCCACTTAAAAAAGGAGGAGGTACTCGATTAGTCTGTATTTTTTATGTTGTTTACCTGAGTACTTTTTACTGGGTGAGCTGATTTTGATGATTATTTTTTTGATTTGAAATTTGATGCTTGCCTTGTGGTCCCATTTAAATTTCATGACAATCGGTCAAGCCGTTTTTGAGTTACACTACAATAACTGAAAAGTGATTTCCTATCTTGATGATATAGTCGTTAACAGTGAATGACAATCGATCCCATAAGTAGCAAGGGTTACTAAAAAGGGTGAAAAAGAAATGTTTACCGAACCGGTACCGACTTCAACAAGTTATTTCACACATTTGAGTGTTGAAGTCGGCGAATTATTCCGCAGTTATGATTGTTATGACAGCAGTACCTACAACACAGTCGTTATCTCTTGAAAATGACAGAGAGCATCATGACTTTGGGTACTGTTTTACACACGACAGGTGTTAGAGAGCTACCTATGTTTGTCGGGCACTTGAAATAGGCTCGGCATGTATCAGTGACGTGCTTGGGCTAGGCTTTGTGTAGACGAGACGCGTTTGACGGAAGCGGAAAAGGAAAAGTTCGTGCGCCGACTGTGAATACGAGCTTTACAACAGTTAGGGTAGTGAGTACATTTCTACTCAACAAGGCTACAAATAAAGTTTTATTGCAGTTGGCAAGCAACTGTTAACATAAAAACAAGCTTAAATTGTTGCATAGGTTTCAAAAACAAATTGGTAGCATGTATTGGTAGATAAAAGGTAATTTACACGGAGTTATATGTATTTGAAGTAAAATTTTTTTCGTTTATTTTTTAAAGTAATGTAGGAAATCATTTACCAACTTAAGAGCACATACTTTTTCATGTCGAGTGGGAATCGAAACCCGCCTCCCTTGTTAATGCACCCGTTAGTCCCACTGGGCTATCGAGACGGGCTCGACTAATCTATGCCAGTCCATCAGTCATTTACTATTTTATATAAATAATACGATCGATGACGAAATTTTATGCTTAATTTTTTTATAAAATATAGCATATAAGTTCGGCTCAGTCAAGCCAGTCTCAATAGCCTCATTTTTAGTCTATTTTTTTTCGGGTTTTTAAAGTAATGTAGATAAACTTAGCATATCGAAATCTTAAATTTAGTATCGGATGCTTTCAGTTTAATAATCTTTAGGTATCTGTGGGTAAAAGATAATTTATTCTTTTTCATAACCGAATCTAAACTAAATATCCGTTCACCGACAGCTCGTTCTTTTTCATCAAAAACTCTCTACATTCTTGAAAGTGGTTCAAATCCAATCAGATGTTCTTACAGAGATAATATACGAGTACTTACCTAGGTTAGTTTTAAAAAGTTTGCTTTGAATCCTAAGAAAATGTCGTGGATAAAATCTTTAATAACATTCAATGTATGTAAAGCTGGGAGTATAGAAATTTTCGGATAGGATAAAGATAACATGTAGACACTTAACCCAAGAATAGCGTCCTGTCTCATGACCCATTATTCTTTGGAAGCGGGGAACAGTTGCGAATTCCAGCCTGGCTAGCTACCGGGTGTAGCTGACCAGGCAGTCCAGTAGAAAATTTCCTAACAGTGTGTTCCAGCAGCAGTCCTTGAGAGCTAGAAAGTGATTCATTTAATATACAGGCACATGAGACTTAACAAGTATATGTCACGATCACCCCGTGATAGTGCAGTTCGTCTGATGAACTTCTACTTGTGACGAAATGCATCTGTTATAGGCAGAGGTTACCGCTTAACATCAGGTAGACCTCGTGGTCCGTATTCCGTCACAATGCCATAAAAAAAGATTTCTGCGATATGATTTTATTATCAGATGATATATACTCATTATAATCATGATATTTTTCTCACTGACTTTACGTATGATGCAAGGGAAGATATTCTTGGAAACCGAACTATGAAAATTGAACTTGGAAATACGTTAATGGAATTAAAATATTTATAATATTGTAATTTTCCATTAACGCCCGCTTAGCGAAGTGTTACAAGTAACAACATAGGAAAAAATTACAGAATCAAAATGGAATCAGAGCTGCGATATATTATGGTAGGTACATACAAATTTGGGTGATTTGAACAACTGAACTTTTGAAGCGCTCGTAGCGAAGTTTACTTAGCTGTTCTCAACCGATCAGCAAAGTTAAGCAACGTCGCGCGCGGTCATGAGTTGGATGGGTGACCGCTAGTGACTTTACTACTGAGCGTTTCCGTGCTTCGGAGGGCACGTTAAGCCGTCGGTCCCGGTTGTTGTCTTAGGATGGCAATCGTTATAGCATGGTAGTAGGGCATTTTGCGAATGCTCGCCTGGCTAGCTACCACCCTCAAGTAGAAAATCTGTCGCCAAGCACCTAACGGTGTGTTCCGGCAGCTGTCCTTGAGAGCCAGTACTTCTAGGTTAGCCTGAACAACATCTTCGACCACATCATCACTTACCAACAGGTGAGATAGTGGTCAAAGGCTTACCTATCAGGCATAAAAAAAAAAACTGAATTTCTTTCCTAGGTTGGTTGTTTTACTTTTCACTTGTCTCCTAGAAAAGATAGTCTAGTCTACGTCTGGGTGAAGTAAAAAATATTCAATAATAATTCATTCATCTTCAATAGATTTTTACCTCAAAAGTCTAAATATACCACAAAGCACTAAAACGTTATCGAATCCTACGCTAGATCAATTCACGTCATGGTCTACTTAACTCATTTTCATTTTTACTGTTCCGTACGATTGAGGAAAATTATATTCTGGCTAAGATCTTTATTGAATGCTTAGAACTAATGTTACTCAAGTATCAATAGTAGTAATGGCTTTATGACCATAACCATGAGTGTGGAGGCAATTTCCTGTACTATGCCACTATTATGTAAGTATCTATTGATTGACCAATGGGTTTAGAAAGCAAAGCGAAACACTTGACAAATAGCCTTCATATTATTTAATAGCTTGTAGCTCTAATAAGGAACCGTAAATGCAATCGTTGTATTTACGCTTATATTTATATAAAAATCGGCCAAGTACGAGTGGGACTCGCGCACGAACGGTTCCTTACCATTATCTCGTTTACATTATTATTATTTTTAGCAAATAAACGGCGAAAACCTCTTTTATTGTATGGGAACCCCCTTAATTATTTATTTTATTTTAATTAATGATATTTAAAGAGAACATAAAACTAAATTTTCTGTGAATATTTAAAGCGTCTACCTGTCACCGTTATTAGTATCGATCAAGAAACAGTAAAAAAATCAAGTGTGTTGTATGGGAGCCCCCATTAAATATTTTTTTTATTTTATTTTTAGTATTTGTTGGTATAGCGACAATAGAAATACATCATCTGTGAAAGTTTCAACAGTCTAGCTATCACCGTTCTTGAGAGCCTGGTAACAGATAGACGAACGGATGGATAGCGAAGTCTCAGTAATAATGTCCCGTTTTTACCCTTTGGGTATGGAACCCTATAAAACATATTTCTAATGAGAAAATGATGCTAAGACAATTTAGATATTTACGCCTATATTTATAAAAATAGATTTCTTAATGAGAAATTGATGCTTAGACTATTTAGATAACTGAACTTTGAACCAGTTGAATGACCTTAAATTGAGTCAGCTTCTGCGTCTTAGTTATACACAATGAACAGCTGATTGGTGACGATTCAACTCCAATTAGCTTCATGTCTCTACGTCTCTATATTCAGGTACTTATACACGCATGCAGACACATGGCATACTACGCATATTCGGATCATTCTCACTAGTTCCCAAAAGTTATCTGCATTCGGTACACCTATGTTTATAAAATAGGATCCTTAGTGACTAATTGATGCTTTTAGATAACTTATTTGAGCCAGTTGAATGACCTTAAATGTAGTCAGTTTCTGCGTACTCAGTTATACACAATAAACAGCTGACTGGTGAACGATTCATGTTTCTACGTCTCTACATTCAGGATCTTATACACCCATACAGGCACACCTACGACCGCATATTCGCATATTAAAAGTCATCTGTGAGTCACGAGCAGGCTTGCTCGTAGCTCCTTTCACTCATTACGAATGTAAGCTTCAAGGCTGTAACTCGCTTTGCCGCTCAATTGGCTCTACCAGCACAAAGCGTGTATTGTCTGACGAGATAAAAACTTGGTCAATCATTAGCTTTACATATTTGTCGTAATCAGCCTTGGCTTGGAGCTGCTAATATTGTTTTAATCTACTTGGGTAATTGTAGTTATCGCGATCTATTTATACATATGTAACCCTACGTATCCAAGATGAGAATACTTATGGAATTGGTAGAGCGTTCGTTGAGTTTGTAAATGTCAACCAAATAAGATTTTATTTGTTAAGCATAAAATACATATAATGCCGCGTTGTTGATCACTTTACTTGGCTGAAACACTGTACACGAGTAACATACACGAAGAGTCTGCGAACAACTTCGAGTATAGTAGACAGTTTGTTGAAATTGATGAAAGTCAAGAAGTTACGCTAACATAAGTTCTACATTTAGTTTGGAACTTTACAAACTCTGCGTAGAGCTATTTATAACAAAATATGGCAACTATCTGGTTAGACGAATAATGAGTTTGAACGCCGATACATAATTAGGTGTTCAGAATTTGTGTATTTTAAAAAAGTGGCATAAGGAAACCAATAGATAAATGTTATAACAAAATGTTTTTTTTCTTTCGTTGTATTTTTTGAACTCAGTACCGAAGACACAGAGGGTAATTATTCCCGAACCAACCAGAACGCGTGTGGGATATCAGTGTTACTTTTTACTTTTATATATATAATAAATTTATCAGGAAAGTAAAATCTTAATAGTTATCGTAGTTGTTTATTTTTGTGTTTTACGTCTACTTCTGAAACAACTCCCTTAAAAGGTTTTTGAATAAAAGATGTTAAACATCGAAACGTGTGACCCAGTGCTCCACCTTATGAAATACTTAAGGCTAGTGTCTTCATAGTGCTCTCCATACAAATGTAGTTTCGTCATATTTTAAATATCAAATGTTCAAACACGTTAAAACTTTGTATGTATGTCTTTGACTCTAAAATGTATGTTTCTGGTTTCTCGGTTATCCACCTAAAGAGTATTTTCAAAATTATATGGGAAAATCGTTTTGTTTAGGAGTTCTTTTTTAACGGAGATAAAATCATCAATAAAATGAAATATGCAAACCAGATGCATAGATTTTAGGGCATGCATGCAAAATTTTCACGAGATGGTTGAGAGACACTTGGTGTTTGAAATATGATGAAACTACTTTTGCATGGAAAGAGCTTCGAAGACACTAGCCTTAACTAATGGTTCACAAGACTAAGTAGGTTCGTACCAATGTCGATGGATATCCATACCTAGTAGCATAGTGAAGACACTAGCCTTAACTAATGGTTTCAAGTAGTGCGACGAATTAATCATAAAACAAAATCAAACTTGTTTATGTTGATCATCTTGAAAAAGGCGCAGTAATAAAATATTGTACTTAATATAATCGTATATATTCAATTTTTCTAGTTATTTAGATTAATAAAATTTTTTGGAGGCTTAATCGAAATCTTAACTATTATGCCTACCTAGAAAATACCATATCATTTAAAATATTGTAGTAAACACTGGTAGGGTCCAATTTTGATTAAAATGAAGTAAGTGTACTTATTTTCTAAAAGCAATACATACTTTATACTCTTTACCTATATTTTTTTTTCGTCGAAAGTCATTTGAACTTACACCTATCGGTCAAATTGCATTGACCGTGGTCATAAGACTAAGTAGGTTCGTACCAATGTCGATGGATATCCATACATAGTAGCATAGTGAAGCATAATTGAACAATCTGAAGTGTTATTGTTAGCAGTGGAGGCGAGCATCGAGCTGCCTTACTAAGCAACTGACCCAGATTGTGATGCTCCAAATGTCATGTTGCGGCCTATGCGTGCCAAGTTTAGAATAAACTTTAATGTGGAGTTGCAGGCTGTATGAGTAGATATGTATCAGGCAAGGTTTTTATAGATGTTGTAGGTTTCCGAATCTACGACAAAAGCAATGCAACATCTGTTGCTTATTAGTTAGATGTCTACCCTCTTTTCTACCCTCTAAACTATAGAGAATGCTGGTAGCTTATCTAAACATTGTTCACAAATACAAATTGTATCGATCGAGGAATGTTTCCGTAACTTAATAGAAAATCCGGCCAAGTGCAAGTTGAACACATTGTCTCGCAGAAGATCCATGGTTAGAATCCTGCTGCGGGCTTGAGCTTCACCGCATATATAGGTAGCCTGGTAAAGCATTTTGTGAATGCCAACCTAGCTAATCACCACCTTCAAATAGAAAATACTGTCGCCATGCACCTAACGGTGGGTTCCAGCAGCTGCTTTTGAGAGTCAGTAATTTTAGGTTAAGCCTGTTAATACCAACGTACCCACATCATCACTTACCATCAGGTGAGATTGTGGTCAAAGCTATAAAAAAAAATAAAGAACAATATGTTCTCTCAAACAATACAAATTGTAAAGACAAATTGTCAAACGTTTTGACTTCAGTTTTATGGCCGGCCGAATTCCATTATATGCCAACGCTCCTTAAGCATGCTTGTTTCGTTGTAGCGCGATGCTACCGTTCAGGTTATCAGGGCGCCGTGCGTTAAGATAAGTAAGACGCCCTTTTTGTGTCCACAATGTTTAGCAAGACCCAACTTATCAACGTGGGTACTATATGCCGTGTGCTTCATCGGTGAATTTTCCTTTTAGTCACCTTTTACGACACACAACAGGAGTATATGAATCAGTCCTTATATTATTAAGCCGGGAACCGTACGTCTATGTTATTTATTACGTCCAGTGTCCACATGTTAAAGACTTTATATCGAGCAACCAAACACCCTATATATACGTCTTTGTTATGTTGTTAATTTTATCGGTCAGGGTGAAACGTCACGGTGTCGTATTAAGATAAGTGCATGATTCCTTGTGCTCATTTACGTTTATTAACTATGTCTTTTTATGACACACGGGAGTATTTTATGTCTCCTCAAAATGTAGCCTAAATGACGTTATCTGTCGGGTTTTTACCAAAGCTATGCGGCTATATCGGAACTAAATGGCCTCATACTCGACGAAGGTAGAAGACTGGGTGGATTCCGTGGTAAATGGGTCGGCATTTGGTATGAAACGCAACCCTTGCGCTTTTCCATATTTCATGAACTCAAAATAGACCTTTGGGCTGTTTGGCGGCTAATCAGCGGATGACCGCAAATATGGACAGATAGACCTAGACAGCAGCTACATGTTTGAGCCTTTTTGGGTCGAAACGCTTGGTCCGTGGGGACCGGGTGCTCTATAAAGACATACCAAAAACTTTAGTCAAGGCTACCCGTGACCAAAAAGCTAGCATAATTTATGCACAACTAATAAGTAATGCAATTCAACGTGGCATTCAATGTGGCTAGCATTTTGGGAAATTTGCCAAGTGGCAATGACTTTTACATTATCGTTGTATATAATACCTACATACAATCCTAATCTAAAAAGCCGTTTCCAGATTGTTTATTTGACACCTTTGTTCAAATTATCTGTTACCATCGGGTGAGGTTGTAAACAAAGGCTAATCTACCGGCTACAAAAATATTCTTGCAGATACGAGTATTTATTCAAAAATTATACCATTCACCGCATCGTTCAAACTGAAACTAACATGAAATTTTAAATAATTATGAACAATTCGACATAGACATTAATTTAAATTCTTTATCTACCTTAACTAACGATGATTAAATAACTTGTGTTATATAAATAATGATAGGTACCAAGTAATATTTGAGGAAGCATTGTAAAGGTCAATTTATTAAGCAGAATGATGTAACCAGCCAAACAAAACATTTTTTTCATGTTATTACAGCTAACAATGGACTCGGCAATAAGAAAAATAAATTGTTTGAGCTTCTACGTCAAAATATTTTTGTGGGGTTTACAACGTTTGTTCCTATTAACTTGAAATATTAGACGATAAGGAGAAAAATGTTTGTTGTTTTAGGTGTATATATTTTATATTTGAGTTTTATTATATGTAATGTTAAATGAATGGTATGAAAATGGATTAAAATTCATTTCCCTAAGGAAATAAATGAGTTTTTCATACATGTAGGTACTCTGTTGTTACGAGTATCTTCCTATCGTAATCCTATTTCAATCAGTAGTTCGTAGTGAACTAACACCTCGTGATGATTGGAACTTTACACATCTCACCTATTACGTCTCTCTGAAAATTTATTTTATGATCCTATATTTCAACTCAGATACCAAATTACACTTTAGGTTATCGCCAAAAATGCTCATGCGAAATTATACAAATGGTCAGACCCCAATCACCCACAAAGATTAGGTTCGCTGGACAAAAAAGACGGCTTTATAAAAATATACATAAAAAATAGCTGTATGAAAAATAGAAAACTATATCCATGGAAAAAATATACAAATTTATTCAAAACCGATCATAAAACAATCATCCAACCTTATGAACGGTTTGATATTGATAGAATATTTAGAAAGTATTACCACTCAATGTAGGCTATAATGTAGGTACAACCCAAGTTACCTAGGAACCTACTTGCATCAAGAACCGATATCGCAACTGTGTCCAGTTACTAGCGGTACTTGTTTAATAGGTTAGTTATAACTTGCATACTTGTGGTACCTAGTGATTAGCCGACTTATCATATCTAGCCTAGAACTAACGGTGACTTCGATCTGTTAGAAAACTAGAGGCTGCAATTACTGAAGATCGACAAAGCGGGATTCATGTGGTGAGTCTGGCTGTTTAGATGGTGCGACTGATGTTTGCGGTGATTCAAATGTTGCTTTTTCGATTTGCTGTAGCCGTAAATTTATTGTTGAACTACATTTTGATAGTGGGGTGTACGGTAAATAAAGTCTAGAACTCTCTAAGCGTAGTTTTATGTCCAATATGAAGTAGCAATGTCGTTTAGATAAAATCTCAATAGTCTTGAAAGCTATTAAAGTATAACTAAAATAGAAGAAGGGAAGATAAAAGTTCAACGAATATTATGTTTGGAATTTTGGGGCCGTGATATAGAAATGCAATGTATAAGTGTTTAAGCATTTTCTTTTTCACTCTGAGCAGAAACATTTCGTAAGAAAATTACAACCAGAGGAAAAATTATAGTGATGTGCGGGATTTGAACCTGCGCCACTACCGCTATAGCCGGAGTATGTTCTGACAGCAAAGTCAACATGAAATACGACTCATAACTCTAATTTGTCCTTTCGTTCATCGTTAAACAAGTCAATTCTTAATTGTCTTTTTTGTATGAAATCCAGGAGATATATTATACAATATATACGGTCAAATTAATTTGATAAAAGGAATCTAATTATGATTGGCTAGATCAGGTAAACCACATATAATACAGCACTGTGAAATACTTCAAGGGGGCCTGAGAATATACCAAGAGATAAGGCCCTTTGTATTACCAACCTACGTTATATATGTATTAATAATTACAGCCTTGACGTATGGGTGGTATTAAACGCAATATACATAATCACAGAAGAAGTATCTGGCTGTAGGTCGCGTGTAGGGGTAAACAACAAGTACCTACGCACCTATTCTAAATGGCGACGGTAAAGCGAAGTTGCTGCAATATATTAATTCTAAACAGTCTAGAAAAATAAATCTATGAACCATTATTTTGTTTATAACATAAATATACATATAAATTAAACCGGGGTTAGAATAGTAATTACATAGTTCGTCTGAAATATTATTATTATATTTTTATACGTCTGGAAACGTGTATTATCTGAAACGGCATGCAAATTGGTCCCTAATTTAAATTAACATTAATTTGGATATAATATTTTATCATGCAGTAGGTACTTATTTAATTCTAAACGACTCATTTAGTTTTCATATTCACATTTAAAATTCATTAAAGTAAGTAGATACGTATTCATCTAGAAATAATTAATTCTGCTTCATTAGTTTACTTTGAGCGTAGGCCATTAGTGAATTTACAACCATCTGAGTTTAGTGACATTACGGTTTATTAAAATAATACGTCAGAATAGGCACATAAAAGTATTTAGATATTAAAATATGAATTAAATTAAAAAAATGGAGTTCAGTGTCTTTTAAATGTTAATTTGTTTAGTTTGGTGCAGAACCAACTAACTATACGAGGGTGTAATTAATACCTTTAGATTAACTTTAAAGTAAGTCTTTAATATGTTTTTTTACAAAACCGAGGCGTTATGTATAGGTACTTATCTAATAGATAACTCAAATTACTTTTTAGCCAAAATTTTCGTTTGTGCGGATTTATTATTCTCTTAATAACAGAATTTCATTCATAAAATGGACAATATCGCCCACGTGGATGCCAATGGGTACATAATTTTATATGTTTCGTTTGGAAAAAATATCGTACATTGTAAAGCAGTAATTTCATCCAGCTGCATTTATCTAGAAGCCTCATAACTTGCCCCGACCGGTGAAAGCGATGGAATTCCAGCCCCTTATTGGACAATAGCCGCTCCTAGCCAACATTCGAAGTTCATTTTATACGTTCAACTTACGTACGTATTTGTTTTATTAGTTTCAACAAGGATTGTACGGAACTGAACTTTCTTCTTTGTATTTCAATTTTGTGGAACAATGTTGGCACGTTATGGCATAAGATGTTTGAATTATTTGTTTTATTGGACTTAGGGATAACTTTTGTAGCATTTGCTCTGGCTTTGTTTTTAGTGATATTTTTGTTAGCTTCAAATCTCATAGACAAGGGCTTTTGCTTCTGATTTTTATGGCTAATGGGAAACTTGTTGCAAATTGCATAAGCTATTCCTATCAACTCACTAGGGTGAGTCGTTACAACCTCTTTCATTCAAGTTCCCACCGCGTAACCCTTAAGTAATAAAACGAGCAATATTGTATATAAATACTTGTTATCGAAATCTCTAGTGTTTTCGATAAAATTTACTATTTTAGATGAAAACTCAGTATCGAAGTCATCCAGAATTCAAGTAGGGTCGTAGTAATTCGTCTAAACAGTTTCAGTGAGATTGTGCGTCGCATTGCAGTTTCGTATTTGTAAAATTTTGAGTATCAACTGAATAAAAATTATTTAACTATCATAAATCTTCAGTTTTGTAAACAATACGATACTAAAATTGAAGATTAACATGTAGATCAGCGACTGCACTTGCACCCAATGTGACAGGATCTAGCATATGTGAAGAGTCAAAGCGGCTTACGAATGTATGTAGTCCCCTCGGAATATCACATAAACGTGTTCCCTCGAACCGAGAACTTGCACTGTTTCCACTGATAGACTGTATGTATTCTGTGTAAGCTCAGCTTTTGCTTTATAACGCTTTTGATTTATAATTCCTTTTTCGTCTTAGCTATAGATTTCACGAAGTTAACATAAATAAGGTGGCTTACGAGTAGGTACTGTATCCCCAAAAAATAACATTGAGGTATTTCTCGAGCCACGGACTGTTACTGACTGCATAATAAATTGTGCTTCATTCACACAAAGATTTTAAAAGCTTTGGATTCTAAATTATTGCTTTTCCATCTTAGATCCGTTATGATTTTGGATCGATCGATTGATTTTCCATGTAAGTAGTTTTTTTGATAGAACGTGATGATCAAATTCCAGTCTGAAAAAACGTGGTAAGTTTAGGTAGTTTAATAAAGCCTATAGGACTATACCATCAAGGCTTAATTAGGTATATAAACCCCTATCATATAGCATTCTGTCAACTTCTGCAAATAGCCAGAGTTACCTGGCTATCCGGTCTATGTCATTAATTTGTATCTCGGGCTATGTACCAACTGTTTTCATTGGCGGTATTAAAACGGTATAATTTTTTTTACGGTATAAACGGTATAAAGTTTCAACTGCTTCTGATGTTAGTTGCTCAATTATTAACACATATTTATATACTATGTTAACATAACTTATACAGAGTAATTGGCTTAGGTTTGAAAAAGTTATTGATATTGCTTTAACTTTATCAGACAATTTTCTCTATTATACATAAGATATCACTTTATATGCACCTAGTGCACACTTAGCAGAGCGTTCTATCTTCGAATTAGCGTGCTGTTGACACGTGACAATGTTAACGCACTCAATTCGAGGACGACATCGTATGCTGGAGAGATGGTTAAAACCAAATGGGTTTCAAGACAGTCTGGCTGCGTGACTGAGTTGAAGTCACATTCTAATCTCTCCCAATAGATCTTCCTACATAGGTATACTATAGATCGCAATACTACGTGGTTATCGTATAAGAGTGGGATGAACGACCTTAGTGTTGTGTTACGCAAACAAAAGGGAAAATACGCATTTGTTGACCTTTTCATGGCACATCTCGTGGGTCGCAAATTGAATGATCTTTTGTTCAAGTCATTGTATTGAGTTACAAATAAATTATGGTAATCTATTGTTGCTTTGTTATATCTTATATGAGGTACATATGTACGTTATAGGTACATGTTATGAGTGTGTTAGAATCATGTCTTTGTTAAGCTTAGATTATCTTAAGTAAATAAGTTACGAGATGTTACTCATTATGTAATTTTAGAATAATCTAGAATTACATAATGAGTTCTTTGTCAGGTAGTTTTCAGGTGCTGTACTCGTATCAGAACAAGGGACTCTTATCAATATTGTAGTGCTGTGCTGTTAATAAGCCTCTGTATAATTATTACAAACTGATTTGGTTTATTCTATAATTATTACTTGTTTTTCTAAAACTTCTAAAACCATGCGATATAGGCCGCGAATGAAAGTTGATTCAAACTACACGTTTATTTTTTGGTTTTGTATAATTTCTTCATTCATTGGAATAGGTCAATATGTTAACTTGATTTTTCCATGTCTCCGTTTAGTACGCTTGCAGATGTCGCATTGAATACTTACAGTTTCCGAAATTTAACAATACCCACAGAAAGTTTACCTTTTATTTATGTAATGAAGTCAATATTGCTACATTGTAAGCCATAGCGACGGTATTATACGAGTACATTGAAAACTCACTTACATAGACAGCCAATACCAACACATCAGTTCATTCGTTAGTTGCCATTCGAATCAAGTCGGTGATTCGCGCGAGATTGAGTCAATCCATCTGCAGCTTACCGCATTCTTGGATTGAACGAACACTTAATATCCTGAAGGTAAACAAACGTGGAGGGAAGATTGCTTTTCAATTACATTGTTATTTGCGCTTCTAAGCGGATGAGATCTCACTCCGGCGTAATGTTTTAATTAGCAGCTTTATTGTGATAAACCGTAGCTGGTTGGAGTTGATTAGTTAGAAACTATTCATTCACTTTGTAGAGCTTTCAATTTCATTTTACGTCAAATATTTTTTGTCCGTGACATAAAGTATAGAGTAGTGTTGTATTGGTTAGTAAAAAATAATTTGGCGGTGGAGAAAGCTTCCATACATCACAAATTGATTGGATCAACGACACCTTATTAAAACTAAACGCGTAGCTTTCCACTCCAATATGTTCTCGCCACATTTATCGCTTCGGTTTCCGTTCGGTGACAAATCTCAAATTTTAATGACGTAAAATTAGATTCATTTATTCTGAGAAATTGAGCTGCATCCTGTCCATTGATCACCGTTTTCGTGGTAGTTTCGCAGCCCAATTAGTGGTTACATAACTACATATATCAGCTTGAAATATGACTATGGAATTATATATAGTTTATTGCTGAACAAAATTGATATAAAACAACAGACAAAGAAGCTCTAAAGCGAAAGTTGATTGTTATACCTATATGTTATTGTTACACCATTTTCAGGTATTAATTTTTTTTAAGTTAGTAATTCATTTTTTATGAATTAGTTAATCATTTTTATACTACATAACTAAAAAAATGATTGATGTTCGGTATTTTTGACGTAGTTAAGGAATGTCAGGACTGTAATATAAATACTGATTTATGCAATTTGGTCATACTCATATAATTAACATACTTCCTTACATTACTGCTAAGTATGTATGTTATGTTACATGTACTGTACTGTATCAACCGGATTGCCAACGACCTCAACAAAGCGTCCCCCATTATGGGGGGTTTGCCATAATCTCGAAATTTAGCAGGCGTCTTTGGGCGCCTTTATCTTTCTTAAATCTTAATTAATTTCAATATTTCATCAAAGCAAATGGCTAAATATATTTGGCTTGCTGAGCTAATATCAGGTCAAATAGAGTTTATTATATGAGTACTTTACGTAGAGTCGAATATCTATACTCTACGCGCGATAAATAACCACGTAGCTGACTTTAAGTAGGCACTATACATCCTGCAGCCACCGACGGAAGTGTCTCAATATTTTTGTGGGTGACTGTTGCCACACTGAGTCAATCTCAGCGCGTGAGAGGCAATTTCCTTAGGGTAATTACATTGCCACCAAAATCAAGGAGGTAGTGACCCGTTCAATTCATTACCCTAACCTAACCTCATGATACCGTGGTTGTGAGACGTGGCCTATTTAGGTAGGAAGGCAAGGGTATATTTGATAATATTAGAAATAATCGAATAATATACCTACAAACATAGTTACTGCTGGGGTTATGGTACAGAACATTTCAAAGTATAAGCCTGTGAGTTGAAACTCAAATTATATTTTTGATTAGATAAACACAGTTATTGTTTTTAATTTGAGTAAGGGGAATCCGTAAAATATTGCTTGTGCGATGAAAAAGTTAGATCAAAACGGACATACGCGCTTTTATTTGCACTTCATTTACTGAAAGTCCGAGAAGAATGTAGAATCAATCACTGTAAAATTTTCTAATTGACCTTTATAAGAGCGTCGTAGAGGCCTAAATAGGTAAAATGATTTTGACTTTGGCTTTAGCAAACATTTTGGTTCGATGAATAATTCTTAATATAAGCTTATTATTAGTATTATATATCTTATAATTACATATGAAGGCAGGTCGCCTGTGGGGTGCCGGGGTAAAATATGCATTACCCCATATATTCTCACGGAAGTCGTAATAAGCGACAAAGGGAAATGTTGCCTGCCAAAAGAGAATAAGACTAATAAGAATAGAGGAGAATGTATTTTGATTGATTAGTGATAAAAACAATCCGTAGCTTCGCACCTATTGGTTTACGATAGGTTGACTATTAAATTTTAAACTTTAGGGCTGTTGCGATAATTACTTTGTTTATTCATGATCCCCTCTTATCTCAACCCTTGTTCAAAGGAATGTATATATTAATAGAAATATAAACACAACACTCTAGATAAAATAGTTTGTAACTTAAATATTGTGGTTCACCAAAATTGCTTTCGTAAAGTTAAATATGCCAAAGTTTTGGAGTTTTTATGAATATTTATTATTGAAAATCTAGACTACCTTGGCTTGATTAGAATTTATAAGTCAATTTTGTTACGGTTTATCATGTGAGGTTAAAAAGAATAAATTGATTAACTTCAAGATTAAAAAGGTTCATTGCTGTATGAAAAAATAGAATAGGTACCATACGATGTCCTGACCTATTAGGGCAAATTTATTGTAAAGTTGTAGACAGGTACTTACCTAATTATGCCTTTTACTTTCGTTCCCGTTACATTCAAAACGTAGTAAGTAATTTAATTTCCAAATAAACATTTTGGCTATGGACTGTCGCGCAGCAGGTTCATGGTTCGTATCCCGCCCAGAGCTTGAGCTTCACCGCATGGTGGAAGGGCATTTTGCGAATACCCGCCTGGCTAGCGACCACCCTCAAGTAGAAAATCTGTCGCTAAGCACCTAACGGTTTGTTCCGGCAGCAGTCCTTGAGAGCCAGTGAAATAACAGGCAAAATGAGACTTAACAACTATGTCTCAAGGTGATGGGCGCAGTGCAGTTCGTCACTTGTGATGAAATGCATCTGTTATAGGCAGAGGATACCGCTTAACATCAGGTGGGCCTCGCGCTTGTTCCTTCACAATAACATTAAAAAAAACATAAATTCTAATAGAACACAAAAGTATCACTATATATACATCTATATGTTACAGGTAGGCTACCTATATACAAAGGCTAACGAGGTTGCCCTATTGAATAGCAATGGAAGTTCTCTGGCCGAGGTGAACGATGACATACTCTAATATAAGGAATATGACACATAAAAGTTATATTTTTAGATCAGGTGTGTTTTAAAGTGATACAACACCAAAAATCGAACAAATTCTAAAACCAAGACAAGGTTTTTTTTTCAAAGTTTGTAAGTATTATCAAAAACATAGATACAGAGAGAAAAACAAGAAAGAAATGTTTTACTCATATACGCGTATAATCGAAGATCACAATCGGGTCCAATTCTGATTGAAATTGCTTGTCTACTATTTTATTAATGGTTTACGAAAATTAATTTCTGATAAATAAATGAGTGGCAAAAATTTCCATAATTGGAGTACCGCGGACATCGAACGTCAATAATAAAACACTCGAGGACAAATTGCCCAAGTCGAGTATTTTTGATGACGTTTATTTACAATTCATGTTTCAAAATGGGTACAGGAAATTCATTTTATTTACGGGTAAAGTGTTAATTGGTTATTGTTCTACAATATTGATGAAACATCCAAAATTACGAGATTGTTTTTAGGACAGAAAAGGGGTAGGTACTAGATTTTGACTGCGACCCTCAGCTACATCGTGGTTTGGGGTGGCTGCTGCAGGTACTTAATAACCCAATGTTAAAGGCACTCTTCTAATGGCAGATGTAGAAGTCACCTGTGAGTAAAAAAAAAATGAAATCATTTCTAAAATACGACTTTAAAAGTGAAACATACGAGTAGAAGTATTTCTTACTTAGGATTGCAACTAGTACTTGATTGTCTAAGGAATCTTATATTTTGTATCTTATCTACATTTTATAAATCGGCTTCCATAAAAATTAAAGCTCTAGGTATTATTTATTGCGAATATATTCGCAATTTTTTGTATTGGCATATCAGTGAAGTATTTATAATCTGAAAGACTCATTCTTCAGGCAATAAATCATGACAATAGCAATTTTACTCAGAACGTTCCGTGCCATAGCTCTGTACGCCAGTGCGTTTATCCGCGATTCGTGTAAGGAACAATTTTGCCAAAGTGCTTTAGTTTTAATTGCAATACTTACACGTTACTACTTCTTGGTAGAAGGTAGGTGTATACCTACTTTCTATCATAACTGCAATGTCTCTTAATAGAACCTTGCTAGAAGCGAGATATAATTTCTCAATTAAGTACTGTACTGTATCAGCCGACTTGTCCACTGCTGAGCCCAGCCTCCCCTATTAAAGGGGGTATTTGCCATAATCCCCACGCTTGGCAGTCGTCTTGGGGATCGCAGTGTAAGATTACGGTTCTTTAGCAGGCACTACTGCCCACCTTCCAGTATTTTTCCCATAGTCACCTCTTACGACACCCACGGGATGTTATGGGGAGGTGCAATTCTAAACCGGTACCCCACGTGGGAATTAATGCTGCTAATGAAATTAACTGCTGCTAGACAAGGCTTCATGTAGTGCTATGATGTTTTTTTTCAAAATTGGACAGTTTAGCACCGTATAAAACTCAATTTAAAAAGTAAAGTTTTGTCGAAGGTATCGACGATATTACGCGTTCCATTTTACGTAGTCGCTAAGCAAAGTTAACGAATAGTAGCTGTAGTAATGAAGCAAGGCTTATTAAATGATGAACATACATATAAAAAACTATATCATATACCTAAAACTATTTGACTGGTAGAACAAAAAAACTAGACCGCTAAACTGCACAAGGCAGGCGAAGGCATTAAGAACAATTTTCAACGCTAACTACCTCGTCAAAATGAATGTTCTTTTGAAATACAGGTGTAACAGATTTTAATACGGTTAAATTTTATATCTGATACGGTTGTTAAAACGATATTATAGGCACTTAAACGTTTAGCTGTGATTGGTTAGTCTAGTCTTAGTAATTTTATCGGTGTTTAAATTTGGCTAGACATGGTTCTGCATAAATGTTTTACATTTAATATCGCAAAATTATTCGGTTTGTGTTACTAAGTATCTACTTATGACTTAAATTTAGTCGGTTTGTTGCAAATTTAGTAGGTGGCGAAATGAATTATATTCAAACCACAATTTGTTAAATGAATTTGTTTTGGAATTCCTCAATTATGTATTTCGCCATGTGACATTTTGCTGAGCACACATGATTTAGAACTGGATATGAGTGAGTTAGTGTCGCATCCTGTGTTACTGCAGAGATATTGCTTTCAGTTTTATTTAAATTTACCACAGCTAAAAATAATAATGATAAATTTCAATTATGTCGTAGTAGTTTTCAATTATTCAAACACACAGGTACTTCAATTAAAAGTTTCAAACTGTTTAGGACAAATGTTTAAAATGAACAATGGGAAGAATAAGTATTTATGATAAAATTAAGCCTATCCATTACAGGCAATTTATCTTTTTTTATGTTCTACATATCGTTACCATTGTATTATTATGACAAAGTGACAACTGCTCTTTATATTTCGACGAGTGAATGTGAATGAATAGATGACGGATATGCGATGAGCCAGGGTCATTAGAAATCGAACTGTGGGAAATGATCTCACGACGACTTGTTAGAATGTAAAGAAATTAATGGAAAGGTTTACGGCTATCATGGTCATGCTTATAACAATTTTCGAAGTCTTTAATATAGCCATTTAAAAAAATGCTGAAGGCAGAGTGCATTGTTTAGTGAAATTTTACTTGAAGGCAAATGAGCTTATTAAAAATTGTAAGAGTATAGAGAGCTTTTAACTGAATTAAAATTATGAATAGATTCAGGCGTTACTTTGCGGATATCCATATTTAATTTTCCTGCTAAGCCGGCGTGACGTCACAAACGCCACAGGAAAATTAGGCAGATTTGTCATTATATATTTTTCATATTTTTTAAGTGATTTTCTAAAATATTAATTTAATGTTTGCTTAAAACATTTGTCATTATTAGAGTTAAGATTAGGTCCTTGCTGTTGTATTTTTTCGGGATACACGTTTTTATGTTATAAACTGACGAGACAGATAAACTGGCCGCCTGATGGTAGGCGTCACGCTTCTCCATTAGAGCTGCAGTGTCGCCGGCCTAGTCCTGCTTGACACTGCACTGCACTCGTCACTCCGAGACACTAACTGTTGCTCATATATCTCATTCACCCAGTAATTTCACTTGCTACTATTCCTTCATGCCTAAACACAGCATAGTTTGCACACTACTGCTTGCTGTCTAACACGGCAGTGGTACTCGCCAAGACGGACATTTGCTAAAAACCTATAAAAATGTTGGTGTCCATTAGAAAGTTTATGTGAACTAAAATTATATGAAGGTACCTCTATTAATAATACATACATCTATTTACAGTCTTACCTTCTTCCTGACCATTTCTCATCTATAAGGTTGCGTTGGTTTAATACGTCTTACGCTGGTGATCGTTTGAAGCTTGGATTTACGCTTTTGTTTTATGACCAGCAGAATGCACTACACCTACCCTTCCTGTTAACACTCGTTGGCATTTTACCCACTGCTAATAAGGACTAACATGTGTACAACACATCTGAATGTATTCGTGATTTCATTAAATAATAGCAAAATCAATAAACTTCGTATTCGGCAGGACTTTTCCATACAAATTAGTCGGAGAGTTTCAATTCCCTTCCTGGTATTACGGAAGGACTTCTACATATAAATTAATCAGAGAGTTTCAGTTGCTACTGTTTGTTTTCCGTAGAATGGATTCACTAACAAGCGGCTTCGTTTGTAATTCGTTGAAGTAAACATTTGCATTGTTATTTCTAATAACAAGAAGCTTACTTCAGCGCAACGTTTTCATTCATTTGTTAGCGCGAATTTTGGAAGTCTGCATGAGTTACTGTGTATATCGTGGCAAATGACCATTGTAATGTAACTATTATGTGTGTTATTTGGAGCTAAAATTTGGAAGGTGCCACAAACTTTGTCTGTGATAATTAACTAGTGTCTCTGTGAACTGAAGACATCGCGACTGAAATATGTTTTGTGTTTACCTTTCTAGCACCCCTCCACTTGAAAGTACGATAAAATAAACGAAAAAAATTGAACAAATAATTTGAAGAATAGGATAAGAAATGCTACCTATAGAGGAGAACGGCTGGATGTCCGCCGGACAGACATATGGAAGCGTTTTTGCCCGAGCTGAAACGGACACGCTTCGTTTACGCTTCGCGCTCGCTCTGTCGATAATAAACAAGCAATTGTTTACAAAATTTTCATACATAATAAAAAATCCGGTTCAACTTTAAAACATCTTTATAATAGTCACTAATATCTAAAAGGGCGAGCGAGGGCTATACTTGAACTACTCTTATTCCGTATTTATATACGGAATAAGAGTAGTAAGAGTTATCTCTTATAGATGATTTCTGCCTCGCAGTCAAGAAATGCATTTAATGAAATTGTGAAAGCGACGTTAAACCTCTTTCCCCGTAAGTATGTAAGAATGTTCCCCATAGTCATGTAACTACTAAATAAATATCTTAATTTACTTAAAAAATGGCACGGACCCTGGAGTCGGCGGATAATAGAATAATTTAAAAATAAAACCCTCTTTACGCGATAGGGGAAAAACTATCCTATGTCCTTCCCCGGTTCTCAAACTATTTCCATACCAAATTTCATCCAAATTGGGTAAGTAGTTTTTAAGGTTATTCATTGCAAATATACACATCTTTCCTCTTTATAATGTATAGAAAACAAGTCATGACCTGAGAATTTGTGTCAATACAAGGCACATTATCTCCATCGTAGAAACAGGCTTTATTATGTATGTATTTATATATATAAGTACCTACGTATTGTTCTCGATCCCAACCAACTATTTGTTAGGTTGGCAGCTCGAACAGTTATTGCGTGAAAATTTCAGTTAGGAATTCCAATTCCAGAAACACCGCTAACTTGAGCTGAGCTCAGAAACAGTGGTTGTGTATTTTCTTGAGACGTACGCGGTTCTTGATTGTATTTTCAAACTGGTTATGTTGGTAATAAAAGAGTTGTTTCTTTGTGACTTTAATAAAATTTCAGGTTACGTTGATAATTGACCAGAAATTTCATGAACTTTTCTAAATTTCACCAGTTATATCTCTAATGAAGAATTCTAGAAGCAGATTTCTGACTTCCTTCCATATAATGCGTTTTTATGATAATACCATTGTATAATATGTATCTATATGTTTGAACATATACCCAAAGAGAGTTTTAAAATCTCTATGGCGCTAACTCTACTCGTAATGTCGATATGAAAATAAATTGATATTGGAAGCATTGTACATTCGGTAAACGACCCTATAGCAAACACATAAATTAAAAACTATTACTTAATCTGTGACGAAATAAAAAATAAGGAGAACACATACACTACAGGTGGGAGGAGTCCGTCTTGGTGGGTACCTCCACAGTACCAGATATTCTGCCTCAAATTAAGTAATGTGCAAACATTACTGTAATTGGGCGTAGTAGGTGAAATAACTGTGCGAACTAGACATGAGCACTAATATCTCGGAATGCCGACGAGCCTCATCACGAGCGCACTGCAGTGCTTTGAAAACTGTGTTATTGAATGGTAATAAATATTAATGGAAGCATTTAATATATTTTATTAAAAAAAAAAAGTACTGTACTGTATCAGCCGGATTGTCGACTGCTGAACACAGCCTCCCCCATTATTGGGGTTTGCCATAATCCCTACGCTTGGCAGGCGTCTTAGGGGTCGCAGTGTGGGATACCTTTTCCTCAGAAAGCGCTGCTGCCACCTTCTGGTGTGTTACCCTTAGTCACCTCTTACGAGATCTACAGGTAGAGATGGGGGGTGACCTTTTAGCCCGGCAGGGGTGCCAGCAGAAAAACATTTAAAAAAATGTTTTGTTACTGCCGCTAAAATTAAATGTTTGTGATTATAAACTATTGATTTCGGAAAAGTAAAGCCTGAATATCTGAATCATTTAGTATTACCGAAACTGTGATGGACCGGATGGTTTACCATCCGGTAAGTCACTTATCTTTCTTGTCTGTCCTTTCGGTCTCGAAGTATATCACTTCCTTTATACCATAAAAAAGAAACTTACTATAGATTCGGCAACATGATTTAAGTAGCATTCCATTTTTAAGAAAGCAGCAAATTTGAAAAACGGTACAAAAATAAACAATTAATCTATAAGTTAATATAACATTATATGTCACAATTTTCTTTATTTATAACGCAATGCGGAAACCTCAAAGAACGAGGCCTGCTTTTATATACTAGATAGATTCTCTTATTATTCTAGATATTGGTTAGAACGAGTACTTTTCAACCACACCAGAGTGTACAAACAAAAAACAAATCTAAATTTTAAAACATTAAAACAAATCTAAATATTATGTACATGTTGAATGAAACAAGATTACAATAGATATAAATTATGATTGTATTCTTTTTCAAATACACTATTTTTATTATTTCGAGATCGGCACACATAAATACCTCGTCACCTTCCTAACCTTATGTGGGTTCGGGTATAATACAGTACAATATGTTTTTTCTACACAAAGGATGACACACGAACATTTTGTACAAAGTTTTGGCTACGATTTTATGGTTTTACGTTATTCATGTACGTGGAATAAAGGTTGGATTATGGAAGACGAGGATGAATGAAAAAATGAAAACAGTTTTTGTGGAATTAAAGGGTGATTAATGAGTTATTAACCCGTGTGGTGCCGGGCTAGAATGTCACGGCCCCATCTCTACCCGTGGGTGTCGTAAGAGGGTCTAATAGGGATGCCATTAGAGTTACATGTAGACCAGGCTGTATTGCTAATATTCATAGGAATTACTAGTTTCTTCATAAGATTTCGGGTACTATTTTATGCTAAAAAATATCACATTTGCAAATTATTCCATTTTGGAGTTAGCTGCGAATTTCGACTTTTAGATTGATTTTGACACACTACAAAATAACAAATTTAGTATAGGTAGTAATTTTGACACAGCTTAAATTTTATTCGTAATAATATTATTTTTGAATATTTTTTCTAGTTGTTGACTATATTAAGCCTCTATTCGGAACTGACTCGTCAAAATTTCCATTCGCCATTGGGTGCTTGGCCAACGTTTTTTACATGAAAGTAGTAGCTAGCTGAGCATTAGAAACATACCGATATCTGTGTTACTGAATTGAACAGCAGGTCAATTATGTAATAAATAACAAAATCTGAACAAAAGTCCATGTGTTGATAACAGCTTTAGTTTGAAATAAATGTGAAACTTCATCGCGAAACAGCTATTTTTCTATGATTTCAATTAAATTTTGTTATCATCAAATTTTGTAATGGGTCAGCTGATTGGCTGCCTGACAGCCTTTTAGTTGAAACCAAAATCAAGTGTAAATAAATACTTCAATAACAGAAGGTATTCCACTTATGCCAGGATTTTCAATCATCACATGACATTAAAATGTCAGACCGAAAAAAATTTAACCGACAAAATTTAAATCTAACGAATTTTTCTTTTAAACAACTAACATTCATTCTTTCAAAATTATTTGTGTATCTTTAACTTTTGTTCATAGGAATAGTAACTATCTGATGATCGATAAATCGGCTCTAGGATACTTAATTTTGGAGTACCTAAGTTTGTTTATAGTTGGAGTTTATTTGAAGACATACGACATGAAAAGAAGCAGGTATAAGTCTAATCCAGTTGAAGTTTCTATATAATGTGCAAGGCGGGAATGCATCAGAGTAATTCTGCAACACACTGAAATGTGGGGTTTATTTTACTCACCATTTGGACACGTAAAGATGTTCGTCTGAAACAAAAAAAAAAATTATAAATACAAAAAAATGCCTATTCTTAAAACTAACCACATCAAAATTAGGTCATTATGTACTCGGTAATTATGAAGCAAGTAAAGTGGGAATGTACATATTTTATAAATAAATATTATTATTAATTCTAGTAATTTATTAATTTTATTTTACAGCTGTCTTCCAAATAAGTTGTTTGGAAACTCTGTCTCCCCTGTCTGCGATATAAAGGTTTCAATATGCTGTGTGCGTAATAGGTCAACCAAAGGTGGTCTAAAAATGTTATATGCAATAATATAAGAGTCGAGCTTAGTCAAATGTCATATTTTTATATGAATGTGTGCACGAATAGGCCTGTTTTCTAGTAGAATATGAAAAAATTCAACGTTACTGCTGTTAGCTGTTTACACATTGACTATCACACTGTAAACTGAAGCGTTTCTAGTTCCGAAAGCCCGGCTCAATTAACAATACAGATTGGGATAGCTGTTGAAACAAAAACATGTTGATATTCCATGACCACACCCCGGCGGATTGAACCCAGCGTTTGTAGATTGTATATGCATAAAGTATCAGAATGTTTTCACAGTTTTCCATTCGGAAATTGATATAACTGGGCGATCGTGACAGAATGAAACGTTTCAAGCGCGTTGCCAAAGCGGGGAAAGTGAGTTAGCGAGGACGTTCGCCACCCGTGACCGCACTGAAACTGTATTAAACCAACCAGGGCCGTAGCTAGAGAGATTAAAGGGGCTCAAGTTCCCTGGAAAAATGACGGTGGTTATCTAAAAAAACGGCTAAAATCTCTCCCGTGAATTGAGGCTTCGCTTACACGTTCAACAATATTGTCGATCAATTTTATGGTAGTCATCTATCCCCGTGGATTTAAAGCCTGGGTACGCCCATTTAACTAGCTAATCTAGTTTCGTATACGGTGCAGAAGCCATCGTTATTCTATTAATATTTAAGAAATAATATGATTGTCACTAAAACATGATTTAATAAATAACTGAGATTTATTAAACGGAAGAAGACCGTTTTGTAACTTATAAACTGTAGTGTCAAATTACGATTGGAAATATTTGTACTAAAAACAGTATTTATTCTTCAAATTAGTGGACACGCTTTGAATAATATTTGCCTTTGTCCTATGACGCTTTGAATAACATTCTAAAATTATTAGGTCGAATTAAGTTGAGATAGTAATCTAATAACGAAACTCCAAGATCGTCTAATAGGTAAACGTTGCAAGATGAAGAGTTTTTTGACCTATTTCTTGGTATCAGTCGGTCATTAGCTTGCATCAAGTGGTTGCTAGTAATTTAATGTTAGCATGCAATATCGTGCAAGAAGTTATGCATCTAATTATGGATGTTTACTATGTCAATGGCACGCACATAGTCACATGTGTCACAAATAGGTAGATTACGTAAAAAAAAATATTAAAGTGATTTAATTTAAGGTACGGATCTATGTTTGCTAATTTTTAACTTGAATTATTTTGGTGATAAAAAACAAATGAATGATCTATAAAACGTTTGAAAAACATTATTGTTTAGTCGGTGAGTGGAAAACTGAAAATTAGAAGATAGGTTGCCGTTTGTTCGAATTGAAAGAAGCATTAATATTTATTATATTTTGGCGTCCACGAATCTTTATCAATATAGAGATAAAGCTTCGAGTATTTTTTTATGAAATGCTACATTCTTCCGCCGCAAAATATTTTTCCAGGGTAAGTCAATTAATTTTTCCTCTGTTAAATTATACAAGTTTCATGCTACATCTAGCTTGAATTTTCGAATCGTTTTGTGAAGCGCTCGTAGCGTACTTGCCTAGTCGTTCCGTTAACCAATCTGCTAATTTGACAACGTCAGGTACGGTATGACTTGAATGGGTGACCCCTAGTGACATTTACTACTAGTCGCTTCTAGGCTCAGAAGCGCACGTTCAGCTGCTGCTCCTGGTTCTAGTCTTAGGATAGCAGTCGTTGTATAATGATGGTTGGGCAATTTGCGAATGTCCGCTAGGTAGGTAGGAATTCACAAAATGCCTGGATAGCTAGTCAGTCCCTCAAGTAGAAAATCTGTCGTCAAGAATCTAGCAGTGTGTTCAGTTCTGGCAGCTCTCTTTAAGAGTCAGTAATTCTAGGTTAGTCTGAACACCATCTTAGATCACATCATCACTTGCGATTAGATCAGAGAATAATCAAAGACAGCAATAAAAAAAAGCTACCCCATTGAAACTAGCTTCAAACATATATTTTCACCACCAGCATTCAATCATTTCACTGGCTCTCAAGGACTGCTGCCGGAACACACCGTTAGGTGCTTGGCGACAAATATAAGTGTACTATGAGTATGTTTCCAGATTTTGAATGATTGATTTATTTGCCGAAGTTCTTACTTAAATCATCTAGTTAATGTATGCCAAAATCAACATGACGTGGAAATAGCATATTACCAAGTTACTCTACGATATTATGTAGTCACAATCATAAGTTGTCTCTATGTCGCTACTTATCTCATTGAGTCGGATCATAGTTTCTAAGTGTAATCAACTCGTAATCGATTACGTACAAACGAATTCCATGGAACGTAATTTACTAAGAACAGTTAATTCTGTTATGTAACTGTTACGTATTGAGACAGTCTTATGTTATGGGAATACTTGTGGTTACGTTTTAGTATGGTGTTCTTTTTTATATGGTAATTATTTAGTATTACACTGGACCAAAATATGTGACGTGGGTGTCTACCACAGCCTTCACCTTCGAGTTATAGAGGACAATATTCTTATGTTTTGTTTTCTAGTGTTGAATTTCGGTAGACACGGGCAAGCTATTGAAACAACAATCGTTAATACGATGGTTAAAGAACGATAGGAAAGATTTGAGTTATGACGTCATGTCATGTTAGCTCAATTGGTAAGAGCATACCCCGGCTAAAGAGGTGGATGGACGCGGATTTGAATCCCGCACATGACTTAAAAAAAACATTCCTATCGATTATTTGTAATTTTGTAATAAAACAATCGTTAAAATAGAACGTTAATATGTTATCTAAAACTGAAGAGTGAAGCGATCGTAGCGGAGCTGCCTAAAGTAGTTCTAGGAGCTACGCTGCCGTCATTACTTGGATGGGTGACCGCTAGAGCCATTTATCTATGCATTTGTTATTGAGAGCGTCCGTGTTTTGGAGGGCTCGCAATGCGGATGGCCTCGGTTTTATTAAGATGGCGATATAGAGTGGTGTTCGGGAATAATGCGAATGCCCCGCCAGGCTAGCTACCACCCACAAGGAAAAAATCTTTCGCCATGCATTACCTCATTTTGGCAGTTACTTAATTAGTTAGTTAAAATTCGAAGACAAATTAATGTTTACGTCTAATGCTATAGGATTTGACCATAGTAAAAGTATTTTTTGTTATCCTAAGATCTTGGCGCAGCGGGTTGAATGTGGTGACGCAAAGAACTGTACTATCTTGTACCGGTCAGTCATACAACTTTTCATGGTTAACACACGTTCTTGCCCATACATTTGTTAACAGCACCTTAAGCGGAATCTTAAACGAACTACAAAACATACGGTAGTAGTTACGTATGAAAATTGAATTAACATATCGCCTGTAAATCACCAAATGGCTGATATACTCTATTACTATGCCTAGACTTTGTCAGATGTACTAGATCTCTCATAACGGGGCTGAGCCTTCTGTGAAATTAAGAGATACTAGGAATGCTTTGTATGAAAAGCCAATACTTGATCTGCAAGTAAAACTCCGAAACTCCGGACTTCGAAGTTTAAAAATCGTAAAACCACGACTTAATCTAAATGCTGTTTAATTGTAATTAAAGTTTCTTCTAAATTATATTTCACTAGCTAGCTGGTTTCGTCCGCGTTGAAAGTGAGGATGATAACGATGAAAAGTATCCTGTGACAATCCTAAACTGTCTACATTCTCAGTTTCACCTAATCAGTTCAGCCTTTCTTTAGCCAGCCAGTTCTTTAATTGTGCTGGAGTAAAATAAGAAACACATTCGTAATAACAAGTGAAGCTCGTTGTAATTTTGCAATTTTAAGTATAATATCTATGCTTCTAGTCTGCCAGTTTTTCTTTTATTATTCATCTGTAAATGTGAAAAATAAGAATTCAAAGAACCAAACGATTTTCCGAATAATTTTGAATACACATAATTATTTACGGAAAACTGACAAATCTTCGAGATGCATAGATTTTATACTCAAGGACATGCATGAAAATTTTTACCGAGTTTGAATACTACGTATATAAAATATGTCGAAATACGTTGGTATGGAAAGCGCTATGAACTATGAAGACACTCCCCTTAATGTTAATGTGATTAATTATATGCATTCAATATTTTGATATTAAACACAATTAAATAAGAATGGTCTCTGAAGTTTCACATGAAAGTTATTTAATTATAAAATTCGGACCTAATTAACAGAGATTACAATATTTACTTAACTCTGAAACATTTTCTAAAAGTAATTATTATGAGAATATGATCAATTATTAGAGGATTCATTTTCAATTCATTTGAAACGAACGTTCAGAATTTACCGTTGTTGCTATGACTTGTTGAATTACAATTATTGCCGCAAAAAAAAGTACATCTCAATGATGTCTCGTGCTCTGTTAATCTTAGTACAATATAAACATATTAAGAAATTGTACTACGTTGCGCAATAAGGCCCGCGTCGTTTATTAAGGCCTTAACACAGTGATATCTACAGAAAAGTATGACACCGTTAAAATAATTGTTCCTTCATAATTGTTAATTATACTTAAGTTAAGTAAATCATTCTGGAAAAAAAGGACCGCATGAAGCTGCGTGGTAGCGGCAGTGGCTACTTTAATAGAATAGTATTAGATGATCATTATCGATGGTAACTACCTAAAACATTGATGGCGCTATGCGGCATAATTACAATCTATAATATTTTTATGGGATTCTGTTGGAACAAGCACGAGTCCTAACCCCTGTCAAATGTGTTGCGACGCAAGGGACGCAATGTACTGCGCTCGTCACATTGAGACATACAGTAGTTAAGTCTCACTTGAGAATGAATTGTGCCTGTAATTTTACTGACTCGCAAGGACTGTTATCGGAATTCACTTTCTGGTGCTTTGCGACAGATTTTTACTTGAGGGTGGTAGGTAGCCAGGCGAGCATCATCAAAATTCCCTTCCACCATGCAGTCTTATGGCGGCGGTGGGGATCTTTATTATCTTTATTTATTCTTTACCTTAACCCCTTATACATTTAAAAAAAATAAGTTCAAAACTCCAATAGTAGTATGAAATCCTATATAAACTCTTTATACAATAAAGAACCATATTGTAGCCACTAAAGCAGATTCACCCTACTGCCATAAAAAGGTGGTACGGGCAGAATGGTACCAAGGTTCTGAGTCACTTTTGTTAAGGAACCCCACTCGTAGGTGCTTCGGTTACCGCGGGCAGTTGCCATGAAGACCAGTCGGTGACGTGGAAAATACTCTCGAGTCGGAGTAATGATCGAATCAAGACCCTGCGGCACAGCTGTGCATAGCTATTACCGCTCGGCTATCACTACTTTAAACTAAACATAGAACAATTGTTGCAGGATTTATATAGTATTACTTACATAGGTACTATTACGTTTGAGGTCAGTTAAAAACAATACAAACATTTTGGCAGGCTAATACTGTCTGCAGATGGTGATTGGTAAAAGTTGATTGTGACCGGACAATTGTGTTACAAAATTACTTTTGCGCAATCCTGTTATTCAGCTTTATTTGTTTACCATACAATGAGATGTATGATTGAAAACAAGACACCGAGCATCCGTTTATGAAATCAAAAGAATGTGTTTCAACTGTCAGTTTATTTTTATTTTTTCGAATAACGAATATTATTTGATAGTATTCCGTTTATCCGATGAAAAAAACGAATGTAGAATAACTCGCATCGCATATCGAATTTTACGTATATTTGAAATTAACAGCCATTGTTACCACAAGAGCTATATACGAGCCTTGTACTGTGATAAAAGTTATTGACTACTTCAAAATATTGTTTGAAAAATATATTAAAACGAAAAGGACATTAAGGAGAACCTGAACGTAGACGCACCGCAGGTGCCGCATTAGTGATAACTACATTAAAATTTGGATTTGTTAATCTTTTTTTTCTGAAGTGGGAAAATCGACACAATTAACCGTACACAATTATTAACTTATTAGGAACCGGCTAGGACTCGCGTTATATTTACCGGAAAGATTCCGACCAGTTTCGGACTGTTTTGAAGTCCTTCGTCTGGGAGTCACTATTGCGCGAAGCGACGAGCACGGGCCTCAGCGCGTAACTCAATAATAAGTTAATATGGATAAAACTCGCGATAGTTTCCAAAGTGAAGTAGGTACACAATTATTGACCGAGCGAGATCGAAGTTCGAGCGAATCGTCTCTGCTTTATTTTATACAAAAATGCTTTCGTATGACGTCGCATTTCTCAACCGATCCTCGAGAAATTTTGTGAGCAGGTTTGATAATTTCATAGAAGTTTTTTGTCGATTCAGTTTTTGAAATTTTTCATAATATAATCTATGTAAGGGCAGATTCGCGAGGTTTGCAGCTCCGAGAGCCACTTGTCTAATATATGTAATGTGGATTTAAAAATATATTACAAAAGCACTTCGAGTATGAAATAAAACAAGTTTTGATCTAAATGATAAAAGGGTGCAATGTATTATTTGACGACTTAAAATAATAAAAGCTTTTATGGCAATAAACGTAGAATTGCGTCGTGAAAAATGTTGCTCTGAACTCAACACGTGTAAGGTTGGTTTCACAATATAGATTAGATTCTACTTGGTCTGAAAATTTTCATCTCAATATAAGTGCAGTAAAGAGAACAATATAAAACCGTCAGATGTTGGAAGAGAAATGGATATGATAAGAACAACCAATGCGAATATTTTTTGTGATGATTAGTGGCGAAAAGCATAGATAAACATTTCCATAGAGCGATGGCAAAAATAGCCTCTTTTCATGCTTGTCTATAAAAATGTCTGTAATGTAAGTGGCTCTGCATGGCATTTACCACGGGAAGCGTGGGGACGTGGGTTCGAATGCCGCTGGAGACCAAAAATATTGTACTCTGAAAATTTGTAAATGCGTAGTTCACTTTCCATTCGATAGCGCTTGAGCTCATAGTTAGAACTGCATGTTACGAAATTTCTACGATCCGTAGGCGTCTGAAATAACAACGAATTTCAAACTTTTCTGCTCTAAATGTAGATTAGTTAATTATATTCATCTTATTATCTTAAGAAACGATTAAGGCACAATTTAGTTTCATAAAGCCCTCGTTAATAAATTACAATTAGCTAGCCTCGTTTCTGGTTAATTATGTAAAAGCATAATAAAAAATTGGACAACTTTTCGTTTCGCAGATGTTCGCCGGAACGATAGACGTCAGGTGGGCAAATATAAATGGCTTCCTCTTCACTTTTATACAGCCCTAGTGAGTCACCCAATTTTTGGCAAATAGCTGGCTGTTTTGTCGCTATTTCTTCGTCAGGTTGATTATTTTTTTGTTTTCAATTCTACCTTCTAATCTTTTTATGCGCTCGTATCGTAGCTTACTAAGTAGTTCTTATGCGATCAACTAATTTCAGCAATGTCCGCTGCGGTCTTGAAGCGATCACCAGCTTTTTTGTCATGAACACCACAACGAACTTTTGGAAAACTGCAGGTGATCCATACAGGCTCAGTTCTTAGTTTTGGGGCCCGGTGTCAACCTATTTTAATTATAAGAATCTAAGTTAACAATTGTATTTACTTATATATTTTGGCAATAAAAAATATCTTATTTTATCGCTAGTGATATTACTACTGAGTGCTTCCGTGCTTCGGACGGCACGATAATCCGTCCGTGTCGGTCCCGGTTGTTGTCTTAGGAGCACAGTCGTTATAGCAGGGGGTAGAAAAGTTTTTCGGAATGCCCGCCTGGTTAGCTACCACCGTCAAGTAGAAAATCAGTCGGTAAGCACCTAAAGATGTGTTCCGGGAGCTGCCCTTGAGGGCCAGTCATTCTAGGTTAGCCTAGGTAACCCAAAAAAATCTTTTTAGAAGCAGTGATGGCTCAGTGGCATTGGCTATGGACTGCCACGCAGCAGGTTCATGGTTCGAATCCCGCCAGAGCTTGAGCTTCACCTCATGGTGGAAGGGCATTTTGCGAATGCCCGCCTGGCTAGCGACTATCCTCAAGTAGAAAATCTGTCGCCAAGCACCTAACAGCGTGTTCCGGCAGCAGTCCTTGAGAGCCAGTAAAATTATAGGCACATGAGACCTAACAACTGTACATCTCAGTGTGACGGGCGCAGTGCAATTCGTCGTTGACGAAATGCGTCTGTTATAGGCAGAGGTTAGGCCACTAAACATCAGGTGGGGCTGGGGCTTGTTCCGTCACAATAACATAAAAAAAAGCCTATACAACATCTTCGGCCACATCATCACACGAGGGTTGCCTATCAACAATTAAAAAACTCACGGTCGCAGCGTGTTAGCTTGTTCTGAATTGTCTCTAATTTATAATATTACAAGCAATATTAATCTTGACCATCAGCCTAGGTTCGTATGCTGTTTGCCACGATTGATATCTTCAGCTTTACCAAGTGGTAGGAAATGTTGCACTCAGACATGCAGATTGCCTTCAGTACTTACTTACGTACGTGAGTGCTGAAGGCAATCTGCCTGATGCGATTGTTGAATAGCGTTGAATTCACAATGACGTAAAGAGAGAAGACGGACGCCTACTGACCCCGGGGCATCTCTGAGTTATGAGTCTCAGTTCCCATGCATCGGTAGGATTTACATTGTGCCTTGTCACTAGTGTACATTAGTATTTTTTGTCATGAGTCGGCGAGATCTCTTTTTTAGGGTTACGTACTAGAAAACGTGA
The DNA here is from genome assembly GCA_963890685.1 of Plagodis pulveraria. Classification (NCBI taxonomy): domain Eukaryota; kingdom Metazoa; phylum Arthropoda; class Insecta; order Lepidoptera; family Geometridae; genus Plagodis; species Plagodis pulveraria. The sequence continues at coordinate 17,081,262 of OY982959.1, forward strand.
CCCTATTACTAAGCCTCTGCTGTCCGTCCGTCCGTCTGAACGACCTCCACGAATCCATTTCAATATTAATATATAACTCGAAATTGTGAGGATTTGTTATGCAATTATCATACACTAGTAGATCAAACATGTATTAGTCGACGAGTTTACGACCCATGGCGCCATATAGAACAGTACATATATACATACAACCCTTCATGAAGATTTTATTGAGAAGTTATAGCCCCCACGTATCTAAGTAATGCCTGTGGCAATGCTTACCTCTGAGTGTGTAGGCGTTGCAGCGAGCAGTAGCACGACGGCACAAAGTGCCGCCGGACACCTTATCAACATCGTAAATCTGTGGACAAAACATAATAACAGTTTAGTTCACTGAAGAAAGCTTTTAGGGTTGTCAAAACAAGAAAACTATATGGCATTTTTAAACACAGTACAGAATAATTAAAAAAACTTATCGCTATGCTTATATTTCCCGAGGGGCTAGATACAGGTGTCTAAGCACCCACATTGCGTCAGACACGTTTTGGTACCAAGTAGAGATTTTTCAATCACGAAGCAACCTCTATAATTTTTGAGTTTAGGTGAACTACTGTTGCCTGTACTTTATTGTATCAGCCGGATTGTCCACTGCTGAACACAGCCTCCTCCAATAAGATATGCGTCTTAGGGATTTCAGTTTAAGATATCAGTTCCTCAGAAGGCGCTGCTGGCGTAGCAATTTGGGTGATATTCTAGCCCGGCACCCCATGGGATTAACTAACTAATAAAGTTGCCTACTCAAGGTATTTTACAGTTTATTGTCAGTACTTCTAGATTATATAATGAATAGATTCAGGCGTTACTTTGCGGAAATCCATATTTAATAATAACAAATATTTTAAAAGTATTTTAAGAAAACATCAAATTAATTATTTAATAAAACACTTAAAAAAATGTATATATATCTAGTGACAAATCCGCCTAATTTCCTGTTAAGCCGACGTGACGTCACAAACGCCACGCAGCCAAACCAGTACTTCTAGGTTAGCTTAGGCTCTCAAGGACAGCTGCCGGAACACACCGTTAGGTGCTTGGCGACAGATTTTCTGCTTGAGAGTGGTAGCTAGCCAGGCGGGCATTCGCAAAATTCCCTACCACCATGCTATAACGACTGCCATCCTTAGACAACAACCGGGACCAACGGCTTAACGTGCCCTCCGAAGCACGGAATCGCTCAGTAGTAATGTCACTAGAGGTCACCCATCCAAATCATGACCGTGGGCGACGTTGCTTAACTTTACTGATCGGTTAAGAACAGCTAAGTAAACTTCGCTACGAGCGCTTCAAAAAAGTTAATTCAGAGCCATCATAACTCAAACAATCGAATTCGTAAATTTAAGCCCCAATAAACAGCATGCATGTTTATACAATTATTACGGGTAAAAGAATGTATCAGCTGTATTTATATATACATTCATTCATTTCAATCGTACATGAACCAGTCCTTTATTTAATTGTTATTGATCATGAACCAGTCCTCTAAGCAATAGCAGCTTAGATGACTGGTTCGTGTACTAGGAGTTCATGTAGTCCGTGCTAAAGCACGATATAATTAGTATCCTCTTCATCATCAGCCGGAAGACGTATACGGTTCTGTTCAACAGAAGCCTCCCTCATATATATGAGTATAAAATAATAACATAACACCGTTTTAGACAATTGTGTCATAAGAAACATAAACAAAACGTAAAATTTGATTTTGGATGATAAAATCAGGCATTACATATTCCAACCAAGGAGTGATCCATGTTTGTGTAGAATTTTTTTGAAGCAATGATGGCCGAGCGGTAATAGCTATGGACTGCCGTGCTGCAGTACCCTGGTTCGATCCCCACCGCCGGCATGAGCTTCACCACATGGTGGAAGGGCATTTTGCGATCCGCCTGGCTAGCTACCACCCTCAAGTAGAAAGTCTGTCGCCAAGCACCGAAAGGTGTGTTCCAGCAGTAGTACTTGAGAGCCAGTGAAATTACAGGCACAATGAGACTTAACAACTATGTCTCAATGTGATGGGCGCAGTGCAATTCGTGAGTTGTCATGAATTGCAACAGTCATCGGCAGAGGTTAGTCCACTTAACATCAGGTGGGCCTCGAGCTTGTTCCGATACAATAAAAAAAAAACACAATTTTATATAGCAACCCTAGAGCTATAACCGAACAGCGGACCAAGCTGAGCTCCTGCTTTTATTTAGAGTGTACGGAAATACAACGAATAAATGTTATTTGTACTAGGTATAGGTACAACATAAATATTCAATCATATAGACACATAATGATTTCCATGCCCATAGCGAAAAACGAAGGCCTAACATTCCGTTGTTTATCTATCTGTCTATGCGTCTATGTGTTATAGATTTCACGCTTATTAACGGAAGGTTTAGTTCCAACACAGCCTTTGCTTTGGTGTTGAATAAGCTTGGCTCAATCTACATGAAACAATGTGACATGAAATATTTATTATTCAATACGCAAAATTACTGTTTACTTAATCAGTGTCGGTAAATCACTATTCGTTGGCTAATTACTATTCTGTTTCCACTGAAATTCACGTTAATAACGTTTGTTAAATTTTGCACAATTGATATGATATCCTGCATTTTGTGAGCAAATTTAATTAATAACTTCTCATTATGACGGATGCCAGCATCGTTTTAATCTTTATTTGTATGTAAACGGCAACGAAACTAATTAATTACAACCATTCGGAACATAGTCTAGCAGAGAAGAAATGTTTGTAACCTCTGAACTCTAATGAGAAAAAAGAGTACCCCCGTGGGGTACCGGGTTAGAATAGCACCTCCCCATATCATCCCGTTGGTGTCGTAAGAGGCGACTAAGGGAAAAATAACAGAAGATTCTTCTAAAAAACTGCCAACTTACACTGCGATCCCTATGCCGCCTGCCAAGCGTGTGGATTACGGAAAACCTACATTAAAGATCCCCTCTTGGGAAAGGCTCTGTTCGCCAGTGAATAATCCGGCCGGTAAAAGCGTAGTCTCTTTTCACCATCGCTATTCTATTTCCGGAAGATTAGATATACAGCAATGCGTCATCTTTATTTTCTGGAAATATAAACGAATCACTATGGTTCTACTTGCATCATATGCATTGCTGGTATGTATAACTGATTTATTGATCTCAAATTACCCGATTTTTATTGTCTTCAAGTCACGAGCGTAAATGTATCTACGTGAGTGTGATCCATCCCCGATCGGATCTTTCGGCTAAACAAGACTATTCTCGGCTCGGAACAAAAATTACTTGAATGAAATGAATACATTATTTTATTTTCATAGCGTGATTAACGAGGTTATGAAACGTAAATATTGTCAGTCTATCTAAAAATGTTAGCGTAACAATACAAAACATTTTACTTACGAAGGACATGCTGTTTAATTATCTATAACCAGACGCCAAAAGCATCTTAAGTAACTGTCCTTCTTGGTTGGTACCATCGCAGTGTCAGATGAAAACAAGCAAAACTGCTGTATGCAAACACTACTAGGTTGCGGCGCTAAATGGCATTTATGCAAGTGAAACACTGAGCAAGTAATAATTGAAATTTCTGCGCAATATAAGAACTCATGCGGAGTGACAAGTGCTATGTAGTGTCACGCAGAACGATGATACTGTAAATGTGATTGGCAGAAGTGACACTTACCACTACCACAAAAAAAAAAACAAAGCTTTAGGTTTTAGTCCATTGAAAATCGAAGGCGTGGTGCTCTAAAAATGTGTACCATCGTTCATACGAGTATTTGCACCTCTATTGGTTATTGTATCCGATGTTGATACCGGTGAAAACTCTTCGCTATCAATACAATTTTACGTTTGATTCAATATTAACATGAGTTGAATAGGTAACGAGATTATAGACTGTTTTAATAAGGTTTCTCTTAAATAAATGTAAATTTTACGAGCTCTTTAGTTAATTATTAATGAAGAAGTACAGATAAATTACAGTACATACAGATTTCACATTTCTCTCCGAACTAATTAACTGTTAGGGCTTTAGATGAAATATAATGCTTTAGATTAAATATAATAAAATAGGTTTCTCTTCTCTTTTTCGCCTTGTGATCCTTGTCTTCGTTCAAAATCATATAAAACACTTGTTTTTGTATCATTCTTGCCCATACCACGCAAATTCATTAGGTACTCTTCAACTCTTCTGTCACTGGTTCCTCTGTTTCTTATGCATTTAAGTTTCACTACATATCAATCTTAACCTCCATATTTCTGCCACATGTACGCGCTCATATTTCTTCTTATTTATAATGTAAGAATGTCCCTTTTTATACCCAATACTCAGAAAGTCTCAGATTGTCATAGAACCACTTCAATCTTAAACCAGGGTTTAAGATTACCCTATGAAGTTACCCTATGACTGGGTTTTGAAAGGATAATGTTTGAAATTTGATGAAGTCATCGAAAGGGATTTTAGTAAATGAATAACCTATGTTCTTTTTAACTGTGGTTGTAAGGTCCCTAATCTATACAATACGGCAATTCTCGTATATAATATAGGCATTTCCGGGTCACATGTGGTCCCAGACTCCTGATGGCATTTATCAATCCTGCATTTGTTCTATTCCTCATGGAGGCATGTTCATTAATGCATGCCAATGTCGAAGTTAGTTTAGATCATTGAACCAAGATACAGACACTCCTATTATGGCTTTATGGGAAAAACTAGATACTACCGAAGTTTTTAAACTGTCCCGGTCACTTACAATATAGGTGTTCTATAAACGAGATATTTAGCGTATAATTGATTGTTTTTGAGCTCTCGATATTACGGCACTGTTACAAGCGCCATGATCACGAATATACTGAATTCTATGCGGGTGGTTCTCGCGGCAGTTGTGACAGTAATAGCATATAAACTTGCCGAAGAAACGCGAAGAATGAGGGTAGACCGACCGGTTCGCTGCTCTTAGTATCGACCAACCACCCGCATAAACTTCAGTTTCCTAGTGGTCATGGCGCTCGCAACAGATCCGATAGCTATATCGAAATATAAAAAAAAAAATTCTTGACACAGTCCAGGCGTCTTTGGGTAATAGTGGAACATACATAAATGAGATTTATTTTTACTGGATCGTCAGATTTCGATGATTATTACTTAAACCCCTAACTTTTCTAAATTGGTTTTGTAAACAGGTATTAATGAACTTACAACTAGCTACACTGTAAACACTTAGCTCTTTGTATCATTCCTGGGAAACAAAACAATGTACCGCATTGTACAACTATAAAGTCCAAGAGAATAAAGCAGGGTTCTGTCCACAGACAAGAACAATGTGGCTACAGTGGCCAATATTTAATTACTTTATCCTTTGCTACGTACTAGAGGCACGATCTCACAGGCTACAAGTACTAAGCTGTGGGTATTGTGGTAAAGGCAGCCTTAGAATTTGTTACAAAGAGGAAGTGAAATTGAAATTGGATGGAATGAAGTCCAAAGCGCGAACCATTTTATGTTTTATTAGTTCATTATAAATTTTATGTTGTATTCAATTGTGATTGCCAGCATACTGGGCACGCTGCCAACTGGTAGTGGGCTGGAGCATTTGGAATCGGACTGCCTGTGAGTCTGCAATGATTTGTAGGTTGTCTAAATGCTTTTAATATAGTATCTGTAGTGTTGTATATAGTTCGTATTATTTTGTTAATAAAGACGTAACGCCTGTTTAAAAATAAATGAACTTTTCTTACTTGATAATTAAATTACAAATTGCTTGCTTAATAGACATTTTGAGTGAACCAATAAAAACAACTGACCTAAGTAATTTTAATATGATTAGAATCGTCGTAATTTCTCAGTTCGGATACGTTAGTGTCTCCTATGAATGCTCTAATTCTGACCACATACAAACAGAAACTTCAATAATTTAATATGAGATTCAAGGCTGTTTTATATTAAATGTAATATGATTTTCTCAATGGCTGCGTAATTTGTATTTGATCGTTCATTTCGTATTTATGAATGAGCTAGTCAACAACTGTCAATTGGCGGCTATAATCGATTTACTTACATTATAAAATTTTTGTTAACGTAATCAAAACGACCCTCGTGGAGTCCCGGGCTAGAATTTCAACACCCATTGCTACATGCGGGTGTCGTATAAGAGGCGACTATAGGTAAAATACCGGAAGCAGCGCCTTCTGAAGAACTGATATCTTAAACAGCCATCCCCAAGACGCCTGCCAAGCGTGGGGATTATGGCAAAGCGCACCTGAGTGAGGGAGTCTATGTTGAGCAGTGGACGATCCAGCTGATACAGTAATCAAAAAGCATAAAATGAGGTAAAAGTGATCCATGGCCATGGTAGTTTTATTATAAAATACGACCGTTGACAACGTGTTTGATGTGAATGTTCCTTTATTGTGCTCTAACCTTTATGTGCTCAACAGGATATTTTTCAATCAGAGACTGATAAAAAGATTATTTTGTCTCTTAAACCAAAACTGCTCTGCAACTATGTAATCTTTGAGTAATAACGCTTTATACCGTAGGACAGAGAACATAAATAGGTCAGTATTTGTTAAGATCACCGCTGATATTAATAATTGGAATATATATTTTTTTTGCATTGACCTATAACGTATTATCTCGATGTTTTTTGTTGGTTTTGTTTCAATCTCTTCCGACTGACATGCTTGATCTGATAACATACAATACGCGTCATTTAGATAGTATTTGTTAATACATATATTTAATTATACAATACTTATTGAATTGCTTCCATTTGTTACATGTAAACGTAATTTTATTATTTTGGACGGTTTTAGGGGTAAATCATGGAAACATGGAGAAATACTGTATTGAACTCACCAACTACTGTATTTTTAAAATTTTCCAAGACTGCCCTGATGTGCGTTTACATCTTAATTGAACGCGGTCGAAACTCTTCTTGGCTCCACCGAAATTATTTCGTTAGTTTATATTTCACCTTATATTGCATAAAGATTTTTTATTTCTGCTTAATGGTTGTATCGCTAAAGCTCGCATATCTTACGTGGAAGATAGTGAATAAGTGTAAACACTACTAAAAAAAAGATACATAAAGATCATAGAAAGTTGCAACACAGATCTCGTCACATGAAATCTTAAGGCACCATATCAAAATTCAACAACCGTAAAATATTTAACACCTTTTCGCAGACAACAGGTAATGCATAATGTAGAATTCCTCAGAGGCACAGATGCGTCTAAAAAAGTTACTTATATTGACACCATTGGGACCACAATAAGCTGAGCTCCGCGTATTTCGCAATGACTACTATTTTATGTATCATCTCAGAGTGGCTCTCAGGATAGAACGAGAATAGTTAAACACCTGCATTTCTGAAAACTTCGCCTATGTTCTTTGCTATTCGAATTCAGTTGGAAGCAGCGATGTAAAAAGAAGTGATTAATATGCAACAGATTGATCACACTGAAGATGTTTGCTCAAAAGTACTTATCGAGGCTATACAGCATAACATCATTAATGTTCCCATTAAAGTGTGTATGATAGTAATCTATCACTTGGAAGTTGGACACACCTTAAAATAAGAGAACAGTCGTTTGTTTCCCTTCGAGAAAGTTAGGGTAAGCATCAATTTTCATGGGGACAAGTAAGATGTAGTTGGAAGGTTGGATTGACCGATCGAGGGTTAGATGCGGAACAAACGACGTTGTTATCTTTTAGATTTGGGTCTGCGAACCGATTGAAAGTGTTATTTATGTTAAACTAGCCGACTCAACAGCGGCTTCGTTGACAAACGAGAGGATCGAAGACTTAATCCATAGTTTTAGTTCACGTAAGATTTAATAAAGGGTTATAAAGTTATTTCGCTCTTATTCATACATTTATGTAGATTTTGAAGCAATAGCTATGGACTGCCTTGCCGCAGGCCCATTGTTCTATCCTCATCGCCGGCTCCATGACCTCATGGTGCAAGGGCATTATGCGAATGCTTGAAGCTACTCAAGTAGAAAATCTGTCATTAAGTACCAAACACGTGTGTTCCAGCAGACGTCTTTCAGATCCAGTAAAATTTACAGGCACATAACATTCATATGTTTTATTTATAGGTATATATAGCTAGTTATACCAAACTTTAAACATTTTCTCATTTGATGGTATGTGATGATGCGTTAGAACATGTGGTTCAGGCTAACCTAGAATTATTGGCTTACTAGGACAGCTGTTGCTGCTGCCGGAACGCAGAAACTAAACCAACGCTATTAGGGTATATGAAGTTCTTGTAGCGGAGCTTGCCTAGTCGTTATTAACCGATCAACGAGGTAAAGCAATGTCTGCTGCAGTCATCACTTGAATAGGTGGCCGTTAGTGTGATTTAGTACTTATTACGTTCTTCGGATGGCACTTTAAGTCGTTAGTCCCTGTTGTTCTCTTAGGCTAGCTTTTTGTGAATGCTTGTCTGGATAGCTACCATCGTGAAGTAGAAAATGTGTCATAAAGCATGAGGCGATAGAGTTCTATGTTTCGGCAGCTGTCCTAAAGAGCCAGTAATTCTAATTTAACCTAGATAGGTTAGATATCTATCTAGCTTTATGAAAAGAAATTGAGAACGTGATGAGATTAAAAACAGTAGCTTAGTACTTAAGAGTAAGGTGCCTATGGAAACATGGTGATTAAAGAAGAACATTGTCTTGTATATTTCAGTTAGCTATGCTAGCATTCTATGATGCAAGATTTCATTAAATTTCTTTAAACATTCTATTGCAATCTAACTAATCTTATTGCTTGTCAGCGTTTTGAGTCACGACACGCTATGACAAACAGCTCACAGGCACGTCGTGTGAATGGTCGTTGGTAGCTAAGTGGTGCTAATTCCATTCAGCAGACGAAAGTGGAACAAGGGCGTCAACGGTATCTTTTGATTTGAGAATTGTTGAAAGTGGTAATTAACACTTTGACGCTTTGACGCGAATGCCGCCGCCGAATAGCCTGATTGGATAAGAATCTCGTTGATTTAGTAGAGGTAGTAAATTTGCAATTTTTTCTAATATTTTGGATCGTAGCAGTAGTACGATCGAGGGCACAACTTTTTACGGTTATATCCTTTTATTGTTACAGAAGGTAAATTGTACCCGTCAACCCTTCATGAGTGTGATAAGGGTAGGACGATGATAAGCATAGGGGGCTATAAGGCACATCGCCCTCTCTTTTACGAGCCCTTGAAATTTTGGGACTATATAATAATATTAAATTTTCTGTCCAATAGCACAACTATTGGTGAAAGAAAATGTATGAGTTATTTTTGAATTTTCTGTCACCAATAGTACAGATTAAGATTTCTTAAAATAATATTACATTAAATTATTCTTTCAATTGAGTTAATTTTGTAATTACACAATTGGTTTTATTACTGTGATTACACACAAGAATAACTTAACTTAATAAAATTACAGAATTAACGTAATATAATAAAAATATTTTTCTTAGGATTTCATTAAAATAATGTTGATATATAATCATATTTATGTTAGTTAAATAATTTTTATTGTATTGTATTTTCATTTGAATTGTATTGTAATATAATAAAAATATTTTTCTTAGGATTTCATTAAAATAATGTTGATATATAATCATATTTATGTTAGTTAAATAATTTTTATTGTATTGCCCTAACTCTCACAGTAGGATCCCTCGAGTTTCTGAGAGCTAGTTGTCTTCAATTTGCCTTATATCATTGGTACGTATAGCCATTATAAATATTCTGCACCTAGTTTTGATTGCAGGAACCCGTGCTTGAAATAAAAAGGTTACTGTTTTAGCATTGAAGTCCGTTTGCATGTTTTATTAATGCGGTCTTATACACTTTCAACAAAACTAAAGTGTAAGTGAAATTTTATGACTGTTTTTGAGTATAACGACCTAACCACACAAGTTCAAATGGCAGGAAAAGTGAAACATTGCCAAACTTTCTTTCAATGTTAAGTGCGACATTAATAGCAATATTACTTGTTAATTCTACTATCAGTAGCAACAAGTCCACAACGCCGATTGTTATAACAGCATCATTGCAATCTGATGGAATCTTTAACGACAAAATTATACTTACGTCGTTATTAAACGGTTATATTATAATATAACAGTTGAAATGGCACTATTATGGGCACTTGAAATGGCACTGTTACGGGCACTTTCGGTTTTCTTTATTTATAAACCGTGTCGGTATATTGCAAATGCTAGGTTAACGGTGCTTAATTTGTGATATAAACTTTTATGTTGGAGATTTAAACATGTGACGTCATTTTTGTATACATATTATTAGGTATTTTGCAACGTATGAGTAAATATATGCTTAAATAATTAGCATACTACATAATAATCAGTTATGGTAGAACAAATCAGCCAATAATATACTTAGTCGTAGTTAAAAAAATCGCTTTAACCCATTAACCTAAGTATTATTAGCTCAGTGTTTTTAGGGGCCTCAAATAGTTTACTGATTGCTTAGAGTAGTCTAATCTGTGAGGTCCAAACTAAGCCTCGAGATCCTAAACTTGATCAAAAAGACGGCTTTTTGGTCAAGTTTATAGGATTTGTTGTTGTTGCGGACAGAGGGCCTGGGGCGATAGCTGTGGGAACGGCTGGCGCCCCTCATCACGCTTAGGTTCTCACGAGAACATCCCCTAGATTTGAAACATTTTTCTTCAAATTTAAAATCCATGTTTATTTGCAGAACTATAATAGTAATAAAAACGTGGAGTTTAGTAAAAATGTTACGTCAGGAAAAAGTGCGTGCGTTAAATGACGTGTTAAAGAAAAATATAATTAAATTGTAGAAAGCCATATAATAAACATAACTTGCCTATTTGTCTTGGCTTCACAATTGTTTTAACATAGAGATCGGCTCGGCGTAGGGCGAAGAGCTTACATAGTCTAATACACGCAATCATGAAATAACAACATGCTTTGATAATAATATGATATTGTAATGGACCCACTAGCAAGATAATGAGTTTAGGAACATTGTAGCTGTAGGTATCTGATACTTAGATCTTAATCTCAAGCTGAATAGGTACTTAGGAGCTTAGAAGTTTATCTTTACTTAAAGTTAATGAATGCTTCTTTGTTGTGAGCAATTGAAAACTTTTGTACACCTTAAAAGAAAGTAAACAAAATGCTTTGAGAGCTACTTTGAGAGTAATATAATATTGTAATAGTTAGATAGTGTTGTAGTAAGATAGTGTGTTGCTTAAGAACATAGTATCTACTGGTATCTGCAAATCTTAGGCGCCGGCATCACATAGCGTTCTAAAGTTTTGAGTTTTGCGGTCTGTCTAAACTGTAAAATATGCTTTTATTGGATTAATTTTAACACATAACAGTTGAGGCGCGGGAGACAAAGAGAACGTACGTTCTATCGTATTATATCTGAGTCTGTTGTAATGTAGAATCTTTTTAGTAAACTCAACGACAATGTTGTTACCCTGCAACGATTTGCTATACGTTTATATATGTAGAAGAAACTGATTGAATTGAAGAACTCACAGCACTTTAAAAATTCTAGACTGATCGCGGTGGGCCCGGCGCCTTAGATTTTAATTCAAACTGAGTGCTTAGGAGTTTAGGAGTTAATATCCTTGCATAGAGTTAATTATTGTTACTTTGTATTGAGCAATGAAAACGTTCGTGGGCAACTTAGTATAAAATAATCTAACGGTTATGAGTAACGGGGTGATGTAACAATGTAATGGTGTTAAAGATGAAGTAGAATTATTAAATGGATATTAAAATAAGTAGTCCGTAATTTTAAGAAGTAAATTGTTAAAAAAACATAAGCTGTTACATAAGCAGACTTCCATTCTCTTGCTTGAGTAAATAAAGAACCATAATTAGACTACTGTATTAAATTGAATTAATTTAAGACACAAAGCTATATTATTGTAAGTTCTATGGCCGTACACGTAAAAAAATTACATTGGTACCTAGGTTTTTTTATTTCTGATAGGTAAACCTTTGACAACAAACTCACCTGATGGTAAGTGATGATGTGGTCGAAGGTATTAACAGGCTTAACGTAGAATTACTGGCTCTCAAGGAGAGCTGCCGGAACACACGATTAGGTACTTGGCGATAGATTTTCTACTTGAGGGTGGTCGCTGGCGAGGCAGGCATTCTCAAAATACCCTACCACCATGCAAAAAACCGTAATATTAGGTATATTATAGTATATATTGAACCTATTCATTGTTTAGAGGTTTTGAGTTGTTTTTTTATTACATCGTTTCCGGAAATGCAGCCAAACCAAATACCAATTGTTTAACATGAAAAAAACATGTCTCCACTAGTCACGTCTATATTCCCTGAAAAATTAAACAGAGGTGTCTAAATAGCTTCGTTACTCCGGGAAATTTTCAGTCCCATGTAATAAATGACGTACATATTGCCATCTACCGGACGTGTCCGGTCCTTTAACACAACTTAAAACATTCATACAAAATGTATAATAAGAAACCGTTGTGACCTCCCGACCTTCATTGATGATATCACCTTGTGTCCGGTTTCATTTGTTGACTCGTAAGCAACTGTTATTGATTCTGTGCCCACAAACCTCAATCATAATAGTTTTTAGATGAGGTAATCAGTTAAGCAATTGATTGATAATTAGATTTAGGAGGAAATATCTAACGAAATTGTTGAATATATAAGTTCTTTAGTATAAAAGGTGATTAAAGAAATATGTTATAATGCTTGACCAAAATAGATACATGAAGACACGAGAAATTCAAGTCTTGTGTCATGGAAATGACACTGTTGACGTCTAAATATTAACTATTTGTTCTGAATTCTCGTCTAGTCATTAATAAGATGTAAATATTCGACTCAAATACACCTACTTTATTCATATTATTCAAGTGGTTATATGAAAATAGAAATATTGCGACGTAAGTCACCGTAAAATATTAGATAAGACAAGAAATAAGCTGCTTGCTAGATGCGGAATAAATTTGTGAACTACATTGAAGTATAATTACACTATATACTCATTGATATAAATTTGTGAACAGCGGAGAAAAACACGAATAAAGAAAATCACGACTAACCAGGATAAGGGTCTATACGGAATTGAAATACGCCATTTACGTTAATAATAATATTGCCAGCTGCATGACAAACTTCACGTCGAATTATTAATGTAATATGTAACGATGCCGATATTCCGGAATGATTATTCATAAAATGGCGTATATAGATAGACATATTCAGAAAAAATATCATCAATCAACTCCAGTCGAATGTCACACATATTTTTATATAATATCATAGAACATAAACATCCCGATTTCTTCCTAAAGGGATAATCTGTGATGTCTAGACACCCAAATTTTCACAGATACTTTTTGGTATCGAGTAATATGGGTCAGTCTATTGTAATCTACGTGGTACATACAACTCCATAGAATCCAGACTGCTACTAAAAATATATTCGTCAGAAAATTTACAGCAAATAAATGGTAATATTATATCCTAATAAATATTAAAGTTTTTATAAACGGCTTTGAATTTGATCCCCGGGTTCCAACCCGAATAATTTCAATACGAGTTTATCAACTAACTAGTTATTATTTATCAACTAACTTTATAATTTTTAAGTGATATTGTCCTATCCTAGAAGAATTAATACATCAAAATGATACCTACAAAACAACAGCAATTATGCTACAATTTAATGATTCCTAGCGTTTTCTTTTCGTAATACAGGAAACCGGTGCGATGCTGTTTCTGTAACAGGAGGCGAATAGAAGGATATTGCCAAAGTAACGCGTTTTTCCAACCTTCCGTATCAGTTTCACTACTTATATTATAGTTGAATCTCTAACCAAGTTGAAGCCAACATTGCTATTCCCAATTGTGCTATACTATCGTCTGATAGTATAGCACTATTGGGAATAGCAATGTTGGCTCAACAGTTACTAACACTACCTTAATGTCAGGACTGAATGTTAGGCTAGAACTCGCATGCCTTCATCTCTGCCCATATATATATATGATCACTGTGATCACAGTGTCTGTCGTGCGTCTAATGCACACACAACCCTACTCACATCCACGTGAGGAGTGGCATGCTGCTCATTTGGCGCACTTTGCCCATATGACACTTAAAAGACGATGTGGGATAAAAATGCGTAGAATGGGTGTATGGGCATTATTTGAAGAGCTCGTAGATGAGCTTGCATAGTTGTTCTCAACTGATCAACAAGGATGCAATGTTTGCTCCGGTCACTACTAGCGATGGATGATCACTAGTGTTTTTTATGATTAATAAGTGTCGAGACAAATTGCCCACCTGATGGTAACCGTCACGCCTGTCGAGGTGCAGTGTCACCGTCCTCGTTCTGCTTGACACTACACTACGCTAGTCACTCGGAGAAGTTGGTTCTTATGACTCGTTTCCCAGTAATTTCTCTTACTTCAGTGCCCCCCACGCCTAAACACTAGTGTTTGCATACTACTGCTTTAAGGCAGAATATCTTACACTGGTATGTTCCCAGTACATAACTCATGTCAAAGTAAGTTTAAAAATAATAAATAATGAGAACTATCACCTGATAAATTGTGCATAATAGTAAATGGTGCACTTACTACTGACCGCTTCTGTGCTTAAGAGAGCTAGTTAAGCCGTCTCGGTCTTGGTTGTAGTCTTAGAATGGCGGTCGTTACGTCAGGCTATATTCGAGGCCTTCGGGTGGAAAACTCCAAAACTTTCCATGGTGGTAGGGTATTCTGCCATCCTCAAATATAAAATATATTGCCAAGTTCTTAACGGCGTGTTTCAACAGCTGTCCTTGAGAGCTAGTTCCCATTCGAAGTGAACCCTGTTTATCATCTTTGACTTCGACAACCTTACCATCAAGTGAAACAGTGGTCAAAAGATAAATTAACAGCGATAAAAAACTGCCTCTACTAAGGTCAACGCATCTCGATCTTAAAGCTTTGATGACTTGAAAAGTAGCGGATCAAATCAACAAGAGCAGTACATTATTTCAGAGTAAAAT
The DNA here is from genome assembly GCA_963890685.1 of Plagodis pulveraria. Taxonomy (NCBI): domain Eukaryota; kingdom Metazoa; phylum Arthropoda; class Insecta; order Lepidoptera; family Geometridae; genus Plagodis; species Plagodis pulveraria. Next base: position 17,096,326 of record OY982959.1, read on the forward strand.
ACCTAATAATACACCGACCCTGCCTCAGTGGTGGGACAAGGGTAAGAAGATGATTTAAGAAACTAATAACTGATCTTCTTTGCATGTTACGCAAATGTTTCACTGATGTTTTATACAGAGATAACAATATTTCCTTTGATACCCTTGTCACAGTAGTTTTTGTTCAAGGGGGCGAATATCTGAATTATCTTAGTTGCCGGGCTTAACTCAAAACTCATTCATCTTATGAAAAGGATTCAACATAGCATTGCTGTGTGTTTAAGACACAGCTGCCGTCAGGTAGTCGGCTGGTAAACTTTAGCGTCCCACGATATATTTAGGTGCCTGTACTCTTATAGTAGTAATTAGTCCTGTATTGAGCTTGTTATGTTATTCTTTCCACTTGTGAGTGGACTCACAGGTTGAAAGTTGAATTAGAATTCCTGAATATATGCTCTAAGAATATAAGTATAGCTTTTAATATTTTTGCAATAACGCGTGCTCTGCGGATTAAATTACTGATTTACGAGAGGAAAAGTGATATCCCACACATGCCTATACATTTTCCTATTTTTTATTTTGTAATAAGTATCGCTTACTTATTATACCAACAGCGGAACCTATTCAATAAATTTCATTACTTTTCCAAGTGAATCACGGGTGTCCTGAGCTCTTCTTGAAAAAGAACACAATGTGATCGAAACTGTTCGTCTAAGTTATCTGACTTAGTCACGTGAGTTATACCATATGCGTGAGTTATCCCATATATTTACTAAGAAAAGTTTTAAGTGTTTGCAAAATTAGGTACCTACTTTCATTCCGATAAATTCTTCGAGCCTGGTTGAATTCCTAATGACGGATAAAAGTCAAATTAGAGTACAATTCTCGCACTTCTCCTATTGGTAAAAAAAAATGGTGTACGTGATACACGGAAAAAAATGGGTCCTGACAAAGTGTCAATCCAAGAATAATATTATTCTCGGGAGTGTTGTTTAATCTCAAGTATATATTTACTTAAAATAAAAATATTTTCTTGAGTGAAGTAAGGTCATTTTCTCTAAGATAAATAATATTATTCTCACCATATATTTTTACATCAAGAGTATAACTATTGGTCAGAGATATTTTTGGTCTTAACTATAGAAAATAGTATCTTTTTGAATGAAATATTTTATGAATTCTCATTCTAATTACGTACGGAGTTAGCGTAAGAAAGCTGACATTTTATACAAGAATAATAAACGTTTTATTGGATTAAGAAAATATTTCCATTCTTTCAACAACAATGGGCTTAATACAAGATATTTCTTTTGTTCATTTAAAATAATTGAGAGAAGTAAATGACAAGGATATACATATGTCCGAGCAAGAAAATTATTCTACTCTTAAAAATATCAGTTTTCTAAATCTGAGACATATATTGTTTTATTAATCTATGAATTTGTATTGTCATGCTAAGATACATTGGATTTACAACAAAACTATATACTTGATATAACCAAGACAAATATCTCAACTGCAGAATTGAGTTATATTAGATAGAGAATTTTAAAGTTGTCAAAGCAAAAGTAATTGATTGTTAGTAGTTGTATTTATTCATCTTTAGTGAAGAAATCAAATCTTGATCTGTGTTTGATTATTCTTAATATTTATTTGATATTGTATTCTTTAGTTAAGAATCTTCGATTAACAGGAAAACAATATCTTTTATTGAACCAAGAAAATACATGTCCATTATAGACAGAAACATATCTAACTAAAAGAATTTTAAAGTTTTCAAGCCAATAATCATATATTCTTAATTTTTATAGTAATTAATCTTCAGTAAACAAAACAAATCTTGATCTTAAATCTTTATTCTTGATTAATATTTGTTACGTTATTATTAGGTAAAGAGACATTTGTGTTAAAGCAAAACAATTTTATTTTATAACTAAAAAACTAAATCTCGATTGCAAAGGGTGATTTATATAAAATGAAGAATTTCAAAGTTTTCAAGTCAATAATGAATAATTCTCAATTGCTGATGTAAATCATTTTCAGTAAAGAAAAATCATCCTTGATTGATTACTGATACGTTGTCATACTTTATCAGCCGGATTGTCCACTGAACAGAGCTTCCCCCATTGAGAGGGTTTGCCATAATCCCCACGCTGGGCAGGCGGCTTGGGGATTGCAGTTTAAGGTATATATTCCTCAGAAGGCGCTGCTGCCCACCTTCTGGTGTGTTACCCTTTGTCGCCTTTTACGACATCCACGGGTAGAGATGGGGGGTGACATTTTAGCCCGGCACCCCACCATACCATATCAGGAATAAAAAAAACAAACATAATTTAAAAAAAAACAGTTTTATTTACTGGCTCTTCAATCAAAACCATGAATTTTAAAGTAAAAAGACAAATTTCCAGTCAAGAATAACTATTTCTCCATTAAAAATGTGTATTTTCAGACCAAGTACTCAGTTTTTAGTTTGAGATGGTTTTCTCTGTTCCCGATTTTATTTAGTGTTGCAATATTTTAGTTTTGTCTAGTTCTCCCTTGATGTGGGGAAACTACTGAATCTAAGAATACTATTCATTATAAGCAATATTGCTTGCTGAATAAGCTTGTTTCAATTCATATTAAGAATAAAATATGTAAATTATAATTTGAAAAATATAAGGTTACTCAGCTAATAGTCAGATAATAGCTGGGAGTCTAATATACTCATAGTACAACGGCAAAGCGGCAGGGTTTGAACCCCGCTAGTGCCCCAATATATTGATTCGTATCTGAAGTAAAAAATGTTTTTAAACTGTCCGATTATTACCTTTAGGTCTCGGTTTCTCATTTCCTAATTCAAAGTTGTCTGAAAGCTAGCCAGGTGAACATTAGTAAAATGCCCTATCACCATGCACTGAATCTTAAACCCGCTGCAGGAACCCATGGACCCCCTACGTGACAGTTCATACTCACCGCCATAAGTGGCGAAGGCCAAGGCCTAGAGGACCTATTTGTTAAGTTTGGGTGCCTATACAGTACTCACGAGTTCTATCTCAAAAACTAAACTTGTGATGAATCAGAAATTTCGTTAAGTTATGATATTTAATTAAAGTCAAAGTCATTGATTCAATTTAGGCATCTACGACGCTCTTATGAAGGTCATTTACAAATTTTAATATTGAAATATTCTACAATGTACTGCCACGTTCAGCAAAAAAATTTACAGAGCCACTGCAAGAACAACGGGCAAGAAACTCGGGACCATTAATTTAAATGTCTTTTAACAATATTTTACATACTGTATAATAAAATAATTTTAATATTTCTTTTAATTACGTAGGTGACAGGTGATAGCTTGGCAGAGGAGTAGAGGAGAGGAATTGTTCAAGCATTTTTGTCGTTTATGTAATCACAAACTGGAATAGTATTTCTTAATAAAAATTATTTTCCACGTGCAACTTGAACTTTCCTTCTGTGAGCGTTGTAATATGTTAGGGAATGTTATTATAAAACCGCACACAATTAACCTTTTACTTTTGTCTTTGCTAACTAAAACCTGGTACCGCGATTTTATCTTTACTTCTTGTGTTGCGATTACAACACAAGAAGTAATGATAAAATTTTTGTCACTATTTTTTTTTACGATCTTTCATAATAATTTCAAATATATACAGACTCTCTAATAATACAGCCATAGGTAATCATCTATTTCTTACAAATACTGGCTGTATTTAACACAAATCGTCAACCTAAATGAAAAGTTATTCGAATGTGCTCATTTGGTAATAATCACGATACGAATATGTTTCGGGACTTTATAAGGGCGATGTTGGCTACACACAACACAATCTCCCTTGCGAGCGAAAGGTACACGCGCCGTGGCATGGCCAATGGCATTTTCGTAAATTTTGTTTAATATAGTGTTATAAAGTGAATATTTGTTCAAGTTGTGCTTGTGATAGCAACCAACTAGTGTTCATTTAGGTAAGTTTGTTCCTTACTATATAAATAACTGTAGATAGTCAAAAATATCCATCATAGAGGCTGCTAGATTTTCTTTGCCTGGAACGTGCTGTGTGGTTACACTAAGTTGGTACAGCCAAGTTAACGAACGGTAGGTTTGTAATACATAATTATTATTGTATTGTACATACCTACTCATATCTAGAATTAAAGGTAACTCTTTATGATAGAGATCAACAGCAGGCTGATGTTGGTAAATAATCCTTAAATATTATAATTATCATAAATGCGAATGTATGTTTGTGTTTGTTTATGTGTCTGTTCCTCGTTAGTTATTCAGAATGAATTTCGATGTATATATATATATATACCTATCCTCTCTACACTAAATACTATATACGTTAGATAAACCTATATTCAAGAATATACATGTGTTTTTTTCCATTCCAGATCAAACATTAACCAATGAAACACAAGTGTTACGCTACTCAATACCCCCAAGAGGAAGACTAAACAAGAGTAGATTTTTTTCCACGTTGGAGCAGATTGTGAACTTTGTTATTGTTTTTCAGGTAATTTCATAAAGTATAAAATACATATTTAAACAATTCAAAAAATATTATATCATATATTTTTCTTATGATGTTAGGATATCTCATCAAATTATCTATTACATACTATAATATAACATATATATAAACAGTCAGTATTTTATAGTAATATAGTAGTTAGTATACAGAACTTTTAAAAGTGTGCCTAATCATATTTCATGATTCTGTATAGATTATAATAATGATTAACCGCTGATTAACAGCTAACTTGCAGTTTAGATGATTTATGTGTGATAAACATCTAAAGGGGCCTTCTGGTAGCTGACTTTGAAGGACAGTTTTAATTTTATTTAGGTTTAACCTGTTTGCTATATTTTACCACTTACTCAACAATATGTGATTGTGGTCAAAATATGCCTATCATCTATAAAAAGTTTATGGATTGTGCAATATTTTCACTGTAGCTCTTTTTTTTAGGATCCTGGAGATATCCAAACTGAACTGGAGGAGGTGACGAAAAGGCTCGACTCAACAAGCAAAGTGTTCAACCATACTTTATATTATAACGTAACATAAAATGTGGTGCTGATTAAAATGAGAAAAAAATCATATTATTTGGTGGTAGATAAGGGTGAAAGTTTGTAAGTGTGTTTGTATGTTTATTACTTCTTCACGCTCAAATGGTAGAAACAACTTTGATATAATTTGGTATGGAGGTAGATGAAGCACTGGATTAACACATAGGATACTTTTCATCATCATCCATCACCACGCGGGGTGAACCGCGGGGCGCAGTACATAACTGTTACAATTATGTATAATATTTTTGATAATGATAATATAAAATTGTATGCTTCTTAATTTATTTTATAAATAAATAATTTTCAACTTTAAATATGTATTGTATTTTATTTATTTTTACGATGATAGATGTTTTTTAGTTAATCCCTTTTAGAAATACACTTAACTATTAACCTACGTTATTTGCAGACTTGAAAGGCGGAGATCAGATTGGAAGATCTGGACAGTGCAACAGGCTGGCTATTTTCTGTAAGTGAGTTTTTGTTCTTGTTGACTAAATAAAAGTTTTATATGAATATCTTATTGTATATAGTAGAAAATATCAATTATCTTGTTCTTATTCAGTATTTCAATGATGCAATTCGAAGCATAGTTTATTCGAGTTTTTTTTATTCATAAAAGGTTTTTGTGTAGGTATATCTCATTGCATACTAAGGAAAATCTTACGTAATTGTTAGTTTTATTTGTATTTCAGTGAAGTTTCAGTTTCAAATAAAGAAGTTCTTATCTAGGTAGTACGGTATTAATAATACTTTGAAGAACAACGATTTCTTCTTGAAATCTGCGTGCTTCATTAACAATTTCACAGTTTGCTGTAATTTATAATATATTTATTAACTGAGACTTCTTCTTCCAATCAAAACACTATAATTGAACAAAAATAATTAATATGTTGTACAATATATATGGACTTCAGATGAAACAAATCTGAGCTCCGTATGAAACAATTCATGAGTTGAACCTAGAACTGAGACTTCTTATAGTAAAATGCACTATCATTGAACCAAGATAATTGATATTATTCACAAAATACTATTTGACCTTCATATGAAACACTTTTATGAGTTGAACCAAGAACTGAGACTCCTTCCAGTAAAACGCTCTATTATTGAACCAAGATAATTTATATTTTTCACACTATATAATCTGATCTCCGTATGAAACATTTAGAGAGTTGAACCAAGAACTAAGACTCCTTCTACTAAAATACACTATTGTTGAAGCTAGAATGGATAGTCTTATCAATATATTATCTGATTTCCGTATGAAACATGTAATGACTTGAACCAAGTAATGAGACTTCTTACAACAAAACGCACTATTATTTTACCAAGACGACTAAAATTTAAATTTAAAACATGTAATTATTTTGAACAAGAACTGAGGTTTCTTCCAGTGAAATTCCATTGTCGAGTCAAGAAATCTGTTATTCTATCCGTAGACAATTCGATCTTCGTGCAAAATACAAATTCTTTTCAACCAATCAAAACAACTTTTTCGGGTAAAACACCCATTAGAATACTAAGATCAAAACTACTTACAGTAAAACACTCAATATTGGAATGAGAACTGAAAATTCTTCACTGGAGAACATTAATTATTCGTTCTATATAAACTGATCTCCGTATGAAAATATATACGTGTTGAAGCCAGAATTATGGTTTCTTAACTTAAATAAGTTACAATATTCAGATAAGAAGATTTTTTGTTTACCTAAAAGTAATTTTCTTGTACGAAGAAAACTCTTTTGTTGGTCTAATTAAAATATATACTCAGAAGAATATATTTTACTAGAAGTAAGAATAACATCTTAACTGAACTATTTATGTACTTAATAGTAAAATATATTTTTTTCTTATTAGAATCTAATGAATGAGTGAACGTATGAGTTCATTTATTCAAGTAAGGATTGGTTTAAATTTGAGAATTTCAGATTCTCTAAATTAGAACAATGATTTACTTAGACAGAGACATAACTACTTTTTTTTAATAAGAAAATAATAATCTTAATTAAAGTATATAAATACTTGCACGAAAAATGATTAACAAGACAAATATTTACTAATCACAAGAATATATTGTTTTCCCCATATATGAAACACGGAATGTCTTGACCAATAGATATATTCTTGATTTGACACAATCTTTTTTTTCCGTGTAATCGCATTGAGCATGCTTGAAAAACATATTTAAAAAAAGTGGCCCATAGATCTTTGTAACGCCGAGGATACACATGCCTGTAGAATGGAAAATTAGCTTGCATGCTTGTTAACGGCATATAGAAGATACTGGTTCTAAGTGCATAGATTTGCAAGTTAAACTTGTATGTATTTTGCGTCCTTGCATGCCTGTATTTGCAAGACGTATACACAAACCAGTTCACGAGACAGCCCCGGCGTCGCTTCCCTCACGTTGCATGCCAGTAAATCAAATGTTGTGCTATCATGCATGGCAGATACAGGCATGCCAGTTAGGGTATATACATGAAAGTAGGCGGCATGTGCAAGGAGCTTTTATGCAAGTGTGCCAGCTACAGTCATGTGTATTCCCGCCTTAATACTAAGTACATAAAGCTGACAGACATATTGAGCATGAGGCAGTTTTATTTAAATTTGCCGGCTTGAAGCGTCTTTACGGATCAGTGGGTTCAGGGTTTACAGCTCGTAAAAGCCTTGCGATGTAAGATTTTCAGGGCATATATTTTCTCATTTCACTTGTTAATGTAAGAGTATGCACACGTACGTCATGTTTAGAACATGAGTGTGCTCAATAATAAAAAATCACATTTCATTATTTTTGGGTGCTAAGCTTCGAGTTTTAACCAAGTGTTCTGAAGATAGTAGACAAGCGGTAATAGCTATGGACTGCCGTGTCGCAAGTCCATGGTTCGATCCCCACCGCCGGCTTGAGCATCACCGCACGGTGGAAGGCATTATGCCGAAATGGTTGCCTGGCTAGGTAGCGCGCTAGCTAGAATTACAGGAACATATATAACTTAACAATTGTATGTCGCAGGGTGATGGGCGGAGCGCAGTTCGTCACTTGTGATGAAATGCATCAGTTATAGAAAGAGGATCCGTCTCAATTCCATAAAAAAATGTTCTGTATTATAATAAGTGCCATATATTAGGTCCTTACATATGAAATTGGCGTTTTGTATGGGAGGAACAAAAAGTCGAATATTTTTTAATATAATATATTTAATTAATCAAAGTATGAACCATTATTTTCTATGCACTTTTGCCATCTCATAGGTAGTTCATTGATCCCTTTACTAAAAAAACCAGTCGGACGGGAATCAATAAAATCTTTGAAGGCGATTTGGACTGCCCCATCGGAGTTGAATTTTTTCCCTTGCAAGAAGTTATCCAAATTTCGAAAAAAATGGTAATCTGTTGGAGCAAGGTCCGGGGAGTACGGAGGATGTCTTAGACTTTCCAATTGAAGCTCTTCTAATTTAGTAGCCGTCTGTAGCGCAGTGTGTGGTCTAGCGTTGTCGTGAAGCAGCAGTGGCGTGGAGCGATTGACCAGCCTAGGTTGTTTAGCCGCTAGCTTTTCCATCATGGTTTGCAATTCCTGACAATAGACATCAGCCGTAATAGTCTGGCCAGATTTGAAAAAACTGTAATGAACAATACCGGCACTAGTCCACCAAACGCTTACAAGTAACTTTTTTGGGGTTAATTTTCGCTTGGGGCAGGATTTGGCTGGCTGGCCAAGATCTAACCATTGCGCTGAGCGCTTCCGATTATCGTAAAGAACCCATTTTTCATCACAGGTAATGATTCGGTTTAAAATACCTTCATTATTGTGCCGGTTTAGTAATGTAACGCAGCAGTCGACGCGCGTTTGCCGGTTTGTTTCAGTCAATTCGTGAGGTACCCACCTTTCAAGCTTTTTAATCTTCCCAATTTGCTTCAAGTGAATTAAAACAGTTTTATCACTAACATTGCAGCCTGCAGCTAACTCGGACGTGGTTTGCGATGGATCCGCTTCCACAATAGCCTTCAACTCTTCATTATCAACTTGAGTCTCAGGCCGTCCACGGGGCTTGTTCTGCAGGTCGAAATTTCCAGAACGAAAACGTTGGAACCAAAAACGAACTGTGTTTTCTTTTGCAACACGACCGCCATACACATCATTCACCCTTCGAGTTGTTTCCGCAGCACTAGTGCCACGGCGGAACTCGTACTCGTAAATAATGCGATATTTAAGGTTTTCCATTTTGTAAAATGAGTGACGCAAAGAGAAAAAAACAGAAGAAAAAAAACAAATGAATGACGATCATCGAAGCACAAATACATGAGTCTATAGCTGTACAAATTTGAATTTGGAATTACTTACCAAAGAGGAGAAATTGGTGATTAAAGTGGCCAGTACGAAAAACGCCAATTTCATATGTAAGGACCTAATATTTGCGACATTTTAAAATGGCATATTTATTTTTATCGTTTTAAATTTATATGCCAGCATTGATATTCTATCTCTTGTATGTTTGATTAGCATTCCTGTCCTTCAAAGGGGTAATCAGAAGTCTCTATCTAAACACGTACGCACCTTTATTTTACCACACAGGTTTTCGCCTCTTTTGAAAGACGATAGGTTTATTACAAAGGACGTGAATACCGTTGATAAAGATTCTCGGAGCTCAAGTTATTCTCTCGTTGGGTAATGATATATCTAATCATTAAAAAACTACTGTTGCAGTGTTAAAATATATCTTACTGATAGAGTATACTTATTTTAACATAAGCACGAAAGCATAAGCATTTAAAAAATGAGCTGCTTTTTTACCAGAGGTGAATAATGGTTGACCGTCGTTGGCGGAAAATTTGTAACCTTTTTTTTGGAACTAATCCGGGTCGCTAGTATTTTTTATATTATGAAGCGTTGTGGGGCGATTAAAATATTCATTTACGGTGATTATCTATAACTTTTGCTATTATGAGCGATACACTTTTAATGCGAACGCTATGTCTTGTCTATAGCGGGAAATTAAACACCTTTTTTGTGAAATTAAACACATTAAACCCTTTTTACCGTAGGTAATTTAAGTATTGTACCTGATAAGTATGCGAAGAAAGAAAGAATTTTAAGAATATTTTTTTATAGAATATATTCATAAAAAAATATTGTAACAATACTTATCGAATTGGTTGGATTTATTAGGGGTTAACGTAATTAATATATTTTTATGGTTTGAGTGGTATATAATGGACTTGTGTACATTGATTTTCAATAATTCTTCAAGAAAAATATGCGGGATAAATTTGATAAAAAATGGAATTTCACTCCAATGTCTGTTTTATTTACCTCCTTCTTCATGTCCTGAATTCCATGATGGTGAACAATAGTTCCTAGGTTTATATACACAAGCAAAATAATTGTTAGAATTACACTCTAAATTATTTAATACAAATAAGGATTTACCCAGAACTGGCAATAATAAGATTGCCTATAAATGCCATAAGCACAGATTCTAAGTACGCAATGTCTTTAGTTTCTCAAGTAAACCAATAAACGGCAATTATACCATATTGAGAACAAAACATCAAACAACGTTTACCTAACGGGAATGACAATAGTGAATTGTATTTGTAATACACAACTGTGGTACAAATCTCTATTTCCAGCAACAATAAGGAAACAAGTTCTATAGGAAGCTCCTCTACTTGTATGTTATTGGTTATGTCTGCCCTCCTGGCCTGTTCTCACTCGTGTTGTCTGGGGAACCTCCCATAAGTATTGTCTTCGGTAAGTGAAGCGTACACATCACTCATGCTATAATACAGAACGAAGTACTTATTCTGTACGGAAAAACAAAAGTTCCGGCGGGAAGCAGGAGTTATTTTTTTTGAGATGTGACGTAATTGGCAGACAGACTGAATGATTAACAGAATATGAAATGTGGCATTGCCAATACATTGTTGATTTGATATTGATGGATATTTCTATTGGAATATTTCGTATAAGTGAGATAGTGACAAGTCTAGCCTGTCAGCTATATAAATAAGAAACAAGAGCGAAATCCGTAGCAACTATATTGTACATATTCGTAAGTACATTGCCGTCATCATCTACGGCCATAAAGTACAAATTCAAAGCTCCGGACTCCCTAAAGAGTCATCTAAGTACCAAGTCTTTTAATTTTTCAAAGTTAAACTCGAAATTATTTATTCAATTTAGGCGTCTACGACGCTCTTATGAAGGTCAATTACAAATTTTAGTATTGAAATACACACGACATTGTACTGCCACGTTCAGCTAAAAAAGTTGCATAGAGCCACTGCGAGAAGAACGGGCAAGAAACTCGAGGTCATTATTTTAAACGTCTTTTAACAATGTGTTACATACTTACTATATAATAAAGTTATTACAATATTTGTTTAAATTATGTATGTGACAGGCGATAGCTTGGCAGAGGCGGAATTGTCCAGGCATTTTTTTCGTTTAAGTAATCACAAACTGTGATATGCTGGAATATGTTTTTTCATGTGCGACTTGAATTTCCCTTCTGTGAGCGTTGTAATATGTTTGGGAACTTTATTATAAAACCGTACACAATTACACAAGAAGGACCTTTAATTTGTCTGTGCTAATCTAAAACCTGGCACCGCTATTTTATCTTTATTCCTAGTGCTGTAATCGTGATTGTCACTGTTTAATTTAAATTTACTCATATTTTTACGAAAATACATAATATTTTCAAATATATACAGACTTGACAATTGACTTGAAAATTTATGAGATCAGTAGGAAGAAAATACTATATTTTCCTCTTTTATTTGTTTAATCATGGCAAGGCGAGACTTTGTATCACACAAACTTGTAGTACTTGGTTTGTTTGATGTTTTGATGTTTGTACAATTGATCAAAGGAAAACATTAGCTTCAGTTGAACTCTAGCTTTAGTCCTATGAAGTGGTTTGTGTAAATAATTAGTGAAATGTGAGAATTATGATTTGTATTCAGATTGCCGTATCAAGCATCTTTACTTACTTGTTACTAGGCATATATATTTAACCGACTTCAAAAAAGGGAAGGTCCTCAATTCCACTGTTTTTTTGAGTGTGTTACCTCATAACTCTTTACTGATTGTAACGATTTTTATGATTAAAAAAAAAGTGGTGTTCTCTGCTTGCTGATGAAGTGCACTGCACTCATCACCTCAGGGTGACATAAAATTAGTTGTTAATTCTTACGTGCCTGTAATTTAATAATTATTATAGGCACCTGAGATTTAATTTTACTATCCGTACATTAGGCGCATGATGAAAACATTGAAAATACAGTTTATGTTGGACTGACAAAGCCTTACTCTTCCCAAACAATATTTAAGCCAAAATCCACAGAGACACATTCCAATAGCTAACAAAATATTGGAACATCCAGATTAAGAGATTAGTCAGAATCAGAACAACTGACACTACCATTGTTTTTATCTATGTAACTTCAGCTGCGGCTGTCTCCGAGATAACAACATTACCCAATGCGGGTAGCCATTGTTCTCGCGGAAAGCGTACTATTGCCATTTTAATTAGAACAGAAATTCATTGAATGTCATTATTTGTCGAAAGTCTGCGGTTGTTTCATTACGAATTAATTTGTGCCCTATTTGTATATGCCGCTCATGTTAATGTGATTTCACCGCATTATCGGGTAGCAAATTAATTATATTGTTTGTTGCAGTAGCTTTTGGGATGACTTGACATCGGTTGGTCACAGTCTCGATGCATTTTTCTAAGTGCAAATTAAAGAATGAGAATTATAATAAATTTCTATATCTATGACCTATGAAGATTACTTAATATTATATTTATTTAAATTTTATTTCATATTGTTCTTTCAAATCAAAGATACATTTATATATTTCTACTGCCGCATTCACTTTAATTAATTTATATTATAAATTATAATAATATACAATAATATAATATTATGTAATGTAATTAAAATAATTAATTAATTCGCATGGAGGCATTTTGTGAATGCTCGCCTGGCTAGCTGCAGCACCGTCAAGTAGGAAATCTGTCGCCAAGCACCTAACGGTGTGTTCCGCCAGCAGTCCTTGTGAGCCAGTAATTCTAGGTTAGCCTGAACATCTTCGACCACATCATATTTTATCATCAGGTGGGATAGTAATCAAAGGTTTGCTAATCAGCAATAAAAGTAGCAATAAAAAAAATCTGTGAAATAAACATATTAAAGTTGCAGCAGTTTTAATCTTCGTTATAGGTCCTATGTTTTGTAACAATTGGTTCCGCTTTTGGACAAGACCCAGAGTATAGTAGTTAACGATAATTTCGACTTGTGTGAATGATGATAACTATCTGTTTAGATTTTCTAGCGTCGATAGCGAGGTGTGCCTTTTGTAAGAATTTGGAGTTTTTCCCACATTCCGTTATAAAGGCGCTTGTAGGTCGAGAACTCGAGACGCTCTACTTAATTGACCATTGTTTGTCACAATGAGAAAATAACTCCGCACTGGCCTGCTTATGATTTTTTCATACGTTTTTTACGATTACCCACAGAAATAACAGGTGTTTTTCGAAATAACGTCTCACGGTTTTGTATTAGCCGCATAGAGTGATGCAAATGGCGAGCGTTTTGTGGGTAAATTTTTAATCGAAGCCACTTTGCGGTACCATAAATGTTGAGCAAACATTCTTTTGAATAACATTGTTACTTTACTGCTCGTTTGGGCAGTAATGTACTGTATAAACTAAAAACAATATTATTACTCAGTTAAACAAAAAAGTTTTATATTTCACCTATTAAAAATAAAATACGAGACCTAGATTTTCTAAGCCTTATTAGTTGTCTAGCGTTGAGTTTATATAATAAATTAGTTACAAAAAGAACACGTTGTAAAATACCGAATGAGCATAGCATAAATATTGTGTCTATCTTTATATGCGAATTATTCCACGTCCAGTTAAGTCGCGCCTAAGCCCGCGGCCCTGACTTCCAAACGACGTTTTTTAGATACACTTCTATCAAAATCCTGTACAAGATTTAACACAAACATTTATTCGTAGAACAGGTTTCTATCTAACAGCTTTGAGAATTCTTAGAATGGAATGTCTGTTATATACTATGGCATTTTACTTTGAATACAAAGCGTCTTTCAATATTAGAAATTGTTCTTTGATATCTAAAAAGCTTCGCATGACGAAGCAAATTTCTGTATACATATTTAATGTTTAATTCGGTCTACTTTGAATTGATAAATTATTAACTTATAACGACTCCTTGGGTAAAGCATTTGCAACTTTAATTAATAACCCAAATTCATCAAATTCTCAGTTTAAATCACCATTTAATCCTAACAAATGGAAAATGACTTGGGATATCAGACAAAATGAACGTACATATTTAAGAAGATAAAATAATTATAGAGCATTTACTTTGGTGAAATTTCGAATCTTGATTATGTATATCACTGCGATTCATAAACGCAGATAACCATAGCATATTTTTAAAACCGGACATAATATATATGTTATAAATTGCCCAATATATTAATCAAACTTCTTTCTGTCATATGTAACTTATATGTTAGTATAAGATTATATGGAGTAAAAAAATGCTACGAGTAATCTTAAGGTCCTCAGGTCTATTCCCAGTTGAGACATTTTTCGGACAGTTTTTCGACATTTAACATAGTAATACGGGGTCAACAACTGTGCCCATTATGGCGATAAGGTCGCGCACCCTATAACACAACAAACATTTCTTAATATATCTAGAAAAAGCTAAGTGCTTATACACGTCACATAAAGGGGTATTGATATGTACAAAAATGTTCTTCTTCTTAGTCGGGAATACTTGACAGAGTGGTCGTGGCTGTCGTGGGATGATCTAAGGATGTTCCTCGATTGAAGGCGGCTGTTTGCATTGGGAGCAAATTGTACTGCGGTAGCTCTAGTAGTACTGGTGATAACATCAATCCAGCGTGTGGGGAATCGACCTCGAAGTCTTCTGCCTTCCACCCGTACCAAAATAACTGCTAACAATATGAAATCCTTATTGTGGAAACTCATGTCTCTGGCGGGAAATCCAAGATTCAAACAGATGCCACGTTTGTAACTAGGTTTGGTAACTATTCTGCATGATTATGATGTTCGTAAGTTCAAAATAATAATGCTCAAATTGTATTGAAAAGTTATCGCACATAGCGGACAGACAAATGCACATGTTTCCTTAATTACCCCAAGAACCGTCAAAATGATTAAAAGATATGTTTTTCCGTATACGTATGTAATCCATGTAATAACTATTTAAACAATATATGTATCGTTATACTATATTCTCCCAATATAAAGTGTAACGTGATTAAGTACAATAGTTACACGATCTAGCAAAACCAAAAATATGTTTAAATTTCAAATTTCTCGCTTTAGACGTCAGCGTCCTGTGATCATGCCCAATTTCACTAAACTAGGGTTTAATTAATACGCGGATGACTTTATACTATAGACCATCAAAATGTGATAGGCTTAAACTACCAAAGAACGTTAAACTTAGTGGCAGTTTGTGAATTTGTTGGCTTTCTGTCGTGGAAAAACAAAACTCCGTGGTTAGATGACGTGTGACAGTAGCGTGGATAGTGCGTTCAAAGTTATTTTAACTTTAACTTTAAAGTCTTTTCTGTCGCCACATTGGATGCTTTCTGGCTAGATATGAAAATAATATAGTGACATAAGTACTTGAAAGCAAGTAATTCTATCTAGCAAGAAAATGCAAATAAATTGTAAGAGGGTAAGTGAGAACGGACTATAGAAATCAATCGATACAAAAACCGCTTTAACTTAAATTGCGATATTTTTTAAGTTAAGAAGCTATACTGCCAAATTCGACGGTATAATTTTTAAACCTTTGATAAGGTTCTTTGGTACAGCCGTTTGCCTGATGTAAAATTTCATAAAAGTCATCGCAAATTTAAAAGTGTTGTAGTATACAGTAACTACACTGCAGTATTGAACGTCTAACGGTAACATCGGTCTATCATATTTTGTTGGTTAAGGAAAGTAAAGCTATCCTCGTATTTTATATCCTAGTTTGGTGAATTTGGCCCTAAGTATTGTATTGATAAGATAAAAGAAGAAAGACTTCATTGTAACCGCTAGACCGGTATAAAGTCATCTGCCCGTTTGCGGTTCGCCGTTACCTCCCAATTCGAAGTTAAGCCAAGGATTAAATGATAGTTAGTACGATAGTCTAGTCGTCGTGGCTGAGCTGTTTAAATCCTATTACACCTATTTAGGACGACCTGCCTCGGTTCTATTAACTGCTTCGCCTGCTCCGAGAGGGGACGTTTGGGGTTTCTACTATATACTGTTAGGACATCTAGCTAGAACTGAATTTGTGGGGATCTTTTGTGTAATTAAGTACTTAAAATGCTTGGATATAACATGTACTTTAGATTCAGTTCACCTTACCTAACTAATTTTTAAGAGTTAATCTTATATTACGTTACTTATGCCCTTCAAAACAACAAAATTAGGCCGTCTATAATCTAAAGAAGATTCTTTATTAAATTCATTTTATTATTTTGAACATGCCGAGCCTGCGAATCGGACATCTTTAAAGTAATAAATAATAATTTTCAGTTATTATCGTCCTAACATATAGGGGTCGGTGCTATACGTTTTCACTAACAACACAATTACATATTATATTTCAGCGCATGGTGGAACGGCATTTTGTAAATGCCAGCCTGGCTAGCTACCCTCAAGTAGAAAATCTGTCACCAACACATTAGCATTTACATCTGTATGTTCAGGATGATGGGCGCAGTGCAGTTCGTAACTTGTGACGAAAATGCATCTGTTATATGTAGAAACCACCGCTTCATATCAGGTGGGTCTGGTACGAGTTCCATCACAAACCCATATAAAACAGATGTGCATTTTGGTGTGCTGTCATAGGTCGCATTTTTCTGGCTAATAAGAATCGAGTGAGATCAAGAAGAGATGGGAGGATGCGAGTTCTAACCCAGAACGGCATATAACAAGTTAAGGTTATATTTTAGACGAACACGCCCCATACAAAAGTAGTACCAATCTCATTTTAACAATAGCGAATACAACCAAATGATTTTTTTACCTACGTAATCACGATCCTAATATCTAGGTCTGTGGTGCATCAGATTTTCATTAAATTGTACAGTTTTGAAAGAGTGAAGTGAGAGTATATACCCTTAAGAACATTAAATTATATTCATAGTTTTTTACTATTACTAAAGTATATTTTTTTATTTTTTTTTATTTGTTATTGTGACGGTAAAAGCCCGAGCCCCACCTGATGTTAAGTGGACTAACCTCTGCCTATAACAGACGCATTTCGTCAACGACGGCACTGCGCCCGTCACACTGAGACGTACAGTTGTTAGGTCTCATGTGCCTGTAATTTTACTGGCTCTCAAGGACTGCTGCCGGAACACACTGTTAGGTGCTTGGCGACAGATTTTCTACTTGAGGGTGGTCGCTAGCCAGGCGGGCATTCGCAAAATGCCCTTCCACCATGCGGTGAAGCTCAAGCTCTGGGCGGGATTCGAACCATGGACCTGCTGCGCGGCAGTCCATAGCCAATGTTACTGAGCCATCACTGCTTCAAAACCTATATTATTGTTGACGCTATGCCAGCTGTCGATTATCAATAACCTACAATAATTGGCCTATAACTACGATCATTAATAAAAACTATTTGTATTGCTTGTATATCGATACTTTGACACTTAATTCTAGCTTTGTAGTCGTAAACAAGGTATCGGGGCCAAATATTCGATTACCGCCCGTTATGTGAACAAGGACCGTCAACAACGGTATACCATCAAAGTCGTCCTGAATAATAATTCACATCGGCAAATAAAATCCAGCCGTGAATGTTATAGACTGTATTTACCGTTATGTATTTTTGACGAGTTAGAGTCTGACCGACATCAGAGAAACCTGACATCAGGTTTTGCTACGGCTTACGGAATTAATAGACATCCTATCACGCAATATCTAAGATAAATAAGAGTCTAGCATGGTCTAACTTACATTATATCAAGTGGCGGAATGGACAAGTTGTCTGATGCTGCGTAAGTAATGCTCCCGGCAAATTATGGTATTAAATTATAGCACCATTTTTTTTATATTTTTTTCCCCGGGAAACGCCTTTCGCTTACCACGCAGTTCCGGGGGGGAAGCCACATGGTTATGTGGGACTCCCCGGGCAGAGTGTCCGGAATACTAACTAAAAACCCATGGGTGGGCTTTTACGTCTTATGTGGGGTGAAGCGGGGTCGCTTGCGCATTCTACCTCAATCACCCCGACGCTAGGCTCCCGGAGCAGCATGCCGCCCAGAGAGGGGTGCCAAAGCCAGGAGGCTTTGGCACCCCTCTCTGGGCGGCATTCTTCATGCTTGCCCTTCATTAGTGATGGGTCCCCCGATTATTTATATCACCAAGTATAACCACTAGCAACCACATTGTAAGGTGCTGGGGAACAGATTTTTTACTGGAGGGTGGTAGCTAGCCAGGTGAGCACTCGCAAACGCCCTTCCACCATGCGGTGAAGTTCGAGCACCACGGCTAATTTTCATATTAAATAATCTATATGCTGTTAGAAAATAAGTTTTAAATTGGTAGTATAATCCCGATAAACTTAGTAGTACCATAAAACTGAATTGCCCGCAGATGCTACTGTGGATTCTAGAATGATAATCTCTTATTTTCAACGCCACATATACATAGTATTTATTTTAAACAACTTAAAACCGTTTAAATAGCATAGTTATATTTAACAATACTTTTATCTGACTTCTAAAAAGGAATAGGTTCTAATGCAGGTTTCATGTTAACTGAAATCTTTGTAATTTATGAACCGATTTGAATGTTTTTTTTGATAGGATTGTAGATTTCAGATTAATCCCATAGATATTCCATCAAAACTAATCTAACAATTGGTTATTCAATCAAATTTACTGTAAAAACATGTCAATTAAGTGAACCAAATTGCGTATATCATACTATTCTGGTGGAAGTCGGTTATGTTTTTATTTTTTAATTAAAACACTTTACAGTTATCGTGGTTACTCCGAGACACGATATACGCGATGTGAACCGTATGAACTTGTTTAATTACTATGAAACCTAAGAAAACATCATAAATACAAAGCTGAAACTTAAATGTCACGAACTTGTTTATTTCAGGGGCAGGGCAGAAATCAAACCTTGAATACAGATTCTATTAATTAATTTGGATTATTCAATTACCAATCTAAATTGACGAAGCGACGCGACGTCTAATTTTATTCCGTACACACTATTTGTCTTACTTTCTAAAGACAGTCTCAGTTGAGTACTAGAAATGTTTGAGGAGAAATTTATTAGATATAATCGTTGTCCGCAATTCATATTCAAGACAATCTTGTAAACTTAAATTCTAAACTTGTGAAATAACGCAATTGGCTTATATAAAACTATTAAATTTACGACATACTAGCTATCATAAAATTACTATAGGTTGTATACTAGCTGTAGGTGTTCAATTACTTCACGTTTAAAGTAATTAACTTGATTTTATTAGTCTTTCATAATATGTTAGTTATTATCAGTATTTTAAGAAAACATCATAAATACAAAGCTGAAACTTAAATGTCACGAACTTGTTTATTTCAGGGGCAGGGCAGAAATCAAACCTTGAATACAGATTCTATTAATTAATTTGGATTATTCAATTACCAATCTAAATTGACGAAGCGACGCGACGTCTAATTTTATTCCGTACACACTATTTGTCTTACTTTCTAAAGACAGTCTCAGTTGAGTACTAGAAATGTTTGAGGAGAAATTTATTAGATATAATCGTTGTCCGCAATTCATATTCAAGACAATCTTGTAAACTTAAATTCTAAACTTGTGAAATAACGCAATTGGCTTATATAAAACTATTAAATATACGACATACTAGCTATCATAAAATTACTATAGGTTGTATACTAGCTGTAGGTGTTCAATTACTTCACGTTTAAAGTAATTAACTTGATTTTATTAGTCTTTCATAATATGTTAGTTATTATCAGTATTTTTTAATTTTTTAATTGTGATGGAACTGTGGATGTAATAACATTCAAATCGGTTCATAAATTACAGAGATCTCAATAAACAAGAAACCAACTGAATTGAGAACCTACTCTTTTTTTGAAGTCGGATAAAAGTAATGTTAAATATAACTATGCTATTTAAACCGTTTAAAGTTGATTAAAATAAATACTATGTATGTAATACTATGCAAGAAAGCCAACTGGTGTTAAGCCGTAACTTCTGCCCGTAACAGATGCATTTGTCAGTGAGGAACAGCACTGCACCCGTTATCCTGACACATAAAGTTGTAAAGTTTCGTGTGCCTGTAATTTTACTGACACCAATATTCTTCAAACCGGAACAAAGTGAAGTTGACATTACTAGTTGGCGGCAGAAGTAGGCATGGTGGCAGTACTTCCCCGGACGAGCTCGCATAAAGAAAAGAAGTTTATAGTATTATAGACTTATTTCACTTTGAGCTTAATATATACTAAGCTAAATGCCTGTTTAAGAATGTTCAAGTAAGTTCCGGATATACTACCCAGAACATATTTAATAAATAAAGCACTATCTTTGCGTTTCACAGTCATCGATTTAGCCTATCTATCGGTTAAAGCTTGAAACGCGCCGCATGTTAGTTAACATCATTTTTATCATTCAGTTATTTTATGTTCTGGGTAGTATAACCGGAACTTACTCGAACATTCAGAAACAGGCCCTAAAAATAATACACAAGTTCCATTCGGTGTTTTATACATTGAAATACCTTAGAAATATTTACATCAACTTTTCAACAGGATTTTTTTTACATATTAAAATAAGTATTTAATGTATTCTTAGTTCTTTTATGGATATCGAAACTGCAAACTCCATACTTACTGATAAAATAAAACAACTGTAAATTATAGGGACCAGTACATGCCATCGCAATCGCAATCAATTTGACTTAATATAAAGTTTGTATGAAAGCTGATTGACAGTGTTCCAATGAATGACTGTAATAACTAGAAGTTAATAAATGGTATGTGAGAAGCCGTATACCGAATATTGACTTTCACATAGCACACGTGGGCCTGAATCTGAGATGTAATTCGAAGAAAGTGAGAGGCCACGCTTTTTCTTTACTCAATGTTTGGGCCCGTCTGGCTTACTACTTACGAAGTTATACTTGCCTGGTTGTGGTTTCTTTTATTTCCTTTTACACCCTTCCTTAGAATGTAGAGGGCAATTACCTGTGAACAGAAAAAATAAACCTGTAATGAATGAGCTCGCTTTTTACTAGCCATGAAAACCAGACTGCTTTATCGTAATTAAGGAAATGAATGTTCAAGTTTGTATGTACGTGAAGTAAATACTTATTCCTAGCTCAGTCTTAGTTGTCACTGCTTGGTAAGAATATTTATCGATGTATTTCATGGTAAAAGTTATCTCTTAATTATGAGTTATACGATAATATGAAAATAAAGACCCTGTAGTGGCTCAAGTTGCATTAAGTTGGAAACTGTCTAAGTATTTTAATAATAAATATATTAGGTACCTACCTTAAATAATCTTCTCCGAATCTCGCGTATTATTTGATACAGTCCGATAGTCAGACGAACTAGCAATAGAACCAAAAATATAATCAATTTTGATTTAAGGCAAACGCTTATGTCTATGATATATGTATGTATCCAGAACTGTTTGTGGTTAAATCCTGAACATATAGTTACATAATGATGCCTTAGAAGGTTATTCAGCCAAAACATAATAGAAACTTTGTTTCAAACTGGCTTTTTGCCTTATTTGACGAGAAGACGCAACTCTTTCCAATGTTGAAGATTTTAGCAATATCAGTAACAATACCTAGGTAGTGTCAATACTTCTTTCCTTTTATATATGAAAGGCATAGACTTTACATCATTTTTATTATTGCTAAAGATTGTTTTATTCGTTGACAGGAATACCAGAACACACCGTTCTACTTAATCAGGTGCGCGTGCAAAATGGCCTACCACAACATTGTGAAACTGTAGCTCGTAATAGGATTTAAATTTACCTCAGCTCAATCGTGAAATAACACTAAGGCCTCCTTGCGCCAACGAGAAAATTGAGTGTAAATTGTCATTCAAAAATCAAGTTAACTCCATTTTATTTCTCTAATTTACGTTGGAGCAATAAGCACTTAGTTACCAATGACTAATTGAAACCATTTTGGTATAGGAGAGCAAGACATAAACGGCCAACTTCATACCAAATATCACATGCTTAATGCATGGACAGAACATGTGGCATCGAATGCATCCGTTGTCAGCTGTCATTGTACATCACGTGAGTTGAAATATTTTCAATACCAGGCGCAGGCTGCATTGGAAACAGGCGAATAACTTCGTTAGTTCAATGTTTGTTGAGTTCACTACACTACTGTCTACTTTTAGTTTGCCAATAGATCAAGGAAATTTATTTATAACAAGCGGATATTAAGTTTATTCACGTTGGGTTTTGTTTAAAATTAAAGACCGAACATATATAAGTACTCGTAAGCATTTATAAATTTACCCGATTGGGGCATATTATGTTAATGTTACAACATTTCTTCTAATAATTTGAATGAATGACATTTAATTAATGTCATGGATTTGAACAGTGAATCATTGAGTTTTGAATTTTGTTCATCCCTAAACAAGCAAATATTTATATAATAATGTGTATTATTTCTGTATTCTGTATCTTACCGTAAATAATATTATATAATATACCTACATAATTTTTGTGATGTAAAAAAGTGTACTGGCGGTTTCACCAAATACCAAGTGGCACTTAACATTAACCTCTCCTATGTAGTATTGCTATTGTTCCTTAAATATATTGTTTTAAAGTACATCGCATGTTTTCTGAGTTCCGTACCCAAAAGGCAAAACGGAGCCCTTTTAATGAGTCTCAAATGTTTGTCTATCTGTCCGATGGGTATATCTATATCGTAATCGGAATGAGTTATTAACCTGAAATTTTTATATTTTGTTTGAACGCAAAACCAAACATCCTTTTTTTTCTTTTATGGGCCGGCTGTAGAGATCCCTATCTGTGTTAAGAAGCGTGATTTTCTATTTACCTACTGAGTTTGAGGTCATTTGCTTAAACGAGTTCTAGAATCATTAATATCTACCACTATCACCACCACCAATTGTACATGATATAAGTATTTTTTTTTAGTTTTAATCGTAGGTAGCTATTATTTTTATCTCATAACCAGGTCGGCTTAAGAAGTATATTTTGTCACTTTAACGATCCACTGTAAAAGTTTGCTGACACTGACTCGCATATCTATCTACATCAAAGTACCTTCTTGTGACGAAACGCATTTGATTGCAAGATGGTTGAATGAACAATACCTATTGTCATACTAATGTCTTGAATACATATAGATACGTTTAAAAAATATCTTGCTCAGTCATGTTAACAGATTTTGTGGTTGATTTAAGAAGTAAAGGAAGGTATTTATACCTTATCATTTTGTTTACTGTACTGTATCAGCTGGATAAAGTCCACTGCTGAACATAGCCTCCCCCAATATTGGAGGGTTTACCATGATCCCCACGCTTGGCAGGCGGCTTGGGAATCGCAGTGTGAGATATCAATTTCTCAGAAAGTGCTGCTGCCCACCTTTTGGTGTGTTACCCTTAGTCGCCTCTTACGACACCCACGGGTAGAGGTGGGGGGCGACATTCTAGCCCGGCACCCCACGGGCGCTTGATGTACATATAAGAGTTATTGCCAACAGAATTTCACGCACTAATAATTCAAATTGTTTTGTAATCGGGAAACTTGACAATATAGATTATAGAATCAATTAGGAGTTTTGATACCAATACGATATTATGTTACCATTGGACCAATCTGGCGACGGAGCCGGAGGGTAGGCACTAAAACTCGGTAAGTGAACGTGCTTGAATTTGTTGAAATTGCCTTGAGATGCAATCTGACTATCAAGTTTTCAAGTTTTACTGTATTTTTAGGCAATTCATAATTTTATTTGAAACTTTGTCACGGTAGTTTAACAATAAATAAAGTTCCATCCACCCAACTTAGCAAATTATTTAAATACTCATTTTCTTACAAAATCACAAATATACGATAGGAAAAATGTAAGTCATGTGCGGGATTCGAACCCGCGTCCATCCACCCCTTGAGCCGGGATATGCTCTAACCAATTAAGCTAACATGACATGACGTCATAACTCGAATCTTTCCTACCGTTCTTTAACCATCGTATTAGGATGGAGGATGGACTTATTTGATGGTAAAATTAAGCGCAATGTAATCGACAATTGGTCACAATAAATCTACAACGAACAAAACCTTGGCACGACGGTTTCATTTGTTTGTCTGTTTGTGATGCAGTGGAAAGTCGCTACGTGTCCAAACGACACACGTATACCATACGTGACGGACACCTAAAACAGAACGCCCTTTCATTGTCACAGTCGCTCGTCCATTGACTGCTTTACAGTTACAGCCTGTTTCTATCTCCAACCAAACATGGCCATGGATGCTCCATTAATATTCATACTCGCAAAGAGAAAGAGCAACCGTACACGGAATAGTACATTTAGTTCCTTTTCGATTTACAGAGGGCTGTCTCATCCCTAGCAGTAAAGAGAGTAATTAATGACTAGAAAGCTGCTAGTAACGTCGACTCGAAGTAGGTGTTTCCGCAGACTTAGGTCTGAAGGACTTTGTCGGTCAGTGTGTCGGTTTCCCTTGTACCTGCTCACTAACGTCGTCGTCTTCGGGTTAAGTAGGTAGCATAGTGAACAATTAAACTGTCTAGTATTCGGATGGTGAGGTGATGACCGCCGTGGGAAAGTTATTGACTTAAAAAGTTGCATTGTTCTCTAACTTTCATGTTTTACAATAAATAAAGAAGGGCTTGAACGTGGCATGTTCGCAGCTAAGTGCCTTGCTTAAACATAATTTTCCACTGACTGAGTGCAATGGCATAGAAGAAGTTCGAGCGAAAAAATCTCGTTAGAAAATGGGAAGTCAACAGTTGGAAACTCGTTGAACGGGTATGGTCTCAGTAAAAGTATTTGAAATTTACTTTATATGCGAGTAATGTAGGTAACGATACCGACTCTGGTTCCCCATAGTGATATTTTATTATAGGTTGTTTAACTGAGTAAATTACTTGCTCGGTTGACTATGAAATTTTATTCTACAGATAGGTACCATGCACTTGTTAGGACTTGAAGTAACTAAGTATTAACTTGTCATGATTCGAGAAACTTTTTGTGCGATTACCACCGTTATCTTTTTGTTGGGTCACGACAAAAAAAGTAAAAGTCTGTTGTACATTTTGAAGCGAAAAATAACGAAAGTTTAACGTAATAATTGCTAAAGAGGATTTATACTAAGTCGTGCTAGTAACTTCGTTGAGTAGTTGAACCTAGATTCGCAGAAACTCGCTAAAAATCCGGTTCGAGAATCACGTATTAACATTTTGCGGTCATAGAGACACGCATTGCTGATGCCGCGAGGAAATATTTTAAATTTCGCGTTATTTTTCAATTAGTCATTCTTTTCGTTGTATTATTTTAGGTATTTATTTTTAATTGTGATAATTACTATCCGATTAGATAAGTTAGGAAATTTTAATTATTAACGTGTTTTAATGATTACAATTTTGCATTACTTACTTCTACCTGACAGAAGACCCATTAAGTCACTTTCAATACCAACAACCTTTGTTAGTATATACTTAATGTTCTTCTGTAGATAGGTAAAACATTTTGTTCTACCAAAATAATACTTTATTTCATGAATACGATGCTATGTAGGTAGTTCCGTACGTGGAGAGCAAAACACACGCTTGGCATCCTCAAAGCGAACTCGCCAGCACTTTAATTCACTTACTTTACGAGCCCTGAAGCTAACGACGACGTCAGATTAAACAAGGGTTCTTGCTTCGGGGTTTCTTGCATTTCCTGTACTCAACATACAAAGGTTACATGACACAACACAAGGCTCAAACTTCCCCTGCAAAACAGGTGGCCATTATTATTAGTAGCACCACTTTCCGTTCATTGAACTGACACCGTTAGCTCTACGCATTTAGCTCTCGCCGACGGCATACGACATGACATAAATAACAATTCGCCAATTGGTTCTTTGATATAGGATAACGTTAACGGTAGAGCATTAACACATGTAATGATGACATCAGATTTCATCTACCTATTTACAGTAGGTAGGTAGGTATTTAATGTACTTGGGTCCCTAGTACACAAATTTTGGTTTGTATTTAAGTAGGTATATCACCAGTATTTTGTTACGAGTACCTAGCTAGGTATGTAAAATTAGCTTATCACAATTTTATGCAATGAGTTAGGTACGTGTTTAAGAATTTGCTCTTGATCGTTGCCTGTCCTGAAGCCGTCATTTTGCTACCACGAAACAGTTTTCATCCTGTGATACATTTATTTTTTCTGTGTGCTTTAACAACCTTTCCTTTAACAAGCCAACATAATAAAGCGAGGTGTAGCGTGCGAGTAACAGCAAGATACTACTACTACATTGTTATTCAGATGCGACAAACATGGATGTATCCACGCTCGCGATTTCGCGCGTTTTTGCAGCCGCCATCTTGTGTTCCTGTTGCGATGAGGTTGCGGAATTGGCTTGTTTTATGGAAAAAGTGAAAACATGATGACATGGAAGGTTGAATGACATTTAACGTCTGCGGGTTGCGGTCCTGCCCTCTTGATAAACGCAATTGTGTGAATGATTATTAATCTGACTTTCTAGACAGTAGACAAGCGGTAATAGCTATGGACTGCCGTGTCGCAAGTCCATGGTTCGATCCCCACCGCCGGCTTGAGCATCACCGCACGGTGGAAGGCATTATGCCGAAATGGTTGCCTGGCTAGGTAGCGCGCTAGCTAGAATTACAGGAACATATATAACTTAACAATTGTATGTCGCAGGGTGATGGGCGGAGCGCAGTTCGTCACTTGTGATGAAATGCATCAGTTATAGAAAGAGGATCCGTCTCAATTCCATAAAAAAATGTTCTGTATTATAATAAGTGCCATATATTAGGTCCTTACATATGAAATTGGCGTTTTGTATGGGAGGAACAAAAAGTCGAATATTTTTTAATATAATATATTTAATTAATCAAAGTATGAACCATTATTTTCTATGCACTTTTGCCATCTCATAGGTAGTTCATTGATCCCTTTACTAAAAAAACCAGTCGGACGGGAATCAATAAAATCTTTGAAGGCGATTTGGACTGCCCCATCGGAGTTGAATTTTTTCCCTTGCAAGAAGTTATCCAAATTTCGAAAAAAATGGTAATCTGTTGGAGCAAGGTCCGGGGAGTACGGAGGATGTCTTAGACTTTCCAATTGAAGCTCTTCTAATTTAGTAGCCGTCTGTAGCGCAGTGTGTGGTCTAGCGTTGTCGTGAAGCAGCAGTGGCGTGGAGCGATTGACCAGCCTAGGTTGTTTAGCCGCTAGCTTTTCCATCATGGTTTGCAATTCCTGACAATAGACATCAGCCGTAATAGTCTGGCCAGATTTGAAAAAACTGTAATGAATAATACCGGCACTAGTCCACCAAACGCTTACAAGTAACTTTTTTGGGGTTAATTTTCGCTTGGGGCAGGATTTGGCTGGCTGGCCAAGATCTAACCATTGCGCTGAGCGCTTCCGATTATCGTAAAGAACCCATTTTTCATCACAGGTAATGATTCGGTTTAAAATACCTTCATTATTGTGCCGGTTTAGTAATGTAACGCAGTAGTCGACGCGCGTTTGCCGGTTTGTTTCAGTCAATTCGTGAGGTACCCACCTTTCAAGCCTTTTAATCTTCCCAATTTGCTTCAAGTGAATTAAAACAGTTTTATCACTAACATTGCAGCCTGCAGCTAACTCGGACGTGGTTTGCGATGGATCCGCTTCCACAATAGCCTTCAACTCTTCATTATCAACTTGAGTCTCAGGCCGTCCACGGGGCTTGTTCTGCAGGTCGAAATTTCCAGAACGAAAACGTTGGAACCAAAAACGAACTGTGTTTTCTTTTGCAACACGACCGCCATACACATCATTCACCCTTCGAGTTGTTTCCGCAGCACTAGTGCCACGGCGGAACTCGTACTCGTAAATAATGCGATATTTAAGGTTTTCCATTTTGTAAAATGAGTGACGCAAACAGAAAAAAACAGAAGAAAAAAAACAAATGAATGACGATCATCGAAGCACAAATACATGAGTCTATAGCTGTACAAATTTGAATTTGGAATTCCTTACCAAAGAGGAGAAATTGGTGATTAAAGTGGCCAGTACGAAAAACGCCAATTTCATATGTAAGGACCTAATATTTGCGACATTTTAAAATGGCATATTTATTTTTATCGTTTTAAATTTATATGCCAGCATTGATATTCTATCTCTTGTATGTTTGATTAGCATTCCTGTCCTTCAAAGGGGTAATCAGAAGTCTCTATCTAAACACGTACGCACCTTTATTTTACCACACAGGTTTTCGCCTCTTTTGAAAGACGATAGGTTTATTACAAAGGACGTGAATACCGTTGATAAAGATTCTCGGAGCTCAAGTTATTCTCTCGTTGGGTAATGATATATCTAATCATTAAAAAACTACTGTTGCAGTGTTAAAATATATCTTACTGATAGAGTATACTTATTTTAACATAAGCACGAAAGCATAAGCATTTAAAAAATGAGCTGCTTTTTTACCAGAGGTGAATAATGGTTGACCGTCGTTGGCGGAAAATTTGTAACCTTTTTTTTGGAACTAATCCGGGTCGCTAGTATTTTTTATATTATGAAGCGTTGTGGGGCAATTAAAATATTCATTTACGGTGATTATCTATAACTTTTGCTATTATGAGCGATACACTTTTAATGCGAACGCTATGTCTTGTCTATAGCGGGAAATTAAACACCTTTTTTGTGAAATTAAACAAATTAAACCCTTTTTACCGTAGGTAATTTAAGTATTGTACCTGATAAGTATGCGAAGAAAGAAAGAATTTTAAGAATATTTTTTTATAGAATATATTCATAAAAAAATATTGTAACAATACTTATCGAATTGGTTGGATTTATTAGGGGTTAACGTAATTAATATATTTTTATGGTTTGAGTGGTATATAATGGACTTGTGTACATTGATTTTCAATAATTCTTCAAGAAAAATATGCGGGATAAATTTGATAAAAAATGGAATTTCACTCCAATGTCTGTTTTATTTACCTCCTTCTTCATGTCCTGAATTCCATGATGGTGAACAATAGTTCCTAGGTTTATATACACAAGCGAAATAATTGTTAGAATTACACTCTAAATTATTTAATACAAATAAGGATTTACCCAGAACTGGCAATAATAAGATTGCCTATAAATGCCATAAGCACAGATTCTAAGTACGCAATGTCTTTAGTTTCTCAAGTAAACCAATAAACGGCAATTATACCATATTGAGAACAAAACATCAAACAACGTTTACCTAACGGGAATGACAATAGTGAATTGTATTTGTAATACCCAACTGTGGTACAAATCTCTATTTCCAGCAACAATAAGGAAACAAGTTCTATAGGAAGCTCCTCTACTTGTATGTTATTGGTTATGTCTGCCCTCCTGGCCTGTTCTCACGCGTGTTGTCTGGGGAACCTCCCATAAGTATTGTCTTCGGTAAGATGCGTACACATCACTCATGCTATAATACAGAACGAAGTACTTATTCTGTACGGAAAAACAAAAGTTCCGGCGGGAAGCAGGAGTTATTTTTTTTGAGATGTGACGTAATTGGCAGACAGACTGAATGATTAACAGAATATGAAATGTGGCATTGCCAATACAATGTTGATTTGATATTGATGTATGTTTCTATTGGAATATTTCGTATAAGTGAGATAGCGACAAGTCTAGCCTGTCTGCTATATAAATAAGAAACAAGAGCGAAATCCGTAGCAACTATATTGTACATATTCGGAAGTACATTGCCGTCATCATCTACGGCCATAAAGTACAAATTCAAAGCTCCGGACTCCCTAAAGAGTCATCTAAGTA
Source organism: Plagodis pulveraria (assembly GCA_963890685.1). Lineage (NCBI taxonomy): Eukaryota > Metazoa > Arthropoda > Insecta > Lepidoptera > Geometridae > Plagodis > Plagodis pulveraria. Next base: position 17,126,535 of record OY982959.1, read on the forward strand.
CCAAGTCTTTTAATTTTTCAAAGTTAAACTCGAAATCATTTATTCAATTTAGGCATCTACGACGCTCTTATGAAGGTCAATTACAAATTTTAGTATTGAAAAATTCTACATTGTACTGCCACGTTCAGCAAAAAAACTTGTATAGAGCCACTGCGAGAAGAACGGGCAAGAAACTCGGGGCCATTATTTTAAACGTCTTTTAACAATGTGTTACATACTTATTATATAATAAAGTTATTAAAATATTTGTTTAATTTATGTATGTGACAGGCAATAGCTTGGCAGAGGCGGAATTGTCCAGGCATTTTTTTCGTTTAAGTAATCACAAACTGTGATATGCTGGAATATGTTTTTTCACGTGCGACTTGAATTTCCCTTCTGTGAGCGTTGTAATATGTTTGGGAACTTTATTATAAAACCGTACACAATTACACAAGAAGGACCTTTAATTTGTCTGTGCTAATCTAAAACCTGGCACCGCTATTTTATCTTTATTCCTAGTGCTGTAATCGTGATTGTCACTGTTTAATTTAAATTTACTCAAATTTTTACGAAAATACATAATGTTTTCAAATATATACAGACTTGGCAATTGACTTGAAAATTTATGAGATCAGTAGGAAGAAAATATTTTTTTTTCCTATTTTATTTGTTTAATCATGGCAAGGCGAGACTTTGTATCGCACAAACTTGTAGTACTTGGTTTGTTTGATGTTTTGATGTTTGTACAATTGATCAAAGGAAAACATTAGCTTCAGTTGAACTCTAGCTTTAGTCCTATGAAGTGGTTTGTGTAAATAATTAGTGAAATGTGAGAATTATGATTTGTATTCAGATTACCGTATCAAGCATCTTTACTTACTTGTTACTAGGCATATATATTTAACCGACTTCAAAAAAGGGAAGGTTTTCAATTCGCCTTTTTTTTTGTGTGTATTATATTTTTGTGTGTATCATAACTCTTTACTGATTGTAACGATTTTTATGATTAAAAAAAAAGTGGTGTTCTCTGCTTGCTAATGAAGTGCACTGCACTCATCACCTCGGGGTGACATAAAATTTTTTGTTAATTCTTACGTGCCTGTAATTTCATAATTATTATAGGCACCTGAGATTTAATTTTACTATCCGTACATTAGGCGCATGATGAAAACAGATTGAAAATACAGTTTATGTTTGACTGAAAAAGCCTTAGTCTTCCCGAACAATATTTAAGCCAAAATCCACAGAGACCCGTTCCAATAGCTAACAAAATATTGGAACATCCAGATTAAGAGATTAGTCAGAATCAGAACAACTGACACTACCATTGTTTTTATCTATGTAACTTCAGCTGCGGCTGTCTCCGAGATAACAACATTACCCAATGCGGGTAGCCATTGTTCTCGCGGAAAGCGTACTATTGCCATTTTAATTAGAACAGAAATTCATTGAATGTCATTATTTGTCGAAAGTCTGCGGTTGTTTCATTACGAATTAATTTGTGCCCTATTTGTATATGCCGCTCATGTTAATGTGATTTCACCGCATTATCGGGAAGCAAATTAATTATATTATTTGTTGCAGTAGCTTTTGGGATGACTTTATGTCCATTGGTTATAGTTTCGATGCATTTTTCTAAGTGCAAATTAAAGAATGAGAATTATAATAAATTTCTATATCTATGACCTATGAAGATTACTTAATATTATATTTATTTAAATTTTATTTCATATTGTTCTTTCAAATCAAAGATACATTGATATATTTCTACTGCCGCATTCACTTTAATTAATTTATATTATAAATTATAATAATATGCAATAATATAATACTACGTAATGTAATTAAAATAATTAATTAATTCGCATGGAGGCATTTTGTGAATGCTCGCCTGGCTAGCAGCTGCAGCACCGTCAAGTAGGAAATCTGTCGCCAAGCACCTAACGGTGTGTTCCGCCAGCAGTCCTTGTGAGCCAGTAATTCTAGGTTAGCCTGAACATCTTCGACCACATCATCTTTTATCATCAGGTGGGATAGTAATCAAAGGTTTGCCAATCACCTATAAAAAATCTGTGAAATACACATATTAAAGTTGCAGCAGTTTTAATCTTCGTTATAGGTCCTATGTTTTGTAACAATTGGTTCCGCTTTTGGACAAGACCAGAGTATAGTAGTTAGCGATAATTTCGACTTGTGTGAATGATGATAACTATCTGTTTAGATTTTCTAGCGTCGATAGCGAGGTGTGCCTTTTGTAAGAATTTGGAGTTTTTCCCACATTCCGTTACGAAGGCGCTTGTAGGTCGAGAACTCGAGACGCTCTACTTAATTGACCATTGTTTGTCACAATGAGAAAATAACTCCGCACTGGCCTGCTTATGATTTTTTCATACGTTTTTTACGATTACCCACAGAAATAACAGGTGTTTTTCGAAATAACGTCTCACGCTTTTGTATTAGCCGCATAGAGTGATGCAAATGGCGAGCGTTTTGTGGGTAAATTTTTAATCGAAGCCACTTTGCGGTACCATAAAGTGTTGAGCAAAAATTCTTTTGAATAACATTACTTTACCGCTCGTTTGGACAGTAATGTACTGTATAAACTAAAAACAGTATTATTACTCAATTAAACAATAAAGTTTTATATTTCACCTATTAAAAATAAAATACGAGACCTAGATTTGCTAAGCCTTATTAGTTGTCTAGCGTTGAGTTTATATAATAAATTAGTTACAAAAAGAACACTTTGTAAAATACCGAATGAGCATAGCATAAATATTGTGTCTATCTTTATATGCGAATTATTCCACGTCCAGTTAAGTCGCGCCTAAGCCCGCGGCCCTGACTTCCAAACGACGTTTTTTAGATACACTCCTATCAAAATCCTGTACAAGATTTAACACAAACATTTATTCGTAGAACAGGTTTCTATCTAACAGCTTTGAGAATTCTTAGAATGGAATGTCTGTTATATACTATGGCATTTTACTTTGAATACAAAGCGTCTTTCAATATTAGAAATTGTTCTTTGATATCTAAAAAGCTTCGCATGACGAAGCAAATTTCTGTATACATATTTAATGTTTAATTCGGTCTACTTTGAATTGATAAATTATTAACTTATAACGACTCCTTGGGTAAAGCATTTGCAACTTTAATTAATAACCCAAATTCATCAAATTCTCAGTTTAAATCACCATTTAATCCTAACAAATGGAAAATGACTTGGGATATCAGACAAAATGAACGTACATATTTAAGAAGATAAAATAATTATAGAGCATTTACTTTGGTGAAATTTCGAATCTTGATTATGTATATCACTGCGATTCATAAACGCAGATAACCATAGCATATTTTTAAAACCGGACATAATATATATGTTATAAATTGCCCAATATATTAATCAAACTTCTTTCTGTCATATGTAACTTATATGTTAGTATAAGATTATATGGAGTAAAAAAATGCTACGAGTAATCTTAAGGTCCTCAGGTCTATTCCCAGTTGAGACATTTTTCGGACAGTTTTTCGACATTTAACATAGTAATACGGGGTCAACAACTGTGCCCATTATGGCGATAAGGTCGCGCACCCTATAACACAACAAACATTTCTTAATATATCTAGAAAAAGCTAAGTGCTTATACACGTCACATAAAGGGGTATTGATATGTACAAAAATGTTCTTCTTCTTAGTCGGGAATACTTGACAGAGTGGTCGTGGCTGTCGTGGGATGATCTAAGGATGTTCCTCGATTGAAGGCGGCTGTTTGCATTGGGAGCAAATTGTACTGCGGTAGCTCTAGTAGTACTGGTGATAACATCAATCCAGCGTGTGGGGAATCGACCTCGAAGTCTTCTGTCTTCCACCCGTACCAAAATAACTGCTAACAATATGAAATCCTTATTGTGGAAACTCATGTCTCTGGCGGGAAATCCAAGATTCAAACAGATGCCACGTTTGTAACTAGGTTTGGTAACTATTCTGCATGATTATGATGTTCGTAAGTTCAAAATAATAATGCTCAAATTGTATTGAAAAGTTATCGCACATAGCGGACAGACAAATGCACATGTTTCCTTAATTACCCCAAGAACCGTCAAAATGATTAAAAGATATGTTTTTCCGTATACGTATGTAATCCATGTAATAACTATTTAAACAATATATGTATCGTTATACTATATTCTCCCAATATAAAGTGTAACGTGATTAAGTACAATAGTTACACGATCTAGCAAAACCAAAAATATGTTTAAATTTCAAATTTCTCGCTTTAGACGTCAGCGTCCTGTGATCATGCCCAATTTCACTAAACTAGGGTTTAATTAATACGCGGATGACTTTATACTATAGACCATCAAAATGTGATAGGCTTAAACTACCAAAGAACGTTAAACTTAGTGGCAGTTTGTGAATTTGTTGGCTTTCTGTCGTGGAAAAACAAAACTCCGTGGTTAGATGACGTGTGACAGTAGCGTGGATAGTGCGTTCAAAGTTATTTTAACTTTAACTTTAAAGTCTTTTCTGTCGCCACATTGGATGCTTTCTGGCTAGATATGAAAATAATATAGTGACATAAGTACTTGAAAGCAAGTAATTCTATCTAGCAAGAAAATGCAAATAAATTGTAAGAGGGTAAGTGAGAACGGACTATAGAAATCAATCGATACAAAAACCGCTTTAACTTAAATTGCGATATTTTTTAAGTTAAGAAGCTATACTGCCAAATTCGACGGTATAATTTTTAAACCTTTGATAAGGTTCTTTGGTACAGCCGTTTGCCTGATGTAAAATTTCATAAAAGTCATCGCAAATTTAAAAGTGTTGTAGTATACAGTAACTACACTGCAGTATTGAACGTCTAACGGTAACATCGGTCTATCATATTTTGTTGGTTAAGGAAAGTAAAGCTATCCTCGTATTTTATATCCTAGTTTGGTGAATTTGGCCCTAAGTATTGTATTGATAAGATAAAAGAAGAAAGACTTCATTGTAACCGCTAGACCGGTATAAAGTCATCTGCCCGTTTGCGGTTCGCCGTTACCTCCCAATTCGAAGTTAAGCCAAGGATTAAATGATAGTTAGTACGATAGTCTAGTCGTCGTGGCTGAGCTGTTTAAATCCTATTACACCTATTTAGGACGACCTGCCTCGGTTCTATTAACTGCTTCGCCTGCTCCGAGAGGGGACGTTTGGGGTTTCTACTATATACTGTTAGGACATCTAGCTAGAACTGAATTTGTGGGGATCTTTTGTGTAATTAAGTACTTAAAATGCTTGGATATAACATGTACTTTAGATTCAGTTCACCTTACCTAACTAATTTTTAAGAGTTAATCTTATATTACGTTACTTATGCCCTTCAAAACAACAAAATTAGGCCGTCTATAATCTAAAGAAGATTCTTTATTAAATTCATTTTATTATTTTGAACATGCCGAGCCTGCGAATCGGACATCTTTAAAGTAATAAATAATAATTTTCAGTTATTATCGTCCTAACATATAGGGGTCGGTGCTATACGTTTTCACTAACAACACAATTACATATTATATTTCAGCGCATGGTGGAACGGCATTTTGTAAATGCCAGCCTGGCTAGCTACCCTCAAGTAGAAAATCTGTCACCAACACATTAGCATTTACATCTGTATGTTCAGGATGATGGGCGCAGTGCAGTTCGTAACTTGTGACGAAAATGCATCTGTTATATGTAGAAACCACCGCTTCATATCAGGTGGGTCTGGTACGAGTTCCATCACAAACCCATATAAAACAGATGTGCATTTTGGTGTGCTGTCATAGGTCGCATTTTTCTGGCTAATAAGAATCGAGTGAGATCAAGAAGAGATGGGAGGATGCGAGTTCTAACCCAGAACGGCATATAACAAGTTAAGGTTATATTTTAGACGAACACGCCCCATACAAAAGTAGTACCAATCTCATTTTAACAATAGCGAATACAACCAAATGATTTTTTTACCTACGTAATCACGATCCTAATATCTAGGTCTGTGGTGCATCAGATTTTCATTAAATTGTACAGTTTTGAAAGAGTGAAGTGAGAGTATATACCCTTAAGAACATTAAATTATATTCATAGTTTTTTACTATTACTAAAGTATATTTTTTTATTTTTTTTTATTTGTTATTGTGACGGTAAAAGCCCGAGCCCCACCTGATGTTAAGTGGACTAACCTCTGCCTATAACAGACGCATTTCGTCAACGACGGCACTGCGCCCGTCACACTGAGACGTACAGTTGTTAGGTCTCATGTGCCTGTAATTTTACTGGCTCTCAAGGACTGCTGCCGGAACACACTGTTAGGTGCTTGGCGACAGATTTTCTACTTGAGGGTGGTCGCTAGCCAGGCGGGCATTCGCAAAATGCCCTTCCACCATGCGGTGAAGCTCAAGCTCTGGGCGGGATTCGAACCATGGACCTGCTGCGCGGCAGTCCATAGCCAATGTTACTGAGCCATCACTGCTTCAAAACCTATATTATTGTTGACGCTATGCCAGCTGTCGATTATCAATAACCTACAATAATTGGCCTATAACTACGATCATTAATAAAAACTATTTGTATTGCTTGTATATCGATACTTTGACACTTAATTCTAGCTTTGTAGTCGTAAACAAGGTATCGGGGCCAAATATTCGATTACCGCCCGTTATGTGAACAAGGACCGTCAACAACGGTATACCATCAAAGTCGTCCTGAATAATAATTCACATCGGCAAATAAAATCCAGCCGTGAATGTTATAGACTGTATTTACCGTTATGTATTTTTGACGAGTTAGAGTCTGACCGACATCAGAGAAACCTGACATCAGGTTTTGCTACGGCTTACGGAATTAATAGACATCCTATCACGCAATATCTAAGATAAATAAGAGTCTAGCATGGTCTAACTTACATTATATCAAGTGGCGGAATGGACAAGTTGTCTGATGCTGCGTAAGTAATGCTCCCGGCAAATTATGGTATTAAATTATAGCACCATTTTTTTTATATTTTTTTCCCCGGGAAACGCCTTTCGCTTACCACGCAGTTCCGGGGGGGAAGCCACATGGTTATGTGGGACTCCCCGGGCAGAGTGTCCGGAATACTAACTAAAAACCCATGGGTGGGCTTTTACGTCTTATGTGGGGTGAAGCGGGGTCGCTTGCGCATTCTACCTCAATCACCCCGACGCTAGGCTCCCGGAGCAGCATGCCGCCCAGAGAGGGGTGCCAAAGCCAGGAGGCTTTGGCACCCCTCTCTGGGCGGCATTCTTCATGCTTGCCCTTCATTAGTGATGGGTCCCCCGATTATTTATATCACCAAGTATAACCACTAGCAACCACATTGTAAGGTGCTGGGGAACAGATTTTTTACTGGAGGGTGGTAGCTAGCCAGGTGAGCACTCGCAAACGCCCTTCCACCATGCGGTGAAGTTCGAGCACCACGGCTAATTTTCATATTAAATAATCTATATGCTGTTAGAAAATAAGTTTTAAATTGGTAGTATAATCCCGATAAACTTAGTAGTACCATAAAACTGAATTGCCCGCAGATGCTACTGTGGATTCTAGAATGATAATCTCTTATTTTCAACGCCACATATACATAGTATTTATTTTAAACAACTTAAAACCGTTTAAATAGCATAGTTATATTTAACAATACTTTTATCTGACTTCTAAAAAGGAATAGGTTCTAATGCAGGTTTCATGTTAACTGAAATCTTTGTAATTTATGAACCGATTTGAATGTTTTTTTTGATAGGATTGTAGATTTCAGATTAATCCCATAGATATTCCATCAAAACTAATCTAACAATTGGTTATTCAATCAAATTTACTGTAAAAACATGTCAATTAAGTGAACCAAATTGCGTATATCATACTATTCTGGTGGAAGTCGGTTATGTTTTTATTTTTTAATTAAAACACTTTACAGTTATCGTGGTTACTCCGAGACACGATATACGCGATGTGAACCGTATGAACTTGTTTAATTACTATGAAACCTAAGAAAACATCATAAATACAAAGCTGAAACTTAAATGTCACGAACTTGTTTATTTCAGGGGCAGGGCAGAAATCAAACCTTGAATACAGATTCTATTAATTAATTTGGATTATTCAATTACCAATCTAAATTGACGAAGCGACGCGACGTCTAATTTTATTCCGTACACACTATTTGTCTTACTTTCTAAAGACAGTCTCAGTTGAGTACTAGAAATGTTTGAGGAGAAATTTATTAGATATAATCGTTGTCCGCAATTCATATTCAAGACAATCTTGTAAACTTAAATTCTAAACTTGTGAAATAACGCAATTGGCTTATATAAAACTATTAAATTTACGACATACTAGCTATCATAAAATTACTATAGGTTGTATACTAGCTGTAGGTGTTCAATTACTTCACGTTTAAAGTAATTAACTTGATTTTATTAGTCTTTCATAATATGTTAGTTATTATCAGTATTTTAAGAAAACATCATAAATACAAAGCTGAAACTTAAATGTCACGAACTTGTTTATTTCAGGGGCAGGGCAGAAATCAAACCTTGAATACAGATTCTATTAATTAATTTGGATTATTCAATTACCAATCTAAATTGACGAAGCGACGCGACGTCTAATTTTATTCCGTACACACTATTTGTCTTACTTTCTAAAGACAGTCTCAGTTGAGTACTAGAAATGTTTGAGGAGAAATTTATTAGATATAATCGTTGTCCGCAATTCATATTCAAGACAATCTTGTAAACTTAAATTCTAAACTTGTGAAATAACGCAATTGGCTTATATAAAACTATTAAATATACGACATACTAGCTATCATAAAATTACTATAGGTTGTATACTAGCTGTAGGTGTTCAATTACTTCACGTTTAAAGTAATTAACTTGATTTTATTAGTCTTTCATAATATGTTAGTTATTATCAGTATTTTTTAATTTTTTAATTGTGATGGAACTGTGGATGTAATAACATTCAAATCGGTTCATAAATTACAGAGATCTCAATAAACAAGAAACCAACTGAATTGAGAACCTACTCTTTTTTTGAAGTCGGATAAAAGTAATGTTAAATATAACTATGCTATTTAAACCGTTTAAAGTTGATTAAAATAAATACTATGTATGTAATACTATGCAAGAAAGCCAACTGGTGTTAAGCCGTAACTTCTGCCCGTAACAGATGCATTTGTCAGTGAGGAACAGCACTGCACCCGTTATCCTGACACATAAAGTTGTAAAGTTTCGTGTGCCTGTAATTTTACTGACACCAATATTCTTCAAACCGGAACAAAGTGAAGTTGACATTACTAGTTGGCGGCAGAAGTAGGCATGGTGGCAGTACTTCCCCGGACGAGCTCGCATAAAGAAAAGAAGTTTATAGTATTATAGACTTATTTCACTTTGAGCTTAATATATACTAAGCTAAATGCCTGTTTAAGAATGTTCAAGTAAGTTCCGGATATACTACCCAGAACATATTTAATAAATAAAGCACTATCTTTGCGTTTCACAGTCATCGATTTAGCCTATCTATCGGTTAAAGCTTGAAACGCGCCGCATGTTAGTTAACATCATTTTTATCATTCAGTTATTTTATGTTCTGGGTAGTATAACCGGAACTTACTCGAACATTCAGAAACAGGCCCTAAAAATAATACACAAGTTCCATTCGGTGTTTTATACATTGAAATACCTTAGAAATATTTACATCAACTTTTCAACAGGATTTTTTTTACATATTAAAATAAGTATTTAATGTATTCTTAGTTCTTTTATGGATATCGAAACTGCAAACTCCATACTTACTGATAAAATAAAACAACTGTAAATTATAGGGACCAGTACATGCCATCGCAATCGCAATCAATTTGACTTAATATAAAGTTTGTATGAAAGCTGATTGACAGTGTTCCAATGAATGACTGTAATAACTAGAAGTTAATAAATGGTATGTGAGAAGCCGTATACCGAATATTGACTTTCACATAGCACACGTGGGCCTGAATCTGAGATGTAATTCGAAGAAAGTGAGAGGCCACGCTTTTTCTTTACTCAATGTTTGGGCCCGTCTGGCTTACTACTTACGAAGTTATACTTGCCTGGTTGTGGTTTCTTTTATTTCCTTTTACACCCTTCCTTAGAATGTAGAGGGCAATTACCTGTGAACAGAAAAAATAAACCTGTAATGAATGAGCTCGCTTTTTACTAGCCATGAAAACCAGACTGCTTTATCGTAATTAAGGAAATGAATGTTCAAGTTTGTATGTACGTGAAGTAAATACTTATTCCTAGCTCAGTCTTAGTTGTCACTGCTTGGTAAGAATATTTATCGATGTATTTCATGGTAAAAGTTATCTCTTAATTATGAGTTATACGATAATATGAAAATAAAGACCCTGTAGTGGCTCAAGTTGCATTAAGTTGGAAACTGTCTAAGTATTTTAATAATAAATATATTAGGTACCTACCTTAAATAATCTTCTCCGAATCTCGCGTATTATTTGATACAGTCCGATAGTCAGACGAACTAGCAATAGAACCAAAAATATAATCAATTTTGATTTAAGGCAAACGCTTATGTCTATGATATATGTATGTATCCAGAACTGTTTGTGGTTAAATCCTGAACATATAGTTACATAATGATGCCTTAGAAGGTTATTCAGCCAAAACATAATAGAAACTTTGTTTCAAACTGGCTTTTTGCCTTATTTGACGAGAAGACGCAACTCTTTCCAATGTTGAAGATTTTAGCAATATCAGTAACAATACCTAGGTAGTGTCAATACTTCTTTCCTTTTATATATGAAAGGCATAGACTTTACATCATTTTTATTATTGCTAAAGATTGTTTTATTCGTTGACAGGAATACCAGAACACACCGTTCTACTTAATCAGGTGCGCGTGCAAAATGGCCTACCACAACATTGTGAAACTGTAGCTCGTAATAGGATTTAAATTTACCTCAGCTCAATCGTGAAATAACACTAAGGCCTCCTTGCGCCAACGAGAAAATTGAGTGTAAATTGTCATTCAAAAATCAAGTTAACTCCATTTTATTTCTCTAATTTACGTTGGAGCAATAAGCACTTAGTTACCAATGACTAATTGAAACCATTTTGGTATAGGAGAGCAAGACATAAACGGCCAACTTCATACCAAATATCACATGCTTAATGCATGGACAGAACATGTGGCATCGAATGCATCCGTTGTCAGCTGTCATTGTACATCACGTGAGTTGAAATATTTTCAATACCAGGCGCAGGCTGCATTGGAAACAGGCGAATAACTTCGTTAGTTCAATGTTTGTTGAGTTCACTACACTACTGTCTACTTTTAGTTTGCCAATAGATCAAGGAAATTTATTTATAACAAGCGGATATTAAGTTTATTCACGTTGGGTTTTGTTTAAAATTAAAGACCGAACATATATAAGTACTCGTAAGCATTTATAAATTTACCCGATTGGGGCATATTATGTTAATGTTACAACATTTCTTCTAATAATTTGAATGAATGACATTTAATTAATGTCATGGATTTGAACAGTGAATCATTGAGTTTTGAATTTTGTTCATCCCTAAACAAGCAAATATTTATATAATAATGTGTATTATTTCTGTATTCTGTATCTTACCGTAAATAATATTATATAATATACCTACATAATTTTTGTGATGTAAAAAAGTGTACTGGCGGTTTCACCAAATACCAAGTGGCACTTAACATTAACCTCTCCTATGTAGTATTGCTATTGTTCCTTAAATATATTGTTTTAAAGTACATCGCATGTTTTCTGAGTTCCGTACCCAAAAGGCAAAACGGAGCCCTTTTAATGAGTCTCAAATGTTTGTCTATCTGTCCGATGGGTATATCTATATCGTAATCGGAATGAGTTATTAACCTGAAATTTTTATATTTTGTTTGAACGCAAAACCAAACATCCTTTTTTTTCTTTTATGGGCCGGCTGTAGAGATCCCTATCTGTGTTAAGAAGCGTGATTTTCTATTTACCTACTGAGTTTGAGGTCATTTGCTTAAACGAGTTCTAGAATCATTAATATCTACCACTATCACCACCACCAATTGTACATGATATAAGTATTTTTTTTTAGTTTTAATCGTAGGTAGCTATTATTTTTATCTCATAACCAGGTCGGCTTAAGAAGTATATTTTGTCACTTTAACGATCCACTGTAAAAGTTTGCTGACACTGACTCGCATATCTATCTACATCAAAGTACCTTCTTGTGACGAAACGCATTTGATTGCAAGATGGTTGAATGAACAATACCTATTGTCATACTAATGTCTTGAATACATATAGATACGTTTAAAAAATATCTTGCTCAGTCATGTTAACAGATTTTGTGGTTGATTTAAGAAGTAAAGGAAGGTATTTATACCTTATCATTTTGTTTACTGTACTGTATCAGCTGGATAAAGTCCACTGCTGAACATAGCCTCCCCCAATATTGGAGGGTTTACCATGATCCCCACGCTTGGCAGGCGGCTTGGGAATCGCAGTGTGAGATATCAATTTCTCAGAAAGTGCTGCTGCCCACCTTTTGGTGTGTTACCCTTAGTCGCCTCTTACGACACCCACGGGTAGAGGTGGGGGGCGACATTCTAGCCCGGCACCCCACGGGCGCTTGATGTACATATAAGAGTTATTGCCAACAGAATTTCACGCACTAATAATTCAAATTGTTTTGTAATCGGGAAACTTGACAATATAGATTATAGAATCAATTAGGAGTTTTGATACCAATACGATATTATGTTACCATTGGACCAATCTGGCGACGGAGCCGGAGGGTAGGCACTAAAACTCGGTAAGTGAACGTGCTTGAATTTGTTGAAATTGCCTTGAGATGCAATCTGACTATCAAGTTTTCAAGTTTTACTGTATTTTTAGGCAATTCATAATTTTATTTGAAACTTTGTCACGGTAGTTTAACAATAAATAAAGTTCCATCCACCCAACTTAGCAAATTATTTAAATACTCATTTTCTTACAAAATCACAAATATACGATAGGAAAAATGTAAGTCATGTGCGGGATTCGAACCCGCGTCCATCCACCCCTTGAGCCGGGATATGCTCTAACCAATTAAGCTAACATGACATGACGTCATAACTCGAATCTTTCCTACCGTTCTTTAACCATCGTATTAGGATGGAGGATGGACTTATTTGATGGTAAAATTAAGCGCAATGTAATCGACAATTGGTCACAATAAATCTACAACGAACAAAACCTTGGCACGACGGTTTCATTTGTTTGTCTGTTTGTGATGCAGTGGAAAGTCGCTACGTGTCCAAACGACACACGTATACCATACGTGACGGACACCTAAAACAGAACGCCCTTTCATTGTCACAGTCGCTCGTCCATTGACTGCTTTACAGTTACAGCCTGTTTCTATCTCCAACCAAACATGGCCATGGATGCTCCATTAATATTCATACTCGCAAAGAGAAAGAGCAACCGTACACGGAATAGTACATTTAGTTCCTTTTCGATTTACAGAGGGCTGTCTCATCCCTAGCAGTAAAGAGAGTAATTAATGACTAGAAAGCTGCTAGTAACGTCGACTCGAAGTAGGTGTTTCCGCAGACTTAGGTCTGAAGGACTTTGTCGGTCAGTGTGTCGGTTTCCCTTGTACCTGCTCACTAACGTCGTCGTCTTCGGGTTAAGTAGGTAGCATAGTGAACAATTAAACTGTCTAGTATTCGGATGGTGAGGTGATGACCGCCGTGGGAAAGTTATTGACTTAAAAAGTTGCATTGTTCTCTAACTTTCATGTTTTACAATAAATAAAGAAGGGCTTGAACGTGGCATGTTCGCAGCTAAGTGCCTTGCTTAAACATAATTTTCCACTGACTGAGTGCAATGGCATAGAAGAAGTTCGAGCGAAAAAATCTCGTTAGAAAATGGGAAGTCAACAGTTGGAAACTCGTTGAACGGGTATGGTCTCAGTAAAAGTATTTGAAATTTACTTTATATGCGAGTAATGTAGGTAACGATACCGACTCTGGTTCCCCATAGTGATATTTTATTATAGGTTGTTTAACTGAGTAAATTACTTGCTCGGTTGACTATGAAATTTTATTCTACAGATAGGTACCATGCACTTGTTAGGACTTGAAGTAACTAAGTATTAACTTGTCATGATTCGAGAAACTTTTTGTGCGATTACCACCGTTATCTTTTTGTTGGGTCACGACAAAAAAAGTAAAAGTCTGTTGTACATTTTGAAGCGAAAAATAACGAAAGTTTAACGTAATAATTGCTAAAGAGGATTTATACTAAGTCGTGCTAGTAACTTCGTTGAGTAGTTGAACCTAGATTCGCAGAAACTCGCTAAAAATCCGGTTCGAGAATCACGTATTAACATTTTGCGGTCATAGAGACACGCATTGCTGATGCCGCGAGGAAATATTTTAAATTTCGCGTTATTTTTCAATTAGTCATTCTTTTCGTTGTATTATTTTAGGTATTTATTTTTAATTGTGATAATTACTATCCGATTAGATAAGTTAGGAAATTTTAATTATTAACGTGTTTTAATGATTACAATTTTGCATTACTTACTTCTACCTGACAGAAGACCCATTAAGTCACTTTCAATACCAACAACCTTTGTTAGTATATACTTAATGTTCTTCTGTAGATAGGTAAAACATTTTGTTCTACCAAAATAATACTTTATTTCATGAATACGATGCTATGTAGGTAGTTCCGTACGTGGAGAGCAAAACACACGCTTGGCATCCTCAAAGCGAACTCGCCAGCACTTTAATTCACTTACTTTACGAGCCCTGAAGCTAACGACGACGTCAGATTAAACAAGGGTTCTTGCTTCGGGGTTTCTTGCATTTCCTGTACTCAACATACAAAGGTTACATGACACAACACAAGGCTCAAACTTCCCCTGCAAAACAGGTGGCCATTATTATTAGTAGCACCACTTTCCGTTCATTGAACTGACACCGTTAGCTCTACGCATTTAGCTCTCGCCGACGGCATACGACATGACATAAATAACAATTCGCCAATTGGTTCTTTGATATAGGATAACGTTAACGGTAGAGCATTAACACATGTAATGATGACATCAGATTTCATCTACCTATTTACAGTAGGTAGGTAGGTATTTAATGTACTTGGGTCCCTAGTACACAAATTTTGGTTTGTATTTAAGTAGGTATATCACCAGTATTTTGTTACGAGTACCTAGCTAGGTATGTAAAATTAGCTTATCACAATTTTATGCAATGAGTTAGGTACGTGTTTAAGAATTTGCTCTTGATCGTTGCCTGTCCTGAAGCCGTCATTTTGCTACCACGAAACAGTTTTCATCCTGTGATACATTTATTTTTTCTGTGTGCTTTAACAACCTTTCCTTTAACAAGCCAACATAATAAAGCGAGGTGTAGCGTGCGAGTAACAGCAAGATACTACTACTACATTGTTATTCAGATGCGACAAACATGGATGTATCCACGCTCGCGATTTCGCGCGTTTTTGCAGCCGCCATCTTGTGTTCCTGTTGCGATGAGGTTGCGGAATTGGCTTGTTTTATGGAAAAAGTGAAAACATGATGACATGGAAGGTTGAATGACATTTAACGTCTGCGGGTTGCGGTCCTGCCCTCTTGATAAACGCAATTGTGTGAATGATTATTAATCTGACTTTCTCTACTGATCATAGCCGTTAGAATGATTCTATTAGCGCTAAAGAGACCTTTGAGGATATTGCCATTATGAACTGTTTATAAACTGGCGATCAAAATTAGCTAGATATTGTTTCTTTTTCAGTTAACAGTGATATTGTTTTTGAATTCAAACAAGCTTAGCCTAGATCGGGAACTGACTCTTAAAACAGCTCCACCGAAAATTTGGGTGCTTGGCGAGCATTCGCAAAATGCACTACCACCATGCAAATTGTATGAGATTGCTCTACATTTCAAGCCAGTTTCATACTACCTACCTATATATTTTTGCTACTTATTTATTATTTTCAATGACACGATAAAAGATGTCGTTATGATCAGCGTTGGCACTAGACTATTAGGTGGGGTAAGAGGGACGACGGGAAAAGAGGCTGTACACATAACGTTTCTGTATAAGTAATCATATTATAATCATTAACCGGGCGTCGGTCGTCAATCAATATGAAAATCAAGTGTTTTTGTATAAATAAGTGGACGACGAGTTTATGTAATAACTTTGTGTACAAGAAATACCAAGTTCGACACAGTTTTCAAATTACGGAAATGTTCATAATCATTACGCAGGAGATCAACTGTATTTGTGCTCATCACGGGTAAAAACATTTTTCACGCTTTACTTTTTTATGGAGGACCAGAAACTGTAGTACTGTACCTTCTTTTAATTTTCTGCTAAATGTATATAGGTCATTATCATATTCCTACTCATATCCTACTTGTGTGGGGTTAATAAAATAATGGAATGTCTTCTCTAACGATACAAAGGATTAACCAAAATATATGTTTTCGCTAATAACACAAAGACAATACAAGTACATGGTTGTAAACAGAAGGTATGAGTATTGCCATTTATACTTCTCCCGGGTCATAGGTAAAACAGGGTTTTTTGGTAAAAATAGGTTAAATTTTAGGACCTTTTCTGTTTCTAGCGTATATAGATTTGCCTTGCATGGTCAAAGATTTCTGCGATATTGTTTTATTCGCAGATGATATCTCTCTGATTTTTCAAGTAGAAGATATTGTGAACTAATTCATGTAAATAATGTGTTATCTGTGATCTATAAATGGTTCGCCGCTTATGCTCTTCTCTTATATTCAAAGAAGACTTAATACATACAATTTTCTTTATCAAATGTTAGATTATGTTGAACCAAACATTAAGCTTGGCTCAGGCAAACTCTCTATTGAGAATGCGACAGTCTTCTTGGGAATCAAAATGGATTCAACTTTACAGTGGGATCCACATATACATGATCTGTCTAGAAGACTTAGCTTTGCTGCATATGCAGTTCATATGATAGGACAGTTAACAGGCGTAGCTACTGATGGGCATCCACAGTATTATGTCGTGTGGTGTATTTCTGTGGGGAGCTGCTGCTGAGATAGAGACAATCTTTATCTTACAAAAGCGTGCAATTCGAGCAATACATGAAATGGTTCCTAGGGAATCTCTGAGGGATATTTTATATGAAATTGATATTTTAACTAAACCGAGTCTTTCTGAAAATATTATTTATGTGCGTAAAAAAAAAAGTAAATTTAAATTAAACAGTGACAATCACGATTACAACACTAGGAATTAAGATAAAGTAGTGGTGCCGGGTTTTTGATTAGCATCTTTGCTAATCTAAAAAATAAAAAGGTCACAAATAAAAGGTCCTTTTTTCACAATTACCTTAATTGTGTGCGGTTTCATAATAAAGTTCCCAAACATATAACAGCGCGGTCACAGAAGAAAAATTCAAGTTACATATGAAAAACATTTTGATTAGGAAATCCTACTCCTACTACACAGTTTCTGATTACTTAAACCACAAAAATACTTGGACAACTCCGCCTCTGCCAAGTTCGCGCCTGACACCTACGCAATTTAAACAAATATTTGTAATATATAGTACGTAACATATTATTGAAAGACGTTTAAAAGATTGGACAGTTCCTTGCCCATTCTTTTGCAGTGGCTCTATATTTTTTTACGTGGCATTACAATGTAGAATATTTCAATATTAACATTTGTAATCGACCTTCATAAGACCGTCGTAGATACGTGAATAAAATAAAAGATTTTGACTTTGGCTTTGTTTAAAAATATATAGTACTAATTGTGCCGGAAAAACATAATATTAATAAAGTTGGAAACATAATGTTTGTTTAGTATGTAATTAAAAAATACAAAAACTCTGGAATAATTTGAATTGATAAAGTATGTTATAATACTGAATATACTATGAATATAATTCTGAGTGATGCCCCAAATAAATATGTTTTTTATTAGCAGCGTTGGCACAATTGATCTAAGAATATTAATAAGTTGCTATTTATATACTAGTTAGCAACACACAAGAAAAATTATGTTGTGATTAAATTAAAGCGCTGGAAACACAGTTGACCAATGTTGATTTTTTTATGTTCATAAACAGGTTCATTCCGAGACATTAACTCGAATTGGTGGCAAGAGATTTCTCAGAACTTGTAATATTAAGGTACGTACCTAATGATGTGTTGGTGATTACGTCGAGACGTACTCTAATTCCTTAAAAAAAATATAGTAGGTTAATTAAATTTTCTCTTAAAATTATATAATATTGTGCTTTTAAGAGATGTTGATTGATGTCATAAAAAGAAGCGTAAAAACTGCCAATTATATTAACATAAGGAAATATAATGTTCAGTAATAAATATAAATTTCACCACGTTATTTCATTCTACTCTTTGAGCATGCTCGAAGGTTCTAGGTTGATACTGGGCACACATTCTTGTAACAAATACAAAATTATGGAACGTTATTGAATATTAATAATATTATTCCTTTTTTGTTAGCGACACAAATAAATCTGAGTAGATAATTTAACTAGAACTATCGTCTAATTATTATTAAGCTATAAACGTGTAATGTAGGGGAGACTAAGATCAAATATCAAGGCACCTGTTCTATTACACACACTATCGTCACAAGCACATAAACCGATTACGACTATCTACATTAGTCACTTCTTTTGAAATACTACCATATCAACCACACAAAAGTAACAGTAAGTATGGCCTTTTACCTGTACCAATGAGTCACCAAAGAAAGATCCTTTTGTATCGTAAATCTGAGTCGGATTTTACAAAAAGGACTGCTTCTTACCTGTTCGTGCATTGTAATGTCGTTAGCTTTAAAACATGTTTCTCATAGTTGAAAAGATTTCTGTGGTGTGTGTGCGAATATGCGAGTTTACTGGAGCAGGTAGTTGGACATGTTTGCGTTCGTATAGGTCTTGGTATCTTATTTCTATAATCATGTTTAGGTTTATCGTTGAAGAAAATTTCTGGAACAACTATATTTTACATACGACTAGTTAGTTTTTTTTATTTCTGATGCCTTAACCACTATCTGATGATACGGTCGAAGCTGTTGTTCAAGATGACAAATTAATGACTCTCAATAAAGTTCTAAGAAATACGACGGCAATAAAGTTCAAGGGAAAAGTACTATTCTAACCATTCATATATAAACACTTACTTGCTTAAAATTTCGTAAAGGAAATCCTATACTATGATAAATGTGATAACAGTAAATTTAATATTACAGGTCCCAATATATTGTCTAAAAAACGTATAAATAGAAAAACAAGGTCTACTTTTTTATTAACCTCGAGTTTATTTTTGGTGAAGCTACAATTATATTATACGAGTATATTCACAAAATTTGTGATCCATACAAAGAAACTCCTAGTACTAGTAAATACATACAAACTCCTAGTACTTTGACAAAAGACTTAACATAAATACGTGAATTTATTTTATACTTTATAATGTAAATATATTGTTAAGCGCGAGGAGTTCTTTCAGAAATCATTTTGTAGAAATCATTAACTACTACCGTATTAATGTTATCCAAGTCAATTTAAAAACAAAAGCATAGACATCTGGATTTTCCAAATCAAAGATCCTGAGCGGTTATGGACAAGGCAAACTAGTTTGCAGTCTTATAAATAAGGCAAAAAGATGACTATGTACGGTTCGCATACTTCGAAATATATTCAATTAAAATTGAGTAAAATCCGTTCAAGTGCAGGGTGGAATGTACCAAACATACCAGTTCAAGATTTTTAATAGAGTTCGACCCGCAATTAGCCACTTGTTATTATTTCTTGTTATATTAAACTATTAACATTACGACAGAGCTAAAACAAAAAAAAAACGTATAAATTAACACGTTTCCTGTATGGGGATCCCCTTTTATTTTGAACTTATTCGTTGATTAGCAATTCACCGTACTTACACTGTGAAAATATCAACTGCATACCTAAAACGTTTCCAAAGGTCCTTTACAAGACGGTCGTATGTGTTCTAGTACGGAACCCTAAACATGGGCATTCGAAACATTCTCCTTTGTCATGGAATTCAAATTTCAATAAATAGTTTATCTATATGGTCCACAATCATGAAAATATTGAATAGAATAAAAGAGTTGAGTTTTTATAATAACAAATATATTAAGAAAACATTTAATTAATATTTTAGAAAAACACTTAAAAGTATAAAATTATAACTGTCCACGGATTTTACACTAGCTATTTTTTTTCTAAAATAGAAATTTAATGTTTCTTAAAACATTTTTGAATATTTGTTACTATTAAACATGTATTTCCGCAAAGAAATGCCTGAATCTATTCATTATCTTGATTTTTAACGTTTCCTCTGAGTCGTCGACAAGGGTATAACTGTCTCCCATGACGTACTATGTAACGATATAACGAGGTTTCCGATGCATCGTCCACATTAATCAATGTCCTGTTACATTGGAGTATCTATCATCTGTGTTGACACCGGAGGTCGGAAGTATGCACAACACCCTGAACAGTAGCTTTTTTGATACGCGCAAAATAAAATAATTTGTGTAGTTGGTTCAAAACATTGCCATTAATTCTGTTTCATTTGTTAGCTTGGCATTTGGCATGCAGTCTTAAATCAAATCAAAGTTTATAATACGTACAAAACAGAGAAGAACAGTTCATAATACTCCAAACCAGAACACAGTAATGCGAACATTACTGATTGACGGCAGAAACAGGTATGGAGGCAGTACTTCCCCGATTAAACTCGTTTACAAAGAGTTCTACTCCTTTAAATATTGATTTAAGTAGAGCTCACAAAAAATAAATGCAAAAATCCCATTAAATTGTAGCTTGTTTTACTTATATAATCTAAAAAAGTGACACCATTAAAGTTACATAGAATCCTCACAAAAGCCAAATCAAAAACAGAACCGTACTTTGCAATGAAAGCACTCGTCCTTCAGGCCAGCATCACAAGCTCTACAAAACAGGGGTGTCTCGTTAGCTTCATTCAGGTTCGCCTGGGAGGAAACTAAAGGACTTTTTGTTGCTTGTTTTACGGTTGCCATTTTATTTACACAACCCTAGTTGCGCTGTCGTTTACTCATTCTGTTGGACTGCTGAACGGTTTGTTGAATCGGGTGATGTTTGAGGATCAAATTGACCATCTTTGCTATCAGTCTAATTATACGTCAGTGAACGGTGTTTTCTATTTGATAAAAACCGGCATACCTAATATGAACTGAAAAAATGAAGGTAATATATTCGAATTGTTTCAGTTTTAGATCGAAAAGCTTTGTTATACAGAGTATAAATGTTGCTTGTATAGTGGAGCAAATGTTGAGTGCCCGTGTCAAAATGGCAATTTAACATATTATTATAATATTATAGATGCAAAAGTTTGTGAGTCAGGATGTGTGTGGGTTTGTTTGTTACTTCATCACGTGGAAATGTGAAGAAAAATATAAATACAATACATGAAGAAACGTGCTGAACTAATTTGGGTGAAACTTGGAATATAAATAATTTAGGTGCTGGATTACCACCTTAGATACTTTACATTATTGTTTTCGTGTAACCGTGTGTGCGCGACTTTTGATAAAATAACATTGATAAAACCGTTGTGACGTCATAAACTTTTTCAGTTTCTATGCGCCGAGTAAATATCAACTTTGGCTTGAAGTATGCACTGCTCTCATCACTCTGTTTTAGGCCTGTTTTACCTTAACTGAAACTTTACTGATTATTTGATTAGCTTATACTCAAATAGATCAATTCTATTATTGCATCAAGATCGATTCGGATATAACCTTTTTGATACCAATCTGGTACTGTTATAAATCGGAAACAAACAGGTGTTTTTTTAATTATTATAGAGATATGTTTATGACAAGTTCCCTTTATGCTACCAGATTGCGGTTCTTTAGCCTTATGAGATATTAAGTTTATGTATACATAGTCGGGGTCATAACGTTTATTTATAAACCTAGTAGTAGTGTATGAGTCATCCTGGCACAATCCTTGTATTTCTTATGACATCAATACCTGTATTGCCTGTCGTTATTATAAAATAACTACCTATTGTATATATTAACTTCAAGTAACAGCTTCTAATTACAAATTCATTCTTATGTTTGTATTAGCAACGGTTATTTTCATCATACACGAGACTTTATTTCGGAATATGTATATTGAAGTTTAAAAAATTAAAGCTTTATTTCCGGTTTATCAATAGGTACATGATGTTTTGTTCTACATATACAAAGTTTCCTCTATCACAACAAGAAGAAAGAGTTTAATCCCGTAATGATCAATAATTAACTTTACTATAAATATTATCTAATGTTCACACAATTTCAATTGTTTACATGCACAGAATTTATTTTGTATATTTGTATTATTAAACATAACATATTAAACCTACTAAAATAAAATTAATTTTATTGTATAACGATTCGTCAAAGCACATATAAAACTAACGATTTAACAACACAAGTAAACAAGATATTTTATTCACTGTATGTGGACGTAAACTTTAGTATTATTTATAAGTGGTTTCGCAATGAACAATCGCCTATAATAGCTTTAACGTGGACTAAAGTTCAAGGCTTTGACAGTGTACAGTCCGTCTTCACGTCCTACATTTTAAGATATTGAATATTAAAATTGGTGTTACCGGTTTTTGGTTCGCAGATAGCTGTGAAAGATACATTGAAACTTGTACCTTACGCTTTTAAATTATGATTTTATACAGCATATTGTTAGATAATTTATTTTTATTTTTAACAGACTTCAATAATTGAAAATAGGTTGTTCCCAATTCAACTGTTTGTTACTTTTTGTATGTTTGTAACGCATTTTTGTTTTGTTTGGAGGATCGTATTTCAAATACCATATATTTTTTCCAAAATCAGTTCAGTGGTTTGGTTTTTTTAAATCGAAGTAACTAGCAAAAATACCTGTCATTCGAGTAAATAAAACCATATTGCGTTTCATACTTTTCATTCGTGGGAGTCTAGTTTCTTTATGAGTGTCATAGAGAAATAAATACAGTGGCTTCAATGAGCGATGTTTATCAAACTGTTGACTTCAGTAGCTTAAATATATAATAATTTTTCACCTCATCAGCTTGGAAAGGTGGACAACTTATGCAACAAATAGACAATATTTGTAATAATAATAGCTATCATTTTCTCGCGTCCAAAATTCATCAAAAGGGTTTTAAAATAAGAATCCTTATAACAGTGTTCCATACCCTTATATCAGTTAAAAAAAATAACAATTTAACTTTCAGTATTTTAGTAATTTTACTTTTCCTTAAAGTAATTTTACTTTTTTTATGTAAATAAACACGAATTTAATTTTTATTTAAGCTTTTTTACTGAACCTACCCTTCACCTAGGTGAAAAATTGTATGTTTTGCTCGGCAGCAAAGTTCTTTTGCATCTCCTACCTTTAAAACCATCGCTACGCTCAGGATTCTATTTTGACATCACTCGCTTCGCTCGTGGTTCAATCCTAGAATCCTTCGCTTCCTCAGCTTGAAAGCATACAAGTACTCGAGTCAAATAACAACTTTGCAGCCTTACATAATTAATACCTATTTTTATTTCTGAAACACTAATATTATTAATGCTTTTATAAACGTATGTGGGGTACACAGTTACTTTAATATGCGTTAATAGTACGTATAAGAAAGACGACAGCGTCATATAGTGGCACTGTCATACCAGGACACATGATATCACCGTTATCTACCTGACTCATAATGATACCAAACGATCATCTCAATCAATTCAATTGATTATGCAAAGTTATAAATAATAAACGAATAAGCATAATGTGATTATGCAACACTTATAAACATCGACAAAGTCAAAGTCAGGCCTGACCTTGTGTTTTCTTCCGCTTTGCAGATACATCGATTTTATACATAAGTAATAATAAAGTACAAAGTTATTGTGTTCGTACGAAGATTCGACACGTTTTGTTTACTTGGATAACACCCGTGTACCCGATCTTCCTACACTTATGTCTTGTCTCATGAAATAATAATAAACATCGTAATTAATTAGCGTAAATATCGGTTTTTATGAGTGTGTTATATATATATCTATTTACCTATCATTTACATTTAGATACTTGTATAGATATATATAGTTTGTACAAATATTTCAGTATGAGAATGTTTACATTGTTGTCGTTCGTCAAGTTAAATAATAAGTTTATTTTTATTGGTGATGATAAGTTAGCCTTTGACCACAATCTCACGAGATGATAAGTGATGATGTAGTCTATGGTCTAGATTTACAGGCTTCCTTCTAACATCCAAATGCCCTTTCACCATGCATGAAATTACAGAATAAGGAAGACTGAAAAGTTAGTAAAGAAGAATAAATGGGTGAGTAATGTGATGATAGAGCCGAATAGAAGAAGAGTACTATGTTGTTCCAACTTTTCTTATGGAATAAGAAAACAAAGAGGAGAGTAATTAATAACAAGAAGTAGAGTCATATAGAGCACTCTGATCTTTTTATTCACTTCGCCCAAACATAGACAGTTGTTATCGCAGCACTACGAAGGTATGGTATAAAAAAGTACTAACGTGTACCGAGTGAAACTACAAAACAAGTCAAGTATGTAAAGTTTTCTGCACGGGCGATGCTGTACTACAACTACGTATGTGTAAAACAGTATGAGCTTATTGATTTTTGTACACAAATTATCTCTAATATGACAACGCCGTCAAAATCACGTAAACTGTCTTAGTTGTACGTTTTGCCAATATTTATTTTTTAATACCTTTTTAACCCACTTCCAAAAAAAAGTTATCAAGTCAACTTGTAGGTTTTTTGTACGCATAACTTTTTACTGGATTAACCAAACACGATGATTCCTTTTTGTTGTATAGAATATACCTACCTTCATGTTGTTTTCATTTATATTTCAAGAACTTCAGTCAAGTAGTTTTTAGTATTAGAAGTCGCTTCTGCATATAAAATATATAATTTTAACAAAAAAACTACTTCATACACAAAATACGTATTATTAGATCTCACTCCAATTATAATGGGACCATATAACAAGCACCAGGATACGAATTAAAAAAAAACTATGTCAGTACTACCTGTAAAGAATTATGAGGTATCCCACAAAAAAAAACAGTCGAATTAAGAACCCCCTCATTTCCAACCCCCGGTTAAAAAACTCTGTAGTAAGTTATCTATAATAAGTAACCCTGTAATAAGTGTAGACCAGATCACAGCAATGGAAATTCTTGGTATATCTGCATATTTTACTACGTGTTGCTGGTGGTGATCAAAAAGGTTCACGTGAATTTAGGTACTGTAATTCTTTACTGTTAGTACTGTGCGACTCCGATCGGGTACAAAGAGCTTCAAGATTCCATTGAAGAGCAAAGGTGCATGAGGTGGAGGTGAACCTGCATTCAAGAGTCGATTGCATACATGTATAGGGTTGCCAGCTATACAAAACTCAAAGTACGATATTTGTATTCCTCATTTCCTTTTAATTAAAAACTTTACCCACAATAGCATGCTTCACGTATCCGTTGCGATAATAACATACAAAGTTATTATTGCGTGTATATTTTTTTCATGTGCTAGGTCCATCAAAGCTGCCTTAGTCTTTCACTACCAATGTAACTGTTGGTAAGAGATCTTATCGCAGATGTTGAATAGGATAAACCTAGCAATAGATCTAGCTCACAAGAACAGCTGGCAGACACCGTTTGGTGCTAAGCACCTAAGTGACAGACTTTTACTTGAGGCTGTACTTATAACTGGCTAGCAACGCGAGCGTTCGCAGATGTCTTGTTACCGATTTATTTTACAATGAGCATGCTGCCTGCTTAGTTTCGAGCTTGCCCATAATAAGAACAAGCCAGAACATGCCAGTAATGTATGCGTGCACTCCAAAACAATGAATATCATGTGACTGAATTACTGCCTCCATTCCCCTATCTTTCAATAATGCATAACAGAAAGCCAAAAGTACTGATGTGTGTCAGCTAAATAACGAACAAGACGATGGTGCCTATCCAGATGTGACTCGTAGTCCTCAGGAGGAATCTTACTATCTAGTGCGATAGTTTAACGACATGCCAAAAGATTCAGACATGTCCGAGATCAAGATTTTTCACTACATATATAAAAAGAACTCAAAAAAAAATCATTTTTCCTACCTATTCCTGCTTATGTTTTATCTCCGATTCTGTTTAATGTAGAAAAACAATTTAAACCAATATTTTACTTTTGTTAAAATTGGTTGCTACAACCATACTGTGATTTAATTAAAATTTTGTATAAAACTGAAAACATTTTTAAACGAGGTTGTTACACAAGTTACAAAAAGTTTGCTTGTGGATTGTTTAATTATAAAAATTCGTAGGTAGGAAATTATTTGAAGTAGTCTCTTTCAATATTCATATTCAGTTATAAAATTGAAACTAGTGGTTTTATTTGACCTGAAGCCATTGCCTTTCATGTTTATGTTATATAAAAGAACGGTGAAGGTCTCCGGATCATAAATTTATGTACTCTTCTCCTTTTCTATCTATTTCGTTTTAACGTTTCTGTAATTAGAAATAATATAAGCTTATCTCTTCTTTTTTCAACATTGTAAATTCTATTTTTATTGTGGAGTCCGCGTGCTAGTTTTTGCATATTTTCTATATATTTTCACTACGCACATTATAAATAATTTTAATTATTTGTATTCCTCTGTTACTTTACAAATATGTAATTGATAACATTCTCCTTAATTTTCTAGTTTGCTGAACAAAGTATGAGTTTATTTCTCTACGCTAAATTTAGGCATGAAATTGTGTTACTAAAGAAGTGATATTGACATTTATTGCCACTTTTGTTCGGTTCAATAAAATACAGGTGCATACACATAACATTTATAAAATTTTTTAATGCAGTAATTATATAAATATCTCCTACAGTTATATTTTCTATTATAAATATTTCAATAACTTCACGTTGATATGTGGCGAAACTGTAATTATAACTGGATTTCCCCTCTGAGGGAATTGCAGGAAGTATGCTATGACAGTAGGACACTTAAACACACGAGTAGGCGGATAGTCAAACACACGGGTTTAGTTTTTCTTAGTACGGACTCCTAAACAGTTGTTATTAAGTGCTTATTTCCTAGAATGTTCTGCGTCTTGGAACCCTAACTTTCAGTTGTGAATAGCTATCTAAACAGATATTCATTCCAACCTTCACATTATTTGAAATCTTTTTTATGTATATCATATTAAAAATCTTAACTTGAATTTTAATACAAATATGTAAAAATATAAAAATTTGCTTACCTTGCGGTAAATAAAAGGACTTACTTTTAATAACGAAAAACCTATATGATTTTATAAAATTATAATCCTGCTAATCATCAGTGGCAACCTTAAACTCTACGATAGCAGTTGCAGTCCCAGTCCAACTTCGGTAGTTTAAGCACGCGCTTCCTAGAATGTCGCTTTAGACAAATTGGTAGAACCTTTGGAATAGTTTGTTAATAACTTAAATAACTTATTTGATGGTGCAAAGTTTTCTGACGAAATAAACTTAATAATAATAATGTAGCTTTCTGGAAGCATAAGGAGTTTATTCAATTTTATAAGTGCAGAAAAATATTTATTATTATTTGTACTACCTTTAATGTGACATTTAATTAGGAGTACCAAAATTTTATACTACGGTGTTCTACAATAGGTAGATATGATTAAAACCAGAACTCCAAGATGGTTTCAGGCTTACCTAGAATTACTGGCTCTCAAGTACAGCCGACGGAACATATCTTGAGGTTCTTGGTGACCAGATTTTCTACTTGTGGGTGGTAATTAGCCAGACGGGCAGTCGGAAAATGCCTTAACACCACGCATGCTAGTATCGCAGCGTGACAAAATCAGTTCTTTTGCATTCCTAAAGACAAGCCCATTCCAGCTGCCATTTCCATCGCTTCCTTACCTTTCTAACACCATTAACAGGCTGTTAAAACTAAGTTGTTTTGTTATAGCTGGTTAAACCGTCGGTTTGTATTCCAAGGGCGTTGGAGTGCGGTGATATCGCCTGGTTTTCTTTAGCGAATGGTCGTATAGTGTTATCGTTTAATATTCTACCGGCCACTGTAATACGTTCCTGGAATAATAAGCAATGTATGACTGCCGTCTAAAATCTGACCAGCCGCAGGATTTGGCAAGGAAACGTAGTTGAAGCGAATTGTTCTCAGAATTTCGAGAGGAATTTGTGTAATTGTAAGACATTGTGGAGGTATAAATTGAATTATAAATAGGAAAAAAAGTAAGCCGTAAAAAGTAGGCCTTCATTTTTCCTCGCTGCGTGGCGTTTGTGACGTCACGTCAGCTTGACAGGAAAATTAGGCGGAATTGTCACTAGATATATTATTTATATATTTTATGTGTCGTATTAAAATATTACTTTAATGTTATAAAAATTTGACCTCTATTCTTTTTTTAACGATATATACATATATTGAATATTATAGTTATGTCTCAATTTAATGTACTTACTTTATTTACTTACTTACTCGTATGCTAGAAAAATATATACGAGCAGTGTTCACATAACAGATTGGCATCTTTATGTAAGTAATCTCAGAAAATGCTGCAAAACATAGCAGCATTGGTCACGTACAACCAAGGAGTGCCCAACGATTGAAGACGTGACAATATTTGCTTTAGCATCTCTGAGGATAGGCATTTACTTGTTAAACTGATGTCTGGGACGCAGATATGTCAATAAGATATTTTCTTATTTGAAAGGAAATAGACAATGTTTACTTACTAAAAGTCGATGAACGTGTTTCTTTGTAAGTACAAAATATGCTAAGATTGTAAACCACGGGTTTTAGAGCGTAAACATCTTACTATATATCGATATCACGATCGACTATGTTTCGGCTTCTACCGGAAGCCTTCATTAGGATCTTGAGTGCATCCGCCGCGGTCGCATTACGTTCCAATTTTTCCTTATAATATGATACAATATACGATCTTTACAGATATAATGTGTATTTTAGATATACATAAATAACTATTTGTGAAGTTTATACATAAATAAGCTCACGTACATACAAATGCCTGTGGGGTGCCGGGATAGAATGTCACCCCCCATCGCTACCTGTGGGTGTCGTAAGAGGCGACTAAAGGTAAAGTAGGAAGGTGGGCAGCAGCGCCTTCTGAGGAACTGATCCCCAAGACGCCTGCCAAGCGTAGATTATGGGGGAGGCTATGTTCAGCAGTGGACAATCCGGCTGATACAGTACATATAAATAGTGTCAACGTCGTCTAAGTCATTTCGTCTAAAGTCGAAGCTTTCTATAGGAAAATGTTGTAAATAGTAATTTCTTAAAATTAACTGTGCTTAAAAATAACGTGGTGAGAACTTTGACCACGGCTGGAAACGTGAAATACGTGACTATCCTTAACATAATATTCCAACTTCATGTTCTTTGAAAAGTCATCTATAAGCAAACAGTGAATTGGAACCAAATTTTTAAATTAATACTCTTTGGTACTGTGAGATGGAGATCAAATATCTCATAGGAATACATAACTATAAATAAATTTGAAGCAGTGGTAGCTCAGTGGCATTGGCTATGGACTGCCGCGCAGCAGGTCCATGGTTCGAATCCACCTGCGAGCTTGAGTTTCACCGCATGGTAGAAGGGCATTTTGCGATTGCCCAACTGGCTAGCTACCACCTTCAAGTAGAAAATCTGTCGCCAAGCACCTAACGGTGTGTTCCCGCAGCGGTCCTTGAGAGCCAGATTACAGGCACATGAGACACAACAACTATGTTTCAAAGTGACGGGCGCAGTGCAATTCGTGACTTGTGTTGAAATGCATCTGTTATACCAGAGGTTAGTCCGCTTAACATCAGGTGGGTGGGCCTCGAACTTGTTCCGTCACAATACATAATTAAAAAACTATTTAACCCTCTTTGATTACATACTCGTAATTCTAACGAGATATAAAATTAATGTCATGTGCGGGATTCGAACCCGCCACTCTCAAGTAGAAAATCTGTCACTAAGCATCAAACAGTGTGTTACGGCAGCAGTCCTTGAGAGTCAGTAAAATTACAAGCACATGAGACTTAACAACTCTATGTAAAAGATCTGTTATAGGCACAGGTTGGACCGCTTAACATAAGGTGTGCATAATCACATAAAAATACATAAAATGCTGTACTGCGCCGATTTTTTTAAATAAAGATATTATAAACTTCGAAGATAGTATGATAGTATTTATGGTTAAGCAATTAGAATTATCATATGCGTGTGAACGACAATCGAATAATCAGGTCATAAATCGAAAAGTTACGCTTGCTCACGTAACATTTCACGTCGTACTAATTTCACAAGGTTTTAAATGACAACACACACGCACTACGTACACACAACTTGAAAAACATTATTCGATGAATAATATAATAACATGCGCAATGAGTTACTAAAGTTTTGACATATTAAACACACGACACATTAAATAAATGGTATTTCAAAAGTAGAAATATTTTGATAAGAGCTCTAACTAGAACAAATTACAATCTTAATCTCGTTAATCAAAGAGAAACCCCATATGATGTTTAAGAACTAAAGGACAAATTAGAGTTATCCGTCATATGTCGCGGTCAGAGCATACCGGCTACAAGGGTGGATGGCGCGCATTCGCTAAATGCCCTTCCACCATGCGGTGAAGCTCAAGCAGGCGGGGGATATCGAACTATGGTCCTGCAGCACGACAGTCCATAGCTATAACCGCTCTCAATCAATGCTTCAAAAATCTTTATCCTTCACATGAGTTGATTCGGCATTTGGATCTACAAATTTGTTACATTTGAAATATTTTTGGAGTTATTTGTTAGCTACCTACATTTAAGTACATAACAGATTAAATATACAATTTGACAAAGTAGCAACTTCTACGTTCTTAAAATCAAGATGTCATTAATAGCTACAATCGAAACAGCCCTGTTAATTAAAACAACATTACAGAAATATTTTTATTGCGTCAACGATATTAGTCGACGGACATTTGTCGGTAACTCAGGCACCAATAAGTGGGAGGATAACCGGTTAATGTTTGATTTCACGATACATTTCGTAATAACCGTTTGGTCTACAACCACTGAAACGTATACAGGTATTAAGACAGTTGTTAATCTTTACCTATACATTCGTAAATATTAGACAATATCCGTTTGAATGAAATTTATTTATCGTTTTAACAAACATCATTTAACTTAAACATATCACAGTACAATAATACAGCAGTAAATTTTACATTAACATTGGAAACACATTGATACCCAAACTAGTTTATAAATACAATACCGGTTTTGAAGCAAATTTAGGATAATAATACTATACAGATCTTCTATTAAAATATCAATCAGGCCACATTGTATACACATTTTTATTGTATTTGGGTACTTAAGGTTCATAGCGCTTTCATCATATTTTAAATACTCGTTCAATTCGGTGAAATTTTCCTATCATATTGCAAGAAGCATATTTCTAGTTTAGCAGTTTTCCGTTAAATTATGTAGTTTCAAAATTATTCGAAAAACTCGTTTAGTATGGGCAGACTTATTTTCACATTTAGAGATAAAATTAATAATAAAACAAAAACCGACAAACCAGGCATAGATATTAAGCTAAAAGACATATATGCAAAATTTCACCGAGTTTGAACACTTGGTATTTAGGGTATAACAAAAATACGTTTAGTATATATGGACAGTATTATATATAGACCGTACTACAAAGACACTGACATTAACAATATGATCGGACCCTTGCGGCCACAACATAAACAGAAAATAATACATTTCAGCTCACATTGTATTCGGGCTAAATGTCAAACTCAGTGCCTGTAAAAATTAGAAGACAACTTTTATTTTAATATTAATTTCAACCTGGAGATAACTAATGCTATGATGATAAATGCTAATTAAATATAAAGTAACTTCAGAAGGGTTATGCATAGCCATACACATAAATCATAATGGCCCATAATCATAAAATCAAAGTCAAAATCATTTATTCTTTAGGCGGCTACGACGTTCCTATGGAGGTAAATCACATTTTTATATAGAAATATTCTAATGCAGTTGGAAAGATAAAAGTCTAAGGGTGCTCGTTAAAATTTACGGAACTTCAACTACTGCTGAGTTTATCTACAATGTGCCTGAAAGCGTGTTCGCAGTTTTTACATCGTGGGTTTTTTTAGACTGCCACATTCACGGTCGTAGAGAATCGGAAACGGGACCGGTTAGCCGGCTTTTTACGGATGACCTAAGGTTCAATCGAGTCTTAAAAATAGACGGCTCGTTGGGTTGTCCTCAAATGATCTTGGTACAAAATGTTAGTGATTGAATGATAAGATAATATCTGACTACCTTTTTTTCGCATAATTCAAAGACTTTCTTTTACTTAATTTTTGTATGTTATCTACTTAATACTAAAATACTCTCTATCCACTAGATTTATGGTGTGCTATTTATATAAGTAGGCGACTATGAACTAAAGCTACTAATTCAATAGCCAGTGTAAATAGTAAGTGCGAAATTTCACACACTTCGAGAAATGGTTGCAACATAGTTGGCTAGCATCCAAGTAATCAAGTAACGAGTACGTTCCCAAAAGGTCAAAGATAAATCTATTGTGAAGCCACTGGCTGTTTTACCAGGCTCAGAACCAAGAATTGTTATATTATAATACAGTTAATAATTTGGCGTAGACTTTATATCTCTAGCTAAATTAAAGCATAGACATGCCTTCGAATAGCTTTATGCTATATTGCCTTGGCGACGGTATTTTGATTGGTTGCAACAGCTATACTCAAGCGGTAGACTGTTTAAGATTTACGGCCCGCAGCTCTAAACACGGCTTTGTGCGAAGATTAAGAATCATGCATATGATTCTTAGTATTATACTATATGAAATACTGAGTTTACCATGGTTTTTGTCCTTAAAAACTATTAGACAATTAATATTTAATTTTAATATTGCCTTACTAGTGTTCAAACGCGCTCAATTTATTTTCTAGATTTTATCTCTTATTTTTTAGTTAGATATAGATTAAATTACTCCATGGTTAAAACATACTTTTGAATAAATACTCTTTGTTTTTATTCTTTACCACGTCATTTTTACTGCAGTTTATTGCGACATTGTCTGCAGATTCTGATGTAAGTAGGTGAAAAGTGTATCTTTCTATTGCTATCTATTCTACATTATTACTTTAGCAATGGCTCATAAGAAAGAAAAGTATGCGATTATTTCAAGTTTTATACAAACAAAACTTTAGAACATTTGCGATTCAAAGTTGATTACAAAAAAAGCCAAGTATGTACAACAGGAATTTGTATCCTGGTAGCAGCTGTAGTCAATTGTCCAATGTAAAATAAAAATTTCTGTACAACCCGAAATTACAAAAGCTTGGCTTGTTCTGGACTTCACAGACACACTTTGGAGACACTTGCATGTCTGTGTATATTAAACGAAGCAATACCTACGCATGCATGTTCTATATCTCAATATTCCATCTTGAACACAATGTCTGGTTGTATATTGATAATTGAGTATCTATATGTCAGCATAAAGACATGTCAGCAATGAAATTGCTTTGCATTCATTTAGGGGACGTTCTTTCAGATAGTATAATTTAATATACACATTATACATACAGACATACTGTGAAAATGTACTTGATCAATGGGATAGAAACAAATATTATATATATATATATATGTATTATTTAAACTTTGATTATTTTTTAGATTTCATTGTATTGACATTGTTTAATTTGAAGTTTTATAATTTTATTTTTATGAACTTTTTAATTATTTGGTATTGTATAAACATATTGATAATATCTTATGTTTGACATTGATCATCATACATTTAATAATAATCATGTTGATGGACATAATTTGTAGTATATTACTTTTTTTGTGTGTTCTGTATTGTGAGATAAATGTTATTGAATCTGTGTCGTTTTTATCTCAATAAATAAATAAATATACAAGTTAGGAAATATCTAAGTCAGATTGATTGTATTCGCAAAAAAAGGTCTTCCCACGTTAAGTTCCCTTAACGCTTTGGAAAAGTAGATGCTTTGCTAATTTAGAGCTTAATTCATTGATCACATTCAATTACGATAACTGCGACAATTTTCCATTTAATTTATATTCAATAATTATTTTATATATTTCCGTGGTGGGAAATAATTTTTCATATACCAATATATAGGCCGACCTATTGGTATATGACTCAGTAAAATTTATGGATGAAAAAAAAAATCCTTTTCTACAATTTTTTAAATTCTCAAGTGCACTCTCTTTATGAATACTATATTGTAATCGAGTATTCAGTATTATATTATTATTGTGTGACACTATTTTTATATATAATTTTGAGTACTCGTATTCTGCTGAAAAGATGAGAATATAGTATCATATTCGGTGGTAAAAGAACCAAGACTGTTTGATTTACACTCGTTGTTAGTAAAATATCGATTTCATTACGAGTAGTGTATAAGAGCGTGATAAATGTATAATTATTTTAATTTGGTTCCTAGCAGATCTACAAGAATACAACTAAAGAAAACATTCGTCATTTTAATCAAAAACATTACTCGATGTGTGAGTGTTGTTTCAGAAAACATTATGATGAATGAACTTGTTTATTGAGACAGACTATTGTCGCAGAGTTCGTTTTATGGATATTTTATAACTTTAATTGTGTCGTCATAAAAACATGTTTTCCGCAGAGGAGTATACTATGCTTTTACAATCCTGCTTTGAGTAAGAATAGTTTTACACAAGTTTGGTAATTGCTAAAATATGAATATATTGATGTTAATAAATTTGTGTTGATTTAATATTGAGTAAGAAAATAATAATTGTTTGACAGTAAGAATCAGTCAATGATACAATCAATCAAGTTTTTTGTATGTGGTAATACTGGACGAGATGTCATATTGTGAAATGCGTGTGATTTGATGATAAGATTGAAAATTATTAAAAGTCTTGAATGTTTGTTTACAAGCTATTGATTATAAATTATTGGCATAGTACCTAGTAGTTTTATTGATTCCATAACAATAAGTTTCGCCCAATCATCCTTTTGTTTCTAGAACATGCATAATATGTACGAAATCATTTTAATTTACTTTTAAGCAATAAGGAACAAATATCCTCTTGGTATGAAAAAATATAATGTATAAAGGGCTCTGCATGCAAACTTACTACTTTAAGGTTATAAGTATATAAGAAATTACAAGTGTTTAATGTGCAAACGCGGTGTAATTTTGCATCGTTCTAAAGTTAAGTACCTTCAAAACTATTCGGACAAATCGTTTAGTAACGGAACTCTTCATTTAACATTTAGAAATAAAATAACGAATATACCGAAAAACGGGCAAACTAAAAGAATATATTACGCTCGAGGACATGCATGCAATTTTTCACCGAGTTTAAACACTTCCTTTTTTTAATATGACGAAACTACGTCTATTGAAAAAGCGCGACGTGGACTCTTTCTTACCACTTGAAAGCTAGAGCATTATGACAATAATTGTAAGTACTCAATGTTCTTTATATTCCTTGTTCCTTGGAAGAGAATTATATACAATAAAAAATAATTATGTACCGGTGAATGGTTGCTGACTAAGATTCAATTCAAACAGATGTCTGTATTACGAAATAAAGCCACATTCCAATGTTTAATTTATTCGATTTGATACTCGATGTTCATTGTTGACGGTAATTCAACAGCATGGCAACATCATTAACTCCTACTTGACCGGTTCATTTGGCAATATCTACCTACCTACCTGTTTGAGGTCGACTTTATTTATCACCTTTAATATTGCCAGTGAAATACACTTATATTTAAAATACTGAGCCCAATAACCCCAGGCAAAGACTGATACGAAGTCATTTAAATATGTATACTATTGAAGGTAAGTATGTATAAATGAGTACAAATTATCGTTTTCGAACAGGAAAATGATTGTAAATGAAAAAAAGGGAAACAATTATATAAATAGAAAATCTAGTGAACAATCGTTAGTATATTATATATATATTTTTTTCCATGTTAACAACTTTAAACAACAATTTAGTAGGTGTATGATTTTTGAGTAGGAAAATGATTGTAATAATAAAATAATTTTAATAATTAACTATTAATCTAATGCCTTTGTTATTTTTATCCTGTAAACACAGCTATAAATAAAACATTATTAAACAGGTTTTTTAATTTTAATTTATTAGACAGTAAATTTAAAATATAATATGGTGTAAATTTGGCGCGTTGAAGTTATTAGTAACTGTGAAATTTTCGTAAAGCTTGGGTGATTTTGAACATAAATACAAGGTATTTCTATGATCTTTCGTGGTGTTCAAATACAACACTTATATATTATCGATTTATCTATAAGGCTCGTCAACAAAGCACAGCAATGCGGTCGCATTCCTCAGCGAGCCTTGCGACAAGCCAAGGTCGATTTGTGAAGGGAGGCTGTATCTACGAAACCGTGTGCTGTCGCAAATTGAAACCCACGCAGAAAGCTCCTATTCTGGTAACAACTATAGTTAGCACTATATCACTACGACAACTGCAATATGGAAGAGTTAGAAGCATTAAAACAGATTTTGTCACCGAAAGAGATGTCTCTATTATTACGTTTTTGTAGGTATATAATGTTTGAATGATAGAAGGATACTCTGATTTTTCTTCATGTACCATCGGCTATAAGTTTAAATTAGTGAATAATGCGCCAACATAAATTCGAGAAAGTCGGGTTAAGTTCTTGTATGACAATTTACACTTAATTCAGGTTTAACTCGCGTTTCCTCGTTGGTGCAAGTGGGCCTTAGTATTTTTTTGTGCCACAGGTATGTACTCGTATGTACATATAAAGTGTTCCATAAGTAATAGTTTATGTAATGTATATAAATTATATCGTTCGGAAGTGAGCATATTAAAAAGAGTTATTTAGAAGCTGTTTTCAACACCTGTGCCATTCTGGGTGCGGTGCTAGAATTGTACCCCTCCCCTCCCATATCATACTGTGGGAGCATAAAGGAAAAAATGTGGCAACGAAAAGAAAAGTACCTGTAGATGGGCAGCAGCGCCTTCTGAAGAGACCTTACTCTGCGATCCTCAAGACGTCTGCCAAGATACGGATCAAGGTAAACCCCGCAAATAGGGAAGGCATGAGTGATGATGTATGTAGATATGTAGGTATGTAATGCACATGCTTAAATTTATTTCTAGAAATCTATTTTCAGAACAAAATGCAGATAATTTTAGTTGACATTTATCTGCATTTTGTTGTGTTTGCCAGCTTGACCTATTTATCCTTCAACAAACCAGTTTTTAGGGCAGGTAGTGATGAGGAAGAATGAAGACTCAGTGGAACAAAAACTTAGTATCGGCGCAGTTATCGGGCAGGTGTTAGGTATATACTACGTATATCATTGGATTATAAATTCATACTATAAAGTTTATTAGTCTTGAATTGGCATTTTACCTTGTATATGCATGTATATAGTATTATATATTATTATATTATTGGTATACAGTATTATACGAAAGAAAAAGTTACAATTCAGTTTGGAAGAAATTCTACGATAGTTTTGCAAGACCCAATTGTAATAAGAAAAACAAGCATATAAGTTTCTTGGAGTAGAATATCTGTATAGTTACCCCGTGACCACGATCACTGCAAAGTGTTTGAAACGTCGAGACAAAAATAATGATAAATATACGCGATTTAAACCGTTTAAAGTTGTTTAATTACTATGTGTAATAATCGCGAAAACCTAAGACAACATTAGTAGAATATCTATTTAGTTTAAGCATTTGCTTTGTTATCTTCAGCAAGTTCCAGTTAGATCCCATCTGCTGAATTTCCCCAATTACTTTTCGGCCATTTCCCGAGACGTTGCAATTCGCTTGCATACCCCACGGGCTACGTTCATACATTGCAAATCTGAATATGTATTGCAAATTGCCCTTCCTGCCGTTCCTATGCAGTTTGTTCTGTGAAGTTTGCCGGGGTAATATAAGCCAAAATATCTACGCAATTTAGTGCTATTCTACTATTTTCATGTATATAGAGTTGTATATATCGGAGGAATTCGTTTCGTTCTAATCATTGTATCTTGTGGGATATGAAAGAACAGGAGTTGTTAGTTAGCCTATTCGTTTATACCGAATTAAAATGTTTTAGAAATTTAATGTACTCGTAATTTATTTGACTTTATATTTGAG
The DNA here is from genome assembly GCA_963890685.1 of Plagodis pulveraria. Taxonomy (NCBI): domain Eukaryota; kingdom Metazoa; phylum Arthropoda; class Insecta; order Lepidoptera; family Geometridae; genus Plagodis; species Plagodis pulveraria. The sequence goes on from OY982959.1 coordinate 17,164,949, forward strand.
GTATCGTTATCATTATTTTCTGACCTATATCTTATCTTTTTTTGTACTATAAAATGTTATTACTACAATGTTAAAAAGAATACAATATTTTGAAAAAGTTTAGTCTAGCTGCCTCGCTGACGCTATTCCTCCCTGAGGATTCTCGTTTGTACAGCACCAGTCAGCTAAGAAGCACACAAAATATCATGCTATATTATTTTGTGCGATTATGTAGCAACACCCCACTGACAAGGTACATAAAAAGTACAGTAAGGGCCTGTTTCAGAATGTTCAAGTAAGTTCCGGTTATACTACCCAGAACATAAAATAACTGAATGATAAAAATTACAGTTAACATGCAGCGCGTTTCTAGCTTTAACCGTTGGATAGGCTAAATCGATGACTGTGAAACGCAAAGATAGTGTTTTATTCATTAAATATGTTTTGGGTTGTATAACCGGATCTTACTCGAACGTTCTGAAACAGGCCCTATATCACAAGATTTTTTTTCGGATCAGTTTGTAACCTGCAGTTGATAAGTAATTGTATGATAATGTCTACGAATAATAAGTATGAGTAAGCATGGTGACAAATGTAAAAAAAAAACATGTAATCAGTTCTTAGAAGTTGAATATGTTACTTATTGGATTTTTCCTCATTTCAATTAAAAGTTTCGACTTATACTTCTTGTTGTCCAATTAAATATAGGTAATGGACTCCGAGACGGAGGCCAAAGTTGCTCTACGGTAATGGAGGAATAAGGTCACGAAGGCTGATACTACATTTCTAAGTTTATGCACACACGTAAAATTACTTTCCAATCATCTAACCTAGATATATTTATTTCAATATAATTGTATTGTTACTAACAGAAATAACTGCAGACAGTTATCTAACTGCTATCTTTATACTCTACCGTAGCAGCTCTGGCTGGTCTCCACCGTTATCTGGAATCCACGAAGTTGCCTAAATACGTTTATACGTATGCAAATTGACAAGTTCGTATGTAGACCACTGGTTGGACGGTCAACTGTTGCCAGCGGGTGAACAGACTCAGTCCGTTATAGTAACTATGCAATGAACTGGGCAGTTACCGTACTATATGGTTATTCGATGCGTGTCCACATTCCGTTGGGTTTTCAATTCACTGGAGGTGTCGATGTTAATCAAATGAAGATGAGGTTCAGTTTCTAGAAATGAATGATACTTTATAATATACCGAGAGATGTAAGTGGAATGTATTGGTGCCTTAGAGATGCCATAGTAACCTTTGGGGCCTATGGAGAGAAAAAGAGAGTTTAGTTTGAATGGTAACCGTATTAATTATACGTAAATAAAAGGCTTTGATCTTCCTTGGTGCTACTATTAAGAAATAACAGCTACCTAATTTGATTACGAAACAAAAATTTTACTCTTCTCCGCCGTTACCTGACCAGCTATCGAAGCCAGGAATAGAAGATGTACCGGGATTGGAGGCTGATAAATTATTATGTTTTGTTCATTGATATATCGCCATAATCCACACTCGTGGCAGGCGTCTTGAGGATCGTAATTTAAGGTGACAGTTCTTCAGAAGGCGCAACATATTTTAATATGTACATATGTACATATTAAAATATTGTGTCCTGATGAAGATAAGCTAAATACACTACTTGAATTCAAAGAAAAAAAAAAAAACCACTAATCACAACCTTTTTATGTATCTAACGGGAATGCCTTGTAGTGTAATAATAATAATTGAATAGTAAATACAGTTTTCAACACAGATAACATAGACAAGTAAAACACAAAAAAATTACATACTTATATGGTAAAAAATAATTAAGTTTGTAGTCTACTTGTCACAAGGTGGACAGTGTGTTCAATTATGTTCTGTGGATTCATTTTGCAATCAAATAAAGGCATTACTTTCACACATTTACCCATACATTTATTTATTTTATTTTATTATAAGTATAATAAAATAGTTACATTCTTTACCTAACAAACGGTTTTTACTTATAAATGTCCGGTAGTTACGCGCGCTGTTGAAATCAGTTTTATTAGATACCTAGTCACAAAAGCCGTTTGCTCAATGGATTGTAAACGCTTCGCAAAAATGTCGTTCGTTCGATATATCCATTTTTCCCTCGAATTTTCTGTAAATACCAGCGCACAACTTGTAACCTTAAGTCCTTCCGGTAAGGTCTCCCAGTTTGTTACATGGTTTTGAGTGGAAAGCCCAGGTAAATGAAGAGAGTGACCTAACTTCTGCTTTTTGATTCTAACAAACGACTGCTTTCGCGAGCAAATTTAAAAAATGTACACGTCGGGTATTTTATGTACAGATAATAGTTAAGAATTTGCGTAAAGTCTGTTTTTAAAAGCAGCAAGAGTGCTTTTAGATAACATAAGTACATGTTGCTTTTTACATAAATAGGATATAATATTTTTTACTGTGACCATTGGATGTACTACATACTTTCATAGTGTGAAATAACTCTTTACAATAATTGATTAAGATTGGAAGAAAGAACACAAAAGTTAAAGAATAGTATAGTTTATGGTATCAAAAAAACATGCAACTTTGCTTATAAGAAGTATAGGTTATTTTGTTATGTTTTATGAGAGTTCAAATACTGTCCAGGTTAAGTTTATTGCACAGCTGGCTAGATGCTACGATGAATCGTCGGAAGCTGTTCGGAAGAGCGATTCCTGTTGGATAATCGAATTCATTAGCAGTCTTTGTACTACAGCTTGTGCGGAAGGTCTGCCTTGTTACACTTTAAACTTTAATGCGATAATCCTATGAAGCGAAACACATTACCTTACGCTAAAGCATATCCTTAATTTATTTCGGTATGAGTTGATAATAATTAGTAAGCACACGCACAAAGACAATAACTAAATGAATCTTTCCAAGTTTGATCTAATAACGTTCGTTTACACCCGGACCATAATTTCTTAGTCGGAAACTACGAATTGTTATTCGTAGGTCGGAAATAAAATAAATGAACACGCAAAAAGTTTCGATCCTGCCAGGATTCGAACCTGGAATCTTCTGATCCGTAGTCAGACGCGTTATCCGTTGCGCCACAGGACCTTGAAGAAACGTACGAAATTAGACAACATAAGTTCAATACGTAGAAAACCTGTTTTTAACTCTTGGGGCCTTGGTTTGGCACAAAAAAGCTTTGGCTGCAATCACGTTAGTTTCGGCAAGGTTTATTTCTTTTGGTGTTTCGTGTCGGGCTGAATGCTATTTTTGTATGTGCGTGTTTGCTATTTCGTTGGTATCGTTTTTGTATGATTATTTCTCGAAGAATAACGTTAGTCGGTTTTAAACGATATTTTACTGCCTATGACCACGATTGTTGCCAAGTATTTGATTCCACAAAATAATAATTCGTGTTAAATTATATGAATGAAAAGTTATGGAAACTGTGGATAAAATAGATATTAAATATAATTTGTTTAATTGTAATCGCGTAAAAAGTAACCAGTGGCGAAACATTTCTCTGGAGCTAATAATTAGAAGAACTAGGTATATTAAAAAATCACAAACTTCGTACTGTTTTTGAAAAGTCCTATTGATATAGGCACATCGGTTATACCGCCTTTGTTTTTCTTTTTAATATTGATGACAGTATTGTCAAATCACTTACAGTTTGGGATACCTATATCATAATTATACATAGTTTTTTCCGGAAAAAATATATAGATGATGGAGGGATAAAGACTCATACAAATCATATGTAAGGGTGGATTACCTACGTAGGAACTTTAAAATAGCCTTTACCAGAACCTCGTTCTAGATTGGCACTTACGTTATGGAAACGTGTTCAAAATCCCATACACCATATTCTCGCCTGTTTTTCTCTAAACATGTACGTTGCTAATTACCAAACATATCCTGTTTACACAATAGGGAGAAACCGATCAAATTTTGAATATAATAGTATTAAGAAAAGGCCTATCAGTAATCTTAACCCTCCCATACTCTGATATTTCATCAATAACTTCAATGAAACCATGCAGCGTTTCCCACCACGTACAAGTAGGTATGCTGTTGAAAGTGCGCACGCGACGGGTGACCTGCTTACCGCTAACGGGTTGGTAACCGTTGGATGGAGAGATGCGCTCCTCTCTGTGGTTATATAAGAATGCAGGTAGTTTTTTGTATAGGTACTAATAGGCCAGCCTTTTGATTAATAACTTATCTAATACAAACAAATATAAAAAATATATCATAAGAAAACATTAAAATTAAAAAATAAACATTTCAAAATAATAATAATATATCTATTGAAGATGAAGTGAAAAGTCAAAACCTTCTGATGATGCTTTGTGTAGAATCGTGACGCGTCGCAAGTTCTTCCAATATCTTAAATGGTTGGGATACGTGGCGTTAGTTTCGGTACTTTGGCTTAAGGGAAAATTAAGCGGAATAAAATTGTCACTACATATATTAAAATATTATTCTAAAGAATTAAGTATGTTTTTGTAAGACATTTTTAAAACATTTTTTTATTTAAAAACATAATGAGTAAAGTCTAGCAAAATATTAAGGTAATCTAATATACAAAGGTAGTGAAGTCCTTAACCAAAGCGTGCAGTGAGGTCTATTCAAAATTCAGGGGCTAATAACTAAAAATATATACAATACAATAGCAAACCGTATTTATCAAAAGAAAACTGCGTTCTTATGTAAGGATGCACTGACATACATTAGCAGATAAGTCACATAACACCGTGATAGCAAACTTACGTTGTAACAAACGTGGGAGCTCAACCCAACCAATGTGTGTGTGGACGCTGAGTAGGGCGTGAAATTCGCGAATGTGACGCAATGGTAGAGTCAAATGGACTTGACATTTTGAATAATTTGTTGCCTAAATTTTACGGTCAAAGTTAAATTAATGTTGTTCAGACAATAGATTAATGTTAGACGTTACCTTGTTACGATAACGTTACTCTGACATTACCAGGTGGTAGGTATATATAGCATGAGTCCATCTTGGTGAGTATACCACAGCAATGTCAGATATTTCGTCTCGAAGCAGTAGTGTGCAAAGACTACAGAGTTAAGGCGTGTAGGGCAATATAGTAAGTGAAATTACTGGGCGAATGAGACCTATAAACTAAAAGACTCGGAGTGACGAGAGCAAGAACAAGAATGGTGAAACTTCAACTGTAATGTACAAATATATAAAAAATATAGAACGTAATATATATTAGACAGAAAAAGTAAAAGTTATTGATTCATCATTCATCTATCCATGAAGACCCCATCACATGATTTCTAGAATTTCCTATGAGTCCAATTTTAACAGCAGAACAGCAATAATTGTAACGAATAACTTGAATGCTAGAATTTTTCGCCGGCCATTTGCGACCAAGTGAGGTGTTTGTATTGCTCGGTTCCTGCTAAGACAAGGATTGTGGTTCAATGGGGAGAACCCTCTTATCGAAATACCATCTTAGAGTAATAAGTAAAACTGAATTTATTCATACAAATATATGTTTGATACTCTGGATATCTCTCTCGATATTTTTATGTTTAGCTTATAAGATGGAGAGATAAGGACTTAAGATGAACCAGGCTTGAAGAACCGATAAAGACGTGCAGGATCAATATATACTGCGTAGTGCGTAGCTTCATCATACGTAGGTAAAATAAATCCAATCTAAGTTTTTTTGTAAATTATTTGTAATGAAGTAATTAGTATTTAATACGTTAAATCAAACTTTACTTTAAAACATAATAATTACCTAACATTAATTAAATTCTCATAAATGATGATATTATATTAGTGATGATTATCCATAATTCGTGAGATAAACCAAATGAAATAAATTATAGTACGTGACTTAAATGTTCAATAGATATTTTTTTCTTGCGTATAAAGAAAATAGGTATTCATAATGCTGTATAATGTCAACTATAACTATCAAACTAGACAATTTACACATTTTGTTACATTTTAAGCGTAAGTAGCTACTTTTAGTTAATATTCTGTTTTCCCTTACGTATTAAGATATACTATTTATTATATTCTTCCTGCTTTCAAAAATATCGTTAAAAAGTTAGTTCTTAAACAATTTCACACTTGTTTTAACTATATTTGTTCGGATATCCCGAAGAAATGTCTTCCGCAATTTCTTTTGTGATGTCACTTATTATGTTGCGTAAGTATACATTTCATTTAAATATCTCTATACTCTCACTTCATACGAACAAACATTTACTATGCAGATGTAGTGAAAATACCTACTAATCAGTTATGGACCGACTGTTTGTACGTAGTACTTTCACCTTTACGAGATTTCGGTGGCGTAATTATAGACATTTTATCAATGAACGTAATATTTGGCAATGTTTCTGATTTTATGACGAGAAAGACAAGTTTAATGGTAAGTTGTAAATGTATGTTTGGGCTATTTAAGCACTTAACACACCTCCCGGATGTTCAGTATTATACATTGCTGAATAAAAAAGGAAATCAGCACCCTTTCAAATATTGCAGCTTCTATTATGTACCTATATTCATCAAATTTGAATATTGATTTTCTTCCACATGAATTTGAACAATCGAATTTCCTGTGAGTAGTAGTACACTGTGATTCTGCTACTTTATTTTTAAAATAAAACTTCGGCTTTATTTTATTTAGCTCTATGTTATAGTTGAGTAAAAATATCGGATTGCCTTTTTTTAATCAAGGCTCTTCTATAAGATTTACCACCTGTGAAGAAATGTTTTTTAACATACCCAAATCAGTGCATTCTGTATTTATTAAATGAATGTGAAAAAACAAAACAAGACGTAAAAAACCTTTAGGCCCTATCAAGAAATTTAAACAAGTTTTGCAGGAAATGTAAATACTTGAAACTACGTTTTTGAATATTAGTAAAGGATATAACTACTCAAACTGAAAGCTTTTAGCACGAATGTTTGCGGAAGAAGTCTTATTGAGATATCAATCTTTACAACCATATGGTACAGTACTTACAAAAACATGAACTTTTTTGATGCGATTGTCACACAGAGGAGGTAACTAAATAACTTTTAATAAAATAAATTGTGTCACTACATTTTACTTTTTTTATCCCAAAGTTTCACTTTTTAGTGATAGAAGTCACGGTGACGGGCTCTATGGATCAGTGTCGCCAGAAAAAGAATATTTTTTTTGCTACATCAGCAGAATATAACCTCATAAGAAGTTAACAGTTCCATGCTGGTATGCTATGTAGGCAAATTGTTGATGTTAATCTGGAATGTCACGATACACGGATTTTAGCATGACTCTGGCAAGTTCCTTATTAATTATTAATTGATCTCGGTGATTTTTTTGTAGGTTTTACAAATATCTGAATGCTGATAAAACTTGTTTTAATTTTTTCGTCGTTAATGTCTTATACTTACCTACCAGTTTGGAATTCTTTAAAGTTTGAAATGCTTTATACCTGCAGTTATAGAAAAGGAGCTTAACTTTAGCAGAAATACACCGTATGCCCACCCTGTTTCCTGTAAATCATACACCCAAATTATTTCAATCTGAATGTCTACCTGGACCTTTCAATTTTAATGTTGCCTTTTAGAATGTTGTGCTTGGTTCCGGCGTTACCTGGTAAACTTTAAACAAATAATGCATATTTATTTCGGGACTAATACAATTTAATGTTGATAGTAGTAGCTTTAAGGAAGATTCAGATTAATTTGTGTAACAGCAAAACTTAAAAAGTTAATAATTTCAAGCATTAATCTGTGTTAAAATTACTAAGTACATAATGTTGTACTTAGTTTTATAACAAATCAGGTGAAGTGAATTTGTTGTCAAAATTGACAACAAAATGGCATATAAGCCAAAAAACTATCCATTTATTGAAATAAATATTGACTGGAACCTTCTCTACGACTTAACTATTTCTCATGTGCCAATAGAGACAAATTTGAAATGCCCTAGGCGCCTTTGTATACTTATTCCCTGATCCGTTGTTTCATTGAAATTTACGAACAAAAAAATTGGTTCTATTCATATCATATTCGGTTGTTTTCCATTCATGTCTGAATAACGATTTCCTCTCCGAATGATCGTGATATATTCAGAGGTCGAATGTCAGGAATTTCTCTCCCTCGATGTGATTTATTCATACAGTCAAATACTAGATTTCACAAATTCTCAAGCTATTTGGAACCTTATCACATCGAGAAAGGGAATGGATAATATCTGATTCCCAGCCACATCTAAATTTCGATTGCCGTATCACAAACCTAATTCCATGACACGAACGAATTATTTCTCCGGAATACCTACCTATGTTGTTTACTTTTCATCGTTTTTAATCAAGCTGTCGTCGTCGTTGAGAGGATAATTTATTAGATAGGTTATTTTACTTTTTGTATGCTTTTAAAACTGCTAAGTGTGGGTGAAGTTATCACTTAGGGTTACGTGTGACCAAAATGTTAGTAAAAGATACTATATTAAACTTATTTTTGTAGAACGTTTGAAGATGATATGAAGTAAGTAAAGTATGGATATTAGTACATGTTATTAAGTCGAATCAAAGTCAATGACTCAAGGACTGCTGCCGAAACACACCGTTAGGTGCTTGGTGACATATTTTCTACTTGAACCCTCAAGTCACTAGCCAGGCGGGCATTCGCAAAATGCCCTTCCACCATGCGGTGAAGCTCAAGCCCACGGCGGGATTCGAACCATGGACCTGCTGCGCGGCAGTCCATAGCCAATACCTAGAGCCATCATTGCTTCAAAAAAACGAAATATGTTTGCAGCTTTGTACATTTTTTTTTGTAAATATGTAGTTACTTAATCTGAGTTACCTTTGTGACACACATATATTTGAGATAGCTTTGTGAATATCAAAAATACTTTTTGAGAATTTAATATTTTAACAGATTCTACTTATCTCCTTCTAGATGAGGAACCTTAAAATACCAAAATGTTTTACGACAAAAAATTATAATGAAATTGTCTTCCGCGTCTGTGTTGGGGCAGTTTTGCTAATTATAATTTATCACCCGGCTTGGATTACCTTTTATATTTGTTTCCTTGAGCTTAAGTATTTTTTAAATCTTTATTGTTTAGTCAAAATCTGCTTTGGTTTTTGATCTTATTCTTTGAAATGTTATCTTTTAAAAACTTGTAAGAATTGTGTTGAGACCATAAGACTCAACATAACGATTCATATATTTATAGCATACCAATACATTAATTATAAATAATATTTTGGTATGCTATACAGTTTGTTTGCTTAACGTGTCTCAATTACGTACCTGCATATTTTAAGTTTAAAATCTTCATGACTTAGGTACCTGCTCAGTTACTTTGAAACTCGAAAACCCCAAAGGTTCTTTAATCTCTACGAACCCGTGTACCTACCCACGTAAGTAGAACTTTACGATGCTTATTACTAAAATCTGCAAGACTACCAGTATTTCCAGAAAGAGGGCATCAATTCATTTAAATGCAGATGCAAAGGATGCGCTCAAGCACATCGTAGCAACTGGAGGTGAGGTAGGGGAAGCAGCGTGAGAGGGGGGAGAAGGAACCGGTTCAACCTCAATACTAGGTAATGTTATTGACTTTGTCCACTTTTTCAATGATTTTTTGTTATTAAAGTTATAATACCTTTGTTATATACTAAAGAAAGAAGAGACGATGATTGTAAGCTTATCACGAGTTTTACAAGATCTTCCAGTGCATTCAGCAACTTTATATTTTTTCTTTTTAGAACCCAGAATGTAAAGAAGTGGGATATCATCACAAAATAATACAAAATTAATAAAGTACTTCGTAAACATCTGAATCGTGGGTTTATACGCAACAGATCATAAAAGAAAACGCAATTTGAAAACATTTTGTTAAGCTAAAACACAATATTTGAAGAGCGTTCTAAATATAACCGAAGATAATGATCACAATAATGCGGTATAATGAACGGTAGAGCAATCTAAACGGGGAGTACGGCAGCCAACACTCGGAGCGCGTTGATGTCTTCCGTTCGACGCCTCGATACCGAGCTTTTTACAGCATCTCCTGCAATACCCCCTTGTTTTGTCAACAAATGTTCATTATGTACATCTAACGTTCGTGATTATAGAGATAAAACGTCGCATAGAAAGATACTGCCGGAAGAAAGTTGCCTAACCGAAAGCGGTCTCTCGAGATTGGAATTTTGGTCGGACACGTATTACTGACACAGAGCGGGCGCGCCCACCTGCCACCGACAGCCACCACACCTGAACCAAAAGTGTGTCAACAACGCTGACTCCTCGACGATCGATCGTCACAACTTTCACATTACCTTAAATTAACACTCGACTGAGCTAGCACTGATACGTCTAGATAATAATGCAAACGGCGTACGCAAGACCTACCTTTTTCACGCCTCGGGGCGTTCCGTGTTAAAAATCCGGTTAGGCACTATCAGGGGTTGGGGTTAACGCACGGGCACTGTGCTTGAACACAAAATTCACAACACTTTGAGTCACAAAGTCCACATTGTCGGCAGGCCGGTGTGATCGTTACGGCCGCCAGGTCAGCACTGAAGCGGAGAGGCTTTCTTCGAGACAACGCGCGTACGCGCAGCCAAGAATGAGACTACAGACCTTTCGCACACAAGCGCGCGAACGTGGAGGCTGTGTGAGTGGGGTTTTACGTAGATAAGTAATAGTATCTCCTGAGGAATGCTATGGTGATCGTGGAAGGAGCTCTGCTCAACTGATTTAATTTGATAGGCTTTTTGGTGAACTTTACGTGAATTAATAATGAGAGTGTATAAAAGATATATAACTAAATGTATTAAAATATTTACATAATATATAATAATAATTACACAGAATTGAGATGAGAGGTTCTCGCCCAATTTTGAAACGGTGAACTGATCTGAACTTATGCTGTGCTTACGTATACGTAAAATACAGACCTCCGCGAAAAGAATACAGACAGTTACTTACTGAGGTATATATGAATATTATTTTTCTATTATCGGCCAATCTTATGGTTTCTCACTTTGCGTCTAACTCAACATAAAAATTTCCGAGGTACCTAATTCACCGCACCGACCCTATTAATAAAATCCACCAATTTAATATCGACGCGCGACGTCTGGAAGTCCATATTATGCGTTTTTTTAGCATTTTCTGCCTTGCACTGCTACTAAGTGGAACCAGCTGCTACCTATATCCGAACCTATACAACTTGAACCTTTAAGAAATTAACAAATTTCTTCCTCTAAGGTCGGCAACGCATCCTGGAGATCTTTGGTGTTCAGAAGTCCGTCTACCACTTCTAGCAGATGAGCATCCAGATCTATTGCTCTCTTATCTCACAAAAGCTATTATAAAACTTAAGTTTTTAGAATTTTATTTAGGTAAGATATTATTCCTATGGAAATTTGTACCCAAATAATTTGATGTTTAAAAATGTTGCCTGATATGTTTTCCAATTATTGCTACCCTCTGTAATCATCGTAAAGGATAAAATAGAAATGTTTCAGATTAAACCATTAAATACACTCAACAGAAGATTTAAAACAAGAATTTCAAATGAGTTCTTTAACATACATACATATAGGTATGTCTACTTCGTATATACTACTAATGTTTTACTAAAAACAGGTATATTTAATTTTAGAGAGACAGGTATGTGATGCGTACATCGGGGTTTTGAAGCCGGACACATTGTCAATCTACTGTTACTGTTGGCACTACAGGTCGTGGCTTACATATTAATATATGGTGACTATTTATGAGCCTATGGACTAAACGCGCACCGAAACGGAAAACAACGGCACAGTCATTTAAAGGTATACATGACTCGGATTCGCTTTAGGTATATAGCTATAGATATTTATATAAACTAGACTTCTCTAGTAGAGTTGGCGACTGTTGGTGACTATATAACCAAAAACCATACTTTTGCTAGCTAGGTACTTTCTATAAATTAATTTATTAATATTTAATATTACAACTTAAAATTAAGACCTGTGATATGAATAAATAGGCTAACATTCGAATAATATTTTCCACTGAGCCACAATTAGTAGTCAACCAATTTAAAAAATGACACATAAATCTTAAACAGTTGTCTCTGTGTAACAGTAACCTTAGCCCTTTTACAACCCGATTCTACTAAATTAACTCATATTGTACATCATTTAAATATTAATAGTCACAGAAACTTCTAGAGTTACGATAAAGTTCAAGATCTCAGAGAATATTTTATGCAAATTTGAAACCAAGAATGTCATACTTTCGCCGTTATGGAGTGACGTCACACGGTCAAGCGACGAGTCATCGAAATATGTATGAGACATCACCATTTTAGAAAATAGGACGAAGAACGGACCAATCATGTATGGAGTTACCTGTACAATGTTAAAGATCGTTACATTATCATTATAAAAACATAAGATTAAATGAAGTTTCGCGAATTTTATGAAATTTATTTTCGTTTATTTAGAAGTGTGTGAATGGAGAATATTTATACATTTTAGCAACACCATGCCTGCCGAATAAAAAACAGAAAATCCTCAGAACATTCTTTGAAGCGTTCAGCTTTATCAAGAAGTTACTCTACGAACGGACTGTTAGATTAAAAGCAATATAATCTATATAATAATCACGACGTCATCTTGAACATGAATACAAATTCGAGCTTTAAAGCGCTCGTAGCGAAGTTTGCTTAGCCGGTTAACAAAGTTAAGCAACGTCCGCCGCGGTCATAAGTTGGATGGGTAACCGCTAGTGACATTCCTACTGAGCGCTTCCGGGCTTCGGAGGGCACGTTAAGCCGTCGGTCCCGGTTGTTGTCTTAGGATGGCAGTCATTATAGCACGGTAGAAGGGCATTTTGCAAATGCCCCCCTAGCTGGCTACCACCCTCAAGTAGAAAATCTGCAGCCACGCACCTAACGGTGTGTTCCGGCAGCTGTCCTTGAGAGCCAGTAATTCTAGATTAGCATGAACAACACCTTCGACCACATTATCAGCTACCATCAGGTGAGATAGTGGTCGCAGGTTAAATTAGCAGGGACAAAAAGTTCAGTTTTGATTTGAGTACAGGGCTTTTTCCTCATTTTGCCGTAGAGTTTTAACCTCTTTGTATATTTCCCAGTTGAATCAAGTGTGTCTTATTTTTATCCCATCAAATATGAAGTCAACTATAGGATTAAATGCAGTTAATAAGCACCTTGCCACTACTCACGTCGATGGGTACTACAAGTAAATTAACCTAATAACATTATAGCAAAAAATTGCAGGTTTACCAACAAGGAATAGTCCCAAGGAGGTTGGCGTCCGGTTATAAAACAGAAGCCAAAACATTATGTGGTATGTATTGTAGGTAATGTTCTTTGTAATTTTTACTAATACCACAACAAATATTATATCCTTGTGTTGCTTTTTTTTGTCAGGGACAATGTACCGACAGTACACGGTGTTCGGGCTAGGCTTAGGACGAGGATTAGGATGACGATTTCCTAATATTCCTCGAAGATGGAACATGCTTTCTCCCATTTCTAAACTTACAAGTAATTTTTTATGTAATGAAGTGATTAGATGCATTTAATCAGCCTAGTGGTATATATCAGCGACTGTTCATTACAGTATATTGTTACAGTGCGCGTTCCGCTTGAAACTGCACTGCGCTCGCAACTCCGAAACGAAACGAACGATTCATCAAATACGTATTTTTGTAAGTAATTCACATTACACATAACATACCTAATTTTCTGAATGCAAATGTATTTGCTTGATTAAAATATAATGTTTTTATCGATCTAGAACATATTTAAAACGTCTCATTATACTATTCAAGTTTTTAATTAGGTACGAGGCGATTGCAAATATTAATTTACAATTGTGAAACAACTGTTAACTAGACTAGGTAATTGTGTTCGTAGCGGTAGCAATCCGCGAGTTTAAAACAACTAACAATTAGTTAATTTTATATTGTGTTATGTTGCTAATACAACTTTCGCAATTACTGGTTTGTCTATTTGTTTGAATTGCTTAGACGTAAATACCATTAACATATTTTAGTTCTACCTCAAACTTAAAAGTCTCTATGAGAGCTATACCTAATACCTTACTTATAGCGGGCAAGTGCTGACAATTCACGGTTTTTACTCAGGACTTTCCCATGGTCTAAAATCCATATAGAATATTTCAATACTAAAATTTGTAATTGACCTTCATAAGAGCGTCGTAGACGCCTAAATTGAATAAATGATTTTGACTTTGACTTTGACTTCTCCAATTGAATCCACCTGGATGTACCATGAGCGAGTATTTTTTCCATGGACCATATTACTTAGAATATCTTAACTGAACATATTTCTGAACTACCATAGGACGATCAAATAACAAAAAAATTAGATTCAACTACAATGTGGTGATGCCCGCCCTGTACCTAACTCAGATAAGGAACTAAGGCTAGATATATTGAATGTACTAGGAAAGCAAGTATGTACTATGATTTTCTTTGCTACAAGAGATATTTTAGTGACCTATGTAACAAGCATCAGTACATAATAATTGTTAAAAAATAATAAATAATTTTGGTGACTAAAAATCTGATGCGCATTACTAAAAGTGTCAGGGATATAGAACAGAGTTTTGTAGTTTATTATCGTTGATAAGCTTAATCTTAGAATTCACACAACATGCCAAAAATGATTCATTTGCAAGATGGTCACTTTGTTAGAAGAGCCTCTTGCCATTTTTTATCCTTGTTTAGGCCTTTTATAACTATTGTTAGGTAGCGAGACATCCGCCTAACACAAATTCTCTTCAGCAGTATTGGCAAATGAAATAAAATCCCATGCCATTTCGGGAGAATATCTTTATGCGATAGATAGCTATAGCCACGGATAGCTACGCCATATATGTAATACACAAATGCTAGTAGGCTATTTGCAAAGTAGTCATCTGTAGAAGTATATAGTCAGAACAAGAAGGCTATTCGTTAGTTTTATCGAAAAGCCGATTTATCATCTCATCTGGCGTCGCAAGGACAACAACTATACTAAAAAAATTGGCTTTAGTATACTTATACCTTATTTTAAAACAAAAATAAACTTAATCCTATATTGATACAATATAAAGTACCTATAAATTATCCAAATCATTACCAAAATCAACAAGTAGGTGATAGTTAAGCTTTTATGTAAATATATATATATCTAAAACGAGTAGTTACGTTAAAATATTTCTGAAAGTAATTTGAAGATTGGAAAACCAGTTATTCAAATTTGAAAGACCCAAACCATCTGATGTATTTGTAATTAACGTTTAATATCTTCAAAGGTATTTGGAAGCACTCATATTGTGTTAAAATTGCGCTATTATTAACTTTTGCATCGTTTTTTAAGTTTGCTTATTACAATGTAGGGCTTGCACAACAATTGACTGTTAATTCGTGGGAGACTTCAAAGACATTGTGTGTGTTCCGGTATTGTTAAAAAGCGTTATGATTTCTTATGTCTGCTTCCTTGTATGTACGTTTCTAATTGTTGCTATTTTTTTACTCTTTTATTATATTCATCATGTGTAAAGCTGCCTCTCATTTCTATGGCTTGTTATTAAAATGAACATCTTTTGGGGCATCATAGATTATTAAAATAATCGAAATAACAATATAAATAGACGAAATCATCCACTGCGGATGCTAAAAGTCACAGGAGGATTTGTTAACAAACAAAATTTCCGGATTTGGAGCAACGAAAATCCATGGGAGAGTCATCAGGTGCCTCTCATCATCATCATCATCAGCCGGAAGACGTCCACTGTTGAACAAAAGCCTCCCCCATAGAGCGCCACAAAGAACGGCTAATCGCCGCTTGTAACCATTGGCTACCCGCGACTTTCACGATGTCGTCAGTCCACCTAGTGGGGGGCCTACCAACTCTACGTCTTCCGGTGTAGTGTGGTAACCACTCGAGAACCTTTCTTCCCCATCGGTTATCAGTTCGACGAGCAATATGGCCCGCCCATTGCCACTTCAACTTGCAAATTCTGAGAGCTATGTGGGTGACTTTAGTTCTTTGCCGAATATCCACGTTACGGATTTTATCGCGCAAAGAAACTCCGAGCATAGCTCTGTCCATAGCTCGTTCAGTGACTTTGAGCTTGTCCATAAGGGCCATAGTTAGGGACCACGTCTCAGTGCTATAAGTCATCACTGGCAACACACACTGGTTGAAGACTTTGGTCTTCAGGCTCTGCGGGATCTTCGACGAGAAGATGTCGCGTAACTTCCCGAACGCTGCCCATCCGAGTTGGATTCTTCGGGCGACCTCTTTGTCAAAGTTTGACCTACCTAACTGGACAGTCTGTCCCAGGTATATGTAATGGTCAACAACTTCGAGCGTATCGTTTCCAACAACTACTGGTGCGGGTGCAACATGGACATTAGACATAATTTTCGTCTTGTCCATGTTCATTTTAAGACCCACCTGCTGGGAAACTCTACTGAGGTCGCTGAGCATTATACTGAGTTCCTCAAGCGACTCTGCCATTATGACTATGTCATCGGCAAAACGAAGGTGAGTGATGTATTCGCCATACATGTTGATGCCGAATTCTTTCCAGTTCAAGAGCTTAAAAACGTCCTACAACGCATTTGTGAACAGTTTCGGAGAGATGACGTCTCCCTGTCTCACGCCTCGTTGCAGTTGGATTGGTTCCGTGCTATTGTCCTGTAGTCGAATCGACATGGTGGCGTTTCTATACAAACACTTCAGCGCTTCGATGTACCTATAGTCGATTTGGCATCGCTGAACAGACTGCAGTACGGCCCAGGTTTCGATTGAATCGAAGGCTTTTTCATAGTTCACAAACGCTGAACATAATGGCCGTCATACTCCTCAGTCTTCTGTATAATCTGGCGGAGCGTATGAATGTGGTCTATGGTGCTAAAGCCTTTTCGGATCCCGGCTTGTTCGGGAGGCTGGAAGTCATCAAACCTACGAGCAAGACGATTCGTAATGACTCTCGAGAACAGCTTATAAACATGGCTCAGAAGTGAAATAGGCCTGTAGTTCTTCAACAAGGTCTTGTAACCTTTTTTGAAGAACAGTACCACTACACTTCTGCTCCACGCTTCTGGCGTTTTACCTTCAAGGATGACGGAATTAAATAACTTCTGGAGGACTGAGAGTACCGGTTTTCCACCCGCTCTCAGAAGTTCTGTAGTGATTCCGTCATCACCTGACGCCTTGTTGTTCTTAAGTTGTTTGAGAGCCATTCTAATCTCGTATAGGCTGATGTCCGGGATGTCTTCGGTGTAGTGTCGGGTCAGTTTAGCTCTCGTGTCCTGAGCTGTACTGACAACGGGTTCTCGTGTCGAGGTGTATAGCTGTCCATAAAACCTCTCAAGTTCTCTCAGAATCTCCGGTTTTGATGAGATGATTCTGCCATCGTCGATCTTCAGCTTAGTCATTTGGCTTTGCCCTATAGACGAATTTTTAGCTAACACTTTGGAGTCTTGATTACGCTCGATTGCGGCCTTTATACGATTTGTAGCGCCTTCGAAATTCGTCTCGTATATACATAGTTCGGAAATATCACTTAAACAAGTTTTTTATATTATTTTTAAGTTCGAAAAACCTTTATATTAAATATTGTGTTATGAGTAGATATAGTCAAGATTTGTATTTTATCTTTTGAAGCAGTTATGGCTCAATGGCATTGGCTAGGGACTGCAGCGCAGCAGGAACTTCACCGCATGGTGAAAGGGCATTTTGCGAATGCTCGCCTGGCTAGCGACCACCTTCAAGTAGAAAATCTGTCGCTAAGCACTTTACGGTATGTTCCGGCAGCTGTCCAGAGCCAGTCATTCTAGGTTAAGCCTGTTAACACCTTCGACCACATCATTACTTACTATCTGATGAGATTGTGGTCAAAGGCTTATCTATAAGCAATAAAAAAAAACGATTTGTGACAAAATACTACCTAGGGTTGTATATATGCATATCTTAATTTAGTACATCAAGCTATATGTAAAGAAAACATATTTGCTAACGAAATTCTTAACATCTCATTCCATCGTATTTTCTTACCTTAGCATATTTATGAATATTTATTTTCAAAGTCTTTTGACAAACCCCGCTGAGACCAAAACCATTCCGTACAAAGTTAATCCAGATTTTCCGATTACATACAGTGGCAGGCCCAATGCTCCAAGCTCCGAGGGATGTTAAACCTGTATGTGACCCAATAGGATTATAATCGGAACATGTACCTTTTAGAAAAATTTCAGACATGGTTGTATGCCGGAAAAAACTTTTATCAAATGTAAATTGTCATGAAAAGCAATCTTAAATAGTACATTGTGTATTAAGGGCGGTAAGTTAGGAATAAGATCGAGGATCTAGTAGAAGCCCGAAGTCGAAGACGGCTTTCTGAGCCGAGGTGTGTAATTCCTGTACCGCCCGTGAAACATACAATGTTTTTTATCACATTTGCGAGTAAATAATTATGATAATATCGAATAAGTCGGAATCTTTCCGGTAAATATAACGCGGGTCCTAGCCGGTTTCTAATAAGTTAATAAGTTAAATAATTATGAATTATAGCTTTAATACACAAGTCAGGACAACTATTATTACGAAATACGTGAACTTTTTTTAAGCGGATGGCTGGCTTTTTTCCTCACCAAAGATTATACAAATGTTTCGTTCAGAAACGTAAAGGGCAACTACTTACGTAGGTATACAACCATGACGGTGTATAAAAATATAAAATAATTTCGACGTTTGATACAAAAAACTATTAAAATCAATTATTAAGAGCATAAGTTGAGTATTTAAGTAACATGTAGCGAGATTGCAATGAAATTCATGTATTAAACACCTTGTTTGAACTTGCACGACATGGGTGCTGGGCTATAAATTAAAAATATACTTACCGAACTTGGGTTTCATGACAAAAAGAAAGCTCGAGGGTTTTATATGGGGCATTACCGCCAAGTTAACTTGTATGTTTAGATACTGTTTACGTGCAAGTGTGATGAAAAGTTACTTGATAGCTTACTATATCATAATAATAATGTCACCTATGTACGGCGGTGGCGACTATATTTTCAAAACCAGAGTAGTCTAAATCTCTTCCTCTGAAATCTGAAAAAAAAAACAATGTTGAGCTGTCTCGCTATGTTTAGCGGTAATGTTTTTATTGATAGAGTCAATCTACATTGTTACCACCAATCTAAGTAACGGCTGAATAGAAAGGAGTTTACTTGTGTCGATAGGTGCAAAATATGTAGTACTCCATACTGCCTATTCCACGTTGGCAATTGTAAAAGTAAGTAAAATAAAAATTATAGTACTGCCAATTTGTAAAATTATACAAAAAAAAACGATTAAGTGCGAATCGGTCTCGCGTACCGAGGGTTCTGTACAAACCTGTAGGTACATAAGTAAAAATTATGGTAATTTTATTGCTAAATGAAATCCATAACATATTAAAATAATTAAAAATATTTTTATTACATGATGTAACTAAAATGTATGCTCCTCGCAATTTTTTCAGTATTTGTGCTATAAGACGTTGCATCATACCAAATTTCAAGATTCTGAGTTCACGGGAAGTACCCTGTAGGCTTTGACTCTTTTGCGATTGCCGAAAATTTGTGGCATAAACGGCTATGTCTTTTGATTGCGTTGGCTCAGAAGTTTCATTTTTTCACAGCTCCAAGGAACAGAAGACTTGAGTATATGATATGAATTTCAGCATGATACTCCACCCGTGCCTGAGAAAAAGGGTATTGTCAAACAGACAGACAACAAAGCGATCCTATATAGGTTCCGTTTTTACCTTTTTAGGTACGGAACCCTAAAAAGTAAATATGGACTGAATTATTATTTAAGCTTTGTATTGTGTTATTGGTACACACAAATTCCTCCGATCTATCCAGTCCGGATTCCCTCAGGGCTCCATGCCCATTATTTTCTCGTTGTACCTATACCAGCGGCATTCCACGATCTAAATCCAAGTAAGAAATTGCTCAATTCAAGAATGCTACCACCATTTATTCCACTGGCTGACTT
Organism: Plagodis pulveraria; assembly: GCA_963890685.1. NCBI lineage: Eukaryota > Metazoa > Arthropoda > Insecta > Lepidoptera > Geometridae > Plagodis > Plagodis pulveraria. The sequence continues at coordinate 17,184,980 of OY982959.1, forward strand.
ACTACTGCTTACATAGGCACTTCATTTAGGTATGTCTTTTTTCATCACTCTGTTTCATTTCCTGTGTGACCTAGGAGCACAGAGTGATCCTTGAACCTTTTCAAAAAACATTATTAGTCTTTGCAACAAGATGGTCTTTGTCGTGAGCCGCTTTGGTTCCTTAGTAGGCAAGGAGAGTAAACTGTCCCTTAGAAATAAGGTGACATTTTATAAAATTTGCTAACGCTCTATTTTAAGCTATGCACTCGATCATATAGATCTAGACCAACTCCAAAAACATCAAGTGATCCACAATGGGTTCTTCCGGAATGCGGTAGGCACACTGGCACTGCACTGCACAGTACTGCAGTATGATCTTGATAAATTGAGGCGAGCGATTACGCCCGTCGACTTCGCCGTGGTCCCCCAACATCCGAACCTATATAGGTATAAACAGGAATGCCTATTCAAGCCTTCTTCTCTTCGCCCCCCCGCATTTATTAGACGAACCGGATGACCCCATCATGCCTTCCGGATGCCTTTACGCTGGCAGCTTTAGTGTGCTATGATGGGCGTGCCTGTAAAACAGGTATTCCAGGTATCCCTGGTTCAGAGGTAGGTAATTAGAGGTTACACAATCAAATACCTACTGTAACGTTGCGCCTAACGCCGTTACTTAAATAATAGTATTAATCGTAATGTTAAACAATAGATGTTAATCCTAAACTAAAATAAAATTAATAAAATTCCTTAACTAACGTACATACTACCTAAAGTTATAAACTTACGTTAATATTACTAATTATTATAAATAATTACGTGCGGAACCCACGGCTTGTGTACGTTTAAAAGTGTTTTCGCTAATGCTTCGAAAACCAGTCAAGGAACGCTAAACAAATTCCTTATCTCTTGAACGCAGTTAGCTCCAACTACTATGAGTTAATCTGTGGCGTGCATTCATTCTGCTATGCAATTGGCACAGTACGCTTGTCTGGTGCGAAATAAATATATTACCTACATACTTTAATTATTATATTTTCATATTAACATTTAAGTACTTGTAGTGAAGTGCGTGAATCCCTCTAGGGTGAGTTCCTTATTATATTGTTTCTATAGTGCTGAGTGATTATTGTAATCTTATAAAATTAACAGCTATTCTGCCTAACCGCGCTAGACTGATAATTTTAAAATTTGAGTCACTGATACCTGGTTTAACAACGATCGTGTTAGCGCGGCTTGGCAACAGTAGCTGAGGAATGTCAGGCCACTAAGACGGTGTCTCTTCTCCAGGATTCAACTACTACCCTGAATAAACTGGAGGACTAAGACGGCTACTCTAACTAGCCGTGACTTGAGTTTGCTCAAGCCGACGGCGAAGTCTAGACCGCCAGACCTACTCCGGGATCCCGTCTTCGATAGAATTCAGGCCAGTGACTCCTTCTATCCAACTTCATGTAGAAGTGTGCGGCTGTGCAACTGTATATGGAATAATAAACGTGTTAATACCCTTCCCTGAGTTTACCTACCTACCTGCTGGCTGTGGGGTGCTTAGCAGCGCCCTAACGCCGCAGTGGCGCCTTTTTAACGTGGTTAGTTGCGCAGCCTAGCATCTTCATACTTGAAAATAATAATTACAGTCTAGCAAAATTTATCAAGTGTACGTGTAAACGAAGCGGTGATTCCTGGCTACAGAGAACTGGTACGTACTCAATCATTAGTCTACCCACATTTTGTTACGTAGTGTAATTGGTTATTGATTCTCTTTCAATTAATCACATTCATGTTAGCTGTTACGTATATACCTATCTGCTGTACCTTTACATAGTAGTTAATAATATTGGAAGATAATTGCATTAACTTATGTATTATTTTTAAATATCCTAGCCTAAGTAAATCGCCTACTCGTCAACATTAAATGACTTGGGTATCGTAACAGTTCGCAAAATCATTTTTTTTTCTCATTATTCATCTACATTATCATCAATTGGTTATAGTAATCATACAATCACCATTTCGTATCTAGTATAAATAACTAAATTGATTTTGTAACAGAGCAGCTGACATAGGCATCGACATAACTTAATATTTTTATTATATCTATTTTTAGCACTAACTTTGCAGTGGTTCCGGTAAACGTTAACTTACTTGCAGGTTTGGTACATAGTTTTTGTGTTTGACTGTTACTACTTCACATTATATTGTTTGATAGTAGATTTTCTTCTAGTTTAGTACCTCCTTTTTTTTTTTTTTTTAACGTGTGAAAAATGCATTTACGCATTCCCGTCCACCCCGGGGAAGGTGGCCGGGATATGTCGGGCTCGACACCAACTACTCCCACAGCAGCAAGTGCCCCTACCGACTAAATAACACACGGTGTTCCACCTCTACCGCTTCTCGGCGGGATCGCAGGGTCGCTTTAGCACTCAACCACGAACCCGCCACGGTTGTCCGTTGCCGGACCCCTCCTGGGGTGCTACCCCTCACGACGCACCAGAACACATGGCACGTCGCTACCACCCGGGGACCAAGCCCGCAAATGGGCGTCAGACGACCCCGCTTCCGACGCCCAAGGTCCCCCTGCGACGGGTCAGATGAGTAGCCCCGTCGCCTGCTACTTCGGCCGCAGAGGATAGGGAGAGCGGCGCCTCGCTATATAATATAATAATAATAATAATATAATAATAATGTCTTTATTGATATAAAAACTTAGGCTACAGTTACATGTTATTTATGAGGATAACTAATTTAAGTATAGCTAGGTACAATTAACATGTATTGTGTTAACAAGTATCCCTGAATCCCACACTAGGGTGACCCTGTGTCGTGGGATTCAGTCCCTTTCTTACTAACATATATATAATTAGAATTTGCTTAATTAAAGTCCTTATAAACAAATCTAAAAAACTATATAAGACGTTAATTACATTTCGAGTTTGTTTCGACAGCTATCTCTTATTTAATACAATTGCATATTTTTTTTTTTTTTGTTTCCGACTACTGTTCCTTCTTCTGCTTTATGTAGAAAGGTAGTGAATTTGGATAGTGTTAGATCAGGTGATGAGTTTTGATTACGAGTAGAGTGTAAGGGTATGATTTTAAGGATTTGCAAAATTTTAATTTAAAACTTTACGCACAGTATTTGGAACACAGAACTATGGTATTGTGTTCAGATATCATTTTGCCATAGCAGAAGTTTATGTTATTGATAGAAAGGGGCCTGGTCCGTTACTAATTGTCGATTGAATTTGAGAGACAAAGCTGGGATCTTTGAGATATAATATAATATGGAAATGTCGAACATATTTTTGACTCTGGAGAAAACAAGGACTTGTATAGGAGCAGGCCCCCTAATGTCATATGTTGAAAAAACTCTCCGTACCTTCGTATTTCAATGTGATGAGCCAAGACGTAACCATTTTTTTACAGATGAAACGTGAGGCATGTAATATATTCAATGCCGTATCTAATCTTTGGTACAATTTGGGACCTTTATAAGAAAATGCTCGTTTGCCTACTAACGTACCCCTACGAGGAATCGTCCAGTTATTACGTCGTGATGACCGTGTTGCTCTGATAATAGTATCATGAGATGATTTGTGAAAGCGCAATCCTACAGCTAAGATATATAATTGACGAACTCTTAAATATTTCGTGTCATTATATAACAGGTCTGTGGAGTACCTGTATGGTTTTTTGTATGCAACCTTAAGCAGAGATCTTTGGGCTCTTTCAATTTTGAGAAAAAGAGTCTTTGAGGCTGATCCCCAGCAAACGATGCAATAATTTAGTACCGATTGGCACAAAGCCAGGTAGACGATCCTCATGGTGTTTGGGTCAGCAATAGACCTTAATTTTCTAAAAATATGGATCATTTTCCTAATACGTCCGCAAAGATTGTGAATTTGGTTAGCCCATGAGAGTCGATTGTCAATTATAACCCCCAGATATTTGATTTTGTCTACTTGTTCTAACTCAGGGCAGGAGCATACCTGATCAGGTAGTAACACGCACGAATGAAGTTTTAAGCTTATTGGACCAGGTTCACTGCGTTGGGAAATACGAAATGCCATGTATTTTGTCTTAGCCGCATTCAGTGTCAAAAGGTTATTATTCAACCACGTCGTTACTCTCAAGAGCCCTAGGTGAGCCACATTAATAACCTCTTTCCAGCTATTTCCATAGAAAATTATGGCTGTATCATCGGCAAAGGTGTAAATGTTAGCATTCTTGATATTAAGGTCACAAAGGTCATTAATGTAGGTCAAAAACAGAGTCGGTCCTAGTACACTTCCTTGTGGAATGCCGTATGAGACAGATGCATAGTCGCTATAGTGTTCGGATATGCGAATCCTTTGCCTTCTATCGCCTAAATAAGAGCGGAACCATTTAAGGGATGTTCCTCGGACTCCAAGTAGTTCTAGCTTCCGAAGCAGAATCGGCCAAGATACGGAGTCAAATGCCTTAGCCAAATCCAGAAAAACTCCTATACACTTTTGACCAGAATCAAGCTTTCCAGAAACCTGATCAACCAGAGCAACAACAGCATCCTCCGTTGATTTATAAGACCGGAATCCAAACTGGTTCTGAGACAATATATGATTGGTTTCAAGAAAACCTAAAAGTCGTTTATTAACCACTCTCTCAAGAATTTTAGAAAGAGATGGGAGAAGTGAGATAGGACGGTAATTTGACACTATAGAGGTGTTACCAGATTTGAACACTGGAATCACATTTGCAGTTTTAAAACAATTTGGGACAATTCCTGAGAACATACTTAAATTACAAACATGAGCGATAACAGGCGAGAGGATATGGCTGGCATGTTTTAAAACTTTGTTACTTATCCCATCACAACCCGATGCCGAATCTGATTTTAGACCTGATATTATTTTGCTAATTTCAAATTCATCAGTGGCCATAAGAAAAAGTGATTCAGACGGAGATTTGTTCAGACTGACAGAATATGCTAACTCATGCTCACTTTTGGTTATATGGGAAAGTATATTACCAGCAAGATCTCTGCCAATGGAAGTAAAGAATTCATTAACAGAATTAAGAGAGTCAGTGGGGTTGGGATGAACTCTGAGAAGATCATTTAGATCAGACTTAGCACTTTTTATATTGCAAATGTCTTTCACTGAACGCCAGAGCATTTTGCTGTTGTCTTTGTTTGCAATCAAAAGATCAGATTCGTACTTATTTTTTTGATTTTGGAGTAGGAAATTACAGTAATTCCGAAATTTTTTGTATTTTTCTTTTAGCACCTTATCACTTGGTGATTTTCTGACATTTAAATGCAGTAAGTCACGACGTCGAATGCAGTTTACTAATTTTTTAGTCATCCAGCGCTTTGTAATAACTTGAGAACTGCGACGTTTTTTTTGGACAGTGCAGGTAGACACAGCTGAATCTATACGCTCGATTAGTAGTTGGGACGCATCAATAACGTCTTCCACCATATAAAAGCTTTGCCAATTTATTTGCTCAAGACGAGCAAAAACATCAGCAAAGTTTGTTTTTGAATAAAGTTTGGGTTTTACAGGTGTTTTTTCTAAAAAGTTATTAACACCAGTAAGAATCCCAGTCAAAACGGTATCATGGTCAGTAATGTCTGAATTACATACTATTACTCGACTAGGTTTTTTAGATTTTATCAAACAATGATCCAAGCAGTTACGACCTCGCGTAGGCAACACATGACCTGGAATAAATCCGTGGAAAGAAGTAAGTTCTAGGTACTCAGGAGCTTTTCGATCGACAGTGGACGGCTTTATGTCGATGTTAATATCTCCTGTTATAATACAGGAGTCTGTTGAGGTAGCTGAGATGACGCTTTCTAAGGAGTTTAAAAAATCTGTTGTATCATTGACAGAGGGGGAGCGATATATCGCTATTATACTGAGCTTCGATCCTAATTTTACAATCAGACAATTTGCATCATTGAATTGAGGTTCATATACATCTATACTCAGATTATCTTTTGAAAAAATTATTAGGCCATCGTTTTGGTTTCTAAAGAGAGTTGACGAGTAGTAATTGTAGTTGTTCAGGTTAATTGGCTGAGAGGTTTCATCAAGCCAACACTCAGTTAGAATTATAATATCCGGTAAAAACTGTAAGCGTGCCAAAAACATTAAGAAATCTTCAAAATTTTTCCGAGAGCTTCTAATATTTTGAGTAAGAACTGTCGTGTGTTCCAAGAAGTCGCCTAGTTTTAGTTTACATTCCTCTGCTGCACTAACTCCGAAATTTTCTATTAATGTTGTGTCGTCAATATTTTCAATTAAATCTCTCTGACTCGTCATGGTAACAACAGCACAGGAAATTCTGTGCGTTTGGAGGATTTTTAGTAATACATTATTTTGACAACACAACATGTCTAGACATTTCAGTCGGAAAAGAATAAAAATAAATGTCAGATCGCTATCAGAGCAGCTTTTTATATATCTATTATTTTTGGAGGTGGCATAAAAAAACTTATGGGAATGTACAATATGCGAAGCTGTCGACTTTCTACAGTAAATTATTCTGATTATAATGGCAGGTAATCCAGTTACGAAGTAACAGTATTGATGGGCAGACGCATCGAAACGTAGTCCTACACCACCTAGTGTTACTTGCACAGTGCTTACAAAATGACTATTTAGATAATATATAAAGTACGTTAAGAAACCATTTAGTCCTGTTTTTAAAAGTGTGATATTGATTATACTAAGATACACACAAAACATAGTTCTATCAAGTTTTATGGAGTGGATATTAAAATGGTAAAATAGAGAGCTAACAAACGTTAAAATACTGCGGAAATTAATTTCCTTAAGTAAAAATACTCGGGGAATGTTGGTATACCATGGATTACAGAATATTATACGTAAGTTTAAGTCTAGAAAATGGTTCGGGAGAGTGTCTTCAGTGTGTTTTGAATATATATTTTTGTTAAGTATATAATTTATCAGTACTGTGTGACTAGTGCAGAATGTACCTTTCAAGCTCGTTAAGTGTGGATATGCTGAGAAGATTGTCGGGATAGTATATAGAAACAGGAAAAAAACATGAAATGTAAAAGAGTTGTACATGCAATGTTTAAGAGTAAAATTCCCAAAAAACAAAGATAAATTGTAGACGCTGTCGAAAAACATTGAAGTAGTTAACATTAATAAAAGCATTACAGTATGATATACAAAAAATAAACTAATAAATAGCGCACGAATAGATGAACGATATGCTCTCGGGCGCTGCAAGAGTAGTCACTTATCTGCCCTCGGCAGCTTCTCAAGGTCACTTTCGCAGGATATACGGATCTGTGGCGATCTTTCATCTTTACGTAGAAAAACTCTTCCATATGATGTCCAGCAGAATGTGTAGCCATAACTTTTAGCAAATGTGCGAGCTAAATAATAAAGTTTTCGTTCCCGCTGAGTGAGATTCTCAGATATGTACACTGGCTTACTAATGTCGCTTGCATTGATGTTAGTTGTATTTAGCTTATCATCATGATTTTGTTTGTTATATTTTTTAAAAGCGCTTAGAAAATTATCCCTTAATTTGACTGAGGTAAAGTCTACAATAATAGGCTTTATAGATGCTTTGGTGTTGATGCGGTATATGTCTTTGACATCATTTCTTTGTAAAGTTGTATTTAAAACTTCAGCTGTGGCTCTTATAAATGTTTGAAGATGCTCCTTAGTCTCCTTGTGACTTTGGGGAATATTCCTGATTTCTATGCTTGTGCTCCGCGCATTGCGCAGCAGCAATTCCATCTGACTTTGCAAATCAAGTATCTGGCTACTAGCACGATTATTTTCTGCCTCCAGAAAGTCTATTCTGCGTAGAGCCTCTTCATATTTGGTAGATAACGAGTCCACAGACAATTTAACCTGGTTAATAGAAGCTAAAACTATGTCGAGCTTCTCATCCTGGCGCTGCTGAAGAGCAGAAAACATGTCCATCATTTCGGCTTTCGTAATATCACCTGAGTCATCTCGCTTTCTTTTATACACACTACGCATAGATACGTGTACATCACTTATTGAAGCTTCATGCCCGACTTCAGCTACATTTGAATCCGAGGCATAGTGTTGCAAAGGAGTTGCAAAAGCGTTCGGCATTGGGGATGAATCGCGGGGGGGCGTGCGATTTAGCGGCATAATTATATATTTATATATCTGACTGTATTTTACGCGGGTTTTCAATAGTATACGCCGTACGAATAAGATATAATTATATTAAATTATGTAGTGTGTTCAGGCTAATGAATGTTTGCGAGTACCAGGCGTACAGCAGTCCAAGAAGCCAAAGCTAAGCACGCACAAACACTGTTACATTAGCGTCGCCGTCGGTAGTGTGTATAACGTATCACAATAAATTGTCGCAGTAGTGATGAATGACTGATGATAAAGTAGTGTGCGTGCGCGTTGGTTAGTGTGCTGCTACGTTATTCGTATGTGATGTGCTCTTGCTCACGCACAGCAGGGATGCTACGGTAGGCGTCCACCTGTTGAATGCAGTGCTGCTTACTTGCGATTATGCGTACATGCGTCTTGGCAAACCGGTGCGGCGTGTGTCCTGTGCGTGTGTGCGGCCAGTCACAGTGGGAAGGGACCTTCAGCGGTGGCGCTCGAACTCTTCGTCAGTTATGCACTCCTATTTTTATCTCGAAATTTAAATTGGGTAAATTTACGAAATTACTTTTTAAAATTTTAACAGCAGTTCATTATACACGTCTACTCAGTAACGAGGTCCGGGGGAAAGGGGATATACCAACACTCCTCTTCCCCTGCGGCCCCTCCGCGTCCGCCATCCAACGGTGGCGACCCCGCCGTGGCCACGGAAGGTAGGGAGAGCGGCGCACCGTGATACCGGCACTCCTCTCCCGCCGTGGCCCCTCACCGTCAGCTGTGGTGTCGCCCATACAACACCACAGCCCGCCTCAGATGCGGTGCTGCCCATACAGCACCGCAGCCTACCCGTTGCCGCTCCAGTCTGGACTTAGAGGCAAAGCCCAGTGGAGCGGCCCCGCTGGGGCCGGCCGACTGCCCAAGCCAGCACGGCCCCTGGTTCCTCTTCGCTTCACCGTGGGTGACGAAGCCACGGCTACTAAGCCCCACCGCCACGACAAGGCGGGAACCCTTCGGGGGGTAGTTTAGTACCTCCTACTATATTTCATACCAACCAAATTTTTTTTTCCTTGCATTAATTAATTGTCATTTACCACTGATTATAATGGGAACTCACCCTATTAAGTTTCTACTTCTAAACCGTCACGAACTGAGCTATGAAGTACTCATTCGTGGAGGAGAAGAAAATACTACAGTTTTGAAGTTACGTAGCCAAATCAACAAACTAGGAGCGATGTTTCCTTCGGATGATATTCAGGAGTCTGGCATCGACTCCGATGTGGATCTGGAAGGCGTGACAGTGTCTTATAAGGAACTTGTGGTGCGTATCAAAGCACTACAAGATAAATATGATACAAACTTGTTTGAACGCACAAAAGCCTTGGCAAACCACATGTATTATAGGTTTAGTCGCATGGACAAAACTAATATTTTAGACAGAGTTAATAAACTACAAAAGGAATTCAACAGTCAATATAAAATATTAAATCAGATTGCTCAGGCAACTTCATCGGTCACTATGCCAGCGGTTGACCAAACGACAACTATGCAACAACCTACAGATTTTGTCGCTTGTGACAAAAATCACATATCTGACCTTCAAAATATTAAATACGATGGCAACTCATGCGTTCATGTTTTCATTCAACGGGTTAATGAATTTTGTACATCCAGAAGTATCTCACCTAAAAAGTTTTTAATTTATGCTACAGAAATTTTTGTAGGTAACGCTTTACACTGGTACCGAAGTGTCAGAAATGAGGTAAGTGATTGGGAAAGTCTAACCAAATTGCTTATTGCAGATTTCGGACAGTTTGATTTCGATTACCGGTTGTTGTCGGAAATTAGGAGACGTACTCAAGGCGATACGGAAAATATCGTCATATACTTAGCTATAATGTCGGAATATTTTTCGAGACTAACTAAACCTGTTTCAGAATCTGAAAAACTTGAAATACTACTCCATAACATCAGGCCTTGTTATGCCAATGTACTAGCAGCACATGGGAGTGAAATTGAGTCCATATCGACCTTGCGGTCATTATGCCGGAACTTTGAAAATATTCAGGCCTTGACAGCCCAGTTTCGCGAGCCTCCTAGGGCTACAATGGAAACTTTGGCTCCTGATCTAGCTCACTCCAAAATACAGGAATTTTCTCAGGATAGGCAGTATAGTGGACAAAACTATGTTAAAAAGAATAATTACCCTAACAATGCGCAATCATTTAGTAAACAACCTGCACACAAACCCGCGAATAGTCAGACTAGTGGTTATTCCTACATTGCACCTGTGGCTGCCATCAATGCTGGCCCGCAGAATGATGGTAAGCGATATTGCCCTCGCTGTCGTACTGATACACACAACTTACGGCAGTGCCAACAGGAGCGCTATATTATATGTTTCAAGTGCGGAATGAAAGATGTGAAGTACCCAGATTGCCCTAAATGCAACCCTAAAAGCTCGAGCCCAAAAAACTAGTAGGTCCAGATTGGTGCAATAAAAGTACAAAACACTCGAAAACTAGTTTAACTGATTGGAAGGAATGGTTACATTTCATCAAAATTTTTTCATCTAGCTACACTATTGCATCAATCTTGGATCGTAAACCAGGCAACGACGTCCGACCATACGTGACAATTAAAGTGGGTAACCTATCAATTTGTGGTTTGTTGGACTCTGGCTCTACTGTAACCATATTGGGTAATGATTCACACCTAAAATTGCTAGCATCGGGTCTTACCTTAGTAGAAAATACCCCTTCTAAATTATTTGTGGCAGATGGAGGCCAAGCTTTACACCCTATCGGTTTTATAAACTTACCTATCACTTTTGAAAAAAACACTCACATACTTAAAGCCTACGTAATACCATCAGTGAAATCATCATTGATACTTGGTGTGGACTTTTGGCAACAATTTGAGTTATGCCCTAAATTTCTTAATTCAATTACACTATCTAACCAAACTGAGAGCCAGATTTCTGAAATAGCGGATGTTCCTAAAAGCATCTGCTCGTATTCTGAGCTTTCAGAGTCTGAGCGGGCAACTGCTGATGGCATAGTCAATAAATTTAAAAATATTTCAACTGAACAGTGTGGTCTGGGTCGCACTCATCTAGTTCAGCATTGTATTGATACGGGTGACTCACCACCAATCCGCCAACGATATTATCGACTATCGCCTGAAAAACAGCGTATTTTGTCCGACGAATTAGATGAAATGATTCGTTTAGGCGTTGTTGAACCGTGTGAGAGCCCGTGGTCATCCCCAGTACTTCTTACCCCTAAAAAAGATGGCTCCTTGCGGTTTTGTTTAGACAGCCGTAAGCTAAATGCTGTTACTAGGAAGGATGCCTACAAACTCCCTTATGTATCTGAAATTCTAGATAACTTAAAAAATTCTAGATTCCTGAGTAGCATTGACTTATCGAGAGCGTACTGGCAATTATCAATAGTGGAGGGGGACAGGGATAAAACTGCATTTTATATCCCTAACCGTGGTACTTACCGTTTTGTCACCGTCCCATTCGGTTTGACCAATGGACCTGCTACCCAACAGAGATTAATGGATATGTTATTCTATGGTCCTGAATTTGAAAACTCAGTTTTCGTATTTTTGGATGATATAATCCTGGCAACATCTGAATTTTCATCACACATAATATCTCTTCTTAATAAAATCCATGAAAAACTAAAAATGGCAAATCTCACTATCAATCTAGAAAAATCTCAATTTTTTAGAAATGAATTGAAGTATCTTGGTTATATTATTAATTCTAAAGGTCTACACGTCGACCCTAGCAAGGTTGAGGCTATCCTTAATTTTCCTGTGCCCACAAATAAGAAGGAAGTGAAGAGATTTCTCGGTACTGCTTCGTGGTACAGAAGATTTGTACCTAATTTTAGCGCTATAGCTGCCCCTCTAAATGCCCTAACTTCTACTAGTAAAAAGGCTAAACCTTTTTCGTGGAATAAAGAAGCAGATGACTCATTTTCTAAGCTGAAGGAATGTCTAGTCTCTGCTCCGATTCTCTCATGCCCCAATTTTGATCTACCTTTTGAGGTACACGCAGACGCCAGTGATTACGGAGTAGGCGGTGTACTTACGCAAACTATTGACGGCATAGAACACCCTATAGCTTTCATGAGTAAGTCTCTTTCTGCCCCAGAACGTAATTACAGCATTACTGAGCGGGAGGCGCTGGCAGTTCTCATGGCCCTCGAACATTGGAGGTGTTATTTAGATAACGGTCGTAAATTTGTAGTTTACACGGACCATTCTGCGCTTAAATGGTTTTTAAACCTAAATAACCCTACAGGTCGCCTAGCTCGCTGGGGAGTGCGATTATCATCGTTTAATTTCGAAGTAAGACATCGACGTGGTAAGGACCAAGTCGTAGCCGATGCACTATCTCGTGCATGTCCTGTTTCTGCAATAGATACTTCACTGAATGTCACTAATACTACAGATCAGTGGTATCTTAAGATTTTCCAGGGGTCACAAAGTTCTCCTACATCTTTTCCAAACTATTATGTCCAGAACAATAAACTTTATCGTATAATGAAGAGTAAATGTACACTAACTCAGGAGTTCGACTGGAAAGAAGTTGTACCTCTTGAAGCTAGAGAACCCGTTATTATAGAGAATCATTCAGAGCCAATTGCAGGTCACCTAGGTATCTTCAAGACATATAAACGACTAGCTCTTAAATATTACTGGCCTGGAATGCATGCAGACGTAGTAAGAGTAGTAACGTCGTGTGACACATGCATTTCACATAAGCACCAAAATCACGCAACGCTTGGTGAAATGGGCAGACCGAAATCGTGTTCCAGACCATTTCAGATGATTAGTGTTGATTTAGTAGGTCCTCTACCGGTATCGAGGAAACAAAATAGTTATCTGTTTGTTGTTACCTGCTGTTTCAGTAAATACTGTTTGCTATTTCCCATTAAGCGCGCTACCGCCGAAATCATAACTAAAATACTCGAAGAAGACGTATTTCTAGTACATGGCGTCCCAGCTACGATAGTTATGGACAATGGGAAGCAGTTTGTCAGTACGACCTTAAAGCAGATGCTAGACAAATATAGAGTGCCTCATTTACACTACACTCCTAAATATACACCGCACGTCAATACTGTAGAAAGATATAATAAAACAATAATGACGGCAGTATCAACTTTTATCAGTAATGATCAACGTATTTGGGATACACTCATACCTAAAGTTCAATTTGCTATCAATAACTCTGTGAATGAAGTGACCGGATATACTCCATCTTTTTTAGTTCATGGCCGTGAATTAGTTAGTTGTGGATCACACTACACAAATACTAAATCTACAGATATTGACAACTTAATTTTTCAACCGCGGGATGAATACGCGGAAAACTTAGGCACATTATCATCTATATTTAACAAAGTGCAATTAGCGTTATTACAAGCCCACGACAGAAACCGCAAATCTTATAACCTGAGAAAAAAATCTATGGAGTTCCAAATAGGTGATATAGTCTGGAGGAAAACATTTTATCAAAGTGATAAAGATAAATATTTTAATAAGAAACTAGCACCGAAATATGTAAAGTGCAAGGTGGTTGCTAAAAAGTCACCGCTGGTATATGACTTGAGTGACATGGATGGCCATCCTCTGGGCACATGGCATGTCAAAGATATTAAATTAATTAACTATAAAGAATAGTATTTAACCATTGTTATAACTTCGCGTATAAAGTAAGTACTCAGTCGGATTTTTACGTCAGGAAAAATCCTACGCTTTCAGGCGGGGTACTGTAACGTTGCGCCTAACGCCGTTACTTAAATAATAGTATTAATCGTAATGTTAAACAATAGATGTTAATCCTAAACTAAAATAAAATTAATAAAATTCCTTAACTAACGTACATACTACCTAAAGTTATAAACTTACGTTAATATTACTAATTATTATAAATAATTACGTGCGGAACCCACGGCTTGTGTACGTTTAAAAGTGTTTTCGCTAATGCTTCGAAAACCAGTCAAGGAACGCTAAACAAATTCCTTATCTCTTGAACGCAGTTAGCTCCAACTACTATGAGTTAATCTGTGGCGTGCATTCATTCTGCTATGCAATTGGCACAGTACGCTTGTCTGGTGCGAAATAAATATATTACCTACATACTTTAATTATTATATTTTCATATTAACATTTAAGTACTTGTAGTGAAGTGCGTGAATCCCTCTAGGGTGAGTTCCTTATTATATTGTTTCTATAGTGCTGAGTGATTATTGTAATCTTATAAAATTAACAGCTGTTCTGCCTAACCGCGCTAGACTGATAATTTTAAAATTTGAGTCACTGATACCTGGTTTAACAACGATCGTGTTAGCGCGGCTTGGCAACAGTAGCTGAGGAATGTCAGGCCACTAAGACGGTGTCTCTTCTCCAGGATTCAACTACTACCCTGAATAAACTGGAGGACTAAGACGGCTACTCTAACTAGCCGTGACTTGAGTTTGCTCAAGCCGACGGCGAAGTCTAGACCGCCAGACCTACTCCGGGATCCCGTCTTCGATAGAATTCAGGCCAGTGACTCCTTCTATCCAACTTCATGTAGAAGTGTGCGGCTGTGCAACTGTATATGGAATAATAAACGTGTTAATACCCTTCCCTGAGTTTACCTACCTACCTGCTGGCTGTGGGGTGCTTAGCAGCGCCCTAACGCCGCACTACTGAGCTCATTCTAAAATTGTTATTGTTACGAAAGAAGAGAATATTTTGTACCGATCTTATTTAAGTAGTAATTAGGGTAGTAAAATGATTTATTCGAAGATAAATGCAATAGGCACATGTTGTCATGGAGATTTCTTTCGAGTTAGGAGGCTGAATATATATGCTTTTCTATGCCTGTTAGCCTTTTACCACTATCTCACCTGATGGTAAGTAATATTGTAGTCGAAGATGTTGTTCAGGCTATCCTAGAAGTACTTGTCGTAAGACAACAACCGGGACTGGTGGCTTTACGTGCCCTCCGAAGCACGGAAGCGCTGAGTAGTAAAGTCACTAGCGGTCACCCATCCAACTCATGACCGCTGCGGACGTTGCTTAACTTGCTGATCGATTAAGAACAGCTAAGTAAAATTCGCTACGAGCGCTTAAAAATGATTAAACACTTGTTTTATTTATGCAACAACAGTTTACAGGAGTGTCTCACTCGCCCACAATAATAGACATAATAGTTAATAGTAAAAGAAATAGTTGCAACTATTATGTCATTGAGGTATAAAAGTAGTTCTCGGCAAATATTTTACTCAGTTAATTGAGTGAAAAAGCACTAGACGAAAGTTGATCAAATTTAAACAGGGAAAACGTGGAGGTATACCGAACAAAACTGTTCTAATGTTGTCTTAAGTTTTCGCGATTATTACACATAGTAATGAAACAACTTTAAACGGTTTAAATCGCGTATATTTATCATTATTTTTGTCCCAACGTTTCAAACACTTTGCAGTGATCGTGGTCACGGGGTGACTAATTGGTTTTATTTGTCGCATGAGTTATTAAGCAATTGTTTGTCCTACCGTCCGAATTTTTTTATGTTATTCATAACGTTCCCTATTCACGCAGTATTCGCTCACAGTGTCCAGAGGTCTTGCAGATTTGTGTCGGCCTTGGGATTTAATTAATTTGACAAGAGGATCCCAAGCAGGTGGTACTTGCTAACCATCATCTCTATTGAAATTTGGGTACTTTTTGATTTCAATAGCCTCGCGTAACATTCTTGGCCTAAACCGGGTCTCTCTGGCGAGGATTTTTGGATTGTCGAACCGAATGTAGTGGTTAGGTTTGTCCTGGGCATGTTCACAAACTGCAGACTTGGTTGAGCGTCTGTTCTTCATGTCAGCAATGTGTTCTTTTACCCGGACACCAATGCTCCTCTTTGTTTGCCCAATGTATGACAGCCCACATTCACAATCAAGTTTGTAAACACCTGCATCTTATTGGGGAATATTGCACTTAACAGGTCTTAAAAATTGGTTAATCTTATTGTGCGGCTTGAAGTAAGTTTTTATTGAAGCTCGTCTTAAGATATTACCAATTTTGTCTGTGACACCCCTGATGTAAGGTAAAATGGCAGGTTGTCGCTCAACTGTGGAAGGCTTGGGCCGGCTTGACATATTCGTGGGAGCTTGTGATTATTGCTTCGCAGTACTTGTTTTACATGCTGAAGCTCCTCCTTGAGATGGTCAGTATCGCAGATGCCATGTGTTCTCTGTAACAAAGATTTGCCTACGGTAGCCAACTGACATGGATGGTGATGGGAGTTACCATTAAGATATTTTTCTGTATGGGTGGTTTTCCTATACACTGTATGACTAAGGGAGGTGTCAGGATTCCTGATGACAAAAAGTGTTCTAATTTATTGTCGTCCTTTAAAGGGGGAAAGATGTTGTATATGTGCATACATACATGGACATTATGTAGTTAGAATATGAGGCATTGCAAGAACAGAAATAATTTAGTGTGCTTTGGACGAGCTTGTTGTTACTTTAACCTACCCGCTACACAAAAAAAAACTCCATCCCATGGTTGACAGAGCGAGGGTCGTCGTTTTTGAGCTCGGTAGCCGGGCATCTTCCGTAGATATATATATCTCAAGTAGAAAATCTGTGACCTAACAGTGTGTTCCAGCAGCAGTCCTTGAGAGCCAGTAAAATTACAGACACATGAGACCTAACAACTGTACGTCTCAGTGTGATGGGCACAGTGCAATTCTTAATATAGAAATGCATCTGTTATAGGCAGAGGTTAGTCCACTTAACATCAGGTGGGCCTCGGGCTTGTTCCGTCACAATAACAGAAAAAAAAATTCTTCGCATCCCCTGCTCCACCGATACCTGGCCTGCTACCAGGGCCAGGAATAATCGAGCTGCCGGGGACTGGGGGCCGTTTTATTTTTGTGCTCATTATTGGGGGGTTTTGCCATAATCCCCACGTTTGGCAGGCGTCTTGAGGATCGCAGTAATAAGTGTTATCTTATTACTGCGATCCCCAAGACTCAGAAGGCGCTGCTGCCCACCTTCCGGTATTTTTTCTTTAGTCGCCTTTTACGACACCCACGGGAAAAACCACACACTCACACAAATAAAAAATTATATACATACGTTGACTTCAGAGTCTCGCAGACGTCCTCCTAATCGGAAGTCTTATAAAAGTTCTTGAGTTTGATATTACACGTAATTTTATAATATTTACTGTAGGGTTTTGCGCACAAGCCACTACAATGAATCTATATTTATTTCGTATATGTGTGAGTTTTTCTGATATATAAGCCTTTGACCTCAATTTGACCTGATGGTAACTGACGATGTGGTCGAAGGTGTTAACAGGCTTAACCTAGAAATACTGGCTCTCAAGGGCAGACCGGAACACACCGTTGGGTGCTTGGCAACAGATTTTCTACTTGAGGGAGGTCGCTATCCAGGCGGGCATTCACAAAATACCCTTCGATCATGCGTTGAAGCTCAAGCACGCGGCAGGATTTGGACCATGGACCTGCTGCGTGGCAGTCCATAGCCAATGTCACTTAGCCATCACTGCTTCAAAACTGTGTTCAATGATCGCTGCTTGCAAAACAATGCCCAATTTGAGGAACGCAGTGTAAGATGGCAGTTCATCAGAAGGCACTGATGCCCACCTTGGAGGGGGACATTCGAGCCCGGCACCCCATTTAGACAAATTTATACAATATCAATTCAAATACAACGAATTTGTTGTCTTATAAGAAAAAATCATATTCGTAAAATTTAGTTTGGTTAGCATTTTATAAATAGACAAATTCATTAAAACCGGCAACGCAACCTTTAGAACTCTGGTAATGCGGATGTCTAAGATCCGCTCTATGGCAACAGCGATCAATTACGATCAGTTGAGAAGTTGTTTGTATAATTTTGTAATTATTAAGGGACCTTATCCACTTAAATACCCCTTTTATATTCATACATACTCGTATTTTTGTCTCATAACCATTATACAAAGAAGCATATCATCATTCCACATAATCTAAGCGTGAAGCACATGAGGCGTGGTTGAATTTCACAGGGCATTTGGTGACATTTCACGGGTAAGTTCCAGAAAGGTGCGGAAGCCACGTATGACCCGACACAGTGCCGGATTAGGGGGAATTTAGGTCGGCCCATCAAGTATCGATTGGGTAAACTAAAGGCGTAACGTAGCGTATCGGTACTGAAGACGCGTAACGATGCTTGACAACAAGGTTTAACAGTTATCAGAATTTAATTACGCATATTTAATACAAATACAGGCCTTTAATAGTGGAGGACTTTGTTCAACAGTGGACGCTTTCCGGCTGTTATTGATGTTAATGATGGGTTTTAGTTTGCTCTACGAAAATTAATTATAAGATGTCTAATAAAACATGATACCAAATCGTCATCGCCTGTATTCCCTGAAGGTCTCAACACCCACAACTCACTAGACATGTATTTGTAGTAGTAGTGAGCCTGTTGCCATCGTCTGGACTACGGAGTTCCAGTCTCAGTCTGATACAGGATATTTTTGACAGAAAAATTAAATAACTTGACTTCGACTGATTGAAGTTAGCTACGGGATGTCAAAGCGACGGTTGGCACGAGGACATTGTTAGTAGTATAATACGAGTAAATCTTTAATGTCTTGTTATTTAATTTCTAAACTTCCTACTCTTAACTTTATATACATAGTTGTTCTATCTATTTCTGTACGATATAAAAATATTTATACATTATTAATTCTTATGTATTATTGAAAAACTTCCCGTGGGGTGCTATGCCGGGACTAGAAATGCACCCCCCAATACCATCCTGTGGGAGTCGTAAGAGCGACGAAACAAACAAAAGGCGCAGCGCTCTTTGAAATCTTGCCATCTAACACTGCGATTCCCAATATGCCTGCCAAGAGTGGGAATTACGGTAAGGCCATAGAACATAATACGTAAGGCCCTAATGGGGACGTGGTGTTTCCCAAATTGTGTTCGTTTCGTCTACTCTTGCATGTTGGCATAAAGAAAAATATAATAATGATTTACTATCAGTCCTTTGACTCATAAAATGAACCAATATTGCTGTAAGAGTATGTCCGCAAAATCTGCTAAACCATTTCTTGTTAAATTTGGACGTGGTACTTAATTCAACCCTGCTTATACATAACAAGTCATAAACTTGGATGAAAATGAAGCCTCATTCTGTTAAATAAATGTAGCCGTTACTTGTTTGTGGTGCCTTCGGTCGGTGGAGCAACAGAGAGCATTGATTAAATAATATAAAGAAGACACGTTATACTTCGATATGAATCGCAGTTTTTTATATATACATATAATATGTTAGCCTTTGACTACTATCTCACCTGATGGTAAGTGATGATGTTGTTCAGGCTAACCTAGAGTTACTGGCTCTCAAGGACAGCTGCCGGATCACACCGTTAGGTGCTTGGCGATAGATTTTCTACTTGATTGTGGTAGTTACCCAGGCGGGCATCCGTACAATATAGATTTCACATACGATGCAGTAGAACCTGGACATAAAATATAGACATTACCAAATAAAATAATCAAAGATAGATAAACGTCACAATTTTTGACGTTACAGTTTTATTTAAGTTGTTTCTGAGTTCGTCATGTCATGTATTATCACCATGCAGCAGCGATAATTAGCGGTCTTTTGGGTAAACTCGTACCGTTACTGAATGGTGACAGTTAAAAATAAATAAAATTATAACATCAAAAGTTATGACTTGAATGAATTTATATAGTCAAAACCATGTTTGGAAAGTAAGTTAAACATTTTGAGCTTCACTTGTTACCTATAACATGTTGCGTGTGCCCGGCACTAATGAAACAAAACATATTCTATATAAATAAGCAGTGATGGCTCAGTGGCATTGGCTATGGACTGCCGTGCAGCAGGCCCATGGTTCGAATCCCGCCGCGGGCTTGAGCTTCACCGCATGGTGGAAGGGCATTTTGTGAATGCCCGCCTGGCTAGCGACCACCCTCAAGTAGAAAATCTGTCACCAAGCACCTAACAGTGTGTTCCAGCAGCAGTCCTTGAGAGCCAGAAAAATTACAGGCTAATGAGACCTAACAACTGGACGTCTCAGTGTGACGGGCACAGTGCAATTCGTCGCTGACGAAATGTGTCTGTTATAGGCAGAGGTTAGTCCACTTAACATCAGGTGGGCCTCGGGCTTGTTCCGTCACAATAACATAAAAAAATCAATTTGTTTTTTTAAATTTAGTCTTAATTTGAAACTCCACTTTTTCTTCTAGTTTGAGTCTATTTGACCCAGACGTGGACGTCCGTCCGTAGTAAGCAGTGACGTATCTACTTATTTCAACTGTCAAAGAAGGTTGAAGGTATTTTAATATTACAAGGGGCAGTCAAAACACGATCCAAACCTCGCAAAGCAAATATTTGCGGCTAAGCCGGACTGGAATTGATTTTGACTGTATCTCTTTCATTACCACTTGAGTTATTTCTATTCAGCCAATTGTATATTTTGATTCATTTAAAAGGAATATGTTAATGTTTCTCATAATGTGAAGAATTTATTCATGAATGCCGTATCATGATATGTATATTAAAATAATAAAAACATCGCCTTCGTATTTAAATATTTCAGCATATGACACAAAACTAAGGTAAGTACCTTTAGGGGATTGTTAGAGTTCCGTAATAGAAAACGGGATCCTTTTACTATACCTAGGCTGTCCGTGGTACCTTTAAGGTGCGTAGCGTTTCCATACAAACGTAGTTTCGCCATATTTTTAATACCAAGTGTATAAACTCGGAGATATATTGCATGCATGTCCTTGAGATTAATATCTATGCTTCCGGTATGTCAGTTTTCTTAAAACTATGTACCTATGTTCAAAATTATTCGAAAAAATCGTTCTGTATGGGAGTGCTTATTTTCACATTTATAGATAAAAAAATGGAAGATTACTAGCACAACAGAAGTATAGATATTAGGTTCGAGGACAGCCATGCAAAATATCATCAAGTTTGAACACTAGGTTATTAAAATATGACGAAACTTCGTTTGTGTGGAAAGCGCTATGAAGACTCTCTGAATCTTATAGAGCTCTATCTTTAGAAAGGTTATAGCTAGCTGGTTAAAATATCCACAGAATATGTGTTCGTATTGCGCTTCAAAAATAATAATATTAACATGAAGTAAAAACAAGGTGTCCCCGTACAAAAAACGTTATTTTGTAAGCCTAGGTAAAAATCCGTTTCAATTGTCAAGAAAATTCGACTGTCCAGCACCCGTTTCCATAGTATAATTGGAAATGCAGCATTTCCAATTATGCTATGGAAACGGGTGCTGGTGCATTTCCAATACGGACGGTATTCTGGAGGTGCGGGTTCAAGTCCCGCTGGAAGTATTTTTTTCTATCCGAAATAATTTCTATGTTTTCGCTTAGCATGAGTCTTTTAAGTAATATACTAGTCAATAAACCATTTATTCTTTTTTCTGTTTCGCTAAAATGGTAGTACATACAAACGTCAAAGTAAGTATGATTCGTCCAATATATACCATATTGCAACAAATACTAAAACCGGCCAAGTGCAGGTCGGAGTCCCAATAGGAATCTCGATTTGTATGACTATAACAACAAATATTTGGTACATCTGTGGTATGGAACCTCTGGTGTGAGAGACCATCTCGAACTTGGCCATTTTTTCATATACATTTATATCCATTATTATACATTAGAGTACACAACGTTGGTATGGGAATAACAACCTTATAGCCTTTCCGCGTTTTATTCTAGCGCATTTTCACACCCTCTCTTGATGTAGCTAATAAATTTAAAGTTCTGGCTAGAAAGTTCTACAAAAACATTAACACTACTGAAATTTTGCCAGAACTAAGTGCAATGCTATGTACCAGGTGTATTAAATGAAAGAAATAACAATTTACGCTGTTTTTTTTTTCAGAAACTGTTTGCGAAGTTTTATACGCTACTATTTGTTATAAATATGTAGTTCTAAAAAGTTATTATTTTAGAGCTTATTGCAACTTCTTTGTTTAAAATATTACTTGAAATTCGCGAAAAGTAATCATGGGAATATTAATTTTGGAAATGTTGATGTCGAATACAACGTGTTTGGATAGACCAAATGCCTATGAACGTTTGATAACTTTTCTGTCTTCACATTTCTTTTTCGCTTTGAATTAGAAGCATTCTATTAAAATATTTGTTTTATTCCAATACCTATGTTGTAGTATTTGTTTTTGTATATTTTGACAAGAACTGGTATTTTTCGTGTCGTCCTTTTCATATGGTCAGGGGCATTCTGAAGTAGAAAATCTGTCGCCAAGCACCTAACGGTGTGTTCCAGCAGCTGTCCTTGAGAGCCAGTCGATCTAGCTTAGCCTGAACTACACCTTACCGACCGGTGAGATAGTGGCCAAAAGCTATCCTATCAGCTATAAATAAAAAAAAAAAGTGTTTTGAGCCTGACATCATAAAAATCTATGGTCAATATTATTACTGACAAGCTGGCAGCCTCCTTAATGAAAAAAAACACGAATATAAAAAAATGCGTTGGGTAATCTTTCTTCTATGGCCTTCTATCCTATTACCAAAGTAACTTTTATCGAAGCGTAAAACATACAAATAAGTTTTATCAGCCCTTTTGTACAAAAAATTTGGAAGCAAGTCAAAATTAAGTTTTATTTATAATTATACTTAATTATTTAAAATTCTAATTATATCTTTGTAGATATTTGACACACTCAGTACACTACTATATAATTTATATAGATATTTTTTATATCAGATATCTCGTTTGCACTTGTCCAGAGAACAAAGTATTTGTAAAATGTAATGTTATACCGTGGGGTGCCGGGCTATAATGTCACCCTACCATCTCTATACCCGTGTGTGTCATAAGAGGTGGCTAAGGGTAACACGCTAGAAGGTGGGCAGCAGTTGAGCAACTTTCTGAGGAACTGATATATATACACTGCGATCTGCAAGACGCTTGCCAAGCGTGGGGATTATGGTAAACCCCCTCGTATTAGGGGAGGCTGTGTTCAGCAGTGGACTATCCCGCTGATACAGTATGTACTACCGTATCAAAGGTAAAAAGAGACTTGCTAATATTTTAACATTTTAGTTACGAAGTCTAACTGAAATTTCTCCTTCCATTACATTTTTGTATGCTTCACGCACGCATAATTGTAATAATTTTGTAATCCGCCGTATTTCATCATCAGATCCCCATAGCCGCGTTAATGAGGGAATGTATGATTTATTCACGTTGATAATGTACCTTAAATCTAGGGAATAAAGGCGAGTACCACCGCCGCGTATTCTTTCCTTGGTCATTTATCAATATAATGGGAAAATTATGTCAACGTGTGAGTATTTATGTGGTCTTCATTGTAATCAGGACGTCTTCAGTGACCATAAAGAATAGGTCAGACATATAATTCTAGTGCGAATGTTTTAAATTTACCAATGAACCACGTGGAGACCGATTTTACACAAATTCTCTAAATTTAAAATGATTTAAACTATGGTACATACTTAGTTCATTTTCTATTTATACTAAAAGCCGTATTTGAGTGAAATTTAAAATGTTTACTTTAAAAATAGTATTAGGTAAGTATTCTGTTCAATCGTAGGTAATTTTGCATCATTTTAGATTAGAACATCAAGTTAAGTTCGAAAGTGTTTTACGAATTTAGATTTTAGTCTCAAAATATTATAATAAGAACTAACTTCTTATTTTATGATTTCAAAGAATTTTAGGTCTAGGGTTTTTTTATATAAAAACGATACCAGTAACGTTCATAATCTAAATTCCTTCCGTCGAATATATAAACATTGATGTTATTTATCCATATTTAAGTAGTTGTTCTACGAGTATCAACACGTATATAAATTACTTACAACAACAAACTAAGAGTACAACAAGTAAAGCGATGACTAACAACAACAACAATTCAACTACAGTAGATAATGTGTTACATCTAGTAAAAATAGGCTTTAATATGGAAAAAGGTAACTAAGCTAACAATAGTAGACAATATAAATCTAAAGCAGCATTTCTTACATTTCCGTAAGCAGGAAACACTGTCAGCGATAGGGGCTCAAATACTTCTAAATACAGGATTTGGGGGTTCATTCCAAATCAAAGGCGTAAAGGCATGTGTTTATGAGTATTTATTGTAAATATCCCGCAAAACAGATTTTGTTTCTCCATCAAAGCTGCGATTACCATAAAACCATCTAAGCGAAAAGCATGTTTTCGTATGCCATTACAAAAACGATATGCCGCGATACGCTCCGTCTGTTAGACCCGTAAACGCGCCGAGCGCACGCTCCACCAATGAAAAGGGATAATTGCATATTCTCTCCCATTATTTTTTCTCATTTCACCTTGCGAGCTGCTTATCCAGCTAAATTGCGTTTCGAAAACTCGTTCTTTATTAGACGCGGGGCGACGGCACTTTGTTATCTCAGTTTTATGGGTCAACTATGGAGAACGTGAGGTTTAATTTTAATGGATAATTAAAATTATGAGGGCTTCGCAATTTAGCAAATAAATTTTGTTTGATTTAGTTTAACTGTAAGCTAAGAATTAATTCACACTTTATCAGTGATAGTGCATGTAGCAATGTAAGTAATATATTATGAATAAATTGGGATCATATTTTTTTAATATCTTTCAATCAGTAAGCAAAATAAATTAGATTCGTTACCATAATTCTTTACTCTACATAAACGACAGATTATACATACATTACGGCTTTATGGAGTAGGAAACGTGTTTTCCAAAAAAATCATCTTTGAGCAATGTAATATATATAAAAAAAAACTTATCGTACATTTGTAATTTTGTAATGTAATCCGCATAGCAAGCGTTATTGCAAACATAACAATATTAAAATTATAAGGTTGCGTCTATATATATCATTTACAAGTATAAAACCAATTGCAAAATTGGTCTTGTTTGTAGTACAACGTAAGTGGTACTATAGATGTCGCTCCATGCCAATACGATGGTTACAGAGCGATAGGAAAGATTTGAGTTAAGACGTCATGTCATGTTAGCTCAATTGGTTAGAGCATACCCCGGCTAAAGGGGTGGATGGACGCGGGTTCGTATCCCGCACATGACTTAAAAAAAAATCCTATCGTATATTTGTAATTTTGTAATGTCATATGTAAGTTTTATTATATCGCACACTATTTTCTAAATATGATTTTCTATTCGCTTTTAAGTTTTTAATATATTGAAATATAAGCGCAATCGGTAAAGTTAAAGTAGGTATTGATTTGTTTAAAAACATTCAGTGATTTATAAGAATCTACCATTATACATAAACAGTACAATCCCTCGCTTCTGTAACATAAAAATTATGTCTATTAGCCACAGCTTCTTAAAATATTACACCATATGATACAATTCTTTGGGAAAACGTGAAAATGACTAGTGAAGTAGTAGTAGCGACATCCATTAAGTAGCTTACAAGTATTTAGTCTTACGAATGACTGTCATTATATAAGATACTTACATCCAGATACATCATGCATATAAAGAATGCTATGAATCCATTGTAATGCACAGAATATCGTTGTTCTTTGTCAGTCAAAAGTTTATTTTAAACATATTTTTTATTTCTATTTATTATTTTATTCATACAATTTTGACAAACTTAAGTATAAGATAATACCCTAAAAACCCTATCGGGTTTGTCGAGGGTATCATATTGTTATCTATATCTATTATACTTAAAACTATCACAAAGATTTGGGAAAGTTATTATTATTTTCTAATAATATACATAAATAGAATCTGTTATACAATTATGCTTTATATTAATACGAGTAACCTATTTCATGCCTCGTGTATACAAGCTTGGTTACTTATTGTTTGGTTCTATATAACTAAAATCTGGTAAAGAAAACTTTATACAAACGTTATACATTCAGTCAAAAAAGTATCGGGAATGTATGATTTGTTTATGGTTTCCAATTCAATGTTGTTTTGTTGCTGTTTGTTTGGCACAACTGTTTTTTATTTTGGCGCTGGATCGTGGTTTGCATTTGTTATTTAGATTTAATACAGTGCTATTTTTAGTATATCGTATCTAGTGCCTATTGTGAATTCCGTAATGGATAAAAATATTGAACATAGTTTTTTTTATTTACTTATAGCTGATGGGCTAGCCTTTGACCACTATCTCACCTGATGGCAAGTGATGATGTGGTTGAAGATGTTGTTCAGGCTAACATACAATAGCAGGACATTCCTCAAGTATGTTTAAAATTTTGCGTCGCCAATGGAATTTTGTGTTCGGAGTCACTGAAAATGTTACAGAAACCTTACGGTGAATCAATTATATCAAAAACCTTTGCTTATGAGTGGCTCAGAGCAATTAAATAAGTTGAGTGGTACAAAGCGTTCAAAAGCGGTCGAGATGTGATTGAAGATTTGCCTCGCTCTGGTAGGCCAGCAACGTCTGCACGTGAAGTTAACTTCGCCAAAGTGAAGGAAATAGTGTCTGAAAATCCTGATTCAAGTTTGAAATAGTTAGCTGTTGAACTTTCTGTGTTTCACGAGTCGATCCGTACCATTTTAAAAACTCACTTAGGTACGAAACATGTTGCTGCTCGGCTAGTCCCAAAAGACTTGAATTTTATCCAAAAACTCAATCGAGTAAGAGCTGACGACAACGTATAACGAGACTTAACACACAACGATAATCACGAATAGATTAGAAGTTTTAGAATGTGTTCTTTTTAAACGCCGTGCCGGTAACTCTCTTATTACGTGCTTGGTTTTGTCAAAGACATTATTCTTACGGTTTTATATAGTGTAGCGCACGCGCTTAAACCAAAGAGTATCTGGCAAAAGTCTATTAAAAAATTACCTTCATGATTTTAAGTAAATATATAAGAAATTAATGCAAATTAATATAATATTTATAATTATTTCAGTAGTTGTTATAATGAGACAATATAATAATCTACGAGTTATGTGTAGTTTTATACAAATTAAGTCGTCAGCATGGACGCGTCGCCGTATCGAACTCTTTCCGCGTGCTTCTTCTTTTTAGTCAGTCTGAGGTATGTATGTACATGAATTTAAAAAATGATTCTAAAGTAAAACACATTATTGCGTTTTATTATGTTATTTCAAAGTGGTATAATTCTATCTCGTCGTCTGTGGTAATATCGCACTGTTTTATTTAATGTGGGCGATAAATACATTTACATTATTTACGCATACCTACTAAGGACACCTCGAAAAATAAGTTACGAAATAAATAAAACACAACTTTTAAACGTATAGGTTTACCTGCCAAACATATTTTGGTCAGGGCTTTTAAAAATACTCTGAAAGAACAAACCAGAAACCGCACACAACCCTTTTGTAGGTACCTAGTACACTCGAACAAACCAGAAACAGCGTCAAACTCATTTGCATGTAGTGCACTTTGTCTCAACACGAACCTCAAGCGTCAGTAGGTACTTCTTTATTACAACTCTGTTTTTTTTTGGGGAACTACACTGACAAAATTTTATTGGAAATTGTATGGTTAAACCTACGAATAAATAAAGTAAAGAAATGTAATTCAAGCTCAAAAACAACAGAACGCAAACTATACCGCAGCGGGCGTGGCTTAAAAAGTGTACCGCGCGGTGCTGTCAGTTCGCCGCGTGGGTTCGAGTCATGCGGTTGTACCGCGGGAATAATCAACTGAATTTTTCAATGTTCTTCTACGTTGTTTTATTCTGAAAAAATACCATACTGTGTAGTAAAATGGTAGAGAAGCCATACGGATATAAAAAAATCAGGAATAACTTCTTTAAACGAGTAAATAACAATATTTTGGAAACCCATACTTGACTACCCTGGATAGTTTTATGCAACATGAATTTTACATGAAGTCAAAAATAACTTGGGAATATTGTTAGTCTGAGAACATTTTATCTGAAAACGATTCCCAATATATTTTTTTCGTATGCTTAATTTTTTATGTCAAACATGTACTACAAATGTCATAAAAATCTTTGATAAAGTTCCTCAATTCTAATATAGTATTTATGCTTCTAATGACATAAAAATATCTTAGGAGTAGGGCTTTGATCTGACAACTGTCAAAGTGTCAATTGATGTCGTTTTTCTCAGAATTGGTTTAATTTTTGGGATAAAAACGAAATAAAATTAAAAATAAATTGATCTTAGGTATTATAGCTGTCATACGTAAGAATAATTTCTAAGTAATTTTTATGTAATTTTAATCCAAAATATGAAACGGAAAAATATGACATTAACTGTCATTTTGACTGCTGTCATGCTTGAGATCTATTTCTAGATAACTATAAAGTCATTTGTACCTTAAACATATAAATACTACATCAACTGCCTCGTTGATAGTTGTCACACCCAGGGTTGCGGTATTATTAGTTCCAATAGGTATATATAAACCATCTACTTAATTTGGTACAATGGGATACTAGAATAATAGTTCTGGGCATGCTGGGCACGCTGACAACTGGTAGAGAGCTGGAGTGTTTAGACTGCCTGCAAGCCTGAAATGGCAGCTAGGTTGACTAAATGCTTTCGTTGTAGTAGCTAAAAGTATTTATTACATTTTGCAGCATTTTGTTAAAATACATACCGCCAAAAAAACTTAACGTACTTACTAATCTATCACACGCAATAAGACATTTTTAAAATCTAATTTAATTCTAAGTTATATCCTACTATAAATATTAACTTGGATAAAAAAAATTACTTGAAATCCATTTCATTTTTCCAGGGCATTATATATACCGACTATTATAGAATATTATATCCAAGAAAGTAATTCCAATCTACTGAAATAAATTGCATTAAAAACCTAAAATATTTTATTGGAAAAGTCTGTAATAGAAAATGAATACGTAAACAAGCTTACATAATGTGGCATAACGCCATCCACGCGTATCTTAAGCTGAGAACGCACTACAGAGTTGCGTCGTGACGCGGTATATAGAAAAAGTCGGCTCAGCCGACACAATACACAATTCGTTCACAATAGCAATACGGCGTAGCAGATAGGTTCCTCTAGCTAATGGCAAAAATTCGAAATGGATGAAGTTGTCGAAGTAAAATAATCGTGGTGTCTTGCAAAGAGGCCGATATAGCTGAACAATTAATAAGTGTTATATTTGGGTGCAAGATATAACAAAGTACTCGTTCGAAAAAAACTCTTTTTCACAACTCTAGCATTGCAAATGGCACGGTGGACTGTTCTGAGCTCCTCGAGCTGATAGGATTACGCATTCATGCAGCTGTATTGAGAAAACCCAAAAATGTATCTGTTCCGTTAGTTAAGACAAATTATAGGCAAAATGTATTCATTATGCGTGCAAGTGCTTCGTTAAACAACTTGACAGATACAGATATTGATTTATACAATACCTCGACTACCAAACTGAAACGTTTACTTAATGAAACATTCTTCTGTACTAGTTAATTTGAACCTTAAGTATTGTATTATATTGTTTATTTCTTTTCATTAGTTAGTCGTCCACTCAAAACATTTTGTTTTATAATTTTTTTAACCTATAAGTGGAAACTTGTATTTGGCCATCAGCATTACATGTGTTTTTCATGTAGTATATAAATGAATTAATTAATGTTATTTGCCTAGCTGTAAGTTTTCTGTAAATTCTAAAATAAAATAACTCTTCAGAGATAATGATCGATTTGACACAGATATAAGAACGTAAAATAAAGTCTTATGAATTGTTGAAATGTGAAATGACTGGATAATTTCACTGCACCGCGTCTCTCCAGTGCCGAAAAGATGGCGCAGGCGTGACGCAGAGTTGCCTTCGGAGACATATTCTCTGTAGCACTGCGCCGTGCCTCTCCGAAGCCACATCACTATAGTGCGGTTTACGCCATTTATAAATCCAAACAAATTAATATTTCCCGAGCCGCACCGTTTCGTTGCCGCGCTGTGCCGCAGTAGTGCGGTTTGGCCTTAGGTAATGACGGCGGTGACAACATCACTTTGACGCGACCAATCAGATGCGATCATTTCAATGCGCCAAATCAATTGACCAATCCAATTGAATTTGGAAAATAGTGCGTGTTTTGTTACATGTGAACTGGCTGAGGCCGAAATCAAAGCGGTCACTGTATCAGAGTTATACTTCTTTACTTTATTTATTCGTAGGGTTAAACAAAACAACTGAACATGATGATATGGAAATAAAATAAGGCTTAAAAGCGTCACTCCCTGTGAGATTAGGAAGCACGGTAATTCGCTACATTTCTAGTGTGTGTGACATTGCTAGCTTCTTTGTACTCGTATTTCTTGCACAGTACATACAAATTAATGGAAAAAATCTCACACCACCTTTAGGTTCTTTCGATGTAGCATACCTAGCGGAAACCAAAAATACATATGGATTAGCTTTTCCAAATACTAAAATAGCTTATGATTAACTTTCCACCAGATATAGTAACATAATTATAACAGACAAAAATAGTAAATGATCACCAAAAATAAACCCGTATTTTAATGTAAACTTATACAGGAAGTTTTAACATCTCGCTATCTTATTTAAGCAAAATGACTCCAAATAATCATTGTTAACCCAAATTATCACCAAAATTTAACTTGATATAATTCTTCTGGTGCATTGCCGGCCGCTGCAGCGGCACGCTCGCTACGCTCGCTTGGCTCGCGCGTTGTTGTGGTCACAGGTAACCTAACGCTCCTCCTCGCTTCGCTCGTCGCTCGTTCAATTACAATTTTTAGTTAAAGAACTACGGGTATCAAAGCATTTTATGGTGGTCATTATATTTAATCGAGAGAGAGATTATTTGAAAACGTGTTCTAGAGCCGAAGACGTGCTCATTTTTCGCCGTTTCTGTGTGGGAATCTGGTCTTTGGTTACAGTATTGAAGTACTAGTACTAGTACTAGTATTGAAAGAACGTATCCGTTCTTTCAATACTAGTACACTTAGATAACTATTAGCTTTTATTATTAGCTTACGCTTGAGAGCAATTTTCCGTGTTGGCCATCACTGCCAGAATGGTACTACAGTTGACCAATTGCCTCTCTTGCTTTCGAATTACTGGTTGAATTTCCCGCCATGCATACTTATGTACAACATCCTGGCTTTTAACAGCACAAATGCTGCACCGAATGATCTAATGCGTCACGATGGCAAAAGACCTGACGGTATGATTCTGGTTCCATAGAAGTTTTAGTTAGAGTGTCCATTAGTGTGCGACGCTACGTACTTAAGAAACGTCACATCTCTCTGAAAAATGGTGTGAGCACAGCACCGTGGCTACGTCAGCAGAGCGACTCAAAGGGCACAAGCATGCTAATATCGGTGGTGATTACATTCTTTGAACCGTTAGGTGATGAAACATTGGGTTCTTGGAGGCCGGGAACCTCTTATTTTCCAGAATTTAACAGAGCGCTTGGTCGATCAAAGGTATTTTTTTTTAATCCAAAGAATGTGTTAGGCAATTTGATTTGAGAAATCAAAACTATACTGATGTAAAATTCGAATAATAGCTTTTCAAATGTCAGTTTTACAGCTGTCATTATGTGAGACTTATATTGGGTAATTTTAAAATGAAATGAAACGCAAAATAATACTTAACTGATAAATAAAATATCGACTGACAGCTTCATAGTCAAAATTGTTGCCTGGTAGAATCTTTTTTCATGCAGTAAGATTGCTTTTCTTTTTTTAAGTTTAATAAAAAAAAATTGTTATTGTTACGGAATCAGCTCGTGGTCCGCCTGATGTTAAGCGGACTAACCATTGCCTATAACAGATGCATTTCATCACAAGTCACGAATTGCACTGCGCCCGTCACTTTGCTGTTAAGTCTCATGTGCCTATAAATTTCACTGGCTGTCAAGGACTGCTGCCGGAACGCACTGTTAGGTGCTTGGCGACAGATTTTCTACTTGAGAGTGGTCGCTAGCCAGGCGGGCATTTGCAAAAGGAGAAAATCTGTCGCCAAGCACCTAACGGTGTGTTCCGGCAGCTGTCCTTGAGAGCCAGTACTTCTAGGTTAGCCTGAACAACATCTTCGATCACGTCATCACTTATCATCAGGTGAGATAGTGGTCAAAGGCTAACCTATAAAGCATAAAAAAAAAAAACTTAAAGAGTAACAATTTTGCCGATGCGGCATTTTAGTACACTGAGTTGAGTTGAGACTGCCCGTACATAAAATTACTCTGATAATAATTTTTGGTGCCATGCTCCAGTGGTCACAAATAAGAAATTGCGGGTATTGTAAATTTGAATTTACCTCGCAAATTTTGAACCCTATGTTTAATGCAATTAACATCATATGCACTGGCAAAGCTCACTCCTTCGATCACAATTACAGTAATGTATACATGAGCAATTGAATTAACAGATAAAGCAGTGGATTCTTTCAAGCACCTTCCTCATTGTAAATCTTATAACTACATGCTACAATAAACCGCAAATTAATCATAGCTGTGGAGTTCAAAATCTTCTGTTCATTAGTTTGATGAAATCCTCTGTAAATCTAAAGTTCTACGATTATGTAAATTCTTTTAAAATAATACTAATAGTCTAAAAACTTTTACAAGCTCATTCAGACACCTACAGCAATTTCAAATTGCGCTCATTAGCTTTGGAAGTTGGGCGGTCGCCGGCTGCTACCCTCAAATCTTTTGTAGTAATTTCCCGCGGACTTTCTGCTGATTGCATGGAAAGAAATAGTTTCAGTAAAAATTAAATTTTGATAAATGTTACGTCTACAAAATATCTGCTTTTCCTGTCTGAAGTTATTTTGCTTGGAATTTTATATCCTTGGGGTGAGATAACTAAGTTTATACCCAAAGACATACTTAAACACAAAAACATTTAACTTTATGCCGTTCGTAAAGAGTAAAAACTTTATGAGCTCCCTTATCTACTCAGGACTTTGTAGGCACAGTTTGTATAAAACACAAGTTACTTTGTCCAAACCCATCTGGCACATCATAATCGTGAGTCCTCTTTATTTGACACCTAAAACCCTTACTTCCTCTTACTTTCCTTCCAATTGACACATTTCTAAGTCCCTAAACCTTTACTTAACGGCTACTAACCCAAAATAAAATTGTAATAAAAACAAACGCACGGTGCCTGTATACAATATTGTAGCAATGAACTTAAGTGTACCGCAAGCAATTTGCCCGGAGTTAAATTCAAGACAAATATTAAATTATGTTTTCATACCATTCCTTTCTCATAAAACTAAATGATTCTTGTTCTGAAAATTAAGGTGTTTAAGTTAACACTTAAGTTTGTTGAGGGAGCTCATTAAGTTGTCTCGTAATTCTCGGTGTAAATACTGTATAAACCTTGACTAATCACGGTATGGTATTAAACAAAGTGTTTCATTGCTTTGTTAGATTTACTGCTGAACCTGATATTAAAGGATCACCGTAAAATGTTCCTCCGTAAAATGGCGAGCGAAATTAAGGTTATTGTAAATACCATTTTTAAGCGCTCGTATCAGAGTCAATACAATCAATTGCTGCGGTCAAGACTTGGATGGGTGACCACTAGTAGGACTTATACTAATGAGCGTTTCTGTGCGTCGGAGAGTGCGTCAGGGCGGTCCCGGCCGTTGTCTTAGGTCGTTATACCATGGTGGTAGGTCATCTTGCCAATTCCCGCCTGGCTAGCTACCACCCTCAAGTAGAAAATCTGCCGTCAAGCACACTGTGTTCCGGTAGCAGTCCTTGAGAGGCAGTAAAATTACAGGCACATGAGACTTAACAACTGTATATCTTAGGGTGACGGACGTAGTACGATTCTTCATCTGAGACAAAATGCATCTATTATAGGCAGAGGCTAGTCCACTTAACATCAGGTGGCTCTCGTGTTTATTTCGTCACAATCACATAAAAATAGTAGATTGTTATGCAAGGGTCGAAAGGAATTGATGGCTCACCCGTGTTAAATACTTTACTTTTCATTTCGAATGTAAGGAAAGTAAAAAATAGTCGTGCTTCTAAAGTATTTAATAATCTATTTAACATTAATTAGAACGATTTGTGAAATTTAAAGTTGAATTTTCATTGTAATATTTACGGTATAGTCCGAATAGAAATTGATGACTTTTATGAGTGTTAAACACTCTACTTTTCACTACGAATTTAAGCAAAAAAATAGTCTTATTAAAGAAAAATTACATGAGTAGTATCTATTCAAAATTGACGCGGTTATAGTCCAATTAAGAATTGTAAATTTTCATCCCTGTAAATTACTCTACTTTTCATTTAAAATATGAAAAAAAAAGTAAAGAATGGTAGATTTTTTTAAATATTTACTGAAAATTATAACGCGATTAGTAGATAATTATAAAAAAATGGAGCCGTGAAAACAATTTAAGCAAAATAATAGTTTCTCTTTTCTAGTACCGACCAAATATTTAGTTACCTACTACTACCCCGCCAAATTATATAGTCTTTTTCACATTTTTAATATGTAACACAATGCGTCTCCCCCGGGGGCCATCCCGGTTAATAGGCACCTATTTTTTCTGTTTACACGGCTCTAAAACGTAATTAGTAGCAATTTTTTTATATAATATACACTAACATGAAAAAGTTACATCCATTCTGTTATAAACGAGTTCTTTTAACCTTCACATAAACACAAACGTAGCTGCTTTTGTTTTATAAGCAGAGTATTTTAGAACGAAAAAATATAGACGTTTAATTTTGTTTACAACCATGGTCGCCATGGTTACAGTTACAGCAGAGTACTTTAAAACGAAAAACATTAGCAGCCTTACTTATAAACGCTACTTAAATTTTAAACATTACTTAGCCGCTGATTAGCAAAATTTCTTACTCATAAACGCTACATAACTTTATCCAGTACCTAAGTACTGCTTAAATCAGCTGTCAATTTAAACACCGTCCCACCCTTGTTTAAATTTTAAGTAACAAGATGGCGCCCATATTTCTGATCAGCTGATTTAGTTACAGACCCACCAACTTATCTGTTCAGGTGGCAGAAAAAAGAACTACAACATTCCTTCAAAATGTGACAGTTCATAGTTGATTTCCTTGACCAGTAGCGCCCTCGAAAACTGCACATGTAAGTTGGTGGTACTATACAAAGAAAAGTATTATATTTACTTTTTAATTTCAAGATATTTAGCACTAGATACATGCTATTTGGCCATTTAGGTCATTCATAATACCTTTTAGTACAATGTTGTCAGTTTAAAATACGTTCGACCTCATTATCCATTGCTTAGCTAAACAGGTGCTATGTAGCGTTTATAAGTAAGAAATATTTAAGCATTACTTAAACACTGTTTAGTTATGCATTACTTAGCAACTACATAGCGATGTTTTTATAAGTAAGGGGGTAGATGTATAATTTTGTTTACAACACTGGTTGCCACGGTTACTAGTCATTCCGGCCCTAGAGAAGGAAGCATTTATTATGAGCTTTCCCCACCTTAGGTGGGAAGATCAAACACGCAATAATTTCCGAGTATGTGAAGTGAAAAATAATTGAGTTCATAGGTAACACATTATAGTGGTTCTCTTTTTTATTTTATTTTCCATAAAAAAATTATGTCATTTTAAAGAAGAATATTCAAAGGCAAATCCACGCCCGTGGGGTGCCGGACTGCCCCTGGCGGGCCGGGATCACACTTCTTCGTTGTATGAACTCAAATCGTGTTAAGTTTCATTGAATTCCATTCAGTAGTTTTGGAGTGATGCGCGGCCAGGATACAGGCAGACAGACAAAAATAAAAAAAAATACAGTTTTGGCATCAGTGTCAGCTACAGAGTGCTCTATAATTTTTTTTTAAATATCTACCATGTACAGAATTTATTTATTTTTATTTATTTATTATTTTTGTATATTTGTTATTTTGTAATATTTTATTTATTTATTTATTATTTTGCACAAATAAGTGAACAAGGAGGACTTAATGCTATGTAGCATTTTCTACCAGTCATCTTGGATGTGCAAGAAAATGGTAGCGGTGCAGTAAAACATAGTAAAGACAAATATGTATTGTACATTTATTAAACCATAGATAAATATATTGTATACATAAAATAAAAGATATATACGTTTATATATATATATATATATATATATATTATAGGTGCCTGCCTAGTATGCAATAGTATTGTTAAGTTAACAGATTTTACCGGCTTATTGTCAGGTTTGCATGGATATGGGATCATAGTAGCAAGGAGAACGTTACAATTTAGCGGATATAAAACATAACAAGTATAAAAATATTAAAAAAATAAATACCGCAGTTGCGAATTATTTATTTATGTTCAGCGTTTTATTGTTGCATTGATATTAAAACTGCAAATTATACACTTTTATTGAATTGCTTTTAAAATCCCTTGAAATTGATACCTCACTCGATGGGTTTGGGAGAAAAATATTGTTTTTTTCTCACAATATGACATCTAAAATCCCCGAGTTTGTTTGTTTTTATTTCTTTATCTACCTAGTGTCACTAAAGCCATATTTATCGTTTTCTCATGCATTAAAATCGGGTTAAGCTGTTTAGAATTTATGGTGGTATATCACAAACATACATGCATACATGTACGCTAAAAAAATATCACTCCTTTTTTTGGGCAGTCGTGTAATAAAATAAAGCTTTATAACATCCACAGGTATAAGGCAACGGCGATGGTATACCGTGGCAGCATGGCTGTTTGAAAGATCATCACTTTCCATACATTCAAAGTATATACGCTATTGTTAACCTAGATGTGTTAACAATATTGTTTATATTTTGAATAACCATAATTTATTACCCATGAAACCGATCGAAAATATACTAGCCATAATGAAAATATCTTATAACGATAGATAGCATTGCACATCAAGGTATATTACCATTCATAGAATTACATTACACGCATAATATTAAACCGTGGGGTGCCGGGTAGAATGTCACTTCCCCATTTCTTCCCGTGGGTGGCGTAAGAGGCGACTAAGGAAAAAGTGTGCTAAATAAGCAGCATGCCACTTCTCACGTGGATATGAGTAGGGTGTTGTAGGCATTAGATCGACAACACGGCTGTATACCATCTTAGTGCCCGGCCATCATACAATATTTTCTTATGTTCCTGTCTTATATGTTGTTAGCGTAAACATATTATTCGTAATATGATCTTGTTTCTTGTCCAGTGTGTTAGAGAAAACATTGTGTATGACCCTGAAACCTCGCCCGGCGAATGGCAATAGGCTCGCGGCCAACTACGCGCGACCAAAACCCTATTGGCGAAACATGGGTTTTACACACCTCTGCCGACCCCTTCGGGGAATACAAGCGTGATTGTATGTATATATTAATAGATAGTGAATGCCCCCTTTTTTGTAGTGGTTCATCAAAGTAGGTTCACCTCACCTTATGGAAAGCGAAGATGAAATCTAGAATCGATGAACATGAAAGAAGCTATATAAGCTACGGTGATCGCCATCCCTATGATGATCAGATTCCTTTGAACGCCCCGCTTTAAAGATAGAAAAAAGTTATTAAAATCAAAAACGATTATTAAAATACTCATAACTTGTTTTTTACCCGCGCTATGCCTTTAGTAAAACCTGGCATTTACTGGTAAAGAAGAAGTTTAAAAAAAAAACATATGATATACCAACATATGAGTTTTTACGGTTACATTAATAAACACAATTAATTTTATTAAAATATTATGTGAGGTAGATAAATAATTATGGTAATTGAGTTTAAAAGCAAAATAATCAAAGGAAGAATTTTATTATTATTGTCACTTTAAGTTAGGGAAAATTCGATATGTTTGGACTCGATAAAAAAATTACAACTGACAACACTATTGATCTACATACAGTCCCACCAACTTATCTGTTCAGGCGGCAGAAAAGAAAACTATAACATTCCTTCAAATTGTGACAGTTTGTAGTTGATTTCCTTGACCAGCAGCGCCCTCGCGAACTGCACAGTTAAGTTGGTGGTACTATACGACTGTGTTTTGCTGTCATATCATGTTACTGTCAAGAGTGTCAAGTCAATGTCATTATTGTTTGTACGTCACTGCAGCTCAATTCAGTTAAATTTGAATATCTATACACCAAGCTTAAGTATCAAAACCTAATCTTGCACTTAATATATATTTAGTAAAACTTAGAACAGGTGATAAGGCTAAAGCTGGCAACACTCTTTAACTTACCAAGATCTACTTTAGAACAAACCTGAATAAAGTGAGGTTACTTGATACAAAACAAAACGAAGAGCATAGTTAAAAAGAACATAACAATCTATAATACTATATATAATACCATGTTTTCTCTATAAAAAAATTAGTAATTCTGAAATAGGAGATGAATAACTACCTGAAACTTAGAGACTACCTGTTACCTAACGTTCGTCGGCGTTGTTATTGTTTAGCCTCTATACGGTGTTAACTGTCGTAACTTAGATATTATGTTGTAAATACCGTTAATATTAGTGCGAAAGTCGTCTGATTGGATGTCAGTCTTGTCCGCCTACCCGTTGAACAATATTCACATTGACGTGGAACATTATTTCATACATATAATCACGCCTGTATTCCCCGAAGGGGTAGGCAGAAGTGTGTAACACCCACGTTTTCAATTGGATTTTGGTCCCACGTAATAGGGGGCGAGCGTATTTCCATTCACCGGGCACAGTTTCAGGGTCATACAAACTGTTTTCTCTAACACACTGAACGAAACAAGAACATATTACGAATAATATGTTTACTCTAACAACATATAAGACGGGAACACAAGAACATATAGGTATGAAACCCTGGCAGGGCACTATGATGGTATACAGCCCAGTTTGCGTCTTATGCCCACAACATCCTACTCACAACCAGGTGAGAAGTGGCATGCTGATCATTTGACGCACTTTTCCCTTAGTCACTTTTCTCTTACGACACCCACGGGAAGAAATGGGCGATGACATTTTAATCCTGTGCCCCACGGGGCGGAAATTTTTTATAGCATTTTTTATAATTTCGGGAGGCACTGCATGGCTCGCAGAACATGTATGACTTTAACATGGTCTGAATTTACAATGGGTACTGGCAGTAGCTTAACATTAGGTAATTCACTTGATTAATTCTACAGTGTGGTGGCTTTTGCTTTTTTTAACACCCAGTACTGACGCTATGCCTTCTAGGAAATTATCGATTGTGTATAATCGCCTCTGTCAGCTGCGGGGGTGAAATACATCATTTCCTCTAGCTTATCCTTTAATCGGCACATACGACATCCTATTTGGAGGACTTGGCATAGTTTAATCTTAAGCATAGGTATGAGTATTGACACGATAGTGTAACGTAAGGAAAAAAAATATACGATGGTATAGGACGAAATAAGGAGGATAAATAGGAAGACTGTGCTCTTTTCACCGATCTAATAAATAAATATTAAATAAAATCTAATATTTTCCATCTAGTTCAAAAACATAGTTCAATTTAACATTATAACTGTTCCATTGGAAAATTGAAAGTAGTTAGAAACTACTTTGAATTATCCCTATATTAGGGGTTAAGGTATGAAATTGCCGATTTGTAGTAAAAAAATGAAATTGGTATTTTTTTTATTTTAAGATATTTATTTAATCAAAATAATTACCATTATTATCTATACATTGCTGCCATCTAAGAGGAAGGTCATTTATGCCTTTGCGATAGAACTCTGGTGATCTAGATTCGACAAACTGCATGAAAGCATGTATTGCCTCCTGGAAAGAAAACTATTTATCGTATAAGCGCCCTTACTACAAATGGTTTAGTTTTCTAAGGTCGCTGAGTATTTTTCTTACTTATCTGGTCCCAAAAAATTCGTACATAATTTAGTAGGCATATTGGCAAACTTTTTTTCAGGTTATCGAGTGTTACTTAAAATACTACTTAACCGTGTTTAAGCAGTTTTTTAAGTTACATCGCGATGTTAGTGTAATTTAAATAAGACCAACTTGGATGAACGAACAGAGCCAGCGGATTCTCGTTAGTAAGGATCCGTTATGTCTTTTTGGTACGAAAGGATCCCTAAAAAGACTGATTAATGTAAATTAGTCTAATTTGCAACTGTCATATTTGACGATGATGATCACTTGCACAGCATCGGGTATGTTTACCCGATAATGCTAACAAAAATTCCTAAGTTTAAAAACCTTGGTATTTGTGTTCAAATACCAAGGTTTTAAAACTTACGAATTTTGTTATAATAAGTAAAAGACATCTCTTTTTAGACTTAATTGTACGGTGGCAATACTTGCACATGCAATGATTATTACCTTCTTTCGTTATATTCAAAGTTTTCCAATGTAACGGTAGATCCTCTTCTCTCTACGATTAAAATCCAGTCCATCTTATACATGACTATATGGTGGTACCTATTAACACATATTTTATTCATCTTTTTTTTTTCTTTTTTATGTAATTGTGACAGATCAAGCATGAGTCCCACCTGATGTTAACAAGTCACGAATTGCACTGCGCCCGTCACCTAGAGACATAGGTGTTAAGTCTCAGGTGCCTGTAATTTCACTGGCTCTCAAGGACTGCTGCCGGAACACACCGTTAGGTGCTTGGCGACAGATTTTCTACTTGAGGGTGGTCGCTAGCTAGGCGGGCATTCGCAAAATGCCCTTCCACCATGCTTTGAAGATTAAGCCCGCGGCGGGATTCGAACCATGGACCTGCGGCACGGCAGTCCATAGCCAATGCCACTGAGCCATGACTGCTTCAGTATATAACAGTTTGTGTTACAGTATATCTGTAAGAAAATTAACACAATAAATTATCTATTTACTAGCTGACCCGGCAAAACATCGTTTGGCGTATTAACGTATCATATAAATTATTTCTAGTGAATATTTTAGTACTCAAATAAAAAATAACTTAAGCTATTTGGTATTTGTTAGAACATTAACATAATAATTGATGTATTTATTAACAAGAAATCTGAGAGTTGCTGATATATTTTACACTCAGTATCAGTATTAAGTTACAACAGCCCGTCTTTTAGAATGAAGTCTCACAGGAAAGTTTTGTTCACGGGTGAAAACTCGTGAAAGGGAAGCATTGTATCCTATTTATTTCCTTTACAAATTAGAAGGATGTTTTGTGGAGTTTGTTGAGTTGTTGCGGTCTGTGTTATCCGACGGTGGGGACAATAGGAATGCTGTAAAGTGTTGAAACGTCTCGTTTTTCTATTAGTCTTCATTAAATTGAGTGACATTATTATGGTTTCGAATAGGTTTATTTTGTTAACAATTTGAATTTACTTTAGAATCAAGATTAAGGAATATTAGATTAATACAATTACCATCATATAAAATACATACAACTGATATAATAGTTTCTAAATAGTTTGGAAGCGAAGTTTCAGCGATATACATGCATACTTTATATCAAACGGTTCAGTTAAATCTGTACTCTTATAATACTGTACTGTAACAGCGGACTCGTCCACTGCTATACACAGCCTCTCCTATTAAGGGGGTATTTGCCAAAATCCTCACGCTTGGCAGGCGGCTTGGGGATAACAGTGTAAGATGGCAGTACTTTAGAAGGTGCTGCTGCCCACCTTCCAGTACTTTTCCCTTATTAGCCTCTTGCGACACCCACGGGATGATATGGGGAGGTGCAATTCTAACCCTGCACCTCACGGGGGACTCTTATAGTAATAATGTTTAATGGATACTGCTGTGCGTGTTACATTACTTTTTCAGTGTGTTAATATAAAACCATGTAGATTTCAAATGAGTATTGTTACTGCTTACTAGTGGCGAAGCGTGGATATTTTCTAAGGAAACCCCGTCTTAATCCCGCCCACCAAATACGAGTGGGGATCGCACACTGAAGCTTCCATACCAACCAACACACAATTATCCAAATAGTCGTTTTTTTCTATAATTCGGGATTATTATTGCACTAAGCGGATTTTTATGACTTGTTCAATTTGTTCATACCAATTTTGATATCTGTTTATAATTAGAGTACGGAAAAGCAAGCACTAAAGTTGAAAAAAGTAGGTTACATCTAGGGATCTCGTCTTGATTTTTACCTGACTGCCCAGGGAGAGTTATGTGTATCGCGTGTATCTTGTATGCACATGTTTGTTTGTAAATTACTTTTTAACCTCGCTTCTTCCAAACTGATGAACGGATTTCGACAATTCTGGTATCGTTATATTCATTTCCAAGTGTCCTTAGGCGTTAGTTAACAAAATGGCGTATTTTTATTTTTCACAAAAAACGTCAATAATACATTTTGACCAAACGTATAGAGTAGT
Organism: Plagodis pulveraria; assembly: GCA_963890685.1. Classification (NCBI taxonomy): domain Eukaryota; kingdom Metazoa; phylum Arthropoda; class Insecta; order Lepidoptera; family Geometridae; genus Plagodis; species Plagodis pulveraria. The sequence continues at coordinate 17,227,453 of OY982959.1, forward strand.
TGTGGTTCCGTTGATAAGAAATTACATATAGTTTTAGTAACACATAACAAGTTATGAATAATACAAAATGCACGACATTTCTTCAGTTCGTAAGGCTGTGCATTTGCGCCCGCAAAACAGCCAATGTGATAAAGACGGATACACAAAAGTAGACAGGAAAAAGAAGAAGAAGAACTCCTCTCAGAATAAGAGTGGTACTGCACCTACCGGCGATAACCATCTGCTGCGCCCAGAGTTGCCGTCAGCACAGCTCTACGTTTCTCGCTTGCGCAACACCACGCAAGTTGAAGACCTGGTGGAGTACATCGGGCTCAAAACTAATATGAATCCAATAGTTCAGCGATTGGAGTCTCGTCACAACGTGACCTTCAAATCATTTGTGGTGAGAGTGCCAACTCGCGAACTCCAAAAATTCATGGAAGCTGAATTTTGGCCGAAGGGTGTCAAGTTCCGGCGTTTCCAAAGTCGGATACCTGACGCCTCGTGTATCGCGTCATCAGAAAAACGTGATTAAATTAAAATTATTGTCATCATATAAACTATTATATATATAAGTTTAAGGTATATATTTTATGGGCCTGTGTTATTTATAATGCTAAGTTGCCTGAAATAAATGGTTTATTATTTATTATTATTATTTCTTCAAGAGTGAAAGACTAAAGTGATAAGAAATGGATTTGCTACATGGTCTTTATTAAAATCGAATTGTGAGTGACTATGCACCAAGCTGTGTATGATACATACCACAGCCTACGAATAAATAATGTATCGTAGGCCACAGCATTACTGAGTTACGATTTAAATATTATAAAATATTTAAATCGTAACTCAGTATAATTATAAAATATATTCCATAGTCGCTCGGCATACCTATCTATGAATAACGTGAACTTTAAATGCTATAGCAAAAATAAAGGCGTGTGCATTTTATTCAAAGGCGCTATTGCTTAGCATACACCATTTAAAATAATTATTATCCTTAAGTATGGGTAATATTTGGGTGGATGTTTGTTACTCTTTCACGAAAAACGACCGATTGGATTTTAATGAAACTTTACAATAATATAGCTTACACATCAGAATAACACATAGGCTATAATTTATAAAGATATTGTGTGAATTGTCCAAAATAAAACGATAAGTGTCAGGTAAGTAGGATTTTTTTTGCCATATGCGACCTATTCTGGCATTCGCTGCAAAAACCTTTAGTATCACATGTACAGTCGCCTGCAATAAGAAGTATACACTTCGTAATTTTCAAAATAATGTGTTGTCGCTAAGTTATTATTAATCGAAGTAAACATTAGCTTGAGTAAAAGTATTCATATTATTCTCTTATTTAAAGATACTTTTGATAACATAGGGAAAAACAGAACTCTTTGCCACAATTTTGAAAATTACAATGTGTATACTTCTTATTGCAGGCGACTGTACATAAGGTATAACGGTATTGTATATCTTAAATTGTCCTACAAAAAAGTTCGCATCAGCAGTCAGCATATATCTATTTATCATGTGTAAACCATTATCGCCAATATGGTTAACAATATATACTATAAAAAATGATAATTTAATTCTAATGCATATTTGGTAGTAACAAATTGATCCTTATCAAACAAATAATAATATTAACGGTGAACATTTGTGAGTGTGTTTGTATGTTTATTACTTCTTCACGCTCAAACGGCTAGACCAATTATGATGAAATTTGGTATGGAGGTAGATGAAGCGCTGGATTAACACAAATAATACTTTTTATCATCATCATCCATCACCACGCGGGTGAAACCGCGGGGCGCAGCTAGTTAATGTATAAAGAAGTAGGTTAATACAGATTTGCAATTTCGTCAAGGCAACACAACGGAAATCGAGTTTTACAAATGCTTCGCTATTCGTATTACTATAGTATCATATGTTATTCCTAGTTAGGATTACCCGATTAGTGTTTGATATTCAAGAACATTTTAGAATTATGACCACTAACACATTTTTTGTACTGTATTAGTTGTCTATAGTAATAATTAATATATACTCCCTACAATTGTGTAGCAGTTAGAAGGTATCCATCCGCACCGATTTTGAACGAATGCCACTAGAAGAAATTAAAATAGTAGAACAAACTGTACAACTAGTAACTTGTGTACTGTACAAGACTTGTTACAAGTGCATAAAGCATGCCATATTAGCTTGTTTTTACCGCCCGTACAACACTACAGCTATTACAATAAAAGCATTTAGCTAACCTACAAGTCATTGCAGACTTACAAGCAGTTCAAACGCTCCAGCCCTTGTACAACACATCCTGCACTAAGCTAATAGCGAACGAATAACAGCTCGAGCCAAATGTGAGGGTTGGTATCTGAGTCGATGCTAAACTGTGTTTCACCATTCGAGTTCTACACTCAGATTTTCACTTCAATTCCGAGGAAATTAAATAGTGATATTGTTAGTTATACATATATCATTGAAAATTTTAGTCATCGTCTAAAACAGTTTTAGTAAAGCGCTTGATCTATGGGTATAATTAAGGACACTGGGAAACTTCTTATGTGAATTGTATTGCAAACTGAACCAATGTTTCTGTTTTACATCATACCCATTAGCAACAGGTTTAAAAATACACTCCCCCCTCTTAACGATACACTCGTGAACGATTCCGATGTGAAAATATCTAATTAAATGAATTTCAATAGATGTCTTTCGTTACTTTCTTATTATATTATCTTCTGATAAACAAGCTATTTTTAGCATTGAACTATAGCTATCTGGCGGTTGTTTATTGACAGCCATTTATTTTGACTGTTGGGTCGAAAAGTATTTCGACATTGATAATATTTTGTTGACACCAATTACTTATATCTAATTAATGAATGATACCGATAAGTTCAAATACCTATAGTTTATTTGTATTTTATGTTATGTTTTGTCTACCAATTGTTGCGATTAAGAGTTTATAATTTTGTAGCGATAAAAAGACTTTCGGTCATATTATATACCGATTTCCGATACAATAACTTATATACTTTGGAAACTTTACTCATAATTAATTTATTTTTAAATTTAGTACTTTACCATGCCTCATTACCTCTTCTTAACGATGCATGAATGGTATAATGGTATTTGAAGCAATGATGGCCGAGCAGTAATAGCTATGTACTAGTGACCACAACGGATTGAGCCACGAGTACCACCACAATTGACAGCCGCAGCGTTCGTGGCAGCTATCAAGAATAGATTTCCCATTGGAGCTCGATATCTTAATTTGCATATAAGGATATGCAAGGCATATGCACCAAAGGTGGCTAATAAGAAAAGTTTTGAAATTACGTACATCTTTTCAGTACTTTCCTACGTAATATGGTATTTTTAATTCTTTTTATTTATATTATATCTACGCAGTGTTTACCAATAATATTCATAATGTGTTGATTTATTTCCCGGTGGAATGCCTTTATTAACAAAACACTACAAACCATAAACGCCACTAAAGCTACTACAACAAAAGCATTTAGGCAATCTGAAGGCATGTAGTCAAGAAGTACATGTAGTCCAAGTGCTCCAGTCTACTACTAGTTGGCAGCGTGTCAGCTTACTTTATGCATTGCCCTGTTGGATTGCAATGCGTTGGGCCAAATAAGTGCCAGAGTTTTGATCAAGCGCTCTGACAATGTGGTGGGAATTGATTCAATTATTAGTATAATTTATAGCATTGCGTGTATTGCCCATTTCAGGCAAAACGATTACTATCAAGTACCTTAGAATACAAAGTACTAGTACTTAGAAACTGAGAGCTCGTTTTTTGCGATGAAAAAAATGATATATAAAGTTTTTAAGGAATTTGTGTGCATGTGTTCCATTCTCGCTCGGGGTTCTAAAGCTCGGTTCTAAGATCATCTATTTCTCTGATTTGTGGCTCGTCTGAACCGGTTTCAATGTTTTTATTTAGATATTTGACGAGCCTCATCACTATTATCATCTGTCTGGAAATGTTTACTGTAGAACAAAGGCCACTCCCATAGAAAGCCAAAATAAAGGCTATTAGCCACTCGATCGTTTGAAAGCGCAGCGCCTGACTAGACTACTACTGATATATTTTTTTGTCACAAAAATCTCAGTCTCAAACTAGTTCGTCCGGGGAAGACATACTGTCACCATACATGTTTCTACCGAAAAGCAGTAATGTTCCCATCACTGTATAACAGCTTGAAGGGCATGCGTGCTGGTGTAATTAGAGGCTCATGAAACTTGTCAACTTTATGTCTTAGAGACGAGTGCACTTGGTCAATAGTGACTAGGTGCTATTATTAAAGGTAGAGTTTACCGCTTAACACTAATTGCTCCTCGAGCATGTTCGTAAACTTCTATTGTATCGAAAGTTATCAAGTAACTTCCCAAAAAACGTGGAGATTGAAACCAAGACCTCGACATTTCAAACCAACGCTTTACGTCCGTCAATCAAGGATACAATCTGTAGAAAAATCAAACAACAAGAATATAATCTTCTGTCTTTATTAAAATATGATTCGCTGCCGTAATTCAATACTAAGTCATCTTATGAGAAGTAAGTTTTGAGATGATCAAATACCTAATTTTCAACTATTATTTCTAAATATGATTACAAGCATTATCGCGTGCTAAGAAGCCTAAGGAGGACGCGTATTTGATTCCCGCCCGGTGCATAAAATTTTGTGATCCATAATTATTTCAACTATTACTGTTCAGGCGTTATTATTATATTTAATATGCAGTCAGTCATAAGCTGAGATTCGAACGAGCGGCAAAGAAGAGGGTAGTTTTGGGACAAATACACGATGGTTAAAAATATACGTGTATGACAGTCATTGCTTCTCGGACGTAGCTTGGTGCTAGTATTGGTGAATTCTGCTGGTAACAGTTATATTTATTAAAGTGATTGTGAGTGCCTTCACCCGGGTGTTTAGGTTTGTGCAATAACCGATACAGTACACACATGGACGGAACCCTGCGAGCTGCTCAATAGTTTCAAGGTAAGTGGTTGGCTTGTATTGACTGTAATGGTAACCCTGAACACAATACCTACCTAACAAGAGAAAAATTAGGACTAGTCAGCTCCCTGAGCAATCGAAGGAAAGGATAGCAATAGATCTCATAATCAATTACTTTTATTCCTGCTACCATTTCAAATATGTCAAATAAGCGGATAAAGAAGACAAATAGATATATTTCAATATTTAAGTTAAACAAACTTTAAAAAGTTAGATATTTTACTAAAACTGTGCAAGATGATAGGAACATATATTAATTCATTATTTCAAATTAAAACTTGTTTATATTAAAATTATAACCAAATAGTTTACTAGCACATATCAGTCTTAAATGTTTAAATTTATTAGCGTTACTAGTAATAAATCAATATGAAATTCTAGAGGACTATTTTAAGGTATGTACAGTTATGTTTGCTGTGCCAATTATTTAGTTAAAAGTAGTACGCGTAAATAAATTTTCTTGAACCTATGTGCTTGTTTTCTTGATGTTGTTAAAATTAACTTAGTCAATGTACGTATAAAATCATCATCAAAATCTACATCTCAGCCTATTACTCATTCTAAAATCTTGTTTTTAGTTCACATGCTGTCGCATACAGTCGTAATTATCACGTAACTTACTTCTTACTTCACTTATCTTCTTCGTTGTTGTTTGTTTTGTTGTTTAATTTCTTTTTTTTGTTTGTCCCAATAAAGTACTATTTTCATAAATATAACTTGTGAGACATCTTAAATTGTCATTATAGAAAACTAGACTTCACCTCGACGCAATAGTTATCTTAACATATGAATATAGAACATAATAACAAATTATGGGTAAAAATGCAGAAATGTTATACTGAAATAATCGTAGGTATTTAGGGTGCTTATGTTGCGTTTTATAGTGATCTGAGTTTTTACCAGATAAAATAGCTAATTATGTAGATGAAACAATATTTATCTTAATTTAGAAAATTTTAAGATTATTACTATTGAACAAGGACAGCGTTATGTGGAATACTTTATCTAGTACCTAAAACCAATATACAACTGTAAATTTATTACCTGTTAGTGTACCACTGAATAATCACCCAGAAACAAAGACCCCGGAGAAACGGATGATAAAAAAATAACATATTCACTTTAAAACGATATAAACTTAGTATTATTATATTACTCGAAATTATGTAGTTTAGTTACGATTACCTAATACGAAATTAAAATAGCAATACAACAATTGATATACAATAGTGGCACATTGTAACCTTACTCGTTTTACAAACAACGCCGATATGGACCGTATATCACCGTGAAGCTCATATTACTCAGACTAAAAAAAAATACTATAAAGTTTGCTTAGCCTACTACTTACCACAATTAAAATAAATATGTCATGTTCAAAATTGTCACTGGTTTAGATGCCTAGTCTGTGGCCTAGTGAACAATACGTATACAATTCCAAATACTAATGAAGTAGGAAATATCTAAATAAGTTCTAAATAACACACCATATGAACAACACGGGACATGACTAACCAACCTTTGAAGGTAATGGCTGTGCTATTCTCATCATAGGGGTATGTATTGCTTGAGTATTCCCTAAAATGTGAAATCAAGATAATTAAGGCAATGATTGTAATTATTCAATCATCCAGGTATAATCAATAAGTAATGCATATTGGCATATACTTTTCCAGTTAATTAAATGCAATTTAAAAACTGATAGAAGTTAATGCAGTCAATTGGTAACAAAGTTGAAAAGTACCCAACAAAATCGAAATGAATCATCAAAATTTAATGCTCTAGTGAAAAGTTAACCGCGGTAGGTAATCAATTATATATATACAGGGTTATTGGTGAAATGCTAACAACCTTTTAGGGTTGACTTCTGCTAGTCCTAACAAACATTTAGAGATGTTTTTTTGTGTTTGTGTATGTTTATTTGACGGAATAAGCACGGGGACTACCTGATGTTGAAAGTCTCATTTGCCTGTAATTTAATATTTTATAATACTTAGCTCGATGTAAATTTTCAAAACTCTATTCAAATGGAGCGCGGCCCAGTCCAGCCTTGCCGCGGCGGGCACTCTTAGCCCGTGCGTATTCCGCCAAATACACATAAACAAAAAAAAACATTTCAAAATGTTTGTTAGAACCAGCAGAAATCAACCCCAAGAGGTTGTTAGCATTCTACCAATAACCCTGTATAAAACTCCCTCCTAAGAAAGTAATAATACTTGTACCATACAGAAGCTTTATTTTGTAGAATAATTCAAGCTTCATTTTGTATATTTTTTATCTCTAAAATTATGTGGCTTTTTTCTTATCATCTGTTTAGTGTGAGTAATAAGAGCTTCGTAAAATGTATGCATTCTCAGCTGCGTTTCAAATTTTTCGCAATGCTCTAGAAGGATAGGGTATAAGTAATGTAGTTCAGCGTGGTCTAATGTAGGGAATAGGTGATGAAGTCCATGGTCTCCAAATCGAGTTAGAGATTTGAAGTGGTTTCCGGCGTAATCAATCCTCTCCACGACAGTATCGAGCTGGTGGAGCCCCCAGTCTATGTTTTCTTCTCTGAAATTACAAGAAATAAAATTATAATTTAATATTCTGGCTGAGCATCTCAGACGTTAGGGCAGTTGATGAGAAAATCTTTCTATAGGGATAGTTTTCTCTCTTTTTTTTTTAAGATTTACAAGGATTTTATTTGCCGCTGCGACATTTCAACTCCTTACCGGACTTTGGATCTTTTTATCAAGTTAAGCATATATTTTATCAAAAACGTTTGTGGGTCACTAAAATATGTCATAAAGAAATGTATTTATTGCGGAAATGTGAAATGAATTAATAATATTCTTTTTTACTATGAATTATATACACTTCCTCTAAGGCAATTGGAAATGTGCCAAACTCAGGGTTGCACAGAATGCAAGATCGCTTCGTGTTCCTTTACAGTTCTGGCTTTATGAATTCCAGCTTCTGCCACTACATCTCCGTTTCGTCTTACAAGTGGACTAGCAGCAGCAGCACTGGTCTTACACTCGCCTTTGGTTTATAAAAATACTTTAGATCTAGGACAAACAGTGCTTTGGAAGGTGGGTGGTTGGTTCTTTCACATGGATTTTCTAACATTGGCCATTGTCTTCCATTTTATACATAACAATGGTTATTTTTACCTCCGCCGCAAACAGACGCCTGTTATAAGTTTAACGTTCTCTGTCTATGGCATCCTAGCTCCATTATCTACAATGCTATTAGCCTTGAATTAAAAAATAATTCTATTTAGCAGGCGCTGGAAGTTTATCAACACTTTTCTAGTTGATAAAGAAATCTGTGCAACTTCCAAAGGTCTAATCGATTCAAAATTTGGTATCCAGTCACTTAAATGATATTTCAAGAATATAGTATCCTTGACTTGATGCTGTAGCATTACTTGAAATCTGAAATAACTCCTCACCAACTTTAGAGCAGATTTACTCATTGCAATGGTCTCATTGGACTCATTGCAATGATCACTAAAAAGGTTATAAATATTTTTTTAGGAGGTTTTGTTATTTTTGTTATTTAACAATATCACTATTAACTAATTTTGGGGTCGGCAGCTCGTTGGTAACCCCTTTGGTATTACAAACCTCCATAGGTAACGGTGACCACTTTCCATCAGGTGTGCCGCATCTATGTCGGACTACCAGTACGCAATAAAAAAACGCAAGCCAGTTAAAGATACGACAGATAAAACTAGCAAAAATTTTCTTATTTTTTTTTAGTAACAGGTTCTGATATGACTTCGTTTACCTAATACAAAGATACAAAAAAATGGGCCAGAACTTATAAACTTTAACTTAGTATGGTTTCTAATTATTAGAACACTAGATACAAATTCTTGTGATTGATTTGGAACAGTGCAATCAAATAACCTTGTTAATAATGAAGCGTAATTAGGCAATCAAATGCCGCAAAACCGCATAATAAGTATTTAATACCGTAATACAATCAATTAATCAATTAATTGACTTATTTGATAGTAATCTGCGAAATGACAACAGTATAGTGAATTGTGCCGAGTTAAACAATATATTATTTAATTTAATTATAGTTCTTCATTGACGTGTATGATGTTTCAACACAATAATTAATCACACGATTAATTATTATTTGTACGCTTTACTTAATGTAATTAATATTCAAACCGTGTAATATATTATATCACTTTCAAACTAATAGAATACACTACAAATGACTTTATATGACTCTTTCTCGGTCTAACAGGATGGTGTTTTTAATTCCCTTATTGAAAATATAACCTTTTTTATATTCTCATTACCATAAACGTCACTTAATACTCTTCAGACGGTTAAATATTAAAAAAGAAGGGATAACTTTAAGGCTTATGTTTAACCTACCACCAGATATAGTATAACATACAAAAATAGTAAATGATCACTAAAATTAAACCCGCATTTTAATGTGACTCCAAAAACAAAATGACTCCAAATAAATCATTGTTAACCCAAAAGTAGTAAACGATTACCAAAATTTATTGAAAAAGTGACATAAACACGCCTATCTCTAAAAACAGTGACACGAAACTCTTGTATTTTGTTTGTCTCTTGTCTATGAAACACTAGATCATAACTTATGTATACTGTAACAATATTGTAATTTGTCACAATTCCCCTGGCGTATCGCCGGCCGCTGCCGCGGCACGCTCGCTTCGCTCACTAGGCTCGCGCGTTGTTGTGGTCACAAATAAAAAGTAAAAGAACTAAGGGCATCAAAGCATTTTATGGTGGGGATTTAAATTCCACTCGTTCTTTAAATTTTTCCCTTTCGTTGTTACTTCGTAAGAGGGATTGAATGTTAGAAAAAAAATTAAGTACGTGCACCGATTACTCTGGGAATTGTTGACAGAGGCACGTGATAATTTTTTATCGATGTGTGCAGGTTTTTCTTCTGCCATATATATTTAAAGAATTTAGTCAGGTTGTTGATGAATAATCTTCAATAAATGAAATTAGAAGTAAAGTGCGAGCAGACGATCATGTTCAAGATTTATGACAAGGACTACTTTCTTAAATGTTGGTAATTGATGACGGAATTGATGTAAGCAAGCTATCTAGAACAATATCTAGAACATTGACATACTATAATTATTCTTATTTTGACTAAATCACTCGCTAACAGTTATAAGCAGCTCCACATCCAGCTCAACTTTATCTCAAATACAGTATGTAGTAATTATGGACAAAAAAACCAAACTATGTCCAGATTAGCTCGCAAGAACAGCTGCCCATACACACCCCATTTAGTCAGATTTCTTTGTTATATATATCTACTATTATTTAATATTGCCAGCTACCGCTGGTATAGTAGGGCGTTATGAGTGATTATTTTTGTTACAGATTCTGTCACATACTTCGTCTTCATAAATAGTAAAATATAAATGTGATTCCGAGAGAAATCCAGAACTGGTGCTGCACATCAGCAATTTCTATTCCTTCCCTTTCACTGTTTTAAATATAGATAGCATCAGGTATAAACGTCGCTTTGAAATCTTGTGATCCAAGGTCGTTCCTTGGGTTGCATAGTAATTGTGTTTAACTGATAAAGAAATTTTCTGAGTTGAAGTCCGGATTATAAAAATCTATCTGATATTTGGTATAGGCGTGCACCCTAGTGACATAAAAACCTATCTGCCGAAACGTGTTTGCAGAACACACGTGGTGTTTTGTGTATTTTGTTAGAAAATAGTACATTGCAGGTCGAGTATGAGTTTGACGGCGAGGACTTCCAACTTTCAAGAAGGGACTTCCATAGCTAAAGCGTGATGTGAAACTTGGACCATGATCATGTGAGGTCAGTGTTTTGAATCAGCGTGGAACCGACTTATACCCACTTATTTCATACTTTTCATGTTGTAAGTCAGTTCCTTTTGTTTTTAATTATTATCAGCCTGTAGTGTCCAACTTCTGGGCAGAGGCCGCCTTTCCCTCTTTTCAGACATCCTAGTCTTAACCTTTGGTAGCCCAGTCTTTGTCATGCGAATCAAGATCGTACCACCACCATGGTCTGGGTCGACCTCAGTGTTTTTCAAATGCCATTTTAAGGTACAAGTTGGTAGCGGACCACATGAAGCTGCAGCAAACGACGTGTCGCAGCGACACTACTGGTTTCTACGTATTTCTATGAAATACCCTCCGTACTTAGCGACGCGTCGTCAAGCGGCACACGGCAGTGTCGTCCGACCGCAGATCAGTAGTGCCGCTGACGCCAGAGCAACGAAACGTCGAGCGTGTTTCTTTTCAAAATGGATTTCATTCATATCCATTTTCAAATGGTTTTTGATCAGTATTGAATAAGTTATCTCAAGTGAGAGTGCATTTAAGCATAAGACGTGTGGCTTTTCGTCTTTTTCAGTATAATAAAATACAAGTCGTCATCGTCTTCTTCCTCTTCTAATAAAAGATAAAAAAATACGATCACTATTCTCGAACACGTCAGACATCTTGTTTGACGGAGCACTCAAAACAAACTAGTTGCTATTTGCTGTTGCCGTCTGCAGTCGGGTTCGAAATCATGACTGCAGCGACATGAAGCAACGACGTGTCGTGACGACATGAAGCGACGACATGTCGCCTGCTGCTGCTGTAGTAGTACAACGCAAGTGGTACTATAGATGTCGCTCCATCCCAATACGAAGGTTAAAGAAGGATAGGATAGATTCGAGTTATGACGTCATGTCATGTTAGCTCAAATGGTTAGAGCATACCCCGGGTCAAGGGGTGGATGGACGCGTTTCGAATCCCGCACATGACTTAAATTTTTCCTATCGTATATTTGTGATTTTGTAAAGTTATTATATATTTTTCATTATTAGCAACTGATTCAGGAACTTTAATTCACAGTAATTGCTGCATGCTTTCTACTACAGATTTCCAAATCAAAGGAACGTCATACAACGTATTCAAATAAAGCTGTCTCAGCCCCAATAGTTCCCATGAAACTATTCGCCGGCGCCACGTAAGGTGGGTCCTAAATTAAAACTTAGTTGAGAACATTTAATTCGCAACTTCTGAGCTTAATTAATGCAAAAGCTGTTGGAGTAACCATTAAGCCATTTAAACTCTGGGTTTGGAGCTAGGGAATAGAAGTAAGAGCAGAAATATGCTTTCACAGCAAGAACCTTAAGAGTGGTCGTGACCTGTCATGGATGACAGTTCATTGACTGTTTTTTATATGTATACTTTGGTATAATATTTTGAAGTAATCTTACCACAGACACTTTACAAGTATATATTCACTTATAATTGCATGGAATCTTAGAAACATTATTGATCCCATACTTTATTGTTGGAATCAGCTATTGTCTAAGTGTCTTTGATTATGTAATATATATTCTAAGCTTTGTGTATTTTTCTAATAATATGGAATACTACCCTTTTCCTATTATGTAAAGTCTGTAATAAAACAAAAGACGACCCAAAACATATTTCAGAAAAAATAGTTCCCAAGAACACTACAACACTAATATATATTGTAAAAAAGCTTTTTCTTCGGTTCAATTGCCGTCGTACGCAATGAATCATAATGCTTTTGTGGGCAGAATACCCGCTTAGTACTTTTCTGTTCAAGAGAGCATTATGATGGTTAAGAGCTCTGTTGTGACCTAATATTCAGCACTCGACGTGCTTTGTGTAATGCTGCTTATTCAGCGCATTATACACCCTTAGCTTTTCGATAATCGTAAATAGAAATTGGAATAAAGGAAAAATTTGATTCTATACTTTCGGGAAAAATACGAATACATAATTATGACTACCTTGGAATGTCTCCTTCGAAGAAGTTGCTATGCGAGTGGTGTCCAGCTGTTAGCCCGAAAACAGTAAAGAAGAAGTTGCTGAATCCAATGATGACAATCCACAGAGCTAAAGTCCAATGTAACGGCAGACCTCCCAAGAGCCACATCCATATTGGTAAGAATAGAGGTATTGTATTTGCCCACGTAAACTTTTTTCCTTCTATACCCGTTATTATAGCAATTATTCTGAAAATAGATAAAAAATTAGTAGGTAAAAAGTTTACACTTGTTGTTGTAATGTATTATCCATTATAAACTAACTAAGATTATTGATAAATGAATTTTGTTCTGAACATATTACATACATGTTAAATAGGAAACCCGTACGAGGCCCCGCCTGATGTTACTCTGTAACCTCTGCATATAACAGATGCATTACACAAGTGGCGAATTGCACTGCGCCCATCACACTCATCGCTACATACAGTTGTTAAGTCTCCTGTAATTTTACTGGTTCTCAACTACTGCTGGAACACACTGTTAGTTGCTTGGCAACCGATTTTCTAGTTCCGGGTGGTAGCTAGCTAGGCAAGCATACGCAAAATATTCTTCCACCATGCGGTGAAGCTCAAGCTGGCGCGAGCGGTTGGGATCGAACCATTACCTGCGGCACTGCAGTACATATCTAACACCGCTCAGCTATCATTGCTTTAAAACTACAAAAATATTAAATTATAACGAAAGGAAAACAATATTACTCATCACCACGATAGTTCAATTGAACAATACGAAGTTGATGTTGGTTCGACACCCTTTTATTAAAAAACTTTCCGTGCGTATGACTCGATTATGGTTTATTTTTTTGACCACCTCATGTTGCAATTCTCAACGCTCAGGTTACCTGCATTCTCATCTCTTGCTCATGATCGTCTTCGTACCAAACGATGCTTGGTTTGAGCAGATCGTTAATTAGCAGCAATAAAAGAGAAACAGAGAGGATTGATTCTTCAGTTACCCTAGAATTGATTGTCGAATGAGTGGACGTCACCCATCAAAGATAAGTCATATATTTATTTCTCATAATAAGGCTTTCATCCAAGAATAAGCAAGCGAATTAGTCGTAATATGGACTTTTATCAGCCAGAGTATTGTGCCCGACAATGTCAAAAGCCTTTGAAATATTTAGAGAGATGACAAGAGCTTTTCCATTTCTATCAATGGCCTTTGCACTTGTACCTCTATCTCCGCCTTTATGGCAGTAGTTAGGCGGAAACGTAAAGACACAAATTTTAATAGGTAAATTGGTCAGACACACCCAATGGCGATTAAACTTATCTGGTCTTTGGTTTGAATGTGTTATATTTAGAATATAGAGGCTGTGTTATATTTAGAATGTGTTATATTTAGAAGATAGTAGTCTAAAACATCCGGTACTCATGTTAACTCTTGAACAAGCTGGTTAGCGTAATGACAGTTTCTTATAGTTGCAGTGTTACAGTTCTCATCTGCTTGACACTGCACTGCGTGCGTTTGGTCTCATGTCGTCACGCCCCGCGACGTTAGGCCGTAAGTCTCGTTCGTCCAGTAATTTCACTCGCTACAGTGTCTTTCAAGCCACAAAGCAGTAGCGTTTTCAAACTACTTCTACAAGGCAGAATGTCTGACACAGCAGTGACACATACAAAGCGTTCTCTAACTGACGATACCTACCACCTGGTAAAATTATAGTGGGTTCCTAATGATGTGTTGGCCTGGTTTTAGTAACTTTTGGACCAATGTTTCTTATATTGGTATAGCTTTTTGATCACACGTATATGTATAAACGGTACAGGGGTTTGTAATGTTCTTAACAAAAACAAAAATGTAGGATAAAATTCAGATAGAACTCACTCTTTCACAATCATACCAAATCCAGAAACGAAGTATATAACTGGCCAGTAAAACGCTGCCATCTGAGCCCATATCGGCTTGTTTTTATATGGTAGGAACATTACAAATGGCTCAAGCATACTAAGTTCAATGTCTTGGGCCGTGTTTGTAAACATGTGGTGCGACATTGCATGGGATAAACGCCAATCACTGAAATAAATTAATGAGTTATTATTAGATGAGCTCGTTATTTCCTTCATCATGGTTACCAATGAATGCTAATGACTAGCAAAATCTGCGACTTCATTCACATGTAGGAGTTAATATTGAATGTTCTTTGCTTACAGCTGTAAAAAATTTGTGTACATTGCTCCTATGACTATACTATGTTGCTTAGAATTCTCTGGCGTATAATCGAGAATGATTTCTTAAAATATTTGTTATTATTAATATTAGTATACTCTATTATTGGAACTATAATCGGAAGGTGGTTTCTTTCTTTGAAGGACGTGCCCATGAAGTAATAAAAATGGAAAAAGAATCAAGATGGATCTAGCGCGCTACTGTGTTGCTAGCTACACAAAAAACTAAATTAAGCACAGTTGCACCCTTATTTTTTTTATTCTACACTATATTTAAACAGATATATTGGAAATAAAATAGAACCTATTTATAATACAAAAATTATTAAATAATTTGTAGAAGTGGATAACATAAAATGTGAGTTCTAATTTGAATCAACTTGTCGTATCCTTTTTAATTTTTAGGGTTCCGTACCTCTATAGGAAAAAACGGAATCCTTATAGGATCACTTTGTTGTTCGTCTGTCTGAAGACCCTTTTTATCAGGAACGCGTGAAGTTATCAAGCTGAAATTCATACCAAATACTAAGAGCTACTGTCTCTTGGAGCTGTGAAAAAATCAAACTCCTAAGCACACGCCATCAAAAAAATAATAAAGCAATAAGTTCAATACAGCCGTTTATGCCGCAAATGTTCGACACTCGCAAGGGAATCAAACACTACGGGTAAGTACTTCCCGGGAACTCAGAATTTTGAAATTTAGTACGAAGCATCGTCTTTTAGCACGGATAAAGGAAAAATTGCAAAAAACATACATTTTTAATTACATCATGTCATAAAAATATTTTCAATAATGTTATGGATTTCATTTAGCAATAAAAATACTTTTACTTATATACCTACAGGTTTCTAGGGAAACCTCGGTGTGCGAGTCCGACTCACACTTGGCCAGTTTTTTTTATATATCGGCGAATAATTATTTATTTGCCAGGAATGATTTCTTTACTTTTTTTTTGTTATTATCTTAACAAAACATATCGGGATATATAATTTTACCTAGTGCTGTGAGTGTAGGTATAATTTTAAGTAAAAATTTATGACTCACTACGAATAAATATTCATATTTATTCGTAGATGACATAATTATAATGAATGTATGTATGAAACGCTCATATCGAAGTTTGCTTAGCCGTTCTTAACCGATCAGCTAAGTTAAGCTGCGTCCGCCACGGTCATGACTTGGATGGGTGACCGCTAGAGACATTAATTTTGAGCGCTTCCGTACATCGAAGGGCACGTTAAGTCGTCGGTCCCGGTGGTTGTCTTAGGATGGCAGTCGATGGGGAGGATCTGTTATCCTCCCCCTGAGAAAGGCAAAGCGCAGGTGCCGACCCACCCTGACGTAACTGCCACCGTCCCTGAAACGGGATCTCCGGCCTGTCGGACGCCCAATTCGACTTTCGAAGGGGCGTTCGAATGTGCACGCGCTGGCCCGACTCAAGGGCCAGGTGCAGGAGGCTAGAGAGGCAGGGGACGGGGTTTTAGCTGTGTCATTTGACATAGCCAAATCCTTCAACTCCGTCCCCCATTCGACAATCTTGGAGGCGCTCCGCTACCATAGAGTGCCTCAGTACCTGCGCAGTCTCCTGACTGACTACTTGGGGGACCGAGCTGTCCTCATTGTGGATCGCACGGGACAGCTCCGCCGGTACGAAGCGGGTTCCGGTGTTCCACAGGAGTCTGTCCTGGGACCACTCCTGTGGAACATCGGATTCAACTGGCTCCTGCGGGGAAGTCTCCTCCGTGGCACGAGTGTCATTTGCTACGCGGATGACACTCTCTTCACCGCCCGGGGGAGAGACTTTAGAGAGGCGGCCAGTCTAGCCTCGGCCGGCGGATCCCTGGTTGCGGGTAGGATCCGCCGCCTAGGATTAAAAGTGGCGCTGTATAAGACTGAGGCCATGTTCTTCCACGGGAAAGCGCACTCTCCCTGACGCCCATATTGTCGTAGAGGGTGTCAGGATCGAGGTGAAAGCCCAGATGAAGTATCTAGGCCTAGTTATCGACAGCTGGTGGCGCTTTGGCCCGCACTTCAGCGGGCTGTCGACGCACCTGCTGAAGATCGCTGGCGCCCTCTCGTAGCTCCTCCAATATGGGGAGGCCCAGGGTACGATGCCGGCGCTTGTACGCCGGCATCTTGAAGAGTATGGCCCTTTACGGGGCCCCTATCTGTGCTGAATGCCACTGCACTCCGCAGGCCCCAAAGGACCATTGCACTGCGGGTGGCGAGGGGCTACCGCTCAGTGAGATTCGCGGTGGCGTGCGCCCTGGCGGGCACCCCTCCTTAGGAGCTCAAGGTGGGAGTGCTCGTCAGAGTGTACGAAAGGACGGCAGGGCGTATGGCGCTAGGAGAGCACCTCGCCCCGGTGGTGCGGCAGGCTGTTAGGCGTGAAGCGAGGGACGCAGTTGTCCAACATGGGATGGAGGACCTCGCCGCAGCTACTTTTGGCCACCGAACGTTGGACGCCCTCGGGCCACTCCTGCAAGACTGGCTCGGGCGGTCCCACGGTTTCCTTTCGTTCCGTCTGGTGCAGGTGTTATCCGGACACGGATGCTTCGGATCATACCTGCACCGGATCGGAAGGGAGGAAACACCGGCGTGCCACCACTGTGCAGCGGCGGAAGACACGGCGCAGCATACCCTCGAGGTGTGTCCGTCGTGGACCGAGCTGCGCCGCAGCTTGGTCGCAGTAATCGGTCCGGACCTCTCGCTTGCCAGCGTGGTCAACGTCCACCCTCAAGTAATCTGTAAATCTGTCACCAAGCACCTAACGGTGTGTTCCGGCGGCTGTCCTTGAGAGCCAGTAAAATTCTAGGTTAGCCTGACCAATATGTTCGACCACATCATCACTTACCATCAAGTGAGGTAGTGGTCAAAGGCTAACCTATCTGGCATTAAAAAAAAGAACAGGTAAAGAGCCCTGTTGTGTGCACGTTTTCCTACGTTTGGTAAGCTGTTCATTTATTTGGCCATAAACAGTCTATTATGAAAATTATAATCACATATGTTCACTGTTCAAGGTTCAAAGGCATTAATTATCAAAAATATAATAAGTGAAATACTAGATAGCTAAAATAAATTATGCGAATTTATTCCAAGTTTATTTAAATCGTTCGTAATTTTAGTCGATTGACGTCATTGTCTGAGCCATTGTAATCCGCATAGCAGGCGTTATTGCAAACATAACAATATTAAATTGAGAAGCAAAGATGTTAGGATCAAGGACACGTATGAAAAAAATCAGCAAGTTGGTGTTTAAAATAAGACGAAACTACGTTTTTATGGAAACGCTATGAGCACACTTCCCTTAAAAAAGCAAATAACTTTACACATCATGATGATGATGATGGATGTGATTTTTTTGGAAGCGCTACATTATATACCTAGTTGACAAAAGTATCAGGGAGACCACAGTGATACGGAACTTGGCTTGAGTTCTTGCCAAGGTTATTTGGCGAGATCGGAACTAATAGCCCCGGTACAACAATTGAGAGTGGGCCCCACGGATAATAAAATTACATTATTTGATTAGACACTAAAGATTCTTGATCGTGAAACTTTCTGAAGTGCACAAAACGTTTTTGTAAATACTATTCTGTTCTACATGTCTGGTGTACTACACGACCTTTCCAACTCTTCTTATAGGTTTTCGCAAAGCAACAAATTTTTTTAATTTCAAAGACAAGGTCAGAATGATAAGTTTAAAATAATTATTTTAATATGTATATTGTTTATACTTACAAGTATGAGAAACCTCCGATGTTAAAAATGTACATTCGCCAATTATCTGCTCTGTGGAAGTAATTATGTGCACAAATCACTAAAGAGCTCATGGCTAGACCATTTAATACTGTTAGAACTGCAGCGAAAATCAAATTGTTCCTCCAAGCCCAGCAACATAATGGAAACGATATAAGAATACCCACTAATATGGAGTCTGTAACATAATCACTCCTTTTTCTCGCATCTTGAGGTATATCGGATAGCTTATTCATAACTTTCAATTTCAAAGTTTTGTAGAACCCATCTTCTTTGAAAGTAAATGGTTGATTTCTCGGCGCTGTTGCTTTTCTCACAAAGTAGTTTGGTAATAAGGTTTCAGCGATCCCTTTCAAGTGATGGGTCTCAAATGACTCCGTTATATCAGTTCCCTGAAAAACAAACTTTGTAAATCATAATAATATATATAAATCTTTGATAATCATAATAATATATATAAATCTTTGATAATCATAATAATATATATAAATCTTTGATAATCATAATAATAAATAATCAACTGATTGCTTAAATTGGCTAATATCACTAACTAGTGATGCTTTTGATGATCATTACGTGTTGTTTTTTAAATGGACCCTATATTTTTTTTTATTTTCATATAAAAAAATAACGTAATAATCTGGTGTAGAAGCATTACAGTATTGAAAATTAGCTAATTTTACTTTTAAAGGATAGATAATAACGGAGCAAAACAAAAAAAAAAATATGGGCTAAAAAGGATTGTTTTGGAATGTGTGACGAAACAACGAGGAACGAGCTGATCTAAAGAAATGCCTACCTCTACAATCCTTTAGATAAAGTATGTTTGTTTCGTTTCAATTGATGCGATAGTAATAGTATCCCTACTGCGGTCGTATATTTTAGCTTGATATGGTCACACTGGCGGCTGTAACCTGACGTAGTGACTACATACTCATTGGTCTCTCGACTGTCCAAAACTAGTCTAGTGTAGCCTTTTGAAATAAAGGACAATGGCGAACATGGTGTTAGTTGATAAAAAATGTTGGAAATTAAGATGATTAAAAATATAGCTGTAAATGTCTGTTTCCAATGCTAATAGAATTTTAGACAGTGAAAGCCTACGTTTTAAGATATTATGATTTTAATGTTTGTAGGTTATGTTTTATCTTTTTCAAAAAGCAGTCTTAGATATTTAGTTTCATTTTGTTATTTATGAATAGGATGTAACTCTGCCAGTTTTATTTACCTAGGTAAGTTAAGTAAGAGGCAAAACGAAAATAATTGTAACTGTGAACATATAACAATGATATTTACATTGTTTCATTTAATTACGTTCACATCGTTTTGATGATGATTTGATGTATAAAATTCGTTTAGATATTTGTCATATCTTGGATATTATATAGGTATATATCTAGGTTATGTATAGTCTAAGCATATTATCCTAATAGTAGTTGTGTAAAAGTATCTATATAGCCTTTAAACATTGTTTTTTTTATTGCTCATACCACCACCCTCACCTTCGACCACTATTTTACCTGTGGGTAAGTTGTTCTCCAGAATGCAATGTAGGTGCATGCCGAAATAATTATCTTCTCCAGGCAAGCATTCATTGGCAAAGTAACTGACCAACATATTAAACTATGTTAACCGGAATAAATGTTAAAAAGGCATTTTTTTACAATTAAATAAGAGAATACAACTACCAGGGTCTACAATAATGGGTAAACAATAATGACCAATTAACAATGAGTGATACTTATATCAATTTAGATATATCCTTCATCATCTTCTCGTATGACAACATCATCTAAAAACTCTGCTGGCGGTAAAGGTGCAAAGTCGGAATCCAAAAGGCGAAGCAAAGTTAGGCAAAAATCAAGAATCCCAAGGGCAAGCACAGGTCACAAATGAAATACTAGTAATATTAGCGTCAAAAGGCAGTGTGGATCTAGTAAAAAAGAAGATAAAAGACGGAAAACTAATAAAATCGCAAATGAAACACAACACATCACTTATCGATGTATATCTCAAAAACTGTGGCTCGTAGAAAAAAAAGTATTGTAACATTTTTTGTAGGTCATTTTCTGATCTACAATTTTTGTCTATAGTATTTTTATGGTAAATAGCCATACAGGGAAAGATGGGGAACTTTCAAATTTTATTTTTGATCATTTTTTGAACAATCTTACTGGTTTTTAAGCTTGTTCGGAATTTAGGTAGCTTCGAATGTCTAAATTGAGCGGACGCCTCAGTTAAGATTTCTAAAATTTCCTTATATTCAATATTTTAATGTCACTTTGTACGCTATTACAAATTGTTACATATTTTAAAATGTTTCCTTTAACCTTTTTGGGTGAGAGTTTCATATAATAAGTTACTGAACTTGGATCTTTGTTGGCGGGTAAATACTTAGTCAGGCTATTGCTTGGCATATATACAAATGTCTTTAGTATACATGGAAGGTAGAGGAAGTATGTTGCATGATTTAAAATGAGTTTTACAACTGTCAAGAAACCAGGCTCTATTTATCACCCTAACACAATGGTTTTGTATTTTAAACACTCGTAGAATGTCCATTGAGTTACCCTTCAATATCATGTCGTAACTAAGCAGACACGAAACAAGGCCATGATATGCCACTAATAGTCTAGTCAACAAGTTCAAAAACGTGAAAAATAGAGATAAAGGTCCTAAAAATATGAGCGATGGCTCATTCGATTCGGAATCACCTCTAGAAAAATGTTTTTGAAGGATTTTGGTGCAGGTTAAAAATTGCAATTGTTATTAACAAAATAAATTAATGAAAAAAAAATGATATTTCGTTTTTTGTTAATAACTTGAAAAATATTAACATTTGAGCAATTTTGAAAAAAGCTCCTTAAAGAGGAGGACATTTCCAATAATAAAAGTCCTAACTCCCGGAACTCTATCTCCATTATTTATTATTTTAATTAGACGTTGAAAATAGGGCTCCGCGCGGCTGTTACAGCATGTGCGCGCCGCCGCTAAAGAGAGTTCAGCAATAAAAATATTTTTTTTATAACATAAAATGTGATTTCAAAAATTTGAAAAAAATCTAGTATCTTCTTAACACTTGAAAGAATCGAGCCCTGAAGAAAAAAAAGTTTAATCATCATTTTTCAAAAAGTTATTCAATTGTTAACTAACAAATTTTTTCCCAATCTCCATTGGCATAAACAATGGAATGAAAGGTATAAATAATTGGCCTATAAATTTTAAACTTCGTGGAGCCCTTCTGATATATGTGCTTTATAAGATCCTGCGGTTAATTTTCATTAAAGTTGATTAATTTGTTAATTATGATTTTTTATAACTATTGAAAAATTTAAAATCTAAAAATAATCAAAATCCTTCAAAAACATTATTCTAGAGTTGATTCCGAATCGAATGAGCCATCGCTCATATTTTTAGGACCTTTATGTCTATTTTTCACGTTTTTGAACTTGTCGACTAGACTATAACGAGGCTTCAGTAGATACAGTGTGTCTGATTTTCTTTAGAATTCTTGCTGACTAATTATCCCCGCATGTTTCCGCGGCAGGTACGTTGAGCCGTTGTATTCCTCACACCAAAAGAAGACTGTGAATTGGACCTGCGAGTGGTGAGGGCAGTCTCTATCGCCAACAATGTTTCTGATGTTATTAAAGTTCGCGGCTAGACCTATTAAAACAGTCAATATTTTGTCATTTGAAGAAGAAATACGAGTATTATCATTGCCTGTATATACTTCCCGGAAACTATGATATATAATTTATTCAAAGACTAGTTCTACGCTTATAGGTCTGTTTTATTTCTAAACTAACCTTTGTGAACTCGATCCATTGTTTGCCGCCAGGGTGTAAAGGTATGAAGCTGGATAAGTCATACAACCCATCGTGGACCCTCCAAAGACCGTCAGCACCATCTTGTAGCTGCTTGCCCTTTATAAACTGATAACCTGTCTTCGGTTCCTCATTCCGGAATAAAGGATATTTCAACTGAGGGAAACTTTCCTGGCACCTGTCCGGGTCTGGTGCCATTTCTGAAATTGAAGTGTTCTTTTTGTTTATTATAGGTTTGTTAGAATGTTGCATGGAAGAGTTCTGAATATGGATGCCTTTCCTACTAGTTCATTGGTCGAGCGGCACAAAACGTCACTTTTGAATTCCGATCTTTGGTTCGATCTTCAGGCCAAATATTTACTGAATTGTTATGTGTTTCATGGATGTGAAAGCTTTGCCTTCACAATATCAAAACGTATAACCCACAAAACGTGGGAATAGAGAGGTGGTAGGTCTGCCTTGGTGGGTACCACGACATAGTCAGATATTCCACCTCGAAACAGCAACGTGCTAATACTGCTGTGACAATGCATGACCTATTAATTTCCCTTGCACTAGCAAGCAAACGAACACAAGAGCTAATGGAGTGACGTTTACTCTTATGCGCAGTGCAGTGTCTTGGATGAGACAAAAGTGCAGTGTAGAACGAGAACTGTGAAAGATGGACAGGCGTAACTTACCACCAGGCGGGCTACGTATCCGTCACATCGCTTCTCAACTTTGTATTATTTGGTGATAGGCTTGTCTTTGACCACTATCTCACTTGATAGTAAGTGATGATATGGTCGAAGATGTTGTTCAGGCTAACCTAGAATTACTGGATCTCAAGGATAGCTACCGGACACATTGTTAGGTCCTTGGTGACAGATTTTCTGCTTGAGGCTCTTAGCTAACCAGGCGGGTATTCGCAACATGATAAAAATACCACCATGCATTAAAAACTATGGTCTTGCGTTTGGGAACAAGAACGATGTGATGATTTTTGTATACCAGTAGTGTGCTGCAAACTGAAACCTAACTAGAATTATGTATGGCATTTATAATATTTATTTATAAAAAAAAACGTAATTATCCATTTGGGATCGTGAGACAGAAAGAGTAGAGTAGAACTTTACCTTCCTTAAAAAAAACATTTGTATCGCCCTTTTGTAACATTTCATAATACAATATTTATAACAACAACATAATATGTGATAGTTTTATAGGAAGGAATAACAAAAACATGTTCTGTAAAAACATATTTTGTTACAAAACATAATCAATTTAAACTAATACGGTATAAAGGATACAAATATTTGAAGGTCGAACGGGTAGACTGGCATAAAGCACAAAGGTAAAGGTAATGTATAACTCAAGGACAAAAATATGCCTGTACTAACTATATTCTTAATCATGAGCAAGGCATTGGATTCTGTTTGTCATAATACCTTACTTATACGAATAAAGCTGGAGACATACGGAATTAGAGGTAAAGCTCAGGAATAGCTACAATGTTACTTAGGCTCTAGATGTCAGTGTGTTGAAACGAGCCAAATTATGCGCATAACGAACTTTTTTTTATTCTTTGTACTCTCTAAATAAATAAAGCGTTCCTCAAGGTAGCATTTTAGGACCATTGTTGTTTCTACTTTATATAAATGATCAGTCAGAGCTACGAAACATCAATGTTCCTCGTTTACAGACGATACAACGATCATTTTTCACATGCAAAGATATAAAAATCTAGATTAGGAAGCTAATAAAGCTATTCATGATGTCATTGACTGGTTGCAAAATAATAATGTAATGTACTTAAGTAGACTAATTTTGTTGAATTTCAAACTTCTAATAGCATACCAAATAATGTCAATATTACGCATCAATACAATATAATAAGCAATGTTAACAAAACTGTATTTCTTGGATAAAGGGAGCTTTGAAATATATATCTTTGAAAATAATGTTATTTGACATATTATTATAAAAATGTCAAAGTCAAAATCATTTATTCAACTTAATTAAAACTTTTGGCTACAATAGTATTACTTTAACCGTCATAGGGGATGTGGCGTCCTATCAGCTTTAAAAAAGATCCCATAGGTTATTGCCATATTCTGAAGGTTTTTTTTTTTTTTTATGCCTGATGGGTTAGCCTTTGACCACTATCTCACTTGATGGTAAGTGATGATGTGGTCGAAGATGTTGTTCAGGCTAACCTAGAAGTACTGGCTCTCAAGGACAGCTGCCGGAACACACCGTTAGGTGCTTGGTGACAGATTTTCTACTTGAGGGTGGTAGCTAGCCAGGCGGGCATTCGCAAAATGCCCTACCACCATGCTATAACGACTGACATCCTAAGATAACAACCGGGACCGACGGCTTAACGTGCCCTCCGAAGCACGGAAGCGCTCAGTAGTAATGTCACTAGCGGTCACCCATCCAACTCATGACCGCGCGCGACGTTGCTTAACTTTGCTGATCGGTTGAGAACAGCTAAGTAAACTTCGCTACGAGCGCTTCAAAAGGTGAACCTTAGTTAACCCTTAACTCATTAACATTACACGCATCCGAATTCAGGCATTAGAAATGAAATACCATTGCTATCATTATCTTGAAAAACTGTTTGTGACATGAAAGTTCGTGAAGTTACGGTACAAATTTCGGATCTTCTTTTAAAAGACATTGAAAATTTCCTTCTAAACTATGTCAATCGATGCATGGATATATTTAATCAATACACGATTTTAAAATAGAATAACGTCATCTTTGTGAAATGTTTATGTGGTCTGTATTATGGATGATTTACCATAATCTCCACGCTTGGCAAGCGTCTTGGGGATAGCAGTATGAGATATCAGTTCCTCAGAAAGCGCTGCTGCCCACCTTTTGGTTTGTTGCTCCTAGTCGCCTTTTACGACACCCACGGGTAGAGATGGGGGTTACATCATGATGTTAGGGCATTTTGCGAATACCCGCCTGGCTAGCCACCACCCTCAAGTAGAAAATCTGTTGCCAAGCACCTAACGGTGTGTTCCGGCAGCAGTCCTTGAGAGAACAAGTGAAATTACAGGCACCTGAGACGTAACATCTAAGTCTCAGTAACGGGCGCAGTGCAATTCGTGACTTGTGATGAAATGCATTTGTTAGAGGTTGGCAGAGGTTAGTCCACTCAACATCAGGTGGGCCTCGAGCTTGTTCCGTCACAATATTAATAAAAGAAAAACCTCAAGCAGAAAATCTGTCTCCAAGCACATAACGATGTATTCCGGCTGTCCTTGAGAGCCAGTAAATCTAAGTTTGCCTGAAAAACAAGTGTCAATGGCTTACTGGCCATCAAAGACTTGCTAATTTGGGGATGTAATACCCTTAAGATACTTTGGTAGTTCATAACAGCTCAAATTGCATATACAAACACTACATATTATGCACGGTCAACAACTTCCTTGCTAAATTACGTTCTAAAAGTCGACAAACATTGTCACTCAAGCGGGGATGGGCAAAAAAGGTTAATAAAAAGAACAGCGAGGTTCATCAAAAAATATTTGCATGTCAGATTGACGAAGTATGCTAGGACAATCTTATTAGTAACTAAGACCTTTATTGTACCATATTTCTTGCAAATAAATTATCATTATCAAAAATTATCATTATCAATGTTAGCATTTTATTTTTAAGATTTTCCTGTATTACTCATCTAATTTAACGTATCATCAATATGTTCATATACATTATTCAAAGTCTTATTGTACCTTCCTATGGTCAAATATAAATATTGAATTATAAAATATATTATTCGTCAAAAGAATCCCTTTTTTTTGAAGGGGGAAATGCCTTCGCTCTGCCCTTCTACGACGGGGGTAGTGGAAGGGGATGTATGGGACTTGAACTCACTAAAACCCCCGTAGGCAGTCCTCCGCCGAGATGGGGCAAATATGGTCGCGTTAGCAGTCACCCACTTGGCCCGGCGGTAGGTCCTGTGGAGGGGCAACCTTGCTCACCAAGGCCGCCCCCCAGACGTGTGAGGCCGTGTAATCCAGTGGAGAGTCCCCCAACTCTATACCAGTGTCCCCACTACGGAGAAGGCAGGAGGCGGGCGAATTGCCGTCTCCTCGCCCCTACTCGTGTGCGCCGGAGCGGATCAGCTTGGACTTCATCCTCTCTGATCCGCTCCGAGGCCTCCTTCTGCGCCATCATCGCTTCACAGAAGGAGACCACCGCCTGCCTAGATCTCTCTCCGCTGAGCATGGCGTTAACCACTCTCAGCTAAGAGAGAGCCCTTCCTATCAGGGCTGAAAGTGTGTGTCGCTGCGGGCCCCATGCGGCCCACTCCTCCAGCGTATGGAGTGCCGTATCTTCTGGCGCCCTACACTCATGGCAGGCCGGTGTTACCTCCCTTCTGGCGATCTGGTGCAGGTACTTTCTGAAACATCCATGTCCGGAAATAACCTGCACCAGTCGGAAGGTCAGCGACACAAACGGCCGCCTCACCCACCTCTGAAGGACCGAGCGGATGGCCTCCGCCGTCCACTGCCCAGGAACCGGTCCAACGCCACAACAGGGTGGCCCTCGCCTTACGTCGTATATGTGTTACCTCTTCCCACGATGAGGGCTCACCACGGGATCTCCTCGCAGCCACTAAGTGGTAGTAAAAAAAAAACCCTGACGCAATGCCTTCCAAACGAGCCCACTAGGGCTGCAGCGTTATCGCGCTAGATACTAATAGAAATTTGCTGGGTCAAAAACTACCTAGCGCGAGGGTCCCTTCCTTTCTCCCTCAGACGTTGTTCAATGTCTGCAATATGTTTTTTGCCCTCGGCACGCCATTGGCCAGCTGTTTCAACGGCAAAGGAAACAAAGTCGTATGTCAGGGCTAAACCTACCTATTATTTTAATACGTATCCTATAAATATCCAGTTACCAATAGAACTTATATACACTTAGACTTTACAACTATATCTCAAGGTGACGGGCGCAGTACAATTCGTCACTTGTGAGCTTGTTCCGACATAATAACATTATATATGTATACATATATATATATATATATATATATATATATAGGTATGATAATAAATGTAGCATGTAAGAAAAAACTTTTTTTTATATTCTTGTTGTACATATATATTTATAGTACCTATAAACTAGTCTCATGTCTAATTATTTGTTTATAGTGTTGGTTACCTTTACATATCAAACTCACCATAATACAAAAAATCAAAAAAATATCTGTCATTCCACTATAACCCCTTAGCCCGGTGACAGAGTGGACTAGACAACACACATTTTTCCAGTACGATACCCATAAGTGACTAGACAGTCTAGAAAATACTAGGTACAGTTGTAATACTAAACCTTCAGACAGCACTTATATTCCACTATAATACTATTTATTGGGTACTTACTGGAAACAATTTTTAATACTAGCAACAACTTTTTTATCTTACTTTTTTTGACGATTTCCCGTCAATACGAAAATTAAGGTATTGAATAATATAGAAACCATATTAAGAGGCCTTTTACATTTTGCAGCCCTCTCACTCGCACTTTTAAAGATTATTTCAAATAGCAACAATATGGTTTATATTTTTTTAAATGTAGTCAATCATTATTTCGCTGCATGCAACTATAGATGTTCTCAACATATTTTTACTTTGTTACATGTTGAGTCCAATTAGAATTAGAGGCCCAAAATTTAAAATAACTAAATTACGCGTTTTGGATCCCCCATAATAGATATCAAAATGAAAATTAGTAGAGAACATCTATAGTTGCATGCAGCAAAATAATGATTGACCACATTTTAAAAAATATAAACCATATTGTTGCTATTTGAAATTATCTTTAAAAGTGCGAGAAGGCTGAAAAATGTAAAAGGGCTCATAATCAATTTTTATTGACCCCATATTACTCGGGTAAGGAAAGAAAGATAATGATATTAATGATAGTGTGAATCACTATGACTAAGTTACGGCAAGCTTGAGGATAAGATGCCTGGGATTAAGCCCTCTATTAGCACTGGTAATTTTCCGTGCCAAGATCAAGGCTGTCATTACAAATAAATACTGGTTTAGGGACATAAAATACCATACTTTTATGGTTATAACAACTTGTATAAATCCAACCGTAATTGTCATATGTAATAAGATAGAAACTACGATATTCTTGTAAGTAAAAAGTTACATTCAGTATAAATATTGTAATAAATTAGTTATTATAAAAACATTGGCGATGAAATGCTGACGAGACGCGACAGAGACATTACATTTCGTACATTTAGACAAGTGTTACCAAGGAAAAAAATTAATTATTTTTCAGCGTTGTAAACTAATATTTTTTAAATGTATACTATACTATATTGTATGTTGGTATTATTTTATGAGAGTTGGAGTTCAAAATCGCCTTACCATTATCACACTGCCGTACTAATTGGTTTATAAATATCAAAAGTATATGTACGCACATACACTTTTCCAAACATTAGAATCATCTTTTCACCCTTTCCTTGGGATTAAAATCACGATGTTATTATGTTAATGCGTATTACAACGTACATTTTGTGTGGCTTGATTCTTTTGAATTTTCTGCCATTTGAGCAATCTTTTCACTAAACTTTCAAAAACTGTTTTTATGCTACCATACCGACCTTAATACAACCTATAGATTTTATTTTTTTAAATTAACAATGTTTTTGCCTAACACTATTTTGTAGGATTAATAATTTTGAAATTTAAGCCATTAGAGCAACCTAATTTTACGACTTCAGTTATAGATGATCATGTCTTTTTTTTATTGAACTACAGTGAACACTGTCATTATGTCGCAATGAAATCATTTTATTGTAAAACAAAGAGATTTTTATACTTATAACTGATGGCATAAGAGGTCCCTGTCTCATCTTTTAAGCTTATCCAGTTATGATTTACCTTTTCATATAACGGAATTTTATGGCTCTGTTCAGACATTATGTTTGCGAGGATAGAAACATGCTCACACACACCCACACAACAAACCCAAACGTACTTGTGTATTATTAGTAGAATAACGAAAAAATTTACTGCTTGTTCTGATGGTATTTTTAGGTTCACGGTTGTTTTAATCTTAACAAATTTACTTAGATTAAACATCTAAGACTATTTTTACTATTTTCCACATTTGTTGAAGCACAGAAACTATGTGTTCAGCACAAAAATACGTCCTTGATATCCATATTTAAACAAATATGTTTATTTAAATGTCTATTATACTATGCCAATACTGAGGTAGTAATTGCGAATCTTTGCTAATATGCAAGGAGCTACTTAGGTTGGGTACCTATTTTACGTAAATATGGAATAGATTCAAAAATATGTATATGTGGCTGAATGTATTTAGATAATTTTAGTATGTAGGGCTTAATTTACTTCTCGCATTTTCTACTAAAAGTATACTCTTCAATTCCAATATACTTTACGATTCTCAAAAGACTATAAAATGCTTTGCCACTCGATTTTAAACATGCCAAATCTCTTGAAATTTTAAAGGAATGGTAATCTCTACTTATCCAAATAACACTGTAATTATTTATGTTATATCTAATATCTGAATATATGTAGTTGCATATATTTTGTAATTTGTTATATATGTATTAAGGTAGGTATTTTATGTATGTATTACGTTAGTATATTTTATATGTAGGTTTGTATCAAATAAGAACCTTAATTTATTGTTCAACACGTCTATCACTTCTCTTGTTTCTGTCCATGAAAAGGTTGTCCGAAAGAAATCGCTACATAGAGACAAGACCATCCATTTTACTGTATCAGCCGGATAGTCCACAATGAACACAGCCTCCCCTATTAAGGGGGTATTTGCCATAGTCCCCACGCTTGGCAGGCGGCATGGAAATCGCAGTGTTAGATGGCAGTTCTTTAGAAGGCGCGGCTGCCCACCCTCCAATGTTTTTCCGTTAGTCGCCTCTTACAACACCTATGGGATAATATGGGGAGGTACAATTCTAACCCGGCACCCCACGGGGGATCCATTTTACTACCATATAATAATAGTCTTAATAAGTGTAATTTATTGTTGCTTGGTAAACAATAAAGAATTTTTGTCTTGTTTGTATTCCCGATCATCTTTCGGAATACAGGGTTATTGGTAAAATGCTAACAACCTCTTACTTCTTAGGTTGACTTCTACTAGTACTAAGAAACATTTTGAGATATTTTTTTATTATATTTTTGACTGAATAAGCACGAGGACCACCTGATGTCAAAAGTCTCTTGTGCCTGTAATGTATTATTTCATATTTTTTATTACTTTGCTCGATGTAAACATTCAAAACTCTATTCAAAAGAGCTATACCGCCAATTATATACGACGTTATAGTTTTTTATTCTTGGATAAGATTCTTTCCTTTGCTACATTTGTCTGTCTGATGTCAAATTTCATGACATTAGGCAGAAGGATGTCTATAGTAACAAAGGCATTATACCTTTGTTACTATAAAAAAGGCATTATACCTTTGTTACTATAGACATCCTTCTGCCTAATGTCATGAAATTTGACATCAGACAGACAAATGTAGCAAAAAAATTGATAGCAATTTTTTAGTAATAGAGATTAAATTTATCCGCGTATAGTTTTATCGAAGTTTGGTGAAATTGGCCCTAAGACACTGTAAGGCGATATAAAATCAAAACCGCAAAATATCACATCAAGTGACAGAATCAAATATCACAATAATAAGGCTTACTTCCGGATCATTAAATAATCGATTGATTCTAGATAAATTGAAATCCAAAGAAAAAACCATAATTTCCAGCTGTTACATCTAAAACCTACTTACCCGTAAGTAGGTTCTAGATATTATATATACTTTTACGCCTTCGAGCTTAAAAATACCCGTAAGTCGTGTAAAGTAACTGTAAGTAAAATCTTGGTTAAAAACTCGAACTTTTAAGCACATAAATAGTTTCTAAATATGATTACAAGCACTATCGCGTGCTAAGCGAAAATATATATAACAAACTATTGGAGTTCAAAATTTTATGCCCAACCGACACGATATCGGTGGACGCGGGTTCGATTCCCGCCTTGGGCATAAAATTTTGTACTCCAATAATTTGTTAAATATACATAAATAGTTGCTGAAAATAAAATCAAAAAAATATAACTAAAAAGTAATACACGGTCTGTGAAATTGACAGGTCACATCTATGACTTATATTTTGTATTTTTAAGTACCAGTACTTATGCCAACTAAGGGGATAATAATTATAATAAAAATTATCAGCTGTCATTTTACCTCATGTTTGTTTTCTTTATTCATCATTCATTACTTAATTTTGTTTTTCTTCCTTTGGTCTATGAGTGCTATTTAGAAATTTTAAATTAAACAGTTATCAAAAAAAGTTATGCATATAAAAAATCTCTTCAATTTCGTGCTTGTAATAATTTACAAGTAAGGAGCACTAGGAAGTACCCGATCAAAGTAGTAGTATAGCGCTGTTTATTTTTCCTAAGTATTTTTTTTTTAATTCAGTATTGTGTCGACTCTTGAAGAGTTTAGGCTCGTGCCCTGCCTCACAGCAAGTGGTAGGGCATTTTGTACACACTCGTCTAGCCACTAAGCTTAAATAGAACCTGACACCTAACCACAGCTAACGGTGTATACGGTCTGGCAGCTGTCCTTGAGAGCCCATTCCCATGGTAGTCTTATGCAGGTCTGTTCGACCACATTATCACGTACAGACCTTTCCACTTACGAGGTTAAGCGTCTTCCATATTTGTGAGTGGAGTTGAAGCTACTCCTGCCTTACTCAAGCCATCATATTTCATGCTTTATTGTTTTACTGCATGTATCATTAACATTTAAGTCTACATTGAGACGCAGTGACCAAAGGAGGTCCACCACTACAAATACTTATCAATAATATACTGTGAAGAGACGCCTTCGGAGTGAACAGGTTTGTACTGGACAAAGAATAGCCTATCGGTGGTGGTCGGTAAAAAAAGCGAATGACATGAGTCCTAATTTTAGGCTAGGAACTATTTTTACACGACTGACCTAAAAGGATTTATCATATATATGGTTCAGGGTTAATGTATGTATGTTTGTGAGTTTCTTTATTCCACTATAACTACTAAACCCCTTAACCGATTGTTTTGTAAGAGATATCATTAGAGCTGAATTGATAGCGCAAATGAAATAAAAAGGAGGTACATTAAAACAATGGTGGATTTAAGAAGCCATAATGTAACAAAATAATTTTTTTTTCTTCCATGCCCATCACATATCCGTATCAAAATGAAGGGCTTTAAAAAACGATTCTATATATTGCAGTTTTAATTTTAATGGAGTTTGCGTCGGATTTAGGGCGGCGCTTGCGAGATAGGACACAAGACCCACGGTCAGGAGAATACCTCGTACAAAGGATTTCCCTCGCAATGCAGCGGGGGAACGCAGCTAGCCTATTGGGCACGTAAGGAATAATATTATGACATAATTTTAGATTTAAGGTAATTTTTTTGACGAAATGTATCATTGATTTCTATTAAATATGACGTTTGCATATTATAATAGAACGATAAAACGCTTTTTGAAATAAATAAGAATTTGCAGTCTGGTTTTTACATTTTAATTTATTTAAACTGGTAATAAAAAATTTTGAATAACTCCCATAAATATCTCAGATACGAGTAAATCTACACTAGTTTCGTCCACATCCTGTGGTCTTTTTAAATGACTTCTATAAATGATGACGTAATCAAAATAAATGAACCTACGAGAATGGTTTATTCTTGTTTGTTTTTACGCTCTCTCTCTCTCCTCCGCCAATTATTAACTGATTTGGATGATATTTGCATACCTATATGATTTATTGGTAATTACGACTCTTGTCGATGGTGAATCACTAACATTCACTAAAAAGAGTGAAAAAGAATAAAAAAAATAACCGACTTCCTACAATGAAAATTATAAATTACCTTGTGGCAGTCGCACCATGTAATGTAAGGTCAGTGTTTTGAATCGGCATGATCCGGTAAAATAATTTATTAAATCCGAGTTCAATAAATTATTTCATGCTTTTTTGGATATCAGTTCCCTTTTTTTATAAATATTATTTTCAATGAATGCTCCGGACTTCTTCATTGACGTTACGCTTCGTATATACCACATTTTATTATTTTTTTATTGCTGAAAGATCAATGCCAATATCTCACTTGATGGCAAGTGATTATGTGGTCAAAGGTGTTAACAGGCTTAACTAGAATTACTGGCTCTCAAGGACAGCTGCCAGAACACACTGTTAAGTGCTTGGCGACAGATTTTCTACTTGAGGGTGGTCGTTAGCCAGGTAGGCATCTACAAAATGCCCTTCCACGTGAAGTGAAGCTCAAGCCCACAGCGGGATTCGAACCATGGACCTGCTGCGCGGCAGTCCATAGCCAATGCCACTGAGCCATCACTGCTTCGCCTTAGTTAGTTTTTATATTATGACTGGTAATAATTTGGTGGTAGATATAAGTGATAAGTTAAATACCGATATTAACGAGGTTCTTGCAGAATTCAACCAAATATTTTAATAATAATGCGTTCGCGCACGCTTACTTTGAAAACTTGACAGCTCGTTTATTTTGACAATTAAGATATATTTTGCATAAATTTATATTAATTTAAACGCGCCATCGCAGGAATAATGAAAAGTACCGGTAACATTCATTTGTAAATTACTTGAAAAAAATAAAAGTTGTAGTAACATACTGGTAATAAATTGTAGTGATAATTAGGGAATATTAAACATATTGTACAGAACAGCATTCTGATCTAACTGTACATATTTAGTTCGTGGAGTACGATATGGGTCTAAGCAATTATTATTTCCTATCATAATCTATAATATTATTATATGGATAGTAAAGGCATCATGTACTTCCTTTGTAATAAACTATTATAAATGTATTGTATTGTTTTTGGTTCCTTACTAAACAGCATGGTATTAAGGTTTTTGCAAGTGCCCGGCTGGGTATCCTCCTCCAGCTAATAGGTTATAAAAAACCACACCAATAACATTCAATCAAAAAGTTAATATATTATTAGTTCTCATAGAGAACTCTAGACCAGATCCGTATAGGCTAATTCACTTCTAAGTATAGGTATGCATAAATGACAATTGAAATGTAATTGGCTAATTACGAGTAAATCTTATCTACAAAATATTGTTCACACAACAAAATTAGAACGCGTTTAGTTAACCAATACATTATATAACAATGAATGCTAGCCCTTACAAAGTAGATAGGGTCACTAAACTCTTTGAGAGTTATAATTATTTCACCAAAACTAAAATACAGACATTCTTGATTAATCAAAATAATCAAACACTTACTGGCTGGATGCGTCCTTTACGTTAAATGCCAATGTGGTTGTTTACTCAGATCGAACGTTTTAATCAGTTTGTTAAACTATGCTATTATTTATGTATTTATTCGATAAAACTGCGCGACCACTGTTTTGTACAGACTCAACTTGACTGAGTGTGTGCGTGCGCAACAGGGTCGAGTTTTTGTTTTGTTTTTTAATCACCACCGGTACCACTAAAACTTGACGTATAGTCACAATGTATTATGGAAGTGCTGGGGTTTATTTATTATATTTTTAAGACCCAAACTATTGTCGTTAGTGAAGACGATAATATTAAAAATAGCTAATTTGAATCGAATATTATATTATACAATTGTCTGTATTCTCTAAGTCTTTAACGACGTTTTGGTTCCAACAATGTAGTACTTACCTAATATCACGGATAATATATCTATTAGAATAATAAGTAGTGTCATTTGTATTTAAATGTATGTTTTTGCGGAAATCTTGGGTAGAATTTTAGGAACTTTTACTTTAGAGAACAATGGGCTATCGAAGTCTGGGAACAACCCGTAAAAAGTGCATACCTGCTGATAAAACGTAGGTACATGTTTGTAGGTAATAGTACATATTATTATCTACAAACATTATATTATTATTGTAATATTTTTGACTTTATTTCATACAAAAATTAGTCAATTTTATAAATATTTCTTCATCACCATCATGTTCAGCCGGAAAAATCTTTGTTCACTGGTTGGTCTTTGTTCAAGGCCTTTAACACGAGGGTTGCCATAAATCCGTTCTTCAGAAGGCACCACTGCTTATATGCTATTGTCAATAAATTTAATAAACAGCAAAGTAAAGCGACGTTCTGGGCACTTTTCCTTCCAGCAGAAGTTTATTAGATTTTAGTATAATTTTACTTTGAGTTCTATTCATAAGTTTTTTATTTGTGAGAAAATAGTCAATTTCAGTGAAATTAATTAATTCAAATAACTTGTTTTTATGTTTATTATACTGTTATACCAAATAATATATATCCAGAATCTATCTACTATTTGATAAACTTTAGTAATTTTAAGTATAAACAAAGAGGATGTAGCCCAGATACCAATAAAGATGCCTTTTCGTTTGATGCTTAGGTGTTGTTAGCCATGGCTACAATGCATTTGCAAAATGCTATATCGCCAACACGTAGTTACCATTATTGGTTACTGAGGTCTTTTGATTTCCGGGTCAGTTCAGATACCTACATTTAAGAAACGAGTAGCTTTGGCCTTCTTTTGCAAGAATCGTTTCCACGATTAAGGAAGTACGTACTCAAAGTCAAATATCAATATAAAAAGTTACCTGCTTTGTAAAATCTTAATATTTTTTATTTTATTGTGTTCTAGTTTAGCTTTTGGATCAAGAATTAGTTCGCTCGAGAACGGCTGTTCCGTATCCTCCTGTTAGAAGTCGTAAGAATTAGGTACCTAACTTAAATTTAAAAAAATCTATATAAATAAAAATTTACTAATAATTGATTTCATATATTGAATTGAACTCAATTCGTTACATACTTAATTATAATTATTGTAGAACTTTATGTCATTGGTCTTTGCCAGGTATATGACATGTTATTTCTTTTTTTATGCTGATAGGTTATCCTTTGACCACTATCTCACCTGATGATAAGTAATGATGTGGTCGAAGATGTTGTTCAGGCTAACCTAGAATTACTGGCTCTCAAGGACAGCTGCCGGAACACACCGCTAGGTGCTTGGCGACAGATTTTCTACTTGAGGGTGGTAGCTAGCCAGGGGGGCATTCACAAAATACCCTACCACGATGCTATAACGACTGCCATCCTAAGACGATATCCGGGACCGACGGCTTAACGTACCCTTCGAAGCACGGAAGCGCTCAGTAGAAATGACACTAGCGGTCACCCATCCAACTCATGACTGCGGCGGACATTGCTTAACTTTGCTGATTGGTTAAGAACAGGTAAGCAAACTTATTAACGCTGACAATTATTATTATTAGTTTTCCAGGTTATATAATTTACCCGTATGTACATTACAATCATATATTGAACTTAGATCACATAATGGTCTAATAGATATAATGATTTGGTTTCATTCAATGCCCTCGGTGGGAGATCACGTAAAGATTTCATTAGGTACACTTGGGGGACACGTTAATTTCCGTTTCTTTACCGTGTCCGCGTTTTTTAATAATGGAATGGTGACAAAACATCATTTATTTGCATGGAGGTAGGGCATTCGAATGCCCGCCTGGCTAGCTACCACCCTCAAGTAGAAAATCTGTCGCCAAGCACCTAACGGTGTGTTCCGACAGCTTGTTCTTGAGAGCCAGTACTTCTAGGTTAGCCTGAACAACATCGTCGACCACATCATCACTTCGGGTGATCGGGTGAGATAGTGGTCAAAGGCTAACCTATCAGGCATAAAAAAAACAGCACGTCATATTTTTGCCGGTAAAAAGAGAGAGGGAGTTGTTGTATTAGACGCTTTAATTCGCAAAATATTTTATAAATACTATTACAATTGCTAAAAAAAATCATAAGATTATAAAACTATTAATTGTTTAATTTTTGACTATTGGCATTACTTAGCTATTTATTGAATGTTGCCGCAATGCAAAAACAACATTGAAGGGTAATTAAAATAGCAAGCGGGTATGAAAGATATTATTGTATACAAATAATAAAATACTAAACTACCAAAGATAGACATAATAAAATGTAAGTATAATGTATGGCGAGGTACTGATACGGTGTCTTTAAAACTCCGCTAGGGTTTCTACAAATTAAGTGAATCTTTGTCGTGTCGACCGCTATGCCTCCCCTCGTGCGTCCAATCTGTCCACCTCCTATGACACAATCGTCCAAACTGCTCACGTTTTTTTATCCCGCGACGCCCCGTAACGTTTTTTTGTAGTACTAAGTAGTTTTCCATTACCTAAACATGTCACCCTAACATCCCCATACCCCAATATATTACCTGTACCATACAAAAAATAACATTTTCATACATTTAGTTTGAGTGGATCAAACAGCGAATAAAAATATATTTTTCCAGATTTTGAGGTATTTTGTTTTTTAATCGAGTTTATTTGTGGCAGTCTCCAATCAATATATAAACTTCTTGGTACCAATGCAATCCTCATCATATTCTCTTTACGGGAAAAGAAATGAAAATAGACCTTTTCATGGAAAATTTTACAGGAAAATGGGTTTTAACAGACGACGAAATTGGCGGGAAACGGCATTTTTTATATATTTTTTTAATTTTTTTTTTCCGAAACTATTCCACCTACAACTTTGTTTATTTTTTAATGTGTGTATTTATTATGGTTCTTTACCCATGAATAATACCAGATTGTAAGGATAAATATTTTATAAGTAGTAACGAGATTAAAACAACGCGATTTTTTTTAAGAATTTTGGCGGGAAAACTGTACATAAGCGGATTTTATTTTTTTTCTCAAAAACTATACCACCTACGAATTTGGTTTTTCTTTTGATATGATAATTCAGATGTAATCTATACACCTGAATTGTTTCAGATGTTTAGGTTTACAGGTTTAAAAGTAGTTACGAGATTATTTATTACGTAAATTTCGATCGGTGAGTGTTTGCGCGGCAAAATGCATCGAGTGAAAGTTATTTTTTTCATTTCATGATTTGAGTAACTTCTCGTTACCATAGAGTAATGCGGTTTTTTTTGTTGTATAGCCAATGATAGTAGCTTACTAACAACGTTTAAATAATAACGATCGGATAAATACAAGCTTCACACTAAACCTTTTTTTTAGACCACCGGAATTCCAGCCGTAACAAAAACAGGGGTCAAATAAAAAAATCTATAAAAAAAAAAGTTATCAATCCTTATCCTTTTAATTTCTTTTAACATCGTTATTGACTTATTGCCTATACAAATGCAAAATTACAGCTTTCTAGGTTAATTACTTTAGAAGTAGTTACGAGATTATTTTTAAATGACATAAATCTATACAAAATTTTGGCGCCAAAATGTAATTTGAGCTGGTTTCAGATTTCATATCAATTTTAAACATACTTTCTGTTATATCAGAATATTATGGATTTTTTCTCGCATAGCCAAGGATCCATCCTCACGAAAACCGTTTGAATTATGAAAATCGAACTTACGCAGATTTTATGGTGAATATGTAAACACGACTATTGACCGCTAACCGGCAGGCCGGTTGGGACACATAAGGGAAATCCGGCAGACCGGAGGATACGCGCCTAAGGATAGATTCAATGTCCAATGTTAATCGATATGGCAAAGGGCAAGCAACATAGCTATAACGTTCCCAGTAGGTCGATCGACGACATTGCGAGAATTATGGAGCGATTTGTATCCCCCGACGCAAATCTCTAATATACAAGTAACAGTTCTTTTTGGCAATGAAAGGTTCATATATAACATTAGTTTCTTCCGCACGATGATGATGTAATCTATGCAACCCAATAACGTTACTTTTAGTGATAACACCTTTTTAAAGCCAGAAAAAAAAACAAGTTATAAGAGTTACAAATAATAATTGTAAATTTTGTGTTGGGTTTTCTTTAAATTTCTTCTCTTTATGAAAGGCTCCAATTATTGTAATTTCTTTAATTGGATGTTTTATACTTTTATGTCCTAGTCCATAAAATATATCTACATTTTCTCTCGATTATCTAAGTAGAAAAGAGAGCGCAAGAGAACCAATTGTAACCGTAATAGCTCCGAAGCTATTGTAACAGATATGATAAAAGTTATTCCTACTTATTTTTCGTGGCTTGATTTTAGTTTCATTCGCCAGAAAACGCCTGCTGTAATATGATAGCAATAACACTTGTGAGCGCTTCTTGTGCTCGTCTTTTATACAAAATATTGTTTTATTCTCGCTCTTTTTCAATTTACGAGCAAAGGATTAAAGCTCATTACAGTTAAAAAAAATTAGTAAATTATATTTTCTAGCTATTTATTATTAAATACAGATTGATATTCATAGATAGGATGATGCTTTATGGTTCCAAGACTTCCAAGAATTTAACTCCTATGGTTAAATTCAATTACGACTACTAATTACTATTCATATATATTATATATGGGGGTGATCCCCAAAATGACCTCTGTCCTTCCCTTATAGCCATTTTAATCCTCAACTTGCAGAACACTCTTTTCACAATCGCACATTGTTCAATTCTGGTCATAACTCATCATCACTCTGTCACGCCTGCAATAATGTATCACGTATGTCGTTTCCTTCACGCTGGTTACGCAAATATTCGCCCTTACCATCATATAATAATTGTAATTATCATTTAATGTTTTCACCGCAAAAAGCTTTAATAAATAAAACTTATGAAGCGCTCGTAGTGAAGTCTGCTTAGCTGTTCTTAACCGATCAGAAAAGTTAAGCAACGTCCGCCGCGGTCATGAGTTGGATGGGTGGCCGCTAGTGACATTACTACTGAGCGCTTCCGTGCTTTGGAGGGCACATTAAGCCGTCGGTCCCGGTTTTCGTCTTAGGATGCCCGCCTGTCTAGCTGCCACCTTCAAGTAGAAAATCTGTCGCCAAGCACTTAACGGTGTGTTCCGGCAGCTGTTCTTGAGAACTAGTAATTCTAGGCTAGTCTGAATAATATCTTTGACCACACCATCTCTACCATCAGGTGAAATAGTGATCAAAGGCTAACCTATCAAACATAATTTTTTTTATGTTTAACAAATTAAGGTCAAATTGAAACACGCTCACAGATTTTCAATACTCTAATATTGCTCAATCATCTGTAACCACATACAGGGCAGCTGCTCACGATGTAGCCTGGTCTCCACACTAAGCGCACCATCGAGGCGCTGCTCATTTGATGACGTTGGCCAGAGATCATCGTAGATTTTCTGGTTCTACATATTGTGTCTAATTTCCCCCTCATATTGTCATAGCACTATTAAATCCCACTTCTGATGTCGGAGATTGTAAGCTTCTCGATATCATCAGGTTTAATGGCAGAGCTCTCATAACGTTGGTACTTTTGTACTTTTGGGTATTGTGCAAATGAGAAGACTAATATCACTTGAACACTCTGATTTGTTCATAATCTATAGTTTATGGGGTGACCCCCGAAATGGCCTCCGCCCTTCCCCTATAGCAATTCTAATCCTCACCTTGCAGAGCATTCTCTTCACAATCTCACTCTGTTCATTTCTGTTCTTAACTCATCATGTCACTGTGGCAAGTCTCCTACTACAGATACTGCTGTCATTTTCATAAATTTAGTTTTAATGGGTGCCGGTGAAAATATATGCAATTAGGACTTAAAAACTTTATGTCTCTGGGCGCACCCCAGTTTGTCACTAATGGTGAAATCTATCTATTATAGGTACAGGTCTCCGCTAAACACCACGATCGCTTTACCATGTTGCATGCACCCATGCAGTATATTTTTAGCCACTGCATGCTATATAAATTGTAGCGAATATGACTTCCGTAAGATTTTTATAGCAAATAATTTACAATGTTTTGAAAAGTTCGACCTCTAGAACTCCATAAGGTACCAACTCCATAGCTCCATAGTAGTTTTTGGCGACTTCAGTTGTAATTTTTTAGGTAATTTGATATCGGTTTGATAGAGGTGTAAACAGGGCATTATACTTTGCCATTATTTCTGCCCATGGGGAGCCTGGCTAGAACCTTGAGGTGTCGTAAGAAGCTACCAAGGGTAACACACCAGAAGGTGGGCAGCAGCGCTTTCTGAGGAACTGATATCTCACACTGCAATCCCCAAGACGCCTGCCAAGCGTTGTGATTATGTCAAACTCCTCCCATAATGGGAGAGGTTGTGTTTTACAGTGGACCATTCGGCTGATACAGCACATTACTTCTGCCCACCGTGGACTGCCTTAAGTCTTGATCCAAAGGAACTATACTCAGATAACTCATCATAATGCAGATGCATAGAATTGCATTGTTGGCGTTTAGTGTTACATTGTTAGTTAATTTGGAATACATGGTAAGTTTAAGAAAATACAAAAATAAACAAAACAGTATGACATCTTCATTAATGTTTGATTGGGGAAAATATTAACAAAATTTCATCAAATATTTCGAAATCAATAGAAGCAATCGTCAATCAAATGTCGTATCTTAACACGAATGGTTTCCTTTTCCTTATTTTCCACTCATTAATATTCATTTTTATTACTATGCTCACCCAGTTTTCACCATTTTTTTGCTTTCCTACGTAATAAGGAGTCGTGAGATGACAAGAAAATAAGAAAAAAACTTGAGTGGAACTTTTACGTTATAACTTTTGCAGGTTTCAAAGTTTCTCGGGGAAAAGAGACAGGATTTAATTACTTTCTTACTTTAGTGAATAAATGGATTTAGGTCATAATTTTATTGATTAATAGCTTATAGCGTTTATAGAGAGCTATAAACGCTACAAGCTATTAGCAAAACAATACCTGCAGATAAATAATGTATGCAACATATTCATCTTTGCAGGACTAAATGAATGTTAAGTACTAAAGCTCCCGTCACCAGCTAATTTTCTATTTGTCAGGAGGGGTCCAATATTTACTTTTACTTTTCATAACAAGCAGCCGAGTGACAAGCAGTTGGAAATAATATTTTGTTCTCTTCATTCCCTTTGGGATTTCGTCGTATTATTATATGTTGTATGGTCTAGAGCACATTAAATGGATAACGATTCAATTTTTATGTTTAATAACTCTCAACGTTTTTATCCAATGGTGAATATTTTTTTTCATGGTTCGTGACGCAACACGCACGTCGCCTACCTAATGTTGAGCAATAATATCAAATTTGCCTATAACAAATGCGCCATAAGTTACAAAATACACTGCGCTCATCACACTGAGACATGCAGTTTTTACGTCTCATGTGCGTGCAATTTCATAATTACTTATTGGCTCGAAAGGACTGCTATCGGAATACACTGCTAGGCAGATTTTCTATATGATGGTAGCTAGCCTGGCGAGCATTAACAAAATGCCCTGTCACCATTTGGTGGAGCTCAAGCCAGCGGAGGGGATCGAACCATGGACCTGCGGCACGGCAGTATATTACTATCATTGCTTCAAAGCTTTCACTTAGGTTTTGGTAGATGACATAAGTAAATATACTAACTACTACCCTACCCCTATGTTTACCTAATTTAAGCTCTCCGTTGCTTTGACGAGCGCGACATTTACCATTCCGACCTTTTCAGGGCCTTATGTAAAGAGGTTGTCGAAACGCAATTACAAACACCCTTAAAAGGTTTGCTGAAGGTGAGATTCACTCCAGTCCATTACCGGAGTGCCCTCAAAGTGGTGATTTTATAAACTTATTTGTACTACTTAATCTGAAATTCAAATTGTACGAAAACTTCCCGTTGGGTCTCTACATTTGCATTATGCGTAAGGTACTTAAGGTTTCAGAGTTCACCAGTGTTTTGTCGCTTTTTTGCAACTTACTGGTGTCCTTACGTCGATCGCAATTTAATGTTTTCCCAGATTTTTAATAGAAACACATGGCTTCCTTCAAAAACTGCAGATATTACCTGCATTTCCATTCAACATAGATATCGAATGAAATATTCGGCTCCACTAGAAAAGCCAGACCTATTACCTGATTTATGTGGAATAAGTTTTTAAGACTGAAGCGTTCGTAGCGAAGTTTGCTTAGCTGTTCTTAACCGATCAGCAAAGTTAAGAACATCCGCCTCGGTCATGAGTTGGATGGGTGACTATGGGTGCTAGTGACATTACTACTGAGCACTTTCGTGCTTCGGAGGGCACGTTAAGCCGTCGTCGGTACCGGTTGTCGTCTTAGGATGGCAGTCGTTATAGCATGGTGATAAGACATTTTGCGAATGCCCGCCTGGCTAGCTACCACCCTCAAGTAGAAAATCTGTCACCAAGCACCTAGCGGTGTGTTCCGGCAGCTGTCCTCGAGAGCCAGTCACCATTAGCCATCACTTACCATCAGGTGAGATAGTGGTCAAAGTCTAACCTATCAACCATAAAATAAACAAAAAGTCGTATATACATAATAATAATAACAAAAACAATAGGATAAAAGGTTTACACGTACCATTTTCAATTGATCTGGAGCCAATGGTTCCCAAACTAGTTATGGGTATTCTTTTAAATGGCAGCCGAACCTCCACCACATTAGAAACAGTCTCACTAGAGCTCAAGTGAGGTTAATGTCTAAATTGCAAAGAAGTTAGATCTAAATAGGAACTAGAGTTCAATGATCCCCTTAAAGATTTTTACGTCAGATTTTCTTAGATTCATTATCTAGCCATACAAGCATGCAAAATACCATCATGCTGGATCGACAGACTGGAATTTTATCAAAAATTATTCTTCTGCAAAATTGCAGTTTGTAGTACAACGTGAGTTGATCAATAGATGTTGCTCCATCCCCAAATGATGGTTAAGAACGAAAGGATAAATTAGAGTCATGAGACCTATGTCATGTTGGCTTAGCGGTCAGAGCATACCCCGGCTATAAGGGATGTCGCGGATTTGAACCCTGAACCGAAGGTTGCAAGCTCGTGGTAATAATATATGAGATCATTATATTTAATATATATCATATCCTAGATGGTGAAAGGGAATATCGTGTCAAATGTTTACGTGTTCATAATATTTAAGGGCGGGAGCAAAAAAACCAG
This sequence comes from Plagodis pulveraria, assembly GCA_963890685.1. NCBI lineage: Eukaryota > Metazoa > Arthropoda > Insecta > Lepidoptera > Geometridae > Plagodis > Plagodis pulveraria. The sequence goes on from OY982959.1 coordinate 17,272,106, forward strand.
CCAGTTGTCCACCTGGACAACTGGGTTTCAACTTTTGCTCCCAGTTAGGAGGTTCGCGGAAATTAGAGGCTACGTGAATAATAACAAGCTCGTAACGAGCTCGGAGTGAAAATAAAGTTCCGATTAGTGTCTCTCCAAATAGTCACAGGATAAATATCCGTAGGGCCCACTCTCATCGGTACAACACTGTCGTATCGGGGCAATTAGTTCCGATTTTCCCAAATAATCTTGGCATAGATTCAAACCGATGTCCGTACCACAGTGGTTATCTTGAGCTCGTTGCAAGCTCCTCTTTTTGTAGCCGTGCTAACTTTTTTTATACAACAAATCTGACATCCATCACCGAAATTATCAAATTACTTGATGGAGTCTGTACCACTCTAAATCAAAACACTGATCTCATATCCAAAGGAATACAACCTTCCTAATTATCGGAGTAATGTACTGTACTGTATTAGCCGGATTGTCCACTGCTGAACAGAGCCTCTCCCAAGATGGGACATATTCCCTCCTCAAAAGCCGGCAACTTGATTTTTCAGATGGTATCTGAATGGGACAGTACAATGCCAACCCAGCTATCAAAATTAACGCATCAAAGACTGAAGGCTATTGTTTGCCACTACCCGGAGTCCTTTTGCACTGCGACAAATTTATAGAAGCCTGAGATTTCATGAAAAGACGAACCACAATACCTAATTACCGCTGATAGGCTAGCTTTTCACCACCAACTTACAAGAACAACATCTTCGACCACACCATCACTTACCATCAGTAAGTGGTGATGTGGTCGAAGATGTTATTAGATAGATAGATAATACTTTATTGTTACACCACATAAGACAATAAATAAGAGGTAAAAATTATAATTTACAGCGAAAGTGTTACAATGGGCGGCCTTATTACTAAAAGTAATCTCTTCCAGGCAACCTTTGGATGGAGAGGATTTGTAAAACCAATAGTTATTCATAGCCTTAAAAAACTTTCTATACAATTCGAGAATCGAACCTGGTTGTGGAATGTGCAGTAGAAAAAAACCTTAAATTATTTGTATATCGATATCGATTGTGGACATTTTTCGACATCGGACAAACGTCGGCACTGAGAAAGTAAGCAAAAGCAATGAGCAGAGCGGAAGTACAAAAAAAACAACAAATTTTGCTCTATACGCTTTTCACAACTATGATATACAAGCGTGTTGCCAGTGACATATAAAAAACAAAGGTTTACCATTCACACACCAACAATATCGAAACTTGAAATTTCGGTCGTTCAATACGACCAGGTTCGATTCCCAAACAGACTATAAGTTTTTTTATTTATGTTGCAGTTTTTCTTGTATTTATAATCGATGACATGGTTCCTAAGCAGAGATTTTTTCGTCTTATAGTTTCAGACTTGCACCTACTCACCCATATAAATAGTCCAGCCTGTATAACCTGGGGTTCTTCAAGTCTGTCTAGAGTGAACAGGTACTTCTTAGGCATAGTGAGGGAGACAGTCATGCATTACCTTCAATTACATCGTTGCTGTCCTTCAAATCAAAGTGGTCAAAAGCGTGTCTATTTTGGAGAAAGAAACAGTCAAATCCGGGCAAGTGCAAGTGGGACTCCCGCACGAAGGGTTCCGTACCATTATCTGTAACCTAATCTTGCAAGTTACAGACACTTTTCGCAGTGTCCGATTGAGCTGGAAAGGTACGGCGAAAACCTCTTTTATTGTATGGGAGCCCCCTGAATTATTTATTTTATTTTAATTATTTATATTTAAAGAGAACATACAACTAAATATTCTGTGAATAGTTAAAGCGTCTACCTATCACCGTTATTACTATCGAGCAAGAAACGGTAAAAGAATCAAGTTTTTTTATGTGAGCCCCCCCCTTAAATTTTTATTTTTAGTATTTGTTGTTATAGCGGCAATAAAATACATCATCTGTGAAGATTTCAACCGTCTAGCTATCACCGTTCTTGAGATACAGCCTGGTGACAGACGGACGGACAGCGAAGTCTCAGTAATAGGGTCCCGTTTTTACCCTTTGGGTACGGAACCCTAAAAACGGATGTGCTTGTTAGGGAATCCTAGGATAGAATCCTACCGCAAACTTTAGCTATTTTGCGAATACTCACATCGCAAATGAAGAAAAACCTAACACCCTCTAGTAGAAAAGGCTGTCGTCAAACACCTTAATGGTATGGTGTATTTCCGGCAGATTTTCATAACTCTACGTTAAGCTTGTTTACTGACAGGTGGTGTAGAGCTATATTAACACGTTCAAAAATAAAATACGTAAGTATTATTTTTTTTATTTTTATATTGTTATGTTTGCAATAACGCCTGCTATGCGGATTACATTACAAATATACGATAGGAAAAATGTATGTAATGTGAGTATTCTGTTTTTGGTCTAATATTATTAGAATTATTCTATATCCTCATATTCCGTAGAGTGCCGGGCTAGAATGTCACCGCCACACCTCTACCCGTGGGTGTCGTCAGAGGCAACTAATACTAACACACTAAAAGGTGAGCAGCAGCGTTTTCTGAGTAACTGATATCTTAAACTGTAATCCCCAAGCGTGGGGATTATGGCAAACTCTCCCCCTCCATAGTGGGAGAGGCTGTGCTCAGCAGTGGACCCACCGGTTAATAAGGAAAAGCATGTACTGAATGGACCATGTTACTTCAACGTGAGGAGGGCGTTGATGCACTTTGGGCACACAACAGGACTTTTTACCATCTTAACGCCATAACTAACTATTTAAAGTTGCAAGTATACTTTTTATAAGGGCATCTAAGGCGAGTTGGCAACTAAAATCGAAGTCAAACCTTTCTGCAACGATTATGTTTGTCCTTTGTTTTAAGAGAAAATGTATGTACGGACCCCCAATACATAAAGAGATAAGGGTAGAACGATGATCGTATTTCATTTATTTTCTTATGCACCTCATAAAATTTTGACGATGTAATCCCAAGCAGATTTCGTTTTATGCCAAACTTAAAACAGATTAGCTTTTTCCAGCACCTACATAGCCAGGCTAATGGACTATGAGCTATAAAGCACTTATTGTTGAGGATTTACTACTGCATGTGATGGTTCCATTTTTATATTTCATTCCACGGTTCATGGGTTACGTTAATTGAACTTTAACGGCCCAAGAAATGGGACATTATTGACTTTCAGTACTACGTTTGGTACTATGTTATACAGTAGCTAAGTTTGACGACATTCAGGCAGTTGCTGTTATATATAGGGTGTTCCACGGCGATGCCACATGGAGGAAAGTACCTTGAATATTGTAGATGGAACATTTTACTAAAAGTAGATATTATTAAAATATAAAAAACAATTTAAAATGTATGCATAGATATTTAAATAATTCAATGGTTGAACCGGGAATCGAACCCGTTACACAAGAAAAAAAACACCTGTAGTTTTATCATACCGATCGAAAGATTTCATCACAAGAATATTTTTTTGCTGAATATCATAGTGTCAGAAATAAAAGAAAGATATACAAATATATATCTACGCTACTGGTTTAAAAAGAATTATTTACTTAATACGAATTAATAACAACCAGATAGTTTTTAGCGATCAGTTCGCTAGATATTTCAGCATAGTAGATCCGACGTGACGTCAGAAATGCCAGGGATATGTTGAAAAAATCACGTCGTTCGAATCAAAGCGTATTTATTTTCTACTGTTTATTAAAGTGAGTGTGACCGTTTTCTATAATACAGGGTTATTGGTAAAATGCTAACAACCTCTTAGGGTTGACTTCTGCTAGTCCTAAGAAATATTAAAGGAGACAACTTTTTTTTTATGTAATTTTTTTTTTTTTTAATTTGTTTTTGACTGATTAAGCACGAGGACTACTTGATGTAAAAATTGTCTTGCGCCTGTAATGTATTATTATTATTTTTTTTCACTTTGCTCGATGTAAATATTCAAAACGCTATTCAAAGGGACCACGGCGCGGTAGCCAGTGTTGCCGCAGCGGGCGCTCTTGGCTCGGAGTAGGCATTAAAACACAAAAAAAAAACAAAATTTAAAAAAAAAGATTTCAAAACAAAAAATTCTCATCGCCACCAGTTCCCATCATCATCAACAAGTTTTTTTTACCTGTAGATAACTCATCTATCTATATCGTGAACTTCCCAGATTTACTAGACGAATGCAAGGTAATTGCCGTAGTCGCTACCAGTCTTGCACTTCCGAGCGTCCGGTAAATACGTTGCCGCTAATCGCGTGATTTTTGGAAAAAGTTGTGAACAGTATGCTTTCCTGTGTTGTTTAGACACTGCACTAATTATACAGGCACTGGGAGAGATATGAACAATGTTTCATTTCACGCGTGAGTATTGCTATTATTATTGAAATAGAAAAAATCGTAATTTTGTTTTATCTTAGGCGACTGCTGTCACAATGAAATGGATGATCGAGATGTGTGGATCGTTTTGTGTGAGAGTGAAAGAGAGCGCAGCGTAATGGTGATCGGAACTATTGGGAACGTCTCGTGGTGTTGCGGTGGTTACACAAAATACTTATTTTATATCTTTCTAACAACAGATGCGACGCATAATATTTGAATATTCTTTCCTTGTCATACAAACTGCATATACATGTGCATAGGTATGTGGATAGGGAAATTCTAGTTAGATTTAGAGCAGTAGTGTTCGGATGTAACTACTCTATGTATACTCTTGTGGTCAAAAGTAAGCCTACAAGCAGTGAACAGTTTTATTGTATGTTCCGGCCTGAGCAACAGGTTGGTTACGTGATCAAATCAAATCCAGGTTTAGGTTATTTTTTCCTTTCGTTATGATTTTGCTATACCTACCATATTGTTGAACCTATTCTGTAGTTTGCAATACCATATTTTTGAATGTGTGTAAGCTATGTGGAGATTTTACAATTAATGTCAGTTTGTGTACTGTTTTACACTGTAACGAATAGGGTTCAGTACACTGGCCGTAAATCGCAAGGGTTAGAGGACAAGGGCCGCCTGATGTAGAGCTGTGTTTGCCTTTATCGAGATATACGAGGTGACTGAATTGAGGTTTTCTGGAAGCCGATAGTTCAGGACTGATACTGAATAAAAAATTCAATCGCATGTTGTTGGAATCTATAGAAAAGAGTATCTCATGGAAGAAATGTTACTGTAAGTGTATGTTATTTTTTTTTATGCTATTGTGACGGAAGAAGCTCGAGGCCCACCTGATGTTAAGCGGACTAACCTCTGCCTATAACAGATGCGTTTCGTCACAGGTCATGAATTACACTGCGCCTGTCACCTTGAGACATAGTTATTGACTCTCATTTGCCTTTAATTTCACTGGCTCTCAAGGACTGCCGGGACACACCGTTAGGTGCTTGGCGACTGATTTTACACTTGAGGGTGGTAGCTAGCCAGGCGGGCATTCGCAAAATGCCCTTTCAACATGCGGTGAAGCTAAATCCCGCGGCGGGATTTGAACCATGGACTTGCTGCGCGGCAGTCCATAGCCAATGGCAATGAGCCGTCACTGCTTCAAAGTGTGGTTAAGACGAAAGCTTTAAGAAGTATGTGTGTGTTGATTTTCAAAGACAGAGTTAGGAACAGCCTATTATGAGAGAATTGTGGTGTAAACAATGATGTATTAAACGTCATTTGAGTGTGAATTAGGACGTGGTCCAGAGAGGTTTGGATATAGATCTATACCTTTGTAGACCAACATCACAACGTCAACATGTAGAAAATAAGTAACACTATTACTTATGATCTAGAGAAAGGAATTTCTTTTATTCGGTATATTTAACAATCACAATGGCAATCAGGGTCAGTGACTGTTTTTAATTCCCATGGTTAAAATTATTAAAATAAGTCGTACCTTATGGACAAATTGACCATATAATTCATGTAAAACAATTATTATAGAATCGATTTAAGTTGTACTTAATCGAACCTTATTTTACTAGCAAGATTTGTATGAACCTATCTTAATTATTATACAGGGCAACTCTGCCTCTTCCCCTTTTTTCAACTTTAGCTAATATAGATATGAAAACACCGTTGTCTACAGCAACACCTTGATATTTGTAGATCTGAGGATATCACGCTAATATTTGTAGAATGATAAATAAAGTGCATCCAATAGCTCACGTTCTTTCCCGAGTGGATACTCATGTCGTGCTGAGTGCAGGGCTGTTTCTACCCTCACTGTGAAAAAAGAGCCATCCGAGTTAAATGTTACTTTTTAAATGGACACTTGATGTTTATTTTATCATATCGTTTAAACGAAATTTTTGGTATGGAGGACATATGTCCTAACGTATGACTCGTGGTAACCTGATAAGGATCTTGGTAAAAATATTTAAAGTTAAACATTAATAGTAAAAGTATTTAAAACTAACATTTGAGTTCACGTTATAAGTATGTGTTCACGTTACATTGACGTAGAATGTAATCAAACATTAAAAAATATAAATCTATCCTTATAATAAAACTGTAACAGATCCAATTCTGTACATGGCAGATATTTAAAAAAAAAATGTAGTGGTCTCTGTAGCTGACACTGATGCCAAATCTGTATTTTTTTAATTTTTGTCTGTCTGTCTGTCTTTCTGTCTTTCTGTCTTTCTGTCTTTCTGTCTTTCTGTCTTTCTGTCTGTCTGTCTGTCTGTCTGTCTGTCTGTATCCCGGCCGCGCATCACTCCATAACTACTGAATGGAATTCAATGAAACTTAACACGATTTGAGGTTATACTACGAAGAAGGTTATTGTATACTTTTTAGCTCGAAATTCAGCAAGGTTCTCTCGGAAAAGGGGATGAAAGTCAAAATGTTATTCAGTAGTAATTTATTAACGCCTACTAAAATAATAAGACAAGACATACGCGCTTCAAATTGTACGAAAACGATGCGTTTAAAAAAATCCCAACTAATATGACGACACGAGAGCCATTTAGTGACTGTAAGTAGGTACATGCCGCGCAAATTCAATTCAAAGGTGTGCCTTTACCAAACCGATTCTAAGACAACGGCCGTCACAGACCACCGCCGACAACGCACTCGCTACGCCTGTGTGCAGCTGGATTTAACTCTTATAAATTAGCATAGCTAGGATGCAGATGATATGACACGCAGTGTTGGTCGACTGGTGGAATCTACTTGGCTATAGATCTGTGTTAGATACAGAATATATAGCGGTACTTCCACATTATTATGTCGTATGGTGTATTGCTGTGGTGAGGTGCTGCTAAGTAAGATAGAGAGCCATAGCCATATTAAATTGATCCTAGGAAATTTCTAATGGATCTTTCCATAGAAATTTATATGTAAATAATCATATCCAACGTCACCCTAGCGTAATGACGTATCGTCGATCGCTACTCGAAAAATAAATAATTTTACGGTTTAAAGTTACCAAGTTAATAAGTTTTTGTGCTTAAAACATAGATTGAGTGATGGAACGTAAGTTATGATAATAGTACTAAAGAAATTTTAATATAAACAGTGAAATAACAAAAATTAAAAGTGACCTATGTGCTAAATTAATTGTTCAGTAAAAGTTAATGTGGGTAGACTTCGAGAATTGACTTGAACATTGAGTGGATGTTCGTCTATTGGTTGCATATGTAAACAAAAACTCAAAGCTCTCATTGCTTATTTTCGACTCGTGCTGTCAAGAGACCGTTGGCTCGTCGGATAGTGTGACGGATTGTATTCGTTGAAGATCGGATTGAACGAGGTTTCAAATCCCAGTGGTGTAAAATATTTTTGCACTATAAAATTTCTTCCGGATCGATTGCAGATAATACTAGCGAGAATGACGGTGACTTGTGGCGGCTGTAACGAGGAAATAAAGCGTGGAAGTAAAGCATGCATTAAGTGTTCCAAGTGCAAAAATAATTTTCATCAAGTTTGTGTTAATTATCAAAGCAGCAAAGCGCTTCCATCTTCGAGAATCGTTGAAGGATGGATATGCCCAGATTGTGCCGCTAAGTCGAAACGGGGTGGCGACAACTCAAACACCCCTATTAAGCAGGCCTTGACTCCAGACTGTCAGTCAGAAAGCGAAGTTGATAATGAGACCGAGCCATCAAATCAGATTTGCGATCCACAGTCGAGCATTCTTAAAAACGACATCGTCGCTGCACTTATGAAGGTGCTCCCACAGATGATATTTACGCAAATGACTAACGTTATCTCGCCCTTGGATGGGCGACTGAAAGAACTTCAAAACTCGGTCACTTTCCTCGGTGATAAATATGATGACTTTAGCACCAAGGTAGAAAAATTGGTGCTCGACAATCAAAACCATGATGAGCAGATTAAGAATAATCAAGAGGAAATAGACCGCTTAAATGAGAAAATTAAGCTTCTCGAGCAGCAACTGAGAGATTGCAACATTGAGATACATGGCGTCAATGAGTTTAAGTCCGAGAATTTAGTTAACATAGTAAATCAGATTGCTGCCACTGTCTCACTCAAGCTTGAAGATAGTGACCTTATGAAGGTTACCAGAGTAGCTAAATTTAACAAAGATAATAAGAAACCACGAACCATTGTTGCTAAACTAGCGAGTCCTAGGCGTCGCGATGAGTTTTTATCTGCCGTTTCTGGCTATAATAAATCTAACCCACTAAATAAGCTGAACACTGGCCTCGTAGGCCTCCGCGGCGAAAGATCGCCGATATTTGTTGCTGAACACCTGTCTCCTGCTAATAAAGCCCTTCACGCTGCGGCACGACTCAAGGCGAAGGAACATAAATATAAATTTGTGTGGGTCCGCGATGGGCACATATATGTCCGTAAAGACGAAGGCTCTCGCTACATACATATTAAGTCCACCCGATCTTTGGATAAAATAGATTGAGATATTATCTTCAATTCCCTCATTATGTTTCAGTGTTTTTTTAGAACATTAAAAATCCATTATGGGTTTAAAAGTCTACTTACAAAACATTAGAGGCACGAAAACCAAATGTGTTGATATATATAACTCTGTATTAAGTAATAACTATGACATAATATGTTTATGTGAAACGTGGCTTACTGATTCTGTATTATCTTCCGAGTTATTTGATGAACGATATCGAGTAATAAGGCGCGATAGAGACTCACATTTTCTTAAACTTTATGATAAAGGGCATGGAGGTGGAGTACTTATAGCATTATCTAAACACATAGACTATGAAGTTTGCAATGATCACCAGAGCGATATTGAAGATCTATGGGTGCGTTTAAAAATTAACGGTCAGGTTATCAATCTTTGTGTAGTATATATACCATCATATATTCCAATTGAAATATTCCATCAATTTTTGAATAAATGCTCTCGCATTACATCATCTTCACCGTATATTAAAACTATAATTATGGGAGACTTTAATATACCTGATACTCAATGGCATAGTTATCGTATAACTACTTCAACTAGGAAAAATGATAGATTACCTTTACTTAATGATTTTATGGATAAAACTAATTTGAATCAATTTAATAATACTCCTAACTGTTGTAATAATGTCCTTGAATTGATATTAACAGATTTAAATATACTTAATGTAAGTAGCACGATTTCCATAAGTAAGGAAGACATATTCCACCCATCACTTGACTTCATAATTGATTTAACTAAAACTCTTCGAGAAAATACACTCGTATCTAAACTAAACTTCAGAAAGACTGATCATGCTAAGTGTATTATTGAAATTCAGGATATAGATTGGCATTATCACGCAGATTCATTAACATGTAATGATTTTGTTCAACTATTCTATAATAAACTTTGGGAAATCATCAATAAACATACACCATCTACATCACATAGAACTAGTCGTTACCCGCCTTGGTTCTCTAAATCACTGACCAGGACAATGAAGGAGCAAAATAAATATCATCGCAGATTTAAAGTTTATAACAACCCTCGTGATTATGATCATTATGATTTACTTAGGGCTCGTACCAAGTTTCTGATGAGTCAATGTTTTAAATCTTACATTTCTCTTATTGAATGTGACCTTAAAAATAACGTCAAAGCATTCTGGCGATACACTAAATCGAAACGCATTACCAACGACCTTCCTAAGACAGTTAAATATATAAATGAAACAGCTACCTCTGGAACGGGTATATCAAACCTATTTGCAGCATACTTTGCTTCAGTTTACAACACTTCTAATGCAACAACTGTAACATATTCCCCTGATTTTCCGTCTTCAAACTACACTTTGAGTACCTTAAGGTTTTCTGAAGACGATGTTTATAAGCATATTAGCAAAATTGATGTCAATAAGGGCAGCGGGTTTGATGGAATCCCTCCAATATTTATTCATATGTGTGCCTCAGCTCTAAAAGTTCCACTTACCATGATTTTCAATAAATCACTTAGCGAAGGGGTCTTTCCTGATTTATGGAAAATTGCAAAAATTACTCCGATCCATAAGTCTGGTGACAAAACTCATGTTACTAATTACCGGCCCATTAGCATATTAAACGAATTCGCTAAAGTTTTCGAAACTATGGTCTATTATCCCCTTTACAACCACTTTAAGCATCAGCTTAACTCTAAACAGCATGGGTTTGTCAGTGGTAGGTCAACTCTATCTAACCTAATGACTTACACAAATTACTTATGCCGATCGTTTAACAGAAAATCCCAAGTAGATTCTGTATATACAGATTTTGCCAAGGCATTTGACCACGTTAATCATGATATACTCTTAATTAAGTTGCAACACATGGGTATTCATGGTAATCTTCATCGCTGGCTTCATTCCTACCTAATGAAACGCACTCAGCTGGTTACCTTGTATGGTTTTGAATCAGTTCCCTACGAACCTACGTCAGGGGTTCCCCAGGGATCGAATTTAGGTCCCTTACTTTTTTTAGCTTTCATTAATGATCTTTTGGAAAAGATAACTTGTCAATGTCTGGCTTATGCTGACGATCTAAAATTATACACTGAGATATCAAGTATTAATGATTGTATTCTTCTTCAGCATAATATCAATGTATTGAACAACTGGTGTAAAAGTAATAATATGTCACTAAATATAAAGAAATGCCAATATATAACATTCACAAAAAAAAGAACATAGTAATGTATAATTATTCTATAGATGGTATTAGGCTGGACAAAGTCAACACAGTGCGTGATTTGGGTGTCTGGTTCGATTCTTCATTAAACTTCAAATTTCATATTGAAACCATAACAGCTAAAGCAAGCCGAATGCTAGGTTTTATCATGCGTACGGCAAAACCTTTTAACCAAATGGATTCGCTTATAATACTCTATATATCATTAGTTAGATCACAACTCGAATATTGCACCCCTATTTGGGCACCTATTTACAAAGTTTATGAGGATAGCGTTGAATCAATACAAAAGCGATTCTTAAGGCAATTATGTGTCAAACTAGGGTTGAGGAAAGTTATTCCTGGGTATGAAAATCGTCTGGTACATTTCAAATTTCAAAGTCTTATACATAGACGCAAAATCACTGACATGTGTGTACTGCACAGGATCGTCAATGGACTGTTTGGTGATGAATTACTAATGGATATTAACATTATAACTCGTAAGATTGCAACTCGTAAATCACCTCTTTTTAGTATTCCGCCCTCGAACAATAATGTAGGGTATAACAACCCGCTTTACCGTATGTGTCGATTTTATGATGAGGTCTGCATCGATGTATGCAATGAACTCGACATTTTTCATCAAACATTATTTAAATTTAAAAAGTCACTTCAAACTTTGAACTTCTAAACATTCTACATTCTGACGTTGTATACCTTTAAATTACGTACTTTAATTATCTGCAAAGATGTGTACAATATTTAGTTTAACAAATTTAACATGTTATTTTAAATCCAAGTTTACATATAAGTTTCTTTAATTTGTTAAATGTTTTTGTACCAAATTTATAAAAATAAAAATAAAATAAAATAAAATAAAAATAAAATATTTTAAAATATTATATACGTTCGTCAAAAATTGAGTAAATTAGTAAATCACGATAACAAGGTCCGTCCTCGTGGGAATAAAAATAAAATAACGGTCCCAGATTTTAGATTAGCAAATACGAATAAAAGGTTCTGTTTAGGTAATTGTGTGTGGTTTTATAAAAAAGTACTCAAACATTTTGAAGCAATGATGGCCGAGCGGTAATAGCAATGGACTGACGTGCTGCAGGTCCATGGTTCGACCCCCATTGCCAGCTTGAGCTTCACCACAAAGTAAAAGGGCATTTTGCGAATGCTCGCCTGGCTAGCTACCACCCTGAAGTAGTAAATCTGTTGCCAAGCACTTAGCAGTATGTTCCAGAAGCAGTCCTTGAGAGGCAATAACTTACAGGTTCATGAGACAACAACTGTATGTCTCAGTGTGACGGACGCAGTGCAATTCGTTCGGACGAAATGCATTTGTAATAGGCAGAGATTCGTCCGCTTAACATAAGGCGGGCCTCGTGCTTGTTCCGTTTCAATCATATTTATCCAATTCATAAAATAGAAAAATAAGAATCCACTTGCTAATGTTTAACGCCAATTGATATTCATCTCGTGTAGTGTTCGACTTTATCCCACCGTGAAAAAGGAGTCACCATATTTATGTTAGTTTGTATATTTTAGTTTATTCAAACTCTTCACAAAATATTTTTCATACGGATTAAGTAACTGAGATGTAAGCGAAATATATGCAGATTTTGTTTACATTTCAGCTAATCTTTAAGAAAATGTCCCTTAACTCCACTATACATATTATGTATAAGATTATCTTCTCGATGTTAAGCTTTAATTGGAAACTAATCCCTTAAGGACGGACACACGTATGTTCGCACGGTCGTCGGGGGAATCTTGTAGCTACTAAACTTGAAATAATTAATCTCAAACTGTAGAATCATACAGTCTCTACAATCAACAAACTTTTGATCACAATTCATACATTCAGATGTTACTTTGCGGAAAACTATATGTAATAAAAATAAATAACAAAACATACTTAGTTATAATTCAGATTTTCTCGATGGGTGCCGGGCTAGAATGTGACAACACACCAGAAGGTTTCGCTTAAGGAAGCAGCGCTTTCTGAGAAACTGATATCAGAAACTTCGATCCTCTAAACTGCCAAGCGTGGGGTTATGGCAAGCCCTCCATAATGGGGGAGGCTGTGTTCAGCAGTGGACAATCCGGCTGATACAGTACGGTACAGTTATATTTTTAGCAAAATTTTCAATTTAGTTACTCGGGAAGTCAGAAACTACACATACTAATTCCACCCGGAACTATTTTCGATGCATCTCGATTCTACAAGAAGCATCTTCAAGAGATGTTGTTCTATCGAAAATTTTAGAATATGTGCTCGAAGAGGTATCACTATAAATATAAAACATGTTATTTATGTGTTATTGTTAAATACTAATGAGTAACCTTTCAGGGTTATCTTAGTAACCGTAAGCAAATTTGGAAAAACACATTATAACACTTATATTCTTGGTGTTGACGTCGCATGCAGAAGATGGTGATTGTATAATATAATAACTGCACGAGGAAATGGTTATACAATATATAGTAGAATAGATCAACATTTTGAAGTTTCTGTAGGAGCGCTAGAAACCAAAGATTTTATAACAATTTAGACTGATTTAATCAAACCGAAGGGCGTCTCAAAAATTCATGCTTATTAACAAACTGTATTATATAAACTCTTGATATAAGGACCAAGATACTTTAATTATACAAGTATTTTTTTTATAAATATATTATGATAATGAGTTTTAAAAGCGTCAATAGTCCATTTTTAGATGGAAAATTGGCTTTCAATGTAGTTAGGTACAGCTGTTAGAAAAAAACCTTTTTTTAGTGACGATAGCTTAATTGTAGTGAATTACGCTACCTATGAAGCAATCGTTGGTTCGATTAATACCGCTGATTTGAGTCGCAAAGCCGTAGTATTTTGAATATTCGCTTGTCTAGCATGTAGAAAATTTGTAAAACTAGTACCACCGCTGTTAACGCCACTTCTAGGTCAAATCCAGAGAAGGGCATGCTGGACTTCATATATTTATAAACTACCAAGAATATTGGTCTACCAAAAGCTGTTTGTTGACTTTAAATTCGTGAAATAATTTATGATAAACAATAGCTTAACCATAATTACAATGAAAAAATATAAAAAAGGTATACGGATGCTTTTAAAACATAAATGCTTCTCGTTAAGTGCAGTTTAATGGAACCCATAAAAGCAAGGTGTAAACAGAATGAAAGCTTTATAGGCTAGGTGCTTGGCATTTAATATATTACTTATATTTTTTGCAATAAGTATGTTACTTCAAGATACGGGTACCTGCTGATTAATTTTTCATACATATCCTCCTACTGATTCTTTATTTACTAGCTGACAAATTTGTTATTATTGCATGTGATTGCTCGAAAAATATACGCGTCGAATTCTGAACTTTCCTGTTTCTTTGTGGTATCTAGTCGGTTAGAAAGTAAATTCACCACAGAGTAGGAATTATTCTCGGACGAAAGAGAATCGATCACATACAAAGTTACCCTACAGAATGAAGATGAAATAGTGGCCCACTTACAACGTGCAATTTTCCGCATGTATTGCAACGTAAAGATAGGTAGTGAGAAACAGAGCCTTAACATTCTTTGTTCACTGTACGTTTTATTGTATGCCAGGAGTCTGATACGAGTATTGTTAACTTAGTGTGATGGCAAACGATCGAGATACTAAGAGTAGAACATTTTTGCTCTAGGTTTCATCGTATTGTCTACATTTGAAAGGATTGTAAACATTGTATAATATGTTAATTGCCATTACACCTAGCTTTAGCTGGCTTTTAATTAATTATAACTAGCTGATAGATTAGCCTTTGACCGCAATCTTAACTCATGGTAAGGGATAATGCGGTCGAAGGTGTGGTTTAGGCTTACCTAGAATTATTAGCTCTCAAGGACAGCTGCCGAAACACAACCCTAGGTACTTTGCGACAGATTTTCTACTGGAGCCAGGCAGGCATTCGCGAAATGCTTCACCGCCGTACTGTAACTCCTGCCATCCTATAAGGCAATAACCGGAGATCCAACAACCGGGACCGAGGGTTTGACGTAGCATCCAAACCACAGAAGCTCCCAGAAATGATGCCATTAGCAGTTACCCATCTAAGGCATGACCGCAGCGGACGTTTCTTAACCCATGCGCACCGTAGAAAATTATAACAATAGAAATAGACAATATCGTCTACTGTGGAAACTGTGGCGCTAAGATGCTATGCTATGCTAAGAGGTCTTTAATTCATCGGTTAATCTACGCTACGATCCATCACATCTATGGCGCATCTTGCGCATCGTCGGCTGCTGCCGCGGCAATCGAGTTTAGTTGCAGTCATCCATGTGGGAGAAAGTGAGGTCGTGTTAGCATTTACCATTTTGCCCTAGCGGTAGGCTTGGTCCACTAGGTAACCAGGCCTTATCGCATGTGGAGGGTTAACCTTAATCACCAAGGCCTCCCCCAAACTGAGTAATTTGTGAAGTCTTACAGAATATTAGTAATAAGAAATGGTTGAGGAAGGCGATGGCTGGCACATGCGTCAACTCGTGAGCGGGTGCTGCTAGAGAACACCGGTCTGTTCTGAATGCTAGTGCCAATGACTTAACCGGAAAAAAAAAAGAAATTTCTTTTAGCACTGTTCCCTCTTAGAATGTTGTATGTATATTTTCTAATTGTAGTAATAATTAAAAAAAAAAATATGTCACTATTAAAAAAAAGGCACGGACCCTGGAGTCTGTGGAGTGTAGATTAATAAATAAAATAAAAAAAAAAAAAAACATAATGCGCCCTCTACGATTAAATTTTTAGTAAACAACGCATTTTTGTATTAATATAAATATAGTTTCATGTAATTTTTTTTTCCAGTAGGTAAACTTTACAGTACAATCTCACCTGATGGTAAGTGATAATGCGGTCGAAAGTTTTATTTTTAGATAATTATGAAAATCTAGTAAGGTGAAATATTGCGCTGAAATATTATTGCGTATTACGATCACGCCGCATTATACTCCAGCAACCACTAACCAATTCGGAATCTACGACAGAATCATCCAGGTACGTTTCTGTAGCAGCCACCAAGTGATGCTCCGACAGCTGCAAGTTGTTTCGCCAGTCTTTCATTTTACCTTTGAGGCCACGGACGTTCTGATAATATACAAATAATTCCGGTATTTTATTGCATCGAGACTGCCCTGTCAGTCAGGTAAATTTTTGTCAGAAGGCTTT
Organism: Plagodis pulveraria; assembly: GCA_963890685.1. Classification (NCBI taxonomy): domain Eukaryota; kingdom Metazoa; phylum Arthropoda; class Insecta; order Lepidoptera; family Geometridae; genus Plagodis; species Plagodis pulveraria. The sequence goes on from OY982959.1 coordinate 17,288,381, forward strand.
TTAATAACTCCACGATAGTTTACCCACGCTTTAATTCGGGCATTTACCGGCCATACATAGTTAGAATAGCATTTATCATAAAAGGCAGATGGAACGCCTAACCTATAAGACTTAATAATAATCCCCCTTGGCAGTGAGCTCCTCTACTGTACATAAACCTCCATTGCATAGCTGTTGAAGGTACTCGCGAACCTCTTCAACGCCTGACGCCATGTTCCAAAGGTGCAGGTACCTTCGCATCTCAACGGCTTTCAACAACGTAACTGAGGGTCCCGCAGTGTCGAATTTTGAAGCAGGGCGTCGACTTTTCCTCTTCGTGACTTGGATCCATTCTTGAGCATCAGGAGATACTATATCTTTAATGGTCTCATCGGGCACCGAGATTAAGCGAGCCGGCTGTGATCCCTGGCTTACTGAGAGACTGGGAATGGATCTCTCCGGGTCTCGTTTACCATCACGATTCTTTTTCGGGTAACTTAAAGTCTTAGAGGACGGCTTGTCTAGCTGTGTGAACGCAACAGATTTAGGAACCGAAATGTGTGTCTGATTTCGGGGAAGCGCAGCTGTAGGCACTGTTGATTCTAAGAGGGCAGGAGATGCTAATACAGCAGTTTGGGTCAGAGTTCGGTTCGATGTAGCAGAGGCACAGAGTTTAACGGGTTTTATAGGACTCTGTTCCGAACGTACACGCAGCATCTTAAGAGTCGACTAATGGAAAATATCGGAAGTCGGGCAGCAGCGCCTTTTGTGGAACTGTTATTTTATACTGCGATCCCCAAGACATCTGCCAAGCGTGGGGATTATAACAAAACCCCCCGGGTACCCCCCATAAGTGGAAAATCCGGCTGATACAGTATGTTAATGATTAGATGTGATTGCACAAAGATGTTGCAAGCAACAGTTCAGTATGATTAAATAATATTGTTTTATTTGTTACGATTACATAGCAAAATTTAACAGGTAACGTATTTACAGACATTCATAAAATCACGCCTCTTTCCCTTAGGGGTAGACAGAGACCACAGATTTCCACTTGCTACGATCCATACAAATCTCTTTCGCTTCGTTCACTCATCAATCCGTTTATACATAAGCGTTGTTTTAGAGTACTCCTGACCTGGCTTTTTTCAGTACGTTTACAGTCTCATTTCGGAACGTTCGCCTAGGTCTTCGCCTTCCAACACTTCCGTTCATTTGTCCCATCTATACCTGTTTAGTTATTCTCATTTCATTCATTCTCTCCACATGTCGAAACCATCTTAAAAAGCATACCTCGATTTTTTTCACTGTATCATTCACACCACATCGTTCCCTTATCACACTATTTCTTATCCTGGTACTCCGCTTGAGTCTAATCGTGCTTCTCAATGCGCCGGTATATTATCTCCACTGCATTTATTCTACTTTCATGCTCATTCTGCCATACCCGTAACGTACCTATATAGATAGAGTTGTTATTGTTGATATTTAAGAAAATATCAACAAAAACATGTAACATTTACCATAATCCAGCTCCGATAAAAACAAGTAAAATATCACAAGTTGATCCTTACAGAGCAGTCTCAGGATTCTACCGTGGCGACACTTTAAGCCGCTTACAACTGAAGCTTTAGCACAAAAATCTCGGTTCACGAGAATCTCTCAATTTTCATACCTGTCGACTTAAGGCCTAAAAACCAAGGTAAACATTGTTTAATGCGCGAGGGATTAAATATTGAGGTTAATGGGCGTTAAAAGCCTTGAAGTTGAGGATGCGAGTATCTAGCAATAACTTTATTTGATTTAGGTAGGCATTTGTTCCACCGCCGGCGATGGGCGAGAAGTAGGTAAAGCTAGAAACTAGACACGAGTTGGCGAGCAGTGAGTAGGGAATGTGTAATTATAATAGTTTAGCCGCTGGGCTATAAGCGAGTGCGCGTATGCGATAGGTGATTACTTACATGACCAGCTCGGGGTGGCCCACTGTTATGTGAATCTACCAAGGGAGTTTCTTGGTGAATGTTCTGACCACCAAGCAAGTATCGTTGAGCAAGTTTAGCTCTTGTCGCTGCGACAAACTAGTAAAAACAGTACTCGCCGGCAGAGTAAACATTCTGCGATCAACTATGAATATATGCATCTCTTTTGTTGATACAGGATCTGCATCTTTTGTACATTTATTGGGCTCCAAAATAGTAGATAGCTAACGCTTTCTCGCCGACGCGGCGGTGGGATAGGTACCTTATATTGTAACGATTTTTTAGTCTACTGAGTTCCTATAGAGGAATACATTTCTATGAATAGTTATCATCACCTTGTCCATTAAGTGACTTGGCTTCTTCGGTAAAATTGATTTATCTGCTGAACAGCCATGCATCAACTTACCTCGCTGTGTTCCGCGCAAAAGGACAGTATTGACAAAATGTGAACTTATTTATCTGGTATCGAATGCAATACAAAGTTTAATAATTATGCATGTTCCAAAGAGAATGTCGCTATGGTTGAGTGGTGCATATCATCGATTTGAAACCTCATACACCTTGATTAATCCCTGGGCCGCATATTTATTAGGTTTATCATCAAGCATGGAAAAAATAAAACACACACCTTATAAACGTTGGTGAAATAATTATTTGAGCACCTTTGTCTACCGTTTAACGAATAGAATATAATTTCAAGCACATACGAGCGTCATGATGACAAGTTCCAATCGGTCAAATGTGAACTCGTTCGGTTGGTGTATATGTGTAATCTGTTATTTTATTTTATTAATTTACTTAATAATTGAGAAGAGAATTACCATAAAATTAGTAAACTACGAATCAAAATTTTAATTCTGATAAACTTATGTTCATTACCTGTCGTCCAGAAAAAATATCCGGATGAGCTTCATAGTGACGTAGTAAGGTTGATGCTGGATATTTAGTGCACATAATAGCTTTGTGCAACCATAAACGCACACATACAGAGAAGATGTAATTAATGAAATCAATATAAAATTTGACGCTGTGATAACCTAGCGGTAATAGGTATGGACTCCCATGCCGCAGGTCCATGGTTTCACCGCACAGTGAAAGGGCATTTGCAAATGCTCGCTTCGCTAAGCAGTAGTCCTTGAGAGCCAGAAATTTTAGGCCTTGTATCTTTACTATCTTAGAACATATCATTATTTATTAACACGTAAGATATTTGTCAAGAACTGGCTACAAGCTGTTAGAAAAATATCGTTAAACTGTAATATTTAAGCGTTCCAGTTTTAGGAATAATTCAGTCTCAACTTTCTGAAATTTTGACTTATTTAATTAATTAACCTTTTCACCTCGTCTAGTCTAGACAAATGTATTGTAAAGCTCTGAAATATTACGCTGAAATCCTAATACTTGAAAACTAATACATTTGGATTACTTATTACAAAGTCATTCAAAGTCTGCTGGAGAGGTTTGCAAATCTCAAATATAAACAATTAATAAATAAAACATGATAGAGCATAACGAATTTTGAAACACGTAAACAATTTGCGAAAGAGGATTTTCACGTAATCAGTTTGAGAAAAGACTTTAATCTATTATAAAATATACCTTGAGAATTTACTAATGCAAACTACTCGATTTTTATGCGCAAGTTTTGTTCGTCTATCTATTAGGAAGTTTAAGACTTTCAAGGCTTGAACACTTATAAGGAATTAATCGCGATACATAACTGAATATTATTTATTTACTTCGACGTTTCGACCGAGTTGTATTGGTCATGGTCACGAGCGGACTGTCAGTCCGGGCCGATTAAGTCCCGTTAAATACTTATAACTTCTGTTTTTAAAACAATCCAATTGGAAAGCTAGTCGTATAATTCCCTTGAGTTCAACGGGAGGATTTGAAATGAACGAATCTGATATCTTTGGTGATGTGTATTTTTGGTTCTTTTGTGTTCTGGTTAGCATAAGCGAACGTGTACTAATATAAGCTAATAGTTGGTACAACAGCAGCAAATGCCCTTACAAATTGAATATCTTTAACCTTTCTCAACCAACATTTTTACGAAGTTTTGCAATTGTTCACTTTGATAAAGCATGATTTGCTTAATGACTTAGCTTCTACATTAATGGGATTAAAATTACTACTTTAATGTACCTAAATTTTACTTGTGTAGGTACTATTTGCTTAATTTGGAACTCTTTTGCATCAGTAAATAAAAAAGCACACACATTTTTACGTTTAAATAATCACGCCTGTATTCCCCGAAGGGGTAGGCAGAAGTGATCTTATATCTTGTAAGGCAGAAGTGATCTTATATCTTGTAGGTCACCACCTACTTCTGCCTACCCCTTCGGGGAATACAGGCATAGCCTATTGCCACTCACCGGGCACAGTTTCAGGGTCATACAAAATGTTTTTTCTAACACTCTGGACGTAACATAAGACAATATTTCGAATAATATGTTTACGCTAACAACATATAAGACGGGAACACAAGAACCTATTGTATGAAACCCGGGCAGGGCACTAAGATGGTATACTGTTGTGCGTCTAATGCCTACAACACCCTACTCACATCCACGTCAGAAGTGGATGCTGTTCATTTTGCACGCTTTTCCCTCAGTCGCCTCTTACGACACCCATGGACAGAAATGGAGAGGTGATATTCTAAACAGGCACCCCACGGGTACTTTGTGATATAAACATATTTTTGAATGAATTGTTGTTTAAAAAAAATAAGATATCATGAAAAAAAACACATTTATTGTAGAAAATCTTTTTTTTGTAACTACTAATAGTGACTAAATAGTATTATGTGAAATTATAGCAATAGGGGTAGGATCATAATATTTTGTTTTATAAATATTCTAAGCAAACATTTATCCGCATTCTCACCTGTTGGAAAGTGACGACGCGGTTGACGGTGGAACACGCTTGCCTAGCAGATACCAACACACTCTGTACTTGAAGACCCCGAGATTATTCGCTTTGTGCGTGTTTTCGGAATATCGAACATGTATGGTTGCCGCATTCCAATTCGTCTTATTGTCGGACGAAAGAAACAAGACAGTGAAATAAAATTGTGTAGTTCGATCGTACATTCTCCGAAGAAAGCCTGTAAAATAACGATAAGCTTTTAACTTTTCGTCCATATTCTAGCCTTCACTAACTCATCGTCACTAATAAGCTTCTTTGTCCGGTTATCTAGCAAGCAAGCATTAACCATGCTCGCCTTGCTGGCTACCACTCTCAAATAGAAAATCTGTCACCAAGCGCCTAACGGTGTGGTCCGGAAGTAATATTTGAGATCCAGTAAAATTACAGGCACGTAAAACTACTTTATGTCTCAGGGTGACGGGCGCACTGCGATTCGTCCGTAGTTCAGAAAAATAAAAACAATACGTAAAAGAACAGACTGAACGATATAAAATATAATATTCAAACGCAGCTACGTTGATGAAATTATTTATTAAAAATAAAATTTAATATTTTTGTTAGTTTCAGAATACTCGTATCTTCTTGTATGTGTCACCGGATAATTGTACGATACGTTAGTTTATAATAAATCTAGTGAGATTATAAACTGTCGATAGATTGTGAACGAACATTAAAATTTACAGTCTAACGCTTACATTTTCGTAAGATTATATACTGACCATGTCTAGCTGGCAGTTTATAATCTAACTATCTATAATCGCCCGCGAAATTGTGAACCGTCCTCTGATTGGTCGCCGTTATAGGTGCCATGAGTTCATTACATAGAGTTAAGAATAAAAATAATAGTCAGTTAAAAAAAACATATTCATTTCGAGTTTGTACATAAAAAAAACTAAGGGATTTAAAATAATGACCAACATAAAATGCTTTGATACCCTTAGTTCTTTTACCAAAAAAATGTATCGGACACCAAATGTAGTAAATGATCACTATATTTTAGCGAGGGGTTAAATATCATTTAGTCTAGGGCAAAGTCATATTTAGGTGCGACGACGAGGAGGAAGGAGGAGCGTTAGGTTACTTGTGACTACAACAACGCGCCTTTTAGTACTCTTGGGTTAACAATGATTTATTTTGAGTAATTTTGCTAAAATAGGATAGCGAGATGTTAAAACTTTGGTTATAAGATTACATTAAAATTCGGGTTTAATTTTGGTGATCATTTACTATTTTTGTATGTTATATGTTACTCTACTATATCTGGTAGTAAGTTAAATATAAGCCAAAAAATAATACATTAAAAACCTGTACCTTCGTATTTTGCTTTTGGCCACTGTAATACTTTCGTAGATCTATAGTAAATTGTTGTTGATCCACATAATTACAATTTGCCGGCTGGATAAGGTCAGTTTATAATCTTACAAAAATTTAAACGTTAGATTGTAAATTTTAGTTTCCATTCACAATCTATCGACAGTTTATAATCTAGCTAGATTTATTATAAACTAATGGTTAGTACAATAAAACGGTGACATATGCATATCAGGTACATTATTTAACAGCTTGTTCAGCTGTGCTAGTTTGTTTGATATGATGGTAATTGTAATTAGTGACAACAAAGCAACAATACGTCATTGTCAATTATCAGATTCATAACGGTCACTAGGTTTCAATCTAGACTAATAGAATTATGGAAATGAGGGATTGTATGAGTAAAATTTTAGACGGGAAATATGGTTTTCACTCTGTTTACAGTGAAATATCACATATAGATTTTTCGTAATATACAAAATAGTCAAGACTGGGCGTTGATAAAATTTGACGCTTAAATAACGAGTGACGAAAAGCATGTAGATCCACGTAAATCATTTTCATGTTTTAGCTTATACTGTACATTAATAAGAGAAAAGCAGAGGGAATAAGAGCACATTTGTCGCTCATAAGTTTTTGTACCATTTAATGCGGGGCAGTTTTATGCCAACTACAGGGCAGGGTTCTACTAGGAAAGGTTTCTAATGTATATTGGTAAAAAAAAATGTCCTACGAGGGGATCGCTTACGGACCTAAGGATAGCAAAGCAACGATTTACGCTACTTGAACAACGAAGCATTTATTCAAAGTCTTGAGTAAAAGTTTTTGATTGAGTAATTCAGAAACTCCAACTAAGAACCCTAATGATATTAAGTCTCGTCCTATCATAATACCGACAGAAAGGCAAAAAATCAAGCACGATATGAAATAGTAACTGCAATAAATATCCTTGTACATAACAGTAGATAGTATTTGGCTATTTTGGCTTACACTGCAGGCTAGTTGGGCCTATACCTAATAAAGGTACTGTATTTTGGTGTCGCTTACCATTGTCTACTAGCTTTACTTTTCCTGATAAGAGAGCATTAGGCACAGAAATCAAAGCAAAATGAAAACTTCTCACCGGTTTCTGATAAAAGTTTGTTTATAGCTGGCTTGACAATGCAGACTTCTACCCGGTGCTCAACAGGGACACCCTTCAGACTGCTCTCCTTCTTCATAATTATTGTAAGCTACATTCACGTTTTATCACTAAAAAATGATATCTAAGCATTATAAAATGGGCAGACTTTTGAGTACTACCGTTATGCCAAATATTTTTAGTGCCGTTGGATAGAAATTTGTACTAGCGTATACGCAAAAGATTAGACGCTGTGCCTACGTACGGGGATGTATGTGATGATGTTTATATATTTCAAGATATAAAAAATAGTGCGAGTTGGACTCAATCACTAATGGAACCATTGGACTCAATCACTAATGGTGCCACTACGAAAGAGAAACTTTTTTTTTACAACTTTGACGTCTTTTTAGGGTTCCGTACCCAAAGGGTAAAAACGGGCCCCTTTTACTGAGACTTCGCTGTCCGTCCGTCCGTCCGTCTGTCACCAAGCTGTATCTCAAGAACGGTGATAGCTAGACAGTTTAAATTTTCACAGATGATGTATGTCTATTGCCGCTATAACAACAAATACTAAAAATAACATAAAATAAACATTTAACGGGGGCTCCTATACAAAAAACTTGATTTTTTTACAGTTTCTTGCTCGATACTAATGACGGTGACAGGTAGACGCTTTAACTATTCACAGAATATTTAGTTACGGAACCCTTCGTGCGCGAGTCCCACTCGCACTTGACCGGTTTTTTTATTCTACGAAATATATTTGCACTGTACTCACTAGCCAAGTAAATTGTATTTCTTAAACTTCACGACTTCCAGCACATTCGTGACCATGATCAAAGTATTTTGATTGAGATTTTGAGGTTATTTCAACAATGCTATTTTATCTTTTATTTGTGCGCGATTAAACCCGAGTATCATTTTAAACATCTAGAAGCTTTTAACTATGACATATAGTATTCCGGAAAGACAGATAATTCAATATCTCTCTATAATGAGATAATAATATTTTATTAAAATACTAGTATAATTCTAATTTTAGTTTCGGTCAGAATTCTACACTAAATATGTATTTCCAATGAATTCCAGACTCATGTGGATTCAGATCTGTGCCCATGACATACGCATGGGTAGATAGACAGACATATAGCCGATTGACATCAATAGGGATTGGTTTTGACTCTGAGTTTGCATGGTGGTAGGGCATTTTGCGAATGCCCGCCTGGTAAGCTACCACCCTCAAGTAGAAAATCTGTCGTCAAGCACGTAACGTTGTGTTTCGGCAGCTGTCCTTGAGAGCCAGTAATTCTAGGTTAGCCCGAACAACAGCTACCATAGACTAGCTACCAGCTAGACGGGCATTCGCAAAATGCCCTACCACCATGCTATAACGACTGCTACCCTAAGACAACAACCGGGACCGACGGCTTAACGTACCCTCCGAAGCACGGAAGCGCTCATTAGTAATGTCACTAGCGGTCACCCATCCAACTCATGACCGCGGCAGACGTTGCTTAACTTTGCTGATCGGTTAAGAACAGCTAAGCAAACTTCGCTACGAGCGCTTCAAGAATTTGAAACCATTTTAGCGATGCAACCACTATTATTGGTAAATATCCACCAAATATCTTCCCGTTTGGGTGTAATTAGAGGTGACTAAAGGAAAAAAAATACTGGAAGGTGGGCAGCAACGCTAACGCTTTCTAAAGAACTGCCATCATACACTGCGAGCCTTAAATCTACCAAGCGTGAGAATTCAGGAAAATCCTCCCTTTAATGGGATCCGGCTGATACAGTACAGTACAAGTAATTAATTATAAAACGAATCCTATTTATAATATTGAGAAAAATATATGCCTACATCCTATGGACAAAGATATCTCTTCCCAAATTACAAAAACGAACATTCCTCTTTCTTTAAATATATACGTGGCTCTGTACGCCATAATATAAATATATTCCTCACATTGCAATTAACAGAAATTGGAAGCGGCAAATATGACCTATAACTCACGTAGGTGCAAATTAAGCAATCCCGTTGCCTGATTACGTAGCACATCGCTACGATTTTCGTAGCCGTAGCGCACTCGTAACCTGCAATTACGGGAACACTAAATCATGTAGACGCTCGTTCGTAGCAGCTCTACGAAAGCAATTCTCTAACATAAGTCCGTCCGCCCAAATTATTTCAAAAAATTTATTACTCTAAATCTCAGTACGTACCAAAAAAATACGTAAATTAGAGAATTATATAAGGACAGATAAGGTCGCAATTACGATTCCCGCTTTATTAAATATTCTGCCCACGTCGGCTTATTGTTGCCTTGATGTTATAATGCTTTTGTTTTTCATTATAATTTCATATTTTGTCCTATTTTTGGTGTGAATTACTTCGTGAAACGGAGGTAGGTGTTAATGATCTTGATTGCTTTTTACGTTAAAGATTTATTACGATATTTATGTTGTTATGAAAAGAGATGACTTATATCCGTATTAGAATTATTCTACTCACCAGTTTTCACTGCAATATTGCTTATGTATTTTTGAACTTATACAGCCTTACTTATAAACGCTACTTAAATTTTAAACATTACTTAGCCGCTGATTAGCAAAATTTCTTACTCATAAACGCTACATAACTTTATCCAGTACCTAAGTACTGCTTAAATAAGCTGTCAATTTAAACACCGTCCCACCCATGTTTAAATATTTAAGTAGCAAGATGGCACCCATATTTCTGATCAGCTGATTTAGTTACAGACCCACCAACTTATCAGTTCAGGTGGCAGAAAAAAGAACTACAACATTCCTTCAAATTGTGACAGTTCGTAGTTGATTTCCTTGAACAGTAGCGCCCTCGAAGACTGCACAGTTAAGTTGGTGGTACTATACAAAGAAAAGTATTATATTTACTTTTTAATTTCAAGATATTTAGCACTAGATACATGTTATTTGGCCATTTAGGTCATTCTAAATACTTTTTAGTACAATGTTGTCAGTTTAAAATACGTTCGACCTCATTATCCATTGCTTAGCTAAACAGGTGCTATGTAGCGTTTATAAGTAAGAAATATTTAAGCATTACTTAAACACTGTTTAGTTATGCATTACTTAGCAACTACATAGCGATGTTTTTATAAGTAAGGGGGATAGTGTTTAAGTCTACGTGCATTCGATGGAAATATGGAATATTTTTAAGATACTGGATTGTACTGCTTATAACAGCAAATTTTCGTAAAATCTACTAGCGCGAAGGGAATGATGTTTGGATAATGAAGTTATCTTTAACCCAAAGACCCAATCAGAAATTTTAAGTGTAAGAAAGGAATTATGATTTTGGAAACTGAGTTTTTTACGGTCAAGTTCACAAAGATTTATTCTTAACTGTGATAGTTAGCCTATGACCACTATATTAACTGTAGGTAAGTGGTTATGTTCTTGAGCAACAGGCTTAACCATGAATTAGAACTGGCTTGCAAGTTTAGCTGCCAGTACATACCGTTTAACGCTTGGTGACATATTTTTCTATTTGAGAGCTGTTCTGAGCAAGTCTAGCATTTAAGGATTCAAAAATAAAATAAAATATACAAAGGAGAACTATTTTCCTGATGAATTGTAATTAACAGTAAAATACAAATTAGCTTTTACCCATGACTGCCCCCGTTATTTTAATAAAACTAATTATATCACCAGTACGGTTATTGTACAGATCTTAGTTATTCATCTTCTTTATCTCTCAAATGTTTCTCTCATTCAGCTACTTTCTAATGTTAACTATCTTTGCGTTTATCGAAACCAAAAATCTCCATATTTGGAACTACTAACAACACAACGCAAACATAAAGATCTTATCGCGACTTCTTAAAATTATATTATTTCATTAAATCCTGCGAAGCGAACAAGCTTACAAAATCTTCCATACTGATGAACCAATGAAAATATAATGACGGCATCACTAAGTAATAAGGGCTACTTAAGACAAAGTCAACATCTGTTACAAGCTTATAGACAAATATTATGAAATTAGGACGATCTACTGGTCTCTTGCATAAAAAAAAACAACAAAGATCTATTTCATTCTTTATAATATTGAATTAGAAAGGAGAACAACAAATTTTGAGACTGCCAGTGAACCACTTAATATTTTAAGACACTAACCCCCTTACTTATAAAAACATCGCTATGTAGTTGCTAAGTAATGCATAACTAAACAGTGTTTAAGTAATGCTTAAATATTTCTTACTTATAAACGCTACATAGCACCTGTTTAGCTAAGCAATGGATAATGAGGTCGAACGTATTTTAAACTGACAACATTGTACTAAAAAGTATTATGAATGACCTAAATGGCCAAATAGCATGTATCTAGTGCTAAATATCTTGAAATTAAAAAGTAAATATAATACTTTTCTTTGTATAGTACCACCAACTTAACTATGCAGTTTTCGAGGGCGCTACTGGTCAAGGAAATCAACTACGAACTGTCACAATTTGAAGGAATGTTGTAGTTCTTTTTTCTGCCACCTGAACAGATAAGTTGGTGGGTCTGTGACTAAATCAGCTGATCAGAAATATGGGCGCCATCTTGTTACTTAAAATTTAAACAAGGGTGGGACGGTGTTTAAATTGACAGCTGATTTAAGCAGTACTTAGGTACTGGATAAAGTTATGTAGCGTTTATGAGTAACAAATTTTGCTAATCAGTGGCTAAGTAATGTTTAAAATTTAAGTAGCGTTTATAAGTAAGGCTGTTAGTGTTTACAATTTTAAATTTTGTCATTGAATTTTACTCTAATAGCCACCAAAACCCAATTTCGATTAATAAGACATATAAAGTGACTAGCTTTTAACCCGCAGTTTCGCCCACTTGGACTATCCTTCAGGAACCGTTACCGGTTTTTGTGAGCCGTGTAAAACGTGTCATATATAAATAGGTTACTTTTTAAATCCTTTTTAATTATTTGAAATTGGCCCCGTAAATCTAAACGTTTTATAGGTCTACCTTCTGTTCCGAATTTTCCATAAAGTTTTCCACTCTGGTACATTTTGAAAACATAGTTATATACCTACTTGCCCCGTGGCTACCAGTTCAAACGTAGTGCTCTTTGTTGAGTATTGTAACATATCGCTAGAGTATACAGCTGCAGTGGTGAAGTGTAACAGAGACATTTGTTACACTTATCATCATAATACAAAATGTCTGTATGTATTCCTGCCAATTAGCCAATACATGGCTGTCAATCTCTTAACGGACAACCATTGCCCTTTCCAGATAATAAATATGACAGACATCGAAAGAAACTGAACTCATCGCTTAGATAGTAAGTAATCTCGGTGCGAGCTCAGTGGCGGAGCACCACGTTATGGATCGCAACACTATACTCGAGTTGCCTGTCATACTCGACGCACGATGGGTGTCTCATCCGAATGCTAAGCACGCAGCGTTCTCTCGATGCTTTGTAAAACAAATTGAACTAAAATATAATACTACTGTACTGTACTTTATCATCCGGATTGTGCACTGCTGAACACAGCCTCCTCCATTATGGGGGGGAGGGGGGCTATGCCATAATCCCCACGCTTGTCAGACATATAGTCTGATAAGCTATAGAGATTCTACCAAGATTCTGTTTTTTTTATTCATTCATATTTGGACGGAACAAGCTCGAGGCCCACCTGATGTTAAATGTTAAGCGGACTAAACTGTGCCTATAACAGATGGATTTCATCACAAGTTTCTGAAGAATTGCACTGCGCCCGTCACTGAGACATTGTTGTTAAGTCTTATGCCCCTGCAATTTCACTGGCTCTCAAGGACTGCTCCCGGATCACACCGTTAGGTGGTTGGCGACAGATTTTCTACTTGAGGGTGGTAGCCAGCCAGGCGGGCAATTGAAAAATGTCTTTGCACGATGCGGTGAAGCTCAAGCCGGCGGTGGGGATCGAACCAGGGTACTGCAGCACGGCAGTCCATAGCTATTACCGCTCGGCCATCATTGTAACTATGATTACAACATTGTCATATTTTGATTTGTAGGAATGGAGATTTCAGTTATATATAGCTCACTGGTGTTTACTATAGTCAGTCACAGAAATTAACTGAAAGGCTGTTTTTGCTTGCAAAAGACCTAAAGTGTCAAAGAGCTGTTCGAGCCGGGACTATGTCAAAGAAATACATAACTTGTACTCGATGTTTGCACTCTTATATTTTAAATTATGTAGGTAGGTACCAATACAATAACAGGTTCGTGTTCCTTGTAACGTGTTGCGTGTACATGCGATGAAAGCTTATTGTTTATAATTAATCGTAATAAATAATGTACGATGTTATTTTTTACCAATTTGTGTAGACGATATTAATCGTGTTTTTAGTATTCGGTTGAAAAATAAATATTTTAGTTACAATATTTTATTACATTTGCGTTAAACTAGGTACTTTAAATACACAAATACAGTACCACCTTTATAAGTCAAGTCGAAGAATTAACCATTATTAACTGCATTTGATGTGTATCTTACCAAAACTTGTTTAAGTGACGGTAGCTAACGGGTTTTTTTACAACATAAGCCCATGACACTCTTCAGCCTTTAAATCATTAATGTGCAAAAATCACTTCGTAGATCTTATCTCATCAAATTACTTCTTTGGATATATCATTATTTAAATTTAGATTTAATCCCTGCGATAAATTAGGATTTGTTTTTGGAGTAGGTTTATATTTTAGCGCAATAATTTGATCATGGAATCCAATTAGCGGCGAACTATGCTATGTCCACGTCATACGTGCAATGTTCTGGTGAAAATTGTTCAGTCGCTGATGACAAAATTTACCTAATAAATTTATAAAACACGAATGCTTTATAAATTTATTAGGTAAATTTTGTCATCAGCTTTGAGTATATTAGCACTACATACATATATGCTAGATAAATTTATGGCTTCAAATTTCAAAATGATTAATAACAGGTATTATATGCTGCACATTAGCTAACACCTGTTTAACACTTTTTCTAAAATACGTATCGTGAAGTTAATTTGCCTTTTAATTTCATCTATCGATCTATGTAAGACCCGGATGCCCAATTAAAACCTAATTTCTTCTACACACTAGAGACACAACCAACGTCGACTACATCATCATTTATAAACATATCAACACTAAAATCAATGGGTTGAAAGGTTTCGTTACAAACAATTAAGTCTGATCAAAGCTGTAGTACTTATAAGAGTATGAAGCTGCTGATAGAAGTTTAATAAGTTACTAGTTTTATTCCTAATCATAGATAATGATAACAATAGAATTTAATTTATAAAATGGACAATATCGTCAACGTGGATGCCAAAGGACATAGATAACATTGTTTAACTGTCTATTAAGAGATATTATACACAATGACAAAAAATATCTTTATCCACGAAAATAAAATGTGCTACACAAATTACCGCTTTCTGCTGTATATGCTCCTCACGTTCTTACGAGAATTAGACAGTTGTAACCGTGCCCCTTTTCCTGTCTACGTGTTTTTGTAACTGCTGGTGAACCATGAAAAATGAGGAGATATACAAACGGCGATTACTTTTGTTTTCGGTGGGATCTTTGAGGACAAATTCGGTTGCCAAACCAGGTTAGCCGATAGGAAACTCATATTTAGCTTTCACATAAGTTGCCAAATTAGTAAGGCCATAAAGAAATATCTTTCCTCATGATATCTAAACTTTACTATTGTTGGCTTATCATTCATAATAAAAAACGTTACTATTGTCCAAAAGAAACTTCAAAAGCTACACTGAATCTAATTTGCAATTGTGTTTTAATAAAAAAAATTATAACCTTTTTATTTGGCATTTAGTCACTCTCGGGTTTTGTATTGTTTGGAACCGCTTGTGTGATGGAAAAACTTGTATTTAACGCTTTTACTGTTAACGACAGCGATATTAGAAATAACTGTTGGTCATAACAAAAAAAAACACGAACTGAAAAGTTTATTATATAATGATCTGATTGATATATAATTTATAATATATCAATCAGATCATTACGTTGATATATAAATATAAGAAATATTTTTGCACAAAGAAATAACCATTGGACATTTTACCAACAAAATATGTATTATGCGCTCTATTTCTTGTAAATAATTATATGGTCACCCAAACGCCAACAGACGTTGAAAATATTGTGTGTAATGATAATTAATTGCTAGCGTAAACCATTCAAAAACTACAGGGTTTTGTTAAAAATCGTTTACATTTTCGACTAATTCAATTTCAAGCCACCCGTTAACTGGATAAGCTCGGCCGTCCCTCACAAACGTAATTACATCCGGGCTCTCTCATTATATGTTGCCGTATCAATTTATAAAATCCATAGGCTAAAAAAGCTTCTCCTAAAAAAGTTCACATTGCGAAGAAATTAGACAGCTATTACAAAAATTGCATTCCTAATCACGAAAAACTACTGAACCAATCTTAAGAATATAGCACAGAAGTAGCCAAAGTCACGATATCTTCATTTTATTTCCACATACTTCCCGGGGGATACTAACATAACCGAATTTCTAGCAGACAAGTTCGCGGTGAGTAAGCTAGTGTAACTATATGCGTGAAAGTACTGAATGATTCTCTCGAAGCTTTTGCAAAATAGTATTCTTCTTTTTCTATTTGAGCACTCGTTTCAAAGTAATTGTAGTTCCGCAAATAGTGCATTATTTCCTAGCTAAAAGTAAAAACAAAATCAATCCTTACAAAACGTTTCTTCCAAAACAATTGGTAGCTTGAAAAGCCTAACAAAAACAAATACAATTATTTTTGTCGGGCTTTGAATGCCATAAAGCATTTAAGCAATTTACGGTGCATGGCTCTCGAACCCATTTGGCCCATAAAATTTCCTCCCTTGATACCTAAAGGTCCCAAACGGCCCTCAAAGATTTGGAGATGCACATTCAGTCCCTTGCAAAAACACTTATGCTTAATTTTGTAAATACTTTAGTGTAGTAAAAAAATACATCTCTCAAAGACGTTGCAACTTGGATGTAAAGGAAAAATGCATACTGTGTATCGTGCACGTATTGTATGCGTCATCATTTACAAGTATAAAACCAATTGCAAAATTGGTCTTGTTTGTAGTACAACGCAAGTGGTACTATAGATGTCGCTCCATCCCAATACGATGGTTAAAGAACGATAGGAAAGATTTGAGTTATGACGTCATGTCATGTTAGCTCAATTAGTTAGAGCATACCCCGGCTCAAGGGGTGGATGGACGCGGGTTCGAATCCCGCACATGACTTAAATTTTTCCTATCGTATATTTGTGATTTTGTAATGTAATCCGCATAGCAGGCGTAATTGCAAACCAAACAGTATTAAAATTATAAGGTTGCGTCATCATTTACAAGTATAAAACCAATTGCAAAATTGGTCTTGTTTGTTGTACAACGCAAGTGGAACTATAGATGTCGCTCCATCCCAATATGATGGTTACAGAACGATAGGAAAGATTTGAGTTATGACGTCATGTCATGTTAGCTCAATTGGTTAGAGCATACCCCGGCTTAAGGGGTGGATGGATGCGGGTTCGAATCCCGCACATGACTTAAATTTTTCCTCTCGTATATTTGTGATTTTGTAATGTAATCCGCATAGCAGGCGTTATTACAAACCTAACAATATTAAAATTATAAGGTTGCGTCATCATTTACAAGTATAAAACCAATTGCAAAATTGGTCTTGTATGTAGTACAACGCAAGTGGGACTATAGATGTCGCTCCATCCCAAAACGATGTTTAAAGAACGATAGGAAAGATTTGAGTTATGACGTCATGCCAAGTCAGCTCAATTGGTTAGAGCATGCCCCGGCTCAAGGGGTGGATGGACGCGGGTTCAAATCCCGCACATGACTTAAATTTTTCCTATCGTATATTTGTGACTTTGTAACCTTTACGTATTGTTTTAACACAAACTTCTTGCAATTAATGTTAAAACTTTTATATTGGAATTAAAGCTAATATAATGGTAAAATAATAACCTTTATGCCAACGTGGTGCAGTATGCTTTAAAACAGTAAGCTTTTACTAGATGCAAGACCTCTACAGCAAGAGTTTGTATGGATGGGTGAGATATACTTCTTAGAAGTATCAAATGCGTGATTGTATGCTTAAAAGTATGCATATGGAGGTTAGGCATGAAGACATATAAAAAGAAATTATTGGGCGACCAAGACAAAATAACTGAAGATTTGAGTGACAAAGAAATAATCAACTAAATCTGTTATTAATTTAATTGTTGTTTAATTAAGCCTTATATACAAGGTGTCCCAATAAGTAGTGATATACTGAAGCTGGGAGGTAGAGGACCAAGAAGGCTATCTGAATCACCTCCATGCATGATCCGCGATTTTTCGGAGTTATGACTTTGTTTTTAATTTTTCACCTATCGCCGAGTACGATGAGATTTTTATCTATGGTGATGTGAATTATTGCGGTAGATGCTTGATTTTTTTGTGTGCTTAAGCTGATAGATAGGCCAATTCAATATGGTAACATTTACTATCGTTAGATCTTTGAATGGAATAAAAAAAAATGTCAAGAAAGATAAAATTACCCAGTATGTTGTTGATATATTGAAGAATCCCTCGAAGTGGTGTATGCACAACTTCAAGGGCCCTTAAAAAAATAAAATCACATAAAAAAATACCGTTTGGCTTTTAAAAACTTTCTCTATCTATCAGGTAGCTACCCTGAAAATTTCATTTTATTATTCATAAGGCTTCAATCAAAAAAATGAAATCTAAATGTGGTAAGTGCAAAATTTTAATTTACATAATGATTAATGCAAGCAAAGTAAAACCAATTACAAGGTGTTTAAATACAATAAATTTTCAAAATGGCCCCTCTATTGCTCAATGCAAGTGCGACATCGACGGAAAAAGTTGTCTTAAAAATAAAATGAAAATAATTAAACATATAAAAATACGTCATTACTCCGAAAATACGAAAAATCACGGAACATACATGGGGTGATTCAGATAGACGTCTAGGTCTTCTACCTCCCAGCTTCAGTATATCACTACTTCTTGGGACACTTTGTATATTGCGACAACTTTGACGGTCTCGGACCCATTCCTTTCTTGATTTTCGGCCCCATGTCACGTTCGGCTTACAAATGTACTTTTAGGTGCCCACTCGGCCCCGCAGTGGTGCTTTTAATTATTTTTTTTGTTATATTAGACGTGCCCGTTCTTCCCGCAACAAAATATTTCACTATTATTACTAAATAGGATTCAGAGAACGCCAAAAAGCATTTAAAGAAAAAATGTCGCCTGAAGACTACGATTGAATAATATTTTACTACTAGATAGTTCTAATTAGAATCAAAATATTTTTTCTTCATTGTACATAGAATATCTTAGCTTCTGTGATATATTCATCTACATCTACACTATTATTATAAAGAGGAAAGATTTAAATTTATGTATTTTTGTATGCAACGAATAACCTTAAAAACTACTAGACCGATTTGGATGAAAATAGTATGAAAATAGTTTGAGACCCGGGGAAGAAGGTTTCTTTCCAGGAGGCAGTACAAAATGCTTTTAAACAGTTGTCGAATCTAGATCACCAGAATACTATCGCAAAGGCATAAATGACCTTCCTATTAGATGGCAGCAATGTATAGATAATAATAGTAATTTATTTATTTAAATAAATATGCTAAATAAAAAAAACTAATTTCAATTTTTCAGTACTTATTGGCAATTTCATACTTAACCCCAATAGATACGGTAATGTTACCATTACCGTATCTATTGGGGTTATTATATTAATTTGTCAAGTATCACGCACACTTGACAAATTAATTTTCTATGACATTCAACTGGGATGATATGGAATAATCCTGAGCTTAGCTTTCCTGAGTCAAGAACTGTGTTAGATTACAATATGAGCGCTAAATTTATAATTCATTGTTTAAATCAAGGCTTGATTTTATATGTACTCAATAATATCAGGATTTACCCATGTCTGAATGTATAAATTTAAAATGTATAAAAGCTTAAATGCAAAAATGCGCCTTATGTTATTTTGAGTTTTAGTCTATTAACAAATAATTAACACCAAAATGATTTTGTTAGCAGGTTAGTGACAATTTTGTAAAAGCTAGTTTCTGAGCTTATTTAGATAAAATCTGTATTTCTTACTTATGTATCTATAACATTACGTTCACATAAAAATGTAACTGCGTCTCAGTTAAAATCTAAAATAGTTTGTACCAATAGAGTTCTTATACTCAAGTTTGAAAAAAAAACACCAAACCTCTATCTAAAATCCAATGAAGTAAAATTCATAATGAGTATCTTCACTTCTATAATCTACAATTCTATAATCTTTATCTACCGTTCAATTCTCGAGACAGCAATTCAAAATTATTAAAAAAACACTATCCTACCCTGATATCAAACTCAGTATTTCTACATTCCTTACCAATGTCGCAGTTAACAGTACTTTAATACTATTATTTTTTATTAATACCTACCAAAGCTTGTAAACATAGTTATGTCTTTAAATACGATTTTCTTTATTCAATTAAAGCTCCGAAACTACTCTACTAAAATACTTACACTAATCAGAGAAGATTCAGAGGTTATGTGTCTACCTAAAATAAAATATTGTTCTTTTCCTTTCAGCATAAGGAAATACGTATACATAAAAACCCTTTGAACTCGGTAACGATTAGAACTCAATAGTTCGTCCATTAGTGACACTCCGCGGACATAACCCAATATTCGATTTGCTTTTACCGGACACTACCGGTAATCATGTTATCCTTTCATCGGCGTCGAGACCGAGCTGTTTCGAGAAATAGATTGTAACTGGAATCAGAAGTCTATACTTTTATATAATACAGAGAAATCTATTAAACCGTTTTCATACGACGTCAAATTTTTTTTCGCCTTTAGAACGAAGTTTTGAGATCTAACGCTCAGTCCTAAGTTTTACTAAGTCCAGTAATCATGTTGTCCTGTCATCGGGAACTGAGACAAAGTTGGCAAGAGCCCAAGTTGTTTCAAAAATAGTTTTTAACTCGACGGAGTCAATACTTCTTTATATAGAGCAATCGATTAAATCATTTTCATACAATATATATATACTATATATATACTATTACATACTATTATCTTTATAACTATCACATAGCTTTTCACGCGTCTTAGACATCGCAGTGTGAGATATCAGTTCCTCGCGGTACTACCTTCTGGTGTGTTACCCTTAGTCGCGTTTTACGACACCCTCGGGTAGAGATGGGGGGTGACATTCTAGCCGGACACCCCACGGGCACTCATATATGTTAATCCACCAAAATATCATTACAGTTACATCTTATATAAGAGAAATCATGTAAATTCAATATCGAAGTCATATCATTTTAGCGACTCCTATACGGTGACAGAGACTCATCATAACAATTCTTCATAATTCTTTATACATGACAATGAGAGCACAGCAAGCCAGGCGGATTGAGCGAAGCGCTCGTAGCGAAGTTTACTTAGCTGTTCCCAACCGATCAGCAAAGTAAAGCAACGTCGCGCGCGGTCATGAGTTGGATGGGTGACCGCTAGTGACATTACTACTGAGCTTTTCCGTGCTTCGGAGGGCACGTTAAGCCGTCGGTCCGGGTTGTTATCTTAGGATGGCAGACGTTATAGCATGGTGGTAGGGCATTTTGCGAATGCCTGCCTGGCTAGCTACCACCCTCAAGTAAATAATCTGTCGCCAAGCACCTAACGGTGTGTTCCAGCAGCTGTCCTTGAGAACCAGTACGTCTAGGTTAGCCTGTACAACATCTTCGACCACATCATCACTTACCATCAGGTGAGATAGTGGTCAAAGGCTAAACTACCAGGCATAAAAAAAATAAAAAAATTGAGCTGTTATAATTAAGATTCAGTCTTATTTTTACTTCTATTTTATACTGAATCAAAACCAACAATTTTCAATAGCATATTTTTTGCACTTCTATAAAATCTATCATATTAGATCATATTTGTTCAAGTGTTGCCGTCGCCGCGCGTCTTATATTACTAATATTATAAGAAGAAAATAATTGTATTTTTGTATGCAACGATTAAAATACAAGACTGATTTGGATGAAATTTGGTATGGAAATAGTTTGAGACCCGGGAACATAGGGACACAGGATAGTTTTATCCAACTTCGCAAAAAGAGGTTAATGGTTGTTCGCGATAACCGACACACGCGCTAGCGAAGCCGCCGGAAAGCTAGTCGTTAAACTATCTCGCCTATGTGGGTAATAATTAGTTTAAATATTTTTTTTGTGAGTTTTCAGCAAACCAAGTGTTGTTCTTAACTAATTTAATTTTAATAATAATTTGCCTGAGTGCTTTTCTTGTAGTAGCCGTAGTGTTGTATAAAGTTTCTAATATTGTAATAATAAAAGCATATCGCCTGTAAAATTAAATAAATACAATTATTATGTATGTTTCTGATAAAAGATAATTAATAATTAAATTTAATAAAGTTTGTGTTAGTTTAATTATATATACCATGGTTTCAAGCTTTTTAGTTGGCGAAATAGGCGGTCCCAAATCGTATTATAAAATACCAATGGTTTCGTATATTTTGTACTAAATTAAATTAAAATAAATATATAATATAAAATAATAAACGTATTACTCTTTTATATTACGTCTGACTACAGTAAAATTCTATAATTTATGTACTTCTGTGGAAGTTGTCAGAGAGGGCCTTCTGAAAAACTGTCATGTTTTAATCCCCAAGCCTCTGGACAAGCGTGGGGATTAAAGCAAACCCTGTCTAAATGGATGTTGAGGCTGTGTTCAGAAGTGGATGATCCGGCTGTATCAGCCGGATAAATGTCAATAATCCGAAATGAGAGGAAAGTAGATTAGAAGTGGTGGTATAAATAGAAAGAAAAAATATATTGACAGGTGCAGAGGTATTTTTATGTTATTTGCTAAATTTTTTTATTGCTAATAGGTAAGCCTTTGACCAGTATCTCACCTGATGGTAAGTGATGATGTGGTCGAAGGTGTTAACAGGCTTAATCTAGAATTACTGGCTCTCAAGGACAGCTGCCGTAACATACCGTTAGGTGCTTGGCGACAGATATTCTGCTTGAGGGTGGTCGCTAGCCAGGTGGGCATTCGCAAAATACCCTTCCGACATTCGGTGAAGCTCAAGCCCGCAGCGGGATTCGAACCATGTACCCGCTGGGCGGCAGTCCATGGCCAATGCCACTGAACTATCACTGCATAACTTTATCAAGCACAGCTTAGATCATATTAAACACCGTTCTACCCTTATTTAAAGTATTAAACAGTGCTAAGTTTTTTAAGTTTTTTTTTAGTTTATAGTAAAGCAACTTCTCACATATTTTTTTCTCACTTAACATCATTTTTACGGATTAGAATTTCCTTAACCGACATTTATGTCGGTTAAGGATCATTGAAATATATACTGTAGGTAGATTGGTAAAAGTAGCTTGACTTGAGCTACCGTCTTTTGTCCCCTAAGATACCATTATATATTATTCAGTACAAAGCAGTCTCCAATTCAGTTAATTGTTTGCTTATCACTACGTTCAATGGACGGCCTTATCCCGTATCATTGATACAAATGGCTCGTTGCTTAGCAACGGCTGGCGTTCATTAAAGAAAGTGGATTGGCCTGTTTGTTCCTAATATTGGCTTAATACATCAAGAAGATTAACTTTATGGATCAGAAGTGTGAGGATTACTATAAAATAATAAAAGTGTCTATTTGGCGTCTTATTTAGCGTCGCATAAAACACACATATTTCCACTCTCTAGTAGAAAATCTGTCGCCAAGTACCTACCTAACAGTGTATTGGTGTAACTGTAGATTTTTTACTAGCATCCATCTTCAAGAAGAAAATCTATCGCCAAGCGCCTAATAATTGTACTTTGGTCTGAAATTGCAAACGCTGTTTGCGTTCTTAAAAAATTAAAAGGTAAGTAATAGAAAGACGAAGAAAAAAATGGAGGAAGCCTGGTGAAGCGTATATGCCTTATTAATTTTCTCATATATAAATATAATATATCTTAGTTCAAAATTGACCTGATCCCTCAGGATAGCGCCAATATGCTGCAGAGCCCATCGTATCAGCTGCTGTCTGAGTTTTAGCCCAACAGATCTCAGAGATGGCGTTAGTAGTATCGATTCGGTAGATATCTGGTGTTATAATCTACCTACAAAAGTCATACAAGATGCTCGCAACAAATATTTTTGTATAGAGGGTACTGTGTGACTTATTCATTCATTTACAAAACACCCATCGCCGCTCCGTGTTAATTATATTTATTATAATTGAACAATTGAAGACTCAAGAAATAACACTTGCTATACAATCAATATTATCAATAATATTAATCACAGTGCAGTGAGTATGATATATTTGGGGCAAGATTTTCTCCCGATTATTTTGGATTTGTGTGTCGCTGGACGGTCGCCATATAAGAACGCTTATGTCTGCTGTAAATTCCAACTTGAAGATTTGTAGGCATAACAAGGATTGCTAAAGGTACGTGGGCTATTTACTAATGCAATGTGTATGCATTGTTGTTTTCAGGGAGGTTCATCAATTTGTTCAAAAGGTCAGCTATAATTTTAGGCGCCATCGGCCCTAACTAATTAACGGTACGCAAGTAGACAATAGGTGTAAGCTATTTACACGCCTCACGAAAGCCTAGAGAGATAAATTATATTAATCGTGTTGTATAAGGACCTAAATAAATATTCCATAATATATATAAAATTGCATCATTGTTGAGGATTCAAGAGACTGAATTATTAGCTCACTGCTAGTAAGTAATAATATCAACATCTACCGAGAAAATAAAGTGATCATAGTAAAATGATGGCCGATTGGTAATAGCTATGGAGTGCCCTGCCGTGCCGCAGGTACTTGGTTCGATCCCCACCGCCACCTTGAGCTTCACCGCACGGTGGAACGGCATTTTGCGAATGCTAGCCTGGCTAACTACCACCCTCAAGTAAAAAATCTGTCACCAAGCAACTAACAGTGAGTTCCGGCAGCTGTCCTTGAGAGCCAGTAATTCTAGGATAAGCCTGTTAACACCTAAGACCACATCATCTCTTATCATCAGATGAGATTGTGGTCAAAGGCTTATCTATCAGCAGATTCTTAACAACTGTAAGTCTCAGGGTGACAGGCGCAGGGCAATTTTGCCTTGTGACGAATTGACTCTCATAGGCAGAGGTTACTCTTCTTTACACCAGGTGGGCCTCGTGCTTGTTCCATCACAATGCCATATAAAAAAAATACAGCTTACGCCTCGTGTCCAAAGAACCACGCCTCCACCAAATGCATACATATTATATCAACATCATAACAGACTTGAAGGGAGTTTTTTGATGTAAGAATTATATGTTGCACATGAATGAATTTATCAAGAATTTTACTTATTTGCAAACTGCAGATAAGCTAGTGATTTTTCATGTTTTTATGCATTATATAATTTTCTTTTTATTTCACTAAGATGAACATGATGAAACATGACTTTTTTACTGGGTTTCTGTTTTTTGTTTAAAGTACTAGTTACAAGTTTATCATTAAAATGTAGGCATACTGGTTTTACAGTACAGTATTTCCCAGTGTCACAAACACCAGAACACACAGGAACTTTCAAAGAAGGATATAGTAATAAAGTAATTTGCGTATTGTATTGTGCATTTTCTATAAAATACATACAATAACAATAATGACCATACTTTTTCTCATAAAGCATAATCTCTCTCTGTCCCATTATTTATATTTTTATATATAGTAATAATAATAATAAGTTGTATACTAACTTATCGTTACAATACTCATTTCTTATATTTTTTTAATTCGTTGTTATTTGACTTTGTATAGAATATGCATCTAAATTTCTAAAAAAGTTGAACAGTGTTTTAGTATGTCCACTATTGAACTGACCATAATTGACCACATTCCTTGGTTAAATATGAGCGAACCAAGCTCTTCTTTACCGTGAACCATGTTAAATTGGTTATTTTTAACTGAGTTTGATAGTTATATTAATAGCCTTTCTATGTATGTGGTAACAAGAAGTTCCAGAAACTTGAAAAATCTCACCTTAACTTTCTTAAGCAGAGAGCTCGCTAAATTCAGAAAAAAATCAGAACCAGCTTGTAACGAAGACTTCTTCTTCGTAAAAAACTGGATATTTCTACACGATAGAAGTTTTTGAAGTCAGCGAAAAAGTTTTCAGCTTACCTTGATTTAGCGCCATTGAAAACATAGTCAGTCAGTCAGTCAGTCAAACATTCTACTCAAGAGGGTATCACGCCCGCCCTCTTTTGCTTTTAATCTAGTCAAGATACCTTTACGAATAAAATCCTATTGGTCTTATTAGCCGACTTAAAAAAAGAAACAGGTTCTCAATTCGTCTGTATTTCATTGTGTGTGTTACCTCATATTTCTTTGCAGGGTGTACCGATTTTAATATATTTTGTCATATGGTTCCATTTAAATTTGAGAGAGATCTGACAAGTAGTATGTAAGTTAACCTAATTGCTTTGAATTATTATTGATGATGTTCCATTTAAATTTGAGAGAGATCTGACAAGTAGTATTTAAGTTAACCTAATTGCTTTGAATTATTATTGATGATGTTCTCATTTTCAAGTGTAAAATGCACAAAACAAAACTGTTACAGATTGATTGGTTTAATTACTCTTTACTGCATTTTTGTTTTAGAATATCTTATCTGCGTGATTTCGACTAGCATATATCCGGTATTTTTATTGTTAAATTTTCTTTATTCATTTATGCTTTTATCTTGGTTTGTGTTATAATAGAAAAGATGATGGTTACTACCCCATATTTATATGAAGTAGGTAGACATATGACCATCAATGCACAGTGAGCCTACTATAAGCAAATTTCGAACAGATAAAAGAGACGAGCGGGTTAGGAAAGCGGTAAAGCTTCAACTATTTTAAAATACCAATAACACCGACCACACATAGCTGCTTCTACCTTTTTCCCTCTACACGTTCTAAATATCCAAGTATAAAGAGTAAATAATAGAGGCACTGCGGTAGCACTACAGCGCAGATAAAAAGTAGCAGAACCTCAATACATTAACAACAGCTGTACCCTTTATTCCTGCCTGGAATTTTAAATTAACCATTACGACAAACACAAAAAAAATATAAGAAACCATTTCAACTCAAGTTGTTTAAATATAAAAATGCCTGCATTGCTGAACTTGGATCAAATATTCAGATGTATTAAGTATAGACCATCAGGCTGCTATTTGAGTAGTTTCAGCACTCATAGCCTGCTCGCTGGGATACTAGTCGTGGTTGGTCGTGCGTTACGAAGTTTATTATGTTGTACTTTATTTAGTTGTAATGTATAAACAATTTTATTTTCCACAGATTGATTCAGTGACTCATTGTCATAAACAGTTCAGACATTGTATAAGAAAAACCGATAATCTAATAAAAATGGGTAGTCGATTTCGAAAGTTATAAGACTGGCTTAAAACTAAACAAGTAAAGTCTCTTGGGTGTTGTTTTTTTTAACTTAATTGGGGCCTGGATACCACGTAGCTCAGTTTGGCAAAGCATGTACCAGCCCCAAGAACGGACAGTCACGGGTTTGGATCTCGCTTTTGGTTTGAATTTTTTGTACTGTAATTTTGTATGAATAAAATATAGTCTACGAGCAGCAGATATAAGGTGCCTCTACCGGTATATCTGATTTCAGTGCACGCTTATTACAGAGCAATCAATGAGAGCTTTTAAGTGTATCCCTAGTATACGCCTTCAGCCTAATTGACTTTTACGTTACAATTCAAACCGGAAAAGTGTGCTTGTTCATCTGTACATGATATGCTGTTAATATTACTTCCTTTGTAGTCTTTTCCAAATCGATGTCCTTCACTTAACCTCTAGGGGTGCAAGATTATACATTTTCTCTACGTCAATGAACATCATAACCGTGCACGTTAGGTATTTTTTGGCGTAGCTGCCTAAGTGCAAGTATAGCCACCATTATTCTACATCCTACCATAAACCCGAGAAATTCTGGGTCAACACACTGTCTGCTCTCATTCTCTTTCTCCTAAGTCTTCATAGCATTTAACAAGAGCTTTATTCCTTTGTAGCTGTAACAATTATGTACGTCATTCCTGTTTTAAACTATGTACTATGTTGTACCATCATTATTGCATCATACTGTTTATCATTACACTATCATTATACTGTAAAAACGTAAATTTTTATAAAAAATATTCATCTTGTTAGTTCAGCGCGGACGCTCTATGCATAATCACCTCCTTAAATTTCCTGTAATTCATGTCCTTACAAAGCAAGTGGTTAGGTAGTATACCCATAGGTTTTACCTGATCTTTGGCATAGATAAGACACTTGCCAAGTATATCGTTCATTATTTATCCATGCTTGCTACCTTGCAAACCTTAAAACGAGTGTCCATTCCTTGACTAAGACCTTTTTCCATCTTTACCATTCAGGGTATATGATTCTTGCATTCTTACACAAGCACTGGAATTTTGAGGACATATTCTTTCATCATACATCGATAGTACTCACCATAGTCAATAACTCTCCATCTGTCATAAAGCTTTGCCAAATTCACAATAGATAGACCTAAAAAATGTCAGTGCTTTGGAAGTCTAATAAATACCTTTTAATATTGTTATGTTTGAAATAACGCCTGCTATGTGGATTACATTACAACATTACAAATATACGAGAGGTTTTTTTTTTAATCCCCCACATGACTAAAATATTTCTTTTCGTATATTTGTAATTATCTAATAAATACCTGGCTTACTTACATCAGGTATTATTGTTATCTTGATATCAATCTAAAACAGAATAAAATGACTGTTTATTAAAAATCCTTTAAAAAAGCACGGTATATCGTAAATATATTGTAATATGGAGTGCATGTGAAGCCGACGAAGCCGCGGACTTGAAAAGAACAAAGAAAAGAAAGGTGAATGCTCTTTATTATTTGCTTCACAATAAAAAAGAGCCTTTCATCTCAAACAATTTAAGGAAAACAAAAAAAAAATAGAACGATGGAAGCAATATTGTTATGATTTGCGATCAAGAAGGATGTTTTTGTAATCACCCAGATTTCGGTTAAAGAATCTAGCGATTATTTCATATACCCCTCTGGATGTTATAAAGGGCGACGAAGGTAAAGAATGCGTTAAATGTGCAGCATGCCACTACTCACGTTGATGGCAGTGCAGTGCTCGTGCACACTGAGCTCTGTATTAGCTAAACGATATGATTATCAATTCATTAGTATTATTTACTACTTGCACTTTAATTTTAGGTTCGTTTTAACCAACTTCCTGAAATAAGGAAGAAGGTCTTTATGTCGACAATTTTTTTTATGTATGACCACGCATGACTTTTTACTGAATCTTCCAATATTGTTTTGTTTTTGATGGGTTAAATATACCTCCGAGTTGGTTCCATTTAAATGTTATCAACATCAGTTATGTTTTATCAATATGGCTTTACGTGGATAACGTGTTAATTGATCTCATTCTTGTAAATAGTAACCAGTATTATGGGCGAGTGAAAATGGATTCTGTGAGGATTATGTATCACAGAAAAGGATAAAATAGTTATTTATGCAACTGTTCTATAATATAGGGATATTTAAATACGAATGCGGGGTCTTAACACTCGGTGTCATGTGAATTATGACACTCGGTGTCACATGAGTTTTTTATATCTAATTATGTACAGTTGCATACAAGACTTTATCTACACCCATGATATGAATTCTCTATAAAAAGTTCTGAAACCATAGGAGGGTGTACAGTGTTGTAGAACATAGAACAGTGACAATAGTGACATAGAACTCTATGTAAATTCATGGAAAGGTAATTGATGTATATCTAATACAAACAAACTATGTATGGGTAATAATAGACTTATTTATTGTAAAAATTATTTGCATTTTGGGTCGTAAAATTATTAAAATGCACTTGAATAAAAAAATAATGCAATAACAATATTAAGGGATAAAGTTTTTTTTTCTGATAATTCCTGAAAATATACTAAAAGGACATCTTCAGTAAACGATGTCCTACTTTTTGATAATTTCCAATTCATAAGATCTTGGTACGCCTTTTCATATTGTTTTCGCGACTTTACTGGTAATTATGTCTAGAAATGTCCTTTGCTCCATTATAAATATCTGGTGGTGAGATATAAAAGCTTGGTATTTTTCTTTTTTTTTTAACAACAAACTAATGCATTTTTGTGAAAGGCGCCTGCCTGACAATGTTCTTTTTTTGATAAAGGAGTTGCATTATGAAATTTAATGCAACATTATAGCACTCGTTTGGACGTAGGTAGCGTGCCCAGCATGGTGGCAGCATTGCCCAGTTGGATTGCAATGCTTATTCCTTGAGACAAATCCTGTATGTTGAAAGTGAAACCTACAACATAATAAATATAATATTTATTGTACTGTTAGAGAAGACATATTGACCCGACCCCAATGTGATATGGAAAGTTCATCCTTTCATTATCCGTTCCTTATATATTATTATTATAGTATGAAGGACTCTTCACCATAAATAAAACACATAAAACAGTAATACAATTATATATAATAGTGTAACAATGGCGGTCATACCTCTCAACGCGAACTATTCATAACAACCTATTAGAAACAACAATAGATAGATTAGGACAGCCGGCGGACAAGATGAACCAAGCGAATATATTATTGTATTAACAGTTGCGTAAATGTTTTATAATGAATATAAAAATATTTTATGAATTGAGTTACTTGTCAAACGGGATTTTATGGAATCCCTCATTAACCTTATTACCAAGCTACAAAATATTAGTTCTTAGAAACTATATTGTACTGAAATTTGTTTTATGCTATTTTGTAACCAGTGATAGCTCAGTGGCATTGGCTATGGACTGCCGCGCAGCAAGTCCATGGTGGTAGGGCATTTTGCAAATGCCCGTCTGGCTAGCGACCACCCTTAAATAGAAAATCTGTCACCAAGCACCTAACAGGGTGTTCCGGCAGCTGTCCTTGAGAGCCAGTAATTCTAGGTTAGGCCTGTTAACACCTTCGACCACATCATCACTTACCATCTGGTGAGATTGTGGTCAAAGGCTGACCTATCAGAAATAAAAAAACATTTTTAGTTTCGTTCGTGTTTTAGTTATTAAAACATTTTAGTAGAATTCAGCTAGGTGTTTTTTAAGTCTATCAAATATTTAGTTTAATTACCTAAAAGTATTTTCATTTAAATTATATTCTCCAAAGTCACTTTTAGGGCAGATATCTATTTAATATAAGGCTCCCGAGAATTTAATATTTCTTAATATGAACCACCTTATTATATATAGGTACATAATATTGTTAAAAAGGTAGGAAAATTAAATTTTTGTTATGAAACCGGAAGATGTTTATCTAGTTGACTTGGTACCTCCATAACTCACCTTGGGTCCGGACGAATGGCCAATTTGGTTGGAATGAATTGCACAGATTTGAGGATTACTTCTCTATTCACCGAATCAAGGTTACTAAACGTGGATAATACGTGGGAGTGTTGATAATATACACTGTAGATATTGAGATATTGATGACTTGAACATATAATAGCAGCGTTTTTCAAGGTATTTTTAAAACGGTTTTTACTGTGCTTCTTCTACAATTGCTAAATCTCTTGTCCATTCGTAGGTACAGACCTAAAATTGCTCAATATTTTGTCCATACGTATTATACAGTCTCCAAATGATTTACGGCCGCTTTAAAGATATTTTATTTTCCGTCGGCCGTTTTAAGCATTTACGATTTATCATACATATACTTTTGAACTCCGAAAAATTTTCACATTAAATTTATTTTGATTTAAGTGCTATTATAAATATATCAATAAAACAGGGCAAGTATGAGTTGGACTTGCCCACCGTAGGTTGGGTATTCACACAGAATGTAACAAAGAATCGTTAATTTTATCATAATAAAAGGAAGCTCTGCTTAGTAACTCAAACTGCATGCGGTTCGCATTCCTAGGCGGGTCTCCACGCTTGGCCCATTATGTGGTTGATATTGGACTATTATAATTTCAAGTTTGATTCTAATAAGTTTTATTGAAGGTTTTTGTTTTCGCTCTAACGCGAAGCAAAAACAAAGAACGTGTCTTATTTTGGTACTCCCTTTTGTTTACGTTTTAGTTTGTTATTATTCGTGAGGCAATCCGTATATACATATTATGTGAAATTTCAACTGGGTACCTCTTGCAGTTCCTAAGATAGAGACGTTTAAATGTCAGACAAACGGACGGACGGACAGACGGACATTAGCTAAAATAATAATAGGGTCCCGTTTTCTAATACGAAACCCAAAGAAGGAAGAACGCACCACTCACAGTAACGGAGCAACTGCGCCAGTAACGCAAGTACCAACGCTATACCATATTAATATACTGTATACCTGTATATTTACCAAAACAACTACTAACTTTCAGTAATCATCACCAATAGGCACAACATCATACGTTGTGTAGGGCACTGCCAGAAAGGCCTTCTGGTATTTTTTTTCCTTTAAGGACGCCCACATGGAGATATGGGGCCAATTTTAACCAGTTTTAATTACAACAGAACACTACGAACTTGTGAAGTCATAAAAATAATTCAATAATTTAGAAAGAAAATACCAAAAAATGGAACCGACTTAAACACTCAAATGTGTGAAATAACTTTTTGAAGTCGGTACCATGATGGTTCAAAAGTACCTATTATCACAATATTGTTCGCATGGTACCGACTTCGACAAGTTATATACATTTGAGTGTAGAAGTCGGTTCAATTTTTTGTTAAAAAAAATTTCACCGTTTTTGTGACCTTTGCTACTTATGGGGTTGATTGTCATTCACTGTCAACTGGAGTGTGTTTTAAAAATCGTTAGACCGATTTTAATGAAATTTAAGTTGGACCACCACACCATAAGCTTTCAAATAAAAAAATAATCATCAGAATCGGTTCACCCAGTCAAAAATTATAGGTAACAAACATAAAATAAAAAAAAACGAATTCCGTACCTCCTCCCTTTTTTGAAGTCGGTAATAAAGTAAATCTGAATTGTAAAATAATATTTATACACGAAATTACAATATAACCTGTGGTGTTATTTTGGTGAGTCGAATGATGAAAATATGCGCTCAGAATATTTTGAAATATAAATACCGGCTTCCCCAATTAAAGTTGGTAAATTTTGTGTGACAAAAATATTATATAATTAAAAGTTAGATACGTTAGTTTGGAAGTTAATATACATTTTTATCCTCGATTTTAATTTTATGTTACTGTACAGTTTGCTGCCCGTGGGGTGCCGGGATAGAATGTCACCCCCCCACTCCCCCATCTCTACCCCTGGGTGTCGTAAGAGGCGACTAAGGGTAACACACCAGAAGGTAGACAGCAGCGCTTTCTGAGGAACTGATATCTTACACTGCGATCCCCAAGACGCCTGCCAAGCGTGGGGATTACGGCAAATCCCCCCATAATGGGGGAGGCTGTGTTCACCAATGGACAATCCGGCTGATACAGTACAGTTTGCAACTTTAGAATTTTCGAATAGTTCCGTATTCTCCTTTTAGATGTCTTACAAGGCTACGAGAGAAACGAAAGCGCACAAAATCACCAAAACACTATTTCATAGAACTCTTTGTGCCAGTTCGTATGGGGAAGAACTGCCTCCATATCTATTTCTACCGCTATGCAGTAATATTCACATTACTGTATTCTGGTTTGAAATGCATGGGTACCACAAGAGACTCAACAACATTATGTCTTGGGGCAGTGTAGTTCGCCACTTGTACTCTAACAACGAGATCAATCCCAAGGAAGGTTGGTGTTAGGAAGGACGGCCATAAAACCATAGTCAATTATTTAAATTTATATTCTTGTGTAGTCCTACGCGTTGCTTAAATGTTAATTTATAGTTTCAGAGGTTACTTTATGGTATATGCATAATTAATAATATCAAATATTTAAAAAAAATATATATCAATCAGTAAAATAAAAGGTCAAAAATATATTCAGTTATAATTTCATCAAATTTTCCTGCTAAGCTGATGTGACGTCATGAACGCCACTTAGCCCTGATAGATCAATTTTCTACGAGTTTCGTTTTTACAGCAGTATCATCAGTAGGTTATAGATATGGACTGCGGAGCCGCAGGTCCATGGTTCGATCCCCACCGCCGGCTTGAGCTTCATCGCATGGTGGGAGGGATTTTTGCGAAGGCCCACCTGGCCAGCTGCCACCCTCGAGCTTTCCCTCTTTCCGCAAGTAGAAAATTTGTCGCCAAGCACCTAACAGTGTGTTCCAGCAGCAGTACTTGAGAGCCAGTAAAATCACAGGCACAAAAGACTCGACAATTGTATGTCTCTGACGGGTGCAGTGCAGTTTGTTACTTAACGAAATGTATCTGTCATAGGTAGAGGTTACCGCTTAACATCAAGAGATACATTAAAGAGGTGGGCCCCGTGTTTGTTCCGTCACAATAACGAAAAAAAAAGGTATGGACTGTTCAAGCGCCCGGCGCCCGACAGTTTTTTCGTTTTGGTTCGCAATAAATTAGACGAAAATGTCACTAGATAGGTAATATTATTTAAATGGTTCTCTGAAACATTAATTAACTAATATTTTATGAATAATATCTTTAATTATTCTGGTAATGTTCGTATGTTCTCCTTTTGTGTGTTGTTAGATATGGTAACGAACCCTCATCCTACATGGATGGAGTAGGAATAGAATTATGATTTGAAACTAAATCGATGAGTTTTTTTCCCAAAAATTATTTAAATAAATAAATGGTTATTTCCATACATACATTTATGGCTTGACTTATATGGCAATGTAAACATTATGACCCAACGGTAATGCAACCAAAATGTTGGGCACGCTGCCAGATGGTATTGGACTTTTCATCATCATCATCATCATCATCAGCTGGAAGATGTCAACTGGTGAACAAAGGCCTTCCCCACAGAACGCCACAAAGAACGGCTATTAGCCGCCTGTAACCCGCGACTTTTACGATGTCATCAGTCCACCCAGTGGGGGCCTACCTACTTTACGTCTTCCGGTGTAATGTGGTTACCACTCGAGAACCTTTCTTCCCCATCGGCTATTAGTTCATCGAGCAATGTGGCCCGCCCAATGGAACTTCAACTTGCAAAATCTGAAAACTATGTCGATGACTTTGGTTCTTTGGCGAAAACCCACCTATCGGATTTTTCACGCAAAGAAACTCCGAGCATAGCCCTCTGCATGGCTGGTAGAGCTACTCTGAGCTTGTCCATAAGGGCCATAGGATAAGGATTTGAGCCTTTAAGGTTGCTGAAATGCTTTCGTTGTAGTAACTGTAGTGTTGTTATAGTTTGTAGTGTTTTGTTAATAAATACGTAAAATTAAATTGTGGTAGGTAACCTTTGCTGTACGAATATATTAATTATATATTATTATTTACCTTCCTTCATTCTCGTAAAAGCTCTGAGTGTAACACAAACGTTACCTACAAATACCTAATGTTACAGGAAATTAATCTTCATCGTTCGTAAATAAGCATATTTATGTATACTTGTAATTTGATCTATCTGAACATGTTTTCATATTGAATATTCATGGGAAGAAATAACAATTTATGCGTCGAAGAACTACCCCACTTCCACGAAGCAGGCTTAATTAACATCACAGCTAAGGTCTACATCCCCACATGGTTTCCAACAAATTGGTATGATTGAGATATGGCAAATTTATATAATTTTCATTCAGCACGTTGGAGGACTATAATTAAAATTTACAAAATACCAATAAATTATCTAGTGATACTTCTACCCAAACATTCTCAATCGTGTGCTGGGAGAGTCGGGACCTCCTGAAGATGATTCGTGTAAAACCGAAGCTCGTCAAAAACTGTTCCGGCTAGGCTGCGTGGCTTTTCTGACTTCACGTCGGCTAAGCTACAAATGTAAGCGAAGTTGACACACAAGATATATTATTGTATACCTATTTTTCTCATAAATATTAATGTAACTTTAATATTTTTTCAGCATGCGTTATTTTTGCAATATCGCATGCTCCGCTGCTAACATCGAGGAAATATTATAGTCATGTCAAGCCGGGATATCCGGGGAGCATGCGTTACTCGTATTGCAGAAATAAAAATATTTAACTTTAAGGGTTTTGTCATCATCATCGTGTCGTAGTCGAGGTTGGCAAACAGCCAGTTGATCACTTCAAGTATATCTTACCACTAACGGCAGCCACCTCACAAGACTGCAGTCACAGCTATGATATAGATAGACTATGGGTTGTCTAACTGTAGATGGCAGTGATTTACTTTTTAATGCTTCCTCTACGAATAATTTATTCGTAGTGCTTCCTCAAGTTATTGAAATACAAGTTACTTATGCGGCTACAATGCAATGTTTCAATTGCTTAAACTAGAAGTTAGTTTCAGTGAAGATACTTGGTATTTAACTTGACATGTAGCCCATAAATCCGGAACACTTCAAACACTCCTAATTAAAAGCAGTTCCTAACCAGATGTATTTCTAAGGCGCAACTGCCAACGGGAGCTTGGAATCACTATAGTTAATCGATATGAAATAGCGGCACAGTGTCCGCTTCTTCCATTTAATGAACGCGCTTTTCGGGATTATGCGTATGCATATAGTTTATATTCTAAATTTTATTCCAAATAAACCTTGTGTAAGCTTTGCTCAAAACTGAATTTCAATTGTGATTACATTGTTAATAATATAACTATAGTAGTTAAGGCCGGAAATAATATGATACAGTTCCAGCAATAAATATATTATAACCAGAATAATGCTAACATCATTCTGGCAAATGTTGGCTTGAATAGGAACGACTATTATTTATAAATCGGGACTAATGTAATACGAGGCGCGAGTATTGTACTCACAAATCGCCTTGATGAAAAACGTATGTACTTAATACAGAATTAATTGAGATTATATTGAGATTTTTTCTCTCACTTAAACAATCTACAAATACATTCATGAGATTTTTTTTTTATGACAGGGGAAGAACTTAAAATACCCTTCCAAAGATAATATTTCTACGAAACAACTTGCTGCATTTAAAAATGTAGTAAGCGCTGCATAAAAACATAGGAACTAAATATAGCATGGAGTTCATATTTTGTAGTTTTCGATAGTGTAGTGTTATATAGTAGTAATAAACAGTATTGTCCTAAGCAGCACAACATACGAGTATTTCGAAAGGTCAAAGAGAAATCTGTACTTAATAAATAAAAACCACAAAAAGTAATATAAGCTACGAAAGGTCAAAATGAGGGCAATTGTGTTTTGCTACAAATAGCTTCTAATCAATATCTCATTATAACATATGTGATTAAGGTTGTTATGAGCCTAGAAGATTAAAAAAAACTATATTTATAGACTGCGTCATTACCTATGCATCTCCAATACAATTTATGAAAGCTCAAAATATTATGAGTACCCGAATATTATATAAATGAGCTTTGGAATCCCTTATGCAAAGTAGGTAAACATTTCATCCAAGGATCTTGTATTTAATCTGAATGAAAACTATCCGAGTCGAAATCACATCTCACAATCCCGTCGGAAACATCTTAGATTTAAGTAAATATGAAACAGTGATTTCATAATTCGAAGGAGAGAAGTAATCTCTTGGAAGCTCCAATTCCGAGTGCGGCTTATTTCATTTCAAAGCTACGATTTCTCAGTGTTAATTATTACCGGCCGGCTAGACATGCCGCAGTAAACGAAACAGTGGGTTCTTTAGATGTTTTCATGACTGCTACTTTCACATTTTTGAAGCAGTGATGGCTCAGTGGCGTTGGCTATGGACTGCCGCGCAGCAGGTCCATGGTTCGAATCCCGCCCAGAGCTTGAGCTTCACCGCATGGTGAAAGGGCATTTTGCAAATGCCCGCCTGGCTAGCGACCACCCTCAAGTAGAAAATCTGTCGCCAAGCACCTAACGGTGTGTTCCGGCAGCAGTCCTTGAGAGCCAGTGAAATAACAGGCAAAAATGAGACTTAACAACTATGTCTCAAGGTGATGGGCGCAGTGCAGTTCGTTACTTGTGATGAAATGCGTCTGGTATAGGCAGAGGATACCGCTTAACATCAGGTGGGCCTCGCGCTTGTTCCTTAACAAAAAAAAAAAAAAAAAAACATAGTGATAAATAAAATTACAGAAATTAGAAGCTTAGATACAGCATTTTTTTAAAATCCTCGATTTCTATTTTTACGAAGGGTTTTCTCTGTGCCTGGTCGACAGTAATAGGTTATCCTCCTGTGAAATGAGAGTAAACTTATCAGGCACAACTTTGGTGTTTAGACCTTTTTCTTTCCTTCCGAGGATATACACACATGTGACAGTATTTTATTTGTTTATTTGTTTTAGTCGTTGATACAGTATATGAGCATCACATAATCCTATTTGATAGGCTTTGGTTTCCATTTAGATTTGGTTGGATGTGTTATTAGAATTTTTAGATTTATGAATATTTAACTTACAGTTATGTTACTATAACAAATACTATAACAAACATATGGGACCTGATATACGAGTACATATTTGGTCACTCTTTCTTTTTCAAGGAATGACAACAGTGTTTTGTCTAGAGCTAAAAGTTTTACATTATTTATCTCGTATTTATTATACAGAATAACGATATAACTTGGAACATGTCGCCGTGGACCTGAAAATGTATTCTGGCAGCTGTCTATAAAAACCAGTTACCATTGTAGGAGGAGCGTATTCTCTTTGATTCTAGATTTAGCATGATAACATAATTCAACACATCATAATTTAGTCATGCGTAAGATGGAAAGTTATGGATACTAATAAAATAGAAAGTTAAAAAACTAGGTCGATGCGACGCGTGATCAAAATGCTGGCACCTATTTGGCTCAAAGAATAAGCATTGCAATTCAACGGGGCAATGCTGCCAGCATGCTGGGCACGCTACCAACTGGTAGTGGGCTAGTGCATTTGGTCTGCAATGGCTTATAGGGATCTAAATGCTTTTATTGTAGTAGCCGTAGTGTTGTATATAGTTCGTTGTATTTTGTTAATAAAGGCATACCGCCGGTATACAAAAAAAATAGGTTATCCTTCAAGCAACGAAAAATTAGTCTTTACTGTTGTACTGTACTCTGCCTTAAATATATACAGACAGATCAGAATACTCAAATGGATGCAAAGTCCTATGCTTCCGACCAGAGGCTGAATTACGTAAGTCAATACAAACAAAATCTGATTGAAATCATAGAAAATGGTGGCTTTGCGATTACTTATTTATAACATATGAAAAACCAGGCCTCAGAAGACCCTAAACCGACGCGCGAAGCTTATGTATGAAAGGATTGATGAGTGTAGATGAAGCGAAAGAGATATGCAAGGATCGTAGCAAGTGGAAATCTGTGGCCTCTGCTTACCTATACGGGAAAGAGGCGTGATGTTATGTTGTATTACATAATTTAGCCCCAGAGTTTCTTTGCATTGCATTCGTTACCTAAAGTTCATTTGTCACGTTTATATCATGTGATATTGCTCTCACCTGTTCTCAACCCGGAACACATCAATAATGTGATGACAGACACCAAAATTAATGACCGCCCAAGTTCCACTCCTGTTTCAACTGTGGTACAGTCCCTAGATCCACTTTAGTCCAGTGATGAAGATGTTCCAGCATAGTTAATGGGGCGTCTCGCCTGTAGCCCTGGCCTCAGTAATTCAACTAAATTTATATTTGCGTCGAGCCAAACAAGGTACCTAACTGTTTAATTAATAAATCACTTGCGTTTTTAATGGTAAATATTAAATTGTATGTTTTGTTCTTTTAGTATTTCGTACAATTTGGCCAGCGTGGTATAAACGATGATATGTTATTAAAACCAAGGATCGAAAAACATACATATTGATTGTGATATAGTGTAAAGGAAGGCCTAATAGGATGTATATTTAAAAAAAATATATATGTGTATATATTCTTAAAAAATATACATCCTATTAATTCTGTGGAATTTTAGTGAAGGTCGTGATATACAGACTTCTTATTTATAAATTACTAACGGCCCGCCCCAGCTTTGCACGGGTATTTGACAAAATTTACAAATTTTTTGTATGCCTTTATTAACCAAATACTACAAACTATATACAACACTACAGCTATTGCTATATACTATATACTACAAACTATATACAACACTACAATAAAAGCATTTGGACTCATAGGGAGTCCAAATGCTCTAGCCCACTATCAGTTGGCAGCGTGCCCAGCATGCTGGCAGCATTGCCCCGTTGAATTGCAATGCTTATTCTTTGAGCCAAATAGGTGCCAGCATTTTGATCACGCGTCGCATCGACCAAGCGCTCTGATAGATTTTGGAAAATACGATGAGCTCCTGGTCCCCACGGACCCAACGTCTCTACACCAAACGGCTCAAATATGTAACCCATACCGAGGTTAGCATATTTGCGCCGCTTGAGTTGCTCCGCCGAAGTAGCCGCAGCGCCAGCCTTCACGTTGGTTTCAGAAAGATGTGACGGCGCTAAAGTGTCTACGCATGTAGCGTCCCACACTAAGGGCCGTCCTAACTTCCATGGAACCAGAGTCATGCCGTCAGGTCTTTTACCATCGTCACGCATCAGACCGTTCGGTTCGAGAACAGCTGGAACATTGGCGCTGGTAAAAGCCCGGCGAATGATATCGTTAAGGCTGGCGTGGCGGGAAATTCGACCAGCACTTCGAGAGCAGGAGAGGTCATGGTGACCGAGTTGGTCAACTGCAGTACCACACTGGCAGTGATGTGGAACACAACACCTTGCACCCAAGCGTAAGCTAATAGCGAGACGAAAAGCGGAAGGATCTATAAGGCTACCAGTTTTGTAAGAAGGAATGGCTTGTAACCAAAGACCTGATTCCCACACAGAAACAGCGAGAATACGAGCACGATCTGCGATGCTAGGACACGTATTTAAAAGATCTTTCCGTGCTAGCTCGCATAGGGGCCGATCCCACTGTTTCTGAGATGACAACATTTTTGGGAACTCAGTATTTGGACAAGCCAGTCCCCATGTGGTTTTGGCCTCAGCCAGATATGCTACATCAAAAGAGCCTAAAGATGGTGCAAGATTTTTTTCTACTAATTTGTGTGTACTGTGTACAGAAGACAAAAAAGCTGGTAATGCCACACTAGAAATTTTCCGTATCCCTATGCCCCCCAACCTCACAGGGAGGGAAGCTTGCACCCAAGCCCTATCATCCATCTCAAAATTCAAAACCGAAATTAACGTATCTTTTAATAAATTGTCTAAGCTTAAAAGAAGCTCACTGTGTTTCCACAGCTGACAACACCTCAAAAAGTATGTAAATTTAGGAACGAAAAGGCAAAATCTAACAATATTAAAAGCCATATGGGCGTTAATTTTGAATAATCTGCTAGAAGCATTTCTAAACTTTTGAATTTGTTCTTCGACAAATGGTGACAAAGATTCGTCAAGAATCGGTGAACCCAAAAGACGGAGCGAACTTTTTTCTACTAATTTTATACCAGGCGCAAGTAAGTTGAATTTTTCAATAATCGAAATTTTATCCGGACAAGTATCACAAACAAAAAGTTCACATTTGGAAAAATTTAGTTCAAGGCCAATAAGACGAAAATCATCTATAAGTACTCGCAAGTCATTCAATACCGTGTTCGCATCGCCTCCTAAGGTTCCGTCATCCAAATACCAAACGTTAAGTTTTGATTGGAGACGTTGAATTATTGAGTGGATGGCAAGGCTAAAGATGGCTGGTCCCAGAGGATCACCCTGTTGACATCCTACGGAAGATAATATAACATTGTTTTTGTATGTTAATTTTGATGGTTTGCCGTAACATTGCCAAAGAAAAGGGTATAATTCCGGAATTTTATCTTTCACTTCAGTCAAAAGGGTGCCTCTATCTAATGAGTTGAATGCATTTTTAACATCCACCTTCAAAAGCACATCTCCACAATTTTGATCAAGAAATGTGCGAAGTGAATGTACAGCAGCCTCACAACCACCCTGCGAACCAAAACCGAGTTGTAGTGGTTGAAAAAGATTACTTAAAAAAGCAACCTTTTTCTTACAACCACATTTGGCTGTGAGGCGACGATAAGTGGTGCCTACTGCTATAGGCCTAATACCACCATCTTTTTTATTGAGGGCACATAAATTCGCACCGTACAGAATTTCTGTAATTTCATTGTTGACCTGACCCGACAACATCAAATTAACCAAAGCCGTCACATCTCTTAGAAGTGTCTCGCCTACCTAACCAGAACTATAAGATAAAATATCTTTTAAGTGCTGAGGCGTCAGGCCATCTAGGCCACCGGCTGAGCCACTTAGAAAAGATGCCACGGCTGCAGAAACATCCTGTGGGGTCACCTCAACAATGTCATTATTTTGTTCAGGAGAGTCGGGAACGTGGAGACCTGCAGTTGCAGGCGGATGCTTTTCTATTAGGGAATTCAACGTGTCAGATGTGAAAGGGGCGATTGTATCACTCGAAAACAAGATGCGTGCCGCGTTTTTGATGTCACCATCATTAATTTTGTTTTCTACTATTTTAATAGTAGCTGAATCGACATTATTTGTTTTTGTATTCCGCCGCAGTGGCGGAATTATTAAAGTTGAGCCAAAAGATTGCTCTTCCCGTGCCCTGTATTTCACGCAGTTTTCCTTTACTCTAGTTGTAAGGGATTTTTTGTTAGAAGGATCAAAATTTACGTAAAATACGTGGTACGGGAATGCTAGAAGATGCTCCCAGGCTTGCCTAGTATTAGTAGCCAAAACGTTTTTAATCGAACAAGATAACGATTGGGCAACAGAAATTCTCGCACCCCGAGGCGTTTTATAATAGGAATATTATTTTTGTACGAGCTTAAAACCTCCCAAAACGGTTTGGCAGGGGTAGCAGGGCTCGCAACACTGCTACTACTCATTGTTTGATTATTTATTGGCGCCGAAAGGGGAATTTCCAAATTTTTATGACACCTTTTTTGGTGAATTTACAAATTGAAACACATAAAAAGTAGTTATTGTGACAGTTGGATATATGGTATTGTAGAATTTTTTGTAGATATTGATATATTCAAAAAAAATTTAGTACATCACTTTGCTCTATTGTCAACTATTTCCGCAGCGTATAGTCCGATCAATTTAGACATTCGAAGGTGCATAAAGTCCCAACAAGCTGAAAATCAGTAAAATTGTACAAAACATAATTATAAATAATATTTAAAAGTTCCCCATCTTTCCCGTGTATGGAAAAAAAATTACTTAAGGTACTCAAAGTACTCAAGGCTCAGCAAAACGGTAAGTTTTA
This sequence comes from Plagodis pulveraria, assembly GCA_963890685.1. Lineage (NCBI taxonomy): Eukaryota > Metazoa > Arthropoda > Insecta > Lepidoptera > Geometridae > Plagodis > Plagodis pulveraria. The sequence goes on from OY982959.1 coordinate 17,331,203, forward strand.
TCATAAAAGTACCTTAGACAAAAATTGTAGATCATAAAATTATCTATAAAAAATGTCATAATACTTTTTTCCTAAGAACCACCGTTTCTGAAATATAACGATTCAAATTTGTTTATTTTTTAAAATCACTCGTTCCACAAGATATGTCAACGATTCAGGGATTTCATTTTTTAAATCTTCAAACATGCGACTTGGTTGAGGCTAGTTAGAATTATCAAATATTGCGGTTTTTAATATCTTCGCGAATAATAGCTGCAGCTGCGTCTAGGACTCTCAATCGTTCTTCTGTTTTATTAATTTTTTGTTTTCGTACCAGGCTTGATTCAAAATATTATGATGATTATCCACTAAGCATATGAATGTTGATGCTCCCGATTTCTCAGCGATAATAAGTTTATCACCATACCTTACTTTTAGTAGCTGTATCGATATCGGTAATCTAAAGTCGTAATATTGCAAACATTTTGTAATTCGTTCAAAGTGAACTGACAGTCATCGCTATTTTCAATGTAAGTATTTCCTCCAATGCCAGATTCATAGCTTTGTCTTAAGGACGACCCATTTTAGCTCCAGTGGAAGGTTTTAAAAAAATAGGATAGCAATCTCGATGCTACTTACCTTCAGCAGCAACTAAATCGTATTCAAATTCGACTTTAGCAAGAACAGCTTTTGCTATAGCATCGTCACGAGTCCGAGCTGTTTTCATGTATCGTCACAGTTTTCAGATTTTTGAGATATTCCGAATAACAACTCTAGAGATGTATATACGTGGGGACTCATGCATATTATGACGAAAACCTCTTTGTAACTTTTTGAATCGTTATATCTCAGAAACGATGGCTCGTAGGAAAAAAAACAGATCAATTATTTACAGATAATATAATGATCTACAATTTTTGTCTAGGGTACTTTTATGATAAAACTTACGTTTTGCTGAAAATCACGAAAAACTATTTTTTTAGACCTTTGATCTTGAATAAAATATTTTCCATACACGGGAATGATGGGAAACTTTTAATATTATTTATAAAAGTGATCTGAACAATTTTAGTGATTTTCAGCTTGTCGGGACTTTATGTACCTTCACTCTAATATTTGGTCTAGATTGACCCGACTAGTATGCGATATTGCAATTTATTCACACTATGGGTTACATTATCGAAGTTTTTATACGGAGTCCTAAGTATTTGAAACAAAAATAGCCTATTTTCATCAAGAATAGTGTATGATTATAATGGTGAAAGGACTTTTCAAATCGGTCTGTCCAGTAGTTTTTAAGTTTATTCGTTTCATATAAAAATACAAATCTTTCCTTGGAAATGGAATAGATTGTGCAAAATTGCAGTTGTAAAATTAACATTCAAAAAATTAAATACGGGCGTCTAAAATATAACAATTGTATTAACTGATCAAATTATTCCTTACACTATCAATCATCGCATAGTACCTAAGATATGCAAGCGTCTACGATATACGACGTTCTACGATTAAAAACCTACCCATTTTTTTTTTCGTTTACTAAAACAAACAGGCGGCTCGCCTGGTGGTAATTGATCACAGTCATCCACGAACATCCGAAACACCAGAGGTCTCAATGATGCGTTTCCAGCCTAAACTACTAAATAAAACTAAAATTTTGTTTAGTAGCAGTTGTCGTGTGGTTGAAGATGGTAAACCGGAAATCCCTCGCCTGTGGATTTCCGCCGTATCATGACGGAGGCAGGGCTCTAGTCACCGTGGTGGGTAACCAGGGTGAAGCGAAGGGAACCTTTGGCGGGGCCGGTTCTCTGGGCTTTTTCCCTCAAGCCCATGTTAAAGCAGCTGTAGGTTGCGGTATGATCTCGTAACACTGGAACTGAGGTGTCGTATAGGCGGCACCTTGGCTGATACATGGAGACCACGGGAGGAGAGGAGTGTCGGTATTACGGTGCTCTACTCTCATAATAAATATATTTGTACAATGTATATAAGACAAGGTGTGCTTTATAACCCATAGTAGTACTAGAAGAGTTAAGGGAATATAATTTTTTAATATCGTAAATATTTATAAATAAACTTGATCATCTACAACACCTAAATTTTAATGTTAATAACCGACAAATACAGCTCAAAAAGAAATGTGGTTTCCCGATCTAGAATTGCACCTATCCATATTTTAGAAAATGACCAAAGTCGGGCAGCAGCTCCTACTGACGAGCTACCATCTTACATTGCGATCCCCAAGACTCCTGGCAAGCGTGGATATTACGGCAAATATTACCCTCCTAGGGGAGGCTTTTGGTGAAAATTATGGTAGACGTTGTGGCGGTTGATGTCATGTTCAAAATAATTTTAATTTTAGTATAAATCTACTGTTTTGTAGAGCAGAGCATTTGATTTTAATGTTCCGTACGAAAAAACGGTACCCTATTACTATATTTTTGTCCAAATATCCATTAACCACAACAGTCCGTTTTGCAGTCCGTTAGGCCAACCACACTTGGACGGTTTTCTATAATGTTCACGTCATTTTACTTTACCTTGTCTAATGGAACCTTAGCTTTACATCGTCCCTACATCATCACTGCTACTCGTTAATCGACTTAGAACAGCTCCGTTACATTTCTTGGTCAAGTGAACCATATAACTCCTAGGTTAAGTATGTTAACACCTTCGACCCAATCATCCCTTACCATCAGGTGAGATTGTGGTCAAAGGCGCCACCAGCAATAACAAAAATAGAATAAAATAAGAAGTTACTTTTTTATAAAACATTTCGAAAAATATTACAAGAAAATGTTACGAAACTACGGGAAAAGCGTATAATGTAGATTACTGAGGGATTAATTTTATTGATTATTAGCAGAATATATTAAGTGAGTATTTAAAAATGCATCCTTACCCCAACTTTAAGGGTACCAGGTAAGGGATAGTAACCGACGTAATATATAAGGCCTAATCCCTTTACTGTACATAACATAACTGTTGTCGATAACACTTTATTGACACAGGAAGTCACTAGCGTACATAAAAATGTGCCTATATATGTATTTTGTAATGTGATGTTCAAACAAGCCACTTTGATTGATCGATTTATTAGTGTAACCTTAGTACAACGTAAGTTGAACTATAGATGTCGCTCCATCCCAATACGATGGTTAAAGAACGATAGGAAAAAAATTGTTATGACTCATTATCATGTTAGCTCAATTGGTTAGAGCATACCCCGGCTAAAAGGGTGGATGGACGTGGGTTTGAATCCAGCACGACTTAAATTTTTCCTCTCGTATATATGTAACTTTTTAGTGTAACCTTGTCTGAGTAACAAAAGAGAGTGCTGGTTCAGTGTATGATTATTATTTTATTAAATAGTGAAAAGAATTCGCATTAGTGTGCATATTGGCCCCCGCATAAAATTCTAGAACTATTTGAACGGTAGTATATCGCTGAGGCGGGGAGTTGAGGTGAAACAACCAATATAGCATGAAAGTTGGCGAGGCATACGAGAAGGTACTTTAAATTAGGTCAAGACAAAATTTCCATTCGGTTCTATTTAATAAAACTAAAAAACATTCGGTCAATTATGCTGGCAACGGCTAACCTAAAGCTACCAAATAAACTTTTGTTCGTTGTTTATTGTCGATGAAACAGAAACCGAGAATGTTCTTGGACACTCTTGAAACATCGGAAATGAACATGCAAATCTTTACCAGGTGGAAGTTTTTCGACCACCTTGAACATTTAGCTCGTACGTGTGGTGTTACTTTATATTGCTTTTTGATTTATCAAATACAATAAAGATGGAAAACATAAATATGTGTAAAGCAATTATAATTTTAATTTGACAATAACTTATATTCGATAGCAAAGGTCTGTTTTGCGTTCTAGATAACAATACTTAATATACTTATACCCAAGTAGTAGTTAAGATAACAAGTGACTGATAGATATATCAGTTTGTTTTGTTATGAAACAGTCAAGTCTTCCAAGTAATAACAACGATTAGTTGAGTTTTGTTGATACTGTATCAGTTTGTTTACAATATTAGCAGTAGCTGATAGGAATACTAATGTACAAGTAAATGTTATGTTTCCTAAAATACAGTCATTAGTGTTGAAATATTTAGTAGATTTTATAGGAGGACAAAGAGCACGGGGTTCACCTGGTCGTTAGTGATCACCGTCACTTACAGACATTCGCAACACCAGAGGTATCCAGGATGCATATACAGTCTTTGGGGCGGGAATATACTTTTCTTTAAAGGTTCCTATGTCGTATCGGCTCGCAAATACTTAAGATGGCAGCTGGTTTCTCGTAGCGGCAGCGCGAGGCAGAAAATGCTGTGAATATCGCATAGTTTCGAAGTTCCAGACCTCAATGTGAAATTGGCGAAACATCATTCTCTGTCGTGACGTCTGCTTTCAAAATTCGGCTTTGTTTAGAAATCTCCTTAAAATTTCCCTTTAGAAGAGGACTTTGAGACTTTTAGGAGCAAAATCCCTTTCAGGACATTAATTGCTAAGTACTCAACGTGGCTGTAGGATGTATAATATTGTTATATTAAAACTCGTAATTTACCTTCATTAGAGTGTTGTCGTAGAAACCTAAATTTAAAAAAAAAATCTGAATTTGACTATGACTTTTAAAACAATAAATCATTCTCAAAAATCATTGGAGCATATACATAGTAAATAGGCTTCGAGAAGAGGTTAGTTTCTCGATGTAAATAGGTTTCTTCTAGGTAAGCGTGCTCTATTTTAGACCACATCAATGCTTAACATCATTCAGGGTGTGGTCAACGCAAAAAAAATTTATAAATAAAAAAAAAGAGTAGAGTGTTCTTGTATGGTTATCCCTTAATTTATTGTATTAGTATGTAAAATAAATATAAAATAAAACCCGCTACAATAACAAAATAATGTATCCTATGAATATTTTGAATGCCTCGCCAGTAATCTACAAACGATTAATCAATTTATATACGGGTAGACGTCGTCGTAGGTTTAGTAAAAAGTTTGAGTTTCTAAGTGCGGAGCCCTAAAAAGTATCTTATTTAGTAGTAAGTATTTATTATATACCTAGTAAGTATTTTAAAGTTAAGTGTATACTAAAATCTATTAAAATCAATTCGGTAGTTTTCACATAATGTGAGTTATATTTTTTTAATCTATAATCCATCTTCACACTTTTTGGCTTCTATTACTTTATTTTATTATGTATAGAGATAAGCATTGATAGGTAAGCTTATTAAAATTGCATTTTATCAATTTATAGTAAAAAAATAATTCTGGTCTTACAAAACATTATTAGGTAATGTATAAATATAATAAATGGTTCTGATATAGTAGAAGATTTTTCACTTTATTCCATGTTCGTTAAATAAAATATAGAAATATTTTATTATCAGTTTACCAAAATATTAAAGTGTCTTCCAAATTGTTCAAAAGATTTTTACAATCTATCTTCCAACTTTCGTAAAAGTTATATGTAATGATGAGAAATATTCGAACCAGTTCCAACAACTGATACTCATATTTCTAAACATACATACGACAAAATTTATTATTCACATATAAATTCATCGTTCTTTATCTTCCAAAAGAGAAGGATCAGTTTTCAATGTTTGTTGAACTTGCCCAATAATAAGATCGAGCTGTGTAGTCTCCCTAAAATTAGCGCGGAACTTCTGACAGTTTTTCAAAAACACAGGATATAAATAGGGCAGCACCGCATGGTCCAACGTAGGAAACAGATGATGAAGAGCGTGGTCTCCGAAGAAAGTCAATACTGTAAATAGGCTTTTGTTTATATCTTTTCTATCCATAACGGCTTCCAACTCGTGCATACCCCAGTCCGGAGTTACGTCTCTGAAAAATGATAAATAGCTCCATACATCATGTGGGACGAAAGTATTGGGTATCTCTAGTGCTGCATCAATAGTAAACTCGAAGCGGTTTACGACTAAGCCATAAAGATTCCTCGAAAATTCTGCGCTTGCCGCGTGATCAAGTGATTTACGGGACTAGATACGGACGGAACATTTTTGTTTTCTACTGGTTTCAGTTCGAGCTGTGTACATTTAAGTTCTTTCCTCTTCATCAAAATTAATGTTTATTAACAGAGAATAGATGAAATAACATTAAATAAGCATCTGTAATATTGTTAAATAGGTTCTGACTGGCTGTTATGGAATTTATTGTCTGAAAATTCGATAAATATTTAGGTTTAACATGTATTGCTGGACTTCATTCCAAATAACACGGTCTTTAAAAACTGTTATTACATTTATAAGTTTATATAAACCGTTAAAACGTTCATAAGGTTATATACTTAATATAACCTTTGGTTTATTTATTAGTGACCCACATTTTTTTTAAACAGCTTAAGTTTTGACTTTGGGTTAAAGATTTAAAAAATACTTACTACATTAAAATTAATTTATCTAGTTTCTTTTTTATGTTAATATATTTGAGCAACGTTAAGCTACTAAATTGTCTTCTCAATCAATCATCATGGTTAGTGCTAAAAAAATTGTTTGGTATTTGAATATAAAATTATGGTTTTAATAAATATGACATACTTACCTAACTTGGTCACCATCCTTGAATATATTCGGGTGATGATGAGCAGCGTTAGATCCAATGGAAAAGAATATAAAGCTACCCGTGCAACAAATCCAAAACCAACCATACAGGACATTGGTCAAAGTTTCACCACTAACAACCCATATCCATACGGGTAGGAAAAAGCCGACGGCGTCATGCCAACGGTAATGTTGGGTGAAAAAATCTCTCCTCATTAAATTCAGAACCAACCTAAAAAAAAATATTATAAAGTGTCAAAAATATAAAATATACACATACAATTATTTGACAACTGCTATATAATTAATATTACGATTTCGTCTTATTGTGTAACTAACGTTCAAAATAAGTGGTTCTCAATTAGGTATTAATATATTTTATATGTACGAGTATGCTTCGTGATTTCTCCGCAATTTATGTTTCAACCTATTTGGATGATTCTGTGATGAACTTCTGTGGCCCTTATTTAACATAAACCCCTGATAAGAAATTACGATAAACGACAGAATAAAAAAAATATTCCCATTTAAGGCTGAAATAATAAATATGTCGACCAATTCAGGTTATTTTTTCATATCTAGAAAATTTATTGGCATTTAATTTTATTAATTACTTCTACTATTGTTTTTAAGTTGTAGCGTATATATAAAAAAAAATTGTTTAAAAACAATATTATTATATATTATCAGTTTATTAGCTTTGAAATATTTTTTAACACAAAATACACTTAATTATTGTAAAATTAACTTTTGTAAGATAATATTTACAACATACATTTAGAGCGATTTTTTCTTATCTCGAAAGTATATTGGTGTATTTTATATATAAAATTATTGAACACCTAAGTACTAAAGTATTTATTACTCAAAGTTTTATTTACCGATTTGTGCGATTTATATTTTGATCCATATGGGTAGGTCTTGAGCTGGTACTGTGTTTTGGTTTAACTTTTGAAGTTTAACGATACAACATTGTCAAAATGATACTATTGAGCGGGATTCGAATAAACATAGTAATGTTATGATATATAAATCACAGCCTGTAATGTGCCTGTAATTTAGCTTCTAGGTTAGCCTGAACAACATCTTCGACCACATCATCACTTACCATCAGGTGAGATAGTGGTCAAAAGCTAACCTATCAGGCATAAAAAAAAAAAAAAAAAAAAAAAAAACACTGGCTCTCAAGGACTGCTGCTGGAACACATCTTTATGTGCTTGGCGACAGATTTTCTACTTAAGGGTGGTAGCTAGCCAGGCGATCATTCGCAAAATGCCCTTCCACCATGCGGTGAAGCTCAAGCCAGCGATGGGGATCGAACCAGGGACCTGCGGCACGGCACTCCATAACTATCATCGCTCGGCCTTCATGGATTGTTTTTATGTATCGAAAAATAATTAAAATAAGTTGTTTTGAGGAATTGTTACCTTTTTAAGAAATTAACGTAGAAAAGGAAGGGGAAGACCAATTGTTCGGTGAAAATTGCAAAATATGCTAGCAAAGGTTTTTTTCTTGGGTTCCAGAAGACTAAAGGTTCAAATGCGCTTACTTCCAAGTCCATTAATGTGTTTGGATATAAGTGATGTGAGAGGGCGTGAGACACACGAAAATCTCTGAAACAAAAAATTGGACACAGTCAAAATTTCTCTATCCTTACATTTTCTCAAACAAATAGCTTAAACAGTGAGAACAATAAGGTGATGATATCATATGGCTATTAGAGGCATTATTGTTTAAAAATAGCACTTCATCGTTTTATACGACTATGTATTTTCCTATGAAATTAGTTTTCTTTGCATCTTATTATTACAATTTCATACCAAATCTTATTTCTGTTCAATTCTGTACGCTTTATTCATAGAAAAATTTAACTAGTCAATCATTACATTACAACATCAGTGCATTTTTTATCGTAAAATTTGTGATTATATTAATTATCAGGCTAATTTTAGGGAGATATCTATAGATACCTGTATGACCACATGCTTAAATTAAATAGATACATCCTCCAGTTCGTTTTTCTATGTATGTAGTTGTGAGATGCCACTATCACCCAGGCGAGTGACAAAGAGGCCAACAAATAAGACACCATTGAGACCCAATAGTCCTTCGACCAACACGATAACGCTGAACTTATAAGTAACGTAATAAAAAGACCATCTATGATCATGTCAGCATATCTTGTAACATGTTTTGGGACTTTTTTCAGCTCTTCTATGACATCTTTTTTTAGGCTGCGATAGAAACCATCTTCTTTGAAGGTAAATGGAGAATTTCTTGGTGTCTTTGCATTTCTTACGTAGAATTTTTCAAGCATTTTCCATACTGAAGTGCTTAAGTGATGACATTCAAATGCTTCAGTGATATCTGTGCCCTGTAATGTAAATTAAATAATAAAAAAAAAATCATAAAATACCTAATGAAAATCATTATACAAATACAAATAAAAATATAAATACTAATACGTATGTAGTAACAATTTCAACGTTATAAATATTTTAATTAATACATCTATATATATACTTAAAATAAAACTGTAACATATGAAATTCTGTACACGGCAGATATTTTTTTAAAAAAATTTGGGAGGACTCTGTAGCTGACGCTGATGCCAAAACTGTATATTTTAAATTTTTGTCTGTCTGTCTGTATCCCGGCCGCGCATCACTCCAAAACTACTGAATTAAATTCAATAAAACTTAACAAGATTTTAGTACATACTACGACGAAGGTTATTGTATACTTTTATCCGTAAATTCAGCACGGTTCCCTCAGGAAAGGGGATGAAAGTCAAAATGTACCCTTAGTTGTAATTTATTAACGCGTAGTCCGATTTCGATTATTATTTTTTATTAGAATAGTGACGATTGAGTCCGGCACCCTACAGGCAGCCGGGCACCCCATGGGCATTCCGGCACCCCACGGGCAGCCTGGGACTCCACGAGCAACCTGGCACACCACAGACAGCTCGGCACCCCACGGGCATCCTAGCACCCCACGGGCATCCCGGCCCCCCAAGGGCCGCTCGGCACCCTACTTGCAGCTCGGTACCCATGTTTATTTTTCAAGCTTGCTAAGATAAAACTCTAAAATCTGGAACATTCGCCATTATCAGTTTTTTAACCATCTATCTTTTGCCGGATACATTTTTGAGACTGCGCTATGGAAGTGGACAATCTAATATTATTTTCGTTCTACCGCCAAACACAGAGAACCTCAGCAAAAAGACGCCTTTTTATAATCGAAATTCCAAAGACACTATGCTTCAACATTTATTGTGCGAACCGCAAAGGAACTCTCTGAGTTACTTAACTACTGCCTTCTGAGAAATACAACCCGGGAGTTTTCAAACCCAAAGTAAAAATCTCTTTTCTGAACTATGCTTTACTAAGTGTGCTTCACCGAAGACCACAGCGTTGCTTAACCCGGCGAGGATGTGGTACAAAAAGGGTACATCGAGGATGTGGAGGGTCTTGATGACCCTGTATTTAATTCATATTTTAAAAGTATTCATTGCATTTTATAACATAGGATAGGAAGTTAACTTACGCATTAGTTATTTATATAAGGATTTTCTTGAAAAGAAACACTATTATGCGTATAAAATGTTTCATTATTTTAATTTTACAAAAAGTCTTATTTTAATCAAATTTAGCAGGACTCTGCCATACATTAAAAAAAACAACACATACAAATATGTTTACAAGTAATTGGTAGTTTTTGGTAGGAATTTATATGATATATCATGTTTTATCACAAAATCAGTAATTATCCAGTCTTTTAGGCTACTAATCATCTCTATATATGGGTCATAATTGCCTTTTTTGAGTTTGCGCACGTTTACCTGGTTGCACGTGTTGCAACCGACTAAGTGGAGGTAGGAAAAAGGGAGGGTATTTTATTGACTACAGCTACTGATAAACTCGACAGCATGCGACTGCAGGTAAAAAAACTGTACATCAAACAAAATGAGCAGGGTCAAATTGACCCTACCACATCCTCGCCGGGTTAATATGAGATAAACAGTGCTCAAATGTGAATAATTAGTCTGCAGGTACGGCAATCGCGAACGAAGTCGCAGGTACAGCTAGTATCTAATATGAGCACAAAGTTCTTTTGACAGACCGGACTGCCGCGCAGCAGGTCCATGGTTCGAATCCCGCATGGGCTCGAGCTTCACCGCATGGTGGAAGGGCATTTTGCGAATGCCCACCTTGCTAGCGACCAAGTTCATGTTGAAAATCAGTCGCCAAACACCTGACGGTGTGTTCCGGCAACTGTCCTTGAGGGCCAGTGCAATTACAGGCACATGAAACTTAACAACTATGTCTCAAGGTGACGGGCGCAGTGCAATTCGTTACTTGTGACGAAATGCATCTGTTATAGGCAGAAGTTAGTCCGCTTAACATCAGGTGGGCCTCGAGCTTGTTCCGTCACAATTATATAAAAAAAAGAAAAAAAAGCGCGTAAGGAAAGACTTTTGATTTGTTTAACAGTTTTGCTACCAAAAATAAATAATTCTTAATATATAAATAAGCCAAACAACAAAAAACATTGTTTTAAGCCCATATCCAAGGAATAAAGTAATATCAAAAGAAAAATGTGGGTATTATTACCTTGACAAATAAATATTAATTTTTTTTATGAATATATATTTAAATTTAATTTAATGGTTTTTGTTATGTATTGATACAACATATAATGTTTATATAAAAGATAGGGTAGCTGCACAAAAAGTTATTATTGATTACCTTACATACAGATAAAAACAGTTGTCATTTGTGAAAAGCAAAAGAATTATATGTCTGAAGATAAATTGGTGTTTTATTTAATAATAGCCTGCATAAAACATAACAGTTTTAATTTTAGTGAAACTAATTTACATTAATTTATATATTTTATGTATGTAAATCTGGAATAAAAACAATTTTATTTCATTTACTTTACGTACATTCTTGTTAAGAGTCGTGATACAGATTTAATAAAAAAAAAACAATAATACTTATATTTTCCGGATACCGAAGAAATTAATCTAATAATTATTGAGATTGTAGATCGTATCAAATTTACAGCATACCTTAGTCAGCTCAAGCCATTCCTCACCACCTGGATGCCTATTTATGAATTCATTAAAATCGTACAGCCCATCATGAATTCTCCATAGTCCTTCTGCTCCGTCATCCATAGCCTTTCCAGTGAGCCATTGTACAGGATCTCGCAGTCCTTCATCTCTTAACGATGGATACTTCAACTGGGGAAAACTAACATGAGTTTTCTTCTCTGCAGCTCTTTGATGAGCTATATCAATAAAATCCGAATCTCTCGGTGGCATTATTATTAGATATCTTAGTTTCTAATTGACAACTTCTTACTACGAAGTTGCGCGCAGCACTAAACAGTATCAAAGTTTTGATATAAGTATTTGTCTGTGTAAACGTATCTCTGTTAATTCGTTTTATCGCATTAATTATTCAAAACAATGTTAAAGTTGTAAAATGTTTTGATTATACTAGTCATTTTCTATAGTTGTTCTTACTATTATAATAAATGTTAAAGTATGTTTGTGTTGTTAGTATTCACCTGATTTATATCGATTAGGTTAGGTTATGATTAAAGGTCCTGAAATAATATATTTATAATATTATTTATTATTAGTTATCTGTGTTTTGAATTTTGTCTGTAATAAAATAGCATGAATTCTATGTTGTACTAGCTGCAACAGTTTTGTTTTATCAGATTGTTTTTCCTACTTGAAGGCATTTTTAGGGTTCCTTAGTACCTACAAGGAACCCTTATAGTTTCGTCATGTCCGTCTGTCTGTCCGTCTGTCCGAGATTTTGCTAAAAGACCGTTTGTACTAGAAAGCTGCAATTTTGTACGGGTATGTAAACTAACCACGCCGACAAAGTGGTAAAATAAAATGTTAAAAAATATTTTTTTTTAGGGTAGCTCCCATACAATTGTTGTGGGTATGAATTTTTTTTTCGTCGTTTATCCCATCGAATTGGGTATCATTGAATAGGTATTTTGAAATGATTTAGGGGATGCTAAGACCATTTTTCGATTTAATGCTTCATTTACCAAATATTCAACTTTAAAGTGCAAATTTTTGTTCCAGTAGGGCCCCCCCCCCCCTCTAAAACCTTTAAAAAATCTGAAAAAATTCATGATGATAGTGCAGTTCATGACCTTTCAAGAAAAATTATAGCGGTTAAGATAACTTTATTACTTTAGCAGTAATAGTCGTTGAACTTTTGTATAAGATAATTTTTCACCAAATTTTTTTTTTATGCCTGATTAGTTAGCCTTTGACCACTATCTCACTTGATGGTAAGTGATGATGTGGTCGAAGATGTTGTTCAGGCTAACCTAGAAGTACTGGCTCTCAAATACAAAATTTTTAGAAAAAATCCTTTAAAGTTACTAAGATAAAGTACTGGAAGGACTAGAATCGGTATAGATAGTTATGTACTTTAGGAGGGGGTAGAGGGGGGGGGATTAGCATCCCCCCAGAGGGGTGGGGGATTACGGAAACTATTTTTATGTTTTAAATAATAATAATTTAATAAAAATGTGTATCTACATACATTAGAAGGACTTTAGGTATGGTATATATGTATATATTTTGTGCAATGGCGAGGGGGAGAGAGGGCGGAATATTCCCTATTGATGGGAGGGGGTTACAGAAGCCTATAGTTTTTTTTTTAATACAAATGAATTTTCCCAAAGTTAACTTTTTCGTCATGAAAATAATTATTCATAAATCACAAGCGCGAAAACGTCAACAAAAAATGGTTAGGCTTAGAGACAAATATCTTATTAGAAGTGAAGTAATTCTAGACAGCTCCGGCGCTGTGGGTACGCAGCTTTAGTCTTCTCGCAACCTTATCGCAGCGTACTCGCTACACCTTCGCAGTAGACTTGCAACGCTCTGCGTCTCCAGCTTATAAAAAACACTCTAGGGGTAGGGCAGAGAAGACTGCTAGGAAGATGGGTGCTCCAAAAACAGCAAGTGACCCAGTAGATATTAGTGACATTTACTCGAATCACTTCCAATCAGTATTTGAACCCACTACTGTTACCGACGGCTATAATGCAGATAGTAAATTTTATATATCTGAAGATAACCACACGTCATATTTAATTATCAGTGATCTTTGTTTTCGAAATCAATCGGAATCGGAAAATCAAATCGGAACTACGTAGGCTCGATCCAACTAAGGGCGCTGGAGTTAATAATGTTTCACCAGAAGTTCTTAAATATTTGTTTTCCAGTCCACCATAAAATATATTCATCCTATGGATTATTTAAAGTTGTAGCAAACTATCGCCCAATCTCAATTTTGCCCGCCTTATCGAAACTTTACTGAAATATTTAAAACGTAGACAATAACAAACAAACAAACAGTGTGTTTACTAAAAAATCTTTTAAGTTTTTTAAATTGCTATTTCATGCAGATGACCTGAAAATGTATCATTCTATAAAAACTTATCAAGACCACGTAAAATTCCAAAAGGATCTGGGCAGATTTTAAGTGTATTTTATTAAAAATAATTTTACTCCTAAGACAAAAACAAATAATTTTATACAAATATTAATTTTATTTCTCCTTATTGTGATACATTTTTGATGAGTCTATGACTCTAAAACTAGGCTGGTGGCCTGTATCTCAAGAGCCAGGTCCTTCCTGGCTTTAGAGAATCTGTAACACATCTATATTTTTTCTTTTATATATACGATTTAGTAATAATTCAAAATTGAACCAATACATTGAGACATATATACATGTACGAAAAATATTTAACGAAATTGTTTTTATTCGAAATTAACGTCATTTTGTACATTTTCAATAATTATAATTTCCGTGTAGTCATTATTCTGTGGTGTAGTATTGGTGTACGAATTTAAGTGAATGTTTATGAGGAATTTGAAAGGTGTATGTGTCGGTGCGTGTTTCTGTATGTTTAAGTATACATGCACAGGAAGGGTATGTGATTTATAATGTGTAATTTTACATATGTGTTATGGGATTCTAACTTTGATGAAGTTCAAGTCATAAAGGATTAAGGAATACTATTAGATAGTAAATTAATCGTTAATGTAATTATTCAAAATAATATAATAATAGCACGTGGTTTAAAAATATTTAATTTTGTCATAAGGTCGTCTAGTAACTTCAACAACGAATTAACGTTTTTATTGCATAATATGAAACCATTATGAAGAGCTGCTAAACAAATATAAATTATAGCAATTAAACTCTAGGAGGCACAATGAGATATTATGCTTCTGTATGACCTATAGATAGATAGATAGATAAACTATTGAACACCTTAAACTAAACTAGAATTAAAACTATTTGATTTTTAAAAATAGTGAACAATTGGCGGCCTTATCGCTCAAAGCGATATCTTCCAGACAACCGTTGAATGAGCAAGTTTTGAAAAGGGATGGCGGTGTACAATATATTTATTAGTATTTACACATATCTACAATATAATATATATACAAACAAATACTATACATATACACTCACACACATGAATAAACATACATATATAATATATATATATATATATATAAATATAAATATAATATTTAAATGTATGGAGTTTATGCTAGCACGACAGATAAAGAGCTTTGACTTGGTCTTTAAAAACATTTAAGGATGGAGCTCGCTTGGTATCAAGTGGCCAATGCATTCCAGAATCTGACGGCCTCAACCGAAAAAGAACGGTCATAAAACGAGGTAGTGTGTAGGGGGAACTTAAGCATAAGATTCTCTGATGAACGTAATCAAAGAGAATTAGAGGCATCAAGATATTCAAAACGCTCTTTAAGGTATTGAGGTGTAGAAGGGTTAAACAAAATATTGTAGAGACTCTTCTCTACGACATCGCCGGAATGCTCACATCCTATCTCTATAGAATGTGAGCATACCGGCGATGTCGTATAGGAAGCCACTTGAGCTTGGTACGAAATCCAGAAACGTGGTCGTATTTGCGCAAGTCAAATATGAACCTTAATGAAAAGTTATGAAGACGCTCAAGTTTGTTTAGCTGGTCCTCCGAAAAACTTAAACTTGATTACGCAGACGCCTGCAGTCTGCGTAATCAAGAATCGGTAACAAATGAGGCTGTGTAAGCGCAAGTTTAGTGGCTGTTGGCAAAAAGTTTCACAATTTTCTGAGTGAACCTGCGGTAGCAAAACGTTTAACGGCTAACAGTATCCAATTGTGGGATCCAGGTAAGGCATTCATCAAAAATAATCCCAATATTTTTAACTTTTTTGCTGTACGGTATTTTCACACCCTCAAAGAAAATGTTTGGTAAAGTATCCCAATCTATTTTACAAATAGTCCGTGAACTGCCTAAAATGATAACCTGGGTTTTGAGTCGATTTACTCTTAGACGGTATGATTTGCTCTAGTCAAATGTAACGTAGATCATTATTTATAATGTTTACTGTTTTATCTAAACGGTTAAGGCAGTAAATTTGGAGATCGTCTGCATAGAGGTGGTAGGAAGAAGTAAGACGTTGAGATATAGTGTTTATAAAAACTGCGAAAAGAAGAGGAGATAAAACGCCGCCTTGAGGCACACCGACAGTGATGATATACCGAGAGGAGACAGACTCCTCAAGGCCAACCCGCTGTCGGCGGCCAGATAGATAACTGTGAAACCAGTCTATTTCCGTTGGAGATATGTTAATGGAGCAAAGTAGAGCGAGAAGGACATCAAAGTCAACGGAATTGAATGCGTTGCTGAAGTCAAGTAAAGTCAGCAATGTTAACTCTGTTTTCCATTCCAAAACGAATGTCCTCCGTAATTTTTACTAAAGTTGTAGTTGTACTATGTCCAGGTCAAAATCCAGATTGGAAAGGATTAAGGAGTTGGTGATGAATAAGGAATGAGTTTAATGGTGGTGAACTAGACGCTCGAGGACTTTGGATAGAAAAGGAAGTATAGATATTGGACGGTATTCAGAAAAGGATTTAGGATTGAGTTTCTTCGGTAAAGATATAATTTGTGCTTCCTTCCATATTGACGAGACTGTAGCATTTGATATGGAATTGTTAAAGATATAGCAAAGGATTGGGAGTATATCATAAGTCATAACAGATATGACTGTACAGAGGTTATCGATTAACTTCAGTATAAGGTACTTTTTAGACCTCATCCTCGCCGTCTCATAATTATTATTATAATTAAGAATAATTTTTCATTAGGAAAATATTGTGACTCTGTTTGTTGGTTCTTGAATATATATATATATATATATATGCACAGTCCCTTCAGTGTCGTTATATAGTTTACACTATATATAGATATATATAGAGTGTAAAAAAGTTTGTGAGCAACTAAGAAACGTATAGATAATCCATGATTCCTAGTTAATAGTCACGGTCAACAACAGTCTACACGTGCAAGCAATCACAATTTATTAATAAAAGAACAAATTGCTTAGAAAGTTATAGGTAGAGAGATATAAAGAAAAAGAACAACATAATTATATTATATTATGATAACGGGCTACTACGGAACCCTACATTACGCGTGGCCCAACACGCGCTTGACCATTTATTATTGATACAGACATAACTTCGGAAATATATACATCAATATGATTGATATAATTTGTATTATGCTCTAAAAATATGTAAAAATTGTGAATGTAATAAACACCTGTACACTCTTTCATTGCCCGGGGGGTGCTGGGCTAGTTTTTTTTTTTTTTTTTTTTTTTATGTTATGGAGTGGCAAACAAGCAGACGGCCCACCTGATGGTAAGCGGTTACCGTCGCCTATGGACATTTGCAACACCAGGGGCGTTACCAATGCGTTGCCGACCCTGTAATACTCTTTTAACACCCTTTTTGAAGGAATCCATACTGTAGCTCTGCGGAAAAACTTTACTTGGGAGATCATTCCACAATTTGCAGGTATGCGGTAAGAAGGAACGCATACATCGAGCTGTGTGAGACTTCCAGGACTCGATTATGTGTGGATGAGCTTTCAACCGGTGACGAGAGGTACGATGATAAAATCGCGATGCCGGTATAAGATCAATGAATCAAGAATGACCCCCCCCCCCCATTGCTACTTGTGGGTGTCGTAAGAGGCAACTAAAGGTAAATACCAGAAAGAGGGCAGCAGGGTCTTCTGAGGAACCTGAAACTTACTAAAAATATTGAATGTTTTTATTCTTAATATTATTAAAATATTTTTGAAGTAACTTAATAAATATATTAGTAGATTAAGATAATTTGATTACATTATTATAGTAGTCGAACTATTTATACAAATACTGAACATAAAATTTTAGAAAACTTCATACTGTATAACAACTCTAATCTTGGTAACTAACCGAATACCGGTACAGTTTATTTGCTTTGTAAATGTTTAAATAATAAAAGTTAATGTTAAGTTTTGTGATAAAAAGGTCAATCAAAATTCAGACTTATCTTATTGACATAACATATGATTACATAATTCAGAATTGACAAGCCCATTGTTTGTACCTACATGTAGTATTGTTCTATGCCTACATCATACAAAAGCGTTTATATTGAAACATTTTTTTGAAGACTGCAGTCTAAATTCATCTTTCAATGACATATAAAATGAAGTCTAACTCAAACTTAATCTTGCCTTCTTGTTTTCATCCCACGCTCTGCGTGGTCAACACCACATGACTTTTTTTCCTCCACTTTGTAAAACAGTTCCAAGCAACAGGTCACATCACTTTTTTATGTTATTGTGGCGGATCAAGCACGAGGCCCACCTGATGTTAAACGGTCTAACCTCTGCCTAGAACAAATGCATTACGTCACAAGTCACGAATTGCACTACGCCCGTCAGCTTGAGACATAGTTATTAAGTCTCATGTGCCTGTAATTTTACTGGCTCTCAAATACTGCTGCCGGAACACACCATTAGGTGCTTGGCGACATATTTACAACTTGAGGGTGGTCGCTAGCCAGGCGGGCATTCGCAAAATGTTTATCGACCATTTTGTGTAGCTCAGCACAAGTAGCATAGACAGGCAAATAAATAAACGAATAATGTAAAAACCATAACAAGTATTCAATTTTTATTAGTTTGTAGTATTACTGAATAATAGATAAATAATACTGAACATTTTTGAATAACTTTGCTAGTTTCGTTATTGAATAAAAGTAGGGTAATATATATCACTCTTAGCAGCTAGCGTTGACCTCAATTCTCAGGAAGTGGCAGCTGTCAAATAACACTCAAGAAGTGGCACCTGTCAAATAACATAAACACCTCCGCTCGCGCGTAATGACGTTTACATATATTATTCAGTTATTTTTATACCTGTATATCTTACCTAGATATCCAGAAACAAAACAAAGTTGCCAGTATTATTTATAGATTATATTATGTTATTATGTATTTCGTTCAAGTAACTGAACAATAGCGAAATGAAAGTTAAACGATTTCGATATTCCGGTATTTTATTGGAAATTTGTAATTTTGATCAATGATTTTCAAAATAATGTGTTTTTTTTATACCAATTTGTTGTTTTAATTGTGATCATACAAGCTTTATAATAAATCACAAAAATACATGTCTTCATGAAACCATTTATTGTATAAAAAGCGCGGGATTTATCAATGAGTTGTTTTTACCGTTTGAATAACCAGTCATTTTTGTTCCAATATCATTATTTCCCGATCAACTATACATATACAAGTTATAGCTCCCTAGTTTAATTAGTTTTAAAGTTACTGGACTATTATTACGCAATTTACTTCCCAAGAAAAATGTTGCAATCATTTTTTTGTTTAATAACTAACGTTAATTTGACTCATTGTTAAAGAAAAATGCGGGATTGTAGTCGTATTTATTTGGCTTATTAACGTGAGTTATCCCGTTTTATTTGTTATATCTTTCTCTTTTCAGGAGTTGAAATAATTTTCATTATCATAAAATAGTTCAACTTTCAACATATTATAGCCATGGGGTAAACTTTTGAAACACAATACTGAATTGTTAGAATCAGACCCATAGTATCCAATCGGACTGGAAATGCCACACGGAGCCTGCATCAGGCTCGTGCTACTTTTGCTAAAACTATCTAGCGCTTGATTTCACCACCTGCAATGCGAAGGGAAGTCATAGTATTAGCTTGACAAAGAGGTCTAAGGTATGTATTGAATAATATTTGAATTAATTGAATAAACTCAACCACAATTTCTATAAGCAGTGTGTCGTCTTTCTATCGACCCAAGATAACATAATATCTTTTTTGCAAAAAAATGTTCTTATTTAGGCAATTTGGTTACATGGAAGAAATGGAGACCAAGTTAATACATGTTTCTTACTTATAAGTTTACTAGTAGCTCTGTGAGGTGAAGACCTAGACTGAAATGTGTTTTTAACAGTTTCAACTCCCATATATCCTCCGTTTTAAATCGACATAAAATCTTTATAAATATCAAAGTAGTTTACAAATTTTACTAGAATCTTTTGAAAAATGAGGACGGAGGATTACAGCCGGACATCCGGAAAGACATACCTAAACATTTTTCGCAAACACCGCTCGTACTTCGCGTTCACTCGGCTAAATACTCATTTATAACTCTTTTGCTACGAATAATTTATTCGTAGCTCTTTTGTTAACTATTAGAATTTCTTGGTTTTATATGTATAAAATATTAGTGCTTATAATTTATTGATACTAATAAAAAAATTGCATATATTAAAAAAACTATATTCATAGCGCTTTCTATATGTACAAACGTAGTTTCGAAATATATAGGTAAATACCAAAGTGAAATTCGGACGCATGTACTTGAGTCTAACACATGTGCTTCTGGTTTTCCAATTTCGTTTTATTATCTATCTTACCTGGATATAAGAAAACAAAAATTCCGATACTAAACGATTTTTCGGATAAATTGTAGTATAGGTACATAACTTCACGGAAAACTTGCAAATCAGGCATACATATTGGGCTCTAGGACATGCATACAAAATTTCAGCTAGCTTGAACACTTGGCATTAATTATGCTAGGAATATTATAATAAACTATCTATGAATGGCACGTGGATTTAAACTATTTTTCAATTTTCCATATGTTATTGTTACCATGTTTTTATTTTTTGTTTAGGTTTTGATATTATACAATTTTAGGACAACATAACATAACATTAATGAATACATATAGATCTTTTTTATATCTTGTAGCATTAGTACTGTGATATTTCGTAGAGTACATAATGTCCAACAAACCTTCTACATGATCTTGACCACTTATTGATTATTGATTTTATTGTTTAACAACACAGTCGACAAACAACACGCGTAAAAAAGAAATACCAATTTGAATTAAAATATGGTATTCGTAAGAAATATATTATCTGCAATGGAGCCAAAAAATTAGAAACTGAAAGTAAAAGGACTTCATACCAAATACTCGTATCCCGTTTCTAAATAATATACGGAAAATTTTGCGGGAGGCCTGATAGGATTATTTACATTAATCCATGGAGTCGTAGAAGGCGGCTTGTGTGATATTCCGTGTAGAACTATCGTTTCTTTCTTTTATTTTCCAGCTCAAAAGGTGGCGGCGGAAACGGGCGCAGTTGCAACGACAGTAAAAATACATCAAAATACGGATATGTCTCGACTATGGATGTATATTTCTACCTTTTTGAAAGAAAAAATAGGTTTTTGAAAGGTAAACATTTGGCTTTTCTACAATTCACCTATCGAAGCGCCTGAAAGACTGAAGAAAATCAGCATTGCTATTCAGGTAATGTCACAAGCCTTTTAGGCACGCTACCTGTTGACAGTGTTCTGAGCTCTGTTTTTAATCTCTAATGGATCCAGATATAGTTAGTCATAATCGGTATTATCACATAAATTATAGGTATACAAATTTAATTACTTTATTTCTACTCTTTGTGTACGTTTTCGATAAATTTTCCATTAAAAATACCTATTTACTACAATCTCAGATTCATAGAAAAAAAAGTTGGTAGCAGATAATATGTTACGTAACCATCTATTTATATGCTCAATCACTAGTAGAGTACATAAAAGGTTATCTTTATACAGCGTACATGCTCGTGTGAGATTTGTCAAGATAGAGAGCATTTATTTAAGCTATAATATAAGCTCATTAACTTATTAGATGTTTGGCAGGCGGTGATGCCGTACTCTAGTCGTAGCTTAAGGTAACGTAAATAAGTACTATAAGTACAGTAATTAACTATCTTACTTACTATTTTTTTACCACAAGGAAATCATAAGGAAGACTCAAAAGTGACAACATTTATAGGAACACATGGACCACTTTAATAAAAATAATTTATTATTAGGGTCAAGGATTTATTCAATGGTAATATTTTAACAAACATAGACCCACACACAACACGTGAACAGCAGTTATGTTACACTAAATAAATCAATAATACAGCACTTAACTCTCGGTAAAGTAGGTCTCGATGCAGCAGTCACTTGAAGAATAAAGAAGCTCAGTGAGGTGAGACATTGACATTGTTTTATATCAATGACTGATGACAAGTGTCTGTCACATCTCCATTAACCTTCCCGCCATATTAACCACAAACAATCAGGGACATAAACGTTCCCGCCACAACGTATCAGCTAATCCGATTTTAGACCAGATGGTTCGTCATTGTCAAATATCAACAAGGATATTCTAGAATTACATAATTAATAGATAGTTTACAGTTCACGCATTTACTTGATGATCTAATAAGCTTAAAAAAGATATGATTCTAACACGCGCAATATATTTTGCACATGCGTGATTCTAGCAGTGCATATATAATAACACAAATTCTTATTTTTAGAGTAAGTACATCTCGCTCGTTAGTTAGATTTATAACTGCAGCTTAACTAATTATGATCATGCTTGTTTAGATTCCGTGTAGAATACATAGTATTTTTTATAACTATTCTATTTATTTTACTGATCAGACTAACGTCATTAAACAAAAAGTATTTGATATTCATCAACAATTTATCACCAAGTCCCCGCAGTTGGAGAGTTAGTCCAAAACAGAGCAATAGATAAAAAGACACATCTCAGTTTACCTCAGTTAAAATATCCATCACTGAAGGATAACGGTCTCAGAAACCCCGTGCAATGGTAAGAGGGTAAGGCACTGGACGACGGAACAGAGGGGTTGTGGCGGGTTCATGACAAATTGTACGACTTAACAAGTTTCATGAAAAGACACCCCGGAGGTGAAGAATGGAACGAGCTCACCATGGTATTTAAATTGTTGTTCTATTTTTGTTTAGAGATAGAGGTTCTTGTTTTGTTTAAAGTGTATTTATTGTTGACAGTATAGGGCTACACTTATATTTAAAATGTTAAGGTGACATTGCTTGATAGGTTCAAAAATATTATGTAAGAAAAACGCATCCGTGGCCTCCTGCAAACACGAGTGTGACCTGCGTGGAGGAGACTATCATTCTATAAGTCATCTAGTATTTAGCAAAACATTTTTTTCATGATTTTACACTTTAATGCTTTCGGAGATGGAATGGATGTTTTCTTTTATGTTTCATTGATAGTGAGCATGTTATGAGATGGCGCATCCCAGGAATAAAAAAAAATTATGTAACAATTTCTGTTTCGCCCTTAAAAATTGGTATCTATTTATTTTTTGTGTAGTCCAATAAATACAAAAAACATAGCAATGAAAGGCGGATATATTATAGACACGTAAATATTAACTTTCCCTATAAACAACGTAATGATATAAATTTCCGTTTTTTATCTGACGTAAGATTTTACAATATTTATAAATAGCATATTTCGGAATATATATTTACAAGTCCAGTATATATCAGAGAGTAACTTAATTTTACGAAAAATTTAACGTACATATATTTTTATCCTATGTTATTTTATTTTTTTGTGTCGGTATTCATTTAAGAGATAAGTGCACGCAGTGCTTTCCATACAAACGCAGTTTCGTCATATTTTAAAAGTGTTCAAACTTGGTGAAACTGTGGAAAGTTTGGAAGCAATGATGGCTCAGTGGCAATGGCTATGGACCGCCATGCAGCAGGCCCATGGTGCGAATCCCGCCGCGGGCTTGAGCTTCGCCAAGCACCTAAGGATGTGTTCACGTGATCACTTACCATCAGGTGAGATTGCGATCAAAAACTTATCTATAAGGAATAAAAAAATGCATGTATGACCTTTTAGCCTAATGTCTATGCTTCTGGTTTGCCAGATTTTCGTAAAATTAAGTACTTACTCTAGACACATAAATAAATTGGAAACGTCACTTTGGAATTGGGAAGTCTTGGGAAAGATACCCTGGTTGGAAAGTTATTGCCCTTTACTGGCAAACATATTCTTAGAAGCAGTCAAGAGTCAGAAACTGTGCATGTTAGGTGGCATTGGGTTCATCTCCTATTAAATAAGATGTCCAAATAACGTGAATATTTAGACACCTCTTCATATTCATTCGTCTGTTTAGTCGTGACCATGTTAAATCACTTAAGGTAAAGAACATAGGTATGTAATAATAGGAGCCGCAAAAATACATTATATATATAAAAATATTTATATTTCAACCGATATTAGCAATAAAAATTAGAATGATCATGGGACATCACATGGAACCAAAATATATCTGATTAAAATTTTGGATGCTTAAACTATTCCAGGACAAAAGCCTCTCTCGCTGATGGACTTGCTTGACATCCTCGCTTTCGGGGATATACATGCGTGATATTTTGTTTTTGTATCACACTTTTACGAGATGTTGAATTTGTATACAGAGATTTCCGCTTCTCTCACGTTATATCTCACCACCTCTACATTTACACCCTTATGAAAATCTTGAGCCGGTGCTATTCTACAATCCGAGACTGAACAAACCATTACACGGCAAATTGGGATTTATTACTGAACTTTTCTACTTTCCCTTCGTCTTCCTTCCAAGTTATATGAAAAGATGAGTCTTTTAATAATAATTATTTAATACTTATTGTATTTAATATCCTTATTTTCTAACAAATAAACGAAAACCTTTTTAATGCTAAGTATAATTATAGAAGTATATATATTTGCCTGCATTTTAACATTAAACCTGCTTACCTTAATGCTTATAAAGTTAAATGTATTTTTTTGGAAAAGAAGGCAATTCGGTTTCATTTCATAGATGATTAAAAAATACCCGAATCCAAAGCCATTCCCAGTATATTATTTTGTAATACAAAAATGTATTTTGCAATGGACAGAATAAAGCGATTAATTCTAAAGAAAGACGTCATCAACCGTTAAGTTATTCCAGATAACTATTAATTTCTGTTTTCAGATTCTTTACGCTGATGTTTCATTGAGGGTAATTTATAAGACATTTACCTTCTAGCGCGTGATCAAAACGTGGCTATTAATTATTTGTAAAGGCGGATTCAAACTTTACAGTATTGCTGTAAATGCTGCACTCCATCATCCTGATGCTATCAAAGACGGTAATCAACCTGTGTCGGTTAATTTTCCTTTATGACTGCGTTAACCTTAAATTGAAAATAAGCTAGCTAGAGTATTTTCTTACTTATTGCGTAAATACCAAATGTATATATATTTTTCGGAAGGTAATATCACAGCAAACAAAAATGAAAAGGCAATAAGAAACAACATGAAACAACTTTAACAAAGACTGCTACTTTTCAAACTTGTTAAACAAGTTATAATTTTTGTTCCCTGTATACATTTCCTACTTTTAAAAGCGAGACTCCAGACTGGGGCATCCATCAAGTAGAAGCACTTCTGTACAGAAAATATATATAAACAGCAGCATTTTTACATTAATAACACTATTTGGCGACCACGCTCTGCACCACATCTTCCAACTCTCGACCATTTCGTTTTAAAGAACTTATATCCTATTTTCATCGAACTTTGTAACTTTGAATAAGTAACAGGCTAATTACAATTTAAAATGGTACTCGTGCAAATTAAAGAGACAATGAGAACAGAGTTCAAAACGTACAAAGAACGAAGCCCAAGAGAGTAATGAGATTGTAATTCTTTTTTTAATATTATGAGTTCAGGGATGAGCTTATCTAAACATTCTCACTTAATGTAACATTTAAATGAGCCCCGGGATATCACTCGCGGAATGAGTCGTTTATTTTCCTAATAAATTCGTGTTAATTTCCTTTTGTTTTCGAGTATTGTTACGAACGTTGCTTTTTGGGTAAATTTATTTTTTGGATAAGAATGGGAATTACTTGTTTTTTTTTTGTATTTATAACTCATATGTTATAAAAGTCCTTTTATAATTTGATTTCAAAAGAATGTTGTATCTTCTCTCTACATTTGATGGTTCTTTATATATATTGTTACGTATACAGATTGTGTTGTATGTGTTTATGATGTTTGAAAAATATTATACTTTGATCTATTCTTTTGTTCCTATTTTTATACCAGGTGTACAACTGTCCTCACTGAGCTTTGAGTTTCAAGCTCAAAGAATAATAATTTATTACGGTCCCTTCTAAAAATTTTAGACTGATTCTGTAGAAATTGATGAATATCTGTCTACTATTTTGACACTAGAATAAAAACAATTTGAAAACTTATTTTATATACATGTGTAAAACATAATGATAAAAAAGAGCTATACACAACAAAAAATATATCTTACTTTTTACTAATAATAAGTTTCCTCTTTTTTCATAGGCTTTGCAAATTTAGAGAAAGTAAATGTTTAGAATTAGTTTTTATAATTACCTACTTATATGCACAGTAGCATTTATCCGCAAACCCGGAGCTTGTGACATCTTTGTAAATAAAAAACCAGTCAAGAATTAAACACACAAGAAAGCTATTTTTTCATGCCTGATAGGTAAGCCTTTGACCACTATCTCACCTGATGGTAAGTGATGATGTGGTTGAAGATGTTGTTTAGGCTAACCTAGAAGTACTGGCTCTCAAGGACAGCTGCCGGAACACACCATTAGGTGCTTGGCGACAGATTTTCTACTTGAGGGAGATAGATAGCCAGGCGGGCATTCGCAAAATGCCCTACCACTATGCTATAACGTTTGCCATCCTAAAACGACAACCGGGACCGACGGCTTAACGTGTCGTCCGAAGCACGGAATCGCTCAGTAGCAATGTCACTAGCGGTCCCCCATCCAACTCATGACCGCGGGCGACGTTGCTTAACTTTGCTGATCGGTTGAGAACAGCTAAGTAAACTTCGCTACGAGCGCTTCAAAATGCTTCTTTTCAAACCTTATAATCAGGTACTAAGCACATGCTTAGTATGCAGAACTTTAAGTTATTACTCCTCACATTCTAATTTTGTTCATCTGATTTTTGTTAACTGTGGTTTAGTTTTTTTAATAACGAAAATGACAATATCTGGTGCAAATAACCACATAATACAAAGACACTTAAGAATAGTCATCATGACTATGATAAAACGCCATGTACCAACATTCACGTCATATTATTTTATTGTTCCAAAGATTACAGATTACACAGTTTGCTAGTGATGTATAACAATCGATAATATCCAACACACGTAACAGAAACAAAAGTATTTCAAAATATTCAGCACTGTTTTATATATATATATATTTTATGTTATTGTTAGGGAACAAGCTCGAGGCTCACCTGATGTTAAGCGGACTAACCTCTGCCTATAACAGGTGCATTTCGTCACCAGTCACGAATTGCACTGCGACCGTCACCTTGAGACATAGTTGTTAAGTATCATGTGCCTGTAATTTCACTGGTTCTCAAGGACTGCTGCCGGAACACACCGTTAGGTGCTTGGCGACAGATTTTCTACTTAAGAGTGGTCGCTAGCCAGGCGGACATTCTCAAAATGCCCTTCCACCATGCGGTGAAGCTCAAGCCCGCGGCGGGATTTGAACCATGGACCTGCTGCGCGGCATTCCATAGCCAATGCCACTGAGCCATCACTGCTTCAATATGATAGCCTTTTACCACTATCTCACCTGATGGTGAGTGACGATGCGGTCGTTGATGTTGTTCAGGCTAGCCTAGAATAACTGGTTCTCAAGGACAGCTGTCGTGACACACGTGCATGGGGACAGATTTTCTACTTGAGGGTGGTAGCTAGCCATGCACTGTAGCATGTGATATTATAGCAATTAAAGTATCCGAGTGACGACCACAGTGCAGTGTCAACGAGCAGGACGAGAAAGGTAAGTCCGAAGTGGAACTACAACTGAAATGGCATGACATGATGCTTACGATAATAACCACCATATATGGTGAGCAGCAAGTCTGTTTAAACACTTCATAACATAAAAAAATAACGACGACTAATTGACCATCATGGAATTCTACCAGTCCAGGCTGGGGTTTAGTCCTGCTATTCCATAAAAAATAAAACATTGTAAAAACAATTTTCACGACTTATTTCAAAAATTTAAAAATATTTAAGTATGGGCTCAATTACCTATGTCCATAGGGTATATTCCATTAGACGCTAAGAACGTTATTTTCGATAATTTTGATCACATTCTGCGTCTATGGTTGTGATCACTCACTGGTAACTGTCGTTGTAACATCGTTTGTAACTGTCATCCCCTGTTTCATTTAGGATAAGAACGCTAAAAATGCCACTAAAATTTGCCACTTCTGTCACTTTTGACATTAGATGTAGCGTTTATGGCGAAAATAACGCCAAGACCCATGTGGAACAACTTTTTGGGAGTGTGATCGTTTTTAGCGAATCTAACTTCAAATGGTAAGCACCCTATATAAACGCCCAATATGAAAAACGGCCAAGTATTACGCCTAGTATTTGTAAGTGGGTACTTAAGACGATATTTTCCATTAAATTCAATTCAATTCTTTATTTGCATGATATGATGAGGGTACAATATGACCATAAATACTAATACAGATCCAACATAGACAACTTCAAATAAAAGGTGTACTGTGCAAATACGTACCTAGTTTCATGCTACTTGTATGTTGCTAAGCATTAGCTATATTGAAGTTGCCTGCTCTTAAAATTTGTAGTCAAAAACTCGTATAATATATTGCAGCGTGTGTTTTAGGTCTTATTTTATCCGTAGACGCAGTGGATCGTTCCTTGAATGGTATTATATCCGCTAGCTCTAGTGAAATATTTGCCTATACGAATAACGAGATTCTACGAACATCTAGGGAATATTTATTGGATTCCTAGACGGTAAAAGTTACGCAGTAGGCTCGCAGTGGGTGATACACGGTTCTCAAATAATGTAAGAATCTCACAAATAAATGTTAGTCAATAAGTTAAAAAGTCAAGCTCATATAAATTGTCTTCATTTCTTAGACTCACCAAAACCTTACATCAGAAAAATAAGAAACCGCACAAACAAACAGCCCTTAGCTGGAGCGAGTTCAAAGAACTACCTTCAATTGAAATGTGCCACTCAGACGTTATGTAGTGTTAGAAAGTCGTGAGGTGTTACAAATCTTTATCCACAGACTATATTTATCCGTTTTCTTCACTAATGCCTTAAAAGTAAGTGGTATATAACTCAAAACGAGGGAATTAAATTTTAGTTTACGCCCTGGGGAGCTTAGTAAATTAAAAATCAAATAAGGCTCTATATTTATACACTATGTTATGTGGGTCAAGTGTGCGCAGCGTCTAAGTGTGCGCATTCAAAATATCTCCAAAACCATATAGAGCTAAAGAACGCCAACCCCTCTCTCCAGTTAAGATGATTAATATGTTGATTACTTTAAGTACCTATGATGAAAATTTTAATAATTATGTTTATGTTAAAAAATATGTCTTTATTTGTTGTTGCGTACACTTACTCACAGTGCTGTGTACACTTACCCCTATAATGGGGTAAGTGTGCGCGTATGGGACGGTCTTTGTTTTCAATAACTTCTTAAAATATAAGCTAATGACAATACTATTATTGTGTATAAGTTGATAACAAATAAACAGTCTTACTAATTAACAAAGTTTTGTTTCATTCTACACATAATTTTTGAGTCTTTGAAGCGTCAAAGTTTAAATGCGCACACTTGACCTACATGACTATATTATGTAAAACAATTTTCAATTGAATATACCTGATTGAAAGTCACACAAAAAAGGAAAAATAAAAAAAATACGTAAATTTTCTTCACGAAAACGTAGAAAATTCATTCATTACTTTTGCTTGTGATTAAAATTGGATTGTTCAATTTGTAAGTAAATGATCAATCACACGCTCGATCGATAAACAGTCTTACTCTTGTAATTATATGTCGCGGGTGTATTTAATAACATTTTTCCTTTGTACCTAAGTATAACAATCTACTATTTCCAATTCAATATACGTCTTTCAAAGCCAAGCTAATGGAATAAAATGAATTGGTTTGCTAACACACTTGTACGTTTGCAGTGAAAATAAAAGTGCTTGAATATTGTGAAGGTGAATGTTCGAAATGGATTGAAAAGACGAATCGTTTCGTGTTTAAATAATTGTCAAAAGCTTGGGTGGCACTTTAGGAGCTTCAGGCTTTTATTATCAAACATGTTTTTAGACACACGCATTGGTATGGAAAATTTAACAAATTATTCATTCTATAATCTCCTTACATTGAAAATGCTTTCATAAAATCTTTAGATACGACCTACGGGAATGTACATATGAACGTGTTTTATGAGTTTTACAATAACATTAGCTGAAGACTGTAGCAAAGGAATTGGAGGTCAGTGAACTTTGTGTATTTTATTTCTTATTTCGAAGCGCTCGTAGCGAAGTTTACTTAGCTGTTTTTAACCGATCAGCAAAGTTAAACAACGTCGCCCGCGGTCATGAGTTGGATGGGTGACCGCTAGTGACATTACTACTGAGCGCTTCCGTGCTTGACGTACGAGGGCACGTTAAGCCGTCGGTCCCGGTTGTTGTCTAAGGATGGCAAGCGTTATAGCATGGAGGTAGGGCATTTTGTGAATGCCCGCTTGGCTAGCTACCATCCTCAAGTAGAAAATCTGTCGCCAAGCACCTAGCCGTGTGTTCCGGCAGCTGTCCTTGAGAGCCAGTACTTTTAGGTTAGCCTGAACAACATTTTCGACCACATCATCACATACCATCAGGTGAGATAGTGGTCAAAGGCTAACCTATCAGGAATAAAAAAAAAAACGCGTATGTATTAGTCCCGTAGTTTCAAATACTTTGCAGTGAATGTGGTCACGGGGTGACTAATTGGTTTTTATGTCACTTGAGATATTAAGAAGAAGAAATTCTGCCGTCAGAAATTCTATTTCAATCATAATGTTCACTATTCACGCGTTATTCGCTCACAGTGTCCAGCCCAGCTAGCATGCGCAGCACGAGTAATTTTTGTCTACACTCTATTTCGTGTAAAATAGACATATCGCGCAATGTCTACGAGTGCTAACATGGCAGGGCAAAGAACTCGTCCTTGTTTACCTGTATTTTGGCTACCCGTGGCTACTTGTCGACCAACACTAACATGCGCGCCTCAGTTTAATCGATTTTTGACACTTATCTGCGAGTATAAGCATGAATTTTCTCGTCCTACTTTTTGAGGACGAGATAAATCTGTAGTCCATCTCGCGCGTCCCAGTATATTGGGGACGATCGACGATTTAGTACAAATTTACTTTCCGTCCAGTGTTAGCAGACCCGTAATATTTGTGTGTGTAATCAATACAATCACGAACTCTTGTGCGTATAGCTTAAATTCAATATCTTTGAATAAAGCGGTAGGTAGTGTTTTCAACTATTTTAAATTATGATATACTATATGTTGCTGATTACTAAACTAAAACAGTTATATGTTAGTAAATCAGTAGGTATTAAAAAAATGTTAAAATTTTAATGAAATTTGCAGCAGTCAATATTTAAAGTAATCTAAATGAATAACTACTTCCTTTAGGGTTCCGTACCCAATATATTGCTATATAATAGGTACTTATATTGTTTAATAAAAAGAAAAACAGATAAGCTGTTTACTTAGTGACGAATGCTAATATGTAGGGAAAGATCAGATCTTAGCGTGGTGCGGCCGCTGCTATCGTCCGCCACTTGTCTCTCGTATCGAGAGTGACATATTTCTTATTTGCACATGCTAGCCAGGCAGAGGTCTTGCAGATTTATGTCGGCCTTGGGATTTAATTAATTTGATAACAGGATCCTAAGTAGGTGTTACTTGCCAACCATCATTTATTTTGAAATTTGGGTACTTTTTGATTTCAATATCTTCGCGTATAATTTTTCGCATAAACCGGGTCTCTCCGGCGAGGTTTGTCGAACCAAATGTAGTGGTTGGACTGCAATGCAAAATGTTTGAAACGTCGGGAGCAAACTAATGATAGATGTAAGCGATATAAAACCGTTAAAAGTTGTGTTATTACTACGTGCAACAATCGCGAAAACCTAAGACAACATTATGTTTTAGGCGAGCTTTATATGGTTCTTCGAATTACCCTTCACCGAACGATATGTTTCATCGAAGGCACGCTCTTAAACGTTTGTCAGTTAAACGAGAAAAATCATTCATCGAATCTATCTAAAACTGAAGACATAAGAACTTATAGTATTAAAGAAAACGTCATTATCGGGCTGGGACATAAACCTATACTACTCCAGGCACATTATCATGTCAAATTTAATTAAAATCGGTTTAAAATAATCGTCTAGTTTATTATTTTTATATGTTGCATTCATTAGTAGGAAAAGACAGTTTTTGTTTCTTATTCTGTTCCACAATTATGTGTTTGTTAATTGCTATCCAAAACCTTGTGTATCTAATAATTATAATATATATATTTGAAAGTAGGACGTGACTACCCCAGATACAAATGTAATATGTTACGCCGTGTCACCAATCGCAGCTTTCTAAACGATTTTGTCCAACCATTCACGGTATTTTCTCGAGAAGCTCACATTCGTGATGCATATTTTACCGTAGTGTTTGCAAATGTGAACAGGAATACAATGTTGACTGTACGTACTTATGCATACAATAAAGTTTTAAGCTTAGAGTGGGTATACGATCAGTAGATGCGCCTACGGTTTAGTTATTGCGACAGAACCAACAAATAATTACTGTGGTATATTTTGCAAGGCACCAAATACAATCGCAAACCAAGATATGATATTTAAAATGTCATGTATCCAAAATGTCACTGGCGAATCTACTCATAGCCGAAAGATATTATATTAATTTTATAGATATTATATTATGATTCTGATGTTTTAGCAATATGTCAGGCTTAAGAATTATAAGTGGTATCTATAACAGATTAAACTTCATATAAATACAAGATAAAATAAATAATAAAAGTGAACATTTTTCAGTTGTTTACATCATTTTACACAATAGACTCCTAAATATCTATCCCGCATGGGATGGAAAATATTCATACATAATATATGTAATATAATCACGGCTGTGTTCCCGGACGGGGTAAACAGATGTGTGTAAGTACCCACGTTTCGCCAATTAGGTTTTAGTCCAATGTCATAGTGTGCGAACCTATTGCCATTAACCGGGCACAATTTTTGGGTCATACACATTTTTTTTTCTAACACACTGGACAAAACACAAGAACATATTACGAATAGTAAGTTTGCGCTAACAACATATAAGACAGGAACACAAGAAGATATTGTATGATGGCAGGGCATTAAGATGGTATCTAGCACTGTTGTGCGTCTTACACCTACAACACCCTACTCACATCCACTTGAGAAGTGGCATGCTGCTCATTTGGTGCATTTTTCCTTTAGTCGTCTCTTACGACACCCACAGGAAGCAATATTCTATTGAATATTATTTTTTATGCCGGATCGATGCCAAGAAAGGAAAAGTTCATATTTTTTATATTAAAAATATAAATTTTAGTATGCCGGTTGGATCACGTATCATCAATTGATTTTGTAAAGAAAAGCTATCATCCAGAAAAACTCTTTTTACTCTCCAGAACGAAAAGTATGTATCGAAGTGAAATAAATAAATATGTCATTTATTGTATTGAAATAAGTTTTACATTTTTTTGCACTACCATTTAACTTAAAAATGTTGTTTTATATCATAAACTAATAATTAAAATATTATACTACCCAGTGACACAAGTTGTTCATGTTTTTTTTTTACCGGCGGTGTGGTTTTGCCTGTGGCTATGACCAAACACTACAAACTAGCATTTAGGCAACCTAAATGCTTTCGAATCTAAGTTCACGATCTAAAATCAAACCTTAGTCCCTAATGATGTATCGAATTAATTTATCGTGTTCAAGAACTTTAAAAAAAATATTGTGCTGTAATGTATTCATAATTTTGCAGCTAAAATTCAAAAAAATCTAATAAGACTTCACTTATGACAAAAAAAGAAATTAAAGCCAAAAGAAATAAAAAGCTCTTGAAATTGATTAGTCTACCTATTATGTCTCACTTATGTACCTAAATCGCTAAACGAAAATAACAACATCAGATCAAAAATCATCAGACCAGTCCGAAAATACCATAAAAAGCCTGTCTTAGGGGATACAGCATTAGATAATTGTTTTCAAATATTGTGTTACAGTATATTTTGTTTATTTTCTCTATCGCTTACATATTTATCTACAACCTACACATATTCAGGTACGCGCCTAATAACAATTCTCTTGACTCGATTTCCAAATCAATCCTATATTTAAGTTTTCGGATTTTAATATCTATAGAGACGTTACCAGTGAAAGTCATAAGTTTAGCATAAGGTATATCAAGCTTAAAATGATGTTTACATGCCCTTTCAAATTTATAAACTTTATTTAATTGCATCTCACAATGAAAAGTTATTCATTGTTTAGGTCATTACGCGCTGCCACTTCAATTTAGCCTAATTATGAGTGGAAGATTTTATTAAATATTTTGTATTTTTTTCTGTCCTTATTTTCCAAAATTAGTTAACAAATATTTTTCGGGTCACAACGGAATAGAAAATCCAAGCGGGATGGAAATACAACTTTTAATTGAATTTAATTAATTAGGGGTCGTTTCATAGAATGTGTGTAAAATAAATAAAATTTAGACATCAGAGATGCACAACTTAGAACATATTAAGAAGAATTCTAGTAGGTATATAGGTAATATAAGGTTTTTTTTCTTTGGAAGTATGTGTTGTTTAGTTATAAAAACAATTAGAGATTGCATAAATATAAAAGGAAAAATAATGAAAAAATATATCATTCTCCACAATATGATTGAATTTTATTGAAAGAGTCGGGTGTCCTAATATTTTAAGGTCACGATCGTAGCTCCGAAAATTGACAAGGGCCGACAATAAATCAAATCGTTCCCTGAATCGAGAATGGAAGTACAAATTCATGACTTGAATGATAAGTCGAAATAATATTGAATAATAAATGTACTATTAATAAAGTTAAAGCTGTTAAGTGTTTCAAATTTCATAATATTGCTTTTATATATATTAAAACCGGATGTTGGGTAAAATAATCGCAATTTCAGATTGAACCACTTTAAATGATAAGGTCCAATTTTATTAAAAAAAAAGATTTCCCGTGAGTGTACCTTATTAATAACTATGTGCAGCTATTATGCAAGTATTACTTTCAGCATTTGAAATAAATTGTTGAAATTGGACCACGAAAGTTTGAGCTCAGAACCATGCCGATTCAAAAATCGGCATGGTACCGACTTCTATAAAAGCTTTTTGTAAATATAACAGTTTTAGTCAGTTTTTATATGACATGTTTTCCATTGTCGTCTCGCACGACTCCAACGGAAAGATATAGGGGTTGCAATCCTAGCCCGAAACCGCATGGTGGTGTGTGGTTTTAAAGTCATGTTAATAAGTCACTGTCTTATTCATGTTATATATTGGAAAAGTGGGCGACACACAGAAGTAACTGTGTTACTATTTCAATAAATACATGAAATTAAGCGAATAATAATCTACCATTATAACACGATAACCTTCAAAGTAATCCACATTGACCGTCTCACTCAATTATTTTATGGAAAAGTTGATACGAAACTGTAATCATAAAGATAAGACCTAGTAAGTGCAATGATGTATCATAAATAGGTACTAAGAGCAGTGCTGGAAGAAGAAAAATATAACACATATAAATCCCAGATCATAAAAAAAATAAAAAAAATGGTAGAGGTGCCTTGTTATAGTTTAATGGGGTGTGTTCGGACCGATCAACTTAGCGCGGGCAAGGTCCTGAACGGCCCCCTAGGTAGTCGTCTACTTTGAGTCTATGGACAATTTGAGTGAAAAACGTAGAAGTTTGCATTGTCGGTTTGTCTTTGGTTTTTACAATTTGAGTACTTAGACCATTTTGGGTTTTAAAAAGATTTTAATTAAATTGATAGCTAGCTCGTGGTACAAATAAATTTGTTTGATTTGGTATTTTATGATGGTGCCCGGATTATGGTGGTGATGTCGGGATTGTGAAGAAGAATCTCGCCAAGATCCCTCCCTCGTCATACCCCAAGCGTGAGTAAATCCTCAATTATTCTTTGTTGGCCAACACTGAATTGTTAGGTAAGCGCTAGGGTTATTAGGGATCATCAACGCAAGAAGAAAGAATCATAAGTTGTATGTAAGTTTCATGTATTACTTTTATTGTTTTCAGCCCCGTGGATCACGGGCGTTTAGGATTCATAACAGATTATCCAGGTGGATGCCACTCTGCCTTACATACCCATCTGGGCAATCTGGAATCTTAACAGGGTGATATGCTAAAATCTACTTTTAAAATCTGTTAAGCCATTCACGTGTTACAAACACACATAAACTTTGAAATCTTAAAGAGTAGAGTATAGCAGAAGGATTGGGTTGTAAGATTTTACCTAAATCCAGGTAAGAAACAATATCTGCTAAGAAGTAAAATTGCCGAACGTATTACAAGAAGAACACACTACTAACTGTTTTTGTCATTTGGTTACAAATACATTTATATAATTTATTAGGCATATTTCCATCTTTCTTTTTTGTCTAAAGCTATAATAAAGGTTATTTTTTAAAATATACTCGTACAATAAGGTTCTTGAAAAGTTTATCCCCTCAACAAAAGTGCTATTCTTCCCTAATTAATCAGCTTAACTTTATAATGCGTATAATGAAAGCAATTTCCGTGAAAGCCATTTTGGTAATCACAAACGACATCCATTTGAATGTTGGGTGTGTATTGGAATAATGCGACAGAGACGTGAAACTGTTCTACCAAGTTCCGGCAAAACATAAGTGTGATATCACTTACAAAAAGTTGTACTTACAAATACGGTCTATTTTTTATGCATGATAGGTTAGCCTTTGACGACTATCTCACCTGGTGGTAAGTGATGATGTGGTCGAAGATGTTGTTTAGACTAACCTGGAATTACTGGCTCTCAAGGACATCTGCCGGAACACACCGTAAGGTGCTTGGCGACAAATTTTCTACTTGAGTGTGATAGCTAGCCAGGCAGGCATTCGCAAAATGCCCTACCACCATGCATTAACGACTGCCGTCCTGAGACAACAACCGGGACCGACGGCTTAACGTGCCTTCCGAAGCACGGAAGCACTCAGTAGTAATGTCACTAGCGGTCACCCATCCAACTCATGACCGCGGCGGACGCTGCTTAACTTTGCTGG
Source organism: Plagodis pulveraria (assembly GCA_963890685.1). Taxonomy (NCBI): domain Eukaryota; kingdom Metazoa; phylum Arthropoda; class Insecta; order Lepidoptera; family Geometridae; genus Plagodis; species Plagodis pulveraria. The sequence goes on from OY982959.1 coordinate 17,368,394, forward strand.
TCGGTTAAGAACTTACTTTGCATCCCCAAACCAGCCCCAAACCAGCTGAGACGGCCACCTGGTGCCCCATCTGAGGCCCCCTGTCCAGTTAAAGTAGTCACCTGGTGATTCTACTATGTTCCTACTGACAGGCTAATACAACTACCCAGTGCTTCACCCGAGGCAGTCCTGACCATCAGTAGCGGTCTCCCAGCCCCTTCTTTACCCACATACTCTTGCTTTTCGGATCTTCTGGCATCACTTCTACTTTGTTTCTGAGCGGCTGGGGTGGCCCAGCATAGTCCACAGAGTTAATTCGATCAACATAAGATGTCTTCTGTGTGATGTTCTCCTTGATAGCTAAGACAGTAGGCCAGCGCTTCATTTGCATCCCCCTTTACACAACTGAGGTAGTCAAAGAAAACAACAAATCGTACAGTATTGCCATGTGAATCTTCTATTTTATATGTTGTATAGTAAAAAAATAATGTAACATGTTTTAATAATATGTCCATAGCTATCAAGTCTCCCTCTCTCTGAATCACTTTAGCTACTTTGAAGATAATGAGCTGATATATATATATACAGGTTTATTGGAAAAATGCTAAGAAACATATGGGGATTAATTTTTTTTAGTTTAGAAAAAAAAATTTTTTTGTTTTTGACTGTTTTTTATATAGTTTTGACTGAATAAGCACGAGGACCACCTGATTTCAAAAGTCTCTTATGCCTGTTATGTATTATTTCATATTTTTTATTACTTTGCTCGATGAAAATATTCAAAAATCTATTCAAAGGGACCACGGCGCGGTCCAGTGTTGTCGCGGCGGGCGCTCTTAGCTCGGAGTACGCATTCAAACACAAAAACTATATAATTTTTTTAAACAAAACAAATAGCCTTTCAAAATATTTCTTAGGACTAGCAGAAGTGAACCCTAAGAGGTTGTTAACATTTTACCAATAACTCTGTATATTATTAAAATATATTTTTATTACAATTACTTTTATTTTAATTGGAAAAAAAAACCTAAGTTATGTTGTTACGTGATTCTGATTACAAGATGAGTAATATTAGTTTTTTATGGTATGATAATGCCTTTACAGAGTGTGTACTCGATGGTTGGCTGTATAATTGAGATCGTTAATGGAATAGTAAGAGAACAGAATGTTGCGGTGTTCCCTGTGAAAACAATTCAGAATATTTTCCACTGGATGAAATGGATTTTGACGGCTGGTAATGGGTTTTAAACGTGGTTTGAGTGCAATAACTTTTAATTGTTTTCTTCAACTGTCATCATCACTAACAATGAATCTGGTTGAACGTGCAAACTGACAACTTGCTAACAAAATTTAGGAAGTTTATGGAAACAGCTCATTTACAATGGCAGGTACTTCAATGTCCTGCAACTGTTATTTATTTCAACTTCACACAATATGTCGTTATGAACATTGTTTATTTTATATTCTATTTTATTAAATTTTTCTGCGAACTACATAAAATTTCTTTAAGATTTAAAAAGTTAACTATCATTTATTTTTTTAAGGTTTTTAGGACGTTTTACTTTTACTTTTTACATAAATGTGTTTCATAAGCGATATTGTTATTGCTCACACTTTGTTTAATATGTGGTCAATACACGTGAAAACCTAAAATTAGCTTTCTGTTATTATAAGTATTAAATATGAGTTACTTCAGCTTTGTTTATGCTATATAAGTTAGCCTTTGACCACTATTCCACGTGATGGTAAGAGATGATGTGGTCGAAGATGTTGTTCAGGCTAACCTAGAATTTCTATTTTTCTAAAACGACTGCCATCCTGGGACACCAACCGGGACCGACGGATTAACGTGCCTTCCGAAGCACGGAAGCGCTGAGTAGTAATGACACTAGTGGTCACCCATCTAACTCATGACCGCGGCGTAGATTGCTTAACTTTGCTGATCGGTTAAGAACAGCTACTTCCACTACAAAAAGCAGGTAAACATTTCAACTTTTCTCATATTTTGAGAATTAGTAAGTAACAAAACCTTTATATTCATTCTCGTACAGTACCAGTTGTACCATCATTGTTTTACTAATGGGAAATATCAGTGACATTCGTATCATATAATGGTATTAATGGAACAAATCAATGCTAGTATTGGTTGATAGTGTCCGGCAGCATAATTTGAAATAAATATATTAATATTATATTTAAATTCAGTTACAGTACCTCGATGGTTCAATGACAATAGCATTACGTACAAACCAATAGTGACCAAAGTTATTAAGTGTGAACATAAAGCTCAGTAATATAGAGTTGGGCTCAGTAGATACCAATAAGTTCACTCACTACCTAATAAGACTAAACACATGTAGTAAATTCGTCGTCTAATGACATTTTCTAATTACAATGATTAATATACTCATATCATTGGAGTAACCTATTTTAATTCCGCCTTGGAGGTGTGAACATGTCTTTCGCTATTTCTAAACTTTGATATTCTAAGTGTCAAGGACGTCCTATACTTTTTACCAAATCTTGTCCTTTTTAGTATCATTGCTGGTTGCAATGATACTAAAAAGTACAAGATTTGGTTCTAAATTACAAATGATACTTAACCATAAACAAATTAAAACTGTTTTCGGTAAAAAAACACGTAGAAAAGATCTGACGAGCTATCACAATTTCTTTATGTTGTTTCCATAATCTCAGTTGGATAACTTTTTGCCACTTACCCAGTAAATAAGGCAATCAAAGTGTGTTTTATCACAATATACTTTATGTCAACATATTAAAGAATAAGTGATAAAAACGATGAGGTGTTTTCATTTCATATCGAACTGCATAAAATAATTATAAAGCTTACCAAACATTGCCAAAAAGTTCCTAACATTACTCATTGTTAAATAATTCGAAAAAAAAAATACTTTGTCTGAAAAAAAGGTTCAAACTTATAAAAGGAAAGTTGCACGACGGCGCGGCACGTCGCAGTTGCCCGTTCTTTTTGACTTCTTTTCTTATTACGAGTTAATTTGAAATTCATAAAGCAATCAGGAGTTGGTTGGCGTCGCTGTAAACTTAATTATTGATTAAAGTACCAAAGTAACAAAGCAATGATAGCTGTGTTCAAACATGCAAATTATGTACCAAGATAGGTTAATAACAAAATGAAATATGTTTTAGTGATAATTCCGCTAAAACTTTGGTACATTCGTTGTATAATAAAGTCTATGTAGGTATTTAAAGATGTTAAATTATGTTTGAGTTTTGTTAGTTAACGCTTTTTAGATATTTAATATTGTGAAACCACCGAGTCGTCTTACGTAATCTCCCTTACAAATGGGTTGTCTGGAAGAGATCGCTTTGAGCGATAAGACTCATTGTAGCACTTTCTCTTATTATTTGTTTGTTACAGTTGTCTAAATTATGGTATTTCAATAAAGAAGGTCCATCTGTATTCCATGAAGTCATTTTCTATTAAGCGCTTAAATAGTAAGCCTGATAATGCTTTATTAAGACTAGTTAATCTTACCCACTGGTGTAGATACCTAAGCTCTCTAGCTGAAGGATATATAAATGAATTTATGTATTACATATTTTTTATAGTTTTGTTACTTGATAGGCTAGCCTTTGACCACTACCTCACCTGATGGTAAGTGATGATGTCGCCGAAGATGTTGTTCGCTATATAGCTGTCCATCGCTATGTAGCCAGTAATTCTAGGTTAGTCTTAACATAGAATTACTGGCTCTCAAGGACAACTATTGGAACACACCGTTAGATGTTTGGCGACAGACTTTCTACTTGAGGGTGGTAGCTAGCCATGCGGGCATTCGCAAAATGCCCTACCACTATTCAAAATATATAAATAAAAAAATATAATATGTATTAACGGATGACTTATGAAATTTAAAGCTGTATGCTTGTGTGCTACATCTTATTCATTAGAGACACAAAAAACGTAAGCCTAGTGATAAAAAAAAACCATTTCGAGAACTATATACACACAGACTGGTAAAATTATACCTTTAGATTCAACATGGTGTCGTAACAGTAGATAACAATCTGATTTCTGAATGATAACTCATTGCGAATGTCTTTTCGAAAAAAAATGTGATGTTATAACCTTAGATGTTACTGTATCATTGGGCTCATACCCAACGTAGCAGGAGCTCTAATTAAAGACAACGTTCCCTCAATACTACCAGATTTTTATTTTAGATACACTACACCCTTAGACATTATTAAGATTTCCAAAACTTCCAACATAAAGAGAACCGAAAACTTGTGGGGTCTGTCAGTAAAAGAGTCGAATATGTGAGTAAAAACAGCAGAGTGTAATATTGCTACTATTGCACCATATTTAGTAACTACTTTTGATTTTTGTCTCTCCAGATTTCATGAAACATAAGTAAACTTATTGAAATTTTCTAGTCAAAGATATTTACAAAATTGTTTTATTAGCAGGAGAAAACTTCACTGATTTTTAAAGTAGATAGGAAAGATAGCGAACTTGATTCAAGTTCTTTCATGCTTCTTTCCTTGTTACCGAGCATCAACATCATAGCTTTTTGCATCCTCTTTTATAATACGTTCCTGTTTCGTTATAGTTATCGCTTGGTAGTTGAAAATGAAGAAATACCTCAAAGCCAAACATGCTTCATCATCAGTCTCCATCGTGTAAAATCGTAGAAAAACGCTTGTTTATTTCGGATAGAACTAAGGAACGAGAATATACTCACATGCGAAATTTGATAAACCTGTGTATGGAAAGTGCTGCACTTTGCATACGATAAGTTTCTTACCAAAATTATTCACGCTCTCGGCAACAACCGCTGTGAATACAAAACATATTCCACAGTTACGTAAACAATGTGGTAGTGTATGGAGATATAATAATAATAATAATAGCATTTTCTGGTAATAATATTAAAACTTTTCAAGGTGATATGTTAGCCTTTGACCACAATATCACATGTTGATAAGAGATGATTTGGTCGAGAATATTATTCTGGCTCTCAATAACATCTACCAGAGCCCAGACTGATAGGTGTTTGGCAATCACTGAGTAGATAGCTAGACCACCATGAAAAAATGTAATGATTGTGTCATCAATGTGTGCCAATAAGATTCCAAAATTCAATGTTTAAATAAAAATATTTAGTCAGGCAAAGTCCAGTTTTCAAATAAACAACAACACCGTCCTTTAGGATAGTAAAAATAATGAGTTATAACCCAACATCCGATCTCTTCTATTAGTCTCGATGGACAAACGGTTAAGGCGCTCGGTACAGTGTACCGAGAAATCAGATTCTCTCTCGAAATCAATATGTTATTATGTTCACAAACGAAAATACCTATTAACAAAACTTTCTTACTTACCAAAACTTTAACAACACTAACCGTTTGTTTGTAAACACAAGTTATGAATAAAAACTTTTTTATGTTCTTTAACAGTTATTAGGGTTTTTCTGCCATAGAAATTGTTAGTAGCAGTCTGGAACTGAGAAATGTGCCCAGAAAACGGCAACTGGCTTGTTTTTATACTATACTGTACTGTATCAGCCGGATCGTCTACTGCTGAACACAGCCGGGAGGCTGTGCCATCACGTGGGGATTTGCCATGTTCCCCACTCTTGACAGGCTTCTTAGGATCGCAGTGTGAGATATCAGTTCCCCAGAAAGCGCTGCTGCCCTGTTGGTGAGTTACCCTTAGTCGCCTCTAACGACACACACGGGTAGGGATGGGGAGGAGGAGACCTTCCAGCCCGGCAGCCCACGGGCAAGCATTTGTTCTAATATCATGGCACTAAGTCATATCTAGCGAAACATGCCTGCTTGAACAGCGCTGCCAGCAGGCAGCAACTTTGGGGAATATAGGGGTAATATTTTTTAACGACTGAATGGATATTATATTTACTTTTACAAGTTTCTACATTAATAGTCACGTATTTGACGTAGCAACTCAATTGATTCTTATTTATTAGGAGGAGAACAGTTACTCCGGAAGATGAAATCATTTTTACCGATCAAAGCAACTAAATAAACGCAGTGATTCCAAACTCATCTCTGCATTGATGATGGTGTTTTTATTTCCGTTCTACGATAACAATCGAACGGCTGTTCCGATCTTCATGCAAACAAATGCTGAGTATTCCGAGAGCCAAGTAATAAACGAGTATTTGGTGCATATCTAGTGGAACTCGTTCAAACGTTGCAACACTCGATATGCCCGAATAATTGGAATGTATTTTCATTTTGCGCACCAAATCTTATTTAAAAACATAGTTGATGATATCATATACACGTTTGACTATGTCTTAATTCTAATGTTGTAAGAGTCTAAAATTAAATATTTGCAATAAGTTAAGGTTCCATTTCAAAATCTGCATAGATCAAGTTCAACACATTATATGCAGTTTGTGACCTCTTTAAACAGTTACAAAACATTGACATTTTTATACAACTAAATGCGCAATTAAACTGTATTCAAACTTTGTAAACAGTGTTTCCACTTTAATGATTTCCTTTCCCCACGCCTCAATTGAGATTTCCCCTTCTCAGGGCTTTTTTCCCCTCAAATTTTTTTCTGCTGTAGTTTTTAGTTTTGGCCCTAGTGTAGTAACTAAAAAAAATAGGTTTTATTGATTTTTTTCTATAACCTGCCCACGCCTCTGTTGATACTATACTATGATAATATTATTGACACTAAATGCGTCACCAAAATTATCGACAAATATTGTCGTCGATTTGTTTTTCTTCCCCTCTGGACCCTAATTTCTCCTCAAAAGGGGAAGTTTGTGGAAACACTGTTTGTAAATGGAAACTTTTGATTTATTCCATAACAAATAGAAAAATGTTAGCCGTTTAGTAGCACGTCGTGCTCAGATTTTAATTATAAGGACATATCTAAATTCTTTAAAGCGAAATGACCAGCATATCACTTCCTACGTTCATTTGTTTATTGCTAATAGCCTTGGACCACTTACTCACCTGAGGGCAATTGATAATGAGGTCGAAGATGCTTGGGATAATCTAGAATATCGTAATTAAAGACGTTAGCATGAGTAGGGTGATGCGGCTCGTATTACGCTGAAAGACAGTGGGTATACCATTAATAAGATATTTCCGGAGGAGGGTCAAGAAGGCGGAATAGTTTTGTAAGCTTATTCGCTTAACAGGCGTTAATGCAAAAAATAGAATGTTAGATTTATCGAGCTGCGTCATCGTTAACAAGTTTAAAGCTAATTAAAAAAAAAGTTTGTAGTACAACTGAATTGTTCTAAAAACAAGACTATTTTTTTTTTTAAATTTAGCGAAATGATAAATTTGAAAGGATAAATTTGAGCTACGACTCAATCACTACGATAGGGCAGTTGGAAGAGCATTTGCCGGCTATAGGGATGGATAGTCGAGTGCACAAATCCAGCTCGTAGTTAAAAAAAACCTTTCGTAGTAATTTTGTTAGTGGTCGTTTTAGTGAATGAAAAATTAACAAAACTTGAATATGTTTGGAACTTTTCATTCTAACTTAAATAGATACACGGAGATTTTTTTAAAATAATTCATTATTGGTACTTTTAATTTTAAGGTTAACTTCGGGTTACCCTGGTTATTATGTAAATATTTTTTTCTTACAGTATTATAAATTTGTAAACCTAAAGGACCAGATTTTGAGTGACTAGCTTCATGGAACCAGAGCTACTCAGCAAATTTTGCGAAAATAGTTTTTGTGTATGGAACACACTCCGGACACCTACAGTTAGATAGCCTGGTGACCTGTGAAACGGGCTGTTCAAGCCTACCTCGGGCACCAATACTCGCAAAAATCAAAAATCTAATACTGTACTATTATGATAATGCATTATTATTTATTTGTTATTGTCACCCTATCGTTACGCCACAACTTGAAAATTTTGTGGCACACTTTACTGAAAAACTATCAAGATTTGTACTTTAACAGTAATTTATAAGTATATTAAAAAAAATAAGCTTAGCTTTTTGCTAGTTATTATTATTTATTTTAAAATTAACTCATTTATGTCGAAGGATAAGGGAAAAACACATGAACGAGGTGTTTTTAGGCATGTTTAAAAATATGGCGTGAAAATATAGCGTGTTTAGCTTGGAAATAATAATATCCTATAACACGTACCTACCTCGAAGTTTGCTATCCAGGTTTCAAATGAATTTTTTACGTCCTTTTTATTCTGTGGTTAGAGAAGGATAGAATTAGCGCCCGGAAATATTTGTAAATTTTGAAGTACCAAGATTTCAAATATTTATTACAGGTGTTTCATATTTGTTTGGTACCAAACCCAAGTTTGGTTTTGGAAAATAACGTTTATTCTTTATATTTGTACAAATATTTTCTTGGTCCATTTCTTCGAACAGTAACTAAAAATAATGATCATAAGAGTAAAAGCCAAGGCGCCTACTAAAACATAATTACTAGTTGAGTCGAAAGTCAACTTCGTTTGCTCGCCACTATGATCAGGCCGTAATAGTCCTTACTATTATCGTGCCGTTATTATTAATTATATATATTTTATTAAGACACGCGAGCGATCGGTCTATGCACAAAATCAACTTTCGAGAACATATTATACAAAAGTTTCATATTGAAATTACCCATATTTTATTACAAAACTTACAGCAATAGGAAAAATGAAATCACGACAAAAAGATACAGTTTTTATCGCCAAAAGACCTGCTTATTGAAGTTGAGCAGCGTGTAGAAGTGTCTGATGCGGCTTAGTAAAAGTTTTTTGAAAGTTGGTTCAGTCACATGTTGTTACTGGAAAGTTCTTTGAAAATCACATCACACTGATATTATATAGGAGCAAAAGTTTGAAGTGTGTTTCTATATTTGTTATTCTTCACACTCAAAACGCTGGACTAATTTTGATGAAATTTGGTACGGAGGTAGATGAGGCACTGGATAAACATATAGGATACTTTTCATCATCATGATCATCTATCACCACGCGGGTGAAACCACGGGCGTAAAAATATTTGATCAGTGTCTCAAGTTGCTTTAGACGCGTAGATAATGGTTAAAAGTGACAATTGTTATGATAAAAAGTAAGCTTTGCATTAATGCAGGGTATAAGTAAATTAGGCCATTTTAGCGTGAAGGAGTAACATTCTCACTCCTAAACATATTAATTTATAATATAAGTTGACTTGACTTGGAACATGGGCTTATTTGTCCTCCCGAAGGGTTCCCGCCTTGTCGTGGCGGTGGGGCTTAGTAGCCGTGGCTTCGTCACCCACGGTGAAGCGAAGAAGAACCAGGGCCCGTGCTGGCTTGGGCAGTCGGCCGGCCTCAGAGGGGCCGCTCCTCTGGGCTTTGCCTCTAAGTCAAGACTGGAGCGGCAACGGGTAGGCTGCGTTGCTGTATGGGCAGCACCGCATCTGAAGCGGGCTGTGGTGTTGTATGGGCGACATCACAGCTGACGGTGAGGGACCACGGTGGGAGAGGAGTGCCGGTATCACGGTGCGCCACTCTCCCTACCTTCCGTGGCCACGACGGGACCGCCACCGTTGGATGGCGGATGCGGACGGCCGCAGGGGAGGAGGAGTGTTGGTATAGCGAGGCGCTGCTCTCCCTATCCTCTGCGGCCAAAGTAGCAGGCGACGGGGCTACTCATCTGACCCGTCGCAGGGGGACCTTGGGCGTCGGAAACGGGGTCGTCTGACGCCCATTTGCGGGCTTGGTCCCCGGGTGGTAGCGACGTGCCATGTGTTCTGGTGCGTCGTGAGGGGTAGTACCTATGGAGGGGTCCGGCAACGGACAACCGTGGCGGGTTCGTGGTTGAATGCTAAAGCGTCCCTGCGATCCCGCCGAGAAGCGGTAGAGATGGAACACCGTGTGTTATTTAGTCGGTAGGGGCACTTGCTGCTGTGGGAGTAGTTGGTGTCGAGCCCGTCATATCCCGGCCACCTTTCCCGGGGTGGACGGGAAAGCGTAAATGCTCTCTTCAGACGTTAAAAAAAAAATATGGGCTTATTTGTGATATTAGACACAAATAAGTCCAAGTTCCTTTAAAAAATTGAGCCTTAGAATTACATTGTAGTAACGGATTTCACGAGACGTAATTATACAAAACGAAGTATCAATTTTCATAACCAGACACCGTGTAATAAATGGAGTTAATTACAGTCATTATTCAAATTTAAATCCACTGAACTTAGGCTTAGTTTGAAGAAGAATATTTGTAATTTTTTTTATGTCTGATAGGTTAGCCTTTGACCACTATCTCACCTGATGGTAAGTGAGGATGTGGTCGAAGATGTTGTTCAGGCTAACCTAGAAGTACTGGTTCTCAAGGACAGCTGCCGGAACACACCGTTAGGTGCTTCGCGACAGATTTTCTACTTGAGGGTCGTAGCTAACCAGGCGGGCATTCGCAAAATGCCCTACCAACATGCTATAACGACTGCCATCCTAAGACAACAACCGGGACCAACGGCTTAACGTGCCCTCTAAAGCACGGAAACGCTCAGTAGTAATGTCACTAGCGGTTACCCATCCAACTCATGACCGCGGGCGACGTTGCTTAACTTTGCTGATCGGTTGAGAATAGCGAAGTAAACTTTCTACGAGCGCTTAAAAAACACATATACATTGTAACGTAATTTTCTGGTGTGAATAAAGCTCTCACTAAAATTAACAACACAAGTCCTATCGTATCTAAGCAATAATCTTGAAAGTCAATAAAAAGGTACGCTCCATTGCAGCGCTCATGAATTTTGAAACGCTATAATCGCTGATTCATATTGGGATGGAACGTGAGCGAGATGCCCCCAAGGATTGCAAAATATAGAAACTCATTTCAAAGTGATAAGCGAAGTGATTGAATACTGTGTACAATTGAGTGAGTTCAAAGAAAAAGGTCTAACATGAGTGGACGGGTGAATGAATTTTGAGATATTGATGACACTTTCAGATTGATGAATTTTCTTTAAGAACGTCGATTTAAGAACTATGTTTGAGTTATTCTCTGAACATTTTTATTAAAGTGTAATAATTTTATAAGATGAGGGTAATATCCAGTTTTATTATGAACTTAAACACTTGCACATTATATTCTTTTAGACCGTTACACGTCACGGCTATTTTCCATTTGCGTACATCGACCTCATCACTCGGTGTTTATGGTATTTGGTAACTATTGAGAAAAGGGAGTGACTTTATTTTTGTACTGTCAATCGATACTTTTTCTGCACTCTATTACTTTTGTTGCTGTCATGGTAGGGAGATGGAGATGGAGGGTAGGGGATTTAAATACCTAATCTAATTTGGATACGCACGTTTTCCAAATCTCTGAGTTTTATAGAGATATATGTAATATTTTTAATATTGTCATGTTTGCAACAACGCCTGCTTTGTGGATTACATACAAAATTATAAATTAGGAAAAAATATATCCATGTGCGGGATTCGAACCCGCGTCCATCCACCTCACATATGATTTTTTTCTCCCGTTAATTTGTAATTTTGTAATGTAATCTGCAGAGCAGCCGTTATTCCAAACATAATTATATTAAAATTATAAGGTTGCGTTAGGTTTTTGTATTATTTCCCAGCGAAGGTTCACGCCTTGCCGTGGCGGTGGAGCTCAGTAGCCGTGGCTTCGTCATCCACGGTGAAGCGAAGAGGAATCAGGAGCCGTGCCGGCTTGGGCGGTCGGCCGGCCCCAGAGGGGCCGTTCCACTGGGCTTTGCCTCTAAGTCCATAATGGAGCGGCAAGGGGTAGGCTGCGGTGCTGTATGGGCAGCACCGCATCTGAGGGGAGCTGTGGTATGGGCGACACCACAATGGACGGTGAGGGGCCACGGCGGGAGAGTAGTGCGGGTATTACGGTGCGCCGCTCTCCGTACCTTCCGTGGCCACGGCGGGGCTGCCACCGTTGGATGGCGGACGTGGAGAGGCCGCAGGAGAGGAGGAGTGTCGGTATAGTGAGGCGCCACTCTTCCTATCTTCTGCGGCCGAAGTAGCAGGCGACGGGGCTACTCATCTAACCCGTCGCAGGGGAACCTTTGGCGTCAGAAGCGGGGTCGTCTGACGCCCATTTGCGTGCTTGGTCCCCGGATGGTAGCGACGTGCTCCACGAACCCCAGGAGAGATCCGGCAACGGCCAACCGTGGCGGGTCCATGGTTGAGTGCTAAAGCGTCCCTCCGGTCCCACGCCGAGAAGCAGTAGAGGTGGGACACCGTGTGTTGTTTAGTCGGTAGGGGGCACTTGCTGCTGTGGAAGTAGTTGGTGTCGAGACAGACATATCCCGGCCACCGTCCCCGGGGTGGCCGAGAATGCGTGTGTATAAGAATGCGTGCGAAATGTATTTTTAATACGTTAAAAAAAAAAGGTTCTTGCATTATTAACAACTTTAAAACCAATTTCAAAATTGGTCTTGTTTGTAGTACAACGTAAGTTGAACTATTTATAGGTGTCACTCCATTCCAATACGATGGTTGAAAAACGAGAGCAAGAATTAGAATTATGACTCATATTGTCATGTTAGCTCAGTCGGTCAGAGCATACCCCGGCTATAGGGGTGGATAGACGCAGGTTCTAATGCCGCACATTACTGTAATTTTTTCTCTCGTAAATTTGTCATTTTGTAATATACAAGTATTATGTATACCATAGGAAATCAATTCGTTGCAACCTACAGACATGACTTTTATGATTGTTAGAAGATTTTCTTTAAATGATTAAAAGATGAAGAATATTATATGAAATGCACGAGTGTATATTTTCTGACCACTATCTTACCTGATGGTAAGTGATGATGTGGTGGAAGATGTTGTTCAAGCTAACCTAGAATTACTGGCTCTCAAGGACAGCTGCCGGAACACACAGTTAGGTGCTTGACGACAGATTTTCTATTTGATGGTCGTAGCTAGCCAGGCGGGCCATTCGCAAAATGCCCTACCACTATGCCATAACGACTGTCATCCTAAGACAACAATTGTGACCGACGGCTTAGCGTGCCCTCCGAAGCATGGAAGCGCTCAGTAGTAATGCCAGAGCGATCTAACGGATGGAAAGTGATTTCCAAAGTTCATCTGAAAACGAACGTTATATTTTTATAAAACCACGTGTTGTTACATATCAATTTATTCTATGATTTAAATGTACTATTTTACTGTATTATTTAAATAAAAATGGTGTATTTATATGAATTTAGTTATTTATGGAAGTATATAACATACTATAAGAAATAAATTTACCTTATGCGTTTTTATAATTATCGTGTAAACTATTGTAAAACTCATCCAATTTTGAACTAACTTAAGCGAAAGTAGATAATTTAAAATTTCTGTCTTGCGCACTGCAGTTAAAATGCAAATTCAGCAGTGTGGGTTCAATTAGTCGTCCAAATCATATTCAACAATTCGGAAGTACGGTTTCCGTCCAATTAAGAGTTGAGCTCTTGTTTTCATTAAAAAACTTTCTCGCTTTATCAAATTCGTTGGTTGAATAGTATTCATGCTATTCAGCAAGGTATCTGGCATTTATCCGATGTCTAGTCAAGAATTATCTAAGTCCTGGATTCGAAGATGCGTATAATAAAAAAAATATGGTTATGAGCCACCATGACCTGAGGTTTGATTGCTTTAATGAGCTATGATGTCCTTGGTGCAGTGCATTATTTTGATCCTTTTTATACTAATATAAATTAAGTGTATTTATTTAAATATAATTAAAATAAAGCAATGCTGTTTGTTTGCACATTTTCCATATTTAATTTTATCAATGGAACATGCCTTCGATAAATTGAAAATATTTCTTTTATATCAGAAATATTAACTACTAACATATTTTAAAAAGCGAAATATTCATTCTTTTATTTCTAGTGTGATTACACAAAAATAGACTAATTTCTTTTAGTTTGAGTATGAAATAATTTATAATTATTATTGCCTATTTTGAAACGAAATCAGGTTATGTACAAACTGCATCATTGCGAATTAAGTTGAAACCAAGTTAGATTTATTTCATAGGTACCAAATTGAGTAGTTTGGTACGTATGTCTTTCGTTTTAGAATTTAAATTATTCGAACTTGGTTCCTTGAGACAATATTCGTACCTTGGCAATAAAATCCAATTTGGTGTATCCCACGGGCAACTAATCGAACTTATCTACCTCACCCAAATTTACTCCCCGCTACTTCGCCCGCAGAGAATAAGGAGAGCAGCCAACACCATACTCCTCTTCTCCTGCAGCCCCAACGCGTCCGCTAAGGTTTGATAATATTTCATTATTAACACTGTCAGAGTAAGAAAAGTTAGACAGCTACATTTAGTTTCAGGGAATGTTTTATCTTTCAAAAGTCAAGCACTTACCTTTTTATATCTCATATCATTTATACAACTTTCTCGCTCCATTGAATATTAACGCGGGGCCGATTCATATCGCTTACCCGAGATTAAGTTGAGTGAGAACAAATATTTCGCTGAATTTTTCGCTTCATTTCTGCGTAGATTTACATTTCCTTGCGCAAGCACTTACTCGCATTGTGAATTTTCAATTACTTACTCTCCGTTTTGTTTACACTTTTGCGAAATTGATATTCGCTTCAAAAGAGAGATTCTTAAATTTACAGTATCAAATAGATATCCTTTGATTTATTTGAAACGTTCAATCTAACCCCTTTTATGTTTAATATAAAATATAAAATCGCAACGCTTGTATTTTTGCTGCGTCTGATTTATGTCACGTAAATTTTATTAAAATATTATATCGATCAGCAAAGCATAAATTAAGTAGGAACACGTTAAAATATAAAATGTAGTTGTTAGTTTCTTTCTCAGTACAACCATCAAAGGAAACGTTGTCATTAGAAAAATTTGGACCTTCCATCAAGTGGGCCATTTTTCAAAGTATCGTCTGAAGGCATTTTCAGAAGAAAAAAAAAGGAAATTAACTGATAGATCTTTTTTTCCAATATAATATCTATTTCATTGTGGTATGGCTGACTGAATTCGGTACCATTTTTTTCTAGAAAGGCGCGTCTTCTCGAAGCTGTGTACTAAATACTTTTTATAGTCCATTTTGATTCGTTTTTATCATTGTTTTACAGCAAGGTACCCTGCACTAAGCTTGAATTGACATTCTCCTGAAACTATTCACAAAAATTCCCTTCTCACATAGTGTGTGGCTTTGAGTATTATTTGCTCTGTTATGAAAGTAAAAACAAATCCAATAATACCCATGTCTACATTGACAGATAGCCTATGATTTACCACAAATGCTATTTAATTCAACGAAACTCAAACAGAGTATTTATACTTTAGAACAGCTCATCTGTTCAGTAGGATTTCTATTACAAATACACAAACGGTTTAGGTTCTTCCCTTTATTTTCCTCTCACTATAACGAAAAGGTTTATGATGACACAAGATGTACGTTAGAGGAAATATCTATCACAGGTGTGTCCACATTGGATATTATATGCTGCTTCGTATAATCTAAACCAAATGGTTACAATGCTTAGCAAAATTTTAAAATCATTAGAAATGTAACCTAGTTATCTTGGATTTATTATTGTTAATTTAATTATTTATTTCGCTTTTTTGAAGCCCATCTATAATTTCCTTTTATCTATAATCATGTAACGAATAAAGTGGTTTTATTATTTTATTGATCTTTCACTTTGTAATTGCAATGCCTACCGTTCTGTGTACTTACTTATGGTGACCGACCAAACCTTCGTTTTCGATTTCGGTCATTATCGGTAAAAATGAAAATGCGTATTTTGGCGATGTCTTCGTTTTCGGCCTTAAGCTGACACTTCGACCAAGCCGAAAATCAGAGATCGTGAATTGTCGCGCGTTATTCGGCCTATTACGTAAAACTCGGCAATAACAAAAGAAAACTTAAACGGATGCGATTTTGTTTTGAACTTATGAAGCGAAGCTATGCTGTATTTAACTTCACCTGCATAAGGTAATGGGCAAATAATTACGTTTATTTTGTTCTTTAAACTTTTGTTTTTTCGTTAGTGTCGCTGGACAAATTTATCCAGACCATCGTAGTTATTTGCTCGGAAGAAATTTTGAAAAACTGCTTTTTTTTGCTTATTCTATTCGACTTCTTAATTATAATTAGGAATGGCTGGAAATTGTAATACTAGTTTGTATATCGTACTAAATTAAAATAATTTGTTTATAAAACATTTAAAGGCCTCACTAGTTATTTAGACACAAAGTGCCAAATATAAAAGAGATTTCTCAATTATTTATTAATGTAAGAAATAGCATAAGTTAATAGCTTTTCGGTTTGTTAATTGAAGATCGAGGATTTAATGAAGGAATTTTCTAAGGAGAAAACTTTCAAGGAATCATACGACAGAGTTTAGTTGAGTTTAATATCGTGTTTTATTTCATTTAAAGCATATGTTTGCTCATTTCTTTATGCGTACAACAAAAAAAACGAACAACATTTATAATTACAGCGGAAATGTTCACATTCTTAATAAGTGGTTAATATTTGTACGTCTAAATTACTTCACTTCCGGCTTCGTTTTTGACCAAATATACTAAAGCTGAAGCTTCATTTTTTACGGCTAAAAATCCATTTTCGGCTTCACACTACTTAAATTTTATGTAAATTGTCTGTTTTTATTTCTATTTAATATTTACTAGCGCATGCGTATTCTATCAACATTCTACCTTTAACACACTATGAAGTGTATTTAAAAATAACAATTAACTCCTGAACTTTACCTATTTCCAATATTATAGAGTTCTCATAAATTCTCAGGGAAGAAAAATCTATATCTTAAACGTTTGTACGCATAATGGGGCACACCAAAATAATAAGGTAAAATAAAATATCAAAATAGGTGATACGATCATTCCATAAACTACAGGAAACTTGGGTAATTGTCATCGCAGTCGAATTAACTGCTGATATGTCGATGTGGCATCTATGAAGTAAGATATAAATTAAAATAGATGAAAGAAACAAGATTTCAATTTACCTAATGTTTAGGAAAGTCCTATCTATGATGTTTTAGGTAGAGAAGGAATAATATATGAATGCATCAATCATCGTCACATACAGGAAATATGCTGAGTTTGAGTACTGTTCACGAAGAGGTACAATGTCGTGATCGTCACAGGGGTCCCAGAGCGGGGCACACTGTGAAATATGGCGCGATAAATTACTACATTATCGGACACGAGCGATTTTGCTCCGACCGTTTTCAAACACTTCATTAAGTCCCCGCTGAACTGAGATACTTCGATATGGGAATTGAGAGTTTAAACTTTGTCCGAATACGTATACCGTCTGTTTTTATCAGTAGTAACACTATGTTCAATAACATACTGAAAGCTAAAGTTGTATGTAAAAGTTTTCTCAAACAAAAAATGCAACTTATTTGCAATGTAAACGCCTTTGTAAGATCGTGCAGTCCATGGAAAGCTCATTGAACATAGTTTAGGAGGACCTGAATTTGTATTACAAACCCAATGCCGGGGCCCGATCCTTTTCAAAACCCAGTTGTATGCTTTTCGCTTGAGAAATCATCACGAAAACAATGTACTGACATAAAATTGGGGTGCGGTCGCTATGAAGCACAGCAGCCAGCCAAAATATTTCAAGACGACACTGTTAACCCTACAGCCCACTACTACACACTAGGGGTTTAACTTAGTGTTATCCAACGGTTGAATATTTATGCCTATACTGCCAAGTGATGTCATTTCTTGCCACTCGTTACAGAGCGAGCTAAATCAAATCTCCGCTTAGTATCAGGTTGTCCCAGATCTACCTAGATAGAGGAAGGGGATACAAGCCACTATATAAAATAACTGACACAATAAAAAATTGTTGGTCTCCCTGGTCCGTAATCAAAATTTGCAGTCTAAAAATATAAAAAATAAAATAACGGAACCGTCTTCCAACACTGAGTGAAATAACATGTGGAAGTCTGATTCAAAACTAACCTTACATTATCGTGGTCCGACTTCCATTAGTTATTTCATACTTTTTAGTGTTGAAGGTAGGTTCCAATTTTTATTATGATGCATACTTTTGACAAAATCATCAACTGCCCTAAAATACTGTTCACCATCGACAAGAGTTGCAAATGGTGATGGCATAAATCGTCCACGTACGAACATATGTTTTTCAGTTTATTAACTATAACTTAAAAACATAGCGGATTTTGATAAAATTGAAATGGGTCCAACTTGAAAATATATTCTATCCAAGAAAAATAATCATCAACATCCATTGATAATTGGCTAAGTAATTGTAAAATAAAAACAAATATACCCACAGTCGAAATGAGAACTTCCTCTTTTATTGGAAGTCAGATAAAAATATATACTTGTGATAAACGTTAAGCATGTCAAAGTGCTTAAATTCATTGTAAGAAAAAAATAACTGGTTTATATGAAAAGCTTTGGGAGTCGAATAGGGATTCAAACAGATAGTTTTTTACGGATACTAATGTAAATTGTCCAGCAACGAATATTTTCTAAGTTTCTATAAGTTACCACCATTGAAGATGATATTTTGTATCTTATGGAACTTTATATACAAACAATTACATTGAAGATATATGACGACTCTTATCTTCGTATGGTCAGTAAAAAATTATATTTAATTAGAATTGAACATTTCGCGTCATAAACATAGATAACCCTTGCGATAAACTTTTGCAAAACAATATTATATGTATACCTTTTTTCCTTTATTAGTCATATGTCTCAGTGTTATTGCGCGTGCAAGAGTAAATTCTTAGGAAAGGACGCGATAACATGTCGTAACCTCTACTTAACTAGGTACATAAGGTAATGATTGGTAAACAATATTGTTAGTGTTGTTTTGCTGCTGTTGGAATACAGTTGCCAATGTAAGTAATAATATTAGTGTTGATTTAAAACCGTTTAAGATTTTCAAAGTATTTTTAAACATTACTAAAAGACGATATCATTATCGCTTTTCTTTACGTTTTTACATATTATTGACATTAGTTATTTTGATTACATTTATATATGAATCTGTATGCTGAACATACCAGCAATTTGCACTTTATATAGGTTCATAGATATAAACTAAACGAATACTTTCATTTCAGATGAAGAATTTCTTGTTTCTGGTCTTCATAGCTATAGCAAGTGCTAAAGTAATCAATCGCAATGACTGTGGAATAGTTGTTAATGATGTAAGCCACGAAAAAATAGTGCTCAAAGATAACATCGATAAACCCTATCAACTAGCAATAGATTACAACACCAACGTATTATACTTCAGTTATACCACTAGAACTAGTGAAGTTTTTGCGTTGGGGTATTTGAATCTAAAAACTAATGAGTTTGGTACAATTAGTGGAGTAAACGGTGCTTTTGCTAATGGTGTTGATGAAAAATCTCACACGGTATACTTTGGAGGTAACAACGGATTATATAAATTGAAACCGGAAACAAAGGTTGCTGTAAATCTCGAAATAACAGATAAAAACATTTGGCAAATATTTGTTAAAGATGATCTATATTTCACGACCTATCCTAAAGAAGAAGCTTATGTCTATAAAAATGGTCAAGTCAGCAAGTTGAATGAAATCGGTAACACAAAAGCTATGTTGATTGGAGTTGATAACTCACACAACTATTTATTTTATAATAGTTCAGGACTTTTTTACTACACAAAAGATGATAGAAAAACTGAACATTTGGGAGACTACATACTAAACGGAATTACAAATGATAACAATGGAAATATTTTCTTCTCTACTCCGACTGGCATATATTCTTTCAATGATAAAACCAAACAAGTCAAACAGATATCTACGATTATCAACATTTACGGTGTAGCTATTGAAAGTGATGGTAGCATTATCTATGCGTCAGAAAATAGCATTATTAGACTTAAATCTACAGGGCAAGAATGTCCCCTTTGAAATAAGTACATCAATTACCTATTCGGCAACGCCATAAATCATCACTAAAGGAAAATATGCGAAATAAATGGAAAATTAATAAATATGATGTATTTTATTTGCTTAGTCCCGAATGTGTCGAACTTCGTAATTAGTAATAATCATAAAAACCCTCATATGGTGCACAAATAGGGTCAGGTTTTCTAGTAAGTAACCCTAAAATAAAAAAAAAGTAGAGAACTTTATTATCTTTTCTCTTTAAGTAGTTCGAATAGAAACGTAACAATGTAAAAATGCTGAATTAATCTATGACATTTTACGTGTTATATGATAGGTAGTAGGTCTCTCAAATGTGAAAAGCCGTCTTGATTGCTACCACTTTGTCTGTTATCCATCTGCCTAGTAGAAGGTACTCAGTGTGAAAGTATTACTTTTATTACACTTTGAAGGGCTTGGCATTATGATACTTAAAGATGTATCGTAGTGTTTTCAATACAAACGAAGTCACGTGAAATTTTATATCCCACATACATTTCGTAAGCGTTATGAGCGTTTTTTTTTTCTTTCTTCATGTGCTTTCTACGAAACTTTAGCAGTAGAAATTGACTATTGAATATCAATTCAATTAAGTCTGCAAATTAGAGGCGACAAATTAGTTCTTAATGAGTGTATTAATGAACAAATCATTTATATATATATATATATTCTTCATTATTATTGTACAAAAGAAAACAACATAGTGAACTAAAAAATAGTTTGTAAGCGAAATTTTACAAAGTATAAAAACTTTTGGTAAATAGTTATGAAGAAACAAACGGTATTTGTATGAATATTAGCACCTGCAAACATAATGAGTTTCTTTTGTCCACAGCCGATCCCTTTAGTTAGTGGGTGCAGTGCAGTGCTACATCAGCTTTGCGGTGGTGTTGCAACTTTTATAGGCGGACTCGTTGCTTACCGACAGGTGAAATACCTGTTCATATAATTACTCAATAACACTTTAAAAAACTAAAAATTCGTGATGTTTATTTTCTGAAGAACCAATCAGGTGGTTGGTCATTAATAATTATTACTTCTTATATCTTACTTCCAATACTTGAAAATATCTTAATAAAAGTCAAAGCGTATTCTGTCCTTTAAAAGATAATTGTCTCTGTGCACATTTATATTCGTTATCAAGAAGGTCATTAAGATCAATACTGTCCGCACACAAATGTTAAGTACCCACGATATGAACTATCTCCCCATCATTATTTATACAAGACCTATAATTTAATATAAATATTGTAATCGTAGGTATTGGTAATTGTGAACCACAGAAAAACTTAATCTCATCATCTTGTTTTTACTTTTATCCCACGTATGTGAGGTTGGTACAATATATTGGTCTTTATTTTTATTCCTACAGGAGATATCCACATCCAACAGGGAGATACAACTATGCCTTTTGGATCAGCCGCCGCCCTAGAAATCAGCTCAAGTTAGGAATGCTCTTCTTAGCTTTAGTAGTATTAGTAGTATAGTAGTCCTCTTTTGGTTAATGTAAGCATTAGAATAGTAAATAGCCTTGTATTGACGTGAGTACTGAAGTAAGTAATTGTTTGATCGATCAGCGTATTCTAAAGGATATGGAACTGCACCTCCTTCTCGATACAAAGCGAAGTACTGATAACATAGTAGTAATAACTGTCATCAACATAGTTCAACCAAGCCCTGCCACAGACTTGAGCTATAATTAGCATGGCGGTAGATAATTTTGTGATTATTCATCTGGCTACCACTATCGAAAATATGTCAGTTTTTGAAGCGGTCGTAGCGAAGTTTACTTAGCTGTTCTCAACCGATCAGCAAAGTTAAGCAACGTCGCGCGCGGTCATGAGTTGGATGGGTGACCGCTAGTGACATTACTACTGAGCGTTTCCGTGCTTCGGAGGGCACGTTAAGCCGTCGGTCCCGGTTGTCGTCTTAGTAGGGCAGTCGTTATAGCATGGTGGTAGGGTATTTTGCGAATGCCCGCCTGGCTCGCTACCACCCTCAAGTAGAAAATCTGTCGCCAAGCACCTAACGGTGTGTTCCGGCAGCTGTCTTTGAGAGCCAATACTTCTAGGTTAGCCTGAACAACATCTTCGACCACATCATCACTTACCATCAGGTAAGATAGTGGTCAAAGAATTACCAATCAGGCATAAAAAAAAAAAGTTGTGTTCCACCAACGTTTACTGCCTCTGAAAGTAAAATCCCATTCTAGGGTCAGCCTAATGATATCATCGAGCCCGTCGATGAAGCCGTGCGCAGAAGCTTCTAGAAGTTTTAAACAGCTGCGTATTTGAACTCAAGAAAACTGAAACGTTTCGTTTTTGACGGATTAAAATCGCGCTTGTTTACTTTTGTTTTAATATTCCCGTATAAATTGTTTCTGCAAAGTGCTTGAAACGTTCCGATATAATAAAACGGAACCATTTTCCAAACTATGAAAAAAATTTGAGTCGGTATCATGCTGATTTGGCCTTACGTACATTATCATGATCTAACTTCCACAAGTTATTTCGTACTGTTTAGTGCTAGAAGCTGGTTTCATTTTTCAAAAGTTCGGCGTGGCAGGAAATCCGAATAGTACTTCAAGAGCAGGAGAGGCCATGGTAACCTTGTTAAGCAACTGCAGTATCACCATGCACCCAAACGTAAGCTAATAGCGAGATGAAAAATGGATGGATCTATAAGGCTACCAGTTTTGAAGGTGGATGGCCTGTAACCAAAGACCAGATTCTGACACAGAAACAGCAAGAATACGAGCACGATCTGCGATGCTGAGACACGTGCTTCAAAGATCTTACCATGCTATTTTTCATTGGGGCCGATCCCAATAATAACAATTATGTAAAAAATGATTATGTTTATATGTAACTCGCTTTCCGTTCGCGGCTTCGCCAGCACGTGTTTCTGTTACCGCAAAAAACCATTAAACTCTTTTTGCGCAGTTGCATAAAAACTATCCTATGCCCTTTCCCGGTTCTCAAACTATTTTCTTAACAAATTTAATCCAAATCGGTCCAGTAGTTTTTAAGTTTACTCGTAGCATACAAAAATCCAAAAACACGAATCTTCTCTTTATAATAAATGTGAAAATAAAAATAATTGATTGATTATTATATATATGTCACCGGATAATTGTACGATACGTTAGTTTTAAAAAATCTAGTGAGATTATAAACTGTCGATAGATTGTGAACGAACATTAAAATTTACAATCTAACGCTTACATTTTCGTCAGATTATAAACTGACCATGTCTAGCTGGCAGTTTATAATCTAACGATCTATAATCGCCAGCGAAATTGTGAACTGTCCTCTGATTGGTCGCCGTTTTAGGTGGCATGAGTTCATTTCATAGAGTTACGAACAAAAATAATAGTCAGACAAAAAAAACATATTCATTTCGAGTTTGTACATTAAAAAACCAAGGGATTTAAAATAATGTCCACCATAAAATGTTTTAATACCCTTAGTTCTTTTAACAAAAAAATTAATCGGACACCAAATGTAGTAAATGATTACTATATTTTAGCGAGGGGTTAAATATCATTTAGTCTAGGGCAAACTCATATTAAGGTGCGATGACGAGCGAAGCGAGGAGGAGCATTAGGTTACTTGTGACTACAAGAACGCGCGAGCCGAGCGAGCGAAGCGAGCGTGCCGCGGCAGCGGCCGGCGATGCGCCACAAGAATTTAATTTTATATACTATTTTTGTCTGATATATGTTACTCTACTATATCTGGTGGTAAGTTAAACATAAGCCAAAAAATAATATATTAAAAACCTGTACCTACGTATTTTGCTTATGGCCACTGTAATACTTGCGTAGATCTATGGTGAATTTTTGTTGATCCACATAATTACAATTTGACGGCTGGACATGGTCAGTTTATAATCTAACGAAAATTTAAACGTTAGATTGTAAATTTTAGTTTCCGTTCACAATCTATCGACAGTTTATAATCTAACTAGATTTATTATAAACTAACGGTTAGAACAATAAAACGGTGACATATATTCATATACAAAGTTCACTTTTTTATTAATAGTTCATCAATAGTTTACCATTCAATACGTACATTTTTAACCTAGAGAGCCCGCGCAAAATTAAACAGATCTTAACGATGTAGCTAAATTTTTCCTTTATATAATATAAATTTATCCCTTTAACACTGTCAACTAAAAAACCTGGGTAGGTTAGCTAGCTCGGTAAGATATTACGCTATATATCAAAACGTACGCACATGCTCTAGGAGCGAGGTTTTATAACTTAATCCTTCTTTTGATTTATCTCATGCAATAACGCCAAACCTCTTTTCAACAGACGCGTGATGCATACGAACTATTGGTTAGACATAAATCATTGTAAAATTAGTTTTTATAGAAAAAATCAGGCAAGTACGAGTAATAAAACTTTGGGTGAATATATGTACAAA
The DNA here is from genome assembly GCA_963890685.1 of Plagodis pulveraria. Classification (NCBI taxonomy): domain Eukaryota; kingdom Metazoa; phylum Arthropoda; class Insecta; order Lepidoptera; family Geometridae; genus Plagodis; species Plagodis pulveraria. Next base: position 17,392,733 of record OY982959.1, read on the forward strand.
ATAAAAATGTTTTATCACAGCTTAAAATCTGTTTTTTTTATTGGCAGTGTTTTATTATGAATACACTATACGGTAAATTTTTGTAGACATTAGAATTTAGTATTAATAATTTTCACCAAACAAGACAGACCTGAAATCGTAAACCATACTTCGTTATAAAAGAAGCACTGATGGCTCAGTGGCATTAGCTATGGACTGCCGCGCAGCAGGTTCATGGTTCGAATCCCGCCGCGGGCTCGAGCGTCACCGCATGGTAGAAGGGCATTTTGCGAATGCCCGCCTGGCTAGCAAACACCCTCATGTAGAAAATCTGTCGCCAAGCACCTAACGGTGTGTTCCAGCAGCAGTCCTTGAGAGCTAGTGAAATTACAGGCACATGCGACTCAACAAATATGTCTCAAGGTGACGGGCGCAGTGCAATTCATGACTTATGATGAAATGCATCTGTTATAGGCAGAGGTTAGTCCGCTTAACATCAGGTAGGCTTCGAACTTGCTCCGTAACAAGAAGGTAAAAAAAATAATAGTTACTTTCTTTATGTAAAAATTACTTCAGATAAATGTGCCCATTCTGTGGCTTTAGCCTGTATAATGAAACACAAAAGGTACACACAGTAAAAATAAAAGGCCCACTAATTTTAATGGTTGACAAAAAACTCGTAAAGACCCCCAATGGGACGAGTGGGAGAGAGTCGTAAAATATGTATTTATTCGAATTTCGAACCCATGTGATTTTACGAAGGTTTATACGTTCGTGTGGCATAAATTACATAGCAGAGGAACGTATGCCGTGTAATTCATTTTATGGTTCGTTAACCATTTTCACTGAAAATTTGGACTCTTTTTTAAATAATTGTAGGTTGTGTTGATTACTTAAGACTGGAAAGTTGACTCTCTCATTTGCTCTAAGGTAATAAATTGTTCAGCTTTTAATTTAAGTAAATCCGTAGCGAGGTTAATAATTACCTGTTTCGTACGTAAATCATTGACATCGATAAAAATAATAGTGGTTATTCATTCAACTATGCCGAACCCCTAAGTGGTGGATGGCGTGGAGCTTTTAGTTTCTAAAAGGGTGCGAGTGATCGGGCGTCCCACTCGCACACTCGATTATGGCCTAACGTCAAAACTATCGGAACTAATACATAACCGACGTTTGCGATTATGATTCGATTGCATTGAGGTACGTTAGTACCTATGTCTCGAACTTTTAAACTAAATACAAGCGTTTTATGGTGATGTTTTATATTATTTGAATGTGTACTGCTAAGTACGTCAGTGCTTCTTCATCGTTTGGTTAATACCAAATCACAAATTTTTATTTTCGATCAAAAAATAACGTCCTCTAAATATCCACCAACGGTCTAACTTTGGCTAACACACCACGTTAAAGGATTTCACGAAATCATCTAGAGGAATCCATCCCCGACTTATTACATAATTTACAGCGCTTTGTCTTTTTGTTTTACTTGCACCATGTGTTATATTCATTTGCGTAACACGTTAAAACAAAAAAATAACTATGTACTTCGACTAAGAAAGCAAATCCATTTAATCACTTAAGCACCGTAAAAAGTATTAGCCTGTTGTTTACCAAGTTTCAACGACGAACTTTTGCAGGGTTAAAAGACTAAACTTAGTTTTTACCTTTGTTTCCAAAGCTCGGGACTATCAGTCGAATCAGTTTGTTTTGGAGACAAGCTTGTGCATCTTCAAGGATAATCAAGTTAATGTTTGTGAATGGGGTAAAGTGAAAAAAGTAGTTTTGTGTCAATGACCTTGAATTTTAATATTTTCTGGAGAACGTAGAAACGAAGCTGAGTATTTGTTTAGAAATTCGGTACTTTTTGTAGGCGGGCTCCAATACATGTTAATGTGATCCAAAAACAAAAATCTTGGTTCCACCCCAGCATGCGGGGTAGAGCTCATTGTGTGTACAGTTTGTTGGGTAGAGCACAAATATATAAAAAAATAATTTTCTGTTAAAGTGAAATACTATTGACCATTTAAGTAGCGATTATCTCTAAAACTAAACTAGGTAGGAATTTGTTTTTTTTCTAAATTTATATGCTATTTTCATCAACAACTTATGAAATCTAATATAACATAATTATCTTGGCGGCCGGTTATTTGAATATTTTAACATCAATTCATTTGGACACATAATAAAATTATATGATTCCTAATATATTCATATTTGATCCAGTATATATTTTTGAAACTTAAGGTTGAACTACCTATATTGTTAAAAAAAATCTTACATAATTAATTGGTTTTAATTAATTATAATTTATACATAGGTATCATTTCATGAATTGTAATTAAGTATTTAAGGTAAAAATAATTACATTTATAAGTATTTTGTAACAGAAAAATAATTCAATTGCGTTTTATTTGCGTCATCTTTAATATCAATGTGAGGAGCTTTTGAAATCTGAAGAAACTATGATGTAGGTAAAAAATATCGGCAAATTTTGTAAAAATATCAATATCTCTCAACATTTTAGAGGTGTGTTGTGATAATACACTCGTATTTATACATATTAAAGAGGATATGTTTTGTTGCGACTGTAATCAATAGTGAAAATCTTAATCCGCGGAGCGTCGACTTCCGCAGGACAATTGTAGTAGATGTACAGTAGGCTGATATAACTATTTATGGCTATATATGATATTATAGGCTTATCTAATCGATTATATTTTCTATGCATCTCTTATAGCTCTTGAGGATCTAACAATTTATTTTCATAAAAACTAACGTGAGTTGACATAATTATTTACTAAATATACCGGCTAGCACTCACGGTGTTTGGTCGTAATCTCCGACAGGTGTTCGGTATATTTAGTAAATGATATTTTATTCTCAGAAATTTAACTCGGGCTCATTAGATCAAAGTAGTATAAACGGATTCCTGGCTTAAAGTTCAAAGACAAACTTCCTCAGAGCTTAAAGAGTAAACAACTTACCAAGTTACAAAGTTCAAACTTTCAATTATTGCAATCAAGTGAAGTAGAAGTTGCGATGCGCGATAAACGTTGTACCTAGGATATGAGTATTTCATTAATAATGCAAACATCGACAACCTTACTTAAGGGTGAACTGGCCGGCCCTTTCTCCATACAAACATGGCAGAGTGATCACTCCCTTATTAGAGGATTTAGGTCCAAAACAAAGCATAATACCGATTGATCTCGTCATTATCTAGGCTTATGCTTATGACATTCAAAACATTTTCATATAACATTTTCGAGGCTCATTACTTTCAACATAATTATCTTTTTAAAATTTCGGCATCTTACAAGCCAAGATAATGACGAGATCAATCGTTATTATGCTTAATTCTGGACCTAAAATCTCAAATAATGATCACCATGATGATTGATCACCCTACGGCGTTTGTATGGAGAAGCAACCTGCCAGTTCAACCTTAACTTATACAAATACCGAAGAATAAACCTAGTCAGATATTTAACAAAACAGAAACAATGGGTGTGTATCAATTATAAATGTATATGCATAAAACTGAAACCGCAATAGTTGTTTATAAATGTCTTTTCTATGGGATTGTAACGGAACACGCACGAGGCTCAACCTGATGTGCAGTAGTAACCTCTGCCAGTAACAGATGCATTTCGTTTTGTCACAAGTGACGAACTGTGCTGCATTTTACTCTGAGATATATAGTTGTTAAGTCTCATATATGCCTGTAATTTACTGGTCCTCAAGAACTGGTACTAGAACACACTGTTAGGTGCTCGGTGATAGATGTTCTGATTGAAGGTAGGTAGTTAGCCAGGCGAGCACTCGAAAAACATCCTTCCACCATGCGGTGATACTCCAACTGGTGGTTGGATCTAAACCATGTTCCTGTGGCCCGGCAGCCCATAACTATTGCTGCTCGGCTAATATTACTTCTAAAGTCTTGTGATAAACAATTATATACATATATACATGTAACTTAAAATTTAAGAACATAACGGATTTTCTAGGAATACTGCAGATGAGTAATGACTCAGCTAAAAACTTTTTTGATTTGGACTTCATAGATAGATCAAAGAAGCACATTTTTAAGGACTTTAGATGTACACTTCAGAGCAACAATTATCATATTTGTAAGCAGATTTTTGGAATTTCAATACTTAAACGTTCACCTTAGGTGTACCATACCCCCATACATTGCGAGAATAGCATAGTTAAATCTACTGCGTACCATAGACTATTACCCATCAGCAGCACGACTATGCAATAAAATCTCACACGTTTTATAGAACATTTTTTTTAAAAACTGATTTTTCTTAAATTTACAGAAGATTTTAGTTACAGACAGACAAATATAATTAATGAAGCAGCATGATAATGCTGCTTCATTTCTTTATTTCTCTATCATTTTTCAATAACCGGAAAACAAGACGCACAGGAATCAATTGGATATGGAATCAGCTATCAATTGGAGGAACATATTTCTTTGAGGCAAATTTATTAATTATTAATAAGTCATGTTCCACCATCAACCTTGTCGTCTTTACCTCCCTCCTGGCGATTAATAGGCCAAACGCTTATCCATTCAATACTGGCCTGATTAAAAATATTCCAATCATAACGACTAAATAAAGGATCTTGGTTAGGCATCATTACGAGGCATCATTACGAGCTTAATTATTGCTATAAGGCTAGTCTGTGTTCACAACCTCGGTAAATGATGACTTGATCAAATATAGTGCAGAATAAAACTAAAATTGGAAATACCTCTCAAGGACAGCTAATGGAATACACAAAAAGGCACACTAGAGGTTTTGTGATAGATTTTTTAGTTGAGCATAGCAGCTAGACATGCAAGCCATTTACAAAATGCGCACACAATGTAAACTTATTGAACGTATAACAAAAGTCTCTATATATCCTAACTTTGTCATTCTTGTCATGAGTCCCATCATCCTACTCAAGCAACTTTGTGAAGTCGACGAAACGTATTCCGCTTTGTCAGAAGTAACTCAATCAGTTAATCCAATCACTGAATCCAAGAGCATAGAGCAATTCATGTACCGGAATAAACTAAGTCATCTATTCCTTACAAAAGCGTTTACTCCAATGACTGTAACGCGTAATTGAATTCAGCAAAGAAGATGGAAAAAAGTAAAGTTAGTACGTGAGGAGAAAACTTGATTAGGGGCTATCAACACTTGTTTTGTAAGTCAATGAGAGACCGACCAATATAGTTCAGGTCTGTTCTGTTGAAGGGGGAAGGTTAGTTCGGTATTGTAAGTTTCATTATTTTTTATCATTATTATTTGATTCTGCTGTAGAAAATGTTGGTCTTGGAATACAAATGTTGTTTTATTTTATAATTACTCTTTATTTAACTTTGAAGCAGTGATGGCTCAGTGGCATTGGCTATGGACCGCCGTGCAGCAGGTGCATGGTTCGAATCCCGTAGCGAGCTTGTGGTTTACCGCATGGTGGAATGGCATTTTGTGAATGCCCGCCTGGCTAGCGACCAACCTCAAGTAGAAAATCTGTCGCCAAGCACTTAACGGTGTGTTCCGGCAGCAGTCCTTGAGAGCCAGTGAAATTACAGGCACATGAGAACAACTATGTCTCAAGGTGACGGACGCAGTGCAAGTCGTGACTTGTGACGAAATGCATCTGTTATAGGCAGTGGTTAGTCCGCTTAACATTAGGTTTGCCACGAGGTTGTTCGGTCACAATAACATAAAAAAAGTACAGTATGCTTTGCCTACAAAGGTGTTTTATTTTCCTCATTTATGTAACTAAATGCAAAGGTTAGTTAGTATTTTGTGTTTTCGTTTGTCTTAATTTAAACAGGTACCATAGATTTCAACAAAACACGGTAAAAAGTTCCTATGCTTCTATTTGAATGTTAAAATATATTTATTTATCATTACCGCAACATATGTTATTAAAATAACAAGACCATATTGTACAAAACAAAAAGGATATAACACGTCAAATGTTGAAGTTATTAAAACTTTCTGTTAAACTCTAAATGCTTGTTAGAACTTAGTTTTATGACCGTTAATAACGTTTAATGTTTCAGTAATTTATGCAGGCGCTTGATAAAGCTTTATTGTAGCAATTATTTAGATATACTTGACTATTTGTCATTGTAACTGTGGAAGCACCAGCCATTTACTTAGCTATAAATATTTCATGTGGTTGCTTCGTTATTATTCTCTCATTGAGAGTTTCTCAGGAAAATATATATATATATATATAAATATACATTTGAAGATATATATTTAAAAATATATGTCTTCAAATGTACGGAAAACATATTATAAGTATCATCTCATTTCTTGATGGGTCGATATATATATTATCAATCAGAGACGAATTTTACTTAGCATTCCATGGATTCACCGTGTGGGTGCCGGGTCCATAGAGTTGCAGAGGAAGAGACCCAAGTCAAGGTGCCTGGGACTTGCAACCCAGTGAGTAAGGTTAAGGGGCCCCTTTATTATGCATCAATGCTAACGCTAATGCCCAACCAAATTTGGTAAGATTCTACTAATGCCACCTTGGATACACGTAATAGGATGGAAGTTACGGTTCTTGACAGGCCAAGGTCTTTTAATATGTTATAAAGGGATTTCGCTGGTATACCCCTTGCTCCGACTTCTGCAGCATATAAACTAACCACATAACCGTTTTAGGTTAATTCATTTGTTAAGTCATAATATTTGTTAGTTTTTACTGTGTGGTCTTTAGGTATGTTTGTTCCCACGGCACAGTAAGTTCTATAAGTACCATGCGTTTTAGATTCTTTGAATATAGAAATATATCTGGTCTGGATGACGAAACGCCGCACATTAACTAACCTTCAGTAATAACACCTTTCACACAACATATAATTATTTCTGCTTCGAATCTAGTCGATATTCATAATTTTATTTTGCTCTGTATACTGAGCGTGTCTGAGTCTAAGTCGCCGCCGCTGAAGTAATTATATAATATAATACATATATTTTAATTGTTCTTTTCTTATATTGCTGGTTTAAAACTATTCCACATAGATGAAGCCACAAACAGAAAATAGTTTTATGTTGTATTAAAAGCCTCTTCACTTCACGGTTAACGTGGATTTCGGTTGATCATGTCGATCTTAGTCATCCTAAAATTGATTTTATTGCTTAACTACTACAATTACGAAAATTCAACGAGAACGGAAAAAATAACATATTATGTCAATTTGAAATTACTCTCAAACAAGACTAATGACGCAACCTAATATCATATATAGTAATTTTGGCTCTAACGTCAACTAAGCGAATAAACCGACAAAGTCACTACTCCGGGATCAAGATTAGCTGATCTCTTAAAAAACATACGGAAACACTAGCGTAACATTGAGCTATAATATAGCGTAGAAAGCTTCAGTCATCCAGAATTGTAATAATCAGCAATTCTTATAGCGAATGAAGTCTAAATACAACAATTAGTTATACCTCTTCCATCCCGTCTCAATACATGCATGCCCATACCACGAAGTAATATTACGACTCTATAACTTTCCTGTCGCTGTAGCTATTTTCAAGCATTTTCAGAGATACTCGTCCTTATTTGTATTGCTTTTTATTTCAATCATTTCGCTTTCGTATTAATGATAATTTAAACCTTTTACTTTGCTCGTCTAACCATTGTTAATTTATTTCTCTCTAATTAATTCACAGTTGCAGCTGCTGGTAACATATTTTATAAAGCCTGGCAGGCAGGAGTGACACATTTAATAAAGTAGGAGTAAATTTAAGTATTAATCCACTAATTAATTCATAACTTGCTGCTGTCAGCAACCTTATAACATTTGGTTATATCTAAATTATGCTCAGAAGCGCCACCACTATATGGTGGATATTCCATTTACCCGAACGAAGCGATTTGCGTCTTCGTTCATCATACGAACCTCCAGGGAATGGAACACCCTGCCTGAGTCTGTGTTTCTGGTTAAGTGCAATATTTGGGTCTTCAAAACGCGAGTGAATAGATACCTTCTGGGTAAGTGCGCTCCATCATCGATTGCATTATCACTTAAGCATCGGGCGTGATAGTGGTCAAGTGCAACCCAGTTCAATGTAAAGAAAAACATCAATAAATTATTATTATTGCGAACTGTGTGCTCTCGCCAAGCTAGTTATCGTGTTGCACATAAAGCGGGTTCAGTATATGAGTACTCATATACTGAACCCAGGTGGACAGTGCTCTCACATGGGAGCGTCACATCGAGATGCTCAGTGAAAAAATGGGTTTCGCCTGCTTCGCCCTCTGGCGTGTATCTGCAATTCTGCCTGAGCATATGGTGAGTTGTTACTTTGCTTCAGTTCACTCATAATTGCAATACGGCATCGAACTGTTTGGGCACGCTGCTGACTGGGAGCGCATCTTCAGGATGCAGAAGAGGGCGTTGAGGGCCATTGTGAGAGTGTCGGGTGAGACTTCGGCTCGCCCGTATTTAAGATCCTTGGGGATACTGACTATGCCTGCGATGGTCATCTTATGGACAGCACTGTACTCTACGTTATAGGTAAGTGCTGAATATCAATCATGTGTGAAGTAGTACTACTTCCCAGTCTAATTTTAGCCTAAAGCGGGTTCAGTATATGAGTCATATACTGAACCCGCTTTAGGCTAAAATTAGACTGGGAAGTAGTACTAGGCTAATATATGAGTCATATACTGAACCCGCTTTAGGCTAAAATTAGACTGGGAAGTAGTACTAGGCTAATATATGAGTCATATACTGAACCCGCTTTAGGCTAAAATTAGACTGGGAAGTAGTACTACTTCACACATGATTGATATTCAGCACTTACCTATAACGTAGAGTACAGTGCTGTCCATAAGATGACCATCGCAGGCATAGTCAGTATCCCCAAGGATCTTAAATACGGGCGAGCCGAAGTCTCACCCGACACTCTCACAATGGCCCTCAACGCCCTCTTCTGCATCCTGAAGATGCGCTCCCAGTCAGCAGCGTGCCCAAACAGTTCGATGCCGTATTGCAATTATGAGTGTACTGAAGCAAAGTAACAACTCACCATATGCTCAGGCAGAATTGCAGATACACGCCAGAGGGCGAAGCAGGTGCGACCCATCTTTTCACTGAGCATCTCGATGTGACGCTCCCATGTGAGAGCACTGTCCACCTGAAACCCCAAGGAATTCGTGCATGCAATATGTTCGATGTTTTGGGCGCCTATGCCTACTGACAGTTTTTTATATTTTCAACCCGATAGATTGAATAATATGATAAAGACCTATTCCAGTTCACTATCTGACACATTTTCATTACTGCTGATAGCTGCTAGCCCTTGACTATCATCTCTCCTGTTAGAAAGCGATAATGTGGTCGACCTTTCGAACACATCATCACTTTTTCCAGGCTTAACCTAGAATTATTGGCTCAGAAGCTTTTCTACTTAACGATCACCTAGGTGGGCATTTGCAAAATGCCTTTCCACCATGTAGTGAAGCTTAAATTTCAGGATTATCAGGACCTATCTGAACGTCAAATAGCAAATCAGCAACATATAACGTTATTTCAATTTGTCATAAATCAGATGAAAATAAACCAGTGCGTCATGAAAGGAGAGCAAAGAGGAAATAAATAATAACAGCCGGAAGAAAAAAACAACTGACTTCGGCTTGCCGTCAACATCCGGAAAAAATCTTGTCATACTATATCCGGTTCATCGGACCATGATAGTTATGTTGTACGAGTTGGATTTATTTGCTGATCGAACTGCATGTTTTTATGACCAGATATATTTTTTAACAATGATGATTAAAGAAAAAAAAATACATCGTTTGAGAGAAAAAAAAATTGAATTACTTTATTATTTACGGAATTTTTGGTGACGCATGTCTAAAAAAAAAAACAAATACAAATATAAAAAAAATGCAGTTTTTATGCTTGATAGGTTAGCTACCACTATCTCACCTGATGGTAAGTGATGATGTGGTCGAAGATGTTGTTGAGGCTAACCTAGAATTACTGGCTCTCAAGGACAGCTGCCGGAACACACCGTTAGATGCTTGGCGACAGATTTTCTATTTGAGGAGCCAGGCGGGCATTCGCAAAATGCCTTACCACCATGCTTTAACAACTGCCATCGTAAGACAACAACCGGGATCGACGGCTTAACGTGCCCTACGAAGTACGGAAGTGCTCAGTAGTAATGTCACTCGCGATCACCCATCCTAGTCATGACCGCGGCGGACGTTGCTTTACTTAGTTAAACGGTTAAAAACGCCTAAGCAAACTTTGCAACGAGTGCTTCAAAACTTCCATCTTAAATTGCGGCCCCAAACCCAAGGCGCTTGCCAAACGTGGGAACTATGGCAAATACCCCACTAACGGCAGAGGCCTTTGTTCAACGGTAGACGTTATGGCTGTTAATGATGAAATTAAATAATTTATTGTATCAAGAAAAAGCCACACAATTTCGTAATCATTATTAAATTGATATTTGAAAAATATCTTTGAAATTATGTTTAAATCTGGCATTAAAAATACCTAAAATATCTCGCATAGCTCCGATTTAAGCTGTCACTTATTAACATTCACTAAGGCCGGTTAAAAATTAATTTGCTGCCAAAGCTTTGAGAGATCCCGCTTAATATTAAATTTGACATAACTCTCGACGTGAAAAGGATGTCTTGCTACTATATTGTATATAATAGTTTATATTAAAACGTGGGGCACTTAGCAACACGTTCTTAAGATTTTGATTTTATCATAGTCTTTTTTTTTATTGACAATGACTTTTTAATATGATGATATAACGTGACGGACTATTTACCATCCTGATCATCACGCTTTTTTTGTACAGTGTCACCATCCTAGTACTGTATGACACTGCACTGCGTTCATCACTCCAAGGGCGTCAGTTATGTCTCGTTCGCCCAGCAATTTCACTCGCTACAGTGCACTCCAAGATTTTACTTAGTAATATTTTCACACTACTGCTTAGCGGTGTTCTGTTAAAATATCTCACACTGCTGTTCTACCAAGACGGATATATAAAGCTAAAAAGTCTTACCACCTGGAAAAAGAAACAGTCTATTGCCATCTACAGTGCACAGTTCCATACACTGAATTCTCATATTTGACTCTGTTGCAATTTTTTTGTCATAAAAAACAGAAAACATATTAAAAGTAGCTTTTCGTATATGAAGTCAGTAGAAACTTCGAGAATGATAATCAGATACAGTCCAAAATAAAATAAACAACTACGAGTACCAAACTGCTGCTCTATACTTTCACAGAAAATGCATGGCTATGTTTCGTTTTCTTTTAAGTTATTTTTTCAATGAGTTTTGATAATGAGTATTATCTACATAATGATAAATTCATATTTTATTTTGTTCTATTCAACGATCTGGTAGGAACGTGTCTATCGGAGATCTTTGTAAAATAATGTACCTAAAATGGTTACGCCGAGCAAACGATGTTCTGCCTGAGGTGTTTTCTTAAGGCTTAGTAACATAAATCACTTTAGAATATGTTTGACATTTTGATCACGAAAATGTTGCCCTATCACAGCCTAGACTCGATCAATCAAAATAAACAGTTTATGGAATAGGCGTACTTTAGCAATTTAAGGTTCATTTACTATTTATGAGGTTTCAAGTTAATTTGAAATATAGAGTTAGGTAATATACAAAAACATAATTTCGTTCGAATTTCTGAAGCTATGGTAACATAGTTTTCTTAGTCGCTTTTAATTGATCAAATATGTTAAATAAAATCCACTGCGATTATGGCATGGATAGGTGACCGCTATTGGCATTATTTCTGATCGTACTTCAGAGTGCACGCGTAGGTTTCGGTTGTTGTCTTTGGATAGCAGAAGTTATAGCATGATAGTTAGGAATTTCGCGAATGCCGCGCCGCCTTTCTATCCACTCAAATGGCAATCTTTTTTTTTAATGCCTGATAGGTTAGCCTTTGACCACTTTCTCACCTGATGGTAAATGATTATGTGGTCGAAGATGTTGTTCAGGCTAACCTAGAAGTACTGGCTCTCAAGGACAGCTGCCGGAACACACCGTTAGGTGCTTGGCGACAGATTTTCTACTTGAGGGTGGTAGCTAGCCAGGCGGGCATTCGCAAAATGCCCTACCACGTAACGTGCCCTCCGAAGCACGGAAACGCTCAGTAGTAATGTCACTAGCGGTCACCCATCCAACTCATGACCGCGCGCGACGTTGCTTAACTGTGCTGATCGGTTGAGAACAGCTCAGTAAACTTCGCTACGAGCGCTTCAAAACCAAAATCTGTCACCAAGTACCTACCTAACGGTGCATTTGGGCAGTTGTCCTTGAGAGCTAGTAATCCAAGGTTAGTCTGAACTACATCTTTGGCCACATCATCACTTACTATCAGGTGACATGGTAGTTTAAGGCTATGTTTTGACTGTAAATAAAAATAATAAAGAACTGTAGAGAATCTTATATTGTATTTTTTGCATGCGTTTAGTAAATAAGCTTAGAAAATCACAACGAAGGGAAAAAATAACTTCGAGAAGGAATCATTGAAAAGGGAATCAAAAAATATATTAGGATGGTAATAGTTATATGTTATGCAAGGCTGCAACGTTCTTATAATATAGATTTTGACTTGCGATTAAATTGACAGTAGGGTACTTAACTTTTATAGTAATATGTTTTTTTTTTCATTTTATCTTATACATAACCCAACTTCGAAAAACTCACTTATATAAAGTATACGACAAAAATTCAAATATAAACGTGATGTAAATACATTCAACTCAACTAACGGAGTGTTTTCGATGGACGGAAATTAGTTTCCGTAGCAAAGTTAAACCACATTAAAAGCAAAATATTTGTACAGCAGTTCTTTGAATTTTGTTTTATTTTGTTAATAAGTGATTTTGTGGTTCAAAATGACATAGCATTAGATGGAGAGATCATAGCTATATATATACTTCAAAGGATTACAGGAATATTCTTTGATGATTTGTTTTAATTTGTCATCTTACTGTCCCTTATCGTATGTAGAGTCGGTAAAATGTTATCTTTATCAATACGGAGTACGAAATGATCATAAAACCGTAGAAATGTTTGTTCATTTTTAAAAGAATAGCTTTTCATTATGTTATTAAAATTAAAAAAGAAAAATGCGTAGAAACAATCATATATATAAAACATTAATAAATATCATCCAGTGATAACAAAATACAAATTTACGACAAGAAAAATTATAGTCATGTGCGGGATTCAAACCCGCGTCATCCACCTCTATAGTCGAGGTATGCTCTGATCGACTGAGCTAACATAACATATAACTCATAACACTATTTTTTCCTCTCGTTCTTTGACCATCATATTTATGGGGATGGAACCGCACATGATTATAATTTATTCTCTCGTAAATTTGTAATTTTGTAATGTAATCCGCAGAGTACGCCTTATTGCAAAAATATTCTATAATATTTTATTAAAATAATTCAGTGATGTTTGTAAAAAATACACATATGATACGCTAAAAAACTAAAACTATCTGAAATAACTTTTTATTCCTAATATTATTTCTAGTTATAATATATCGTAAATTTCTTAACATAATTATTATAAGAAAAAAAAATATAAGTAAGCGAAATCACGATTACAAAATTTTCCTTTAGAGTGGAATTCTAACTCGTGTCCTCCTGTGTTACACCGGAAGAAGCAAAAGATTAATGTTTTGCGCCTGAAACATTATCAATATGTGATATATAAGAAAAATATAGACACTTAAGACCCCTGCAAAAGTTTCCTAGTGTCACAGTAAGTATTTACATCCAAAATGAAATAATAATAACATTACCTTATCTACCTGTATCAGTCAGATTGTCCACTGCTGAACACAGCCTCCCCCATTATGGGAGGATTTCCATAATCCCCACGCTTGGCAGGCATCTTGGGGATCGCAGTGTAAGATAGGATTTAATTGAATAATATAATAGAAATCCTGCTTCTAGTGTGTTTCCCTTAGTCGCCTCTTACGACACCCACGCGTAGAGATGACATTCTAGCCCTGCACCCCATGGTTGTTTATTACTTCACAATCATAATAATATTCATTCGATGTAGCCATCACTCACATCGGCAAAAAAAAACTTGTTAGAATAAACGCACTAGTTTTTTGTAGTGCCTTTTTAAATATTTTTTTATGTATGAATAATTATGTTAGTATTTTTCATTTCTTTCAAAGCACATTGAATGAAATATTCATAAAAGCCTTGTAGTTGCTTATTTGCATGAAAACCACTCGTCTCATCTCATACTCTTAGCGTGTCTGCAGCGCAGGCATTTTGCTTTGTACTTTATCTTTGTTTTACGTGTACGTCGTGTAGCCTCGGATATTAGACTCAGTGTTATACGCCTATCTCGTAGCCTTTATAATCTTGTAGCATTTTTAGTAGTGGTGTTGGCAATACTGTGTGCAAACAGTAGAATATATAAGTACTGCAAAAGACGAGAAGACTTGAATTTAAAATTATTGATGTTATTCCATTTTATGTTACGTATAGGTAAAAACCCTTGTACATCGGTACAAGGTTTTTAAGCCTAGTATCAGAAACTTAAGCGGGCTGTATAACGTTAAGACATGAAGGCTATCAAAAATAAACTGTTAAAATGTATCACTCTTATGAATACTATCGGGAACTTGAGCCATATTAACTTATTAGGAACTTTAAATGTTACGCGTTGAAGCTCGTGCTCATTGCTTCACACAATCGAGATTACCAGACGGAGGACTCAAAACATTCGGAAAATGTGGCAAAATTATCTAACGGGTGTGTAATGGAGACGAATGTCATTTTGACATTTTCCTTTGAATACGAAGCCTATTATGGAGTTCTAAATTCAAAACGAAGACTTCATTTTATTCTAGTTATAGAATGGTAATGAGAAAGAACATTTGCATTATTTGAAATCGGATAGGTCTCACGTGATTTTTACCGGCAAAATTCTAACCAGAGGCCTTATTGTGTAACTTGAATAATAATGGAGATGAATATCATTTTGACATTTCCTTTGAAAACGAAGCCCATTATGGAGTTCTTATTACAAAATGAAGACTTCATTCTATTCTAGTAATATAATTGTAATGAAAAGAAACATTTACATTGTTAGAAATCGGTTAGGGCTCACGAGATATAAACCGGAAAGATTCCAAACAGAGGCCTTATTGTGTAACTGGAATAGTAACGGAGGTGAATGTCATTTTGTCATTTACCATTAAAAATAAAGCCCATTATAGGGTTCTAATTTTAAAATGAAGACTTCATTCTATTCTGGTTATAGAATGGAAAGGAAAATGAACTTTATTCCCAAATTGGTTTCCGGTATACATCCAGAAAGTCCTAGCCGATTTCTAATAATTAAAATTTATTAGTAGTCTCATAGCTGGAAACCCTTGATGGAGCTGAATTCAAAACTATACTATACTAAAATATACTTTAATATCTTCCCATCACTGTTAAATTATTTTGTCAGAATAATTTTACGTTAATTATGCAGTTATGCGTTACGTGTGCTTCTGTTTGCCACACAATAAGATTCATATTTTACTTACACTTTTGGTTTATTGTGCAGTCATTAAGTTCGTGCTTGAGAAGAAAGTTGTTGTATAATGAAAATATGAAACTTATTAACAAAAGTATAAAACCCTGCCCAAACCATCTCCGATATAAAATTTCATATCTCTATGATTTCACAAAAAATTTAGAAACTATTCACATTTATGGTTGCTTATAAATAATAAGATAATTAATTAATAGAATATCTATAACAATACTGATAAAATATACAAAAAAAATTCAAACATATAATTTCGAACAGAAGAATCTAAGAAAATATTACCGCTTGCCTATCACTGTTTCATAAGTATACCTTTGCCGTAGAGACTATACCAACACAATTAATGTGTTATAGTGGAGGATTACTTATCCTTTAATCTATTTTTTTTTAAATCAATCAAGTACTAATAAATTACACTCCTATTTAGTACTTGAACAAATTTCTAGTATAATAGATTTAGTTTGTAGCAGTAAGAAAATTGTATGTAATTCTTGATCACATTACCTAAGGCCAAGAAAAATCCAAAACACGTTTCTTTAAGATTTTCTCTATAGAATAAAATTACAAAGTTCACTTTAAATTACGCTTGTAACGTAAATATCTTAATTATTAACGAATGGATGTGTATGAAAATATATTAATAAAATACCAAAACCTTATCAAGAGCGACAAGAAAAGATACATTTTCGATTTTCGTTACTAGCTTTGTGTTATTAAGTTTACTTTCAGATTTAACCTAAACTGATCCGCCCGTCTGAAGTTTACTAATAGTAAGAGTAACTAATGAATTTTTACTTTATTTGTTCTCGCCTAAATCCCTTACAAGTAGTAGTGTACCTAACCATCACTGTATTAAACAAGACTTGAAATGTGACTTATGTAGACAAAATTTCAAAAATATTTTTCGATTTCTCTCTATTTTATGTTATTGTGACAGAACAAGCCCGAGGCCCACCTGATGTTAAGTGGACTAACCTCTGCCTATAACAGACGCATTTCGTCAACGACGAATTGCACTGTGTCCGTCACACTGAGACGTACAGTTGTTAGGTCTGATTAGCCTGTAATTTTTCTGGCTCTCAAAGACTGTTGCCGGAACACACTGTTAGGTGCTTGGCGACAGATATTCTACTTGAGGGTGGTCGCTAGTCAGGCGGGCATTCGCTAAATGCCCTTCCACTATGCGGTGAAGTTCAAGCTCTGGGCGGGATTCGAACCATGGACCTGCTGCGCGGCTGTCCATAGCCAATGCCACTGAGCCATCACTGCTTCAAACATATGAAAAATGTTATGC
The DNA here is from genome assembly GCA_963890685.1 of Plagodis pulveraria. Lineage (NCBI taxonomy): Eukaryota > Metazoa > Arthropoda > Insecta > Lepidoptera > Geometridae > Plagodis > Plagodis pulveraria. The sequence continues at coordinate 17,409,630 of OY982959.1, forward strand.
ATATTTTTGGAATATAAGTACTACTTACTTTACAAATAGTAAATTTAGAGAGACTTAACATCCTTGAATAAAAAACAAAAAAAAACCCACCTAATAGAATGCAAATTTAGTATTGCAAACAAGTTAGTTAATTTGTAACGGTTCATACTTATCCCTATACCTATATCCATAATTATATCTAATGGTATGTCTTGGTCATTTAAAGAAAGCCAATCAATCAATGTATGTAATGTTACGGTCAGAAATACGCATCAGACACTGAGATAGAGATTCACTCTGATTCTCACTGACACAGAGATTCTTAAAAAAAACAAGATCATCGAGTAACGTAAATAGTCTTTCCACAAGCGCTTATGCATTAAATATCAACGTTTGTTTTTGTAGCAACTGTTAATAGAAATCAGTATCAAACCGAAATTAAATGCGATTGCTCTAGTTGTTAAGCTTTTATTTTTGCGTTTTTGGACAAACACGAATCTCTCACTGTACCCAAGATTCTAGTAATTGAATCGTAAGACACTGTATTACTCACTTGCTGCATACTCTGCTATCAAGGCCACACATTTACGCATAATATTGGTAGGTAAGTTATGCCATTATATTATTCCAGTATTCTGGACACGTTGCCAACTGGTAGTGTGCTGGAGCATTTGGACTGCCTGTGAGTCTACAATGATTTATAGGTGGTTTAAATGCATTTATTGTAGTTGCTGTAGTATTGTATATAATTTCGTAGTATTTTGTAAATAATGGTAAGTTAAAATAGTTTATTTCGAATACAGCGTGTCGATTTATAGATTAAATTTGATTTAGTATTATTTTTACTTAAACACAGTATATGAACACTAAATATAGCACTACCAAATAATTGAACATGGTAAACATTTTAAATAATATCTCATTCAGAAAGTCAGACGAACAAAATGTAACTGTGCATAAACAGGGCTTGAGTAACTGAATTTATGTCACCGCACATAAATCTGTATGACAAATGCAAGCCGAGATCAGCTGAACAGCAATTCCGTACGGCACTACTATTTCATTTGCTAACGAATGACATTTTATAGCATATAAACTCTGCTATGAAACAGAATCTAGTGATAACAAGGCTCTTCGTTTTATAGGAAGGTTCCAAATATCCTGACCCACCACCCCCTTTGCGTGGTGACCGCAGCAAGGTACTAAAGGGTAATTTTATAGACGAACGACGGCTCCATTTACACTGGTTATTAAGACAGTAGGAAGGCAAGAGGATCGCGACTCAGAAACTTGAGCAGTAACAAATCTTTTATTTTCTTTTCTTATTTAATGATGTGTACCCACAGCTTTCAGATCTAACTCTGGGAGAGAAATAAAAATTATGCAGAGGTTTACTTTGTGGTGCTATAAAAGAGTAATTTAGTATTTGACTGTACAGCTAGGTACTTCAATGTTAATGTTTGTTTTACGGTAAAGCCTGGGTAATTTGAATAAAGTGTCGGAGGCATTACTATGGGTAGTCGTTCACGTTCATTATTCGAGTTGGCGAGGGCAACCCGCCCATGTTTGTAGGTGTCATTGAAAGGCGTGATACACTGCGTCCCAACAGTCTAATTAAACAGTACCTGCCTTGCGGATTTATCTGCTTGGAATATATTATATATTATCTTGGCGTTTCACTAATTATTATGTCTAAGTACTCCATGCCAATGAAAGAAAAAAATACTTTAATATAGCTTTATATGTTTCATAGATTACAGAACTCTTGAAATATTGCTATTGAATGAACATTCGTAATTTTCGTCTCCCAGCTACAAGTATTAATATAGGAAAGTTTCCATCAATATTTTTTGATTCCATTGGCGTCAGGAATTTAGAAACAAAAAGAACCATTGGCTATAGACAGGAATATATTAATTAATATACAAGAAATAATTGTATCCTCATATTATATTCCTATTTACAGAATAAATGCTTAAGTTTGTAAGTTGTTGTGACTGTTTCGTACCATACATCCCCGAATTGGTTGAACGAATTTAAATAGATAAAAAAAATGTATACTAAACTTGTTGCCCTAATTTATGACCAATCCTTTATGTGTAAAAATATGTCCAATATTATTATTTTAATTAATACCAAAATACAATACGATTTTAATTTAAAAAAAAAATTACAGACTTATTTCAATTGTTTGTTTTGCATTTGGCTAAACAAGTTTATTTTGTTTAAGCGTGGTATCAATTGATATTTTTTATTTTATTTTAGCGTATCAGAAATGTATATGTAATATTTATCAAATTTGGGTGCAAGTTATATTTTTTGAATGGAGGCTCGAATGGAGGCTGTTTTCATTGAATCTACTGCTTCAATGAAATACTACTTTATTCGACAAACGAATTATTTTAAGCTTGAAATTGAAGTGGTTTTTTAAGCGATAAACGAGTTGCGAAGTAATATTGTTCTCTCGTGTTATGTAATTATGTAGGCTGTAAACTTTGCACTGCAATGTTCAAAAACCAGACATGTTATGTACTAGTACACTACGGTTTATGATCGCGTGTGTCAGGGTTCCGATTCCCTAACCCTTTTATTTTTAACCATAGGTGCGTATTTTAATTTTATTTTTTCTTATTTGCCTGTAACTCCTGAAAGTTCAGTGTTGGTTTAAAATAGAGTTGAGTGCATGTGTCTTTCATTTACCGTTACTATCCTATATGTTCCGTGTCCGAAATTTTACTCACCACACCTTCCATCTCTTTGGCGCGTTAAAAAAACACAGAGTTTTAAGAAGGTATTAAACCTCTTATAAGAAATCTTAGTTGCATAGATACCATAATATGAAATTTACAGAACGTTGCGGATAAAAGTCTTTCCTTATTCCGAGTGATACTTAAGAGCTAAGGCAAAAGATAAGCAATACGAGGTATAAGACAAAGTTTATTCGTGTATTGCGTAGGTTGAAAAGGCAAACATTACTTGAGTAGCTTTTAATAATATCATAATATATCTGCAGAATCAGGTCTATATTACATGGAAACAGCACATGTCTGGTGAAACGTGGGTGTAGAACTCTTGGTACCCTTCCGGGGGATATAGGCATGGCTGCTATGTTTTTTAAATAAATTCTAACTATGACATCAGTAAAATTAATATGTATATATTTGTTTTTTTTTTTAATGTTATTGTGAAGGAACAAACGCGAGGCCCACCTGATGTTAAGCGGTATCCTTTGCCTATTACAGATGCATTTCATCACAAGTGACGAACTGCACTGCGCCCATCACCTTGAGACATACCTGTTAAGTCTCATTTTGCCTGTTATTTCACTGGCTCTCAAGGACTGCTGCCGGAACACACCGTTAGGTGCTTGGCGACAGATTTTCTACTTGAGGGTGGTCGCTAGCCAGGCGGGCATTTGCAAAATGCCCTTCCACCATGCGGTGAAGCTCAAGCTCTGGGCGGGATTCTAACAATGGACCTGCTGCGCAGCAGTCCAAAGCCAATGCCACTGAGCCATCACTGCTTCAAGTAAAATTAATACATCATACTATTACCCCCTGTTTTTCACCTAAGGCATAAGCAGAGGCTTTTTAACTCCATTTTTTACGGCAAAATGTTTAAGGTCACTTTTAATAGTAGGTGAGCTGTGTACCGTGATTAGTTTTGGAACCAATTCAAACTTAAATTACCCCAGAAAAGTCATCAAAGCCCATATTGTGCAATAAATAATCTTCAGGAGTCAAGTACCGACTAGCGATTCATCATATCTCACTGTCCAATTTGGCATACAGATAAGATAACATCATATCATACGTATGTTGGGCGTAGTAGAAGGTGATTAAAGGGGAAAACGCATTTAAGGAACAGCATACTACTCAAATCGATGTCAGTAGAGAGTTGCCAATCATTAGACGCACCTTATAAATCACCGTACTTTTAATGACCTCATTATCCGAAGTATTGCGGATAAGAGACTGGTGAGATCATTTTGTTTGGTGTTTAGGGATTTCGGGTCTGCGTCAGTTACGCAACCAGCCATAAAACTGAAGCCAAAAGTTTTTACTATTAGATTCTATTTGGGAAGTGAAAGTTAGGGCAGCCATTAGTGTGGGATGCTACGTTCGTTGACAGTTTAGCGCAATCACATCTTTCTGAAACTAGCGTGAGCGCGGAAGCGGCGCAAAAATGCTAATCTAAGCAGTGGTTACATACTCGTAATATTGATGCCGTTTGGTATAGAGTCATTGGGTCCAACGGGGCCGTAATCTCATCTTATTTTCCAAATCTTATCAGAGCGCTTCATGGATGCTACGTGTTTTCAAATTGCTGGCACTTATTTGGCTAAACGCTTATGGAATGCTTATTGCATTGCAAATGCTGCCAACATAATCGGCACGCTGCCAACTGTTTGTAAGCTAGATCTTTTGAACTGCTTGTGGGTCGGCAATGGCTTTTAGATTGCCTAAATATTTTCGTTGTATTAGCTTTAGTGTTGTATAAAGTGTGTTATGTTTTGTATATAAAGGTATACCGCCGCTTAATACTTTAGACATTTTGTGTTGCCCTGTGTGTGTTTATCTATATCTATACTTCTTAATCTTAATTATTTTTGTATGTAATGAATAAAATTATTTATGTATGTAAAGCTACTGGACCAATTTAATTAAATTTTTTACCATTAGAATCTGACACTATCCTTGAAGATCATCGGCTATAGAATATTTAAAAAAACTTAGGGGTCTTTAAGAAAACTTCGATAATGTAACCCAACGTGTGAAAAAATACTTTAAATAAATATATCGCATACGCTACGGAAACCGTTGACAGTATAGCAAAGTGTTGTACTGCAATTTTATAGAGGACATCAATATCTACAAAAAAGTTCAGCATACCATAAATATGTAAGCCAACCATTATAGCTATGTCACAGTAACTACTTTTATCTACACCCATGCGTGTAAAAAAGCGCCGTATGATACACGTGTGTATTGATTACCGTCTTTGGCTCTCATAAGACTCCGCACCGGCTCGAGTCTCAATGGCACCTCAGCGGTGATCACCAACATTAAACAATTGTACCATAATGTATTATTATGTGATTCAATTTATATTTTTTCTTAAACTCCCGTGCAAAGCCGGAGCGGACCGCTAGTATAAAATGAACAAGAATGTTCATATAACTATCGTTTATTCCTTAGAGAGGACATGTTATATCGACCCCACAAGTATGAGATAAGTATAGGAAAAGGATGATGATGATGAGAATAATAATAAAAGTCCGCAATGTCATGTAAAACTATGTGCAAATTGAGGTACCAGTAGAAATGTTCCCGCTACGTACCATTTTCATTCATGAATTTTATATCAAGTGGTTGCAGGTGCGGTGCAGTAGCGCTTCGTGCGATTTTAACTGCTTCAATTTATTTTGAAACACTTTGTAAGTTATTGAAGCGGGTGTAAATATTTAAACCAAATATCTAGTGAAGGAAAAATAGGGCTAGTTTTATTAGCCAGATTTTGGAATCAAAATAGGCGAGAAATCGATTTAATTTCTTATATGTAAGCGTACACTTATTAATTATAAAGCATAAACTTATTCAAAGGGTGATTTTTTAGTGCTTTTGTAGTGTTCTTTATGAACGAGGTAAAATTGCTACTTACTTTAAATGTCTTTGATAAACTTGTATCAAGTTAATAACTAAATAAACATGAACTGAGTCATAAGTCTTCGACCAAAAAGTTTTGCCACATCCTACGTTGTACCATTTTAATATAAAAGTAAATCAAATCAAATCAAATAGCTTTATTGCATTGTCACAGGTTAAGGAGTATACAGTTCTTACATATATTATTAAAAAAGGACTCTGTAATATACCGAGATGGTGAGCAATATTATAAGGTATACATTTAAAATTTATAATTTGTTACTAATTATAATTATCGATAGACAAATAGCACATGCATTAACAAATGACGATACATACATGAAACACATTTTAATTGTTGTAAATAATGTCAAGGAATTAGATAATTGGAATGGATTTTAATTATTAATAATGTCAAGGAATCAGATTGTTGTATATTATCGATTGTCAAATAAAATAATATGTCATAATTGCTAATCACTATAATTGTATTTTATCATTCAAGTACTCATCAATGGTATAGTAACATTTGTCAATAAGCATTTTCTTCAGAATATTTTTAAAATTAGTTAATACCAATTCCTTCATATTATCAGGCAAATTATTAAATACCTTAGTGGCCATTACATAAATACTTTTACTAAAAAATACAGTTTTTGAAAGACAGTGTGGATTTATATCAATTTTATTACGAGTTTTACGGGGCCGCTTATTTTCTTTTTGAGTAAATAAAATAAGGTGCTCCTTTACAAATATGCATGCCTCGTATATGTACAGCGAAGGCATAGTCATCACATTTACTTTTTTAAATAACAATTTACAACTGTCTCTTTGAGAGGCTCCAAACATTGCTCTAATACATTTTTTTGTGATTTATAAGCTAATATGCTATCTACAGAAATACCCCATTGCATTATTCCATAGCGTAAATTTGAAGAGACAAAACCGTGATATGCGGCGAGCGCTGTCTTGCGTGAGGAGATTTGTGTCAGTTTTTTGAGTGCAAATACAAAGCGAGATATTTTTTTGCGCAAACAGTTAACGTGACTTTTCCAATTTACATTAGCATCCAGCATGATCCCTAGAAAGCGTATTTCCTTGACTTGTTCAATTTTTTTAATTTTGGAATGCAACGTCTTTTATTAATTGTTGTTGTTGTGGGAGATGAAATTGCATACACTTTGTTTTGTCAAGGTTTATGATAAGGTTATTTGCTGTCATCCAATTAATAATATTTGCTAGTGTGCTATTGATTTCTCTCTCAAAATTTTCAGGATTTTCACACTTTTAATAAAACATTGGAATCGTCTGCGAATAATACAATTTTTGCATTAATACAAGTGGGCATGTCGTTAATATATCATAGGAATAGCAGCGGGCCTAATATACTACCCTGAGGCACACCATACTGTATGTTTCTTACATTTGATTTTGCTTTACGTTGCGTTTTTATGTCATCAATATACGTAATTTCAGTGTATTGCTGACGGTCGCTTAAATAGCTTTTAATTAAATCTAAAGCTGTCCCCGTATGCCATAACAATACATCTTTTTGAAAAGTATGTCATGGCTTACAAAGTCAAAAGCCTTCGACATATCCATAAAAATAGAAACAACTGGCGTATATCGTAAGTGTGGGTGTTATTTGCCAGTCCCTTGTGAAGCGGCACAAATTCTGAAGAAATTTAGTACATAAACTAAAAAGTCACTAGACTCTTTAGTCTAGGGACCAGATCGTTAAAACATATGTAATAAAAATAAAACATATGATACATTAAATCCAATAAATGTGTTTCCGACAAAGCATGATATAACCAAATTCAACGCCGGCAAAACGCAGATAGAAACTAGTTGTAAAATCATATAAAACATTTAATTAATAGCAGACATGGTTTCAATAAACACGAATACAATATTTGGTAATGTTAACATTATATAATTTAACCTTAGTTAATACCTTGTTTTGGTATATCTTAGGTTTTTAATAGTATGATTAAGTAGATTGACTGTAATCAGAAATGGTCTTGGTTCACTGATAGAATCATCCATGCTTTAGTTAATTTGTAAGTCAATCGGTGAATTGATAAATCTAGTTGTCATAGCAATACCGGACAGCTACCGGAACACATCGATAGGTGCTTGATGACAGATTTTTTACTTGAGAGAGGTAGCTATCCAGGCGGGCATTCGCGCCCTGCCACCAGGCAAAAGTTTACTTGGTAAGGGTTTTTCCTCTATACGAATATTGCTTTGAAATTTTTTTTTTTCATAGATGATATGGTAGCTTTGATTAGTATCTGACTTCCGAAGAAATGTACAAATTACGTTCCAGTTAACTTAGGATTATTGGTTTTAAAAGAAAATATTTATAATGATTTATTTATTGTTAGGAACTAGGGCATATCTCAAGCGTCAAAAACCACAATTTACTCTGACAGAACACACACATATAAAGATTGGCACGTAAAGCAATTAAAATCATAGGAAACAAAAACTTCTTTAATCGTGAAGATTGGTTTCTACTATCGAATGTTTGGAATTTAGTGCTGCGTCTATGTAAGACATCATAAAGTATGCTTACAGGTACTGTCAATGTTGTCTGCTGAACGCCATTTCTATACAATCAGCATGCTATCCGGCCTTCTCATAAAAAATTACTAAAAAGGGGGTAGGCAGATTTGTAATAAAAACTTGTCTCACCCGCAATAACTTCAGTTAGCCCAACAAAACATTACGCCTTCTGCAGAGCCGAAACATCGGGAAATCAAATTGAAGTAATTTAATGATAAATATCAGCTTTCAACCAACTGTATCAGCCGGATTATCTACTGCTAAACACGGCTTCCCCCATCAATGGGGGATTTTCCATAATCCTTAGGTAGTTGTCTTGGGGATGGCAGTTTAAAATATCAGTTCCTCAGAAGGCACCGCTGTCCACCTATCTCAATCAATATCGATATATTTTACCTTTAGTCGCCTCTTACAAGGTAGCCACAGGTAGTTAAAGCTGAATTCTTTCTGTTACATATTTGAATGTGAGTGGTCGATTCAACGCTTATTATATTCTCTAAGACTCTCAGACATGTTCAGATCGAGGACATTCAATTGGCAGGCTATTGCTATGTTGACTATATATATACAATCTGCTATTTATTCTACAGCAAAAATGTAAGTTAGAATAAAAAAATATATCACCGTTTTGTATAGTCTGGTTGTAAATTTTTATTGAATGTATCTCAGCAAGATAATGATTCTAAACACCTTCGATAAATCTATATATGAATGAAAGATACACTATAAGCTTATGACTAATAATGCTGCACTGGATATTATTTTAGTTTACAAACTTTATGTTGTCAGTCTGCATATTATATTATACTTATTATAATTATTTAGTTCTCGAAACTCATAGTCGTTGTACTGAATATGAAAATGTTGGTGTAATTTATAAATTAATACTTAATATTTTAGTTTCCCGGACCAAAAACAATAAAATTGTAAAAAGTATAAAATACCTATTACTATATTTCTAAAAAAAAAACTAAAAATGTAACAGATTTCAACACTCAAAAGTGTGAAATAACTTGTTGAAGTCGGTACCATGAAAGTTAAAACTACCTAGTATCACAATATTGTGCGCATGGTACCAACTTCGACAAGCTATTTCACACTTTTGAGTTTTGAAGTCGAATCTATTTTCAGGTATTGTTTTTTCCTTTTTACTGACCTTGCCTCCTTACAGGATCGATTCTCATTCACTGTCCATGACTATATCATGAAGATGGGAAAATACTTTTCAGTTATTGGAGTGTAACTCAAAAACGGCTCGACCGAATATAATAAAATCTAAATGGGACCACACGGGAAGCACCAGCTTTTAAATAAAAAAGAATCATAAAAATCTTCACCCAGAGAAAATTTCAGAGGTAACAAACATAAAAAAAATACAGTTGAATTCAGAACCTTCTGTTTTTTTTAGGTCAGTTAATAACAGTTCACCGTACTATGCTGTAGTCAATATCAATCTATTTTTATCCAGGGAGAGTAAAACAATTTGCTAAATAACTGACAAAGTAGTAAATCTTAAACTTTGGCATCCCAAATATACTTTGACAGTGGAAGTCCCCCATAAATTATCTAAGTAGCAAAGTTGTCGTTTAGACGTAGTTCGGAAAACTGTACATTGTATATATCTGAAACAGATTTAAGCCTTCCAATATTCCTTATATTTATTCGATCCGAGATTTCAGCTGCGTGAATATTGGTTACGTTGCGCAAAGCTGAAACTATGCTGTAAATCGATATAAAAAGTAGCATCTGTATCAATCGAGGACATTAAAAGTTAAATTACTTAACTGGGTTCCTATGAAAGGAAGCAGAGGTTACTACTGAACACCAGATGGGCTGCGTGCTTGTTCTATCGCGATAGCAGAAAAAATACTTTCTGTGTCTGAAGAACTGCCAACTTATACTGCGATCCTCAAGATGCCTGCCATGCGGCGGGGATTACGGCAACCCCCTTCCCTCATTAGGAGAGGCTTTGTTCCATGATGGACGTATAACAGCAGTTGACATGACATGCCGCAAGATTATCAAGTAGAATAATATATTGTGATTAAAATGTGTATTTTCCGTTCACGTGCTTCAGAAGACGATATAAGTTACTTTGCAAATAGAACATCAGATCTGGAACACACAGAACTGACCAGTACTTCAGGACCCTATTGAATACCAAGTTTATGTCCACATGTAAATACACTTCGGGATCTTCTTAAGGGATTACAGGTTAATTAAATTATGTAACCAATCACGCCATTGTCGACATATTGCGTAAGGTACAAATGCCGAATTGACGAACTTCTCCCTTTTTGTTGAAGTAATTTTATAGCAAATCCGTAAGATGGCATTTTCAAAAAGAACCTACTAATTTATTAATCAAATACATTTTACTCCGTACTGCTCCGTCGATATGAACATTTAATTTTATTTGAGTTTTTGCGGGCCTAGCTTTAAGTATTTTGCTATTCTTGATACTTGCCTCCTCCCCTTTTCCATGTATAACCTAAAGTAGAGACTTCTCCTTTAGGTTATACATGGTTTCCTTTCAAATACCTACTCCGTCACCGACAACGGACTAAATTCTACAGATCAGTGAAGCGTATGTGTGTGTTATCAACAAAACCTCTTTGTTCATTACACTCCCGGGTTATTTTTTGGTAGTGCCATTTACAATGAACGCATATTTTATAATAGTTTATGTTCATCTTTCAAATTCTGCTTTTTGATGTTCACTATATTTGCATAGAAACTCCAAAATAGTACCTGTCTGGTGCTAAAACCTAGTTATTACTGCTATTATTTGGCAGGTGCCGATATGCTATGCGTATGACACCATACGTTGCTATTAGGGTATGTTCCAGTAGGTGTGTTTGTCGCGTTTTGTGCCCAAAACGTTTATTACACGATCATGGTATGATGCTGGGTAGAGAGTAGATAATTTCATTCATATCTTTAGTAAAATGGGTTCAACTTCTGTATTTATTAAAATATCATTATTACTGTACCTTAGCTTCAAACGTTCCTCTCAAATAACCTTACATTAAATAGTATCAAAATGCTAAAGTGCGTTAAATAGCTATAAATATTAAACGATAAAATCCACCATCAAACAAAATTTTCTTCCTCTTGAAGGTTTGCTTGAACTAAGTTTGAAGTAATCTGCGAACCACAAAAAGTTAAATTGCTCAAGTGAGGTTTCTACGAAACTTTGCATGAAATTCCTTTCATCACATTTTACAATCCACATAAAATCCGGTCAAGTGCGAGTTCGATTCCCATACCTAAGGTTCCGGTCGAACACAAAATGTACCAAAAATTCGTTATATTTGTCATACAGTTCATGATCTCAAGTTGGAGTCCGATCCGCACTTGAGCTGTTTTTATTATTTTTTGCTATACATTTGACTAAAATTATACCAAATTTGACACTTGTTTGTATAACCATCTTTAAACATATTAATATTCGTTTAATGCTAAACAAAAAATATATTGATTGAAACAACAATAGCAACCAATACGTAAGAAGAAAATAAACAACTTAAAAATATTTCATCACTTACACTGACGAAAAAGAAAAGATGATTCGATATAAATAAATAATGCGGGCAAAAGGAAAAAAACGCAGCATACAGTCCGTACACATGTGCACAGACGCTGTTTTTCAGTAATCCCTGTGCTTTTTTTACAATAGATAGATAAATGATAATAATAAATAATCTATAATAATAGATCAAGGAGAAAATAACATTAATAAATAACGTTTCTTGTATGGGTGCCCTGTTTATTTATATTATTTTAAATTATTAATGTTCGTTAGTCAATGGGCCATACTAACACATATATTGTGAAAATATCTATCAGCTACCTATTAGTTTCGAACTATTTCCTACTAGTTTCAAAGATTCAGCCCTTTAAACGTCCACGTGGATCCATGTGGATGGACGAACAGACAGACGAGACTTAGTAACAGGATCCCTATTTTAACAACGGAACCATACTAAAAAAAATATGTAGATGAAACGTGTCTTGGTTACCCTTCTAGTATTGAAGCAACGCGCACAGAAAAAGGAAGTTGATTTCTTAAAACTGATTAATTATACAATATCACACATAAGTCGGTGTTGATGTGGTACAAGATGTAAGGATGCAAAACAGTTTAATTTGGAGTTCAAAATTAATAATATTAGGTCCTTACATATGAAATTGGCTTTTTGTAAAATAAGAGCAAAACGGTTTTTAAAATAATTTTTTTCAGTCTAATATAAAACCAATCAAAATACCTACTATTGTTATCTAGGTACTTTCGCCATTTCACCGGTAGTTCATAAATTCCTTTGCTGAAAAAAATGTGGTAGCGAGTATAAAGTTTTGAAAGCTGTTTTAACAGCCTCATTGGAATAGATTTTTTCTTTCTAAGAAGTCCAAATTCCGGAAAAGTAGTTCTCTGTTCGAACAAGATCGGTTGAGAAAAGTACGGTATGGTATAATTGTTTTTTAACACACAAGCTCGTAGCGGGCTTTAAATGCACCGATTTTAGTGTCATACATTAGAAGAAGAATTATATTTATTTAGAAGAATTATAAACCTTCTTATTTAGATTATTATTGCTATCAAAAGAAAAAGAAAATATTTTCGTATTTAAATTTTCGTAGTTGTTCCTCGCAAGTGTGATGAAAAACGTCGTATGACATACGTGCGCTTTGATCATTACAGCCTTTGCTTACTTGTAGCCTTCGCCTACGGCACGGGCTAGCAATATCACCTCGGCTGGAAATTTCAACTTACCGCACTTATATTATAATGTACTATTATCACTCACGCCGAAGTCTGCCGCTAACTCTGACTTGATTTGCGATAGATCCGCTTCCACGGCACTTTTAATTCTTCATTGTCAACTAGAGTCCCTGGCCATCCACTGGGCTTGTTCTGTTGGTTACAATTTCCAAAACAAAAACTTTGGTAGGTACCAAAAACTCACCGTGTTTTCTTTTACCCCATACACATAATTCATTCTTCCAGCTGTTTCTGCGGTGCCTCGGTAGAACTCGTATTCGTAAATAACCCTATATTTTAAGTTTTCCATATTGCGATCAGATGGATGGCGCGATAACATAAGAATTGTTATATTGGAAACACAGAACATACAAGCCCAAAATTGAAACATATTTGAGTTTGGAATTTGAATTCGAGATCAAAGTGGCCAGTTTGGCAAAACGCTAATTTCGTACGTAAGGACCAAAAACAATTAAGTAAGTTTCAATGTCTATATGCGCTGTAAGTAGCTACTAGAAGTCTTTTAACGAAATGCGTGAAAATTGAAACAATGGTGGGACTGTGTTTTAATAGCCGGCTGATGCAGTACTTAGGTACTCGATAAAGTTATGTAGCGTTGTTGAGTAAGAAATGTTGTTATTTAGCAGCTAAGTTATGCTTAAAGTTTAAGAAGCATTTATAAGTAAGACTGTTGGTATTTCAAATATGACCAAAATATGTTTGTATGGAAAGTGCTCCATGAAGTTTACTCTTAAGAAAACAACTGGGACCGACGGCTTAACCTCAACGTATCGTCCGAAGCATGGAAGCGCTCAGTATATAACGTCACTAGATAATCACTAAGGCGGATGTTCCTTATTTTGCTGATCGGTTAAAAATGGCTTAGCAAACTTCTCTACGAGCGCTTCAATACAGATTATGAAATTCTCAAATATTTGTTAAAAATAATTGGAAATCTCCTCAGAATGTATTATTCCTCGCATTCAGACATAAACATAATATTGTTTGTGAAAATGTATTGGAAAAAGGGATAATTGAAGCTGGGATTTAGTTGTAGTGTAGTTCAATAACTAAATTGTAGCTTTGGTTTTCGTGTTATGATGAGTACAATTTATGTAGCCTATAAAGTTCACTTCAACAAATAACTGCATGGAAACACAGTGTAAAGTAATTTGACTAAAAATAATAGAAAATCTCAAATTGCAAATCTCCGCAATATATAATTCCTTGCTTGCAAACATAAACCAATGTCTTTTTAAGACCCTTTAATTTAATCCTTCTCAAAACAAGCCCAAACGCAATACGTAATGCCAGTGGTATCAATATAAGTAGGCAAGCTGCCCAGCTTACATAAGGAAATGGCGGGCTGCCGATACAAATAGAATAACATAACGGTATTTTGTTTTCCTCGAGCTCCTTTGAAGGTTTTCCAATAAAAGCAAATTACGTTATACTTTATTGGCGTCATGATCAAGACTGATATGGAATGAAACGGTAACAAATGGCTAGACGATGATTTGGCTGAAAGCGGCGAACATTGGAAGTTATTAGACTCAACGATTTATCATTATCCTTAACTTATCAGTGATCACGTAGCCACGTGTTGATTGATATAGGTGCGAAAGAATATTGAAGTATTAATTATCTGTTGATCCAGAGTCATCTTTTGTCGCCAATCTTTAAGTTTAGGCTTGTTTAAAGATTTGTATGTAGACTAGTGTTGTTAAATCTATACAGATATACTCGTGGAAAACGGTGACTTTTGAGTGCGAATAAATAGTAAAACTTTAGACTTTAACTACTATTAAAACGAAGCGATTGTATTCGTAGGGTTATTGTCGTCATTAAGTATCTACAATCCCACATTCATTATTTTTTCAAAATAATGATGACTGTAAATGATAAATTTAATATCTGGTCTGCGCTATTAAAGCGATAATGATGCAAAAAATAAATTCTTAACTGTGTAAAAGAACACCACAATAATATGTAAAGCTTTTGTTTACTTAACCCAGAGAGTTAAGTAAACTGACCTAACTACAAGCGCTGCAAAACAGGGCACATGTTTTATTACCCGCGACAGAAAAATACACCTGCTAAGCAAACAAGTAACTAAATTAACAACTTTGTCTAAATCTGAGATGCAGATGGCTAATTGCAAGTGATCTCAGTCGCCAATTAGATTTGGTAAGTTCTACAAAACGATCTCCTAAACGATATGTTTCAGACCTCCACGCAAAAACCCGAAACTTTATTTTTATAAAGCCACAAAATTAGAGCTTTACCTTTTATAAAAGTAGTGAGCTTGTCGGTGGCACACTGCATTTCCCTAATGCCACCAATGTATGCCTAATGTACCTACATAGTGCTCTCCCCATTAAGTTTATCCTCACAGGCAGTACTTTATCATGTGTTGAAACATTTGCATATTTCATACATGAAAAGTTTAGATGGTAAACTGTACTGTATCAGCCGGATTGTCCACAGCTGAAAACAGCCTCCTTTATTATGAGGGGGTTTGCCATAACCCCCACGCTTGGCAGGCGGCTTGGGAATCGCAGTGTGAGATATCAGTTCTTCAGAAAGCGCTGCTGCCCACATTCGGGTGTGTTACCCTAAGTCACTTCTTACAATACCGACGGGTAGAGATGGGGGTTGGGGGATGACATTGTAGCCCGCCACCCCACGGGCATTATTACATATGGTATAATTATGATCTTTGTAAGTGATAACCTAATCTACTAGAGTACCTATTCGAGAATTTTGATACTATATATATTTTTATATCGAAACGGTGGTCGTAGCGGTAGTTATATTCTTTAATATGATGATACAAAAAAAAAACATCATTCTTCGTCGCCAAGTAATCGAGGGTACTTTTCATTATACACTTTTCATTATTTTCTACGTGCGAAGAATCGCACGGTGCAGCTAGTTTTGCAATTAGTGCTTGCATTCATTAGTACAAAATTTGTTTTCCTCAGAAGTTTACCATAGTTTGCGAGTGCGCTCAGTTCAGAGTGGATTGGTTTTTGTCTGCCATAAAAGTACTGCATAACTTTGGTTCCAAACTGTCCGACATAGTCATATGTATCAAAACTTAATATGACACTCTGGAACAAAGTTTAATATGGCTGAAATGTTTGCAGGCCCGTGGGTTGCAGGGTTAGAATGTCACCTCCCTATTTATTCCGTTGGGTTTCGTAAGAGGCGACTAATGGAAATGTTTTATCTGTCGCCAAGCACCTAACGGTGTGTTCCAGCAGCTGTCCTTGAGAGCCAGTAATTCTAGGTTAAGCCTGTTAACACATTCGACCACATCATCACTTACCATCAGGTGAGATTGTAGTCAAAGGCTTACCAATTAGTAATAAAAAAAAAGGGGCCAAATGCGCAGCATACCACTTCTCACGTGTATATGAGTAAGGTGTTGTGTGCATTGGACGCACAACAAGACTGTTTACAATCTTAGTGCCCTGCCAGGGTTTCATACAATATGTTCTTGTGTTCCGTCTTATATGTAGTTAGCATAAACATGTTATTCGTAATATGTTCTTATGTTTCGTCCAGTGTGTTAGAGAAAACATTTTGTATGACCCTGAAACTGTGCCCGGTGAATGACAATAGGCTTGCCCCCTATTACATGGTACTAAAACCCAATTGGCGAAACGTGGGTGTTTACACACCTATGCCTACCCCTTCGGGAAATACAGGCGTGACTATAATTATGTGTATATGTTTGCAGGCATTCTAGATGTTAGTACATATCTTTTAATGTAAGTAAAACTAATTTTGTCATTCGGTTTAGTCATGATAAATAAAATTATATATAATTAGCATTAATAATTTTAGCATTGTAATTTATCATTAAGGTTTTCTAAGCAAATTATCTTACAAAATCACAGCAAAAGTTTTTGTTTTGAATAAAAAGAAATCATTACGACTATATCATAATGAGCTTAACATCAGGTGAGCCTCGTGCTTGATCCGTCACAAAAACATATAAAAAAAGAAAAAAAGATGTTAACCCATGCCCAATAAAATTTGTGCTGCATCTCTTTGAAATATTTGGTCACTAGTCACTAATAAATCGTCATAAAACTGCTATTGCAGCATCAAAATTTCAAGATAATATTTCAAGGAAACTCATTTCATCTGAACCCGAAGTTGAAATCATATTAATGACAAAATTCAAGTGAACCGTAGGATTTCCATTTCTCGATCGCATTGGATTCACAAATGTCTGCACTCTGGCTGATATTCAGCACTTAATATTCATGCTTGGCAGCTTTGCTTCCTTAGTCAGAAATTAGATATTCGTTCCTGAGCAGCAACTCCGATAACCCAGGAATACCAAAGTTTGCTGATCTGGAACATACGTTTTGTAACTTTATGATGAAATAGATGAAAGTACCTACAGTGACACGGTTTTTGAAATCCAAACCAAATTCGTAAATCTTCGTATTTAGCGTTTTAGATATCGCGGTTACATCAAATGTGTAATTAATTTCAAAATTATAAATTTACGATGGGTAAAACTAAAGTCATATTCGGGATTCAAACACTCCTTTGAATTTTGTATTATAATTTTTCATCTCGCAAAATTTGACATTTGCAATGTAATCGGCAGAGCATGCGTTATTGCAAAAATTAAAATATTAAAAATGTAAATAATTGTTACTTCTACGGAGATTTCTTTATTTGTTGTGATATCACACTTAACTGGCCAATGTACAATATAAAATAAAATAAGAAACTAGTAAACTTACAAATATACAATTAATTGAATAATTTAACCACGAGAGGCAGCATAAAAATCATAGATAATTTCTTAAAAAAAACTATGAAGAATGCATTTGTGTATTTTAGCCGCGTTCAAAACAGCCTTTAAATTATAAAAATTATGCTCGTGCTAGTTTTTGGGTTGTTTTCGAACGCGCCTAAATACGAAGACTAACGGTGTCCGAAAGCTAAATCGTATTCGTACAATCTGCCGCAATACGCGGTGTAAAATTACACCTAGAGGGCTAGAGCTAGAGCTAGAGATCACAAATCAATATAAAAGGCACTTACAGTCCCAACATTTTCTTTTGTAGGTGTGCCGGGCGTTTCCAGCCTGCTGGTTTTTGGTTACTGTATGGGAAGAAATATATTAACCTCGTGCTCGCCGTATATTGCGCACAACGTTTAGATCGCAATCGATCGCGCCTCTAGTGTTAGCCTACTAATTTTAGTGGCTTCCGTAAAATACACATATATGGCCAATGTCAAGCACCAATTTTATCACCAAACAACAATATTTATATATCGAATCCAATTATTCTTATTATACAGAATGCAATAACTAGCAACCACACTTTTTCATGTAGCTGTCAAAATTCTGTCATCCACCGACCGGACCCTGCCAAAGACAATTGCGGTGTCGACCGCGCTCGAATTTTAAAAACGGCCGCCGGCTTAGAACTGAACAATAGGTTTCTTCGCACACTTCCGCCGCCGGCACGTGAAAATAGACAGAAAGAGAGAAGAGTAGCAACTGACCCGCCACGCATGTGAAGAGCGATCCCATGATTAATTGTTTATTAATTAGTTTTATTGTATATTTATTTATTTTTACCAAATTTGTATCAGATTTTTTATTATTATACCCTTTTCGTAACGTGAGGACCTGTTTTTACAAGTGATTACCCGAACCCTGAGGAATATATACAAATAAAGCTTATATTTTTTTAGTTTAATTGCTATAAAGTAAAAAAAAGTAAGATTAGGTAAAACCACAGACCTATGTCTGGGTTAAAACAAATAAAAAAAGATAAGTAGGGACCTGCATCAATATGCGTCATATTTGTATAGAGATACAAATTCGACGCATTTCGAAGTAGTTAATAGTTATATGTTATGCAAGGCTGCAAAGTTATTTAGCGAGAACTTTTATTGAAACGGTGGATTCTAGAATGGAAATTCAATATACAGAATCCTGAGCGTAAGGTTTCAAACGTTTGAGACGAAAAATAGCTTTGTTGCGCAATACACATTTTTCACCTTACTCCAACTAGGAAAATGCTAGGTGCAAGAAAATAGCTTATATAATATAGTAAATTTGCGTTATTTTTAAGTAAACATCAAAATTTAATTATTAATATTTAAAGAAACTTTTATAGATGTTCAAATTGCAATAACCTTTTCCATGCTAGCGGATAAAAAACACTTTTCCACGCAGATTTCGAATGATCAAAAACACCATTCCGAGCTTGTGTGGTGAAGAATGTAATATGTGTTTTTTATTTTTATTTTTTTATGCCTTTATTAACCAAATACTACAAAGTATATACAACACTACAGCTACTACAATAAAAGCATTTGGACTCATAGGCAGTCCAAATCTAGAGCATTTGGACTGCCACTATCAGTTGGCAGCGTGCCCAGCATGCTGGCAGCATTGCCCCGTTGAAATATTTTTATATCACTACTTTTAGGGTCCATATCCCAAAATGAAAAACAGAGCCCTTATAAGATTACTTTGTTGTCCACCCGTCTGTAGGTCAAAACCCTTTTTCTCAGGTACGCGTAAAGGTATCAAGCTGAAATTAATATCATATACTCAAGTCTACTGTCCCTTGGAGTCGTGAACAAATCATACTTCTAAATCAAAAGATACAACCGATTATACCGCGAATTTTCGACACATTCGCAAGGGAATCAAAACCTATAGGTTACTTCCCGTGTACTCAGAATCTTGAAATTTGGTACGAAGCAACGTCTTATATCACCGATAAGGACAAAATTGCAAAAAGCATAAATTTTTAGTTACATCAAATATAAAAATACCATAACTTTTACTTATTACCTACAGGTTTGTACGGAACCCTCGATGCGCGAGTCTGACTCGCACTTGGCCGGTGTTTTTAATATATGGTGTTATTATTATCCCCACACCTAAAATTAATGTGAAAGTGTCTTTGTCGGTTTGTTCGTTGTTCTTTCTCTCATGCTGCGAAGGACGTGACGGATCAACGTGATATTTGTTTCGAGATAGTTTATATATGCTGGGGAGTAACTTATGCTGGTTTTTGTTTCGACTTACAATCTTGATTTTCATGTAAGTATCCACCACCGTTCATGGTGGCATTTTATAAATAGATCAGAACATATATGGAGATGCCATAATTTTCTGTAGAGATGCACGTCATTGCGATTGGTTTGCTATATACTAGTTATGCTGTTGGCCTAGTTTACTTTTGGTTTAAAGTAACTAAGAAACGAACCAATCATTCATACAAATTTAAAGACTTTTCCGTTTTATTTTCTGTTTTTTCGTTTCTATTCTAAAAGTATGCATTACTAACGTGTATTTACATTTTGTACCGTGTTACTTACCAACCAAAAAACATTACAGTACAGTCAATTATATCTGACAAGTTTGCATGCGTCCAATGATATATTTTTTTCACTTTACTGCCCAACCGGTGATTTGTTGCATGCAGCAGCCTATACATCTTACGTTTAAGTTTTTTTCATTCAATTTAAATTTCATCACAATTATTGCAAAAGATTTTGAAGTGTAGTGGAAAATCAGAATTTAACAGATCTGTATTTAATCTGAATGTTCCAAAACTGTTCCTCTATTGATGGTGTTGTAACACTGCTTACATTGATACAATAATTATTTTTTTAGTATACTAGTATATATATACCTACTTCTAAAAAAAATAAAACTAATTTTTTAATAAGGAAATCTGATTCATTGTTACAGTTCACCACCGTATTACCTGAAATCTGATACAGTTCCATACAAAGGTTGTCTAGAACAAATCGCTATATACGTCAAGACCCGCCCTCTCTTCTCTTAATAATTGTATATTCTTAGCATAATTGCTGCCACAGTCAGAGAATACACTATGTATAAGGCTAGAGAGCTCATGGCAAGGCATGGAGAGCAAAAATAATTCGAAACATCGTTTTGTATGGGACTTGTTAATTTTGACATTTATGGATAAAATAAATAATAAATCGAAAAACCAAAAGCATAGATATTATGCTCAGCAATATGCTTACAAAATTTACCGAGTTTAAACACTTGGTATATTTAAAATATGACGAAACTACGTTTGTATGGAAAGCGCTCCGTGCACACTACTATTAAGGTTGTTCTAATTAATAAAAAATATGTGAAAGTAGTAAAGTAGTGGTTATGTATTGTATTATACAGAAAAAAACTTCGTATTATTTATAATTAAAAATTGGGCAAAGCCGCATGTTAATAAATGTAACAAAATGTTTTATCTCGAAGGAGCGTGATATTATAACTAGTATAACAAATATAGGCGGATAAAATCATTAATCACATAAGTAGGTACATGTCTATATAATCTATATAATTGTATATGCACAACTTTATTATAATGGCAATCATGTTAATATTTAGGACAGCTATTTTCAGTAAATCCTGCTTCTTAGAGATTTTCCTTACAGCCCGTGGCAAAATATTTCATCTTTGAGGATTTTGCACACAAAAGGTCAGGGGTTCCGTGCGTCGGACGCTTCAACGGCCAGCAGGGGTTTAGTTCGAATAAATGCATTCGAGCTATCAAATGGTACGGCTTCAATTGGAAAAATTCAATCCACTTTGATATTCAGCTCTGCTTGCCCGTAAAATGTAATATCTTTACCCATTTTCCAGTGGTTCTTTTTGAAAACAGCTTAAGAAATAAAAGGGCGTAATAGCTTTCTTACTAAGAGTGTATATATTATTACTTATATTTTTTAAACTATTCTTCCAAATTTGATGTTGTATTAGACAATCAATACAATAATTACCAATACGTTGGCATAAGCATACTGTTTACGTATTGGTTGTGTCATGCTGCGTATCAGTTAAAATCATTATTTTTATGTAATTTTGGGGGAACAAGCTCAAGGGCCACCTGTTAAGTAGACACACGTCTGCCAATAACAGTTGCATTTCATCACAAGTGACGAATTGCACTGTGCTCGTCACACTGGAACATACAGCTCTTCAGTCTTAAGTGCCTGTATTTTTACTGGCTCTTAAGGACTGCTGCCGAAACACACTGATAGGTGCTTGGCGACAGATTATCTACTTTAGCTAGCCGGGCGAGCATTCGCAAAATGCCCTTCCATTCTGCGGTGAAGCTCAAGCCGGCGGTGGGGATCGAACTATGGATCTGCGACACGGAGCCCATAGTTATAATCGCTCGGCCATCATTGCTTAAAAAAATTATATTAACTTATTCAATTGAGGCGTATAAGAGACACAGTGAGGCCCAATATCATCTTGTGCAATGACATTAGTTCACTAATTTGATTACCTACATACTTTAAATTAAGACTCTCTATTATTCAGGTTGACATCACATAGGCAGCTGAACAAAAAGCCCATGAACCATATAGACACGAACTTAAAGGTAAAACCATAAATTATATTTCGTTGAAGTAGTGGCAGTAGCGAAACTCATTGTGAACGAGTTCAGCCGGGAAAGTACTGCAACCAATTTATTTTGTACCGCGAAGCAGTAATGTTCTCAAAACTGTGTCCCAGTTGAAGGATATGCGTGTCGGTCCTTTTTATGTTGAAGTGCCGGTCAAAAAAAGGCCAGGTCAGAAGAAAAGTAAACCAGTAAACCGACACTTATGTATGAAAGGATTTATGAGTGTAAGTGAAGCGAAAGAGGAGTAAGGATCGTAGCAAGTGGAAATCTGTGGTCTCTGTCTATCTCATGGGAAAGAGGCGTGATGTTATGTATGAATGTGCCAGTGAAATTACAGGCACAAGAGTCTTAACATTACATATGTCATGCTAAAAGACGCACTGCAGTTTGTCAAATATGAAGAAATACATCTGTTATTATAGGCACAGGTCCTAACACCCAACACCAGGTATACTGACTTATTCTTTAAGTGTTCTTTGTTTTTTTTACAGAGAAAACATATTGTACCGACCCCACAAGAGTGGGACAAGGGTACGAAAATTATGATAATGTGTAGAGTAAATAATAAAGTGTTTTAAGGATACTTACTATGGACTTAAAATATTTAGGCGTTACTTTGCCGAATTCCATTTTTTTTAATATTTGTTAATGTATAATACCTGTGGAAATAATTCTCTATTTGCCTGTTAAATATCTGAGTTTTTAACGTAATTGTATCGATATTTGGTAGTATATATAAATGGAATTTACAAACGCATAAAATGAAATTAACTTCTAGTCGGATGGTAGATTAATAACGCGAATGAGAAATGTGAATGATCGAACTCACGGACAGGACCGTAATCAGAATCAGCACATCAAAGTGAAAACTGTGTACCACGGGTTATTTGTTTATATATATATATATTATCCCACAACTTGAATATCTTGTGGCACTTTTAACTGAAAAATTATCACGTGTATATATTTGTGATTTAACATAGTGGTTAGCAACTTCATATCTAGATATGTTATCTGTCAAAAAAATATATTTTAATAACCGTTACAAAAAATGTACATTAACAGTTTTGTATTAATTGTATAGAATGTTATTGTACTACTTACGCCATCTGTCTGAAAACCAAAGAGTTAACATCGCTGCAACAGAAATTAATACTAGATGACACCACTAGAACCAGGTTTAATATAAACGCGAACCTCACAAAGCTCAGCTTTTTGTTAGTTTAAGTGTGTGTATTCTATCATACGTTTGGGACACATAAATCTTCTCACATGGAGCGCTTGTAGCAGATTTACCTAGACCTTTCAAGGTTCAGCAATGTTCGCTTCGGTACCTACTTGGATGGGTGACCGCTATAAGTGACATTACTACTGAGCGCTTCCGTACTTCGGAAAGCATGTAAACAGTTTTTATGTCCCAAATGACTCAGGATGGCAGTATTCATAGATGACCGCGTCGATATCTACCACCCTATTGTAGAAAATTTGTAACCAAGCACCTAACAGTATTTTCAATACCGCAATGATGTAATGTTATAACTATAATTCAGAAAAATCGTATCTGTGCGTAGCTATGAACTGAATTGTTGAAATATACATATTACATAGGTACTTATATATGAAACTAAGATATATAGAGTAGGCGTTTCAATCTTCTTCGGCCTTCCAGAAAGCGTACTATTCTGTTTTTCCTATGGTATCACAATGTTCGTCTCGGGACAAACTAGTCGTTAGGATGAGGCAAGGCGAGGTTGATACTGTACTGAGGCGATACAAGTGCGTTGACCTTTATTCTCAGAGAATAAAATACGTGTGAGTTCAGTGATACAAGAACCAGAAAAGTAGTCTGACTGGAGGCCCGCAGAAGATTTGAATGCCAACTGTAGTCTGAATACGAAGGGTTGTCTTTATTTCAAAATTTTAAAGGTACCTCCTTCCATACGTAGTATGTAGAAACATTTTTGTTAACAAAATACTATATATGCTACGAAATATTTGTTCTTATAGCTTATATAAGTTATAATGAGTTAGAAGGTACTTAACTATTCAATTTATATAATCTACACTAATATTACAAAGAGGAAAGATTTGTATTTTTGCATGAAACGAGATGTTCTTATTTAATCATTTGATTACTGTAGAAGAGCCATTGTTTTACACTTATTCCCAAATGGTTGATTACTTTATGATATAATGTAATACGAGTAAGATTTATGGCAAATCATTACATTATATATCATACTTTTTATCCTAATCTACCTAAACTGTGCTAATAAGTTCCCTATAAAAATAGAACCAAGCTTTACTGTCACAGATATCTAGTCTTGGCTTTGTTCTTGTATCTGTCCTTTACCTCTTATTATGTGATTATTAACCTCTACAAAGCTTGCCTCACAAGCAAATATTTTGTAGCTATCATTGGACCTTTTGATTTAGATCATACGCTAATAGTGCCAGTCCGAATTGTGCTCAGAGATCTGTTTACCAAAAAAGTATTCATAAAATATATTTTGTTTTCACCAGTAGCTTATAGAATAACGAACCCCAAAAATAAACTCCTATTCACGGACCTGCTCACATGTAAAACAAATGGGAAGGCAAAAAGCATTGCTGTGGACATTTCGACATCGGATGGAGTTGCAATTTCCACGTGTCAGGCACACGGAAATGAAGCCGTATCGATAACGACCCTGGAGGGACTATACCTATGACTTTTTAGGATGTATGGTAGATAGGCTACGTTTCACAATCATGTAGGTTGTATAAGCCGGACTGTGTATTGTTGGATAGGTTAATAAATCTAACCGTGCTTTGCTGCACGTCCTGCATATTGGTTATCCGCGTTGGTGAGGCTTTCCGTTGATATACCACGATTTTTTATCCCTCACAAAAAAAGCAGTTTGAATTTGTGATTTTGATCCCCAAGCCGCATGCCAAGCGTGGGGATTATGGCAAATACCCCCTTAATGGGGGAGCTGTGTTCAGCAGTGGACGAGTCGGCTGTTACAGTTACAGTTAGGTGAATGAGGTTGCTGCACTTAAGCGTAGAACAGATATTCTCTCTTAATTTAATTCTTCTCCTTAATTTAATGCCTTGATTTTTCCAAGAGGTTACCGATAAGTACACCAACGAGAATATTACATTAAACTGAAGCCAAATCGTAAAACAAATATGTTCTTATGTTGTCCTTTTTTTGGAAAAACATCTTTTTTATTTTATTATATTGAACCAACTCCACTTGAGTGGGATCAGGGTAGAAATAAGATGAGGGAGTGCATATATTATGCAAGAGAAAAATAAAAATATTATCCATCGTATCGTAGTGCAAATAGTTGAAACATTCTACTATAAAAAAAATATATACCTATGTGCAAATCCATTCCTCAGCAAGCCAATTGTAAATTCAGCCTTTTTTCCACACCGTTCTAAATTTTAACTGAACTTCAAAGTTACGACGAGGCGCTAGTTCTCACATAGGCTTTAGTTCGCGCTATTTCAGGTCAGCTTTTGGAAATTGTTTACTTGAACCAAGCTTTTCGTAAAAAGGATTCCAATACAATACTTAAGTAAAATATTTTTTATCGAATGATTTTATTAATGTTTTATAGATTAAAAACAAACTCTTTACAGTTAATTGCATAGGGTTGAAGCAAAGCTCATTTGAAGATGCCAGAAGTCACCAAACAAATTAAAATTGTTAAATTACGTTTAATTCTGTTATTTTTTGAACGGAAACAAGTTCTTACAACGTTGTATGCGAACCAACTTGATGACCATGCTGCTTTACTCTGAGACTAAGTTTTATATATATATATTTATGTAATCTCATTCGGTAATATTCTAATTATGAAATGAAATACAGACTTTTATTGTCATATTTTTATTTACTTCTTTAAGAAAATTAAAAAGTTAAATTAAAGCATTATTCTCCTAACAAACAATGCTTTAAAACATTTTTTTAATTATTAAAGTACAATGTGTCCCGACCCGAAGGAGGTTTCAATTCAATTTTAGTACACATTACCCGTCCCACACCGTCCACAATCCCGAGGCCGCCATTTCTAGCCATCCACGTGAGCACACATAGTAGCTTCTACACTCCACAGGAGGCATCGGATAAGGTCTACACTCCTGAGTATTGGGGCCTTTGCAATGCCGAATAGAAGAATCAACTGTATAATTTCAAATAGTCTAGTGAAAATTTCGCCTAATATTCCTGCTTAGCTAACATGACGTCATAAACTCCACGTAGCCCAACGACGGACGAATTTCCGACGCATATTGCATCTACGAGAAGCATCGTCAAGAGGTCTTAACTTCTCCAGCACATGGTTGTGGAAGAGGTATATTACTATATAGTAGCAGCAAAAATTGGAAAATTATTTCAGATGCGCTCATGGCGTTTGTGACATCATTTCGGCTTAGCAGAAATATGGTGAGTAAGGTGGAAACGTCACTAGATATTTATATTTTTTAAGTGTTTCCCTAAAAAAATAATTTTGTATATGTTAATGAATAGATTCAGGTGCTACTTTGAGGAAATACATCCTTAATGATAACAATTTTAAAAATATTTTGATATAACACTTAAATAATATATCTAGTGACAATTACGCCTAATTTTCCTGCTAAGCCGACGTGACGTCACAAACGCCACGCAGCGGAACCAGTAGAATTTTCGACGCGTTCGTTGCTTTACACACAAAGTATCCTCAGGAGGTCTTGTGTCATCATTACCTTCCACACAAAGATTAATCAAATATTTTCTTAGAATTATTTGTCATCATTAAATATTTTTTTTGTTTTATCTACGAAAATATGTGTAGATTAGAATATTCATGGATTGCAGCCGTTGCAGGCCTATTAAATTACGACAAAATATATTTTTGATTTTACAAACTTACGTGGTTCTTGCTCATTTTAGTAATTATTGCGGGATAATTCACGTGAATAAGTCAGACAGCTCCTACTATAGTTTCGACAACACCCGGTAGTATTTTTCATAGAGTAAATCAATATATTTATTATTATCATCTAATTACGTACGTGTATGGATATAATCTTGTAATATTTTGTCTATGGTACTGTTTGATAATTTTTACTCCAAAAAAAGGTATATTTTAGGGGAAAATATAATTAATGTGTTTAATGGTATTAAGGGTACCTTATGACATCAAGTGCTTCGGTTCAATTACACACCAAGTAAATACGACCAATATTATTTAAAATTCACGTATCATCATATTTATCAAACTTTTTTCCCCCAACAAAACATTACAAACTATATAAAACACTACAACTACTACAATTTAACAGGTTGCATTTAGGCAACCTAATGGCCATTTTAGCTCTACGGGTAGCCAAATGCTCCAGCCAAATGCTCCAGCCACAAGCTTGTGTTACTTCGTTGCCGATACACGTCCCGATAATTTTGATATTTTCGCTTTGTTGTTGTTTTGTTTCTTAATATTTATTGTTAAGTTTAGACTGTTTACTGTTAAGTTTGGACTGGTTTGGTTGTTATTAAATTGTTGTAGCTGTTAAACTGAAGTCATGGGAAAAACAATACACAGCGAATCAAGAAATTTAATTTTGAAAGTGCTCAAGTTTTTTGAATCGGAGAAAGCAAATAAACAGTACACCATACCTGTAGACCAAGTGGTGAAACGAACCTGTGCTGCAACTGGGATATCAAAGAGGACTCTAATGAAATTAAAAATTTAGCCAAAGTACAACCACCTACTTCGCCGGGCGCTAGTCCGACTCCAAGTACTAGTAATAATTTAGAAACCCGCTCAGAACCAAAATTATCGACACCGGGTAAGAAGCGTAAACAGTACAAAAAACGCATCGAAGTAGATGATTTTGACATTTGCGCAATACGAAATAACATCAACAGTTTTTATGCTGTAAAAAAAGAAATCCTATAGAGCATAGAGTCAATAATTTATAGTGACTGAGTTTAATAATAAATGTTTTTGTCATCAAAATTATTGTTTTTTAATAACAAACCCTTCATCAATAATAAATTGATTTGAAAAGGTTAGTATTTTTTTCCCCCACATTTCTCGAATAATTTTTTTTCACCCCGTACCCAGACAGCCGATATAACGTCACGAGGTCAGGTCCACAGATATTGTGACCGGTTTGTAGAGAACTATTAAAATTTTGAATTCTCCGCCAAAGATATGAGTTTCCACTTTAAATTATTATACGACACAATACGATACGATGAACTTGAAAATCTTTTCTTTAGTCAAGTAGTATAAACTCTCAAGCTTGTACACTTAGTCGCACACGCGAAGAAAATTCTTAACTCTTGCGGAAAGTTTTTAAAATAGAAGTCTTGAAGAAAATTCGATATCAAACTTTTCCATGTAATAACAGACACATATTAGGTATGTAGATAATAATATGTGTGAAACTTGATTACAAATTATTCTAAACAAATAAACATCTTACATCATATTAAGCTTTTTTCGTTTTTTTTTTGCGATTTCGAAACTCAGTACTTGAGTACATGTTCTGTGACTCAGTTGAGTTAACATGCAACTAAACAACAAGAAACAAAACCCAAATATAACAAAATTCAATCCGTCTCTATTTATATTTACTTGCGAATGTTTGGGAGCATGTTTATATATCTACTAAATATTATAATATGTGCATGATTGTTTTTGTTTGTTAGTTTGTTTGGGTGTCCATGTATTGTAAATTATAATTGCTGATTTGACTACTAACTCACCTGATGCCAAATAATGATACGGTTGAAGACGTTCTTAATTGTTAACCAATCAATTATGAAGAAAACATTTTCAATCAACTATGTGCTACGTTTATCGAAATGAAATTACTAAGTAATTAGAAATTGAAAGTACCGATACATTTTAACAATCCCAAGTTATAATTAGAAGAAAACAAGTAACTGCTTCGGTTCGACTTCGTCAAACGATTTTTAAGGTAGAATATCAACAGAGGATCTGCGTAGTTTCAGTTGTAGTTTCAGCTACTCTCGTACGTTACCCTAAGTAAAAGAACAAAAAATATGTTTCTTACTAATACAATAACAGAATACAAACATTACCGCAGGTGAAAAGTTATTATAACATAAACTCGCGTGTCCTCAACTAATACATTAAGAGTCACCTTAAGAATAAATAAACCCAATACGAGCAAGGTTCGGTCCCATAAGTTATCTCGTAAATAATAAAGTTAGATAATTCCGCACAAGAACAAAACAGTATTAAATCAAATATCTAGAGAAACTACTTTGTTGTATTCACTAATATTTTACGAGTACCCTAAACTAATCAAGGAGAACCCCTTTTGTATTCCTCGAAATGCTTTCGTCGCTTTCAACATTACTTTTATCAAAATGAAATAAGGAATTATTAATTGTCTAACTTTGGTGATTTGCAAAGGATTTCCCACGGTATATAATTTTGCGGCTTATTATCAAAGATTGTCTTCTTGTTTCAGTGTAGATATTAATTTGGCAGTCATCTTCATCGTTTTCCTACCCTTATTCTATAAATTGAATATGTCCTTTATATAAGGTATAAGGCCTTTCATCAAGTGCAATGTGCATCATACTGCTGAAGAAACTACACAAAGAATGTGTGAGGGAAATGCAAATGACAATAAAATCCTGTCATGGTAACAGATAATAAATATCACAAATTAATCGAATCTCTCCTTAGCGACACTTTCTTTGTAAGAAATGTAGCGGGTTATTATGTTATTATTAAGTTATCATTAGCCACTTTCTATTTTGCTTGTCAGGGCACTGCCTGATTAGTTTATAAATTTTAAGATGCACAAAAATGTGATGTTTTTGTAGAAAATAATAAAATATAAAAATGGGGTTGTATAGTGTTTGTGACGTCGCCATAGCAGGTAGGAGGTATTTTCACTAGATATATCCCGGTTAAATAAAAAATCCATTCAAAAGGAAAATGGTGCCGCTAAATCTCTCACTCGCACACCTTAGACAGCAACAGTAAGTGGTTATTTAACTGGGTTATATATTTTAATATGATTTTTATATTTACTGGTACTTAGTTACTGGTTGTTATTAATTATAAATTTCTGCAAAATAACTGCCTGCTAATATTAATTAAGACTACCTACTTAGCCTAACATTGTTATATACCCAAAGGGCAAAATGGAGCTGTTTCGTTCCGTCCGTCCGTACCTATGTGTCTAGTCTCTAGCTTAATAAAAAAATAAACTTATAGAGAATTTTACAACGTGTTATTATGTTTACAATTTCAATATTGCCGATTCTGATCACCAATATTTCTGTTGCCTAGGGACAAATTTAAACATTTTACAACATTACAACCATATGCTAAATTTTAACTGATAGCGGGATTTGAACCCTGAACCATCCGTCTCTTTAGCCGAGACATGATCTTCCAATTGAGCTATCGTAGCGAGGGAGTCAAAGCTAAAATTTAGCCTTTCATTCCATTTGTTGAACTGTCTTAAGGGGACGGAGCGACGCCTGCCGCCAAACTGAATTGACATACTGAATAGTTTTTCAATTACTTTTAAACTTGTTTATGATAACAAAACCCGATAAATATCATATTGTAATGTTCGACGATAATGCAAAATTACCAATGTTACAACAAATGTATACATTTCGATTTAACACATATTCTTTTCAAACATCTAGGTGGTCTTAATGGCGTAGAAAACATTGAGGTATTGAAAAGGAAGCCAAAGATAATCAATGTACAATTCTATTAGGCGTGAACGGCATTTCTGTTTTGCTGGACAAATTCTGAACCT
This sequence comes from Plagodis pulveraria, assembly GCA_963890685.1. Taxonomy (NCBI): domain Eukaryota; kingdom Metazoa; phylum Arthropoda; class Insecta; order Lepidoptera; family Geometridae; genus Plagodis; species Plagodis pulveraria. The sequence goes on from OY982959.1 coordinate 17,440,833, forward strand.
CACGTTATGCAACTGAGTATAGAAGATAAGAAGTTATTAAGTAAGAAATGTCTTTTTGTCCAGCTACTTTTGACTTTTGTAATATCTTTCATACTTCGCCAATATAATTTAAAGAAATTGAACTCGTTTTAATAGTAACTTTTATCGCAGACCAAAGTTTACACGATTTATAAACTAGTAAAAAGTTCAGCTTTGTGAGGGCTTGCGTTTATTTTACAACCTAATTCCAGTGGTGTCATTAGGAATTAACTACGATATGTTTGAGTATTGAGTTCAGTTCTGTTGCAGCGATGTTAACTCTTTGGTTTTCTAACAGATGGCGTTAGTAGTACAATAACATTCATCCCAAAGTATACAACATTGTTAATATTTTTTAATAGTTATAAATTTATATATTTTGAAAGATAACACAGCCACATATGAAGTCAAATTACTATGTTAAAGCACAGGTTTATAGACGTGATAGTTGATCAGTAAAAGGGGTCATAAAATGTTCAAGTTGTGGTATAGTGATAGGGCTCGCTTCGCTTGCTTTAATCCCGTTTATGATCAGTAATGGAAGGCTTAGCGGATGTAACCTCATCACCTTCAAATTTCTCTAGAAAACATTAGCCCTTCAGGCACACCTAATGTTTGATGGTGCGTCACATCCAAGAAGACCCTCTGCTAGTCCCTTCAAGCACGGTAGCAGAGGCACATGGAGGACCTACTAGCTCCTGCAATTGGAACTCGTTTAACCAGATATACCGTGATTTTCAGGGTTCCAATACCAGGCCTTCCTTTACTAGCTTTCCAGTACTAGAGTACCAGGACTAGGCTTCCCGTACCTTCACCTGCACCAAGACCATTGCTACTCTACGGTCGGCGTCTGTTGGCCAGGTCCTTTAGCATCTACAGCTGGGACTATCTACGGTACGGTTCTTGTGTAGAGCATACTACCTTTTCCGAAATCTGTTGCTGAGCAACTCCTCACCTCTAACGGACCTAGAGATAAGTCCTTCGAAAAGGAAACCTACAATTGTGATAACATGTATGTAATCCACGACCCTTCTACATTATACAGCTATATCTATCCATCTTCTTTCATTTCTTATGCTCACTACTTCCCCTAGCTTGATAGGAAGGTGACAGTACTTTAATTTAAATAATTAACCAACTCAAAATTTAAGTTTTTGATTGCGAACTTATGATAATGTACAAATAGAAAATCTCGCTCCTCTTTCTTTACTTGTGATCTGCACACATATATAAATGCGTTCATCGCTTGAAGACAATCAATAGTTATTATCCAGCTTCTTGCTGACTTTCATTTTAGTTCAACGGGAAGAAGTTTATTTTGATTGGTTGGTTGGTATCAATCAGAAAATGTAATATTCATATTATATGGCCTAAAATTAATTCGTTTTATGGTATAATTTTTGGATTGTATTGTCATAGAAGCTTGAATTTCTAACAGCTCCAAGTTTTAAACCTATTTAGTAATAATTTCAATTTGAAGCTCTACCTTTTTTTATTCTTATTATACTTTCTTATCTACTGTATTACATAAATTTACACAAAAATACTTTATGTAGGTCAAATTTTATCTCTAAATGTTACTTTAAAACAGTTCACAGTTAAATATGTCATCATACATTATATCTACTACAACACACTATTGATGTACTACTATGGCAAGAAAGTACCGTGAAAAAATCTATAATACACAAAATGTTAGTTGTTCATCCAAATATGTTTTTCGGAAAGAGTACTTTTGGTTTTCGATATCTGAGTGTAAAAGCCGTTTTTATCCGCTAGAGGATAAAGTAAATTGAATTAACAACATCGAGTGGACTAAGTTTGTGAATTCAAAACATCATTAAACCTAATAACTTGCTAAATTAATCATATAACCTTTTTAATTTGTTAAAAACTTAGGCTCAGAACCTTCTTGGTGTACTTTATTTTTTCATTTGCTTTGCGCGCGCCATTTTCTTTTCACGTCATAATGTTTGAAACTGTTAAAAACAAGAAACTTGAAAACAAGTGAAAAACCTAAAATGAGTGAAATGAGTGTGATTCTAGCGACGAGAAAAATCATTGACGCCTACAGAATTGATTGAAACTGTTAAAAATGTGCAAATGAGCTTTCTCCCTCAACATTCATGCGAAAAGTGTTTGAAACAGTATGATATGTTTAACACGTGGTGACTAGCAAATGAAGCCAAAACTTTCTCAGTAAATGTTTTGCCGGCATATTTTATTGAATTATCCGACCAAGAAATCGTAGCATTAAAGCAACATTATAGATGAAAAAAGACATAAATATCGACACCTATCCTAAATTAGTTACATTTTTAAAAAAACGCCCCATCTGGTCATGAACCAAAAAAATCTAAAGTTTTCACAGCATCTGAAATTGAAATAATTCTAAACGAAGCACCTGATTCTGTATATTTGGCGGCAAAGGAAAGTTAGTTACACTTTCAGTATCTATACTATAGTATAGAATCAGCTATGTAATATAATCTAATACGTACTTAGTAGATGTTGATAGACATAATTATGCATGCATATCATTTTTATTAATTTATCTACTACAATACTTTTTACGTTGTAGGTTGTTCTTATTATTAGTATAAACGGAGCATGTCGAACTAATCAACTAATACAACTGGACTGCCTCTGAGTATGCTATTACTTATAGGTTGTCTAAATACTTTTAATTATTTGTTATAATTTAAAGATTATTATGTAATACTTACCTATCATAATGTAGTAGTTAATACTTAAACTGAAATAAAAGTAAGAAGCTTTTAGTAATTTTCTCGCTTAGGTGGGATAAAAATGTACGAGTTGGACTCGAGTGCAAAGATTTTTCACCTGGTGCTCTTATGATTCCTTAGCTAAAGCTCAGGGCTCAAATGTTTTAATCCTTCGCTTGCTCGCTCATCAAAATTGAGCATAAATAATAACTATTATTTTATCACTTTCAAAGTATACTCCTTTAGAAAAGATATACGTATATATATAAGTATGTCAACGAATAATCCAGTCATCAAAACATTGTTTAAACGCTTCTTCCGGAATTGAGTTCAGTTCTTGCCGCGAATTGTCTTTATGTCTTCTACCGAAAACGGGTGCCACGAAGTGGAATTTGAGTACGTGTTTTTGATAAAGTCGATTCGTCGTTAGCCTTCTGTGACATTTTGTGACACGAAATTCTATTGGCGACTTCTACTCTTTTTTCGATAATTTTGTCTATTATGAAGTTAGTAATAAGTAGGTATATGATATAACTAAAAACAGAACTGAATTTAATCTAGGTAACAAATGCAACTCAAATTCAACGCCAAATCAGAATACAGTTTAACTATAACAAAAATAATAATATAGAACCATAGAAAATACGTGCATTGCAGATACTTTTTTCACTGAGTGTACTCGTAAGTATTTTATAACAATCGAGCTTTTTGTACCGATAGCTGACGACTAATATACCTAATACTATATCAGCCGGCCTGTGGACAGGTGAACAGTCTCTCCCATTAAGGAGTGGGAGAAGGGGGGAGGAATTGCCATAATCCCCACGCTTGGCAGGCGTCTTGGGTGTAAAAAAGCAGTTCCCTAGGGGGCACTGCTGCCTACTTTCTTGCCCTTAGCCATTTACCACACTCACGGAAACGGATGACGGGTTGACATTCTAGCCCGGCACCCCACGGACTCATGATATCATATAACCATTATATGATAATTTACTCATGATTATATGAAAATTATTGTATTTATTATTATATGAGTATTATTATAATTACTCATTATATCATACAATAATTTTATTTGAAGGTATCATTAGGAGTAATTATCAATTATATTATATCACCATTTCTTTTCACCAAATTTAAATTACATTCCATCAAATTTATATCTGCGCACAGTTTACCCTTGCAGTAATCTAGATATTGCTTGAACGCGAATAGACGCCCCGCTGTAGGACGGTAACAGAGCCTTATTTATATATAGCAATAACGACACTCTCTTTATTGGCCCAACATTGTTTACGGGGCTTTGGAAAATAGCAGCTTGGACGCTGTGAGACGAAATTGCCACTAGAGTTTTATCTCGAGTGGTCCAATTTTTCGACGAAAATGGTAAAACTCTTAAATAGAATTTCCAAATCTGTAGTGTGTTTTACTATGTAGGTATACATATACTTTATCAAATCCAAAAAACCCTTTTTTGGATTTGATATGTGGAAACGGCACCTTATTATCATATACAGCGTGTCCCAAAATTCAACGATAAGCCGGCATCGGAGCATGGACCTACTCATGACTCCTCGGAAAAAAAAAAAAATTATAACTGTTTTTTTTTATTAATTACAGAGACTTTTATAAATTTCATCGATATTCGATACCCATTATGCTATTTCCAACTACCATGACCACAATTTTTGACATATTATTGATATTTTTTGTGCATTAGCAACCTAAGAAGGACGGCTATCTACCACAATCCTTTAAAATTACAGAAAGTCTGTAGTTATTTTAAAAAATCAGTAAAAAAAATTTTTTTTCTTATAATTTTTATAGATTTTAACATTCTATGCACTTTCTATAGTCTGGGTTAAAAAAAAAAGGATGGACACTACCCTGGCAAGTTTTATTAAAAGTTGGCGCAACTTTATAAAAGTCTCTGTAATTAAAAAAAAAAAGAGTTATAACTTTTTTTTTATTTTTTCCCGAGTAGTCATGAGTAGGTCCATGCACCGATGCCGGCTTATCGTTGAATTTTGGGACACGGTGTATAAGCCTGCGGACAGTCTTTAACAAATCGAACAGATCAATGCACAAACTAGGGAACACCTTGTAAAATTCCAAAACTTGGGTATGCTTGAAAACCAAGATAAATATTATTAAATATTATAGAACTCTTTAACATCAAAATTAAAATTCTACATAGTAATGTGTTTCAATATCTATGACATTTAAAATTCTATGTCGGAAATATTAACAAATAATAATTTGATAAGAAACCTTTTTTGTGATTTTGTAAAGAAGATAAGGATCAATATAACAATAAATACAATGAAATGAAGTCAACGGCAGTATCAAAGTGCATCGTGATGGGAAGAAATCGTTAAGAAGTATATTCATTGCAAAAATCTAAGAGTTCTAAGTACTAAGCACGTGTATTTTATGAGGAACAAACCTATATCGCCAATTTAAACATTTAAATCCAGAGTTTAGTCATATAGAAATGACTTTCAAACGAAGGCAATCTTAAAATTGTATGTATTATTTTATCATATAAAATCATTATTATATCTTGGCTATTTGCCATGTTGTATTTTGGAGATAAACTGAAGTTTTGTGATCTTGTTCAATAATATCAGTGCGTTACAAAATGCAACAAATTCATGTTAAACAATGAAACATTTGGGCAGACGCTTGGACATCTGCTATCAGCCCAGGAGAATGTAGACGTGCGGAGGGCAGTAGGAGTGCTATAAAATTTTCGTAACAAAGTACTAGATATATGATAATTTTCTTGGGAAATATATAGTAGTATACTAGTAGTTTGTTACGAAAATTTCAATATGCTTGTGTCTATAAAAACACATACTTTAATTCTTTTAATTAATATTTTATATGGATTATTGAATGGATAGCTTTATTTATTTATCTTATGGAAACTATCGACTATTAAACAGTAACATATATTCTAGCTCAGAAAACAACATGTCAATTGAATGCTTCCACTGATAGCAAAAACATAACAATATACAGACAGTCATTTTATTCCATATTTTAAAATTCATGATGTGTGGTAGATTGAAAAGATAATAACTTTAGATCTTCTTAAACCCAAAAAGTTTACTAGTTTATAAAACGTGACCAACTTTGCGTTTTGAATCTTAATTACTGTAGAGCTATATGATATTCATAAATGGACGAGTTATTGTGAGCAGTTAAAAATCTCATTTGAATATTAATTGATATCGAATGGAAATGAATCCGTTGCGAAATACGCCGAGAGAGAATTGCACTACACAAAGAGTGTAATGGAAAATTCAGTATGGGTTAGGTTAGAGGGGTTAGTTTATTTACAGGCTAGCCATTGACCATCTTTGACCTGTTGTTAAGAGATCATGTGATCGAAAATGTTCTTCAGTGAATTAAAATTACTGTTTTTCAAAGACAGCTGCCGAAACACATCGTTAGGTGATCGGCGAAAAATATTATTTTTGAGGTTGGTAGTTAGCCAGGCGGGCATTCCCAAAATGCTCTACCACCAGGCTAAGACTAGTAGTAACCTAAGAAAATAAACTAGGACCGATGGCAAGGAAAAAAGGAAGCGTTCAATAGTAAGATCAGATGTTAAGTTAGCATATTTTTTTTTTATTCCTGATAGTTTAGCCTTTGACCACTATCTCACCTGATGGTAAGTGATGATGTGGTCGAAGATGTTGTTCAGGCTAACCCAAAAGTACTGGATCTCAAGGACAGCAGCCGGAACACACCGTTAGGTGCTTGGCGACAGATTTTGTGGTAGCTAGCCAGGTGGGCATTCTCAAAATGCTCTACCACCATGCTATAACAACTGCCATCCTAAGACGACAACCGGGACCGACGGCTTAACGTGCCCTCCAAAGCACGGAAACGCTCAGTAGTAATGTCACTAGCGGTCACCCATCCAACTCATGACCGCGTGCGACGTTGCTTAACTTTGCTGATCGGTTGAGAACAGCTAAGTAAACTTCGCTACGAGCGCTTCCTTGGGGTCATGACTTGGATGAACAGCGTTGTTGCGTAGTCGGAAGCAACGCTTCGGGCGCTACAAAAGTACTTTACTAAACATGAGTGATAACAGCAAATAATTAGTTAAGTGGAATGGTTATCGGTAAAGTAAGTGTTTATATCTAATAGAAAAAAACACAGACTCGTGTTATATTTTTGTTTGTTATTTAATTGGTCGTGTAATAAAAAAAACAGTAATGCATTATACATATGCATTATACATTGGGAGTGTGAAAATTTGTCGCTTAGTACCTAACTGTATGTTTCGCGGCTGTTCTTGAAAGCCAGTAATGCTAGGTTAGGCTGAACAACATCTTGGATCACATCATCACTTACCATGAGATGAGATTGTGGTCAAAAGCTTGCCTAGCATGTTTTTAAAAAAAATTATAATGAAAATACTCCTAATTTTTTTATAACTTTCTCAAGTTAAAACTGCGAGTAAATTTGGATCAACTTGATAAAATGTAATGCTGCTTGCAGAAGGATATAGAAGACTATATCATTAATGGATCAGTGATTTATTAATACAGAAGAATGAAAGAAGAGCCTTTCTTTCGCTAGATGAAACTTATAGAATAAGTAACAATAGGTGTGTAACTCATCCTACAAGTTTCTTAAATGAAACGCGCTAAGCTTCTCTTATGTGACGTGTAATTAGAATAACTTGTTCACCTCATTTAGGTACATTAATATTCATAAATCAATTCATCTTCGTACAGTTTTCAACACACGATAGTTCGATTGTAGAACAACATGGCGTATTGAAAAGCAACGGTGGCGATGATGTGATGGTATTGTATTACTAGCATTTGTTCCACGGCGGATACAGCATAGACCGGTCCGCCGCATCCTGTTTCCGGTACGAAGCGACAAAACTGCACTGCTAACGCCTGGACTAGTTATCATAACAAATACTACGTTTTCATTATTTTAGAATTTTATTTTACGTATAACTTGGTGGGTTGAATCGTAAAAAAAATAGTGGTTTATATTCATAAACATTGTTCAAGATTATAATACACAAGTATACAGGGTGGAAACTTTCAGCGGGGCAGTAAGGGGAAGTACCTTATCTTTTGCAGCTACTCTTATTGTTTTTTATTTAGTAATAACGAGTTTGAAATTTGAATTATAATTAAACTTATCTTTCTATTCAGTCAACAAGAAGATCTCAACCGTCACTAAAAAGCTTTTGCGTAAAATTTTCATACAAAATCTACTGGAAAAGGTTTTTGTGTTTTGTAACTTTTTGAGTACTCCAACGATGGTTGGTCCGATAGAAGTATTTGATCTGTATAAGAAACAGGATCGATTGGCATTAAAAAATGTATTTGTGTAAAATAGACATTTTACACAAAAACATTTTAATAATTTTCTTGTTCATTGTATTTTTTTTTTAAATCTGTGAATGGGTATCAAAATTCCATAAAAATTATGGCTAGTCTCCTAAGACCATTTCCGAATAGCTGCAACGGATAAGGTACTTCCCCTTACCGCCCCGCTGAAAGTTTCCACCCTGTATAGAGACGTTGCGTCCTTGGGGAGCTCATCGTTGTTTCCAAAGTTATCAGAGCGCTTGGTCGATGCGATGCGTGATCAAAATGCTGGCACCTACTTGGCTCAACGAATAAGCATTACAATTCAACGGGGCAATGCTGCCAGCATGCTGGGCACGGTATGAACTGGTAGTGGGCTGGAGCGTTTGGTATGCCGGTAAGTCTGCATTGACTTATAGGTTGTCTCAATGCTTTAATTGTAGTAGCTGTAGTGTTGTATATAGTTCGTAGTATTTTGTTAATAAAGGCATACCGCGGGTTAAAAAAGACCATAATGGAACATTCTAACGTGTTGAATGTTATAACAAGACTTTTTTATTACGATTATAGATAATCCTACAATAAAGACTATAAAGAAGATCACTTAAGTTCCAACCAAATATAATACTTAAACATAATTTTATTACTACCTAATATATATAGGATTTAAAATCATAACTATTCCATACCCTGATAGGTACACGTTTAATGTGTCAATCTAATACTCCCTGAAGATAGAACAATATAATTTATTGAATAGCAACGGCATAGATGTGACGGTATTGTACCACCAGGCGTTGTTCCACGGCGGACATAGCATTGTGACGTCAGTGCGGTCCGCCACATCCTGTTTCCGGTACGAAGCGACAAAACTGCACTGCTACCGCCTGTGCTAGTTTTAACGTCGCAATACCTTTTCATTATTGTTTTGCCGATATTAATTTCTTTAATTTTTTTCAAACTATTTTTTTGATTTCTTGTTAGATTGTTAAGATTATATTAATGTAGTTAAATGTTAATAATATTAAGTAAGAAAAAAGCAATAAATGGTTAACTACTTGTTTAAGGATAGATTTATAAGGTTAAAAACATAAAGAGTTAGACTCCAATTCCGTGTTGCTTGATGTTGGATTCTTTGTACCTGAGATACAAGTTTACTCTCAGTTCAGAGATCTTGCTCAGGTGAAGTAGTTTTGGATTGTATTTAGATATACTTGCTAATATACATACAGGCGGTATGCCTTTATTAACAAAACCTTGTAAAAAATTGCAGTCCATATGCTTCAGCATACTACCAGTTGGCAGCGTGCCCTGCATGCTGCCATATTTGCATCGTTGAATTGCAGTGCTTATTAGTTGAGCCAAATAGGTGCTCGTATTTGAATCGCGCGTCACATCGACCAAGCGCTGTTTTGGAAAATACGATGAGCTTCCGGTCCCCACGAATCCAACGTCTCTACACCAAACGGTTCAAATATTATACCCATACCGAGGTTAGCATACTTGCGCCGCTTGAGTTGCTCCGCCGAAGTGGCAGCAGCGCCAGCCCTCACGTTGGTTTCAGCAAATATTTATAAAATATTTCTACATACATTTTTTTTTTCACAGATGTTCTTAATGACCCTAGATATTTTGTTTCATTAATTTAGTTTTGTAACTAAATGTGTCAGTGATTTATTATATTTATATTAGATGTCTCCAGATTATTTAATATCTTCCCTATCTTTATTTTTTTATATTCCTGTTTAGATTAACCTTTGACCACTATCTCATCTGATGGTACGTGATGATGTGGTCGAAGATGTTGTTCAGGCTAACCTAGAATGACCGGCTCTCAAAGAAAGCACCATTAGGTGCTCGGCGACAGTTTTTCTACTTGAGGGTGGTAGCTAACCAGACGGGTATTCGCAAAATACCCTAACACTATGCTTTAACGACTGCTATCCTAATACAAGAAACGGGTCCGACGGCTTAACGTGCCCTCCGAAGCATGAAAGCACTCAGTAGTAATGTCACTAGCGGTCACCCATCCAGGTCATGACCGTGGCGGACGTTGCTTAACTTAGGTGATATGTTAAGAACGGCTAAGCAAACTTATACGATAGCTTCAAAATTTTTCAGAAAAATAGTACATCATCATAATGTGGTAAATTATTCACAAAAATACTGTGATGAGGTCATAAAATTTGCTATCATCAATCACATAGTCTAAAGTAGACGCCAATTAATTAATTAATATTAAATTTAGCCCATACCATAATGATAGAGCCTGGCAAGAATATTATCCAGTCGCTCTTCGGGAACGTGACTTAATCACAAACACAATCATTTTGTCATTTGAAAAGTACACAGCGATATTCTGATTCGGTTTCAAAGCACAAAATATTACAGCTTCTTTTCATTACAGAAAATCTTACACATAACAGGAGTTAATATTGGAAATTCCTTGTTCTTGTAAACAATGATCTTATACTTCATAAGATAATTGTCTGTAAACTATAAATAGGAGTACCTCGGAGAAATTCAATTTCAAACGGCAGCGGCAGGTACTTACACAGTTTCAATAAACTTGAGAAGAAGTTGTGCAGTATTTCTAATTTTAACTCCCACTAGAATAACATCCGAGACACTAAGATACCCATTTGGAGCTAAAGTTGCGCAACTAGAGTATTTGATGCTGCGAAGTTTTTATTAAAATACAAGTTTGCTGCGACTTCGTCCACGTGGTATTTGGATATATCGCGTTCATAGAAAACTGATTGTTAAATGAAAATTAAATAGAACAAATCGTTAACATCACCAGTTCATCACACTTACATAAAATTAAAGAAATAAGACCATGACGAGCTATATTTCCTTAAATTAATCTTTTACTTCATATTAGTACTAAAATTACCTTGAACGTCTCTGGAAAGGAATATTCATATATCGACGTAATTCAGTCATACAAAACAATGTATTTAATAGGGTTCGCCAAACATTACCAACCTAGTTTCAGCATTCAATAAATATTAAGTACTTTAATTAATTTCCTTATAAACCGACTTCCAAAACAGGAGGTTCTCAATTTGACTATATGTTATTTTTTTATGTTTCTTACGTGATTACTCCGCCAAATATGAATTGATTTTAATTATTTTTCTTTTGTAAGGTAGACCTCCACATTAGTATCATTTGAATCACATCAACATCGGTACAGTAGTTTTTAAGTTCAATTTACTGAAAAAATGTATTTGCGTACCTGGATGATACAATGGTAATTGCAACTTTTGTACATATTGAACAGTAATTAAGGCAAGATAAATTATCTTATTAGCTGTATGCATCACTAAAAAGAGTCATGACATATATTTATTTTAATATGAAACCAACTTTCTATTCAGAAAAGTATGAAATAACTTGTGGAAGTTGGAACACGATAATGTTTTGCGTGTTTTGCATCAGCATGGTACCAACTTCAACAAGTTATTTCATACTTTTCAAACACGATTTTTTAAAGAATCTCTTATTCCTGAAAGGTGATTTACCTTTTGACTACCCATTCACCTATTGAAGTAGTAATGTGGTCGGGGATGGTAAGCTAGCTAAATTAAAAAGGCTCTTAATCGCTGAGGATCGACTATGATATATCGGCTATTCACAAGGTCACAATGAATTTCAATTGTTATGCATTAGATACCGATATGGTAGGGTTCCCGACATCTACTAGACCAGAACGTATTGTAAGGTGCTTTGCAATGGATTATTTTCATAAGAATGAAAACTATTCAGGCCAGAATTTGTTTACTGCTTGCAAGTTACTATTTTATTAGTATATGATTTCCTCTTGAAAGTGATTATATAGAATATAGATTAGATAAAACAAATAAAATCAAACAGTCATCGAGCTTGCGGAGTTAATGGAACCAAGTCCATTGCAAAAAAGTTTCGCTGAAAACCTTATATTGTTAAGAAGTAAAGACCCTTTTGTTTTGGTTGTTAAAAGTTATAAGTAAAATTTATGTTTACTTACTAGTCCTTGCAGCTAATAATAGCCCAAAGGCAGTTGATATGGACTTGCGCGGTGGTTGGAATCCTGCTGCGCTTTGCTATATTGTAGAATAAGGAGATTGCGGAATGCTCGCATGACTAACTACCACCTTAGACAGTGAATCTATCGCTATACCTATTTGTAGGATCTGACAGCTACTATTGAGAGCCAGTAGTTCCAGATTTTACCTGTTGATCACATCACCACTTTTCAACAGATCAGCTTGTCTTCAATAAGTGTAACTTATCAGCATGAAACTGATAATAATTATTTATTAACATTTAACTCTAAATTGTAGTTAAATTATAAATGATTTTTGTGAGTACATTTGTCCCTAATCATGTCTATAATACACAACAAAATTTGAGAAACTTACATCCCAGGATAAACAGTAGATACTTTTTATTTAGATTCACTAAGTAGTTGTAAGCCGAGTGAGCGCGATATCACCGAATACAACGCTGGCGAAATCGCGGGTAAAAGCTTCTACTCGTATAGTAAGTAATAAATCTCGTTTCAGCTCTCGCCGACATGATACAGCGTCGTGGCAAGTTTATTTCCTACGAAAGACCGATGTCCTTATACTGATACAGATCAGAAACTGAACTATTTGTTACTTTTGTTTTTCTTCTTATGCCAGTTCTAATAATAAATAACATTAAATGCGTATAATAGTTTAGTATACGAGTACATCATTTATTTCAGATCAAAATAATATAATTTTATAATAAGATGTGAAAATTTGATGTTTGTATCTGTTTATGGGAAATAATGATTTTTAATTTTAATTTAATACTCTTGATCTTCATTCGGTGTATGGACGGAAAACATGAATGGGGCTGAAATCAACAACTCAGTACAAAAATATGTGCAATGTTATAAAAAAATGTTCAATAGAAGGGTTAAAGTATTGTACACTAAAACTATACTAGGAAGACATAATACGGTATTATTTGCTCAGTGGTTATATTACATAGATGATGAAGAATGCCAATCCTGACGACGATAAGGACCTACTTGGCCACTTCGGTGTAGATGGTAGAGGTATGCTGTGGTTTCACTAAAGCGCATGCTACTTTCAGCGTTATACCCTCCAACAAGCTTTGAAGCGCTCGTAGTGAAGTTTACTTAGCTGTTCTTAACCGATCAGCAAAGTAATGCAACGTCCGCCGCGGTCATGAGTTGGATGGGTGACGGGTAGTGACATTACTACTGAGCGCACGTTGAGCCGTCGGTTCCGGTTGTTGTCTAAGGATGGCAGTCGTTATAGCATGGTGGTAGGGCATTTTGCGAATGCCCGCCTGGCTAGCTACAGTGGTAATTATTAAGTAATATTAACATAGTAATATCATTTATTACTTAACGGAGTCTTCGTTTGTATTTATAATTCATAAACAAATCATCATCATCCACGGCCATAACATCTACATACAGTTGAACATAGCATTTCGGACTTTCCAAAAAACCTACGCCTGGCAATTGTCTCATGGTAAGATGACAGGGTGTTGGCAGTTCTTGTAAAGGCGCTGCCGTCCACCTTCTAGTATTTTTATCTTCACTGCCATTTACGACTCGCACAGCGACGTTGCAAGTAGCTCCCAACAAAGAGACGCACCAAAGAGAATTTAAATGTCCGGACAAGTATAGAATAATATAATTTCTCAGTAGTAAGGATTCATCCAAATTATTGAGCTAACCACGCCAAGCCAGTAACTTATAACCAGATTAGCATAACTTGCTAGCGCAACCGTTGCAAATCTCTGAAAGCCTTCCCATCTGCATGTCTACCGCCCGACTAAAGTGCAAGATTGGAATTTAAAATGTTCTCATCTCGAAAACATTTGTGAAAATTTATTTCTCTTTGATATTGGAGAGATCGTTGAAATTTCAATGAGTTGAGTACTTTTGTTTTAAAATCAGAGATACGAATATGTGAAACACTGATGTTTAAAAAGCGCCTGAAACAGTACCCGTAGTACGAATATATTAATATATTTGAATTAAGGAATGAAAATATTAAACGATACTATAATTATTATTACAAACGGGATATTTACCGTGTTTTTTGTAACTTTTCAGCTCTCAAATATACAAGAAAGAGGGTAGACCGGTTCGTCTGCTCTTAGTGCCGACCATCCACCCGCATAGGCTTCAGTTAATTCGTGATCATGGCGCTTGCAACAGTGCAGGAATATCAACAGTTCAAAAGTTAACAAAAACATGGTAAATATCCTGTTTATAATAATAATTACAGCCTTAATGACCGTGACAGTTAAAAAACTTATATTAAACGATACGTTTACGAAAACAATACAAACTTAAATTGCAATCTTGTATGAGTATATCACAGCACAGATAAACTGCTCATAAGTGATATAATTTACGAGCAATGTGCAAAGTATACATCCACTCAATCACATCCACTAAACGGAGTGCCAGGCTAGAATTGCACTACCTCATAACTTACTGTGGGAGGCAACAAGGGAAAAAAAACAGAAGCACTGCAAACATACCCTGCGAACCCCAATATGCCTGCCAGGCGCGGCGATTATGGTACACTGCTTGCGGGAAAAAGTAATGGCGGAGGCGTTTGTTCAATGGCTGCCCTGCGTGGGGATTATGTCAAATCCCCCCAAAGACCTTGGGTCCGTGTTCAGCGCTGGACATTCCAGTTGATGTGATGATGATGAATAGGTTTTGAAACTATTGTTCTAATAGATACATATCCAGACTAGAGATTGCTGCTGGATTTTTTTGCAAAAACAACAATTACTTTTCTGGGTTCAAACCTCGATTTTAGGAACTTGAGATTCGAACGTTTTAAGAGTTTATTTTTTTTTTTGCTTTTTTTTGTTTTCAACCAGGCAATCTCATTAAGTTCTAAAAATACAACAGATATTCTGTAAACATTACCGGCTAAACAAATTTTTATAAGTGTGGATTAAAATGTATAAATTCTATAAACTTGTAAAGTGCCGAAAAATAAAAACCGTATATATTATGTTTTCATCACAGCTTTTAACATTTTTAACGAATGTTTTCAATATTTGTAATTAAAATATTTTTTAATGGTAATACATGGTACTATAAAGCGCTCAAGCGTAGTTTTCTTAGTTGTTCTTAACGGATCAACTAAGTTTATCAAGACTTGGATAGGTGACCACTAGTGGCACTACCACTAAGCGCTTCCGTACTTCATAGGGCACGGTTCCGGTTGTTTTCTTTGGATAGTGGTCATATAGTATCATAGGGCATTTTGCGAATGTTCACCCTCAAATAGAAAAGTCGCCAAAAATGTTCCGGCATCTGTACTTGGACCAGTAAATATAGGTTAGATAAATAAATAAAAATTGTACTACTATTTTAGATTCTTTAATATTTGACGGATAGAAAACGCATCACAATAGTCTAAAGTGACTATTACCCACCGTATCTTATATAATAGATATGTCAGTAAAAGAAAAAAAAAATGTAGTGTTAGCTATTGTTATAATTACAGTGAGACAGCCGAGAGAAAAAATAAAATGTATACAATACCTTTAACCTATTTTTAAATACTTTAATGCCTTTATACAATATTATGCAGTCATACTGTCTATGTTACTTTGAACTAAAGAAAAATGTTCATAAAATAAACTGTCAAACGCAATCTCTCGGCGGCCGGACTTTAGTTACCTATAATTTAGTACTATACTGTATCAGCCGGATCGTCCACTGCTGAACACAGCCTCCCCTATTTAGGGGGTATTTTCCATAATCCCCACGCTTGGCAGGCGGCTTGGGGATCACAGTGTAAGATGGAAGTTCTTTAGAAGGCGCTGCTGCCCACCTTCCAGTATTTTGCCCTTAGTTGCCTCTTACGACACCCACGGGATGATATTGGGAGGTGCAATTCTAACCCGGCACCTCACGGGGTAGTACTATACGATTAGGCACAATTTTATATTGAATTCTCCATTTTGTTAATATAATTTATTATTTATCAATATGTTCCTGAGTAAATAACTATTCAAGTTTATTAATATAGGCGATTTAATACCTTAATTTATTTGACTTCCACGGCGCATCACTGACGTATACGTGGTAGTCAATAGACTCGAGTTCTCTTCCATTGCAAGTTGAAGTAGCAGTGGGCGGACCACATTGCTCGATGAACTGATAACCGATGGAGAAGAAAGGTTCTCTAGTGATTACAACATTACACCGGAAAACGTAGAGTTGGTAGGACCCCACACCATCCAATCCACCTAGGATTCACGACGTCGTGAAAGTCGCGGGTAGCCAATGGTTACAAGAGACTAATGGCCGTTCTTTGTGGCGCTCTATGGGGGAGGCATTTTTTTCCACAGTGGACTTATTCCGGCTGATGATGATGATGCGTTCGAATAGCTCGTCAGTATAATGAGATGGCTGAAGATAATGTTATTATTGAGATATTCTCCTTAGAACACTATATCCTAAAAGATATCCTATACTAAACGCCAGAAGCAGACTGGACTTAACTGTGATGTTAAGTCCAGTTGTTCCAAGCTCTGAGTTATATACTCAGAGTATGTAAACTCTTCCAATTGCTATTGATCATAATGCAAATTTGCTCTGAATTTAAGTTTATAATAATGAATAGATTCAGGTGTTACTTTGCGGAAATCCATATTTAAAAATAACAAATATTTTAAAAATATTTTACGAAAACATCAAATTAATATTTTAATAAAACACTTAAAAAATTCCTGATAAAGAAAACCTTCCTTTTGAAGGTTCTTCCGGTTTGGCTGCGTGGCGTTTGTGACGTCACGTTGGCTTAGCAGGAAAATTGGGCGGAATTGTCACTAGATATAATTTTTTTTTTTTAAGTTTTTTATTAAAATAGTAATTTGATGTTTTCGTAAAATATTTTTAAAGTATTTGTTATTATTAAGTTTATAATGTTTTTAATGCGATGTTTAAAATAAAGCAGATGTCACATGTTAAAATGTTTAGTGCACACTTTAAATTTATTGAAATTATTTAAAAGGAAAACTAATTTGCAACTCATTCGGTTTTCGAGCTAGATACACATGACGTACAGACAGGATAGACAGACAGTCAGATAGTGGAGTGACAAACTAATAAGGCTCTAATTTCTTCTCTCAGTACAGAACATTAAATCATAAAAATCGGAGGTTCATGAAAGCGTAATGAGCGCTCACGCAAAATACTAAAAATATACAAGTCGACTTGAGACCATGCTACTTGTTGGAAATCTTTTAAATTTTATTGCATGCTATTTGCCACTTTGACTAAGATAAGTAATCACGCTTGGAATACATACCTATTCAATTAACAAATGTTAATTTCACATACCTCCTAAATTCAGTATGTGTGTCACTGATACGTAAACAGAATACGCATTCAAATAGAGTAATTCGCAACAAGAACGTGTAATCAGCACCCAAATCGCAGAAGCAATGTGTTTCAATGTGCCATGTTTTGAATAGTTAATAAAGCTAATACAAGAGATTAAATAATAGACATTGAGATATTTGTCTTGGGCAACGGCTTATATATGTCACCGGATAATTGTTCGAGACGTTAGTTTATAAAAAATCTAGTGAGATTATAAACTGTCGATATATTGTGAACGAACATTAAAATGTACAATCTAACGCTTACATTTTCGTAAGATTATAAACTGACCATGTCTACCTGGCAGTTTATAATCTAACTATCTATAACCCATCGGATTACAAATAAATAAACCAATTACTGCTCTGTCTGACAATATATCGCCCGCGAAATTGTAAACCGTCCTCTGATTGGTCGCTGTTATAGGTGTTCATTTCATAGAGTTACGAACAAAAATAATAGTTAGACAAAAAAAACAAATTCATTTCGAGATTGTACATTTTAAAAACTTAGGGATTTAAAATAATGACCACCATGAAATGCTCTGATACCCGTAGTTCTTTTACCCAAAATTGTAATCGAACACCAAATGTAGTAAATGATTACTATATTTTAGCGAGGGGTTAAATATCATTTAGTCTAGGGCAAAGTCATATTTAGGTGCGACAACGAGCGAAGCGAGGAGGAACGTTAGGTTGTGACCACAACAGCGGCCGGCGAGGCGCCACAAGAATTTAATTTTGGTAATCATATACAACTTTAGGTGATCATTTACTACTTTTGGGTTAACACTTATTTATTTTGAGTCATTTTGCTTAAATAGGATAGTTGTTATGATAAGTTCGACATGTTAAAACTTTGGATATAAGTTTACAACAAAATCCGGGTTTAATTTTTGTGATCATTTACTATTTTTGTCTGTTATATGATACTATACCTGGTGGTAAGTTAAACATAAGTAGAAAAGTAACACATTAAAAACCTGTACCTTCGTATTTTGCTTTTGACCACTGTAATGCTTTCGTAGATCTATGGTAAATTGTTGTTGATCAACATAATTACAATTTGACGGCTGGACATGGTCAGTTTATAATCTTACGAAAATGTAAACGTTAGATTGTAAATTTTAGTTTCCATTTACAATCTATCGACGGTTTATAATCTAACTAGATTTATTATAAACTAACGGTTAGTACAATAAATCGGTGAGATATACAATCGGCACTGCTACGAAAAGCTTATAATTTAATTTAAGTTATCCAAATCAAGACGTCACTAAGATAGCTAAAATAACCTTTTTCCTTGTTTTACTTATGTACCTATTACAATGAGATGTAATTTAGCTAGTTTTTTAAAATATAGGTACATTGACGCATATTGTATTGAAATATAAATCTGGGATTCTGTATTTAAATACAAATGTGCTAAGCATAACGCTAAATATTAATACTATTGACTGGAATATTTATTAATATCTGAGTCATGAAATTCATATACACCATTCAATAGAAACACAGGTACGAGTACCTACTCATATTTGTCATGTCTTAAGTTCCTTTGAGATATATCCCTTAACATATTAACACACGTAAGCGTTACATGAATATTTAATATTATACTGTGAAAGCAACACAAATATTGATATTAGCTGACTTTAATGTTTTGAAATAGATGTACAAATTAAGTAACGGTAATTTATTTAGCTTAAACGCACAAGTAAAAGAATCTCCTAACATCGTTTTCCGAAACCTCGTTGAACTATTTAAAACCTTGCAAGATGTCAAAGAATAGATTTCCCGAAAAGTTCCCTTAAATAGTTTTGGGCGCTATCCAAGTCCATCTTTAGAGTCTACGAAGCAATTGTGAGACTATTACAATCATGAAAGCCTTTTATTTGAACTAAAATATACCCGTTATTGCCACGTGATTGTAAAGAAGACGTTTGAAATGTGGGGAATGTCTTTAAGTTTTTCATAGTGCTCAGACGTAATAATATATGATATTGAGAAAAAAAACCCTCGTTGCGTTTAAACAATAGGCGTGTAATGGTGTATATGAATGTCATGTTGTTACATAATGACACGTCAACCTAGCTTGGCGTGTAAACAATGTAATAAATATTATTCAAAGTATATTAAAATTATAAAGGTAACACTTATACAAAAGACTTACAGTAAAAAATAATAATTTGATAATAGTTTTCTATGACCTAATTTTCCCATAACCCAATTTACTTACACAATATTGTGTAAGTAATCACCATGTAATATTTATTTATTTTGGTATTAACTATCTTACTTAATATGATATAATGTATATTTTTAAGAAGTTGAAAATGGGAGAAGCCACTGGTTCCTGAAACACAGTTATACACTAGTTCGGGAACCTATGGGTTCATTAATAAGTACTGTGATCAATTATGTCAATAAAAATATATTTGTTTTGTTTGTTTGTTTGTTAATATTGGGTGGACCTAGTGTAAAAAGGACAACGTTATATTGTTACAGTAGGAATTTATATTTTACTTAGAAATATATTCACTAGGAATAATCACTTAGGAATTTATATAACAAAATTTAAGAATGATTATTAGTGAATTTTGTAACGTGTTTGGTCCACTTCGCTTCTGGAGAGAGCGCTGGTTGCTGTACTCGGCACGCCAGTAGATCGTCAGGCTCAGTTGGCATTTGAACTCGCCGGTGTTCCACATGCTAGGAGTGGAGTCCCCTATAGTAGGATCTGGCGAGGAGCAGAGTGAAGGCAGGTACGCCTCACCAAGAGCAGAGGAGAGGCAGGAACGTTGTGCGTGTCGCCGATCCGCGTTCCGCGCGCTTGTTGCCCGCGTGATAGGAAAAACCGTTATGAAATTATAATATACCGGCAAGATCAGGTGGCTATCCGTGTGACAGGAAACGCTGCTTTAATCATACGTCGAACATGTATGTACGCAGCTTAAATCACTTCAAGATAGAAACATTTTAAATATGCACTTCCATGGCCTTCTCCTTTATTAGGGGATATGCCATAATCTTCAAACTTGTAACGGGGCTTAAAAATTATAAATGGGATCCAATTCAAACCCTGCACCTATGTAAATTTATATATATATATATTTATATACCTGATACGTTAGCCTTTGACCACTATCTCACCCGATGGTAAGTGATGATGTGGTCGAAGATGTTGTTCAGGCTAACCTTGAAGTACTGGCTCTCATGAACAGCTGCCGGAACACACCGTTAGGTGCTTGGCAACAGATTTTTTACTTGAGGGTGGTAGCTAGTCAGGCGGGCATGTCCAAAATGCCCTAACACCATGCTATAACGACTGCCATCCTTAGACAACAACCGGGACCGACGGCTTAACTTGCCCTCTGAAGCACCGAAGCGCTCAGTAGAAAAGTCACTAGCGGTCACCCATGCAACTCATGAACGCGGCGGACGTTGCTTAACTTTGTTGATCGGTTAAGAACAGCTAAGTAAACTTGGCTACGAGCGGTTCAATATATAAAAAATAAAATATTATGATATAATATAAATTCTCTACATATTATATTCACTTACACCTCAACAGTAATAACAACAACAATACACGAAGAATTTTAATATTTTGTTGTGTTTTAATAGCGGAAAGTATTAAAACAAAACATCGAGTAAAATAATCATGGACATCATAGTAGCTTGTTAAAGATATCTTCTTGGATATATGCCTCTTCCTTTCTCCTGCTCTACTGGCGGTCATGTGCCCGCCTCATGCAATTATGGCTTTCATGTATTTTGACGTCTTCAACCCAGCACATTTTTGGTCTGCCACGCACAGTTTGAAAGTTCGAGAGTGGTTTACGTTTCCACTCCAAGACCCTCTTGATCAATGGTTCACTTAAATCCTTGCAACTTGTCCTCCCCCGTCAAAATGTCCATTCAATAATGGCCATTATGTCTCTTATGAAACATTATATAAGAATAAAATGTGAAAACAGTGATGACAGCTAATACAAAAAACTGTAAGAAGTTGAGCTCGCATAGAGTGAGCCAAGTGTAGGAAAAAGGTTAATGTATATTATTTCCTAAGTAAATAAACCTTGGTAAAGAAGGAGAGAAAATCATGGGTGTGTCTAGCGCCGGGAACCGTACTCAGTTTAGATTTATTTATTAGCGACAGTTTTCCGATCAGGTGAATTAATGTCGACGCTAAACAAGCAACGAATTCATAAATTATATTGAATGTGAAGTCGAGAAAAATAAATTAGCGTTAATAGATAAATCATCCTAGGAACGTTTTTTAACAGCCGCAAAGGATGCAATACTGACACTGCTATTTTTTGGATTGATCTGGTACATAGATTATCGTGAGTGGCAATCGTAATGCTAAAACGACTTAAGTATTCTTAGCAAGCTGTTTTGTGGACAATGACATATTGGGTTAGGAGATTACCGCTTGCACGTATATGTGGTGAATATTTAAACTGATCTTCTAGCGCAAAAGGCATTTAATACATGTAAAATTGGCTACATTACTAAATTAATTTAAAAGTGTGTGATCTGATATCATGATATCTTAAGGGCATAGATAAAAACCTCAAAGTTAAATAAGGGTAACTATTCAACCCATTAAGGAAGTAAAAAATGGAACATTTAGACATTTATGACATCTGTTCTTTACAGTTGTTATTACAACGTTTCTTTACAAAGCACATGTTAAATAATTTTTCAAACTGCAAAAGTAACTTTGTAATCGTATAGTATAAGTAGTCGTAAAACCTCTTTAACTAGGTACCTACTCTACAGGTTACATAAATGTTACTTTGTTAACTACGCTATCTTGATAAAGATTACATACTCATAGGTAATACAATCAGCCAGAGCTAGATGTCAACAATCAGTCTAAAAACTACAACTCAAGACGTTGAGATGAAAATCAGTAGTAATATATAAAAAAGTAGCATAGAAAGTGACATATTATACAATCTTAGAACTCAATAAGTGTGTACTTTATACAAATAAGTAAGTGCCGTCTTATAAAAAAAAAACAGTTTCTAGTTGTTTATAGCAGGTAATATGTAAGTAAGCGGAGTGCGGGATTAATCTCTAACTAACGCTCAGGAACTTCCCCGTGAGGGGTTAGAATTGCACCCCAATCATCCCGTGGGTGTCGTAAGAGGCGACTAAGGGAAAAATACTGGAAGGTGGGCAGCAGCACCTTCTAAAGTACTGCCATCTTACACTGCGATCCCCGAGCCGCCTGCCAAGCGTGGGGATCATGGAAATACACCCTTAATAGGGGAGGCTGTGTTCACCAGTGGACGAATCGGCTGTTACAATACAGTACAACGCTCAGGAAATAATTCACCAAAATATCAAAACAACTTGCCATGTGCAAAGTGGGGCTTGCTTTTTAAGGATTCTGTATTGCAACAGGCTGTAAAAGCAAAATTGTTTGTTGGTCTTGATCACAAACCACTAAAACACTATATGTCCATCTGCGATTTCCGTTTTTGTTGGTAATATAGTGGATATGGTACATAATATACCACGGGTTCTTAACTAGTCAGTTTATTTAATAGGTCCAATAATTCATAAAGAAAATTTTGACTTACTGTGCATGTGTTGGAGCCCCTCTGAAATATAACTAACTTGAATTTTAGTTCAATATTCATTTTTGGGTAAACTTGTACACCAAATATCAACATTTCTGGTTTGTAGAAACACGTGGCTTACGGACGACCGGAGGAACATACAGACAGCGAAGTACCATTAATAGGGTTCCATTGAGACCTTTTGGTACGAAACCCTAAAAATCAAACTTGCAAATAGGAATGAGGCCCCATCAAAAATGTAATATTAATATAGTAATTTTATTTATTACTTAACGGAGTCTTCGTTTGTATTTATAATTCATAAACAAATCATCATCATCCACGGCTATAACATCTACAAACTGTTGAACAGAGCATTTCGGACTTTCCAAAAACCCTACGCCTGGCAATTGTCTCATGGTTAGATGACAGGGTGTTGGCAGTTCTTGTAAAGGCGCTGCCGCCCACCTTTTAGTATTTTTCTCGTCACTGCCACTTACGACTCTCACAGCGACGTTGCGAATTACAATGAGATGTACTTTAGCTAGTTTTATAAAATATAAGTACACATTGACGCATATTGTATTGATATATAAATCTGGGATTCTGTATTTAAATACAAATGTGCTAAATATAACGCTAAATATTAATACTATTGACTGGAATATTTATAAATATCTGAGTCATGAAATTCATATACACCATTCAATAGAAACACAGGTACGAGTACCTACTCATATTTGTCATCTCGTAAGTTCCATTGAGATATATCCCTTAACATATTAACACACGTAAGCGTTACACACATGAATATTTAATATTATACTGTGAAAGCAACACAAATATCGATATTAGCTGGCTTTAATGTTTCGCAATAGATGTACAAATTAAGTAACGGTAATTTATTTAACTTCAACGCACAAGTAAAAGAATCTTATAACATCGTTTTACGAAACCTCGTTGAACTATTTAAAACCTTGCAAGATGTCAAAGAATAGATTTCCCGAAAAGTTCCCTTAAATAGTTTTGGGCGCTATCCAAGTCCATCTTTAGAGTCTACGAAGCAATTGTGAGACTATTACAATCATGAAAGCCTTTTATTTGAACTAAAATATACCCGTTATTGCCACGTGATTGTAAAGAAGACGTTTGAAATGTGGGGAATGTCTTTAAGTTTTTCATAGTGCTCAGACGTAATAATATATGATATTGAGAAAAAAACCCTCGTTGCATTTAAACAATAGGCGTGTGGAACTACACGCAAGCCTTTACTGCCATGTTGTTACATAATGACACGTCAACCT
The DNA here is from genome assembly GCA_963890685.1 of Plagodis pulveraria. NCBI lineage: Eukaryota > Metazoa > Arthropoda > Insecta > Lepidoptera > Geometridae > Plagodis > Plagodis pulveraria. The sequence continues at coordinate 17,465,225 of OY982959.1, forward strand.
AGCTTGGCGTGTAAACAATGTAAAAAAATTAAGAAATTTTATTCAAAGTATATTAAAATTATAAAGGTAACCCTTATATAAAAGACTTAAAGTAAAAAACATAATTTGGTAATAGTAATTATCTATGACCAAATTTTCCCATAACCCAATTTACTTACTCAATATTGGGTGGACCTAGTGTTAAAAGAACAACGGTATATTGTTACAGTAGGAATTTATATTTTACTTAGAAATATATTCACTAGGAATAATCACTTAGAAATTTATATAACTAAATTTAAGATTAATAATAAGTGAATTTTGTAACATGTTTGTCCACTTCGGTTCTGGAGAGGGCGCTGGTTGCTGTACTCGGCACGCCAGTAGATCGTCAGGCTCAGTTGGTATTTGAACTCGCCGGTGTTCCACATGCTAGGAGTGGAGTCCCCTCTAGTAGGATCTGGCGAGGAGCAGAGTGAAGGCAGGTACGCCTCACCAAGAGCAGAGGAGAGGCAGGAACGTTGTGCGTGTCGTCGATCCGCGTTCCGCGCGCTTGTTGCCCGCGTGATAGGAAAAACCGTTATGAAATTATAATATACCGGCAAGATCAAGTGGCTATCTGTGTGACAGGAAACGCTGCTTTAATCATACGTCGAACATGTATGTACGCAGCTTAAATCACTTCAAGATAGAAACATTTTAAATATGCACTTCCATGGCCTTCTCCTTTATTAGGGGATATGCCATAATCTTCAAACTTGTAACGGGGCTTAAAAATTATAAATGGGATCCAATTCAAACCCTGCACCTATGTAAATTTATATATATATATATATATATATATTTATATACCTGATACGTTAGCCTTTGACCACTATCTCACCCGATGGTAAGTGATGATGTGGTCGAAGATGTTGTTCAGGCTAACCTTGAAGTACTGGCTCTCATGAACAGCTGCCGGAACACACCCCTCGGTGCTTGGCAACAGATTTTTTACTTTAGGGTGGTAGCTAGTCAGGCGGGCATGTCCAAAATGCCCTAACACCATGCTATAACGACTGCCATCCTTAGACAACAACCGGGACCGACGGCTTAACTTGCCCTCTGAAGCACCGAAGCGCTCAGTAGAAAAGTCATTAGCGGTCACCCATGCAACTCATGAACGTGGCGGACGTTGCTTAACTTTGTTGATCGGTTAAGAACAGCTAAGTAAACTTGGCTACGAGCGGTTCAATATATAAAAAATAAAATATTATGATATAATATAAATTCTCTACATATTATATTCACTTACACCTCAACAGTAATAACAACAACAATACACGAAGGATTTTAATATTTTGTTGTGTTTTAATAGCGGAAAGTATTAAAACAAAACATCGAGTAAAATAATCATGGACATCATAGTAGCTTGTTAAAAATATCTTCTTGGATATATGCCTCTTCCTTTCTCCTCCTCTACTGGCGGTCTTGTGCCCGCCTCATGCAATTATGGCTTTCATGTATTTTGACGTCATCAACCCAGCACATTTTTGGTCTGCCACGCACACTTTGAGAGTTCGAGAGTGGTTAAGGTTTCCACTCCAAGAACCTCCTTATTCAATGGTTCACTTAAATCCTTACAACTTGTCCTCCCCCGTCAAAATGTCCATTCAATGATGGCCATTATGTCTCTTATGAAACATTATATAAGAATAAAATGTGAAATCAGTGATGACAGCTAATACAAAAAACTGCAAGAAGTTGAGCTCGCATAGAGTGGGCCAAGTGTAGGAAAAAGGTTAATGTATATTATTTCCTAAGTAAATAAACCTTGGTAAAGAAGGAGAGAAAATCATGGGTGTGTCTAGCGCCGGGAACCGTACTCAGTTCAGATTTATTTATTAGCGACAGTTTTCCGATCAGGTGAATTAATGTCGACGCTAAACAAGCAAAGAATTCATAAATTATATTGAATGTGAAGTCGAGAAAAATAAATTAGCATTAATAGATAAATCATCCTAGGAACGTTTTTTAACAGCCGCAAAGGATGCAATACTGACACTGCTATTTTCCGGATTGATCTGGTACATAGATTATCGTGAGTGGCAATCGTAATGCTAAAACGACTTAAGTATTCTTAGCAAGCTGTTTTGTGGACAGTGACATATTGGATTAGGAGATTATCGCTTGCACATAATATATGTGGTGAATATAATTATTGTGAAAATGCGTGGATTTTTAGTAATTTATTTATTAAATACTTATATGGTCATTATTGTTTTCAAATTCGGTTTGGATATGACATTTGAAACTGATTTTCTAGCGCAAAAGGCATTTAATACATGTAAAATTGGCTACATATATCTTAAAATTAATTGAAAAGGGTGTGATCTGATATCTTAATGGCATAGATAAAAACCTCAAAGTTAAATAAGAGTAACTATTCAAACCATTAAGAAAGTAAAAACTGGAACATTTAGACATTTATGACATCTGTTCTTTACAGTTGTTATTACAACGTTTCTTTACAAAGCACATGTTAAATAATTTTGCAAACTGCAAAAGTAACTTTGTAATCGTATAGTATAAGTAGTCGTAAAACCTCTTTAACTAGGTACCTACGCTACAGGTTACATAAATATTACTTTGTTAACTACGCTATCTTGATAAAGATTACATACTCATAGGTAATACAATCAGCCAGAGCAAGATGTAAACAATCAGTCTAAAAACTACAACTCAAGGCGTTGAGATGAAAATCAGTAGTAATATATAGAAAAGTAGCATAGCAAGTGACAGATTATACAATCTTAGAACTCAATAAGTGTGTACTTTATACAAATACGGGCGTAAAAGCCGTATCTTATTAAAAAAAAAACAGTTGCTAGTTGTTTATAGCAGGTAATCTGTGGTACAGGCACTAGGCACTTAATATGTAAGTAAGCGGAGTGCGCGATTCCCGTCGCGTGGGGTGCCAGAAACTAAGCAAACGACGTGCATAAGAATCCGTCGTCCAGTCGATAAATAAATTAATCTCTTACCAACGCTCAGGAAATATTTCACCAAAATAACAAAACAACTTGCCATGTGCATAGTGGGCCTTGCCTTTTAAGGATTCTGTATTGCAACAGGCTGTAAAAGCAAAATTGTTTGTTGGTTTTTATCACAAACCAATAAAACACTATATATCTGCGTTTTCAGTTTTTGTTGGTAATATAGTGGATATGGTACATAATATACCGCGCATTCTTAACTAGTTTATATTTTTAAATAAGCGCAATAATTAATATATTTTTTTTACTTACCGTGCATGTGTTGCCGCCCTCTGAAATATAACTTACTTGAATTTTAGTCCAATATTCATCTTTGGGTAAATTTGTACATCAAATACCAACATTTCAGGTTTGTAAAAATACGTGGCTTACGGACGACCGGAGGAACATACAGACAAAGAAGTACCATTAATAGATTGAGACCTTTTGGTACAAAACCCAACAAAACAGACTGGCAAATAGGAATGAGGCCCCATTAAAAATGTACAAAAATGCAATCCTGGAAGGATTAAAAAGTAAAAAGTTGTGAGATTTAATGTTTATTTTAAATAAATATAGCTTTAGGATTGCCTTTACCATTATCTCACCTGATGGTAAGTGATAATGTGGTCAAATATATTCTTCAGGCTTACCTGGAATTACCGGCTCTCAAGGACTGCTATCGAAATACTACTATAGGTGCTTGCGACAAATTTTCTACTTGCTAGCTAGGCGGGCACTCGCCTATATATAGGTATACAGGGTTATTGGAAAAATGCTAACAACCTCTTGGGTTGACTTCGGTTAGTCCTAACAAAATATTTAAGATAAATATTTAAAAAACATGTTTCTGTGACTGACCAGGCACAAGGCCCATCTGATATTAAAAGTCTCTTGTGCCTGTAATTTATTATTTCATATTTTCCTCTATGATATTCAAAACTCTATTCAAAGAGAGCTTGTGAACTTCCATACATTCATCTAAAAATGTTTGTTAGAACTAACAGTAACCAAGTCTAAGAGGTTGTTAACATTTTTCCAATAACACTGTATAAGCACCAATCCAACAACTTTGTCTTTAATAGTCATGGTAGGCCCTATTTTTTGTACATTTTATATACTCTTATTCCCACCTTACTGTGCAATATACTAGTATTGTTACCTCAGCGAACGCTTTCAGGTTCTTCACCAACAACAATTTTTGCCGTTGATATCAAAAGTAACACTTATGTTAATGCCCTCCTCACATTCCACGCCTTTAACGACGCGTCGTTTACCGTGCTAGTTGTACGTTTTTGGAATAATTTGTCAGGCTATTTAGGTACGTCAGCCTCCTTCAATACATTTTTTAGAGATAAAATAAATGAACATTTTTATGCCAAAACTAACTTTAAATCTTAATTTATGATCTCGATATTATGGTAAAATCATTTGATATATAAACCTAGTTTATAACAGTCAACTATAATTTAGTGAATCCGTTACTTTGGATATTAAGTACAATATTTGTATATGTTTAGGTAGGTGGATATAGAAAGTTCTTTTAATTCAAGTGAATAACTTTTGATTTTATTCCAATTTACTGTCCATAAATATATTGAATGGAGTATACGTGATTTTTATACGTGTTGCTGTAGCTACTTCACTCCTATTCGATATAAACATGAACTCATCTCAAGCCCTTGTTACTTATTTTTAGATCACTATGTTTTTTTTCGTTATAATAATAATTATCGTGTGCAAAGAAAGAGTTTAGATCTACCTATATATTGTAAACGAGTATGTATTGTGAATGGTCCATCTATCAACATGTTTTATTTTATTTGCGCCTGGCTTGAACTTTCAAACAAACCCCTGCATGCCACCCTGCTTAACCTGATTTATATACATTTCACATGAGGGAGTGTCAGAAACATCCGCCCGATTGTGTCGTAAGGTTATTTATGAACTTATTTCCCCGTACAAATATTTAAGGGTATTTCTATTGTTGGCGGAGATAATATTATATAAGCTATGAATCCTTTTTGTACAACTAGGTACGCAAAAAATAACATTACTATACCTAACTAAGTTATATATTTCATTAAAGGAAAAAGTATCATAAGCCATGTATGATATTTACGAAATATGTATTTGTCGAGATAAGCAAATAATAATTATTAATTTTCGTCTCGTCTGTATCTTATTTCAGTTTGTAAACGAGGTCAATTTTAACGTGGAGTGCTGGGCTAGAATGACACACACCCATATTTACCCGTGGGTGTCGTACACACCAGAAAGTGGGCAGCAGTGCTTGGGGGATTATGGCAACCTCCCCCATAATGGAGGAGGCTGTGTTCAGCAGTAGACAATCCGGCTCATACAGTAAACAAGTTCATCCGAGAAAGTGCTGTTACCAAACTTTTTCTACTGTACTATGCAGTAATGTACATACTAACACATAAAACTTAACATATGTATGTCTCAGGGATGTGATGGGTGCAATGCAGTTTGTCATTTGTGACGCAATGCATCTGTTATATGCAGAGGTTACTGCTTAACACCAAGTTGGCCTCGGGCTTGTTCTTTAACCGTATTCAGCTTTATTTTCTTAAAGTTGATGTTGTGGCCATACGTAGCACTTAACTGAATTTTGTCCACAATAACTAAAGATCTTCTAAAATTTGTGCAACTAAAACCATGTCCTTCTTGAAAAATATTAATAATACATGCAAGTGTGCACTTGTGCAGCCTTTTTTTGTTTTTATGGGGAAAAACATTTACATACCCGCAGGAGAGAAGGTGGTAATGACGGGCTCAGGGTCAATAGGGACTCCACTACCTACTAAAACCCCATAGTGTGCCGCCGTCATCGACTGTTGGCAGTGCCACGGGGTCGCTCGCGCACTCATTCGCAAGCCCCATAGATGTCACTGCCCGCTTAGGCAGGCCCAGCCTCTGGGAATTACTCCCCCCTACTGCCTTGTGGGATGCTCCAGAACGAGTGGGCATCCACACCTCTTGAGGCCCTAACCCTGGTGGGAGGTGTCGGATGTGGGGGCAGCCGGAACCCCCAACCAGGTATTTTGAACGGAAATGGGGTCCAAGCACGATCGGCTCGCCTCATTGTCGATGCAAAACGAGGCCACCACTTCCCACGACCTGTCGTCAACGTCAAGAAAATCGAATATAGTAAAATACTTAATTCCAACTCGATACCTGGTATGTTTAGTAATCTCTGGGCAATATGCATTTATCGTGATATTTTATCACTGCGCAAGAATTGCCTTCCAGAGATACTAACAATGAAACAATATATTCTAATAAATAACTACAGAACGTCCTTTTAGAAATCCACTAACTCAATCTAAGCCAGTAAGTCCAGTTTCTTAAAACTATGGATTGAAATATTTATTTCAGCTAATTGGAAGGCCAATGGTCGTAGATCTGTTTTAGTCAATGCAAATAGTCAAGTTTTCACACTTTTGGTACGTACGCATATCTTCCAGCTGAAGAGTATCAATAATATTAAATCTCAACTATTTGGACTTGAAAGATGGAAGAATACGCATTTTTTTTGGTAAAATTATATAACCTTAGGCGCTTATCCTCCGGTCTGCCGGATTTTCTCTTATGTGTCCCATCCGGCCTGCCGGTTAGCGGTCAATAGTCGTGTTTACATATTCACCATAAAATCTGCGTAAGTTCGATTTTCATAATTCAAACGGTTTTCGTGAGGATGGATCCTTGGCTATGCGAGAAAAAATCCATAATATTCTGATATAACAGAAAGTATGTTTAAAATTGATATGAAATCTGAAACCAGCTCAAATTACATTTTGGCGCCAAAATTTTGTATAGATTTATGTCATTTAAAAATAATCTCGTAACTACTTCTAAAGTAATTAACCTAGAAAGCTGTAATTTTGCATTTGTATAGGCAATAAGTCAATAACGATGTTAAAAGAAATTAAAAGGATAAGGATTGATAACTTTTTTTTTTATAGATTTTTTTATTTGACCCCTGTTTTTGTTACGGCTGGAATTCCGGTGGTCTAAAAAAAAGGTTTAGTGTAAAGCTTGTATTTATCCGATCGTTATTATTTAAACGTTGTTAGTAAGCTACTATCATTGGCTATACAACAAAAAAAACCGCATTACTCCATGGTAACGAGAAGTTACTCAAATCATGAAATGAAAAAAAATAACTTTCACTCGATGCATTTTGCCGCGCAAACACTCACCGATCGAAATTTACGTAATAAATAATCTCGTAACTACTTTTAAACCTGTAAACCTAAACATCTGAAACAATTCAGGTGTATAGATTACATCTGAATAATCATATCAAAAGAAAAACCAAATTCGTAGGTGGTATAGTTTTTGAGAAAAAAAAAAAATCCGCTTATGTACAGATTCCCGCCAAAATTCTTAAAAAAAATCGCGTTGTTTTAATCTCGTTACTACTTATAAAATATTTATCCTTACAATCTGGTATTATTCATGGGTAAAGAACCATAATAAATACACACATTAAAAAAAAAAACAAAGTTGTAGGTGGAATAGTTTCGGAAAAAAAAAATAAAAAAAATATATAAAAAATGCCGTTTCCCGCCATTTTCGTCGTCTGCTCAAACCCATTTTCCTGTAAAATTTTCCATGAAAAGGTCTATTTTCATTTCTTTTCCCGTAAAGAGAATATGATGAGGATTGCATTGGTACCAAGAAGTTTATATGTTGATTGGAGACTGCCACAAATAAGTCGATTAAAAAACAAAATACCTCAAAATCTGGAAAAATATATTTTTATTCGCTGTTTGATCCACTCAAACTAAATGTATGAAAATGTTATTTTTTGTATGGTATAGGTAATATATTGGGGTATGGGGATGTTAGGGTGACATGTTTAGGTAATGGAAAACTGCTTACTACTACAAAAAAACGTTACGGGGCGTCGCGGGATAAAAAAACGTGAGCAGTTTGGACGATTGTGTCATAGGAGGTGGACAGATTGGACGCACGAGGGGATAAGAATGTGTGTGTGTGTGGCTTGCGCTGAAAGATATCCTTTTCTACCCCCATCACTGAACTTATCGCTAAAAGCGTGTGTGATTGTCGGAAATATTGCAGCATATTTGATATTCTCACATATATTTGTAGCATGCGTACTCTGACAAAGGTTAAAAAAGAGGAATAAAATAAACACCCACAATACCTAGGAATTGATAAAGCAATCGGGGTGAAACCGGATAGTCGAAATCACCCCGACCGCTTGTACCCCACAGGTACCAGGTTTGAAAATGTAATAACTAACAGGTTAAATTACACACAATGCAAATACCGTTATAATAGGTTAAATATAATATGTACTACTTCTTAATCAATACAACTGTTTATGATTGCACATAGCTAAACGTAATGATTACACTTTAAAAAAATCTAAATATTAGATATAAGGAAAAATGTAAAGTAAAGGTAAGTATACATTTACTTTCAAAGGTAAGTATACATTTACTTTAAATTTTTCCTTATAAACGTACGCAGTGAGATGTTACCGAGCGACGCCACAATTTGCAACTACACTGAGTAATCGTTCGCGCTTGTTTCCCCACTAGCTAGATCGAGACTGCTATGCGCAAAGTAATAAGATAACAACTATCTGGTTTTACCCCCTATCCGGTTTTCCCCCTCATTCCTTTATTTAAATGGCCTGCGAGAACAATTGACGATATTACAGAACAGTTATTACAAATTAAGCTACCAAAGAAATTGCACCGTGCTCTAAGGGGTTTGGGCTGTTAAGTCACTAGAAAGGGTTAGGGTAACAGTTTCTATTGGTCTATGGAATTCTAATTTAAAATAAATATCTCCCTGATATAGGTATAAGAAGTGTTTTCAATAACTCAGTTCGTATGTATACACCAAATCACTTGTAGATTTTCCTTGCCAGTTTTGGCAAGCACACTTGAAATGTCCGCAGAAAGTTGTTTGATGGAGCATTCTGGCTATCTGCAGTCTAATTAGCCATAAAATAAAGCTTATTTGAATATACTGAAACAGATTAAGCCCCACGGTTATCAAAAATCCCTGATTCAAATCGAGTCTTTAAATAAACCAGTTGTTTCTTGTTTAGCATATTGAAAGCCTTTTTGCGCATTTGTAAGTCCAAATGGACCTTAAGTCGGGGCTTGTTTGTCATAAACTAGTAAGATCCCAAAATACAAACAAGCTCAACACCTTGCTAAAATACTGTCTCCACTTCGCGGTCAAACCAGTGCGCATGTCAAGGATTCTTACCATTTTGTCAGACAAATGAAAAATCTAAAATTGACTGATGATGAAGTTATGGTCAGCTTTGATGTACAGTCGTTATTCACCAGCCTATCTGTACATGATTGCATTGAAATTGTCAAGAGAAAACTTAGTGAGCATGACCTTCCCATGGAATATGCAGAATTACTAGAACATTGCCTAACATCTGGCTATCTATTCTGGGAAAATAAGTTCTACATACAGATTGATGGTGTAGCTATGGGCTCTCCAGTCTCCCCCGTTGTTGCCGACATTTTCATGGAGGAATTCGAGGAGAGAGCTCTCTCCACAGCTGTGGCTATGCCGAAGATCTACAAACGGTACGTAGATGATACTTTTACCATCCTCCCCAGTAATAAAGTTTCTGCATTTCTAAACCATCTAAACTCCTTACATAACAAAATTTAATTCACAATGGAGCCAGAGGTCAATAAATGCTTAGCTTTTCTTGATGTTTTAGTCATCAGGAATCCTGACAACTCTCTTTGTCATACAGTGTATAGGAAACCCACCCATACAGATAAATATCTCAATGGTAACTCCCATCACCATCCATGTCAGTTGGCTACCGTAGGCAAATCTTTGTTACAGAGAGCACATGGCATCTGCGACACTGACCATCTCAAGGAGGAGCTTCAGTATGTTAAACAAGTACTGCGAAGCAATAATCACAAGCTCCCAAGAATGCGTCACAGAAGCCGGCCCAAGCCTTCCACAGTTGAGAGACAACCTGCCATCTTACCTTACATCAAGGGTGTCACGGACAAAATTGGTAATATCTTAAGACGAGCTTCAATAAAAACTTACTTTAAGCCGCACAAGAAGATCAACCAATTTTTAAGACCTGTAAAGTGCAATATTCCCCTACAAGATGCAGGTGTTTACAAACTTGATTGTGAATGTGGGCTGTCATACATTGGGCAAACAAAGAGGAGCATTGGTATCCGGGTAAAAGAACACATTGCTGACATGAAGAACAGACGCTCGACCAAGTCTGCGGTTTGTGAACATGCCCAGGACAAACCCAACCACTACATTCGGTTCGACAACCCACAAATCCTCGCCAGAGAGACCCGGTTTATGCCAAGAATGTTACGCGAGGCTATTGAAATCAAAAAATACCCAAATTTCAACAGAGATGATGGTTAGCAAGTACCACCTGCTTGGGATCCTGTCATCAAATTAATTAAATCTCAAGGCCGACACAAATCCGCAAGACCTCTGGACACTGTGAGCGAATACTGCGTGAATAGGGATCGTTATGATTAATATAAAATTTTCTGACGGTAGACTAAATAATTTTCTTAATAACTCATGTGACAAATAATACCAAATAGTCACCCCGTGACCACGATCACTGCAAAGTGTTTGAAACGTCGGGACCAAAATAATGATAAATATACGCGATTTAAACCGTTTAAAGTTGTTTAATTACCTTGAGGAGAAGTTCACCTACAGAATGACCAAAATAAGGGAATTATCCCTTTGAATCTCATGTGCCTGTAGTTTCATATGAGTGGCTTTCAGGGAATGCTGCTGGAACACACTGTTAGTTGGAGGACAGATTTTTTCTCTGTCTGTTATATACACCATCTGTCAGAATGTTTTTATTTTCTGAAGAGGTAAAGCGAAAGTGCAGGCTATTATACTTAATTCACGCGCTGATTTCTGTGGACAACCATGCAACACGTTCTTAGCTTAAGTAAGCCTACTCTTAACGAACATAAAAATTAGTTGACATATTCTAAGAGCAACTCTTTTATATAAATTCATGTTCCGACTACCTAATTTTATTTACATCACCAAGCGCTTCTCCATTAAAAATAAGTTTTAAAACAATAATTGAATTAACATTATTATGTAGTTGCGACGTAATCTGCAACTTGAAATTCACAAAGTGTAAGAGCATACAAAGTGTATCTACTCAATTTTGTAATAGGTAAATAGACATATACAATATAGGTACTACTCTGTCAAGAATGTGCCGGGAATAGATCAATAATACAAAAAAAAATTGTTATATATCCAAATTTATTTTATTACCTTCAAAGTACCTAAGTAGTTGCTCCTTCAGAAACGATTAGGGCAACGAATAATCCAATCATCATTTATAAATGCTTTTTCCAAAATTAAGTTTATTTCTCGCCAGAATTCTCCTTTATGCCTTCTACCAAATGAAAACGGGTGCCACGAAGCGGTAATTTGAGTTAAAGAATAAGAAAGAAGTCGGCTGGAGCCATATCTGTTGAATAAGGTGGTTACCCGATGGTAAGTGTAGAGTTTTGAGCCAAAAAATACAATATTATCCATTCCACACACAAAAAATATTGATGCTAGAAGATAGATGCTTTAATGTTAATTATATGACCGTTGAAAGATGCACCTTCATTTATCCTTGAATATTTTAAACATAAATTAATAAAATTATAATAATAAACGTATATTTACAAATGAATACAACAAATCACCATGTTCGTCAGCACGCGCACCCAAAACGCGGAAATTATTTTAAAAATAAGGACAATTTTCAATGTCATGAACTTGTTTTCTAGGGAGACCTGTAAAGGTCGTGTTGAGATTTAAGTGATTGAGACTGTAGATTGAGTTAAATAGGTAATGTCTGAGAAGTGTTGTTTTAGTTATCATAATGCGGAGCTCGAGTGGAGTCGCCCAGTGCGCGGTGCTTTTGGCAAGCGTTAGGTGAGGCCGGATAAGTGATATTTGAGTAGTAATCTATTTTATCTGTAGTGAATAGATTGCTAAGTGCTTGTTTGCTGTGGTTTTTTACTGTGTTTATAATGTAAAGTTAGTAATAGAAAGCTAGAAAACTTACGCATTATTTATTATGTTCAGTGAATATCGTTAAGTGATGATCAAAAGGAATTGTAATATATAACCAAAAATTTAGGAGATTTCACCAAATTCAATGAAAATTTAATCAATTCACAAATCGGGTGTAAAGTGATGCATATACTAAATTTTCTTCTTTACGGCAGATAACCTGACTTCTTAGATAAATTAACAATGAAAAAATAAAAGCATAATGCAAAAAAAAATTATACATATTCATAAATAACAAAACATTATTTTTTTCTGTATTGAAGTGACATCATAGTCATAAAAATTTAAAACATTAAATAGGTAAGTAGAAGTACTTACTGGAAATTGAAATTTATTAATAATAAACATTGATAATGGCGCTAAAGTAAGAGCACAATAGAGAATTAATTGCTTGAATAGCTAACGCTTCCTGGAGACGCTTCGTGTACAAGCAAAAGGTACTGAAAATTGTTCCGGTTAGAAGGACTAGCATACCTTTAGTCATTTTAGTGTAAATAGACAGAAAATTTTGACCGAATATAACTATATATATATGCTATTTTTATAAGTTTTTTTATCATTTATCAACGATTATTGTATTTTTTTATTATAATGATTATAATATGCTTTAAAATATCTCAGTTATATTAGGACAGCATTTAAAATCCATTACAGAATATGATATATTATGGCGAATTAGCTAATTCTACCTTAATGATATAGTCATTGACAGTGAACGACAATCGATCCCGTAAGTGAGCAAGCAAGGGTCACTAAAAACGGGGTTTTTTAATCTAAAAATGGAACCACCTTCAACACTCCAAAGTATAAAATAACTTATTGAAGTCGGTACCATGCGCACCATATTGTGATAGTAAGTACTTTTTGAACTATCATGGTACCGACTTCAACAAGTTATTTCACACTTGCGTGTTGAAGTCGATTCCATTTTTATGTAAAAAATTTTTTGTTTTACTTTATTGTAAAAACGGTAATGGTGCCAACCTTGGCAATTATAAAAAATAAAGATTGACTCTTTTACCGTTTTTATCAATAATTACCTAAATATGGTCAAGCCAGATTGGAAGATTAAGATGCTGGACCCAAAAGAAAAGTTAACGATCGAATAGTAAATTCATAAAATGATCGAATTATATATTCATATATATAAATTTAATTGTTTGTACTGGACCCTCGGCGTGCGAGTCCGACTTGAACTTGATAATTTTCATATGAACACACACAAAGAAAATAATTAGACGGAATCGACTTTAAACTGGATTTATAAGCCCTTACGTTAATTAAAAAATCCAGTATTGTACACGCTTTAATACATCAACTTCCTATATCAGTAAAATCACAAAAACATTGTTGACGAAATATTCTTGCACTATTTAGTTGTATAACAACGTTTATATGTACATATATAAATTTGGACGTTGAATTGTTTTTTTTGTGACGTTGTTTTTCTATAGATGTTCAATGTACATTTAGTATGTATGCAACCAATTATATTTCACAATATTGTCTATGTTTACGCGATTTTTACACATAGTAATTAAACAACTTTAAATGGTTCATAATTATTTTTAGAGTCACCCCGTGACCACGATCACTGCAAAGTGTTTGAAACGTCGGGACAAAAATAATGATAAATATACGCGATTCAAACCGTTTAAAGTTGTTTAATTACTACAATTATATTTCATTTCATAAAAATCTTTTTTATTATTACGTTGGGTATTATACTCAATATTACATAATTAAAGTATATTTTTCAACTCTCACCTTATCAGCTCTTTTGTCTTACAGTATCAAAACCAATATACATAAGTTACCGTTTCTAGATATGAAATAATAAAAAAAAAAACTACCTAAATTTGTAGTTCCTGGCAATGAATGGCGAGTGCATTCACCTCAAAATAAACAGGTATTTGATGTCCTTAAAGCGGTCGTTGACATTAACAACTTTATCATTTGATAACAGCTTCCATAACTTTAATTAAAATATTTTTTCCTTACTCAACCGTTAATTACCTTAATGCATACATACAACTTTAATCAACGAACAAGACTCCGTTTAATTTTTTAATATTTCTTATATGTGTCATTCAATATGTCTTTGTGTTTGTGTGCCTTTGTATGTCTATGTTTATTTTCATATCTTGAAAAATATTTGAATTTAAATTTCTGAGGTAGGTAGTAGATGTTGTACGCCAGAAGTAAGAAACACCTAACCGGCATCTCTATTTCCCGATTATATAATCTGGGAGTATTTAAGTACGTATATAAGTATCTTCTAAGCAAGCACGTTTCACGCATCGTCGCCTTCGATCAGACGAGATAGCAGTCAAATACAAGCTTATCAAATATGTAATCAAAATTTAAAAATAGAACATTTAATTTAAATATTTACTAATAACAACACACTAACTGCATGAATATCATAAACCTATTTCTAGATGATTAAACCTAAAACATAATTTTAAATGTAAATAATAGTCTTATTGTGTACTTATTAACGGCTGGGTATTGTTACCTTAATAAATTATTAATATTTATATTATAAAAAGCATTAAAACTAAAAACTTCATTTGTATTTTCTGTTTTCATGTGCCTGCTTTTTAAATTGTCAGCTGATTTGTCAAATAAGAGCCTGTACTGTACTGTATCAGCCGGATTATCCACTGCTGAACACAGCCTTAATGGGGGTTTTCCATAATCCCCAAGCTTGGCAGGCATCTTTGGGATCGCAGTTTAAGATATCAGTTCCTCAGAAGGCGCTGCTGCCCCCATTCCGGTATTTTACCTTTAGTCGCCTTTTACGACACCCACACCTAGCAAGCAGGTGGTGACATCTTAGCCCGGCACCCGACGGGGTCAATAATAGACTAATTATTTATAATTATACAAGTTTTTAACCCTCAGTTTCGTCCGCGTCAATTTAAAATGTTCTAAGTATTGATGAATAGAGCTACAGTACTAGAATGCACACAGAACAGATCAGTAATTGATGTTCTATTGTACACCACGTTCATGTCTATAGTTCATAATCGATAAGTTCTACATTCTTTCAGTTTGGCACTCGTTGTTTTTTTTTAATGTTTATGTTGAAATATTCTTACATGACTGTATAACTTTTGGCTCTATTCTAGTCAAAAAATCTCTAATGGTTTTAATATGCGAATTGGTACGAAAATGTGATTGAAACTTAAATCTTCATATCTGATGATAAAACTGTAAATTTTTTAATTTTGATTGTTACATTAACTCCAAAATCTTCTAGATTTGTAAACGTTTGATATATTGAAATTTAATGGCGGAATTACTTAATTGTCAGGTTCATTATCAGGTGCAGGCGAAAACAAATCATGTATTATATTTTATACACAAACATCATCTTTATGACGCAAAAATGACGGTGATCTCATTTTATCGATTAAGTTGGGGAGTACCCCACAACAGAGGGTTAATTAGTAGAATTACAAAATCACAAACGATAGGAAAAATTTAAGTCATGTGCGGGATTAATTAAGTTTTTCCTATCGTATGTATATTTGTGATTTTGTAATATAATCCGCATAGGAGGCGTTATTGCAAACCTAACAATATTAAAACTAATTAGTAGAATTTAGTCACTAGAGCAAATCAAGTGTACACATAATTGAATATTGTCTTTGGGTTTTGTTCTACAATAATAATGTTTGAGCATTGGTTAAATGCATTCGTGATACAAAGACCTAGCTATATAATAGAGTAAGCCATACAAAATTTAGTAGATTTTGTTTACAATGTTATATTTGGTGCACAGATATCGCTTTCACGTTTTTGTTAATTCAGTTCAAGTGTACTTATTCTCTGCCAAGTTACAAATAATACTCATGAGTGACACATATCTATCTCAATTGCGCGTTGGTAACAGTTCTACTGCCTATCCTTATATTTAATATACAGTACTGTATCAGCCGAATAGTCCACTGCTGAACACAGCCTCCCCCATTATGGGAGGGGGGGGGGATCCACAATCCCCACGCTTGGCAGGCGTCTTGGGGATCGCAGTGTAAGATATTAGTTCCTCCGATTATTAATAGGCAACCGGCGCGAAATCGGAGGACGCGGGTTCAACTCCCGCCCGGGGCATAACATTTTGTGCTCCAATAATTTGTATTATATGATAGTATATGATACTTTTCATAATCATTATCATCACTTTTCATAACTTTCTACACGGGTGATAAATCATCATCATCATCATCAGCCGGAAAACGTCCAATGTTGAACCAATGCCTCCCCCATAGAACGCCACAAAGAACGGCTATTAGCCGCTTTTAACCATTGGCTACCCGCGACTTAATCGATGTCGTCAGTCCACCTAGTGGGGGCCCACCAACTCTACGTCTTCCGGTATAGTGTGGTAACCACTCGAGAACCTCCACAATGTCACCTTTTAAATAAAACTGAAAAGTTATAATTACTAACCTGTCTACTACTTTATTTTACTTTTTACACGACTGCTCTAAAAATGGTGTCATATTTTCGTAGTTTAGGTATATTTTATGTAAGTTGGTAAGTTTGAACTAAATACGAAAGTTTTAGTAAGATTGAATTTGATTGAATCAACTGTCAATCTGTCACACATTGTCATTTTGCAATATCGACATTCTTAGCCAAATTCATGTCTACACATTAGGTACTTAATTTTAGACAGCAGGCTAAGTAGACGTTTTGCTCTTTGTACATTATATTTTGGCATTTTCATTCGTCGAAGGTTTGATTTGTTGTCAAGGCGATCAAGAAGCGTTTACGCATTCTATATTTACGCATTTTGAAAAATAATATTAAAAAAATATATAGATGATTATTTAGCCCATTTTGGTACAACAACGTACCGACTAAAGCCTGTATTTTGGCCAATTAAATATAGCTTTTAATTTAATATAGCCAATTAAATTAATTGGCCAAATACATTTTGGCCAATTAATAAATTAGTAAAAATATATGAGTGATTTTACGCTGGATTACATTTTTAGATTTTATTCGTTATTGGAGAATTATACTTTAAAATTATTACTACACATATAGAGCCCTGACCGCCTACTTATCGTAAGCGACAAAAATGTAATTTTACAGGAGAAGGTTTTTTTTAGATAGTATTATCATTTTATGTGCTACTAGTCTGAAACTTAGTACTGATTTTTTATTTTCTGTGATGTAACTATGGCAATGACTAATAATGAGAAAAAATATGTTTTTGAGCCTTTTCTGGCGGTTGCAACACTTTTGCTGTCACAAATAAGCAGTTTATTTAGTGTTAAGTGGCGGTTACAATAAAAGTTTTTGTATCGTAATCGCCTCATACTGATTTTTTATGGCACTTACTAAAATACAATTTAATTTCTGCTGGTACAAAAATACACAAAACAAGCAATAAAAAATTAGTTTCTTAAAATTTTTAATTTTTTTTTCGATCCTTAAAGAACTAAACATATTTTTCGATTTGTCTGCAAACAAAGCTTGTGAGAAAGACATCCAGTACATAAAATCGGAGTGTTTCAGAACAATCACGGTGTAACCTGTAGGTTTAGTTCTAGCGTTTTTAATAATAATTGGCTACTCAGATGGAGCCCAAACTGTTTTGTTACGGATAAAACTATCAATTGTTCTATGGATGGAGTCTATAGGCATCATCGTAAGTCCAAGTAACAAATTAGTTTCGTTCTTTGATTTTAGCAATTGTGGTTGTATTAAAAACAATGAACTTCCATGGATATCAGTGCTCGATTTCTATTATGCCCAGCGCAACTATCAGCATTTATTTCAGTATGTGTACCTTTAGTGTCTGACAAAATCAAATATTTAAAGAAGTAACATTTTCGTTACAACCTCTCCTTCCATGACATTCACCTCACTAGAAACAATATCTGTGCTGAAGTCTGTGCCATCAACACAATATCGAGCCCTGTCTTCTTAATCAGAAAAATAACTCTTCCCTTAATTTTATTTAAAAAAATATATTTTTTTACTTTATTTTGCGATATAAACTTCAATATACGTGCCAACTGTATTAAATCAGGTAAATAAATATTAGTATCTATGTTTTAAAGTACTTCAGTAATGTACGTTAATTGTGTCTGTGTTTTTTTTTTACCGGCGGTATGCCTTTTTTAAACAAATAATACAAACTATATACAACACTACAGCTACTACAATAAAAGCATTTGGACTCATAGGCAGTCCAAATGCTCTAGCCCACTATCAGTTGGCAGCATGCCCAGCATGCTGGCAGCATTGCCCCGTTGAATTGCAATGCTTATTCTTTGAGCCAAATAGGTGCCAGCATTTTGATCACGCGTCGCATCGACCAAGCGCTCTGATAAAGTGTCTGTGTGACTATCTTCCATCTTCCGTCAATCAGATAACCAAAAGTGACTTAATAATTAAACTATAAGGTATATATAGGTGCCTGCTTACAAGTTTTGAAACGAAAACAAATAGTATATACCTATCAGCTAAATCAAAGTTTGTAATCAGTGACTTCTAAATTACAATAAGTTTTTGAAGAGTACTGCATACAAGTATGCATGCGCTATAGTGGACCACATCGTTGTTTAACATGAGGGAAGATAGTGGCCAAACGCAAATGTATACAATAATACATCAAACATAGGTACCTATTTTAATTATTCTTATCATTACAAAAGTAATGCGTTTTGATGCAGTATGTCCTTGAAAACAGGAGGAGTTATTTTATAGTCCTCTGGTGCAAGTTTTAGTGATTACTGCATGATATTTTTAATCCTGGACTGTAAAACAAAATAACTTTTGTATGAAAGGTTGACCACAGCATCAACTAAGGTTAAAACATTAGTTTTGTTACATTTTGTTGCTGACGTTGACATTTTTCAAAAGACGCTGTTTGGAATGTGCACTCATTTACTTAATACAATTCAAAGCTAAGTGTACTCTTAAAGTAATGAAAACTAATTGTAATTTTTCAATTTTTAATCTATTTATATAGAGAACAATGATTATTGCATCTGAATTGTTACCATAACGAACTTGACATAAGCACCACACGTTTATTGCTACTTTTTCCTGTCGAAAACGATCTAACTATTGGTGTACTCTGTCGTTTGCGATAAAATTTGGTTTGGGTTACGATACTGTTTTTGGAGATTTACGTAGCTTACATCAATTTTACCTACGTCGCTTACTTTAAAAAAGTATAATCTGTATTACTAACGATAAATTAGCATTTTCATATAACTCTTTAATTGGTCCATTTTATCAGGAAAGGGTCACGTGCACCTATCTGTTATAGTTCAAAATGTCGCTTACCATATAAATCGCAATTTCGGAAAAAATGTCGCTTACGATAAGTAGGCGGTCAAGGCTCGAATATTTTGAAATAAAACAATATGCTATGGATATATATCCTCAATTTCTGCTTTATTACGTGACAAGTCAACCATTGGGTGCTCATAACAGTATTTTTTCAGCCTGCTGTGCTTGACACATGGGGCGAGCGAGCCAGAAGCCACTGGGTTCAGCAAGTACTCATTTCCGGAAGACTTTATGTTCGGAGTCTCGACGGCCGCATTTCAGATAGAAGGAGGATGGAACGCTGGAGGTAAACCCATTAAATAAACGATATTATGACGAGTCTATATAATAAGTTGACATTATTAAGCATGTTCTGTTGGCAGGCATTAAAATAAAAAAGTATGTATAAGCAAAAATATCACACAATTTTCACCATTTTCAGACAGACTTTTCTGATAATTTATCTCGCTTTGATTGATTGAAGCTTCGTTAGTATCTTTCATCCTTAAATGGGTGTTTCATAGGAAGTAGTAAAATCTCTCACCAATTACCAAAAAATATTGTGAAAAACAGTTCCCAGTTTTGATTTAGCCTGATTAATATTTCATAAACGTATTTTTCCCTTTTCATCATCACAAACCAAAATCTAAGGATTCTTATGATAATTATTACCAAATCATATTACCTATTGATTAATAATAACAAATATTTTTAAAATATTTTAAGAAAACATTAAATTAATATCTTAATAAAACACTTATAACATATAAAAATATATCTAGTGACAATTCCGCCTAATTTTCCTGTTAAGCCGACGTAACGTCACAAACGCCACGCAGCCAAACCGAAAGAATTTTCGACGCGTTTCGATTCTACACGAAGCATCCTCAGGAGGTCTTGACTCTCCGAGCGCACGATCGAGAAAGATTCATTACCTATTGATTCATAGTAATGAGCTATAACAAAGAAATTTACCCGTTTCTTCGTCATACATATTGAGTTGCACATTGTACTTGTTTTATTAGATTCAATTTAATATGTTACAGGATCAAATAAAAGGATTTTCTGTAATAAGTTGAGTAAACAATTATCTCATAAAAGCTGATATTCATTTCTGCAATACAAAAAAAAAACAATTGTATTATCAAATAAGTACAATGGACTATAATTCCGACTGCTATAAAAAATTACAGGGTTACTCAGTCTCTTTGCATAATCTAGATAAACCTAGACAGTTTAAACATTACATAGTTTCTTTATCAACATCATTCAAATGAAGCCTTAATCCATGACAATTACTGCATTATTTATTGGCTTATAATTTTCTAGGTTTAAGTGTCAACGATGTGTGCGACGAATAAGAAGAAAACTAACGAAAGCGACCTTATTTTTTCAAAACAAAGAGGGTTAATAATAAAATAATATTTTATTGCCTATAAAAATAAAGAGTACTGGCAGGCTTTGCAAGGATATTTTACAAGAAAATTATAATATATTTTTTTTAGATAAAAATCACATTTTGGGGCATTACTATAGTTAGACATATGTGTTCTGCAAAGTCGTTGTACATTATTTTATTCTATAAGCAATAGTTTTCACAGCGCACGCGATCTAAAGGATAATTTAGGAATTTGGTTTACACCCTAGGTTACATTATTGGAGTTTTTGTAAGGGTTCCTATATTTTTTTTAAACATAAAGTAGCCTATGTTTTTCGGAGATAGTGTAGCTTCCCAACAGTGAAAGAGTTTTTCAAATCAATTCAGTTGTTTCGGAGCCTATTCAATGCAAACAAACAAACAATAAAATCTTTCTTCTTTATAATATTAAATTCTCTTTATAATAAAATCTTTTTTAATTTGTCTGGTGGCGATCTGATCATGACATTAAACTCAGCAGTTTTAATTAGTTTTGTTTAGGTAAAACTGATTATTTTTCAAACTTCAATTTTCTATATAGGTACAATGATATAATTCCAAGTAGTTTGAAATTTCATGTGGAGAAATTGCTCGAACATCTCTTCGAAGATTCGATTAAGTGCCTCAGTATTTCCTTTTTATCCTGAGAGCTTGCATAAATTTATCTGTTATTATCACAGCATGAAGTTGTTTCAAATCATAAGTTTATGTGGCTTACAAAAGTAACTCAACCTATATCTATTCAGAACTTACTACTATTTTCTACACCTTTGATGAAACCTCCACTCTTCGTGTCATAGGGTAAACGAAAGGGCATATAAATCTTTATTTTTTATAAGATATTCAATCAGTTTTCTATCCTCGTGACATTTCGACAATATCTGAATAAATAGAATGTAACGCCACAAAAGCCTCTAGCAACATATTCCTTCAAACGTCTTCCCTCACAGATTCAATAAACTACCAGTATCGACAGCCGCGTTTGAATATGGAATGTGATTTACCTCTTTTTAGGGTCTCGTCCCAAAAAAGGGGTTCTTTTGCTTTATTGCGGTCTCTTTCATAGTACCAGCTGTCTTTCAGATATTTAGTTTAAGCATTAATGAAATGAGACTTATATGGCGGACCATTGTAAAGGTCTGATATAGTCTGCCGTTTACAAACGAAAGACCGGATTTTTTATATATAACTATATCATCAAGATAGAAAAACACTTCTTAGTTATTGGAGTGTAACACAAAAACAGCTGAACCGACTACAAGGAAACCATTAGATTGCAAATAAAAAAAAAACAAAATCTGTTCACCCAGTCAAAAGATATGAGGTAAGAAACATAAAAAAATAAAAATATACAGTCTATTTGTCCTCCAGCTCTCTCTCTCTCTCTCTTTTACTCAACAATTAGTGAGATTTATAGTGGGTGAGTTTGCAACCTTTAAGCCCCTAGAAAGACGAATCAGAAACACATTTGGTGCTAATTGTGTTATGTATGTTATATACTAATATTTAAACAGACTCTTATCGGTCATTTGGATTATTTTTAAATTCAGCGTTATAAAGTTAAACCTACATCAAATAGTGACGATAGAAGACTCAGAATAATAACAGAAAATATTGCTTTAGTAATTACTGTGATATTTCTTAGTGTAGCTAATATGAACTATATATTGGGGATTAAATAATTGTTAACGTGGCAGCTAAGTATATATACAGCTGAGCACGTCTCCAAAAATCGCGGGGGAAGGATAGCTGGTTAAGATTGTGTCAACTAACCTGGTCTCCTAACTGACACTACACTTAGCGAGCAACGATCTTCGGTCCTGTATCTCCGTTAATTCGTCTTCTTGTCCAGATAGGAGGTCCAGCCTTGTAGCGCTTTTTCTCGGCTTCTTCAGATAGTTTTCACCACCGCGTTTATGGACTGTATTTAATTCGCGGGCGGTTGGAGGCTACTAGTACGATGGCAGCTTCCAGTGTTCTCTGTATTTCGGAGGATCACGTTGAGTTACGCGATGGATAATTCCAAAGGATGGAAAATACAGACCATTCGATTTGTGCGTGGTGCGGTAGCTACGATGGGGAAGGGCCATTCGCAGCGTCTACTTGCGGCGGGCGGCGGTGGCAAGCGGATTGCTTGCAGGTGCGGTGGAGTGACAGATAGTCGTCAAAGTACGAGCAGGAATAGAGGGTAGAAAAAAAAAATGTGCCAACGTAAGTGGCATTAACAATAATTTTAAAAATTAATAGATGTTTCTATGTATAAAATGATAATTTAATAATAGCTCTTGATTAATATATTTATTTGCTACATTAAAAGATAACCTATATAATATTTTTTTGCATTAAAACATGGACCTTGCATTTGATTTATCAGCGATTTAGAAGAAATTATGAATGTGTGATTTGAGCACAGTTCAAGTTAGCCACATTGAAATTTAGATTTTTTTTGCCAGGTATTTATTCTGTTCAAAATCTTATTTGCAGTAATGCAACTTAATGAAGTCGTTGAGGTGCAGGCATAAAGGGATTACCACGTGGTAAATACAACTGTTGCCGATGGTGACCGTTATTGTGAGCGAAATATACATTTAGGTACTATACTTTCGTCTACTCAACATGAATAACTAAAAAAAAACTGAACAAATGTGATTCAGGCCGCACTCTTAGGGTTCCACATAAAATATATATGTATGTTGGATTTGATCACATCTTCAAGGGACAGACAGACAAACAGACAAAGCTAACGGAAACGGAGACGGCGTTAACAAAACCCTATTAAGAATATAGAGATTCGTAAATAGAGTTCTGTTAACCCTAAAA
Source organism: Plagodis pulveraria (assembly GCA_963890685.1). NCBI lineage: Eukaryota > Metazoa > Arthropoda > Insecta > Lepidoptera > Geometridae > Plagodis > Plagodis pulveraria. The sequence goes on from OY982959.1 coordinate 17,488,889, forward strand.
AGTGTAAACTGTTTTCATTGGAACAGATATATTATTGAAGAATATTAAGTAATTTTGTCAAAAGTTGTTATGTGAAAATACATTTCTTTCTGTGTTTATATCAGCATAATACCGATGTAACTTGTATCGGTATTTCAAAATATGTTTCTATTATGTATGTTATTTTCTCTCTCTTCTCTTTTGTTATTATTGTTACGCAAAACTAAAGTGAATCCGCCATCAGGGCCCACCATAGTTCACACACTTGACAAAAATGAAAGAAAAATGTTTTAATGATAGTGGCATTTGGGACGTCGTATTGGCTTCGAAAATTAGGCGGAATTGTTACTAGATATTAATTTAATGTTTTCTTAAAATATTTTTAAAGTATTTGTTATCATTACATAGATATATAATACTTTATTGTTACATCACACTACAAATGAAACAGAGAAGATTAACAATTTACAATAATAGTGTTACAATGGGCGGCCTTATCACTAAAAGCAATCTCTTCTAGACGACCTTTGGATGTGGAGGATCTATAAAACCGATTGTAAAGGGGTATAGCATTACTAGTATATAACTAATAAATAAATAAGAAAACTACTGCACCGCAGAACCTGCTGCTGGGCATTAACTCTTTACTAGCGGACCGAAGATAAGTCCTACAACAAGGAAGCTTACTATTACCATACCTGTCTGAGATTCTAGATTAGCCTGAACAACGTCTTCGACCACATCATCACTTACCATCAGGTGAGATAGTGGTCAAAAGCTAACCTATCAGGCATAAATAAAAAAAAAAAGATCCACGACCCTTGTCTTAATTATACCGTGTACTCTAATTCTCTTGTTTTTCTTTATGCTCCCTACTACCAAAATAGGTAGGCAGGTAACATAACGCCCAAATCTATTCATTAATATTCTTTTACTTTTATCTCATTTTATTTCGTAGGCAAAGGTGAGAATATGTGGGACACATATCTCCACAAGCATCCTGAGTTCACTCCAGACAGATCCAACGGTGATATTGCAGCTGACTCTTACCACAAGTACATGGAGGATATTGAGATGATCAAGAGCTTAGGCGTCAAATATTATAGGATGTCAATATCTTGGGCCAGGTGAGTTTTTATTTAATAAGGTTTTATTTGAAATGCGTATCGGATAGTCTTTCTCATCTGATGATAATTGATAGTGCGAGCGATGTTGTTCAGAATTACTGTCTCTCAAGTACCGATGCCGGGACACACCGTTAGATGCTTGGCTACAGGTTTTCTATTTGAGCACAGTAGCTAGCCAGACGGACAATACCAATATAAAAAAAAATTTGATAATATTCTATAGCCTATGTTCATCAGCGATAATGCAGGATTCTAATAGTGAAAGATTTTTTCAAATCGGTCCAGTAGTCTTTTTAGTTTATTCGTTACATACAAAAATACAAATCCTTCTTCTTTATAATATTAGTATAGATATGTGCTCCTTGACAATTTTAAATCCTGAGATACATTTATCATTATTTTTTCCCAACGTTTCAAACACTTTGCAGTAATCGTGCTTACGGCATTGCGAGTGGGATATAAATAATGATAAAAAAATATTAAAACCGTTCATAGTTGTTTAATTGTTATTTATTTATTTATTTATTTATAATATAAATTGCTTGCTGCACTTACAGTGTTCACCAACGCGTGCAGCGAGCCAACAACAATTAGAGTTAGAATACAATATAGTCACTATTAATTTGCTAAAAAAGTGTGCACACTGATTGTAGAATTCTTTAGGTTTACAAAAGAAAACATCTATTTCTGCATTTTGAGCAAGCATGGCGTTGAGCAAAGAAATAGCTTGACACGTCGGAGCGAATTTCGAGGTAAGCGTGCGGACGCTCGGACACGCGAACAGGCGGCGCGCGTTACATGCGCGCGATTCTTTCACACGGTCAGGTACCGCTAACGACCACCGAGCAAGCGCGCTGGAATTATCAATATGGCCGTTAAGCAACTGATAAAAATGCATTAATAACGCACACTTTCTACGTAGTATCAGCGTGTCTATACCCACCATTCCGGAGACATATAAAGAAGGATACAAAAACGGATAATATCCATAGAGTCTTTTGAAAAGATAACGGGCAAACTTTCGTTGTACGCGTTCTAACATAATGATATAAGTCCTCTCATGTGGATCCCAAATTGTAGAAATATATTCCAGCCTACTGCGCACATAAGCATAAAATAAGATTATAATAACGCTTCGATCGTTAAATCTGGCGGCTTGTCGCATTACAAAACCAAGTGATTTGAAGGCCCTGTTGCAGATATCTATAATGTGCATATTAAACGTCAGCCCCACATCTGATGTAACTCCTAGATCACGAATTTCTGTAACGCGCTCCAGACTGATACTAGACATGCTATAGTCGTATGAAATAGGCCTCCTGGATCGGGTAAACGAAATGGTTTTACATTTGGAACTGTTAAATTCCAAGTGATTTCTATTTCCCCATTCGACCACACTATTTATATCACTCTGTAGTGCCTCACAGTCCTCCACGCTCCCAATGGCTAAGTACAACTTTAGATCGTCGGCGAACATAAGACACTCTGCAGTTCTGACGACCCTCGGCAAGTCATTTATCATTATAAGAAACTGGGTAGGCCCAAGAGTTGAACCTTGACTTACCCCTGAGCAAGTCAAATACGGATAAGAACGACACCCATCAAGTTGTACATACTGCACGCGATTACTAAAATAACTAGCGAATGATTGCAATAACTGAGGAGTGAAGCCTATAGCTGCAAACTTCCTTAAAAGAACATCGTTATGAACGCGGTCAAAAGCTTTTTTGAAGTCGAAATAAGCCGCATCCACCTGATTTTTACTATCCATTCCCTTCATGACATAGTCAACAAAGTTAATATGGTTCGTGACCGTTGATCTACCAGCTTTGAAACCATGTTGGCTGTCAACTATTTGGGTATGAACCTGATTTGAGATGCGACGATTTAATATTGACTCAAATACCTTGCCGGGAGCCGACAGAACTGCTAAAGGTCTATAGTCCTCGACCTTCAAGCTCGAGCCACCCTTTGGTATTGGAGTTACTCGGGAGGTTTTCCAAATACATGGATATGTAGCTGACTTTAACGCTAAATTAAATATGAAAAGAAGTGGTGCTGTGAAAATTGACCTACAGTCTTTTAGGATATACGATGGTACACCATCTGGTCCTGCGGACGACTGTGCCTTTAGGCGGCGAAAGGCTATAGCCACACGTTATCAGTAAGAAGATTTAGGAAATGGCATGAAACATTACGTTTTGAGCTTAAAACCAAACAGAATTAAAATCTTGTGGCACGGAAGATGTTTTCTTGTCAGGGAGCATATTGCAAGATTTAATATACAATACATTTTTTTTTTCTAATATATTTCCAATCATTATATGTAAACATTTCCATTTTATTGGTTCTAATTTGTCAGCCTTGTTTTTATTATGAATAGGTCCTAACATTATAATTACGATAAACCTACCCTATAAAATATGCTATCCAAGCAAATCAAAGTTAAAATCATCTATGCATTCGATATCGGCCTCTCTTGAAGTTTAAATCTAGTAATATTGTCGACACTTTTAAAATTTATTGCCTTGTCAATAGACACAGAGCTCTATAAGAGGCTATTCGATTCCTTTGATAAAGGTTATTATTTATACATGAATATAACGTCTTTCGAGACTCGAGACTAGGCCAACAGTTTTGGAGTAAATCGAATAAAACTGGAGCACTATGCTACTGAAACGGAATTTAGAAATTTAGTATGACGGCTAGAACGTTTTTTCACAACGAAAGTATTTCGTATGCGAAAATCAGAAATAAATAAAAATCCATTCAGAGATTTGATTTTGAATCAAAGTAAATCTGAAGAATTTGTTGTGAGGGTTATTGGTATTAATAAACCTATAGAATTAAACATAGTGCTAAGAGCGTATCGATTTAGAAGAAGAAATAAACAACTTTTACCGGTTTATATCGCCGTATATTTTTTTTTGTCATCAAACACTTTACAGTAATCGGCAGTGCAGTCATCACGGGATGACTAATTTGTTATATATTATGTCACTTGAGTTATTAAGAAATTATTATGTAGTACGGTCAGAATCTTTATTTTAATCATTACGTTCCCTGTATTTGCTCACAGTGGCGGTCTTGCATATTTGTCATGGGATTTAATTAATTTGATATCAAGTTCCCAACCAGGTGTTATCTTGCCAACCATTACCTCTATTGAATTTGGGTATTTTTTGATTTCAATAGCCTCGCATAACATTCTTGGCATAAAACGGTTCTCTCTGGCGAGGATTTGTAGATTGTCGAACCAAATGTAGTGGTTGGATTTGTCCTGAGCATGTTCACAAACCGCAGAGTTGGTTCAGCGTCTGTTCTCTATGTCAGACATGATGATGAAGTAATGGTCAGATTTGATGTAAGTTTTTCCGGGCTTTAAGATGGCCTTCCATCGCCCAAAACCCGGTGGAGCTGGACGTCCGCTTAGCGGTAGAAAGCGTCTATGTCCTCCCTAAAAAAAAAAATTTGATGTACAGTGGTTTTTCAGCTGCCTACCTGTAATGATTGCAAATTGTCAATAAAAAACAGCGAGCATGAATATATTATTATTATACCTATCGGAATGGCATTTACAAAAAAATGCCTATATCCTGGACAGAGTGACCACGGATTTAATTATGCTGCGATCTTGATATAAGTATGTCGTTTTCTTCACTTTCAATACATTTTTCATTCATACGGGCATATATGAAGAATGAGCGGACCCTTATTGGGCACTCGGGACCGGGCCCTTTTCCAGTACGCCCCGATCTGATTAGAATACATTAGCCAAAGTACATTCTTTCAAATAAGACTTGCTTTCTCAAATTTTTTTTGCGATCCGCCCCTACTGACTTTTTGACCATACCTTACTTTTTTGAGAATCAAAAACTGGTATGAATAGTAGGGTGTTGCACTGAGTTTTCCTGAAATGAATTATAAATTATTTTTCTACAGTATTCAAGTAAAAAATTAAGTTCAAAAAGACTTTATAGGATCAAAAGGCACGGATTTCCTACCCAAAAAATATTATGTTTTTAGATCCACTTGTAATTTTTCGCAGAAACATGAGCAGGGAGAGGATTTAATGAAAAAAATAATTTAAATGATGCCGCTTGACTGAGTTACCTGAGTAACAGAGATCTCGGGGGAGTGAGAAAAAGTCGTGTTGTAAATATGAGTTTAGGCTCCATTCGGAGTATTTGTGTGACCGTTTTCCCAAAGGCAACGACGTGTTTTGTGTGGTAAAAACACATGCCAATTATACGGGAGCCTTTTCACAGCCGCTTTTATATAAGGAGAAAGTTACTTTGTATCGGTTTTGTTTTGGATATACTTGTATTAGCCAATAGTAAATCTATAATAATGTATATATATATATATATTTATATATATATATATATATATATATATATAAATATTTTGTATCTTATTGTGAATGATCAAGCACGAAGCCAACCTGATGTTGAGCGGACTAACCTCTGCCGATAACAGATGCATTTCGTCACAAGTCACGAATTGCACTGCGCCCGTCACCTTGAGACATAGTTGTTAAGTCTCATGTGCCTGTAATTTCACTGGCTCTTATGGACTGCTGCCGGAACATACCGTTAGGTGCTTGGCGACAGATTTTCTACTTGAGGGTGGTAGCTAGCCAGACGGGCATTCGGAAAATGCCCTTCCACCATGCGGTGATGCTGATGACAGCCGAGCGGTAATGGCTATAGACTGATGTGCCGCAGGTCAATGGTTCGATCCCCACGCTTCACCGCATGTACTGTACTGTATCAGCCGGATCGTCCACTGCTGAACACAGCCTCCCCTGTTAAGGGGGTATTTTCCATAATCCCCACGCTTGGCAGGCGGCTTGGGGATCGCAGTGTAAAAAGGCAGTTCTTTAGAAGGCGCTGCTGCCCACCTTCCAGTATTTTTCCCTAAGTCGCCTTTTACGACACCCACGGGATGATATGGGGAGGTGCAATTCTAACCCGGCACCCTCACGGGGATATTCGACCGACTACAAAGAAAGGAGGAGGTACTCAATTCGACTGAATTTTTTAAATGTTTGTTACCTCAGTACTTTTAACGGGGTAAACGGATTTTGAAAGCTGATACTCTCCGTGTGGTCCGATTTAAATTTCATCAAAATCGGTCCAGCCGTTTCTGAGTTACACTCCATAATATGTAGTCATTGACATCTAATGACAATCGGTCCCATAAGTAGCAAGAGTCACTAAAAAGGGTGATTTTTTTTTTTACCTACAAATTGAACCGACTTCAATACTCGAAAGTGTGAAATAACTTGTCAAAGTTGGTACCATGGGTACAATATTGTGATTATAGATAAGTACTTTTGTACTACCATGGTATTGATTTCAAAGATTTATTTCACACTTTCGAGTGTTGAAGTCAGTTCCATTTTATATTTAAAAAAATAGTTAGCTTCATTTTCTCCAATACTGCTTGGATAACATTCTATTTTGTGGATATAGATCAGCCCTTCCTCCAAAATCTATTTATTTACATAAGTACTATATCCCTTTAGTTAATTGTCTATACTTACAAATTTCGTTTCAGGTTATTACCACAAGGCACCGACAATTATGTGAGTGAAGACGGAGTTCGATATTACCGTACTTTATTTGAGGAGCTCATAAAAGTGAACATTACTCCAATAGTCACGCTTTTCCACTGGGATATGCCAACTCCTTTGATGGACTTGGGAGGTTGGAGTAATCCTGAAATAGTAAATTATTTTGAAGACTACGCGAGGGTTGCCTTTAACGTGTTTGGAGATATAATCAAAACTTGGACTACGATAAATGAGCCCCATCAGCATTGTTATAATGTAAGTAGTTCATTAGTCAAATATTTTGAAACATACCTTTGAGTAGTCAACTCATTTTTAACAAACAATATGGTTATAGCGTAAATAACACGTGTTAGTAGTAAATTGTCATGTACAGTACAAAGTAAATTATTATATTACAAAATTACAACTATAGGAAAAAATATAGTCGTTTGTACCCATGGTATGGGAATGGAGCGAAATCGACAGTTCATATTCATATATCTATATGTCATAGTTTGTAATGTAAATCGCGGAGAAAAATAAAAATATTTAATATTTTATATATATTTTAGGATACTATTATCCAAAAAGAATAGAGTAACCATTAAATAAAATAAATAATATGCAATTAAAACTCTTTTCTAATAATATGAAATATTATTGTGAAAGATGATAATATTCCCTCCTAAGATGATAAATAAAAATATTTAATTTTTTATATATATTTTAGGATAATAGTAAAAAGAATAGAGTAACCATTAAATAAAATAAATAATATGCAATTAAAACTCTTTTCTAATGATATGATATATTATTATGAAAGATGATAATATTCCCATCATGGCCTACTTTTGTTTTGGATATATCAACCCGAATTGTGGGGATTGACATCCCAACCATCCCTAGGTATATGAAAATAAGACCTAGGCTATTTAACTTACAGTCTTAGAAAGTATTTTGCATGGTGGTAGGGCATTTTGGGAATTCCCGCCTGGCTAGCTATCATACGCAATTAGCAAAATCTGTCGCCAAGCACCTAACGGTGTTTTATAAAAATTATATTTTTTGGAATATAAACATGATATTTATAAAAAAAAACTTTATGTAATGTTTTTTTTCGTGTGTTTGTTTTGTGTTACGTGCTGAGGCCCGCGCTTGCCGCACAATCGTAACTCCCAGACGAAGAACTTCAAATAAGTTCGAAACTGGTCGGAGCAATATCCGGTAAATATTACGTGAGTCCTAGCCGGTTACTAAATAATAATTATGAACAAAACTCGTGAAAGTTTTTTAGCTCAATGTTTTTTTTGTCATGACATTTATTATGTCATTATTTAATGTCATGTTAGCTCAATTGGTTAGAGCATACCCCAGCTAAAGGGGTGGATGGACCCGGGTTCGAATCTCGCACTTTACTTAAATTTTTCCTATCGGATATTTGTAAATGTGTAATAAAATTGTATATCCTGGCCGGGAATCAAACCCGCGTCCTCCTCTTGGACGCTATCCACGTCCAATATTTTGTAAAATATGATTTTTGCTTAGCACGCGATAATCATATTTCGAAAAATATTACTATTATTAACCCATTGGCATCGGTGATTATGATAACAATAGAATTTCATTCATAACTAGGACATAGTGGTCCTGACGATGCGAACTTATTAAGCCTACTCTACTCTAACCTTGTTATTCTTATCTTGTCAAAATGTCATGGAAATACAATTAAAACAATATATTTGAGTTCATCGTAAGGAAGCAGTTAAATGATTTGAAGCGAATCAATATTCTCGATAACTGTATGCTAAGTTATCAATATTTATTATAAAATATCGGTTTAAAATTCGAAATAAAACATTATCTATGCTTTGATCGGCCTTATAACTGATTCAAAGTGGTTTATTACACATGCATAAATCGTTATGATAATTTATGGATTAAATAAATTCAATCCATTTTATGGTCGTGACGTCATCTGCAATGCTTTAATCACATGTTATGTATACCATCAAATTTATTGATTGTCAAAATACTCGTATTGGACAGCGTCTCTGTGTGAATGTATATGTAAAGAAGTGTAACTCTCATACAGCTACCGCTCTGATCTCGGAATTCGGACTCACCAAGTTCACACATAACAAAAGACGCACAATTTTCAAAGTCAATTGGATTAGTTAAGTGATTTAGATTTCTTAAAAACGTACATTTTTTTACATATTTATTCGTAGGCTCCCATTACTTAATAATACTTTAGAATGAGTAGATCTATAGAAGTTTACATAGCAGTGAATGAATTTAGTACTGCAGTAATTTACTGCTATGCGATGTGAAATTGCCCATAAGCTTACTCTAACTTTGTTACTCTTCTTTATCTTTTCACAGGGTTATGGGAGTAATACTTACGTGCCAGCAATCTTATCTCATGGCATTGGTGACTATTTATGCAACCATTTCATATTATTGGCTCATTCTCGAGTTTACCATCTGTACGACCGGAAATACCGACCATTTCAAAAAGGTAAAACTATGTAATGTTGTTCTATGATTTATCCTTCCTAAAACTGTAACTCTTGTGGCGCGGTCCGATATGCGCGCACTACCAATAGCATGCTCACAGCTGGACCGATTTGTACGAAGGGCACCAAAAGTTTGCATTTGCGTGGCAGATATCATCAATGACGTCACCGCTCAGCGCTAACGGTATTCACGGCCCCGCGGATGGGCACCGTGAGCACTTCATTCCAATAGCGCTCTGAGCGCATTAGCTTGCTTACAAAATTTAAATCTGCTTATTAGTGTTTTGTTAATAAAGACAAAACACCGCTAAAAATAATTGCAAGTGTAAAACTTACTTTAAAAAATAATAAGCCCATAATGGTCTCAACTACTTAATTAACTTCTTACTATGTTATAAATTGCAGATATAAAGGTTTTTTGCTATGATATAAATATTTTATTGACAGTTCAGACTCACAGGTCTTATTAATGACGCAGACAAGGAAGTTCCGGGCCATGTCAAAGCCAAGAAATATATTGCCACACAGCTAAATTGTATATATACAACGCTTATCTACTTACTTCCCGTGGCTTGTCCAAAGCTGGATATTAAGTATTAGACTGTCATATTCCGTATTTTGATCCTAGACCATAGTGAAATTATGTTTTCTATTTTGAACGGAAGATGAAGCAGTGATGGCTCAGTGGCATTGGTTATGGACTGCCACACAGAATGTCCATGTTTCGAATCCCGCCGCGAGCCTGAGCTGCACCGCATGGTGTAAGGGCATTTTACGAATGCCCGCCTGGCAAGCGACCACCCTCAAGTAGGAAATCTGTCCCCTAGCACCTAACGGTGTGTTCCGGCAGCTGTTCTTAAAAGCCAGTAATTCTAGGTTAAGCCTGTTAACACCTTCGACCACATCATCACTTACCATCAGGTGAGATTGTAGTCAAAGGCTTACCTATCAGCAATAAAAAAAAGTATTTTTTTTAGTGTGTAATATTCTATCGCATTCCTACTTTAGACGTAAATAGGAAATCCTAATAACATAAACTTATTATTATTTTAATGTTTACAGGAATTATTGGAATTACTTTAGACGCATTTTGGGCTGAACCTAAAGATGAAACGAAACCTGAAGATCATGAAGCTGCAGAGAGATATCTTCAAATGAATGTAAAAAAGTTTAAGTTTTTATTTCTTTTAAAAGTTCTACAAAGTGGAATTGTTTGCATAAGTATTGTTTCAAAACAATTTAGACCAAATTACAGTCTAGTTAAAGTGCCTGATCGTTTCCTGAATTTGACTTTTTGGTTTAGACTCTTTCGTTTCTATATCATACCTGTTGATAAATCATGACGTAGTCGATAACAAAAGAACAGTCCATTTGTCACCGACCACGTCAAAGTGGACTGATTCTTCCAGAACACACTTTCAAGTGCAGATTTTCTATGAAAACGTGATAGCTAGCTAAGCGAAACGAGCATGGAAAATTCGGTACTATTTCATGCCAGATTTGAAATATCTGAAAGCTTCAAAGAAATTCCGTTAATAAGTGCCACTATTAATAGCTAATATTAGAAGTGTGTTATGTGTACCTACTTCCCTTTTCGCTTCGTCACTTGATAGTATATAAAATATCTATGTGATAATATAATAAAGTCAGGGTCTTTATAATATAATATACTGTTTCCAGGTGGGACTCTACGCTCATCCAATATTTTCTGAGACCGGCGACTACCCAGATTTAGTGCGTCAGTTATTAAACAACAAAAGCCTTGAGCAAGGCTTTTCGAGATCTCGTTTACCATATTTCTCGGAAAAAGAGGTCAGTTATTGATTTCCATTAGTAACTTGAATATAAATTCGTCGATAAGTACTATATATTCTCGATTATATAATTATAAATTAAGCTAGTACAGGATATACTGTTTATAAATATTTTTAATGTACGGCTACATTAAAAATATTTGAAATAATTTTCTTAAACTTTAGCGAATCTTATTCATGTTCAATGATATTATTAGGTCAATTTGTGGATATAATAAATTCAATAGAATTATTTTGCCGTCATGTTCCAACCTTTACATGTCGCTATGTTTTCTCTTACAACATAAAAGAATACATCAGTAAGTGGTGGCGATTATGTACCCCGACATTGGCTGATTGCAAACAATTAAATTTCAAGGATGTTTTCATCTCACTGGCCTTATTGACCTGACCTGACTATTAATACTTGTAAGTTGGACTTTTGGTTGTCAATTTATCATTGTGTGCCCTTGATCTTGTTTTAGTCATGGATTGTCCTTAGACATTATTAAGTATCTAAGGACAATCCATGAATCCATCAGTTCGTAAGTCAAGGTTAGATTATCTGTCAAATTTAGTTTCAGACTGTAATGTGTTGTTTTCGAGATACACAGGTCAGGAGTATTTCATAGAAATTTAGTTAGATTGCAATTTTTGTCAGAATGGCGATATCAATCTGATATTTATACGTGTAAGTGACATGATTGCCATACCAAATATTTTAGATAGTTTTGGCCTCGGTTCTATGACATGCCGCCACCTTCCTGACAACTACCCTTCTTCGGAATTATCTTATTCGTGGTATAGTATACCCACTATATTTCAGTTAAGATGGTAAGAGCATATTATGTGCAGGAAAACCCTGCTCACGCCTATGTTTCTAATTACGTAATTCTTGCTCAGGCGAATATCAGCAATAAATAAACGAACGTAAGGAGTGGATATGCTCGTCATTCCGCCGAATATATAAATATTCTTATGATCATATGCCAAGAACGAAGTGCTACTAAACGTTTCTTAATAAGCTGTTTTTTTGACTGATGCAAAATATTTCCATAAGATTTAATATTAAAAGAGTGACCAATTAAATTTCGCAAACATGAGCATTTAGCTGCATAAAAATGTCGAATTATTTGTAACTGTTTACTGAGGTCACAACCTATAATGTGTAGTGCGTGATACGTGCAGATTTTTAAAAGGATCCTTTACTTAGTCACGAGCAATTCTTGAAGGTTATTAGCATTATTGAATACAAATACCTATTACAGTTAGTTTGCAGTATTTTATCACAGTTTGTAGTAGTGTGGAGTTGTTAGAGTTTAATTAAACAATGATTTAGACGTACTGTTCCCGGCTTTAGAACATAGGGACTTAGGGAAAGAATTCGCCGAGTGAGCAGCATGCCATAACTCACATCCACGTATAGGGTTTGGCCACACATAATACATATAACATATCTTTTCACTTAACGCCCTCATTAACTTAAAAATGGTGGATAAACCACGAAGAGCATTTGCAAGCAGCTTGCCGTAAAATTTAAACAAGACTATTTCAATTTTTTTAATTTCTAAACCATATTGTGTTCAAATTATTGCAGCACAAAAGTTTATATGTGGGTTAGGTTTATCGGACGCGAAATCGGAGGACGCGGGTTCGATTCCCGCCCGGGGCATAACATTTTACAATATGTTCTTCTATCGCTTCTTGAGTTTACAAAGAAAAATAATATATATATTTATGTATATAAGATTTTATTTTGTCTTCGTATGAGATACAATATATTGTACTAAATATGTGAAATAGTTTAGGTAGTGTTTTTAAGAAATTTCGGAGCACGTTATTTTTTTGCGGGATTCCCACACAATCATGCACTGGCATTTGTAGAAATATCAAGGTCAGTTGATGTCGTCGTAACTATACCATGTGTCGCGTATAAAAAATCAATCTTCTATTTGTAAAAACAGGACCAAAATAGGTCAACCCAATATGAAAGTCTCGGATGTCTTTTGTTTAAGATTGCTGAACTACGTGGCAGCTCGGATTTCTTTGGCCTAAATCACTACACAACATACCTCATGTCTCCATCTTCTATGGAAAAAGGATGGAGAGTTCCGTCAATGGATCACGATACTGGCGTGAAAATGGAACAGAATCTGACATGGCCTATACCTGGGGCTGCTTGGTTATCGGTAGGCCTACTAATTATTATATATATATATATTTTTTAATGTTATTGTGACGGAACAAGCTCGAGGCCCACCTGATTTTAAGCGGACTAACCCCTGCCTAGAACAGATGCATTCCATCACAATTGACGAATTGCACTGCGCCCATCACCTTGAGACATAGTTGTTAAGTCTCATGTGCCTGTAATTTCACTGGCACTCAAGGACTGGTGCCGGAACACACCGTTAGGTGCTTGACGACAGATTTTCTACTTGAGGGTGGTGGCTAGCCAGGCGGGCATTCGCAAAATGCCCTACCACCATGCAGCCTGGTGACAGACGGACAGTGAAGTCTCAGTAATAGGGTCAATTCGGTTTTCATACTTTGACGTATTTATATGCAGGAAAACATCAAGAAATGTGTTTTTCTCTAACTGTACAAAAACAGATGTTATCAATCTGATCAGATTAGGCTAGTTTTAAGTTTGACTTAATTATTATTAATTATGTTTGTAATATTAATCAGATTATTAAAATTAAATGTATTTCTATTTGGCATATCAGTTATGTTATTAAATAAATATCTGATCAGTTAACACCGGAATTCCTTGACCATAACCGTGAACTAGATATAACGATAACACATTTATCGGTCAAGTTCTATAACCTGTTGTATGCTGTTAGTAGGCTAAGCATTTGATCAATAGTAGGGTAGTCGCTAGCCAGGCGGGCATTCGCAAAATGCCCTTCCACCATGTGGTGAAGCTCCGCAGCGGGATTCGAACCATAGACCTGCTGCGCGGCAGTCCATAGCCAATGCCAATGAGCCATCACTGCTAAATAATATACAGGGTGCCCAGTAATGAATGGATAACCTTAAATTAGGTATTTGTATATCTAATGGCCATTCAGAAAAAAAAAACAGTACAAAAAATATCAAGTAGTACCAAAGTTATGGTCTTTTTAATAAACAAACATATTCATTTTGCCAAAGTTTAAGCATTCATAGCGTAAAAAAAAAGTATAAATACACATGTGACCAATCATTTTAAAATAAAGTGTGCCTAAAGCCGGTTTCAAAATGGTATTTGTTTTATTATTTAAATTATTTTTATTTTTATTATTATTATTTTTTTTTTTTTTTTTGTTCTGTTTTTTTTTTTCTGAATGGCCATTAGATATACAAATACCTAATTTAAGGTTATCCATTCATTACCGGGCACCCTGTATATATTCAAAATTAATATTAATATACACGTCACACAGTTCTACGCTACTACATACAGTCATATTCCTAAATATCCTTGTGGGATGTTGGGTTAGAGTTGCAACCCCTTCATACATCTTTCTACGGATGTCAAAGATGCAATCAAGGAAAAATACCAGAAGATTCTTCTGAATCTTCTGAAGAACTGGCAGCTTATTATTTTTGCTCAACGATGGACTTATGGAGTAAGATGTGATATGATCATACCAGAATTTCCCTTATCGTCAAGATTTCAATACTCGATTATTATTAGCGTGATTATGATTGGATCTATAAAGATCGCTTCTGACTGAAATATTGCGGTCTATATTATCAATGATCGATTTGTTTGTATGTTTTTGGAAATACTCTTTTAGTATAATTCGTATTTTGGCCCGTTGATAAGTGGTAATTCGATTAAGATTATTCAGGTTAAGCCTCGAATGTAAGCTGACTCTTAAGGCACGGGTATAACACTACCCCATACTAGGGACCGTCAAATTTCTGATGCAAAATAACTGTATTATGATTAAAGAATATTTCCGACCCATTGGGGTTATTTATTTTTTTGGTTATTTATGCACCTCAAATGGTGGAGTGTGCTTTTTCTGAATTACGATTGTTACAATTTTTCTTGGAAATATATTAATTAAAAAAACAAAAGATAAATACAAATAATTAAAAAAAATAATAAGTATGTAAAACTAGCGTCAAAATTACGTATAATTGGTTAAAATTGGTAAATTTATAAGGACATAAGAAGGTAGGTATATAAAAGAAAAACTTTTTTTTTTATTTTAACACGAAAACCATTAATTGGAGGTACATCTAAACAATAATAGAAACGAATGATTTTTCCATACATATATTTTAAGCTGTTGACATTTTTCTCTCAATAACAAATAAACCGATTATAAATTCGAAATATTATTTGATATCTCCCAAAGAACGGAAAAGGGAATTGAAACAACAGGTTTACTATATACCAACTTAACTATATAACATAGTATAAAACAAAGTCGCTTCCCGCTGTCTGTCCCTATGAATGCTTAGATCTTTAAAACTACGCAACGGATTTTGATACGGTTTTTATTAAATAGATAGTGATTCAAAAGGAAATTTAGTATAAAGTATATTCTTAGAAACTGGATCAGAAATGGATTTTTTAAAAAGAGAAATACACTGGTAGCTACACTTTAATCAATTTACACAAAAACATTTATGCCTTTAAAATTAATTATTTTAAACAATTCAAAATAGCTAAGACAAGACCGACAAAAACACTATAGCAGTACGATACCTATACGATTTCACAACGATGTTACCGAACCGACGGACGGAGCAACAAGAAGCGCTCCGACGTCTGACACCGGCTTATATAAGTTTCCCCCTCCACGGACAGTGTTGCCTCTAACACGGCCTTTCCTGACAGGAGACCGTCCCCGGGCTCCATGTTATCTTCACCGCTGTCAACAATCCAGATCTGTTTCCAAGATTGGTACAGAAGGTGAGCAATCCTCTTCGTTCGCAGCAAAGGTGTTTGACTCCGCGTGCCTCTGTACTCCAGAGGGACCTGGCTGTGGCTCGATGTCATCCACAAGTTGGTTCACCTCAGGAGCCTGGTCGACATCAGGAGCTGATTCATCTCTTTCGTCATCTGCATCTATAGACAAAAGAGAAGAAAACGAGAGAATCCACTTCACAAGTTCGTTCAGTAATCATAGCTATAGGAAATAGTTAGTATTAGCTAAGAACCCATTATTATTGCCTATGCACAATTAGGTTAAAACATCCAAATACATGAACCAACCACTCGGGGCGGGACTTGTCGGAAGATCGCCGATATGTCCAACGCTACACGAATCGCCACCCACGTGACTTTTCGGCAGCCCTGCTCCAGGACAACTTGACAGATCAAGTTTCCGAGCACACCAGGATAGCGTGTCCGATGCACTCCAAGACAAACGCTCATCCGGTCCAAAACAAAACGACAATGCCTGCCGACAAACATGTCCCGCGGTACACGAATCTTCACCCAAATGACCTTTTGGCACCTTGCTCTAGGACAGCTTGACACATCAAGTGTCTGGGCACACTAGGATAGCGTGTCCGATGCGCTCCAAGACAAACGCTCATCCTAGTTCAACTCAACCTTTTCATACCCCACAATTTGCCCCACGACTAAAAGGGATTCTTAACACAACATGTTACAGCAATAAAAACCTTATTTGTGAAAATAGATATGAAATAGGTCAGGACTTGAACAGAAAATTATCTGAACAGAATATTCTCACGCATGATAAAATTAAAAACTCACCATCAAAGAAAGCTGAGCACACTTCAGGAGTCCATTCTCCTAGCCACGGAATCATGTATTCCGCGGCCGCCTGGGTCGATTTTCCATACGAGCCAGCCAATAGCTTCAGCTCGTAGCGACCCTGTGGTAGAACCTTCGCAACGCGATAAGGTCCACGCATACATGAGTCCAGCTTCCCAGTCGACTGCGCCTGCTTGCGAACAAAAACAAAGGAATCCAACTCAAAGGTACGACTTGGTTTACGCCTCTTGTTAACGTAAGCATCTTGACGAGCTTGATTGGCACGAAGGTGCTCGGATGCTTTCCGACGGCCCATCTCACGAAGCGCTTCCCGGTTCGGGCTTGAACCCTCAATTGCTACGTCGCGTACCAAGCTGCGGATAAGTGGTGTGGCAGCTTCAACGCCTATTAGCAGTTTCAATGCCGAGTGCTGGGTCGTCCTGTGCTTTGTGATGTTCAGGATCAACTGCAACTTCCACATAATTGCCGGCCATCTTTGCTGCCGATAATTGCACTCGATGCGGACCATATTGAGCACGGTGCGGCAATAGCGCTCCACCTGCCCGTTGGATTGGTGCATCTCTGGTGTTATAAGGTGGATGTCGCACCCCAGGCTCTCAATCCAGCTCTGGAATTCAGTGCTTTGGAACATACGCCCTCGGTCGGCAACAACTAACTTAGGGGTTCCAAACAACGATATCATGTTCTCGAAGTGTCTCTTAAGTTCGTCTGTGTCTTGTCGGTACATTGGATACAATAAACAATATTTCGAAAAAGCATCTACAACTATTAGGACATGACGATACCCATCAGCTTCAGGTAGGGGGCCTAATGTGTCTAAGTGGACGGTTTCAAACGGCATGTCTGATTTTTCCCACGAATGAATGGGCTGTAAAGGAGCGCGAGGTACTTTTTTGTGGGAGAGGCATATTAAGCAATGCGAAATATATTTCTGCGTGAAAGCTCTTAACCCCGGGAACCAAAAGTGTATTGAAATTAAATCGAGAGTTTTATCAACTCCGTGGTGATCATGCTCGTCGTGAAAAATGCGCAGAAGGCTAAGTCTATGACCTTTCGGGACGAAGCAGCAGAGTCTGGGATTTTCACACGTAGGTTCGGACTTGACATAGAGGATGTCATTTTTGACAATATAACGACTTGAATCTAGCTGCCCATCGGCCAACCTCTGGATAAGAGCCTGAGTTTCCTCATCAGAAGCCTGAGCAATCTGCGCCCAGTTCAGTGGCTTCTGAACCGTGCACACATTGACCGGATTCCGGCTAAGATAGTCAGCATGAGGCAGGAGGCTGCCCTTCCTATAGTCCAGACCGAAATCGAAATCCTGGAGATATACCCACCAGCGGGCCACTCTAGGCAAGAGGTCTTTCTTACGTTGGGTGAGCTTCAACGCGTTACAGTCGGTAACTACCTTAAAGCGCGCACCAACGAGGTAATGCCGGAAATGCTGCAAGGCTTTGACTACCGCGAGAGTCTCAAGCTCGTACGAGTGGTATCTACTCTCGGCCCCCTGAGTCAATCTACTGAAGTAAGATACCACTCGTTTGCGACCCCCTTCGTGAACTTGCATAAAAACAGCCCCATAACCGATAGAACTTGCGTCCGTATGAATTTCAATTGGCAACAAGGGATCAAAGATTGCAAGTACCGGTTCACTTGTTAAGCAATCAATGATGTACTGACGAGCAGCCCGTTGCTCTGCTCCCCAATGAAAGTTAACTCCTTTTTTAGTAAGTGTCGCAATACAAGAAGCTTTTTGAGCAAAACCAGCTATATACCGCCTAAAATAGCTGGCTAAGCCCATAAACTGTCGTACTTGCTTAACGTTTTTAGGTTCGGGCGAGTCAATCAGAGCCCGAACTTTCTCTTGACTCGGCCTAACCTGACCTTCACTAATCGTTCGGCCCAAGTACTCAATACTGGTGGCCAGAAACGAGCACTTCTTTAAATTGATGGAGAAACCAGCCGTTGTTAACGCACCAAGCACTTTACGCAGTAGGTCAAGACCCTGGTCGATGCTTTTACTCATGATCAAAATATCGTCAATGTAAACGAGGATGTCTCCAGAATCTATGAACTCGCGAAGGGTCTTTGTGATGATACGTTGATAAACTACTGGAGCATTTGCTAAACCGTAAGGCATCTTTAAATAATGATAATGACCTTCCGGTGTGACGAAACCTGTGAGCGGAACTGACTCAGGGTCCAATGGAATCTGATGGAAGCCCGTTGCCATGTCAAGGCTAGTGAAATATTTATTGTGACCTAAACGATCCAGACAATCGTCTATGCGTGGCAACGGGAACCTATCTTTAATAGTGACCTCATTGAGCTTACGGTAGTCCACACACATTCTGTCTGACCCGTCTTTTTTTTTTAACTAACAAGATCGGACTTGCGTAGTCAGACTCGGATTCTTCTATGATTTGTTTATCAAGCAAGTCTTTGATTATGTCACGGACGCGAATAGTTTCGGCTTGTGAGAGTTGGTACGGTCGATAATACACGGGTGTGTTGGTGTTTAGTTTGATTGACATACACTCCGTGTTGACAGTTGAAGTAGCGGTTCCGGAAATGAAATTCTGTGAAAACTCGTTAATGATACCTAGCAAGTTGTCTAAATCATCCCCCGCCAGAGGTGTGTTGATTTGAATTGGAACCTCTGAACAGACGTTCATTACCGTTTTTGAATCGTCAATGACTCTTGTAAGTACTTGACGGTCTTTGGTTCGAAGATATTCGACACCTTCCCTATTTAGAACATCCGTGCCTATGATCACCGGTGTGTTCATATACTCGTCAGAAACCACGAACAAATCTATTTCGAGAATCAAGCCGTCAAACTCAATAGATAATGTGACATAAAAGTTACTCTCGATCTCCTGACCACCTAACCCTTTAAGTATCCGTAACGCAGGCGTGCGCGAGCATTTGAAACGCTTGATCAATGATGAGGATATTAACGAGATAGTCGAACCGCTGTCGATCAGGACATCAACGGGTACGTCCTGTATAACCGCCACTACGATGTCCCTGTTGGAAATAACGCGTTGCAAAAATTTACATTGTCCTTGCTAGCAGCTTCCGCACGCTGTTTAGCGAAACAAGTCTCAACCTTGTGTCCCGGTTTCTTACAATAAGAGCACGGCTCGGGCCTGGTTGGTACAAACGCAGGTGGCGGTAAACTGGTACCTACATTATTAGGCGCACTTCCTGACGATTGTTCAAATCTAGGTTTCTTTCCACACGAAACCTGTCTATGCCCTAACTGACCACAAGAGTAGCACCTAATATCACTAAGGCCACGTTTACGTGACCCTTCTATACTACGTGTACCCGTCGTCATGTTTCGTAAATCAGAACGTGAGGGTGCAGCCTTTGACACGCTACTTGAACTCGGCTTAACATAGATCGAGAAAAATTCTACTAGATCGTTTGGCAACAGTTTGGCGTTAGTTGCTGAAGCTTTAATATTTGGATCGGTGATGCCACGAATTATTATTGCCGAGATGAGCTCATCGCTCAATCCCCGCACCATGCGTAAGCGAAGCAAAGAGCGACGCACGTATTCCGCGTAGGTTGGATAATTATCGGAGTTCTTTATCATGACATCAAATAGTATACCCGCGAAGTCTGGTACCTTCGGACATAAAGGTCTGAATTCTCGCTTGAAGTTGGTCCAGCTACGATCACTGGACACCCAGGAAACTGTTTGAAGGGGGACGCGAAGTCGTGGCTTGACGAATCAAGCCACGACTTCGCGTCCCCCTTCAAACAGTTTCCTACACGCGACAAACATTCGAAGTCACTCCAACCATTCAACTCTTTCGCGCGATCCACTTCCACACACCAGTCGTCAATATTATGCAAATTCGGATCAAAATTCGAGATATAATAATGCTGGGACGATTTGCCTACCGCACTAATGGAACGAATTGCATTTGCAATACTATCCGCCATAGTAACTTGTTTTAGATCCGATGGTCTAACCGAGTCTCCAGCCATGCGCCTTGGTGACCGTGACGGCGGTGTTCTCGAGCGAGAACGCGAGCTGCGACGACGGTCGCGTTTGCGAGTTGCGGGTGCAGGCGAAAGCGAAATCGAACGTCGCCTCAATGGCGACAACTGACGCATAATGCGAGAATCGCGGCGATTAGGTAGTCGCGGGGACCTATCGAGGTGTTGCGGTGGTGTTTGTAGTCTTCGCGATGCAGGCCTATGACGTTCACCGGCAGACAATTGATCTTTATCGCGATCACCCGAACGTACCGACATGTGGCCCAACGATGGACCTGGCAAAGGCGATGTCTTAGTTTTCGTCTCTAGTGCGTTGAGACGGGATTGCATTGCCTTCATCTCTAGCCTCAACATACTATTCTCGTCGAGAGATTGCTCGCGAGACCTACTACCATGGTCATTACGAGGATCACGACGCGAGTTGCTATCATGATTGCTACGACTCCGAATACGTTCGCGATCAGACATCTTATCAAGAAAAAACAACTGACGAAACGGAAACGAAACTCCTGCAATGAGTAGAAAGACAATTATAATCGACTGGACGGGCGTGTCGTGATACAACAAAGCGATTTAAATAATAACACAGAGAAAAAATAATTTTGCGGGTAGACCGAAAAATTTAAATATTTAGGCCAAAACAAGTGGGCATAAAATAAGTAAGAATCCCACTTCTGATCTTAGAAACTGGATCAGAAATGGATTTTTTAAAAAGAGAAATACACTGGTAGCTACACTTTAATCAATTTACACAAAAACATTTATGCCTTTAAAATTAATTATTTTAAACAATTCAAAATAGCTAAGACAAGACCGACAAAAACACTATAGCAGTACGATACCAATACGATTTCACAACGATGTTACCGAACCGACGGACGGAGCAACAAGAAGCGCTCCGACGTCTGACACCGGCTTATATAAGTTTCCCCCTCCACGGACAGTGTTGCCTCTAACAATATATACTTTATTTATATACTACATATATATACTATATTATGCATATATAATATGCATAATATAGTAGAGAACCATGCTAATTTTAGAGATTTCTAATGTGATAACGTAAATATACACCTTTTTTTGCGCTTACATTGTAAACGCTGGCTGAACTAACTACGAGATAGATCATAATAATGTACAACAGTATTGCACACCTTAAAAAGGTCCTAAATAAACCATGATGATATATGTCTATCTCTTAGGGATAACCTACAATAACCCTTTTTTTATCCTTAACTTTTACAAGAAATAATGGCTTATTTCATTGTCCTATATTTACTAGACGCGACATCTCAAACAAGGATAGTCGACTAGTGCAGGTAAGGCGGCCGGCATACTCTCCCCCACACTGCTGGGCACTCGTAGAGATTACACGCGCTTTACATTCCAAAATTGTGTATTATCAATTGTGTATTTTGAATACACAATTTTCGAACGTAAAGCGCGTGTAATCTCTACGAGTTGTACGTACGACCCAGCTGCGTGTGTGGGAGAGTATGCCGGCTAGCATACCTTCACTGCTCGACTATATTAGTTTATGTCGCGTCTGGTATATATAGGTCAATGGCTTATTTACGAATAGATTTTAAGCAATACAGCATTAATCCTTACCCAATTAAGTAAGTACCTTAAATACATTGTGCATTTAATATAGATCCATTACATCATTTAATTATTATGAATATTTTCGAAGATATTACACATTATTTAGTATCAGCAATGCACCCGTGCGAAGCCAGGGTGGGTCTCTAGTTAGCAATACATTGCAGGCCTAAAGTACAAAACATATTGATCAAATGCTTAGCCTACTAACAGCATACAACAGGTTATAGAACTTGACCGATAAATGTGTTATCGTTATATCTAGTTCACGGTTATGGTCAAGGAATTCCGGTTTTATCTGATCAGATTGATAACATCTGTTTTTATACAGTTAGAGAAAAACACATTTCTTGATGTTTTCCTGCATGTAAAGACGTCAAAGTATGAAAATTATATTTGTTATAATATTTTTAGGGTTCCGTTCCTAAAGGGTAAAAACGGGACCCTATTACTGAGATTTCGCTGTTCATCTGTCCGTCTGTCACCAGGATGTATCTCAAGAACGGTGATAGCTAGACAAATGAAATTTTCACAGACGATGTATTTCTTTTGCCACTATAACAACAAATACTAAAAATAAAATATAATTAATCAATCCCTTACAACAAACTTGATTTTTTAAAGGTTTCTTGCTCGATACTAATAACGGTGACAGGTGGACGCTTTAACTATTCACAGAATATTTAGTTTTATGATCTCTTTAAATATAATTAATAAAAATATAATAAATAATTAAGGGGGCTCCCATTAAGTAAAAGAGGTTTTCGCCGTACCTACCCAGCACAATCGGACACTGCAAAAAGTGTCTGTAACTTGCAAGATTAAGTTAAAGATAATGTATATGTAATGTGTGGTACGGAACCCTTCGTGCACGAGTCCCACTCGCACTTGGCCGGTTTATTTAGTCTTGTAAACCAGAATGTTTAATACAAGTCTTTTGATTTTTATTTATTAAGTTTTAACGACACCTACATAATATAGCGGTGCCAATCTAGCCCGCCAACTGGTTCAAATACCTCTAGAACTAGTTTTCAAGTCTAGCTTACAATAACTGGAGCACTAATTATATTAAATAATACAAGTTGTCTTTTATAATAAAAGTTGTATTCAGGCAGTGATAGCCAAGGTGATAATAGTATGGACTGCCGTGCCGCAGGGCCATGGTTCGATCCCCACCGCCAGCTTGAGCTTCACCGCACGGTAGAAGGGCATTTAACGAATGCTTACATGGCAAGCTCCTCAAGTAGAAAATATGTTCCGGCAGCAGTCCTTGTGACCCAATAAATAACAGTACACAATTTAACTTAACAACTGTATGTCTCAGGGTGATGGTTCCTTCGCTTGTTACGAAATGTATCTGTTACAGGCAGAGGTTAGCAGCAGAGGTATTAGCCGTTGGAGTTATCCAACGACTAATATATTAATATGTATATCGTAAATAAACTGCTTTTAAGCAAACTAGGGGACAGAGTTTTGAAGCGCTCGTAGCGAAGTTTGCTTAGCTGCTATTAACCGATCAGCAAAGTTAAGCAACGTTCGCAGCAGTCATGAGTTGAATGAGTGACCGCTAGTACATTACTACTGAGCGCTTCCGTGCTTCGGAGTACACGTTAAGCCATCGATCCCGGTTGTCGTCTTAGGATGGCAGTCGTTATAGCGTGGTGGTAGGGCAATTTGGGAATGCCCGCATGGCTAGCTACCACCCTAAAGTAGAAAATCTGTCGCCAAGCACCTAACAGTGTGTTCCGGCAGTTGTCCTTGAGAGCCAGTAATTCTAGGTTAGCCTCACATCTTCGACCGCATCATTACTTACCATCAGGTGAGATAGCGGTCAAAGGCTAACCTAAAAATATCGTAAAGAAAAAACAATATACAAATAATTACGAAGGAAAAACTGTTTGGGAAATCAAGTATACCTTGATGATGATATAAATATATATATCATGTCTTAGATCAACACTGACTTTCCCGGAATGCTTTAAATTTATATAGATAGCACCAATAACTGTTTTTTATGACTAGTGAGTAAATGTGTTTACCATGTACTTTATGGTTGGCGAACAAAAAACCATTTCATCAACTTCGTTATGTATGAAATTATTTTAATAATATCGCTTCTTCGTTAGATAATAAAATATGTACACAAAAGTAAGAAATAATTATATGTCTGTTCAATTTACGCACCTCTTAGAGTTCAAGGTCAAATCAACCTAGATGCAACAAATCACAAGCTTGTATTTTAATTCTTTGTTGAAAAGAAGCCTAGTAACATTTAACTTAATATAAAAATAGTAGATATTTTAGCAGTGATGTGTGACAGCCGGAGCCAAACGCGAACGCTGGTATTATGTTCGTGGCTAAAACGAATTTTATTCACGAGTTATACATTCCGATTTTCACTTTTATTGCAAGGAAATTCAACAATTATATGAATAGTAGTAAGACATAGGTATACATTTATCGAAACTGATATCTGAACCAAAACACGGAAGCACTCAGTAGTACTGGCCACTAGCGGATATCCATTCAAGTTATGACCGCAACGGACATTAACGGTCCAGAACTATACTATACAGAATATATATACGAACTCTTTAAAACTAATATAAATTAAAACGTGTTATAATTATTTGTATTTCGATAACTGTGTCAGTTTTTGCTTTAAACACGGGACAAGCTTTTTGATCACCATTTTTATCTCAATAAAACACTCATAATTTGCTATCGTAGCAATATATGCCATGGCATGGGTATACATATATTTAGTTGAGTAAAGTCCTTGGTGCAACGGACTAAAATGGCATTTTATGCTCTAGTGCATAAAAGCCTGCCCTTAAGAACATGGTGCATAAAGTAACTGTTTTTTTTAATAGTAATATATTTACTGTAAGAATTTAGCCTATATTTAATAATAATACCCATTTATCAAGGGTATTATTAAAGCACCAGTTTTTTTTAAACAATGACATTCAATAAGTTTATTGTTCAAATATCGGTTTCAATTATCCTATGTCTTACTACTACAATATGTTTCAAATAAATGAATGATATGGTCATACCAAACATGATGCAACCTAGTATAATATTGCATCAACATAAAAAATAATATTGGGTTAAATCACGAGTTTTGTTTCTGCTATGAAAACCTTGGCATTTCCTTTATAGCGAAACGTGATAACCTTATCCGCAACCTTATCTGCAAAAAGTAAATAGATATAAAGCATTATCCCTAGGAAATATTTTCGAACTTCAACCTACTCTTTATTTTATCCATCTAATTTAGCTGCACATCTACTTGTTTATTCATGGTAAACTGGTTTTAAATACTTTGTCAGAGAGAATTTATTAATGATGCAATATAATTTGCCTGGTATTAAACCCCACTATATGTCTACAAAAGTCAGGCTTCATCTTATTATCGCCATCAGAAATAAATAGGTAAGATGATGGTCAAATGCTAAGTTATCGGTAAGTAAAATAATAACATTACTTTTACTATCAAATCTACTCAAAATGGATTTCAAATAAAATGAGAAGCAAGTACAACTATTTACCCACTAACATATTACAACATCAAAGTAAACTAACCACAAAACGGACAAATAAATACTCGTAGTTTGTACTAATTTGTATTCAAAATGTTTCGACCGATTAAATTAATCACTTCATATAAAAATCAAATCCAGTCAATTAACTTTGAATAATAACAAATATTTTAAGAAAACATTTAATATTCTAGTAAAATACTTAAGTGTAAATAAATACATTTAGTGACAATTCCGCCTTATTTTGCTGTTAAGCTGACGTGACGTTACAAACGCCACGCAGCCACACCGGAAGAATTTTCGATACGTTTCGCTTCTACACGAAGCATCCTCAGGAGGTCTTGACTCTGGAGCTCTCGACTCGTGAAAAGTTCTTCCGATTTGGCTTCGTGCGTATTTGTGACGTCACGTCGGCAAAATTAGGCGGAATCGTCACTAGATGTAATTTTTATATTTTGTAAGTATTTTTCTAAAATACTAAAATAATGGTTTCTTAAAACATTTTGATTAAATATGGATTTCCGCAAAGTAACGCCTGAATCTATTCATTAATTTACTTTTATATAGAACAGCATCAGAATACACAAACTTTAGTAAAAAAAGGAAACCCCAGCGGACAAAAACGTGTAGTTTGTATGCAACAGGCTTCCGACCAATTGAATTTATAACATTTTTATTGAATGCAGGTCTATCCGCCCGGGTTCCGGCGGCTACTCAATTGGATCACCAAAAGTTACGGCAGAAAGGTTCCAATAATAATAACGGAGAATGGAGTCTCTGATGCTGGCCACCTCGAAGATTACGTC
The DNA here is from genome assembly GCA_963890685.1 of Plagodis pulveraria. Taxonomy (NCBI): domain Eukaryota; kingdom Metazoa; phylum Arthropoda; class Insecta; order Lepidoptera; family Geometridae; genus Plagodis; species Plagodis pulveraria. Next base: position 17,515,580 of record OY982959.1, read on the forward strand.
CGAGTGGAATATTTCAATAAGTACTTAGACCAATTGCTGTTGGCGTTATATGAAGACGGCTGTAATATAAAGGGCTACTTTGCCTGGACGTTGATGGACGATTTCGAATGGAACGACGGGTATTTGTGAGTGTTACGACCCTATTTGTAATGCTATGTTACTGCTTTATTATTTTTGCTATTCATAATACAGCTCAAGATTCATTACAGGGTATTAGTATTATTCTATGCGAATGGTAGTAGTTGTCATGTAGTGTTGATAAAAAAATATTCACCAACAAGCTTGAAAATTCATAGAAAATTCTCATAGGAGACTGACGAATCGTATAACACTCACGTTTTAACAGATATTTTTGGTTTAAAGGAGTAGGGGGACTATTTGTCATTTACCGAGCTGTTCCAAAGTCCAGTAAGCTATTGAACATTTCTTTGTCAGCTAAATCCAATGACTATCCAATACAAAAAACGAACCAGCAGCGGTCCAAAGCAACGCTGACCCCTGTAGACATTTTATACACGAAGAAGTTATGTTCACATGTATATTTATTTTTATTACTGTACATGTTATGTTCGAATACACATTATAAAGAACAAATGCTGATTTGCACGACTAATGTCATAAAGAAAATCCAAGCGATCAATAATGTCCTACTATATTAATGCCCAATCGGAAAAACGTCCAACTAGAGAAATAACCAAATATAGAAAAGGCCATTTAGATAAATATTCATCAATAGGCATGCCTAACATAATATATATAAAACCCTGGGAAAAATTTGCGGGATGCAATATGTTTTACGATAAGGTAAAGATTTGTGTTCTCGGTAAGCGATAATTTTGTAACAATCGATCGCAATAGTAATCAGATTAAATGGTTGTAATTATTCCTCCGTGAGTCACGACACCTAACGTAAACCTCAAAGGCTATAAAATTTTAAATGACCATCATGACGCGAATACATGAATAACAATGGCCAATTTTTCCGTTATAAGATCCGTGAACTCGATATTGTTAAACAATAAATACTGGCAATAATAAAACGTAACCATGGTAATATTACTTAAAACGTCATGCAAAATATTAGAAAATAAGGTGTTCATAATCTTATTGAAATTATGAACAAATATAACGCATTGGCGTGTTTGATTTGAGTAAAACTAATAATAATAAGGCACGCATAATATATTTAATTCTATGTCAGCTGAATAAGTTCTCAATCGAACGTTTCATAGATAACATTAATACTATGGTTAGTTTTTTGCGGTTGAAGTCATCGGAATACCTACATAAATAATACTGCTAATTTTTGTAGTGGTTCTTTGATTCTTTACTGGATAGTCTTTCTTTGCCGGCAATTTACTTGTCATTTATAAAACCATAGTGTTTTAATTTGGTATATAAGGTGGATATTAATATATCAACGATACTGGAGACGGTGGTGGATTCGATAACTGGAAGTGGTCTCATGTTTAATTTTCACATACACAAAATCTGTACTAACTATTTTCTAAGCAGTGGCGCCATGCCTTCGAGCATCATAGCTACAATCATGGTTTACTCCATTCACACACACGTACGAGCGCTACGAGATGTCAATAAGACGCTATCACTACACTACAGTTGTTTTGCGTGCCTGTTCTGACGGACGCGCAGGCGGCTAGATGGTATCAGGTTACCGTCCAATCTAGCTAACCTGCCGAAAGCCTTGCTTTACGAACCTCTGCGCAATAAGTAGATTCTTAACTACTTCAATCAGTAAACATCATTAGATACCTAGGTATGTAAGCCGTATTATGCTATACCGCTACAACGTCACGCGTTCTTTTTTCGCAAGCCGCCAAAGACCAATCATAGCGGAATCACATGAATAAATAAATGTGGTGGAATGCAACAGATTTCATCGCTATCATTCTTAAAACCAATGCGCTACAGCTTAGGCAATAATTAATAATAAAATAATAATAATAACCTACTGATTTTGAGTATGTAAAATTAAACATGGGTGGAACACATTCAGTTATCGATTCTACACCTCCCCCCTTAGTATTGTTGATATATGTAGCAAAAAGCGTTAAAACTAATTGAAATATGTACTACATCATTAGCTGATTTTATTAAAAATATAATAATCTAGCAAACTTTTAGACAGGTAGACTTTAGATGCTTCAAACTATTCTAGACCGAATGGTAGCGTACCTAGAAAACTGGCAGATTCTTCTTCTCTTTCTGGCAACAAAGTGAATTGAATGCGGCGGAAAATATCTGACCCAAAAAAAAAAACAATTAAACAAAAGAAAATCCTCCAATGGCAAATTATTTGTAGTTTCTAATGGATTCAGTGCACCACAGATATTGAATCGCGTATAGGTAATATCGTTAAATAAAGTTTGTTTGGACACCTTGCACAAATATGTAGAACAAGCAAACTAACTACCTGTTTCTACCCAGTTCCAATAAATTCAATATTACAAAACAACCAGTAAACTTTCATTTGTCTTTACAGAACCAAGTTTGGGTTGTTCAGCGTGGATTTCGACAGTCCCGACCGCACCCGGACACCCAAGCTGTCGGCCTTAAGCTACGCCAACATAGTGCGCACAAGACGGATAAACTTTGACAAGTACAGGCGACCCTCGAAAGTGTATCATGCTAATAGGATTCGGTAGAAGACAATTTTAATAAATAATATGATATGCCAACGACATATAATTTTGTTACGTTATAAAGTTGATTTATTAGTTCTTAGGAATGGCTCGTTGAACAGTTGTAACAGGCAATACTTACAGTAGAGTCGTATTTGTTATGTCTTAAGAATTTAGCAAAATTTGTATAAGCTTAGTCAAAATGTAAATATTATGTGTAAATTAAATTATGCTTTGTGGTATGTGGAAATTACCCAATGATAAGAATGTATGTTTTATTTAATTTGTCTTTTCATTGTTTTAAATTCTTCCTTTCCTAGTCCCATGCTAAAGAGGGTTAGGCAAGATATATATCTTAAATGTATTTTTCCTACACTTTTTGGAGACTTCCATCTCCGTAGGCAATCTATACGTCCATTGCTTTCTTCTACCTCTTACACCATAACATAACGAGAAGAGCGTTGGTTGTGTATATGGATCACAGCCAACACTCTTATTGTTTAGTATTGTCTTATGTTTTGTCTCTTTTCGTGTTCCACTAAGCAAGTGTATGTCACATAAAACATGAAAATTTGTACAAATCGGTTTTATTTCAGCTTCATAATGCGTATTTCTATAGTATTGAACACCCTTCCAGCGTCTCTATTAACTGATTGACATAATCTAGGAGCTATTTATACGCAGGTTACATCTCGTATCATCAACTAGTCAACATCCTGCATTCATACTGTTTCTTACATCCCGACCACCATAATATTTCTCGGCGGAATATTAGGACTATATAAGGTTTTCGAGTGGTTACCATATTACACCGGAAACGTAGAGTTAGTAGCCCCCCCAGGTGGACTGACGACATCATAAGAGTTGCGGATAGCCAATGGTTAAGTGGCTAATAGCCGTTCATTGTGGCATGTGGGGCTACAATACCCCCAACTTTTTGTTCAACAGTGGATGGCTTTTGGCTTATGATGATGATGATAATTAGTGTGGTACTCTGTCTTAATTTGAGGGACCAACCAATTCAATTGTGTTTTAACTTGATAGACCACCCAAAATTACTTAATAGGTATCTTGAATCTGCGGATCTGTAGCCTTGCCATCTTTCAGTTTCTTTTACTATTATAATTTGACCTATTCCAAAACTTTTTTAACTGCTCATAGAATATTTACTTGACCACAATATCACCTGATATTAAGTGATGATGAGTGATGTCACCTGATGTTAGATGTTAACAGATTACGCCTAGAATACCATAAACTTAATTTTCAATTGAAAAGGGTGCATTTTATTAATTATTATTCTACTGAACAGGGCTGAAGTTAAGTAAGACGAAATATAACATAGAACTAAAGATGCACTTATATATTGATTTATATGCATTAAGTTTCTTTGCCAAACTTGAAAATAGTTATTTTCCATACCGTATTATCTCCCTAGTTATACAGGAAATGTTTTGTAAGTTGCAACATCGAGCCTTTCGCCACAACCGAACTTGATGACCTTATCGGAATTTACCAGGAACTAAGGAATGTTATGTAGCCATTATTAATATTTGCATTGCCCGAGTCGCAGGCTTAGAACGGCTTTATAGGCCACACAACCTTGGGTACAGGTCAATACACGAGCTGATACTTATACTAGTAGGTATGTCTACTAAACTTGACACTGACATTGTACTTATGCTTTGGTTTATAGCAATAACACTATTAACTCTCAAAAAATTACACTGAAGTAGAAAAAAAATAGCTTGTAGCTTTGAACCCTTTACCATGTAAACTTATATTATATTATATAAAAATAAAATGGATCGTATATAATATATATATATATATATATATATATATATATATATATATATATATATATATATATATATATATATATATATATATATATATATATATATAATATTTTATTCCAGGTTTAATACTTTCTGTCTTTAAAAAAATATATCTGCTTTATCAGCTATTAAAGATCCAATTCTGTAATATAAATCCAAAGCTAGCATAAATCCAATAAAAGAATTACAAATTTACGAGCGAAAAAATTATAGTCATGTGCGGGATTCGAACCCCCGTCATCCGGACGATGGTTAAAGAACGAGAGGAAAAAATAGAGTTTTGAGTCTTTGTCATGTTAGCTCAGTCGGTCAGAGCATACCCCGGTGATAAGGTTGGATGACGCGGGTCCTATAATTTTTCCTCTCGTATATTAGTTGTATCCCGCACGTGACTACGAGTATAATTTCTGCTCTAGTTAATTTGTAATTTTGAAATCCGCAGAGCATGCGTTATTACAAAAATAAAAATAATAAAATAAATCCTATTAATTAGACACTATCATCCCAATCGTAATTACAACACCACAGCCTTCCCATCCAGGTAAAATACAACTCATTAGGTTAGTCATCAAAAAAAATTCTACCTAATGGGCTTCAGATAAGAAGACAATGATAATAATTATACGTTTACAGGATTTATCACAATATTTTTCGAAACTTATCGTCACTTCAGTAATTTTAGTAGCTGTAGAACTCTATGCGCGTTCATCTGTACTGCTACCATACCTATTTCTTCCGCCAATCAGTAATGTTCTCATTACTGTGTTCCGGTTTCAAGAACATGGGTGCCGGTGAAAATACGGCATGACTCAAAATATTTTTCTCACAGTGTGATGGGCACAGTGCAGGTCCGCTACCTATGACGAACTGTATCTGTTATCGGCAGAGGTTACTGCTTAACACCAGGTGGGCCTCGTGTTTGTTACATCATGAAACCATGACAAAAAAATTTATAAAAAGTGTGCCTCATTGCTGCCGGGTCATTGCCAGGGTCTTAGTTCTATTGAAATTTATTAATTATATTTCCTATTGAAACAACCCTAACTAACCCACAACTTGAACATTCTGTGGTACACTTTACTGAAAAACTATCACGCCTATAGATTTGAGCTTTTACATAGTAATTTGACTTTATATCTTGATGTGTTATCTGTCAAAACAAATATAATTTGATAACCAATAAAAAAATGAACATTAACAATTTTGTATTCATTGGATAGAATGTTATTGTACTACTAATGCCATCTGTAAGAAAACCAAAGAGCTAACATCACTGTAACAGAACTAAATAAAACAAAACAGAACAAAACTCAATACTCAAATACATCGTAGTTAATCTACTTAAACTAGTTGCCACCTCTCGAATCAGGTTGTAAAATAAACGGGAGCCCTCACAAGCTCAGCTTTGTGCTAGTTATATATTTTTTTAAACAATATATTATTCGAGTTCTAAATTCTTGGTCTAGTGATTCAGTACTACATACCAAAATAACTTAAACAGACAGTGCCGGGGTCAGCTATTCCGAACTCCCCGCAGTACACAAGACAAATTGAAATTCAGCGAGAATAGATCGAAGTTGTTTTACGTCGACGCTGACGTCTCAACTGAATGTATTGTTTCACTTTGCGGTGTGTTTGAGAAAGTTGTGTCGTCTCGGACACAAATCCCAGTGACAATGATTTCCTTATATTTTTTATTATTTTTAGATTTTATGAATATTCCTTATCCAAACATGATTGTGAAACAACTATGTTAATACTGAAATAATATTAATAAGATGGTGAATTATATACTAAATCAATATACCACATAAGACCAGTGAACAAAACGTTGTTATGCTGATATAAAGGAAGAGCATTTTGCCAATGCCCGTCTGGCTAGCTATCACCTTCAAGTAGAAAACATGTCGCCAAGCACCTAACAGTATGTTCCGATAGCAGTCCTTGAGAGGCAGTAAAATTACAGGCACATGAGACTTTACATCTGTATGTCTCAGGGTGACGGACGCAGTACAGTTTCGCACTTGTGACGAAATGCATCTGTTATAGGCAGAGGATACCACTCAACATCAGGTGGACCCCGTGCCTGATCCGCCACAATTTTATAATAAAGTGGGTATTTAATTTACGTAAGTGAATTAAATAAGTAGATACGAACTTCTAATACCATACGTAGCTCCATAATGCTAAGAGTGCTAAAGCTATCCTACATTATGACGGTATTTAAAGTGCTGGAGGGTTTCCCTTTAATTACATGAACATAAAAACAACGAATGGAATGGAACCTAAGTTTATATATGAACTCTTTTATACAAAAACCTACGATCGTTGTGTAAACATGAATAAAAGCTACATAATAATGATCTTAAACTTCTACGTTAACTACAAAAGCAATTAACTTGTACTAACCTCGAGTGTTTGTAATGCAACCGCACTCAGGCGGTTTAATCCAGTTTGAGTATTTCGCGGCATGAAGGTGTTCATTGCGATTAAGCGGCTAAAAGGTTTGGAGTTTTGAAATTAATTATTAACAAGTGTAAATTATTTTAAAAAGTAAAAAACCGACTGCATATTATTTATTTTCATATACATATTTATGTAATCGTATTTAAAGTCCTTCATTTTTAAACTCCACTCGATGGCAAAAGATTTTTTTCTTTTTCATATAATGGCCTTTAAGAGACGCCCGTGTGATTTTTATTCTGTTACTAGTTTCACTTGCGTTGCGCTATGAAAACAAATCTAACGATGTCTCATACATTAAAGTCGGTTAAGCCGTTTAGAAGTTATGGTGAAATAAAGAAACTCACAAACATACATACGTAAACCCAAATACAACACTCCTTTTTTTGGGCAGTCGTGTAAAATTAATAAAATGAAAATTTTGCTGTAAAAAAATTATGCTGATAGGTTTACATCGAAAACGATTTGGAATAGTCATTTAACATATAAAATATCTTCATCTGCTATTATTAGTATAACTTTATAGGATATATGGATTAACTTAATTTTCCATAAAATTAAAGGCGAAGCAATCCATAAAATTAAATATTTTCTAGTATAAATGTTTTTAGTTAATTATTTAAAAAAATCTTACTAAACGTGAGCACATCCGTGGGTTCATCTTCTTCTTCATAAATGGCTCTTATCGTTGCTTTGACGAAATACTGCCAATGTCTTGTCTGTATGGCCAGTGTACGGTATAAGAAAAAAAAATGTAACGGTTTATTTATCTCAGAAAGTGTATTGAATATTAATTAGTAGAAAATATTTATTTTAATAATAAAAAAACATTAGTTATGTTTCCCAAACTTAACACTGACATTGTACTTGTGCTCTGGTCTGTAGCAAAATCTATTGGAAAAAAAACTGGCCAATATTATTAATAGTCCTGGCTGGCGAGTAGGACTAGTTATTGATTAATGAAATCCATAACATTTCAAAATTATTAAAAATTATTTTTATTATATGATGTAATTAAAAATTTATGCTTTTCGCAATGTTTCCTTTAACTTTGTTATAAGACGTTGCTTCGTACCAAATTTCAAGATTCTGAGTTCCCGACAAGTACCCTGTAGGTTTTGATTCCCTTGCGAGTGTCGAAAATTTGCGGCATAAACGGCTGTATCTTTTGATTGCGTTGGCTTTGAAGTTTGATTTTTTTACCTGTTCCAATGGACAGCAGATTTGAGTATTACATATGAATTTTAACTAAAGTTTGATATTTTAACAGTTCCAATGGACAGTAGACTTGAGTATTAAATATGAATTTTAATTTTAATACCTCCACGCGTTCCTGAGAAAAAGGGTCATGACAGACAGACGGATGGACAACTAAGTGATCCTATAAAGGTTCGGATTTTTTTCCATTTGAGATGCGTAATGCTAAAAAATACACTGAAGAAGGAAATAATGTAAAAACAGCTTGCAGCTTGCCTTTAAATGTATAAATAAAGCCAAGTGCGAGTGGGACTCGCGCACGAAGGGTTCCGTAAATAAATATTCTATGAATAGTTAAAGCATCTACCTGTCACCGTTATTAGTATCGAGCAAGAAATAGTAAAAAAACAAGTTCGTTGTATGGGAGCCCCCTTAAATATTTAATTCATTTTATTTTTACTATTTGTTGTTATAGCGGCAATAGAAATACATCATCAGTGAAAATTTCCACTGTGTAGCTATCACCGTTCTTGAGATACAGCCTGGTGACAGACTGACGGATGGACGGACGGACGGACAGCGAAGTCTCAGTAATAGGGTCCCGTTTTTACCCTTTGGGTATGGAACCCTAAAAATAACATTGAAAGTAATAAGCATCAAGAAAGTTTATTTCAGGCTTAACACTTTCAATGTTAACATATAACCATTTTTTTCAGTTATTACAGATCCGCTTCTCTACGCTACAATAATGCTAAAAATGTACTCTATTATTCCGATAGTAAAAATAACACTTAGCCTACCCATACAGGTAATCTACAAGCCCTTAACTTAGGAATATATATTTTTTGCCTGATGAACCTACTTCAGGTAAAAAGACGCAAAAAAATTATGATACTCTTTTAGGATTTGCAAGTACATGGTTCGAATCCCGCCGCGGCCTTGAGCTTCACCGCATGGTAGAAGGGCATTTTACAAATGCTCGCCTGCCTAGCGACCACCCTCAAGTAGAAAATCTGTCGTCAAGCACCTAACGGTGTGTTTCAGCAGCAGTCCTTGAGAGCCAGTGAAATTACAGGCACTTGAGACTTAACAACTATGTCGCAGGTAACGGGCGCAGTGCAATTCGTGACTCGTGACGAAATGCATCTGTTATAGGCAGAGGTTAGTTCGCTTAACACCAGGTGGGCCTCGAGCTCGTTTCGACACAATAAAATATAAATCCATCGTTACTTCCGTAAGTAGTAATATAACTCTGTGCGAGTTTGTACTAAGACCAGCAAAAAGCTTAGCTTTGTGAGGACTCGCGTTTATTTTACAACCTGATTATAGTGGTATCATCTAGTATTAAGTAGATTAACTAAGATGAATATTGAGTTTAGTTCTGTTGCAGCGATGTTAACTCTTTGGTTTTGTAACAGATGGAGTTAGTAGTAAAATAACAATCTATGCAATGAATACAATAGTATTAATGTTATTTTTTAATGGGCATATAATTATATATATTTTTTGACAGATAACACATCTAGATAAGAAGGTAAATTACTATGTTAAAGTAAAACTCTATAGGCGTGTTGTTTTTTCGTAAAAGGGGCACGAAACGTTCAAGATGCGGGAGAGTGTTAGGGCTCGCTTCGCTCGCTCTAATAAATATAATTCGTTAAAAAATCTTACTTAACGTGAGCGGGTATAGTTTTTATAATAAAGGACAGGAAATGTAAGCATTTGATACTAACAAAAAAATAGTTTCTCATTCGAATCAAATGGGAACTTGAAAATAAAACTTATTGTACCAGTTCAGTAAAAGCGTGAGATTTCAGTCTTTAGTATAATCAGACACCAGTGTCGCGACACTGCGGCACTCTCAGTAAACTCTAGTCAATCAAGATATCTGTTAAGCACACACACTTGAACGTCTGGGAAACTACAAAGTTAACAAATTAGTCAAGCAAGTGGTGTTCACTTTGTGTAAACGGATTCAAACCCTTTTGATATACAAAATATATGAAAGTTAGTTTGTGTTTGTTTGTGACTCTTTCACGCCAGCAAGGCAAGAGACCTTCAAATGCTATAAAACGTTCAGTATTAAAATAACCTTTGGTCTGGAACAAACAGATATTTTAATCTCACTTCAAAATGATTTTCTCATTTGATTAAGATATATTAAACAAATTCCGGCATGAACAAATCATAAATATATTCAATAATTAGAATGATGAATCACTTTTTAAATTTTGGAAATGTAATGACATATTATGATTAAACAGTTGTATAGTAGGTTCTGTCTTAATAAACAGAATCATTTGTACCTTACACGGTACCTACTCGCAGTGGAGACAAACCTCAGTACTTTGACACAACTACCCTTATGTTGACTGTATTAAAATGACCCAATAATGAAAAGGTTAGACATTTGCCAAACGGAAACTACTAATTTGAGAATGTTCGTGAACAACTTCGATATTTCATCTAAATTTAAAATATAGGTGTCTGTATTTAAATACAATATTTAAAATATAGGTAACTACTTCTGTTTCAGCTAACCTAAAAACTACTTTTTTGAAGTATTTGATAATAGCTATGGACTGTCGTGCCGCCGATCCCTGGTTCGATCCCCACCGCCGGCTTGAGCTTCACCGCATATTGGAAGGGCATTTTGCGATTGCCCGTCTGGCTAGCTACCACCCTCAAGTAGAAAATCTGTCGTCAAACACCTAACGGTGTATTCCGGCAACAGTCCTTCAGAGCCAGTGAAATAACAGGCACATGAGACTTAACAACTATGTCTAAAGGTAACGGGCACAATGCAATTCGTCACTCATGATGAAATGCATCTGTTATAGGCAGAGGTTAGTCCGCTCAACATCAGGTGGGCCTCGAGCTTGTTTCGTCATAACAACATAAATAAAATAAAAAATAATAACAGATAACTCTCTCGAAATCATCATTTTTGTTTCTTCTGAGTGGAAGCATTTGACCAAAATCTCACTTGATAGTAAGTGAAGTGATGAATTCGTCAAAAAGGTTAGACTAAACTACCATAGAATGAGAACTGACTCAAAGACAACTATTAATATACTAGGTTCTTATAATATATCCGCGGTGGAAGCAGCAGTTTAAAAATACTCTCGACACTCTAGTCTAGTCTCTTAGGTGCAAGCATTTTGATCATGCTCTTAAATTTAAACTCAAAAACATCACATAATTTTTGTAACAGTGTTCAGAAGTAAATTTATTAGACGTGATAAAATAAACTTGCGCTGAAGACGAGCTTTGTCAAAATAACTCGATTATGTAAGTTCATATTTGCAAGATTTCTGTCTACGGTAAGAGCAGACATCAGTGCCTCAAGTTTCCGACACTCCAAGCAAACATGAGTCGAGCGCTTAAACACACATATTAGAATGTCTGCGAAAATACGGTAATGAGAAAATGCTATGTTTTAAGATTGAAAGAAGCTCCGAATTTTCGTTTATAAATGGAAAATTCTTTCAACCTTATAAATATGCACAAATCTTAATGATTTTGGTGAAACGTAGGAGAATGTGTCATCAATATTGAGGTTCATGGCGTTTTTTTATATATTTTGTACAGAATTTGAATTAACAGGTGTTTAAACACCAATCTTTTCTCGTTAATTGTCTCTCATATTTGTCTACTGATTAAATGTAAAATTAAATGAAAAGACATAAAAATCTAAACAAATACCTATATATATCATCATCATCAACCGGAACGTCCACCGTTGAACAATGTCTCCCCCATTGGAGGCATTTGCCATAATCCCCACGATATCGATTTATTACATTAAATATACAAAAATGGTTGGAGATTTGCTAATAGTTGTGATGAATGAAGAAAATAGTGTCAATACTGGTCTATACTCGAGAAGGTTGAGCATATTACACAAATCATAAACTTGAAAAATATATAAAATAACTACACGTAGGGCTTAGTGCCAGAATCCCTTTACTTTGTTTCTTATGGGTGGTTTTGAGACTTTTAGAAGCAAAATTTGAAGCGCTCGTAGCGAAGTTTACTTAGCTGTTCTTAACCGATCAGCAAAGTTAAGCAACGTCGCCCGCGGTCATGAGTTGGATGGGTGACCGCTAGTGACATTACTACTGAGCGTTTCCGTGCTTCGGAGGGCACGTTAAGCCGTCGGTCCCGGTTGTTGTCTTAGGATGGCAGTCGTTATAGCATGGTGGTAGGGCATTTTGCGAATGCCCGCCTGGCTAGCTACCACCCTCAAGTAGGAAATCTGCCGCCAAGCACCTAACGGTGTGTTCCGGCATCGATCCTTGAGAGCCAGTACTTCTAGGTTAGCCTGAACAACATCTTCGATCACATCATCACTTACCATCAGGTGAGATAGTGGTCAAAGGCTAACCTATCAGCCATAAAAAAAAAAAAAAAAAAAAAAAAAAACATCTTTAGGGCATTGACTGCTGATCAAAGGGATTTTCGCAATAAGTAGTGACTTAATTCCCTTGATTTGGAGAACCATGTCCTAAACGCGACATTAAACAAAATTTTCGAAAGTTAGATAAAAAGTCGCAAGTACAATAGGAAGGCGAAACTAATTTTTGCCTTCAATTCGACAGTTCTTAGCCTATTTTTGTTTTAATTTTCTACTTAGGGTAAAATCGATACCAAAACAAGACTTATATTAAACAGCTGTCAAACTAACAGTTGATATAGTATTTTTGTTTCGATTTAATACTTGTCTACTTTTATGTCTAGGATGTGACAGCCGTCAAAGTGATACGGAATGATATATTTCTTATATATAGTTTTAGGTGACTTACGTCAAGCTTAAATGGGCTAAATTGTCTGGATTGGAAGTTAATTCATAAAGTTTGATAGCTGTTATCGAAAAAGAAGATCGCAATGAGGTCTATCATTCACATGAATAAACTAGTAGCTTAGGATCAATTTTTTTTCGAGACAAAGCCATTTTAAGCTGTGATTTGAAAGAAAGATCTCTTAGAGATTTATCACTTTTATAAAGAAACGTCTAGGATAAATAGTTGTTTTCAATATAAAATCCTTTTGAGCTTGGGAGCTATCATTCGAAATGTTGATCTTCATAACATATTTATGTATCAAATTTTGTCTTGTGTCTAGGTCAATTTATGTTGACCAAAAATATCGGTTCACCTTTAAGCCGGTTATATAATAAGCACGAAAGGATAAATCCGAAATATGATTCACCTTCACCACGGTAGCTCTGATTGGCAAACAGTCCCAGGTCCCATGTCCCAGTCTTGGGGCTCCATCCGTCTCCAGGGACGGATGGCCGCGGATGGCCGCGCTTTCGTTAAAATGTCTCCTAAATATGTAATTCTGTAAAATTTTATCAAGAAATTAGGATTAGAATCAATTTGCAGTTCAAAGTGAAATTATGATAAACTTACATATAATAAATATATCGAAATTTTCACACGTTAATATTTTATTCTAAAGTTACGAGTAAATCAGTAAACAGTGTCTTGCTACACAACGGCACTCTCGTAGCAAACACTCTTTTACAGCGACATCTACTTAGGACACATGTCGGAGTGTCTGTGCAAACTACGGAAAGGCGAGAGACCTTTGTCAAGTGGTTCATACGAGTATTTATTGTTTAGTCGAGATCAGTGCAAATCGAGAAATGGAATAAGTCAACGATATCTTTGACTACAATTTCAGCAATTCATACTCTCTAGAGCAGTGTTGTAGTTATATAAGTATGTATATTTATGACTAGTAGTAAAATTTTAAAAATTTACCCCGTGGTGTGCAGGTTTAGAATTGCACCTCCCCATATCATCCCGTGGGTGACGTAAGAGGCGACTAAGCGAATTATACTGGAAAGTGGGCAGCAGCGCTTTCTAAAGTACTACTATCTTTTACTGCGATCCCCAAGCCACCTGCCAGGCGTGGGGATTATGGCAAATACCCGGGTCATTCGCCAAAACCATGACTTTTTGATGTCCGAATGGACGAAAATTATATTTTTGATGTTTATAGTTAATATTTATTTTTATTCATATAATGTATCCTTATATACACCTGTTTTTGCTAATCAAACATTAATATCTACATGAAATATATAAAAAAATAATAACGGAATGTTAAAATCCTAATTTCCTTGTCATGTCCGTTTTGTATTTTATTTCATATTATCACCCATATTGCATAAAGTTGTATTCGTAACATTATATAAATTATATCATAATGTATAATAAGCCCCACTTCACCAAAAAAAAGTGTTTAGTGTATTAAAAAAGATATGGTTTTAAAGTTACATTCAGTTTCATCCGTGTCCGCGAGTAAAATATAATTTCCTTGGTTAGTTATTTCAACAGTTGTAATATCGAAACACAAACGTTTGAAACAAATTGAGTTACACCGTTTCTCTCGACCATTTTGCCGCGAGCAACCCATCGGAGAAAGATGTGCACACCGTTGTTTAGTTTCGCACCATTCACATAAGTACACCCCTCCTTGGCTTTTGGTTTATAGATTTTTAAATTTCCATGGTCGTTATTTGTCAACAGTTTGATGGACTTCTAACTAATAGTTTCAATTAACGGTAATGTTTGTGGCACAGGTAGTCTCAATTTGACACATGAATATTATAAGTTAAAGGTTTTATGTCTACGATTTTTTAATGACTTAAATCTAATTTCCTTGGTTCTAATTTCCATGTTTTCCTTGGCTCATGATTTGACATGGAAATTATGGTTTACCAAGGAAATTATAAAAATTACACTTTATTTTATTGTCTTACCAGTGGTGAAGAGAATTATGTTTATACCAGATTTAATCTCTTTTTTTAAGTTTTACATAAATAAATTATATTAAATTTATATATTTCTTTGGAAATAAAGATAGATTTAACGTGTCTCACAACATTTAACTAATATATTTAAGGACATTATTATATTTCAAGATAATCAAAAAGTTTTATTCGTTAATTTTTGTCTTACGTAGAAAACTTAAAATGGGGAAAAAAAATAACACAAGAGCTGAAAACTTCGAATAAACGATTAGAAAACGAAAGTGATCTGCTACACTGGCCTGCAAATATAAGTAATACACTTTTAAAATTGCAATAACTTTTTAAGTACACAAGATATACTTTTGAAACAAAAAGGTCTAGACAAAAGTTTAATTTTGTACATTAAAACTTCATAGTCGGTAACCTTCTTTTAAGAAACGGCTGAAAAACCTTTCAAATCAAAAATAATCATTTTCAAAAAACGATTTTACTCTTCATTTCTTGTTTCTATTTTGGTTTTAAAAAATAAATCTTGATTGATGTGTCTTATCACAAAAGCTAAATTAGAAAAACAGCACATAAACTTACTTATCATGCCTCTTCCACCTGTAAAATGTGCTAGGACTACTTAACTATACTGCAAGAATGGTGGGTGTGACGTTACGAACGGTCCAGAAGGTGAAGCGAAGGTACGAAGAGACTGGAAACCATTTGGTAATGGCGGACCTAGGTGTACTAGTGCCCGAGAAGACCGTTATATTGTTTCCACTGTGTTGCAAAATCGCCAACTAAATGCAGTTGAAATCCAGCATCTTCAGACCCGAAGGGACTACATTACTAACAGTTCAGTGAGAAGAAGACTGGCTGAAGCAAACCTGAAACCCTGAAGACCAGCAAGTGGTCCCAAATTCGACAGGGAGCATCGAGTATCGAGACTGCGATACACCAATGAAAACATACAGTGGGATCAACAAGCATGGTCAAGAATTTTGTTTACAGATGATTCTCACTTTACACTTCTGATAAAATGCCAAGTGTCTACAGGTGACATGGTGAGTGATACCTTCAAGCCTGCTTCTCAGAAAGAGTCCAGTACGGTGGAGGAAGTGTACATGTATGGGCTATCATATCTTTAGAAGGTCGCACAGAGTTAGTGACCATAGAAAATTGCACTCTGACTGGGGAAAGATACGCCTAGGAGATTCTCAATGAGTGTGCAGTGCCATATTTAGTAAATATGGGTGATGGATCGTTGCTGATGCATGTAAGGCCACACATGGCTCGGGTCGTGCAAGAGTATATTCAGGAGGTTGGTATCAGCGTGATGGCTTGGCCATCAAGAAGTCTTGATCTCAACCCGATTAAATACGCCTGGGATGAGCTAGGGAAGCTAGTCAAAAGCTGCAGACCACCACCTACCACCCTCAAGGCACTAAAACAGGCCCTTATAGAAGAATGGGAGAATATTTCCCAACATCGGCTCCTAAGCCTCCTGTTCAGTATGCCAAATCGACTTGAAGCTGTAAGCAGAGCCCGAGGAGACGAGAGACGAATTTCTTAGCATTCCATGGATTCACTGTGCGGGTGCCGGGTCCATAGCGTTGCAGAGGAAGAGGCCAGAGGGGCCTGGAACTTGCAACCCAGGAGTAGGATTAAGGGGCCCCTTTATGATCAATGCTCTCCTTCACCACTCGAGCCTCCTCCCCTACCTAACCAAATTTGATAAGATCCTACTAATGCCACCTTAGATACACGTTCGTAAATATCAGTTATAAATAACATCTAAAATTTATATTATAATTTGCGCTTTATTATTATTTTAATTATAATAATAATCTTTATCTCCAAAACATGAGCTAATATTTACAATTGTCAGTTCGTAGGTATGAATATGACAATTTATAAAATGTTTCAAACATGATTATTTATCAGTTATGAGTAGTTTTTAAATATATAAATAAAAACTTAATTACGTAAATATTTTGTTTTATACTTTAAATTTATTTTAGGAAAATAAATAGTGTAATTTATATAACATAATACTGATTTCCGTGGCAACCTATAATTTCCTTGCAATAGTTTTCTAATTTCCTTGGGACCTTACTAATTTCCTTGACTGTTTAAAACTTCATGACCTTATAACTTTTTTTCAGGAATGTTTTGTGATACCCCTTTTACAGAAATGAATACTGCTTTTATTCATTTATATAATCAACAACCTAACTGATAAGTAATTAGCAAAAAAAACATACCAAGGAAATTAGGCAAAAAATATTTTTTTTGGCGAATTACCCACCCCCTTTTAGGGGAGCCTGTGTTCAGCAGTGGACGATTCGGCTGATAACGATACAGACAGTAAAATTGGCATATATATATATACAGTAGAAGTAGGATCAAAGAGTAATAAATATAGTTGAAGTGATAAGGAAAAGTCAAAAAGATAAATTAAATTTTGACGTCTACGACATTGCATGTAGGCTATATTTTTCCTACCTTGGCCACACATAATTTTCCTTTACCATGGCTGTGTAGTTTATGTAATATGGTGACATACTGACACACATTTTAATTAGATACGAGAAATAGTATAAGTTAGAAATTTTAGTTATAATTTTGTTCCTAAAATCAGACAAGTACCTAGAAATTAACGCCGCACTGAAACCTCGGGGACTACCAATTGCCACACTTGAAGATGCACGTGACTTTGTTTGCATAGTAAATATATTCACGACTAATGTGAGCTAAACGATTGCCCTTTCCCGTCCCAACTGTATCCCTCCACGTCACCGACTTCAGCAAATATTAGATGATGTTGTCTTAGGTTTTCGCGATTATTACACATAGTAATTAAACAACTTTAAACGCAGAGATCGTGGTCACGGGGTGACTGACACGATCACTGCAAAGTGTTTGAAACGTCGGGATAAAAATAATGATAAGTATATATTTAAACCGTTTAAAGTTGTTTAATTACTAAATATTAGATGACTTAGATAACCCCTTTGCAAATATATACATGGGCAACATGAGCGTCACATAACAATTGTAACAATAACTCTGGTAATTACGGTAACATTAGTGATTAAGTAATTAGGGATCACACATCAAACACTTGCTTGAGTTCGAGACAAAAATTAAGTCACGGTCAGTATTTCTGCAGTATTTTTTTTATGAAATAAATCTTAAAATGTTCACCATAATTATGCTAGAAAACTAATTATAAATAATATTATTACATTATTTTGACATTTAGTTGAATACTTATAACAAAGATAATTTGAATCATGTAACGAAAAATTATATAGGATATGATGGCCACCATAGTATGTAAATAAAGAGAAAAGTCGTATAATTCAAACAACTACGAGATATAGGACTTATATTAAAAAAAACACGGTAACATGTATTCCTAACATTTATTGTGTTAAAAAATTCGCGCCTGATTTTCCTAAGTAATGTTTGTACAGGAATAAATTAGTTATTAAACTAAAAAACCCGACTGCAAATTATTTATTTACGTTAAGGGATTTAGCGTTCCCTTGAAATTAAAACTGCAAGTTACTTACGAGTATATTAGTGGAATCGTTTCTTAAAGCCTTTAATTTTGATTAACCACATGGGTTTGGAGGAAAAAAAAATGTTTTTCTCACAATATGGCGTTTAAAATCCGCCATATTGTTTTTAGGGTTCCGTAGTACCTACAAGGAACCCTTATAGTTTCGTCATGTCCGTCTGTCTGTCCGTCTGTCCGAGGTTTTGCTAAGAGACCGTTTGTACTAGAAAGCTGCAATTTTGTACGGGTATGTAAACTTACCACGCCAACAAAGTGGTAAAATAAAATTTTGAAAAATATTTTTTTTTAGGATAGCTCCCATACAAGTGATGTGGGTATGAATTTTTTTTCGTCGTCTATTCCATCGAATGGGGTATCATTGAATAGGTATTTTGAAATGATTTAGGGGTTGCTAATACTATTTTACGATTTAATGCTTCATTTACGAAATATTCAACTTTAAAGTGCAAATTTTTGTTCCAGTAGGGCGTCCCCCCCCTCTAAAACCTAATCTGCTGGCTTTAAAAATCTGAAAAAATTCATGATGATAGTGCAGTTTATGAACTTTCAAGGAAAATTATAGCAGTTAAGATAAATTTATTATATTAGCAGTAATAGTCGTTGAACTTGGGTGTTAGATAATTTTGTACCAAATACAAAATTCTTAGAATAAATCCTTTAAAGTTACTAAGACGAAGTAGTGGAAGGACTTTAGAATAGATATACATACTTATGTACTATAGGAAGGGATGGAGGGGGAAGAGGGGGGTTGTAGCATCCCCCCAGGGGGTTTGGAGATTACGGAAACTATTTATTTTTAATAAATAATAATATTAAAAAAATATGTGTATATCTCTACATACATTGGAAGGACTTTAGGTATGGTATATGTATATATTTTGTGCCATGGGGAGGGGGAGTGAGGGCGGAATATTCCCCATTAATGGGAGGGGGGGGGGGGTTACAGAAACCTATAGTTTTTTTTAAATACTAACGAGATTTCCCAAAATAAGCTTCTTCTTCATGAAAATAATTAATCCTCTCCCTCTCCGCGTCTCCGGCTTATAAAAAACACTGTAGGGGTAGGGCAGACAAGACTGCTACAAAGATGGGTGCTCCAAAAACAGCAAGTGACCCATTTAGATATTAGTAACATTTTCTCGAATCACTTCCAATCAGTATTCGAACCCTCAACTGTTACCGACGGTTATAATGCAGATAATAAATTTTATATTTCTGAAGATAACCACAAGTCAGATTTAACTATCAGTGATGTTTGTTTTACTATATTCAAATGTTTATCAAATCGGAACTACCTAGGCTCGATCCAACTAAGGGCGCTGGAGTTAATAATGTTTCACCATAAGTTCTTAAATACACCGCTGACACCATTTGTTTTCCAGTCCAGCATATATACAACCTAAGGATTATTAAAGGTTGTAGCAAACTTAATTTTGCCCGCCTTATCGAAGCTTTACTGAAATATTTAAAACGTAGACAATAACAAACAAACAAACAGTGTGTTAACAAAAAAATATTTTAAGTTTTTTAAATTGCTATTACATGCCGATGACCTGAAAATGTATCATTCTATAAATACTTATCAAGACCACTTAAAATTCCAAAAGGATCTGGGCAGATTTTTAGTTTATTGTATTAAATATAATTTTACTCCTAAGACAAAAAACAAATAATTTAATACAAATGCAAATAAATTGTATTCCTCCTTACTGTGATACATTTATGATGAGTCTATGACTCTAAAACTAGGCTGGTGGCCTGTATCTCAAGAGCCAGGTCCTTCCTGGCTTTAGAGAATCTGTAACACATGTATATATTTTCTTTTAAATATACTATTTGGTAACAATTCAAAATTAAACCAATACATTGAAACATATATACATATAGGAAATTTATTTAACGAAATTGTTTTTATTCGAACTAACGTCATTTTGTATATTTTTAATAATTAATATTGACGTGTAGTCATTGTTCTGTGGTGTAGTATTGGTGTACGAGTTTAAGTGAATGTTTGTGAGGAATTTGAAAGATGTATGTGTCGGTGCGTGTTTCTGTATGTTTGAGTATACGTGCACGTGAAGGGTATGTGATTTGTAATGTGTAATTTTACATATGTGTTATGGGATTCTAACTTTGATGAAGTTCAAGTCATAAAGGATTAAGTAATTATATTAGATAGTAAATTAGTCGTTCTTGTAAATATTCAAAATATAATAATAGCACGTGGTTTAAAAATATTTAATTTTGTCATAAGGTCCTCTAGTAACTTCAACAACGAATTAACGTATTTATTGCATAATATTAAACCATTATGAAGAGCTGCTAAACAAATATAAATGATTGCAATTAAACTCTAGAAGGCAACAATTAGATATTATGCTTCTGTATGACCTATATCATAAGTCATAACAGATTTGACTGTACAGAGTTGATCGATTAGCTTCGGTACGAGTATAAGGTACTTTTTAGACCTCATCCTCGCCGTCTCATAATTATTATTATAAATAAGAATATTTTTTCATAAGGAAAATATTGTGACTCTGTTTGTTGGTTCTTGAATATATAATATATGTATATATATATGCACAGTCCTTCAGTGTCGTTATATAGTTTACACTATATGTAGATGTATATACATATACAGTGTAAACTCAAGGGACTGTGCATTTTATGGCGTTATAGAGAGGTGTCGTTAAATGGAAAGAAGAAAAAAGTTTGTGAGCAACTAAGAAACGTATATTCCAACTTAATAGTCACGGTCAATAACAGTCTACACGTGCAAGCAATCACAATTTATAAACAAAAGAACAAATTGCTTAGAATGTTATAGGTAGAGAGATAAAAAGAAAAAGAACATCAGAACTATTCTATATTATTATAACGGGCTACTACGGAACCCTACATTACGCGTGACCCGACACGCGCTTGACCGCTTTTTTATTTTTATTTTTTCATGTATGTGTTACCTGCGCTATCAAGACAAATCTAATGATATATCAAACATTAAATTCAGTCAAGTGGTAAAGAAGTTATGGTGGGATAAAGAAACTCACAAACATACATACATACTTGCATGAACCCTGAAAACATATCTCTCCTTATTTGGGCAGTCGTGTAATAAAATAGAGGCATATAGAGCTTGTACAAAATAGAGACATATAGAGATTACCTCAAAAAACGCCGGGCCAGACGAGCGTTTTAGCTATAGTTCTATTAGTATAGTATCTAATTAGTATTGCATTGAAGTTAAGCATTTATGTAAGTAGATATATGTATGAAAAATGTTTGCGGTCCTATCGTGTATTTTAGCAGGATGTTTCATGCAACGAGACGATGAATACAATACAAATACTCTTTATTGTTTGCCAAGCTAATTTACACTTTAGAGTAACTAACATAATTTTCTAAGGTAACACAATGGGTGGTCTTATCGCTGTGTAGCGATTTCTTCCAGACAACCTTTGAATGGACAGAAACAAGAGAAGAGATAGACGGTGGTGCACAATAAATATAGTTTACATGAAGAAACTATGCTATAAAACATATACTAATATTTTCATATTATATTAGAGAAATAAAAACACAAACTTAATACATACAAGCATAATAAATATATAATAAACTATATATACGATGAAGTACTTGTATAGCAGAGATCAAAACAGATATTCAATTGATTTCACTTTTAAAGATATTCAATTTTGCATTACCTGTTATATATATGTATGGAAGGTTAGAATTTTTAATACCGTCAAGACTGGAGTTATTTAAAATAGGGTACCTATTTTTTTTGTTATAACTTAAATTTTTGTGCTGAACACACAAATTTAAATACAATTAACTAGCTTAAACCACACGTTCAGGGTTTTATCATCTGTTCTATTATGTGCACTAACTACCAGTTTCTAGGGATCCAATATAAACCAATACGTCGATCCGGGGTTTTAGCATATCCGATACTCATAATCACGGTAGCTGCATCTATGAATTCCATGAAGCTAATAATTTTTTTCTATGAAGTTGACGTATCTTTTAGGTGACCTATTTAGCGTTAAACCAACATCGCTACCAATCATATAATTATTATTGAATCAAAGTCATAGTTATATAACTATTGTGGCTTAATCAAATGATTAGATATGGCAACCTGAGAACGCAATGCAAAACATAGGGAGGATGGTTTAATTAGTTAAACCAATCTGTGACAGAATGCGGGGACTGTCACAGGTTTGGGATGACGTAGTTAGGACAATTCTCTGGGGGCAGGTTAGGGCAACAATCTTTTTCGAATATTGGATGTATAATAATTAATACACCGGCTAATTGGGCTCTGAATACAGCAGCCCTGTGATATAGGGTGTGATGCGAAAGAAATTGCGTGTAAGTAGATATAAAGGGGTCATTTGTAATTTTTTACTTTTATGGCAACTGTCTCGTACGTTATACCGCACAGTTACCTCAAGCTTCTTTTTGCTATGTCGTTGATGTTTTCTGCGTTTTAACCGGCGGTATATAATTAACAATATACTACGAACTGTATACAAAACTACAGCTACTACAATGAAAGCATTTAGCCAACCTATAAGTCATTGCAGACTCACAGCCAGTCCAAATGTTACGATGTCTGTTATTTGTGGTTTATAGGTCATTTACTTGTTATAGACTGTTGCATTGAATAAGATTGTTTTATTTTTTGTATGTAAGCTATGCATTGCAAAACACGCCTTAAGAAGACGTTATTTAAACATCTTGAAAACTTTATATCGACGTTTTTAAAAAAGAGCGTATGGACGTTCCTTTATTAACACCGTGTGGCTGTGATATTTGGTTATTAATGAATAGATTCAGGCGTTACTTTGCGGAAATCCATATTTAATAATAACAAACATTCTTAAAATATTTTAACATTATTTGTTATTATTTTACATTTGGTTAGTCATTACACATTAAACCGACGTTAATACACGTCGATAATGACCGAGAAAAACGACAATAACGATGTTCAAATATTATTTGAAATTACCTATTTCTATTTTACATTATTATATTTGTATTATTGTTTTTGTATTATAATTATTTGACATTTGATATAAAATTGTATAATTATTAATTTTAGCATGCCATTTTTATATGTTAATGTTATGATGAGTCTTGAATTTGCATAGGTGTGGCGTTAGAAGAAGAAAAGGCAATGAGAGAAACAAATTAATGCTACTTTCAATGCAGTTAGTACATTATGCACCTATGCACGACATTTTTTTTATCGTGACTTACAATCTCGAGGGCCACCTGATATTAAGCGGACTAACCTCTGTCTAGAACAGGTGCATTTCATTACAAGTGACGAATCTCACTGCGCCCGTCACCTTGAGATACTGGCTCTCAAGGACTGCTGCCGGAACACACCGTTAGGTGCTTGGTGTCAATTTTCTACTTGAGGGTGGTAGCTAGCCAGGCGGGAAATCGCAAAATGCCCTTCCACCATGCGGTGAAGCTCAAGCTTGGGTACGTAATACACATATAACCAGGATACTGTAGCATGGTAGTCCATAGCTATACTACAGTAGCCTGGTTATATGTGTATTATAGATCGGCCATCATTGCTTCAAAAAACAACATGTGTATAACTGCACAATTTAAATATAAATTACCCATATATTAATTTTTAGCATTAAGAAGTAGTTAAGTAATAGACAGACTGGCAAAATTACTTTTGTATTACTTTATTGTTCTTGAACCCAAGTAAACTATCATGTTTTATTATGAACAGAGATGTGCCCAAGAGCATTCTACCTCAAGAAGGACTCTGTGCGTTCGTGTTCGGAATTACGTCAGTTTGTTCATAATCAATCACGGTATGAAGGTTGTCAGCCTCCTTGCTTTTAATTAATAAAGCTATTCGTATCTAGCGTTATACTACTCGGTTCACCGATTGCCTTTCGCAAGACGTTAAACATCATTTTAAGTTCAATGTCAATTATGGAGATTATTGCATATTATATTTATTTATTTGTGAAATCAAAAGTATTATATCGTATATTATATCGTACAGTAATTATTGTCTAATGGCTATTTCCAGGAGAGTAAAGTCCGAACCATGACTTTATGTTTACCAAATAGAACTGCCAGAACATAGTATTTCATGCTTGGCGAACGGTTTTCTACTAGACAGGGTTAGAGCTTTAGAACGGTTTACTACTAGCTTTTTGCATGAATGGTCTATGCCTGAAGTAATTTTCACTTTCTAAGATCTTGTGTTATTCTTCTTTTGTATTCACTTTCTTTACATTGCTAATACAAACCTTATTTCTCTTCGTGTCATTATCAACAGGCAAAAAAGGCTAGGTACCTAGATATTACAAAAAACCCACAACAATCGTTAACGTAGAATTCTTATTTACTTGGTACTTACTTATAATTATGCTCACATTGTTTTAAATGTTAAGGGACGTCCACGAGGCCCACCTAAATAAAAAGAACCGATGCATTTCGTCACAAATGAAAAACTGCTCTACGCCTATCATCCTGATATATAAAGTTGTGAAGTGTCATGTACTTGCCTGTAATTTCACCAGTATTTTTAACTTTCAAACTGGACCACAGTAACACGAAGTATAAAATACTATAACTTTGTGGTAAATTAGAATGGTGGCAGTATCTCTTGTAGTTGCATCAAAAGTTAATCTTTTAATAAAATATTTCTTGGTGCATACAAGAAAGTACGCTTCCTGATAAAAACAAGAATAAGTGTTGTTATTGCGTAGCACGTATATAAATATATCGTAGTGCTATTAAGAAACACGTTTCTAATATGTAGGTAGTTACGAGTACTTACATTGTAGTGTAGACATATAACTTAAAAAATACTCAGGTATTGTATGTGTGTATTATTCTGTTCCTTTAATGGTTGTTGTCGATAATTAATTTCATACCAGTTACGTAATATAATTTGACATTGGAACAATTATTTAACAAAAAATATTGTAGTGTTTTATTTTTTTAGATGAATATTAAGTACATTTTTATGATTTTTAATCTCCTATAACGACTGGGAGAAGAGTTCTCAACTAAGAAGAATTACTTAAATAAGCGATAACGAAGGCGAGTAACAGTAACCTAGATGACCTTCAACAAACAATTGTTTTAACAATGTTGTACTCGTATTTGCATTAACACTTGCTAAAGAATAAACTAAAATTTTCAACGTAGGGTTGTTGTAAAAGTAGTTTAAATAAGTTTGGCTGCACATGTCACTCCGCCCCTTTATCCCATTCTTTAACTGTACATGATAGGCTTGAGCTATTACTCACTCGCTACGATAGTTCATTTGGCAGAGCATGTCCCGACGGATGGTCGCGGGTTTGAATTCCACACGTGATTATTTTTTTTCCTCTCGTTGTAATTTTGTAACTCCATGGGAGTTTTATTTTGAAAGTTCTAAAATAATAAATTACATATATAACTTTGAATCAACCCCCAAGCTGCAATTTGTTACTGCGCTCCTCGATCCATTACTTATTTCCTGAAAGTATAAATAGGTGTCTATAATTAAAGAGAACAACACCACAAACTCGTCCATCATTGTTGGCAAACAATGCTTGATTAATATAATTAATGTTTACGTGATTGATTTAACTTGGCAATGTTGTGCATTGTTTGTTGAGGAGATTTTATATATTTTGGGTGCCTACGTGTTAATTTGAAAAGCGGCATTTACTTAAAATATATGCGGCCACCCGCTCTCCTGGTATGTGCTGGATCAGCAGTTTCTCGAGAGTGGATAGGTTGCGTTAGTCAATAAGACGTACACTACTTTCTTCGGACCTACGTAAAAATATGTAGGTTTGGACGCATATTTTATTAGTACTAAGAACAAAATAAAATATTTTAATAAAAATAGTGTTTCTTTTTAAAAGCTCTTTCGCGCTGCCTTAAACTTGACAGGATAATTAAAGTTATTAGTAAGTACTCAGTATTAAACTAAAGCTATTGCATTTAGGTAAAGACCAACAACTAAGGAACGTTAACTGATAAACGAAGTTCAAAAACATGCCCTTAGTAAAAAAAATTAAGAGTAGAGTTCACGGAGCGCTTTACATACAAAAATAGTTTCGTCTTATTTTAAACACAAAGTATTCAAACTCGGTGACATTTTGGACGCATATTGCTGAGCCTAATATCCATGCTTCTGGTTTGCCAGTTTTTGGACTTATTATTTATTATATCCCTAAATGTAAAAATAAAAATTAAAAATTTTACGGAAATCTGGCAAACCAGAAGCATAGATATTAGGCTCAAGGACATACATGCAAAGTTTCACCGAGTTTGAACACTTAGTATTTAAAATATGACGAAACTACGTTTGTATGGCAAGTGCTCCGTGAACTCTAAACAACTACAAGTAGAGAAATGTAAAAACAATGCAATAAACCCGTAAATGAATTTTGTGGCGAGCCTTCGGTGAGTAGCGTCCTCGCGCACTTCGATTCTCCCCCGGGCTATATAAAACCGCCTGACTTGCCTTTATTGGCCGTCTGGGTGTGAAGACGCATGAGCTAGCTCCAAGGGTGCTAGAATGCATAACGCCCAGCACAGCTCTTATTGAATAAAGTTCGTAATAATAGTCTAGTTTTTCATTTACATTTAATAAAGCAATTATTATTTTCTTCCCTCCAAAAATTCATGTTTGTCTTTGTATGGGGTGTACCGTGGTGTACTGTATCTGTGCTGGGCTAGTAGTTTTACTTTAGTTCTATTTTTTTTAATTCCTGATAAGTTAGCCTTTGACCACTATCTCACCTGATGGTAAGTGATGATGTGGTCGAAGATGTTGTTCAGGCTAACCTAGAAGAAGTGTCTATAATGGACAGCTGCCGGAACACACCGTTAGGTGCTTGGCGACAGATTTTCTACTAGAGGGTGGTAGCTAGCCAAGCGGGCATTCGCAAAATGCCTCACCACCATGTTTCGGGGTCTATTTTTTATAAATAAGTTAGTGAGAAATCTGAACTTGCAGTTTATTATGAACTATATTCGTTTTTTATTATCAAATACTAAAAACGCAGTGATGGTGCAGTGGCATTGGTCAAATGATTGTGGTCAAAGGCTTATCTATAAGCTATTTAAAAAAAAACGATTTATAATGTAGTTGTTTTTTTCTTTTACAAGCAGTTGCTCTGCAGAATCTAAAAGAACGAGCCATGACTTGCTTGTCCAAGTTTATGTTCTAAACGGGGTCTTTGACTTATTGGCGTTGTATCCACTCATGCCTTTGTTATATGCTTTCAATACTTGCTGAAACTACTTCTGTAGAAGTTACTCGGAGAGCATATTTTGGCATTATATGTCTATCCTACACTTAGTTATGGTGTAATTTATTGGGGTAACTCTGTAAATGTTAAGTCTACTTTTATTCTTCAAAAAAAGTGTCTACGTATTATGTACAGTATGTACAGTGACGAGACACTAAGGACAGTTTTTAAAGAAAAAAAGCAGTTTGTTAAGATTGTTAGGCATTTTTGAGCCAAAATTGTAATTAGGTGGACAAACTCTGCCCTTGAAACAGGCGCACCAATTGTACTTGCAATTTTTGTGATGAACACTTGGATATGTAGCATAGCTTGTCAATCATAATATATTTGTTGTTTGAATGAAACAAACTAGTTTCAGTCTTTATTTTAAGAAAATAATTGATAATTTACACTTGTTGAAGTACTGAATTGTTGTTCTCATACTGAGAAATTTGCATTGTTACAATTCTCATCTGGTTTGTGCCTTATTTACAATATCTTGTCCACATGAGCTAGCTTAAATAGTTTCTTGCTAAACTTTGTGTATAAACCTTGAAGAATTCACAGAAAGTTAAAAATTGTAATTTAAACCTGCTGCAAACTATGAATATTCAGGTATTATGATATTACATGTAAGTTATAAAAAAAAACATTTTAATTTTCCTTCACAATTGCTTGGACAGTTCCCTAGGAGGTATATTAAGTGAATTCAATCTATTTTGGGTAAAATATTGTACCATTTTAGGGTTCCATACCAATTTTGTTAATGTCCAGCATAAAAAAATCATTTTTTGTTGTTGCCTGGAAAATTTGATGATCCACAGTGCGTGATTAAAGCCTTTCAAATTTGTCTACATGTGGTGATCCTTACAGAAACGTGGATAAAATCAGACGAAGAAGCAAAAAGATTTCAAGTTCCAGGATATACACACTACTACCATTTTAGACCTAACTCGAGAGGTGGTGGGGTATTAATTTTTATCAACAACAACCTTAAACATAGCCCGATTGCAGAAGTATACCAAAATTTTAATCATTATTTGTGGATCCATATTGAAATCTATTCTTTAGATATTGGTGCAATATATAGACAGTCAAACAATTCAAAAATCGATGAGTTTTTAGACACATACGCTAATCAACTGTATCAACGAAAAAGAGCATTAGTTTTTGGCGACTTCAACTTTAATCTACTAACCTCAGACAATACAACCAATAGATACAGAGAACTCATCAAAGAAAGTGGATATAGAATACTGAATAAAATAGACGTGAGTCATAGCACCCGAAAAACAGCAGCAACTGCAAGTATTCTTGATCACGTATGTACAAACCTTAACCAAAATAAGTTTCATCTTGCTATTATTGATACGCCACTATCAGATCATAACCTAATATATTTTGAAGTTAAACGTTATCACCAAGAATCTTTAAAGAAAACGATATATGAAGCGGTTGATTATGTAAAACTGTATAAAACAATTTTAGAATATGAAGAATACAATGAAAACTATTTATTTACTACATTAGAAGACAAAATAATGTCAAGTATTAGAGCAAGCATAGTCACTAAAACTAAGATAATGAATCCACCTAGACAAAACTGGATAAACAAAGAAATCATAAATGAAATAAACAGCAGAAATGTGTTATGGAATCTATACAAAAAACACCCAAAAGATAAAAACAAAGAAGAGCAGTTTGTAAGTGAGAGAAATAAAGTTTCTAATCACATACGGGAAACCAAGACTAAATACTACAAAAAAGCATTTGCTGATACTAAAAAACAACCATCAAAAATGTGGAAACTTATAACAGTCTTTCGATTAACAGAAATGTAGATAAAACCGTGCCAAAGAAATTGAAAACACAGAAAGGTATTATAACAGACGGGAAGGAGATCTGTGAACATTTTAATGATTTTTTTGTAAATGTTGGTTCGATATTGGCTAAACAGATACCTAAAACTCATGATTTAACTAGTACAATAAAAAAACCTGTATCTGGAACCGGCTTATCCACCTTTACACCAACTACCACGGATGAGGTCTTAAAAATAATTAACAACCTAAATACTAATACTAGCTCTGGCTTGGATAAAATAAATACAAAAACAATAAAATGTATAAAAGATTTAATACTTCATGAACTTACCTGTTGCATAAACCAATGTCTAAAACAAGGCATCTTCCCTGATAGTTTGAAAATTGCAAAAGTCACTCCAATTTATAAATCCGGACCTAAAGATGAGCCTGGTAATTACCGTCCTATCTCAGTACTCCCTTTGTTGTCTAAAATATTTGAAAGGGTACTGTACAATCGACTCGATACCTATTTAGCTTCTTTAAAGTTTATTTATTCTAAACAATACGGATTCCGTACTAAATCTAATACGCTCTCAGCTACAGTAGATCTTGTAACAAAAATTAAACTAAATATTGATAAAAAACAGATTGCTCTTGGGGTATTTATAGATCTCAAAAAAGCATTTGACACTGTCAGTCACAAATTGTTGCTAAACAAACTAAATGACATTGGTATAACTGGGACAGCACATGAAATTTTTAGATCCTATCTTACAAATCGTTCCCAGGTAGTTAAAATCGGGGAATATCAAAGTGAACCCAAAACTATCACCTTTGGCGTACCACAAGGCTCAATTTTAGGACCGTTATTATTTATTTTTATATCAATAACGTCCATCAGATAAGGTTAAAAGGTGATCTAACGTTGTATGCCGACGACACATGTATGTTCTACTTTGACCATTCTATTGAATCTATTATATCTGAAGCACAAAACGATCTGAACCTTATAAATGAATGGTTTCAGCAAAATATTCTTACCATAAATGCAACAAAAACAAACTACAAAATATTTCCTGCTTAAAATAAAAAAATTGGCGATCATATGCCACTTAAGATAAATGATCAAATTATTAGTAAAGTTGAACAAGAAAATTATCTAGGACTTATTTTAGACAGCAAAATGACATGGCTTCCCCATATAAATAAGATAAAATCAAAAGTAACAGCACTTACAGGAGCTCTAAAGAGTTGTGTGCACTGTTTCCCTCATCAAGTAAAATATACAATCTATAATTCATTGGTAAAACCACACCTTCATTACTTAATTGAAGTATGGGGTACGGCTGCAAAAACCAATTTGGGATTAATACAAACTGCACAAAATAAATTGATAAAAGTTTTATTCCACTATGATTATCTAACACTTTCAGAAAAGCTTTACAAAGAAACAAAACTAATGAATATCTGTCAATTATACATATACTATAATTGCATACTTAAACGTAAGATTCTACACAAGGATATACATACAAATACGGCCTTCTCTAAAACACAAAAAACCCATACAATGACATTAAGTCGTGTAAATGATATCGCTCTTTACAAACCGCGTACAAAGTATGCTTTGAAAAGTATTTTCTACGAAGGGGCTAAATTGTACAATAAATTACCGAGAGATATAAAACAGTCCAAATCTCTACCTACTTTTAAAAAACTATTAAAATTTTACATAATGAAAAATAAAAATACATTATTATAGATACAGATTTTAATCAATATATTTATTAATTGCTAATCTATTATAATATATATATATATATATATATACCGTGTCCCAAAATTCAACGATAAGCCGGCATCGGTGCATGGACCTACTCATGACTACTCGGGAAAAAATAAAAAACTCTTTTTTTTTTTATTACAGAGACTTTTATAAAGTTGCGCCAACTTTTAATAAAACTTGCCATGGTAGTGTCCATACTTTTTTTTTTAACCCAGACTATAGAAAGTGCTTAGAATGTTAAAATCTATGAAATTTATAAGAAAAAATTTTTTTTTACTGATTTTTGTAAAATATCTACAGACTTTCTGTAATTTTAAAGGATTGTGGTAGATAGCCGTCCTTCTTAGGTTGCTAATGCACAAAAAATATCAAAAATATGTCAAAAATTGTGGTCATGGTAGTTGAAAATAGCATAATGGGTATCGAATATCGATGAAATTTATAAAAGTCTCTGTAATTAATAAAAAAAAACAGTTATAATTTTTTTTTTATTTTTTCCCGAGTAGTCATGAGTAGGTCCATGCACCGATGCCGGCTTATCGTTGAATTTTGGGACACGGTGTATATATGCCTATGACCTCATCGATATTAATACATAAAATTCATAATTTTTTAACACCAGAACTATTTCTAAAATTTCTATAATAAAACTGCTTATGGCTTCGTCGATATTAATATATAAAATGTACAATTCATTAACACGGGTATTAAGTTATTGCAATAAATTCTATAATATTACTATATAAAATTCCTATAATATGAAAATCGGCCTACGGCCTCATCGATATTAACTTAAAAATAAAAACATATTTACCTAACTTACTATTGTATACATTAAAACTGTACCTAACTTATTCTTGTATACATTAAAACAAACTACACTACTCATTTGCTCATCTAAAACTAGAGAAAAAAATGAATACATTATAATATATATGCTATTCCATAAAACAACACAGAAAAAAAAATACTTACAATTTTAATGTAGGTGCGCTTGAGCCACTTCCAGGTACGCTTGATCTTCGTCTGTAACTTGTTAGTAGCCAGTTGTGGCTAAACCTCGCTCGTATCGAACCAAACAATATAGATGACTGATTTTATCTATTTGTAACTACCCTACAATAAAAAAAAATATCTTTGCTTTGCACGACATCAATAATTATTAGTTATGCTTATGTTAACATTATTCTCATGTAAGTGAAATATTTTCTTATGAGAAATAAAATATCTCAAACCTCAATATGTTAAATTGTTTATTTTGATTGTGAATACACATTTCAGGGCTGCCAATGCATATAGTAAATGTACTGTAGGGTTGTGACCTTTAAAAAAATTGAAATTATTGAATATTTTTTGTTAAAATTGTAGAATATTGTTGAATAATTGTTGAAAAGTGGTTCATACACAACATGTCCGCAATAAAGGAGGTACGTAACAAGTTTAAACGGTTTAAATCGCGTATATTTATCATTATTTTTGTCCCGACGTTTCAAACACTTGCAGTGAACGTGGTCACGGGGTGTTTGAGTTTAAATTTGTTTTAAATGGAATTAGAAGCTCTAAAAAAATATTGAACAAAATCGTATGATACGTTTAGGCACAAATCAGCCTTAAAATTCAACCAAATTTTTACTTAACACTTACAAGTCTTCGCGTGTTTGTGCTGAGCATTGTAAGAAAATTGGTTAATTACAAGCACAGCAGCTGGATCTTGTCTGCTTTTACAGTTTGCTGTGGCACAAGCCACCTCCTCCAACGTCCTGGCTGAGGAGGAAAATCCTTACCTAAAACCATTCTAATTGAAAATCGCAGTTCTCTTGGCACTCGTCGTTATAAACGCGCTTCATCACACTAGGTAGCTTTATTTATGTATTTTATATATATGATACGATTGTGTTGGGTATAGCAACGTATATGAAATTGTGAGCGGGAGTTCTACTAGTTCTTACAATCTTGGTTTAGTCACTCATATGATGCGAGACACTACCAATTTAGTTATTTTACTGAGGATACGAATGTTGGACACTATGGAACTACAGATGGTTTTTGTGAGGTGACGTCTACCAGAATACTAACGATCACGATCACGATCACGATCACGATCACGATCACGATCACGATCACGATCACGATCACGATCACGATCACGATCACGATCACGATCACGATCACGATCACGATCACGATCACGATCACGATCACGATCACGATCACGATCACGATCACGATCACGATCACGATCACGATCACGATCACGATCACGATCACGATCACGATCACGATCACGATCACGATCACGATCACGATCACGATCACGATCACGATCACGATCACGATCACGATCACGATCACGATCACGATCACGATCACGATCACGATCACGATCACGATCACGATCACGATCATGATCACGATCACGATCACGATCACGATCACGATCACGATCACGATCACGATCACGACCACGATCACGACCTTGACCACGACCACGACCACGACCACGACCACAACCACGACCACGACCACGACCACGACCATGACCATGACCACGACCACGATCACGATCACGATCACGACAACGATCACTATCACTATCGAAATATCTTAATTTACCATAAATCAAATAAACTGAGTTTATAGTAATTAAACAACTTTAAACGGTTTAAATCGCGTATATTTATCATTATTTTTGTCCCGACGTTTCAAACACTTGCAGTGAACGTGGTCACGGGTTGACTGAGTTTAAATTTGTTTTAAATGGAATTAGAAGCTCTAAAAAAATATTGAATAAAATCGTATTATACGTTTAGGCACAAATCAGCCTTAAAATTCACCCAAATTTTTACTTAAAACTTACAAGTCTTCGCGTGTTTGTGCTGAGCATTGTAAGAAAATTGGTTAATTATAAGCACAGCAGCTGGATCTTGTCTGCTTTTACAGTTTGCTGTGGCACAAGCCACATAACCTTTTTGCTGATAGTCCTGGTTGAAGTTCTGCTCCTCCAACTTCCTGGCTGAGGAGGAAAATCCTTACCTAGAACCATTCTGATTGAAAATCGCAGCTCTCTTGGCACTCGTCGTTATAAACGCGCTTCATCACACTAGGTAGCTTTATCTCTCTTGCTAGAGACAGAGTAAATTGTATCATCTGCACAACTTGGCGCCCTGACAACCGTGGCACAAGACAAAAGCATTAAATCTAATATCATTCGAGTCCCATTGTCATTCGAGTGCTCGAATAAATCGATAATTTATAGGTCATTTCATCGGCTCCAGTCTTTGTATGATTGATATTAACAATCATAGATGGTCGCTTCATCTGAACTTGGTTCGTGATGAGAAGAAGCAATTAAAATCAAGGCCTTATTTATCTTCCTCACATAAAATATGATTGTGTTGGGTATAGAAATAATATCGATAATTTATAGGTCATTTCATCGGTTCCAGTCTTGGTATGATTGATATTAACAATCATAGATGGTCGCTTCATCTGAACTTGGTTCGTGATGAGAAGAAGCAATTAAAATCAAGGCCTTATTTATCTTCCTCACATAAAATATGATTGTGTTGGGTATAGAAATGTATATGAAGTTGTGAGCGGGAGTTCTACTAGTTCTTACAATCTTGGTTTGGTCACTCATATGATGCGAGACTTGGTATGATTGATATTTACAATCATAGATGGTAGCTTTATCTGAACTTGGTGCGTGATGAGAAGAAGCAATTAAAATCAAGGCCTTATTTATCTTCCTCACATAAGATACGATTGTGTTGGGTCTAGAAATGTATATGAAGTTGTGAGCGGTAGTTCTTCTAGTTCTTACAATCTTGGTTTGGTCACTCATATGATGCGAGACA
Source organism: Plagodis pulveraria (assembly GCA_963890685.1). Taxonomy (NCBI): domain Eukaryota; kingdom Metazoa; phylum Arthropoda; class Insecta; order Lepidoptera; family Geometridae; genus Plagodis; species Plagodis pulveraria. The sequence continues at coordinate 17,550,798 of OY982959.1, forward strand.
CTACCAATTTACTTATTTTACTAAGGATACGAATGTTGGACACTATGGAACTACAGATGGTTTTTGTGAGGTGACGTCTACCAGAATACGATCACGATCACGATCACGAGCACGATCACGATCACGATCACGACCACGACCACGACCACGACCACGACCACGACCAAGACCACGACCACGACCACGACCACGACCACGACCACGACCACGACCACGACCACGACCACGACCACGACCACGACCACGACCACGACCACGACCACGACCACGACCACGACCACGACCACGACCACGACCACGACCACGACCACGACCACGACCACGACCACGACCACGACCACGACCACGACCACGACCACGACCACGACCACGACCACGACCACGACCACGACCACGACCACGACCACGACCACGACCACGACCACGACCACGACCACGACCACGACCACGACCACGACCACGACCACGACCACGACCACGACCACGACCACGACCACGACCACGACCACGACCACGACCACGACCACGACCACGACCACGACCACGACCACGACCACGACCACGACCACGACCACGACCACGACCACGACCACGACCACGACCACGACCACGACCACGACCACGACCACGACCACGACCACGACCACGACCACGACCACGACCACGACCACGACCACGACCACGACCACGATCACGACCACGACCACGATCACGATCACGATCACGATCACGATCACGATCACGATCACGATCACGATCACGATCACGATCACGATCACGATCACGATCACGATCACGATCACGATCACGATCACGATCACGATCACGATCACGATCACGATCACGATCACGATCACGATCACGATCACGATCACGATCACGATCACGATCACGATCACGATCACGATCACGATCACGATCACTATCACTATCGAAATATCTTAATGTACCATAAATCAAATAAACTGAGTTTATAGTAATTAAACAACTTTAAACGGTTTAAATCGCGTATATTTATCTTTATTTTTGTCCCGACGACGTTTCAAACACTTGCAGTGAACGTGGTCACGGGTTGACTGAGTTTAAATTTGTTTTAAATGGAATTAGAAGCTCTAAAAAAATATTGAATAAAATCGTATTATACGTTTAGGCACAAATCAGCCTTAAAATTCACCCAAATTTTTACTTAAAACTTACAAGTCTTCGCGTGTTTGTGCTGAGCATTGTAAGAAAATTGGTTAATTATAAGCACAGCAGCTGGATCTTGTCTGCTTTTACAGTTTGCTGTGGCACAAGCCACATAACCTTTTTGCTGATAGTCCTGGTTGAAGTTCTGCTCCTCCAACTTCCTGGCTAAGGAGGAAAATCCTTACCTAGAACCATTCTGATTGAAAATCGCAGCTCTCTTGGCACTCGTCGTTATAAACGCGCTTCATCACACTAGGTAGCTTTATCTCTCTTGCTAGAGACAGAGTAAATTGTATCATCTGAACAACTTGGCGCCCTGACAACCGTGGCACAAGACAAAAGCATTAAATCTAATATCATTCGAGTCCCATTGTCATTCAAGTGCTCGAATAAATCAATAATTTATTGGTCATTTTATCGGCTCCAGTCTTGGTATGATTGATATTAACAATCATAGATGGTCGCTTCATCTGAACTTGGTTCGTGATGAGAAGAAGCAATTAAAATCAAGGCCTTATTAATCTTCCTCACATAAAATACGATTGTGTTGGGTATAGAAACGTATATGAAGTTGTGAGCGGGAGTTCTACTAGTTCTTACAATCTTGGTTTGGTCACTCATATGATGCGAGACTTGGTATGATTGATATTTACAATCATAGATGGTCGCTTCATCTAAACTTGGTGCGTGATGAGAAGAAGCAATCAAAATCAAGGCCTTATTTATCTTCCTCACATAAGATACGATTGTGTTGGGTCTAGAAATGTATATGAAGTTGTGAGCGGGAGCTCTTCTAGTTCTTACAATCTTGGTTTGGTCACTCATATGATGCGAGACACTACCAATTTACTTATTTTACTGAGGATACGAATGTTGGACACTATGGAACTACAGATGGTTTTTGTGAGGTGACGTCTACCAGAATACGATCACGATCACGATCACGAGCACGATCACGATCACGATCACGATCACGATCACGATTACGATCACGACCACGATCACGACCACGACCACGACCACGACCACGACCACGACCACGACCACGACCACGACCACGACCACGACCACGACCACGACCACGACCACGACCACGCCCACAATCACGATGACGATCACGATCACGATCACCGTCACCATCACCGTCACCATCACCGTCACCATCACCATCACCATCACCATCACCATCACCATCACCATCACCATTACCATCACCATCACCATCACCATCACCATCACCATCACCATCACCATCACCATCACCATCACCATCACCATCACCATCACCATCACCATCACCATCACCATCACCATCACCATCACCATCACCATCACCATCACCATCACCATCACCATCACCATCACCATCACCATCACCATCACCATCACCATCACCATCACCATCACCATCACCATCACCATCACCATCACCATCACCATCACCATCACCATCACCATCACCATCACCATCACCATCACCATCACCATCACCATCACCATCACCATCACCATCACCATCACCATCACCATCACCATCACCAAGGCCTTATTTATCTTCCTAACATAAGATGTTGTGTCTAGAAAAGTGTTGGGTCTAGAAACGAGTATGAAGTTGTGAGCGGGAGTTCTACTAGTTCTTACAATCTTGGTTTGGTTACTCATATGATGCGAGACACTACCAATTTACTTATTTTACTGAGGATACGAATGTTGGAAACTATGGAACTACAGATGGTCTTTGTGAGGTGACGTCTACCAGAATACGATCACGATCAAGCATTAAATCTAATATCATTCGAGTCACATTGTCATTCGAGTGCTCGAATAATTCGATAATTTATTGGTTATTTCATCGGCTCCAGTCTTGGTATGTTTGATATTAACAATCATAGATGGTCGCTTCATCTGAACTTGGTGCGTGATGAGAAGAAGCAATCAAAATCAAGGCCTTATTTATCTTCCTCACATAAGATACGATTGTGTTGGGTCTAGAAACGTATATGAAGTTGTGAGCGGGAGTTCTACTAGTTCTTATAATCTTGGTTTGGTAACTCATATGATGCGAGACACTACCAATTTACTTATTTTACTGAGGATACGAATGTTGGACACTATGGAACTACAGATGGTCTTTGTGAGGTGACGTCTACCAGAATACGACCACGACCACGACCACGACCACGACCACGACCACGATCACGATCACGATCATGATCACAATCACGATCACGATCACGATCAATTAGAATAGGTGCGTGGAGTCGACCGAACACTTGTAACGTCCAGAGGGGAATGATTAAATGTTATCATATACACTATTGTTAAGTAACTTCGTTTTGCTATCCAAAAGAAAATGTATTGTTTGGTAAAAGCAGCCTAAGACTCATAAGTCATAACATTAAGCAATACAAAAAAGTATAGTAATACAAAAATAATAAAGTAATGCATAATACAATAAAGTCATAATAAGAAATAATTCATAAAATTCAAAAGTTGTGATTATTCTAAAAATGAAATTATATAAACTTATGTAATAGTTTGTAGTTGTAGATACATTTCACTTGTACCAATTATGAAAATATATTTGAAATGCTCATCGATTAATTTAGATCTGTAAACATTATTTGTGTACTTCATCTTTGTAAACGTTTTCTCATACAAGAAGTACCAAGAACAGAAAACCACCCACGAGCAAATTTATGAGTAGCTAAAAAAATATCGTACATAAATAGACAGATAACCAGTAATGAAGCAGTGATGGCTCAGTGGCATTGGCTATGGACTGCCGTGCCGCAGATCCATGGTTCGAATCCCGCCACGGGCTTGAGCTTCACCGCACGGTGGAAGGGCATTTTGTGATTGCCCGCCTGGCTAGCGACCACCCTGAAGTAGAAAATCTGTCTCCAAGCACCTAACGGTGTGTTCCGGCAGCAGTCCTTGAGAGCTAGTGAAATGACAGGCATATGAGACTTAACAACTATGTCTCAAGGTGACGGGCGCAGTGCAATTCGTGACTTCTCACGAAATGCATCTGTTATAGGCAGAGGTTAGTCCGCTTAACACCAGGTGGGCCTCGTGCTTGATCCGTCACAGTAACAAAAAAAAATTTTACTTACTCGGGATTAGATATCGATAAGACGCTGACAAGTGAGTGCTAAATAGCTTTACTTGAACAGATTATTAGGAAAATAAATTGAGTTTGTATTAGTAACAAATAATATGTTTACTTTAAAATATTCACTTTAGAAAAAAATTGAAAAGTGACTCTTAATTACGCTTTTACGTAAATATCTTAATTATTTTTAGGAGAAAGGTGTATGAAAATATAACAATAAAACAGCAAAACCTTAACAAGAGTGACAAGAAGTGTAAATATTATAAATTAAACCGGCAAAAACACTCATGTTGGGGATCGTTTTTGTCAGTTTAATTTATAATATATAAATATGTGTGAAAATCACAAGAATTTCATTTCAAGAACAGTAAAATTTTCGACTTACGCTATTAGTTTTGTGTTATTAAGCTTTCTTTCGGATTTTACCCAAACTAATCGCGATTTCAACATCGCTCCTCTCTTTCACTCCTACGCAGTCTGATAGTGTCAAAAATCAAAATTTAACAAAGCCTAATATGCGAAACCAACCCAAACGATAGAGTTTCTCATTTAATTTTTGTAGTACATAACTGTACTGAACTATCCTGTATCAGCCGGATGATCCACTGCTGAACACAGACTCCCCGATTAAGGAGAGATTTGCCATTATCCTATCGCTTAGCAGGCGTCTTCGAGATAGCAGTTTAAGATATCAGTTTCTCAGAGAGCGCTGCTGCCCACCTTCCGGTATTTTACCTTTAGTTGCATCTTACGACACCCACAGGTAGCAATGGGGGTGACATTCTAGCCTGGCACCCTATATCCGGGTTAAGTACATTACAATTCACACAGTTACTCTTCGGGAATATGTTAACATGAACCATCTATCATTTGTAATAAGCGTCAACCAGAAACATTGTTTTAATTTGTTGTTTAGGATGTTCAGAATGTTAAAAAAGGTTTAATATGATTAAATGTTATCATATACACTATTGTTAAGTAACTTCATTTTGCTATCCAAAAGAAAATGTATTGTTTGGTAAAAGCAGCCTAAGACTCATAACATTAAGCAATACAAAAAAGTATAGTAATACAATAATAATTAAGTAATGCATAATACAATAAAGTAATAATAAGAAATAATTCATAAAATTCAAAAGTTGTGATTCTAAAAATTAAATTATATACAGATGTTCCATACATTAAAAGTCAGAAGAAAATCTTAAGATCCACCTCAACTTTGTGATGCATTTATATACCTACGAGCCTAAGTCACTCTCCTCGTGAATCTTTTGCTCCGTTATAGTGTGAAGGAAGGACAAACCAAGAAACTTCGAAAAACATAAAAACAAAACTTTTGCATGTTATATAATGTTGCGATTACAATTATTTTATCGCATTTCAAAACATGCTAATAACTGTTGAGCAAAATAATTAATTGAATGTGGAGTTAAATCGCTTTTAGTACTGGTAAAATATTAATTTTTAGTCTAGATGTCACACACGTCCTACTAATGCTTGTTTTATATGTTAATAAAGATCATCTCTTAGGTACGTGCGTAGTATAATAAATAGCAAACTGCAGATTGTTTCAGTAACAATTTACAGCTTCAAAGTTGAATTGTTACAGATTAGTTGGCACTTCATCTCATGAATTAAGGAAAAGTGACATTTCTATGCGCTTTGAATTAGTTAACGGGACAACGGGCTACGGGACAGTAGAATAGTTTGACAGCGGGACAATAGGATAACAAGACAGCTGTCAGCATCTTTTGTGATGTGGATATAGATGTATTAAGAAAAAGTTTCAGTTGTCCTCTTTTCGAATGTGTAATCCTTTGACGGATTAGTAAAGGAGCTATTTTTATGGCGCCAAGTAATTGGATTGGATTATTAACTTACAAATAAGTGCGAATAATGTAATTTAAGAATTTAATAATAATAATGGTTAGGATGATTTTTATTCGTAGAGATGTCATAAGATTATTCCATTACGTATATAGGTATCAAAATTTATTTATAACGTATTGGTCTTTGTGAAAAATATAACGGCTCACTGTGGCCTTATCGGTCCGACTGGGCATATCAGTCCGATTCTCATATTTAATTTTCTTTTTCAAAACTGAACCCCTATTCCTTTACTTTGCTTAAAGTTTATTTACTATATGAAATCTTTCAAATCGTGAAACTTAAAAACTTATTTTCGGGCTCTTTCCTTGGAAGTCAACAATATCTTAGTCAAAGGAGCTGTAATCTTTTTCTGTATGTTTTTTATTTTATAAAAATGTGTACTTTTAGTGTATTGTCGTGAAATTTGTATGAGCAGAATCACAATAATACAAAACAACATATTTTAGAATTTGAAAAATATCCATCAAAATATCGATATTCCAAAAAAAAAAAAAATACCAGTATATCGAACAAATTTTATTTATATTGTATTTACTTAATACAAATAAGGCTCGTATAATGTATATTTAGTATATACAATTTCGTTTTGTTTCTGGATATAAATAATTTGTGTGTAACTAAGAAAAAAGAACAGAGAAAACGTAAACGCGCGAGCGGTGGTATTTAAAATTTGACAGCGGACTTTTCCTGGGAATTGAGATTGACGTTACCGCCATCTGAGGGATATGCTAAATAAAGTTAAATTTTATCAATATAAAAATAAAAACCTAGTTAAATGATGTTAGACCAGTTCAAGTAGTTTACTTTGGTAAATCTTTTCTCTAGAGAAATTTTAGAGATGAGATTTTAGCCCTTTGACTCAGGATTAGTAGCCATATTGAGCCTGGGTCTAGAACTGTTAGAAAAATGTGAATAATTTCAAAAGTAGCTGTTATAGTATTTAGTAAATTACGACCGCAAAAGCAAAGCAACGTTAAGCCCATACATAATATGTTATGGTTTTAATTACAGAAGGCAATGGAATTAGGTTCGCGGTTTCGCGCCCTGTTTTATCTTGGTGATAACACAAATTTATTAAAGGGTTCCATGACATAAAAACAAACACCCAAAACGTTATCTCTTTGATTTGTTCATGGTGAAGTGACATTTCAATTTACAAAATGCGGTTTGTTGACAGAATTACAGCAAAATCGCGTCATACTTCTGAGATAATGGGACAATTATGCTTTTTGAAACCATGCACTAAATACATAGTATTTTGATGGTAATGTAGTTTTATACATTACTGTACAGATTTTTATTTACGTGTAAAACTTTAACATCACTTACTTTTTGTAGATTTTTGACAACATTATCGCTTTACATAAACAGACTCCTGAGCGAACCAAGTTTTGATCAAAATAAGCCTAAAGCATTAAATTATGAAAGTAATTAACTCAGCTATCATTAATTTCGTGTTGTTTTCGAGCTAAGAGTCGACCTTAATAGGTATAACCTAAAGAAACTTTCGCAGTGTTTTACATAAAACTACGCAAGTGGGAGTTACTGAAGTACTGGTATAAAAAGCTGTAACTTATTAATCATGATATATATAAGATTTTACTTAAAAGACAAGGCAGCAACAAGTATAAATTATTTAAAATAGTAAAATACCCGACTGCAAATTATTTATTTTCACCACAAGTTTTATCGTTTCATTGAAATTAAAATTGCAAGTTATTATAATAGGTGTTTATGTATGAAATTGCCGTTATATTGTAATAGGTATTTCGAATTAACATATAACCTTCTTGGTTTGAGATTTTATGGTGGAACTTTTTTACATGGTACCTATGCGGTTCTTCTTTTAAAAAATGTGCAACATTCAAATATCGGCTTTCAGTTGTTTTTAGCTGCTAGCCAATCAAATATAAAAAGAACACTACCCCGGTTGATGGTAAGTGATGATGTGGTCGTGTCTTTCAAATGTGCTTAGTGGCAAATTTTATACCTAGGATTGGTGGTTAGCCTGGTGAATATTTGCAAAATGCCCTATTACCATGGGCTTGCAGTGAACGTCAAGCTCACAGAACTATGGAACTATGGACATCTAGCGTGTCTGTGACTATGGACTGTCATAATAGTCATTGTCATTGGGACGATATTTTTTAGAAATTCTAAATTAAGTATTTACAGTTATATGTAAATTATGAAACGATGAACTACTTCTCCTTACTAACAGGACCAAATTTGATTTTGCTTGAACATGTTATGATTTCTAAATCATTTTACATGATATGAAAGACGATTTATTTCAGTAGAAATAAGAGAAGAATACAAGAAACGTTGTGTATGGAACGTTTTCTGGCTCGTCGCTAAGATCACATTGGAACAGATTGGAGACGTTCTGGAAAATGGCCAGGTCATGAGTACCCTTGAACACGCACATTATGACCTATAGAGTAACCCACCGATCTTTCTGGGAAAAGTATGTACCTTAGTACGGCTACCTATTAAACTTGTTTGAGGTTTATTTATCTGATTTAAAAAAGAGAATTGTAAGGTTAGTTTAGATATTTGTAAATAAATCTAGTTAAGTTACGGAGACGCCTTCATTGGAGTTAAAAAAAATGCTGTTTTACTCAATGAGTTGTAACATGAATGCCAGAAAAATATGTTTATTTGTAACATCAAATAACTGAACAGATTTTGATGATATTATGTAACATTTTTATGGGTGTTCTAACAATATATACATTTGAGAGTAGTATACATTTCAAAGGTGTTATATAAAATAGTTTCCAATACAACCGTTCGTTACCACTGATACAATCAAGCCAACTCAGTGCAAACTTAATAAAAACAGGTTGCGATAAATTACAAAAATGCGAGTGTGTACAGCACTCTAGGGGCTCATAACGTTAACAAATTGCGGCAATTTCCAAAGTGTGCACAATTCCAATGGCGTTTCTGTGGTGATGTATCTCAAGTGTGGCAGGAGCTTTATGACATCATCAGCGTAGCTTGAGTTCCTATTTCATATTTTGAGCCGTAATGTACCTACTGGGCATTTACTGACATAAAGTAAAAATATGTATTGAAATGATTAATTGTTACCACTACGTTAACAATAGTTAAATATTTTATAATACGACTGCAACAGGTATAAATTAATATAAAAATGTTAAAAACCCGATTGCAAATTATCCATTTTTATTAAGCGTTTAATCGTTCTATTGATATTAAAACTTTAATTTGTATACATTTATGAAATTGATTTTTAAGGCCTTTCATTTTGATACCCTACTCGATGGATATGGAAGAATAAATAATAAAATATTGTTTTCTATATATTTTTTATGCACCTCCTCCTCCTTGCGTCGTATACCTCAATGCTGAGGGTCGTGACCACCCTTCTGTATCACTTTCTCTCGCACGATCTTTCTCCATCTGTTTCTGTCTCTGGCGTTATGCAGGGCGTTGTGAACTGAGGAATCAAGAGCGGTGCGGATCTGGTCGGACCAGCGCAATGGGCTGCGATCATGTGGTCTTTTCCCATCTACTTTACTGGTCACGATAAGCCTCTCTAGGTTGTTTCCATCTTTCCTTGCAATGTGACCGAAGTATTCAAGGACTCTGCGTAAACACTCAGACGACAGCCGGAAGGAGATTTTGAGTTCCCGTAATATTGAGACGTTCGTCCGAAATGCTGTCCACGGAATGTGTACCATCTTTCTCCACCACCACAGTCGTTACAGCATGGTGGTATGTCAATTTTCGAATGCCCGCCTGGCTAGCTACCACCCTCAAGTAGAAAAAGTCGCCAAACACCTAAGGGTGTGTTCCGGCAGCTGTCCTTGGGAGCCAGTGATTCTAAGTTAGTCTGAACAACATCTTCGACAACATCATCACTTACCATCAGGTGAGATAGTGGACAAAGGCTGACCTATCAGGCATAAAAAAAATGTTTTTGTCCAACTGCGCTAAAAGAAGTACAAGAAGTAATTGTTTTGCGCGATAACATGCAAACAAACGCGCGGGTGGAAAGATAGTTTTGAATATTTACATGTGTACATATTCAAAACTAGCTTTCCGGCTACACCTTAACGCCATTAAAAATAAATAAGTAGTTCAATTCAGTAGAAATGTCTTCGGCTTTTTCGCAAAATGCAATATTCCTATTACCATGCAGTACACCTCAAGCACGTGGCAGTATACAAACCATGGACTAGTGTCTGTGTCTATGAACTGCCATAGTCATTGCAATTACGTCAAAACTGTTAAGAAATTCTGAATCAGTTCAGTTACATGTAATAATTAATCTCATTATTAAAGTTTAATATTTACAATATTAAAACAATTTGCTAGCAAGCGGTTCTAGGTCAAAATTATACTAGACACAAGCTGCAGTACGTGATGCACGTGATGTACGTGATGGCAAGGCATTTCGCATGTTAGATCGCTAGATATGAACCTCAAGTGAACGTCGTCCGTGTGTTCTGGAAGCTTCAACCTCTCCCAACACCGTCGTTAATCAACATAATTATCATTATAAATATTTGTTAAACTTTGTCTTTTAGTATATCATTCCTAAACATTTTCTTTCCTAGTGCAGATCATGTCGAGTTTCAATTGTTTTGCTGTCAAAATCGGGACAAAAGGCATTTATGTTCATCGAAGCGATGGATTGAATTCCGTGTCGCTGCCTCAAGTTACATCATTCAGACGTCTGAAGTTCTACATGATAGAGCGATATAAACATTCGTTCAAATTGATTCCTAATAACTCGCGAACAGAAATGTTGCGTGAAATGTAAACATTAGCGGTAACAATTTAAAAAATTGCAACTTATTTAGATAAATTGCAATTGATGGCTACGAAAATATGGATTTATGAGTTGATATATCTGACATCTGACTCGATGCATAGATGTTCCGTTAGATTAAAGTCTGTGATGTGACCAATACTAGATATTTCATCCTATTTCCTAACCTTACATCACTCGTTTGGGATCAGTACAGTATGTCTACTGTAACTAGACAAAAGACAATACAAGAAAATTATTGCTTCAAATTATGATTTGATTTTATGGCCGTCCGCCGGCCTAACTCCTTTTTAGGAAAGCTCTCCCTTGTATATACCGATTACCTTTTAAGTATTTTATTAAGTTCGTTGGGAGCTTTGTTGTGTAATGTAATGCCGCGCACCGTGCCATTTTATGGTGCACCGTGGAGATGAGACAGACCATATTTAAAAAATATGTAAGTGCAGTATATCATTAAAAAAACTAAGTTTTCTTTCAGGGTAATGAACTATCTTCAATATTTAAAGTACTTCCCCTCCAGTGGCAAAGCCGTGGCACGCTATACAGGAATATACTGTCACCAAGTACCTAACGGTGTGTTGCGGCAGCTGACCTTGAAAGCCAGTAACTCTAGGTTAAACCTGTTAACACCTTCGACCACAGCATCATGCATTGATTCCTGTGCTGTGGAGAATCACCCTAATTATTCTTTAATTTTGCATGTGTTGTGTGTATTTTGATCAGTGACCTTAGCTGTTTTGAGTCTAGTGAACAATAACTACATATCTACATTTTTTAAATTTGGTTTTAATATTTCATGATTATCATCAGTTGTACTAAACATTGTCAGTGGCTACTAAGTATAGATCCCAATTATTGTCACTTTTATATTCTGAACAACAGCTTAACTAAGCCACATGCCATTAAGAAATGCCATGTTAAGCTAACAGACACTGCCACCAAATCTCTGCTATATCTTGCTGACAATTACAAGTGACGAAGCCTTCTTGGTCACGTTTGTGCCTCGTCATCGGGCTAAAAGAGTCTACAAATTGTGCATACAGCCACTGGCTCTGTGCCAACAGTTTATAAATGTAGTGCTTCTGGCCTAACGAGCAAATTATTCAGAGCATCCTTTGTTATTTATTTTTTTCAGAAAATTTGTAGCTATTACTTTTTTTTTATTTAAATGCGCGTGATGTTAAGAGAGAGTACACGAGTTGGTAACATATTCATTACTAACGTGGTTCATGTTAACCCATCATGATCCAGCTGCAGAGACACGTCTCAGAGGAAGGTAATCGCACAACCCGAGAAGGTTAAACTGTATTTTGGGACGGACAGTCGAGCGATCGAATCCGGCTCTTGGAATTATTCCTCTCGTTGTAATTTAGTTAGCTTATTCACTTAACAAGCGTTACAGCAAAACCATTATGTCTGGGGAACATACCCTCACAAAAATTAGTACTGCAGCGTCTCAGAGAGAAAAGGATAATAGAAAAGAGTCTTGGGCATGTTTATGAGAGGTTTATTTCCAAAGTAATGAAAGTAGTTTTATACTGCAGGATAAAGCTGAAGCTTTATTTGATTCGAAAGATAGTCTAGTGATGGAAAGCATGAATGAAAATGTGAAACGTATACTTGAAGTATAATTGGAGTGGAATTTTTGTGTGACAACACTATAATACGGCGTAGGTGTTATAATAACGACAGAGTTTCAAGGTGTTAGTATTATACTTTTGAAACAAATACAACATTGTATGATTTTGTAAGTTTGAATCCCAGTATCTTGTGGCTCAGAAGGAATAAAGGATTAACTTGTATCTTTGTTGCTGGCTGGGCATCTCTAAGAAAGGGAAGGAAAATTAAATTTGATTATATTTCAATATGTTTTTAATGTTTAAAAGGTAGAGATATCTCTTATGTGGGGTTGCTATCCCCTTCCCCTCACATCTTACACCAGAAGGTGGGCAGCAGCTTTTTCTGCTAAACTGCCAACTTACACTGCTATAGCAAGACTAGAACATGAGGATTATTGCCAAACTAATGGAAAACGATAGCAGTATTCACTTCCTGTCGAACTGAAATTCAATAGACGACACCGAAGTAAAGAGCATACCTACTATTTCTTAATTTACTAATACGAAGTATACCCATGGGGTGCCTGGCTAGAATGCCTCCCCCCCCCCCAATCCTTCCGTAGGTGGTAGGTGGTCAGCAGCGCCTGCTATTGTACTGCTATTTCGTACCGCGATCTCCAAGACGCCTGATAAATTTTATATGGGACCGTTTCTCAAGTACATCCTACCAAAGACAAAATAAAACATCAAGTCAATCAAATAATGATTGGTTGAGTAATCGCGTAACAAACATACAAATTAGATACAGCCTCCTTTTATTTTGAAGTTGGTATTTTATCCAACAGACATCTCTTTATTAAATATGTGTAACAAGTGGTATGTAAAGTGATGTGTAAAGATAATATAATAAGAGTAGGCATTAGAATCTGCTTCTTCCAGTCGAACTACTTTTCTAGTTTTGATATTATGTAATTCAAAAAATAATTAAGGTGCTTTCCACACATTTTACTGAAAAAATACGACTATTTACGCAGATAAGATGTGCGAATGAGGGATGAAGCACCCCTACCTGTCCTTGAAAAAGACCCCTGGATGTGTGAACATGTAGTTAGATTTATCTGACCTATCATCGTGAGTAATCTTGTACCTATATTTTTTTTCAGTAAACTCTTTACACCCTGTTTTAAATATATGATGCCGATAGACGGAATTACATATTATATAAACCCAGCGAAAAATTTTATGCATGATAGTGAAAGTTAGGTATATCACAAAGTAGCGCAAACAAATGCAATTGTCACGAGAGCTTTGATAAGTGCGTATGACGTAACTTCGAAAGATATGAGCGAGAAACAGTGTGATAAGAAAGCAATGTAAGGTGATTAACTATACGACGTTACTTGAGAAATGGGCGCTATGATATCCAGTTACGACATGCACTTATTTAGTATGGATAAAAGTAGATTGAAAAATCAAGTATACAAGGCAAGAGTGAATGGAACAGTTCGACGGGTAAGTCTTCCATGAATTAATTCTAATCAAATTTGAGATATTCTGGATAAAAGCAAGGTAATCTGTTCATTGAACAGACGAGTGAGTATGATAAATATGCCATTATCATAATATCTGGAAATCGGTTGACTCTGCCTAGTGTCTACCTTGAAACAGTTGTAATGCCATGTATGTTTACAAATTCATTAAGTTATCCCAAAATCGATAATTTTATAAAAAAATAAAATATATCAATAAAGTAAATAGCTAACTAAAAATGCTAATCAGTACTTTATTGAAAATAAAAAGTATACGTGAACTGTACATCTGCAAAATCATTAGACAACCATAAATACCAATAAAAGTAGGTTCTATAAAAAGACTGAACAGCTGGATATAAATATGCGATGCGAGATGTACGTGTGTAGATATGATAGTAAAAATGAAAAAATATTATTGCGACGCCAAAACTTGCAAATATTCCTATATTCAGAGCATTCTTTCACTATTGGAATGCTTGCCACGTAGGGAGGACAGTGCAGTGTTCAACACACAGATTTTTACCTTTTTTACCTCGATCTAGTTGGGTTACAAACACACACGTACTTTTTGAAAACAAATGCTTTCAACCATAGAACAACAATTTAATTAAAACAAGTTACCGTTCAGTGGCGAAAAATTTACTTAAAATACTTATTAGTTTATTCTAGACCGTTACTAGTATTCTTATCCGGTAAGCATGTAGTGTTCAACTCATAGGTTTATTTAATCGTCCGACGGCAAAATAATAATTTAAATGTATTGTAAGTTTTTTTCTGGTGTGTGTATGATAATTTGTGAGTAATTATTTTAATTTCAATTGTTAATGCAATCTAGAGATGAACTAAAATAGTATCATCACGCCTTTTATCCCCGAATGCATAAGTTACGATATTAAAAACATCCATCCATTGACGAGTGATAAAGTCCAATCAATATTTTTTTTTAACAAATAAAGTGAGAAAACGAGACTATAATTTAATAGAGCATTAACTGACATTATTAACCTTTTAAATTCTGGTAAGTGTCTAATGGCCAAAAACCTATCTCACTTCCATTAAACACAAACGCTTCACTAAGCTAGCCATGGTCTGGCATGATTTTTGGTGTAGCTAGTTCTAAAGATTGGACGAAACAATTTCCTTACTAACTGAAAAATTACTAAATTTGGATATATAGCACGATAGTTCATATCCTAATGCCTAGATCTAGAAAGAAGTAGAATCCAAGGCACAATTTTCTTCTGGCGTCCACGATAATAGGGAGCCCAAGTACTCTACTTTAACAAAAGTAAGGCTGCCTCACCATCTCCAGATAAGAAAATATAGAAATGCGCCAACATTATGATTGGAGACCTAAAGAGAGGCGGACATTCTTGGTTAGGCTAAGGATACTTAATGTTTCCCAACTAGATATCGTTTGATCCAGCATTAAGCTGCATCCAACAATTAGGCTCTGAATCGGTAGATAACACCTTGTCTGAAAACGACGAGGACAACTAAAGGTAAAATGAAAACGGTTACATAGCGGATGCACGTCGTCTCACTTAAAGTGCAACCCTGCAACATCCAATACCCGCACCTAACCTCATCTCATTCCACTACCATTTTGAGGTTTCACTTTGAAACCGTACATTTAATATATGAGGGAGATGCAGTTCAGATGTCCAGATGACGCAGTGTATTTTTAATTATGCGGCATGCTGAGGTATGCGTATTTGCTTGTGATGAGATTTGACTTTAGTATTTTCGCGATTTGAATTCTTCTGATTGTTTGTATTATGGACGGATATATACATCCGTTCATAATACCATATTTTTACTTGTATTATTTAAAATATAATGGATTCAAAATGATGAAACTATTTATTTTAATATTTTTTTCGATGCCTAAGTTAATAGTTTCTTCTATTTGGGTAGATGTCGCCAACGTCAAAAAGACGTGCAATCAAATGGAAAAATCGACTCTCCAGCACCCACTTCCATAGCATAATTGGAAATGCGCCAGGACGGTATTCTGGGGTTGCGGGTTCAAATCCCGCTGGAAGTTATCTTTTTCCATCCGAAATAAATTCTGTACAAAATTATCTTGGAAATAAATGTTTTTTGCATGTCTAATTCTTTTGTATTAAGTAATCCAGCCTATTATTGTTTCCCTTCTACGAGGTGAGTATTAAATATCAACAAGCCGTCACATTTTCTCAAGCAGCCTTGGCCCAAATTTTCTATCACCCTCTGAAATAAAATCTTCTAACGGCAAATTTGATAACGAGTCGACGTCAAAAGTGTCAATCACTAAAGTTGTAGCGATATCTGCGTCAGTATCTGCCTCAACTCACAAGTTTGCATCCCTTAAATCGTTTAACAGAGATTCATAATCGGGATACTTACTCGCAATTCATAAAATATTTTTAATATCATATCTATTAAATATATATCATTATAATTATTGTACATAGATACAAAGCGATAGTAAATGAACAGATTATATGTAATATTGTCATGTCGGTTTTGAATGGTATCGTTAGTATGGAAAATTTTATGTTAAAGTGTGATGTCGAACGGCGTAGACGTTAGCAAAAGCATAGGTCTACGCAGTTTGAAAAACCAGGGATACGGTAGGTCACGTGACAAGATTTCGGAGGACTAATTTTCCAAAGCTGGTTTCATAGTAGCGGAGTACAGTCATCAGGGTTAATGGCATCCATTGGTCCGCATGCGTAAAGTAAACCTTTCCACCCTATCAAAGAAGCAGTGCCAACTGGGAGACTGCACGGGTTGCACGTCTCTTTGATCGGGTACGGACACCCGATCTCGTATATAATTCGAATCAAAAGTTTTATTGCCTGTAAGTGTGATGGAATAAAAATGCGTGAAAGAATTAAATTTTAAAGTGATTAAATTAGTTATATTTGAATGTATCACAGTTAAATTAATTGCAAAAAAACAAATCATCAGTTGAAAATCTATCAATAAAAGATTTTATATTAAGTAGATATACTAGTATAGTATTGTGTGTATGTAAAACTGTGGTTTATTTTTTTTACTGTAATAAGGTTTAAATACTCGTAAGTATGCGTAATTTTTGATGTTTTCAGTTTGTTAACTTTGATAATTATTTTTTACCTTACAAATTGCCTCTTTTTATAAGTATTTTCCT
This sequence comes from Plagodis pulveraria, assembly GCA_963890685.1. Classification (NCBI taxonomy): domain Eukaryota; kingdom Metazoa; phylum Arthropoda; class Insecta; order Lepidoptera; family Geometridae; genus Plagodis; species Plagodis pulveraria. Next base: position 17,568,043 of record OY982959.1, read on the forward strand.
TATCAACGGAATGAGGAAAGAAAGTGGCATGAAACGAAAGAAAGCAATATAAACCTAAAAGATTATAGCAGACTGTCAGTAAACATTAACATTTTTGCTTGTAGGATTTTAGATTACAATGAAAAATATATAATTTTAGCCATTTTGCAGCTTCTGGCTTTTCAATTTGATAAATTGTCTATTTTGTTGGAGAATGATTTTATGTCTAGGAGTCAACTTATTTAAAATTGATATGTTATTCCACTTTATAGGGAAATAATATTGAATTTGCAATTTTTAACGGATATATCATGTCCCATGACTCATTATGCAAACTGGTTAACATTATTATTTACTTTAATTATTAATCATGACTCATTATGCAAAATGATTGTTTATATTTAATGATAAAGATTTATAAGTTTAAATACTATTTGAATCTTTTGACAATTGAACGCACAAAATCTCCTGCTAAGACACTTCTGCTATCTATTTCGTAGTTATGCAGGTGTAATGATGTTTTAAAGGAGTATTTTGGATTATAATGTTATTTTGGATTCAAACAAACGTTAGATTACAGTACTATATTATGACGAACCTACGTGTATCACTTATTACTAATTATATATTTTAAACTTAAAAAAAGATAATTCAAAACGAAAGATTACAGTAATCTTTCGTTTTGAATTATCCCTACAACGTTTTTTATTTATTATTATATTCATCGTTTGATATGTTTCAAGTATAATACTGTTATGAAGATGTAAATCACCAGTTTTTAAACACATTGATCACTGACTCGTAGGATTAATTAAATGACCACACTTATAAATATTTTACATATTGACTCCATTAATCACTCTTGTAACAGGTGTAACGATTTTAATCATGAAACATAATATTTTCGTAAGTAATTTTTTTATGGGACTGTGGCAGATCACACACGACGCCTAATCGATGGTAGGCGGTGACCTCTGCCTATAACAGATGCATTTCGTCACAAGACGAAATGTATTGCGCCAATCACCCTGAGACATACAGTTATAAAGACTCATGTGCCTCTAATTTACTGGCTCTCAAGGACTGCTGCCGAAACACACCGTTAGGTGCTTCGCGACAGATTTTCTACTTGTGGGTGGAAGTTAGCAAGGCGAGCATTCATAAAATACCCTTTCATCATGCGTGAAGCTCAAGCCTGCGCGGTGGTGGTGGAGAGATCGAACCTGGACCTGCGGCACGGCAGTCTATTACCACTCGGTTAACACTGCTTTAAAATATTTAACATATGCTCATTAGGTACTGGAATGATATTAACACTACCCTTGCACCATGGTTACATGGTCCCAAGAGACTACGATATAACCAAACTAAATAGGGATTAAGTTATGGGCTACTTGAAAAAGGGACCTATTACTAAGCCTCAGCTGTCCATCCGTCAGTACGACCTATCAAAAGGTTATACAAAATGTAAAAGGTATACGACCTTTAGATAAATTGGTAACAGTTAGCCACTTGAAATTTTCACAATAATTATGTGTTCGTATGTTGGACTGCCAAACAAAAACTTTTAAAAACAAAATTAAAAATAAAACTAAATCTAGAATTGTGACTAGAACTGTGATTATTGATATTTTATTTATGCTCTATCATATAACGGTAATAGACACAAACGTCAAACTTAGTATAATTATGGACTAATACCTAATTTACAGTATTAAATAACAAAACCATGTAAGTGTGGATCAGACTCTTGGTAAAGATATCGAACTGTATTTGAAAGTAACGATTTTTAGTGCGTTCTGTGTTTGTGCGTGAGTCTGACTGAACTTGATCGGTTTTTTACTATAAATCATCCATCAAATCAACAATCTCATCTGCCAAATTATTGCTTCAAAGTCCGCCTTTTACATCGACATCTCGTCATACATCTACTAACATCGGACCTCCCCTCGAGGTATTTGTCAGTAGGTACACGAATATTGCGCCACCCTACAAATGTAAGCCCAACGAACTGAAAACCGACCGTATCCCTTTATCTAAACTTTTCCCCACTATTCTTCTTTTTCCTTTTTTAAACCTTACAGCCAATTTGTTTCATGTCGTTCGTTTCGTTTGTCCCTCAGTGAACGGCGCTTTGTCACCTAGTAAATATATTTGGTAGCAAACGTTGCGTTTTCTTCAGAAGGTTTTATTTAAAATAATATATGTTTGTGTCGGAATTCGTATTTGTAACATTGTTAAAATGTAATTGTGAATTAGCAATTGTAGAGGTACCTCTTAAACAAGCATGCTTCATCTTCGATTATCCGATGCCAACGGGTGAGATCGTAGTCAATAGCTTGTCTTTTTCATATATTGTATACAAGACACACAACAAAATAGCAATGTTATGGTGAATAATTAGGCTCTTATTAAAGGTCAAGTAAATTATAGGTAATTGTGTACAGTGTGTACAGCTTAGTAATATGAAAGAATAAATGATTTTAATGAAGCACATAAGATAAAAAATGTATTAATATAAAAATTATTACTATATAATTTTATATTAATTATTATATTAATATTTGTATTTTTCTCGATTCTAGAAATACCTTAATGTTTGATGGAATTAATTGACATTCATTTGCTTGAAATTGATTCGTCGCTTTTACCACGCCAAACCATCAACGAAGCAATCTTTTTTTATATATATTGTTTACTGAATTTTATCCGATGACCGGTTTTTCATGAACATTTATTTGATAAACATTCGAACTATGTTAGGTATTTTGGAAGCGCTCGTAGCGGAGTTTGCTTAACCGTTCTGAACCGATTAGCAAATAGTGGCATTGGCTATGGACTGCCGTGCCGCAGATCCATGGTTCGAATCCCGCCACGGGCTTGAGCTTCACCGCACGGTGGAAGGGCATTTTGTGATTGCCCGCCTGGCTAGCGACCACCCTGAAGTAGAAAATCTGTCTCCAAGCACCTAACGGTGTGTTCCGGCAGCAGTCCTTGAGAGCTAGTGAAATGACAGGCATATGAGACTTAACAACTATGTCTCAAGGTGACGGGCGCAGTGCAATTCGTGACTTCTCACGAAATGCATCTGTTATAGGCAGAGGTTAGTCCGCTTAACACCAGGTGGGCCTCGTGCTTGATCCGTCACAGTAACAAAAAAAAATTTTACTTACTCGGGATTAGATATCGATAAGACGCTGACAAGTGAGTGCTAAATAGCTTTACTTGAACAGATTATTAGGAAAATAAATTGAGTTTGTATTAGTAACAAATAATATGTTTACTTTAAAATATTCACTTTAGAAAAAAATTGAAAAGTGACTCTTAATTACGCTTTTACGTAAATATCTTAATTATTTTTAGGAGAAAGGTGTATGAAAATATAACAATAAAACAGCAAAACCTTAACAAGAGTGACAAGAAGTGTAAATATTATAAATTAAACCGGCAAAAACACTCATGTTGGGGATCGTTTTTGTCAGTTTAATTTATAATATATAAATATGTGTGAAAATCACAAGAATTTCATTTCAAGAACAGTAAAATTTTCGACTTACGCTATTAGTTTTGTGTTATTAAGCTTTCTTTCGGATTTTACCCAAACTAATCGCGATTTCAACATCGCTCCTCTCTTTCACTCCTACGCAGTCTGATAGTGTCAAAAATCAAAATTTAACAAAGCCTAATATGCGAAACCAACCCAAACGATAGAGTTTCTCATTTAATTTTTGTAGTACATAACTGTACTGAACTATCCTGTATCAGCCGGATGATCCACTGCTGAACACAGACTCCCCGATTAAGGAGAGATTTGCCATTATCCTATCGCTTAGCAGGCGTCTTCGAGATAGCAGTTTAAGATATCAGTTTCTCAGAGAGCGCTGCTGCCCACCTTCCGGTATTTTACCTTTAGTTGCATCTTACGACACCCACAGGTAGCAATGGGGGTGACATTCTAGCCTGGCACCCTATATCCGGGTTAAGTACATTACAATTCACACAGTTACTCTTCGGGAATATGTTAACATGAACCATCTATCATTTGTAATAAGCGTCAACCAGAAACATTGTTTTAATTTGTTGTTTAGGATGTTCAGAATGTTAAAAAAGGTTTAATATGATTAAATGTTATCATATACACTATTGTTAAGTAACTTCATTTTGCTATCCAAAAGAAAATGTATTGTTTGGTAAAAGCAGCCTAAGACTCATAACATTAAGCAATACAAAAAAGTATAGTAATACAATAATAATTAAGTAATGCATAATACAATAAAGTAATAATAAGAAATAATTCATAAAATTCAAAAGTTGTGATTCTAAAAATTAAATTATATACAGATGTTCCATACATTAAAAGTCAGAAGAAAATCTTAAGATCCACCTCAACTTTGTGATGCATTTATATACCTACGAGCCTAAGTCACTCTCCTCGTGAATCTTTTGCTCCGTTATAGTGTGAAGGAAGGACAAACCAAGAAACTTCGAAAAACATAAAAACAAAACTTTTGCATGTTATATAATGTTGCGATTACAATTATTTTATCGCATTTCAAAACATGCTAATAACTGTTGAGCAAAATAATTAATTGAATGTGGAGTTAAATCGCTTTTAGTACTGGTAAAATATTAATTTTTAGTCTAGATGTCACACACGTCCTACTAATGCTTGTTTTATATGTTAATAAAGATCATCTCTTAGGTACGTGCGTAGTATAATAAATAGCAAACTGCAGATTGTTTCAGTAACAATTTACAGCTTCAAAGTTGAATTGTTACAGATTAGTTGGCACTTCATCTCATGAATTAAGGAAAAGTGACATTTCTATGCGCTTTGAATTAGTTAACGGGACAACGGGCTACGGGACAGTAGAATAGTTTGACAGCGGGACAATAGGATAACAAGACAGCTGTCAGCATCTTTTGTGATGTGGATATAGATGTATTAAGAAAAAGTTTCAGTTGTCCTCTTTTCGAATGTGTAATCCTTTGACGGATTAGTAAAGGAGCTATTTTTATGGCGCCAAGTAATTGGATTGGATTATTAACTTACAAATAAGTGCGAATAATGTAATTTAAGAATTTAATAATAATAATGGTTAGGATGATTTTTATTCGTAGAGATGTCATAAGATTATTCCATTACGTATATAGGTATCAAAATTTATTTATAACGTATTGGTCTTTGTGAAAAATATAACGGCTCACTGTGGCCTTATCGGTCCGACTGGGCATATCAGTCCGATTCTCATATTTAATTTTCTTTTTCAAAACTGAACCCCTATTCCTTTACTTTGCTTAAAGTTTATTTACTATATGAAATCTTTCAAATCGTGAAACTTAAAAACTTATTTTCGGGCTCTTTCCTTGGAAGTCAACAATATCTTAGTCAAAGGAGCTGTAATCTTTTTCTGTATGTTTTTTATTTTATAAAAATGTGTACTTTTAGTGTATTGTCGTGAAATTTGTATGAGCAGAATCACAATAATACAAAACAACATATTTTAGAATTTGAAAAATATCCATCAAAATATCGATATTCCAAAAAAAAAAAAAATACCAGTATATCGAACAAATTTTATTTATATTGTATTTACTTAATACAAATAAGGCTCGTATAATGTATATTTAGTATATACAATTTCGTTTTGTTTCTGGATATAAATAATTTGTGTGTAACTAAGAAAAAAGAACAGAGAAAACGTAAACGCGCGAGCGGTGGTATTTAAAATTTGACAGCGGACTTTTCCTGGGAATTGAGATTGACGTTACCGCCATCTGAGGGATATGCTAAATAAAGTTAAATTTTATCAATATAAAAATAAAAACCTAGTTAAATGATGTTAGACCAGTTCAAGTAGTTTACTTTGGTAAATCTTTTCTCTAGAGAAATTTTAGAGATGAGATTTTAGCCCTTTGACTCAGGATTAGTAGCCATATTGAGCCTGGGTCTAGAACTGTTAGAAAAATGTGAATAATTTCAAAAGTAGCTGTTATAGTATTTAGTAAATTACGACCGCAAAAGCAAAGCAACGTTAAGCCCATACATAATATGTTATGGTTTTAATTACAGAAGGCAATGGAATTAGGTTCGCGGTTTCGCGCCCTGTTTTATCTTGGTGATAACACAAATTTATTAAAGGGTTCCATGACATAAAAACAAACACCCAAAACGTTATCTCTTTGATTTGTTCATGGTGAAGTGACATTTCAATTTACAAAATGCGGTTTGTTGACAGAATTACAGCAAAATCGCGTCATACTTCTGAGATAATGGGACAATTATGCTTTTTGAAACCATGCACTAAATACATAGTATTTTGATGGTAATGTAGTTTTATACATTACTGTACAGATTTTTATTTACGTGTAAAACTTTAACATCACTTACTTTTTGTAGATTTTTGACAACATTATCGCTTTACATAAACAGACTCCTGAGCGAACCAAGTTTTGATCAAAATAAGCCTAAAGCATTAAATTATGAAAGTAATTAACTCAGCTATCATTAATTTCGTGTTGTTTTCGAGCTAAGAGTCGACCTTAATAGGTATAACCTAAAGAAACTTTCGCAGTGTTTTACATAAAACTACGCAAGTGGGAGTTACTGAAGTACTGGTATAAAAAGCTGTAACTTATTAATCATGATATATATAAGATTTTACTTAAAAGACAAGGCAGCAACAAGTATAAATTATTTAAAATAGTAAAATACCCGACTGCAAATTATTTATTTTCACCACAAGTTTTATCGTTTCATTGAAATTAAAATTGCAAGTTATTATAATAGGTGTTTATGTATGAAATTGCCGTTATATTGTAATAGGTATTTCGAATTAACATATAACCTTCTTGGTTTGAGATTTTATGGTGGAACTTTTTTACATGGTACCTATGCGGTTCTTCTTTTAAAAAATGTGCAACATTCAAATATCGGCTTTCAGTTGTTTTTAGCTGCTAGCCAATCAAATATAAAAAGAACACTACCCCGGTTGATGGTAAGTGATGATGTGGTCGTGTCTTTCAAATGTGCTTAGTGGCAAATTTTATACCTAGGATTGGTGGTTAGCCTGGTGAATATTTGCAAAATGCCCTATTACCATGGGCTTGCAGTGAACGTCAAGCTCACAGAACTATGGAACTATGGACATCTAGCGTGTCTGTGACTATGGACTGTCATAATAGTCATTGTCATTGGGACGATATTTTTTAGAAATTCTAAATTAAGTATTTACAGTTATATGTAAATTATGAAACGATGAACTACTTCTCCTTACTAACAGGACCAAATTTGATTTTGCTTGAACATGTTATGATTTCTAAATCATTTTACATGATATGAAAGACGATTTATTTCAGTAGAAATAAGAGAAGAATACAAGAAACGTTGTGTATGGAACGTTTTCTGGCTCGTCGCTAAGATCACATTGGAACAGATTGGAGACGTTCTGGAAAATGGCCAGGTCATGAGTACCCTTGAACACGCACATTATGACCTATAGAGTAACCCACCGATCTTTCTGGGAAAAGTATGTACCTTAGTACGGCTACCTATTAAACTTGTTTGAGGTTTATTTATCTGATTTAAAAAAGAGAATTGTAAGGTTAGTTTAGATATTTGTAAATAAATCTAGTTAAGTTACGGAGACGCCTTCATTGGAGTTAAAAAAAATGCTGTTTTACTCAATGAGTTGTAACATGAATGCCAGAAAAATATGTTTATTTGTAACATCAAATAACTGAACAGATTTTGATGATATTATGTAACATTTTTATGGGTGTTCTAACAATATATACATTTGAGAGTAGTATACATTTCAAAGGTGTTATATAAAATAGTTTCCAATACAACCGTTCGTTACCACTGATACAATCAAGCCAACTCAGTGCAAACTTAATAAAAACAGGTTGCGATAAATTACAAAAATGCGAGTGTGTACAGCACTCTAGGGGCTCATAACGTTAACAAATTGCGGCAATTTCCAAAGTGTGCACAATTCCAATGGCGTTTCTGTGGTGATGTATCTCAAGTGTGGCAGGAGCTTTATGACATCATCAGCGTAGCTTGAGTTCCTATTTCATATTTTGAGCCGTAATGTACCTACTGGGCATTTACTGACATAAAGTAAAAATATGTATTGAAATGATTAATTGTTACCACTACGTTAACAATAGTTAAATATTTTATAATACGACTGCAACAGGTATAAATTAATATAAAAATGTTAAAAACCCGATTGCAAATTATCCATTTTTATTAAGCGTTTAATCGTTCTATTGATATTAAAACTTTAATTTGTATACATTTATGAAATTGATTTTTAAGGCCTTTCATTTTGATACCCTACTCGATGGATATGGAAGAATAAATAATAAAATATTGTTTTCTATATATTTTTTATGCACCTCCTCCTCCTTGCGTCGTATACCTCAATGCTGAGGGTCGTGACCACCCTTCTGTATCACTTTCTCTCGCACGATCTTTCTCCATCTGTTTCTGTCTCTGGCGTTATGCAGGGCGTTGTGAACTGAGGAATCAAGAGCGGTGCGGATCTGGTCGGACCAGCGCAATGGGCTGCGATCATGTGGTCTTTTCCCATCTACTTTACTGGTCACGATAAGCCTCTCTAGGTTGTTTCCATCTTTCCTTGCAATGTGACCGAAGTATTCAAGGACTCTGCGTAAACACTCAGACGACAGCCGGAAGGAGATTTTGAGTTCCCGTAATATTGAGACGTTCGTCCGAAATGCTGTCCACGGAATGTGTACCATCTTTCTCCACCACCACAGTCGTTACAGCATGGTGGTATGTCAATTTTCGAATGCCCGCCTGGCTAGCTACCACCCTCAAGTAGAAAAAGTCGCCAAACACCTAAGGGTGTGTTCCGGCAGCTGTCCTTGGGAGCCAGTGATTCTAAGTTAGTCTGAACAACATCTTCGACAACATCATCACTTACCATCAGGTGAGATAGTGGACAAAGGCTGACCTATCAGGCATAAAAAAAATGTTTTTGTCCAACTGCGCTAAAAGAAGTACAAGAAGTAATTGTTTTGCGCGATAACATGCAAACAAACGCGCGGGTGGAAAGATAGTTTTGAATATTTACATGTGTACATATTCAAAACTAGCTTTCCGGCTACACCTTAACGCCATTAAAAATAAATAAGTAGTTCAATTCAGTAGAAATGTCTTCGGCTTTTTCGCAAAATGCAATATTCCTATTACCATGCAGTACACCTCAAGCACGTGGCAGTATACAAACCATGGACTAGTGTCTGTGTCTATGAACTGCCATAGTCATTGCAATTACGTCAAAACTGTTAAGAAATTCTGAATCAGTTCAGTTACATGTAATAATTAATCTCATTATTAAAGTTTAATATTTACAATATTAAAACAATTTGCTAGCAAGCGGTTCTAGGTCAAAATTATACTAGACACAAGCTGCAGTACGTGATGCACGTGATGTACGTGATGGCAAGGCATTTCGCATGTTAGATCGCTAGATATGAACCTCAAGTGAACGTCGTCCGTGTGTTCTGGAAGCTTCAACCTCTCCCAACACCGTCGTTAATCAACATAATTATCATTATAAATATTTGTTAAACTTTGTCTTTTAGTATATCATTCCTAAACATTTTCTTTCCTAGTGCAGATCATGTCGAGTTTCAATTGTTTTGCTGTCAAAATCGGGACAAAAGGCATTTATGTTCATCGAAGCGATGGATTGAATTCCGTGTCGCTGCCTCAAGTTACATCATTCAGACGTCTGAAGTTCTACATGATAGAGCGATATAAACATTCGTTCAAATTGATTCCTAATAACTCGCGAACAGAAATGTTGCGTGAAATGTAAACATTAGCGGTAACAATTTAAAAAATTGCAACTTATTTAGATAAATTGCAATTGATGGCTACGAAAATATGGATTTATGAGTTGATATATCTGACATCTGACTCGATGCATAGATGTTCCGTTAGATTAAAGTCTGTGATGTGACCAATACTAGATATTTCATCCTATTTCCTAACCTTACATCACTCGTTTGGGATCAGTACAGTATGTCTACTGTAACTAGACAAAAGACAATACAAGAAAATTATTGCTTCAAATTATGATTTGATTTTATGGCCGTCCGCCGGCCTAACTCCTTTTTAGGAAAGCTCTCCCTTGTATATACCGATTACCTTTTAAGTATTTTATTAAGTTCGTTGGGAGCTTTGTTGTGTAATGTAATGCCGCGCACCGTGCCATTTTATGGTGCACCGTGGAGATGAGACAGACCATATTTAAAAAATATGTAAGTGCAGTATATCATTAAAAAAACTAAGTTTTCTTTCAGGGTAATGAACTATCTTCAATATTTAAAGTACTTCCCCTCCAGTGGCAAAGCCGTGGCACGCTATACAGGAATATACTGTCACCAAGTACCTAACGGTGTGTTGCGGCAGCTGACCTTGAAAGCCAGTAACTCTAGGTTAAACCTGTTAACACCTTCGACCACAGCATCATGCATTGATTCCTGTGCTGTGGAGAATCACCCTAATTATTCTTTAATTTTGCATGTGTTGTGTGTATTTTGATCAGTGACCTTAGCTGTTTTGAGTCTAGTGAACAATAACTACATATCTACATTTTTTAAATTTGGTTTTAATATTTCATGATTATCATCAGTTGTACTAAACATTGTCAGTGGCTACTAAGTATAGATCCCAATTATTGTCACTTTTATATTCTGAACAACAGCTTAACTAAGCCACATGCCATTAAGAAATGCCATGTTAAGCTAACAGACACTGCCACCAAATCTCTGCTATATCTTGCTGACAATTACAAGTGACGAAGCCTTCTTGGTCACGTTTGTGCCTCGTCATCGGGCTAAAAGAGTCTACAAATTGTGCATACAGCCACTGGCTCTGTGCCAACAGTTTATAAATGTAGTGCTTCTGGCCTAACGAGCAAATTATTCAGAGCATCCTTTGTTATTTATTTTTTTCAGAAAATTTGTAGCTATTACTTTTTTTTTATTTAAATGCGCGTGATGTTAAGAGAGAGTACACGAGTTGGTAACATATTCATTACTAACGTGGTTCATGTTAACCCATCATGATCCAGCTGCAGAGACACGTCTCAGAGGAAGGTAATCGCACAACCCGAGAAGGTTAAACTGTATTTTGGGACGGACAGTCGAGCGATCGAATCCGGCTCTTGGAATTATTCCTCTCGTTGTAATTTAGTTAGCTTATTCACTTAACAAGCGTTACAGCAAAACCATTATGTCTGGGGAACATACCCTCACAAAAATTAGTACTGCAGCGTCTCAGAGAGAAAAGGATAATAGAAAAGAGTCTTGGGCATGTTTATGAGAGGTTTATTTCCAAAGTAATGAAAGTAGTTTTATACTGCAGGATAAAGCTGAAGCTTTATTTGATTCGAAAGATAGTCTAGTGATGGAAAGCATGAATGAAAATGTGAAACGTATACTTGAAGTATAATTGGAGTGGAATTTTTGTGTGACAACACTATAATACGGCGTAGGTGTTATAATAACGACAGAGTTTCAAGGTGTTAGTATTATACTTTTGAAACAAATACAACATTGTATGATTTTGTAAGTTTGAATCCCAGTATCTTGTGGCTCAGAAGGAATAAAGGATTAACTTGTATCTTTGTTGCTGGCTGGGCATCTCTAAGAAAGGGAAGGAAAATTAAATTTGATTATATTTCAATATGTTTTTAATGTTTAAAAGGTAGAGATATCTCTTATGTGGGGTTGCTATCCCCTTCCCCTCACATCTTACACCAGAAGGTGGGCAGCAGCTTTTTCTGCTAAACTGCCAACTTACACTGCTATAGCAAGACTAGAACATGAGGATTATTGCCAAACTAATGGAAAACGATAGCAGTATTCACTTCCTGTCGAACTGAAATTCAATAGACGACACCGAAGTAAAGAGCATACCTACTATTTCTTAATTTACTAATACGAAGTATACCCATGGGGTGCCTGGCTAGAATGCCTCCCCCCCCCCCAATCCTTCCGTAGGTGGTAGGTGGTCAGCAGCGCCTGCTATTGTACTGCTATTTCGTACCGCGATCTCCAAGACGCCTGATAAATTTTATATGGGACCGTTTCTCAAGTACATCCTACCAAAGACAAAATAAAACATCAAGTCAATCAAATAATGATTGGTTGAGTAATCGCGTAACAAACATACAAATTAGATACAGCCTCCTTTTATTTTGAAGTTGGTATTTTATCCAACAGACATCTCTTTATTAAATATGTGTAACAAGTGGTATGTAAAGTGATGTGTAAAGATAATATAATAAGAGTAGGCATTAGAATCTGCTTCTTCCAGTCGAACTACTTTTCTAGTTTTGATATTATGTAATTCAAAAAATAATTAAGGTGCTTTCCACACATTTTACTGAAAAAATACGACTATTTACGCAGATAAGATGTGCGAATGAGGGATGAAGCACCCCTACCTGTCCTTGAAAAAGACCCCTGGATGTGTGAACATGTAGTTAGATTTATCTGACCTATCATCGTGAGTAATCTTGTACCTATATTTTTTTTCAGTAAACTCTTTACACCCTGTTTTAAATATATGATGCCGATAGACGGAATTACATATTATATAAACCCAGCGAAAAATTTTATGCATGATAGTGAAAGTTAGGTATATCACAAAGTAGCGCAAACAAATGCAATTGTCACGAGAGCTTTGATAAGTGCGTATGACGTAACTTCGAAAGATATGAGCGAGAAACAGTGTGATAAGAAAGCAATGTAAGGTGATTAACTATACGACGTTACTTGAGAAATGGGCGCTATGATATCCAGTTACGACATGCACTTATTTAGTATGGATAAAAGTAGATTGAAAAATCAAGTATACAAGGCAAGAGTGAATGGAACAGTTCGACGGGTAAGTCTTCCATGAATTAATTCTAATCAAATTTGAGATATTCTGGATAAAAGCAAGGTAATCTGTTCATTGAACAGACGAGTGAGTATGATAAATATGCCATTATCATAATATCTGGAAATCGGTTGACTCTGCCTAGTGTCTACCTTGAAACAGTTGTAATGCCATGTATGTTTACAAATTCATTAAGTTATCCCAAAATCGATAATTTTATAAAAAAATAAAATATATCAATAAAGTAAATAGCTAACTAAAAATGCTAATCAGTACTTTATTGAAAATAAAAAGTATACGTGAACTGTACATCTGCAAAATCATTAGACAACCATAAATACCAATAAAAGTAGGTTCTATAAAAAGACTGAACAGCTGGATATAAATATGCGATGCGAGATGTACGTGTGTAGATATGATAGTAAAAATGAAAAAATATTATTGCGACGCCAAAACTTGCAAATATTCCTATATTCAGAGCATTCTTTCACTATTGGAATGCTTGCCACGTAGGGAGGACAGTGCAGTGTTCAACACACAGATTTTTACCTTTTTTACCTCGATCTAGTTGGGTTACAAACACACACGTACTTTTTGAAAACAAATGCTTTCAACCATAGAACAACAATTTAATTAAAACAAGTTACCGTTCAGTGGCGAAAAATTTACTTAAAATACTTATTAGTTTATTCTAGACCGTTACTAGTATTCTTATCCGGTAAGCATGTAGTGTTCAACTCATAGGTTTATTTAATCGTCCGACGGCAAAATAATAATTTAAATGTATTGTAAGTTTTTTTCTGGTGTGTGTATGATAATTTGTGAGTAATTATTTTAATTTCAATTGTTAATGCAATCTAGAGATGAACTAAAATAGTATCATCACGCCTTTTATCCCCGAATGCATAAGTTACGATATTAAAAACATCCATCCATTGACGAGTGATAAAGTCCAATCAATATTTTTTTTTAACAAATAAAGTGAGAAAACGAGACTATAATTTAATAGAGCATTAACTGACATTATTAACCTTTTAAATTCTGGTAAGTGTCTAATGGCCAAAAACCTATCTCACTTCCATTAAACACAAACGCTTCACTAAGCTAGCCATGGTCTGGCATGATTTTTGGTGTAGCTAGTTCTAAAGATTGGACGAAACAATTTCCTTACTAACTGAAAAATTACTAAATTTGGATATATAGCACGATAGTTCATATCCTAATGCCTAGATCTAGAAAGAAGTAGAATCCAAGGCACAATTTTCTTCTGGCGTCCACGATAATAGGGAGCCCAAGTACTCTACTTTAACAAAAGTAAGGCTGCCTCACCATCTCCAGATAAGAAAATATAGAAATGCGCCAACATTATGATTGGAGACCTAAAGAGAGGCGGACATTCTTGGTTAGGCTAAGGATACTTAATGTTTCCCAACTAGATATCGTTTGATCCAGCATTAAGCTGCATCCAACAATTAGGCTCTGAATCGGTAGATAACACCTTGTCTGAAAACGACGAGGACAACTAAAGGTAAAATGAAAACGGTTACATAGCGGATGCACGTCGTCTCACTTAAAGTGCAACCCTGCAACATCCAATACCCGCACCTAACCTCATCTCATTCCACTACCATTTTGAGGTTTCACTTTGAAACCGTACATTTAATATATGAGGGAGATGCAGTTCAGATGTCCAGATGACGCAGTGTATTTTTAATTATGCGGCATGCTGAGGTATGCGTATTTGCTTGTGATGAGATTTGACTTTAGTATTTTCGCGATTTGAATTCTTCTGATTGTTTGTATTATGGACGGATATATACATCCGTTCATAATACCATATTTTTACTTGTATTATTTAAAATATAATGGATTCAAAATGATGAAACTATTTATTTTAATATTTTTTTCGATGCCTAAGTTAATAGTTTCTTCTATTTGGGTAGATGTCGCCAACGTCAAAAAGACGTGCAATCAAATGGAAAAATCGACTCTCCAGCACCCACTTCCATAGCATAATTGGAAATGCGCCAGGACGGTATTCTGGGGTTGCGGGTTCAAATCCCGCTGGAAGTTATCTTTTTCCATCCGAAATAAATTCTGTACAAAATTATCTTGGAAATAAATGTTTTTTGCATGTCTAATTCTTTTGTATTAAGTAATCCAGCCTATTATTGTTTCCCTTCTACGAGGTGAGTATTAAATATCAACAAGCCGTCACATTTTCTCAAGCAGCCTTGGCCCAAATTTTCTATCACCCTCTGAAATAAAATCTTCTAACGGCAAATTTGATAACGAGTCGACGTCAAAAGTGTCAATCACTAAAGTTGTAGCGATATCTGCGTCAGTATCTGCCTCAACTCACAAGTTTGCATCCCTTAAATCGTTTAACAGAGATTCATAATCGGGATACTTACTCGCAATTCATAAAATATTTTTAATATCATATCTATTAAATATATATCATTATAATTATTGTACATAGATACAAAGCGATAGTAAATGAACAGATTATATGTAATATTGTCATGTCGGTTTTGAATGGTATCGTTAGTATGGAAAATTTTATGTTAAAGTGTGATGTCGAACGGCGTAGACGTTAGCAAAAGCATAGGTCTACGCAGTTTGAAAAACCAGGGATACGGTAGGTCACGTGACAAGATTTCGGAGGACTAATTTTCCAAAGCTGGTTTCATAGTAGCGGAGTACAGTCATCAGGGTTAATGGCATCCATTGGTCCGCATGCGTAAAGTAAACCTTTCCACCCTATCAAAGAAGCAGTGCCAACTGGGAGACTGCACGGGTTGCACGTCTCTTTGATCGGGTACGGACACCCGATCTCGTATATAATTCGAATCAAAAGTTTTATTGCCTGTAAGTGTGATGGAATAAAAATGCGTGAAAGAATTAAATTTTAAAGTGATTAAATTAGTTATATTTGAATGTATCACAGTTAAATTAATTGCAAAAAAACAAATCATCAGTTGAAAATCTATCAATAAAAGATTTTATATTAAGTAGATATACTAGTATAGTATTGTGTGTATGTAAAACTGTGGTTTATTTTTTTTACTGTAATAAGGTTTAAATACTCGTAAGTATGCGTAATTTTTGATGTTTTCAGTTTGTTAACTTTGATAATTATTTTTTACCTTACAAATTGCCTCTTTTTATAAGTATTTTCCTTATCAACGGAATGAGGAAAGAAAGTGGCATGAAACGAAAGAAAGCAATATAAACCTAAAAGATTATAGCAGACTGTCAGTAAACATTAACATTTTTGCTTGTAGGATTTTAGATTACAATGAAAAATATATAATTTTAGCCATTTTGCAGCTTCTGGCTTTTCAATTTGATAAATTGTCTATTTTGTTGGAGAATGATTTTATGTCTAGGAGTCAACTTATTTAAAATTGATATGTTATTCCACTTTATAGGGAAATAATATTGAATTTGCAATTTTTAACGGATATATCATGTCCCATGACTCATTATGCAAACTGGTTAACATTATTATTTACTTTAATTATTAATCATGACTCATTATGCAAAATGATTGTTTATATTTAATGATAAAGATTTATAAGTTTAAATACTATTTGAATCTTTTGACAATTGAACGCACAAAATCTCCTGCTAAGACACTTCTGCTATCTATTTCGTAGTTATGCAGGTGTAATGATGTTTTAAAGGAGTATTTTGGATTATAATGTTATTTTGGATTCAAACAAACGTTAGATTACAGTACTATATTATGACGAACCTACGTGTATCACTTATTACTAATTATATATTTTAAACTTAAAAAAAGATAATTCAAAACGAAAGATTACAGTAATCTTTCGTTTTGAATTATCCCTACAACGTTTTTTATTTATTATTATATTCATCGTTTGATATGTTTCAAGTATAATACTGTTATGAAGATGTAAATCACCAGTTTTTAAACACATTGATCACTGACTCGTAGGATTAATTAAATGACCACACTTATAAATATTTTACATATTGACTCCATTAATCACTCTTGTAACAGGTGTAACGATTTTAATCATGAAACATAATATTTTCGTAAGTAATTTTTTTATGGGACTGTGGCAGATCACACACGACGCCTAATCGATGGTAGGCGGTGACCTCTGCCTATAACAGATGCATTTCGTCACAAGACGAAATGTATTGCGCCAATCACCCTGAGACATACAGTTATAAAGACTCATGTGCCTCTAATTTACTGGCTCTCAAGGACTGCTGCCGAAACACACCGTTAGGTGCTTCGCGACAGATTTTCTACTTGTGGGTGGAAGTTAGCAAGGCGAGCATTCATAAAATACCCTTTCATCATGCGTGAAGCTCAAGCCTGCGCGGTGGTGGTGGAGAGATCGAACCTGGACCTGCGGCACGGCAGTCTATTACCACTCGGTTAACACTGCTTTAAAATATTTAACATATGCTCATTAGGTACTGGAATGATATTAACACTACCCTTGCACCATGGTTACATGGTCCCAAGAGACTACGATATAACCAAACTAAATAGGGATTAAGTTATGGGCTACTTGAAAAAGGGACCTATTACTAAGCCTCAGCTGTCCATCCGTCAGTACGACCTATCAAAAGGTTATACAAAATGTAAAAGGTATACGACCTTTAGATAAATTGGTAACAGTTAGCCACTTGAAATTTTCACAATAATTATGTGTTCGTATGTTGGACTGCCAAACAAAAACTTTTAAAAACAAAATTAAAAATAAAACTAAATCTAGAATTGTGACTAGAACTGTGATTATTGATATTTTATTTATGCTCTATCATATAACGGTAATAGACACAAACGTCAAACTTAGTATAATTATGGACTAATACCTAATTTACAGTATTAAATAACAAAACCATGTAAGTGTGGATCAGACTCTTGGTAAAGATATCGAACTGTATTTGAAAGTAACGATTTTTAGTGCGTTCTGTGTTTGTGCGTGAGTCTGACTGAACTTGATCGGTTTTTTACTATAAATCATCCATCAAATCAACAATCTCATCTGCCAAATTATTGCTTCAAAGTCCGCCTTTTACATCGACATCTCGTCATACATCTACTAACATCGGACCTCCCCTCGAGGTATTTGTCAGTAGGTACACGAATATTGCGCCACCCTACAAATGTAAGCCCAACGAACTGAAAACCGACCGTATCCCTTTATCTAAACTTTTCCCCACTATTCTTCTTTTTCCTTTTTTAAACCTTACAGCCAATTTGTTTCATGTCGTTCGTTTCGTTTGTCCCTCAGTGAACGGCGCTTTGTCACCTAGTAAATATATTTGGTAGCAAACGTTGCGTTTTCTTCAGAAGGTTTTATTTAAAATAATATATGTTTGTGTCGGAATTCGTATTTGTAACATTGTTAAAATGTAATTGTGAATTAGCAATTGTAGAGGTACCTCTTAAACAAGCATGCTTCATCTTCGATTATCCGATGCCAACGGGTGAGATCGTAGTCAATAGCTTGTCTTTTTCATATATTGTATACAAGACACACAACAAAATAGCAATGTTATGGTGAATAATTAGGCTCTTATTAAAGGTCAAGTAAATTATAGGTAATTGTGTACAGTGTGTACAGCTTAGTAATATGAAAGAATAAATGATTTTAATGAAGCACATAAGATAAAAAATGTATTAATATAAAAATTATTACTATATAATTTTATATTAATTATTATATTAATATTTGTATTTTTCTCGATTCTAGAAATACCTTAATGTTTGATGGAATTAATTGACATTCATTTGCTTGAAATTGATTCGTCGCTTTTACCACGCCAAACCATCAACGAAGCAATCTTTTTTTATATATATTGTTTACTGAATTTTATCCGATGACCGGTTTTTCATGAACATTTATTTGATAAACATTCGAACTATGTTAGGTATTTTGGAAGCGCTCGTAGCGGAGTTTGCTTAACCGTTCTGAACCGATTAGCAAAGTTAAACAACATCCGTCGCAGTCATGAGTTGGATGGGTGACCGCTAGTTACATTACTACTGAGCGCTTCCATGCTTCGGAGGACACGTTTAGCTGTCGGTCCCGGTTGTTGTCTTAGGATGGCAGTGGGTATGGCATGGCGGTAGGGCATTTTGCGAATGCCCGCCTGGCTAGCTACCACCCTCAAGAAGAAAATCTGTCACCAAGCACCTAACGGTGTGTTCCGGCAGCTGTACTTGAGAGCCAGTACTTCTAGGTTAGCCTGAACAACTTCTTCGACCACATCATCACTAACCATCAGGTGAGATAGTAGTCAAATGCTAATATATTGCACATGAAATAAAAGGTATTATTATTAGTTTATTTATGACTATATTAAAGGAGTTCTATTTATTAGTGGGGAATTTTAGAGTTCTGATGACTATGGCCTTTTGATACAGATGCCAATACCACATACTTTTAACACATTAAGTGTGTCGCTTTCCATACAAACGTAGTTTCGTCATATTTTAAATATTATTTTTTCAAACTCGGTGAAACTTTGAATGTATATCCTTGAGCCTAATATTGGATGCAAAATTTAAGTAAAATTAAGGTTTTTTCAAAAATAATTCGATTTTTTTTAACAATTTTTATAGGAATTGTTATTGCATTGTTATATGTTAATCATTTTCACATTTTGATATAAAATAATTATAACAAATCGAAAAACCGGCAATCCAGAAGCTATTTACAAGCAGAATAGGTATAAGGCTCAGCAATATGCATAGGTACAAAATTTCATCTCGTTTGAACACTTGGTAAATGAAATATGGTGAAACTACGTTTGTATGAAACTCATTCCGCCTTAACAACCACTGTAGCCGTAATACTCTAAATTCAATACAAGAGTTTTTTTTCTGGGAATAGCAGTTTTCAAACATTTACAATTATCCAAAATTTTCATTTCCTTTCAATAAATTACCATTCCATCAACTTTCACTGCACTTTCGTTGTCAAAGCACATTTGAAAATTCAAACTTTTTTTTATATTAATATGACTTATGAATTTAAATATTTTTCTAAGTTATAACACTTATTTATCAAAATGACTATGTAATTCTACATCAATCACAGATAAATAATATACATTAAATAAGTTTTATCCGTGACGTAACCAAAAACACAATCGATACAATATTTTTGAATTAAAAAGAAAGCCTTTCAACATCATGTTTAAAAGGCCCGAGCTCTTATAATGAGGGCGTACTTGTAAATATCATGCAAATGAGGAAGCACATAAACATTGCACTTGGTTTATTCTACATCCAAAGGTTTTAGAGAGTTACCATCGAAATGGCCTCCATACATTCCCGATAGTCATTACAACCCACACTTACAGAACACTCTCTTCACGATCTCACGCTGTTCACTAATTTAATTCAGATATCGCTGGTTAGAATAAGTCGTCAAAATTATGGTACGTCTACCATAACGTATCATGATGTGATCTTGAAAGTATACTGCTCCCGATACTGTTGTTATCTTCCATCATCACGATCGTGAGAACACATGGCATGGTGCAATGACCATGATAGAGTCCACGAAATAAAACCATCACCACACGCATAGGCCTGTTCCAATATGATCCAATCAAAAAAACACCATAACGGTTAAACAGCAATGATGTATCATTATTAGTCTACACACTTGCATTCAAATATTCAATGTTACAAGTTTCACTACATAGAAAGGTAGGCTTTGCCTGTTTGGCGATTGGCAAAAGACTGCCTGAACAGCAGCGTCCCATGATGTAGGTACCACAGACTCTCAAATGACTTTAGCATCGATAACAGGCTAGAATTAAGTTATTGACCATAATACATCAAAGTTTTTCCAGTCCAGAAGGATACTTGCTTGATGGCTTGAATGGATGGATATTGATAGGAACCCCATGTGGTGTAATCTATTCTCACGGTCTGACATATATGCTATGTTTGTTATTTGCATCCACATCCACACTCCATATTACGCAAAAGTTTTACCAGATCCTCAGGGGTTTAATTTCCTTATTTAAGTACATGTCTTTATTTTGTGGTATTACGAATTGTATATCAACTAAGGTATACAATTATAATTTTCCATTGTTTAGTCCTAACTACGAGAAAAGCCGATCTTATGCGTATACCTTCTATTACAATTATTTAGTTAACTTGGAAACTGTCCTGAATAGCCAGTGCCAAATTTACATTAATCTTACTTGGCTACTTATTCATCAACTTACGAGAGAATAACTACATGCTAGCCTATATGATTTGAAAATGAACGCAGCCAAGGTTATATAGAGATTGTTAGTTACTATTGTTTACTATTGTACCCTAACCCTATAGTACATTCCGTTTTCTTATTTTTTAAATCCAACAGCCAATTTGTTACCTGTCGTTCGTTTCGCCTCGTCCCTTAGTCAACGTTACTTTATCACCTACATGTGCGTTGTTCGTCGCTATTTTAGGGAAACCTTCACGTCGATCGAGGCTTTGGTTACGTGTCTCCATCTGCGCGGTCTCTAGGGACAGATCGGCATTGAGTCTTCATGTGTGCGTTTTTTGGCACAAAAGCTTTGGTGTGTGTAGTTTTATAGACACTGTGATGTGTGGCTGTGTGAGGGATTTGATTTAGTAGTTCCAAGTCTGTACGTGGTACATCATTTATATGTGAATCTGTCTGTTTTTTTTTATTTTGAGTTTTAATTAATGTAGAATCAAAAGCTGGTTATCATAATTCCAGTTTATTAGGTTATATGTTGTATTTTTTTAAAACTTTTTCAAATTTCTTGGTTCATTAGGGTTCCGTACCCAAAGGGTAAACAGGACCCTATTACTGAGACTTCGCTGTCCGTCCATCCGTCTGTCACCAGGCTGTATCTCAAGAACGGTGATAGCTAGACAGTTGAAATTCACAGATTATGTATTTCTATTGCCGCTATAACAACAAATACTAAAATTTAAATAGAATACATATTGAAGGGGGGCTCCCATACAACAAACTTGATTTTTTTACCGTTTCTTGCTCGATACTAATAACGGTGACAGGTAGACGCTTTAACTATTCACAGAATATTGAGTTTTATGTTCTCTTTAAATATAATTAATAAAATAAAATTTTAATTAATATTTAAGGGGGCTATAAATCCCATACAATAAAATAGATTTTCGCCGTACCTACGCAGCTCAATCGGACACTGCGAAAAGTGTCAGTAACTTGCAAGATTAGGTTACAGATAATGGTACGGAACCCTTCGTGCGCGAGCCCTACTCGCACTTGGCCGGTTTAAAAAAAAAACTTTTAGAGAAAAACTTTAATAAAAAGTAATGTCAAATCGTTTATTAACAGTGTAAGATTGTTCAGCTATTAGAACTTCCAGCCACTACGTAGTACTCACCTTGAAGTGAGCAGGGTGTTGCTAAACATTATGCTGAAAATATGGCATGTTACCGTATTAGTACCCTAACTGAAAAGTACTTACAACCAACTTTAGCATTATCAAGAAGATTTGGCATCAGAAAGGCGGATTGCCGCCTTATTCGACAAGTGAATAATATTACTTTTGTTTTGTCGGAGAAAACACATTGTACGAAAACAGGCAATGCTGAATAAGACCAAGGTTCTAAATACAATTTTTGTCATATAAGTTTCGTTAAAAAATATCCAGAATATATCACAAAACTTTCACGCAAACCACTCAATTACCCGAATAGGAAAAACCTTATTAAAAACAAACAATGTCTTACTAATAACTGACATCCTTGTTAATATGAAATAGTAGATTGTTACGCAAGGGTTGCAAGGAATCAATTCGCATACGAAGAACCGTATGCGAATGATTTGAAATATGCCTGCTACCGCGTAGCAGGTCCATGTTTCGAATCCCGCCGCGGGCTTGAGTTTTCACCGCTTGGTGAAAGGATATTTTGCGAATGCCCGCCTGGCTAGTCACCCTCAAGTAGAAAATCTGTCACGAAGCACCTAACGGTGTGTTTCGGCAGCAGTCACTTAAGAACCAGTGAAATTACAGTCACATGAGACTTAACAACTATGTCTAAAGGTGATGGGCGGCAATTCGTGACTTGTGACGTAATGCAACTGTAATAGGCAGAGTTTAGTCCGTTTAACATCAGATGGGCCTCAAGCTTATTCTGTCAAAATAAAAAAAAGGTTGATGACTTTTATTTGTGTTAAATACTCTTCTTTTCATTTCGAATATAAGGAAAGTTTAATAAAAATAGTTTTTCTTAAATATTTATTATAATAATAATAACAGCCAGAGTGGACAGAGTAGTAACTATTTAACATTTAATGAGAAGTTAGAACAATTTATGAAATTCAAAGTTAAAATTATGTTTGGAATATTTACGGGTCGACTTTAGTCCGAGATGGAATTGATGACTTTCACCCGTGTTAAATACTCTACTTTTCATTATAAGGATCGGATATAAGGAAGGTAAAGAAATAGTAGTTTTTCTATAATATTTATTAACACCATATAGACCTCCTGCGTTTTCCATCTCAATATCATTAAAAAAATGCATACCGTGTCTAATAGAAAGTTGTCATCCATACCCAAACTTAGGTCATTGTGTAATAATATAAATAGTTACTAAGATCGTCAATGTGCAATAATAGAGGTTTAGCCAATGCTCACCTACCGGAAACAAGTTCCAAATTCCGGATGAAAAAAAAAAATTACTTCAGAAAAGCCTAACTGATCCGAAAATCAAACATTGAACTTTGAGATTCCAAAGCTGCACTTTTCGACACACACATAAGACGTCACACACACACCAATGAGCCAATTTAACGAAAACCACAAAGCTTTTGCTTTTCTCAAACGAAGTTTCAATAAATATTAGGCAAGATACAATACAAAGACGTGTCGTGGTTCTATTCAATCACCCTTTTCAGATTTATGACCTTATTTGCGTCGCAACCACATTCGATGATTAGAACATCTGTCTACGTCATAGGTCCGCGTCCCCGCACGAAAGAAGAAAAGATTTGTTTTATTAGATAATCCAGTCATGTATACAAGGTTATTGGTAAAATGTTAACAACCTCTTAGGGTTGACTTCTGCTAGTCCTAAGAAACATTTTGAGATAAGTATTTTTTTTGTTTTGAAAATGAAAAGAACTATTATTGAAATTTTCTTTTGTCTCTTTTTATATGTTTTTGACTGAATAAGCACGAGCATCATCTGATATCAAAAGTTTCTTGTCCCTGTAATGTATTATTTCATATTTTTTATTGCTTTGCTCGATGAAAATATTCAAAACTCTATACAAAGGGACAAGGCTCGGTCCAGTGTTCAGGGCGCTTTTAGCTTAGAGTAGGCACTAAAACACAAAAAAATATATAAAAAAAACGGTTTCAAAGCAAAAAAAACATCTCAAAATGTTTCTTAGGACTAGCAAAAGTCAACGCTAAGAGGTTGTTAGCATTTTACCAATAACCCTGAATAGACTATAGTTTATCTGAGATTAATGTTTTTTTTTGTACCATCTCAATTAGATTTAAGAAAGGATCAAGGTACAATATTTAATATAGTAATTCTATTAAAACCTTGGGATTTTGTTAACTATCCCGTATGACATCAACTGGGAATAATAGTATTTTATGAGTTATAGCGAAGAAACTGACACACAGCCAGATAGTATTTTTTTCGGGTAGCATACATCGTACATTATCTTGTTCATCCTATCATAAATACCTATTGCATCGCAAATTTAAAATACAAATTCACAGCAAATAAAACTGAATATCAATTAATTAAAAAACCCATCAAAGGTCCTGAAGGCAAATGAAAAGTAATAATTCTAATCTTTTCAATGTAAAACATAGAAAACACCAATGTTTTCTTCGCTTCACCGGCCACTACTGCGGCACACAACATCACTTCTTTAAATTCTCCAAGGGGTATGACGGTGTCTTAGCGCCCTTTCAAGCCCCTGTTTTAGCTGGAAAAAGTACTCAAGTTTCTTCTGATGTTTTAAAAAAAATCAAGAATCAGCTCCAAGTAGTAAACAAACTTATCTTTTGTCTGTACAACCTAATACTATATCAAACGTATTTTATAAGGTACTCTTTATCCAATGAATTATTCATTGCTCTTTTCATATTACATTTTTAGGAAAAACTGTAAGAATATAAACCTATTCAAACATTATTATTTTTGTATTAGCAACTGCTAAGCGAATAAGCTTACAAAATAGGCCTTGTAGGGGAATATAAATATTAGGCACTCTTTGCGAGCTGAGGTACCGAGTGATCCTTCTGATCCGTTTTGATTTGTGCTAAAACTCACTGATAGTTGAGTTCGAAGAGTATATCTTGGTGACTATAATGACAGATGATGGCGGGTTCAAATGCCAACCGTAGTTCAAATTCTTCCTTTAGTAGTAATTATATAAAATAAACCTATAACAAATATAATTAATAATACTAGAAATTAGGCACGTTTGGATATATGGCGTGCAATTGTCACACTGAGTGGAATTTTATTTCCAAACGTGAACTACTCTCTCTGAAGAAAAACATAGAATCGTTCGAAATCCAGGTTTGATGTTTTCAGACGTTATATTACAGTGAGTTTTATTGCCGTGATTAATAATAATGTTCAAACTCACGATAGTTTTCAAACTCGACCTATAACAGATGAGTTAAAACTTACTTTTCACCTGGAACTACTAACACGTTTAACATTTATCGTGTGTATTCTTCTTACAGTTGATATATGGTGTCTAATAAAACTTTCCAAATCACCAGTGAATTTTAGTAAAAAAATTGTCAAAAATATTGAGAAAATTGATAATGAAAAATACCTATATCTTCGTGTCATTGAATGATATTTTTTTATTGAGTTTATATTACTTTTTTGAGAAACCGTCTTTATTTCACATATTGTGCAATGTATGTACTATAATTGTAATGGGGTAACTAAACGTAAAGGGATTTAACAAAAAAACACTGTATAGTATACTCGTAGTTGTTATTTTACGTTACATTTCGTTTCGATTATAAGAGAGTAATAACTATTAGTTTAACTAAAATATTTGTTGAAAATGATAACATGAGTAGTAGATATACTTAAACTTTTTATTTAACAAGTTTTGAAATTTAAGTAAAATATTTGTTAGTTTTCCTTTATATTTAGTTAATATCCACCAAAATTATTTAGCCCCCTTTTAAATTTTAAATATGGAACAGACTGCGTCACCGCCTCAGGCCATCCCATTTAATAGGTATTTAAAAAAAAACACACTGGCTCTTTAGCTCATAAAAAGAATAAGTGACTAAAATGTTCATATTATATATACACTAATTTGAGAAAGTCACATGACAATCTTTTTCTTCGACACAAACGTAGTTGTTATTATTAGTTTTATTACAGCAGAGTACTAGTAAAAAAACTTAGATATCTTATATTGTTACAACAATGGTTACCATGCTTACACGTATATATTCATAGATATTTTGTGCCAGTGTTTAGGTAGATGAGTACAAACCAACTTAATGAATAAAAAAACAAAAGTTAATAATAGTTTTCCCGCTCTTAGGTTTTTATATATTTATGTAAAAAAAATATTTTCAGTAGGCATGGGAAATGTGAAGTATACAAAAATTATTGTAATAATATATAAAGCTTAATTAGAGAAAATAATCTACAATGTAATTATGTCAAAGAAAATTATCTTCTTATTGCATCTACGACGTTGGTTTGGAATGGATACATGCTGTTATTAGTTACAATCGTATTTTATCCGGACACCCTTGTAAGATAATCGCGATTGCCCATAAAGTTTGTAAGTATATCAAATCAACAACAATATAAACTTGGTAGCCTTTTCCAAGATTAAAGTAACTTTGCAATTGGCTTTTGAACTTCTTAGTCGTAATTAATATCTGAAAGCACCTTAACAAAATACTTATATTGGCTTTTGAGGAGTTAAATTTAAAACTACCAAGTTTTAAACACGTCTTTACATAAACGGCTTAACGTTTAAATTTAAATCGTCTGTGATATATTAATAGACAACTTTGTCCCTTACAAAGTTGACAGCTGTTTGTATCGTAGTTAATATTGACTTTAAGATCAATTATTATTATATTATTATTTATCAGAGCGCTTGGTCGATGCGACGCGTGATCAAAATGCTGGCACCTATTTGGCTCAAAGAATAAGCATTGCAATTCAACGGGGCAATGCTGCCAGCATGCTGGGCACGCTGCCAACTGATAGTGGGCTAGAGCATTTGGAGTCCCTATGAGTACAAATGCTTTTAATGTAGTAGCTGTAGTATTGTAGTAGCTGTAGATCAATTAGTTTGTTTTTAGATAAATTTATATATATTTATGTTTTAGTAAGTTTAAGAAGACAACACAACTGACCCTCCGTGAATTTATCCATATGAAACTTAAATATCAGGTTCACTCAACGACTATAATAGAATTAATATCAGACGCTATGAGCGTCGCGCGTGTCGGGCCACGCGCAATGTAGGGTTCCGTAGTGGCCTGTTAACATAATATAGAATATTTCTGTTGTTCTTTTTCTTTTTATCTCTCTACCTATAACTTTCTAAGCAATTTGTTCTTTTGTTTATAAATTGTGATTGCTTGCACGTGTAGACTGTTGTTGATCTATACGTTTCATAGTTGCTCACAAACTTTTTTCTTCGCTCTATTTAACGACACCTCTCTATAACGCCATAAAATGCACTGTCCCTTGAGTTAACACTGTATATGTATATATATCTATATACAGAGTTCCCGGTCATGAATGGATAACCTTAAATTAGGTATTTGTATATCTAATGGCCATTCAGAAAAAAAAAACAGAACAACGCAGAGAAGGAGCGGCGCAAGTATACTGCGAAGGTGTAGCGAGTACGCTGCGATAAGGTAGCGAGAAGACTAAAGCTGTGTACCCACAGCGCCGGAGCTGTCATAGTATTACTTCACTTCTAATAAGACATTTGTCTCTAAGCCTAACCATTTTTTGATGACGTTTTCGTGCTTGTGATTTATGATTAATTATTTTCATGAAGAAGAAGCTAATTTTGGGAAATTTCAGTAGTATTAAAAATAACTATAGGTTTCTGTAACCCCCTTCCATCAATGGGGAATATTCCGCCCTCTCTCCCCCTCCCCATTGCACAAAATACATACAAATATACCATATCTAGTCCTTCTAATGTATGTAGATACACATTTTGTTTTTAGTTATTTATATTTAAAATAAAAAAAATTGTTTCCGTAATCCCCCACCCCTCTGGGGGGATGCCATCACCCCCCCTCTCCCCCCTCCACCCCTTCCTATAGTACATAACTATCTATACCGATTCTAGTCCTGCCAGTACTTCATCTTAGTAACTTTAACGGATTTATTCTAATAATTTTGTATTTGGCGCAAAATTATCTAATACCCAAGTTAAACGACTATTACTGCTAAAGTAATAAAGTTATCTTAACCGCTATAATTTTCCTTGAAAGTTCATGAACTGCACTATCATCATGAATTTTTTCAGACATTTCAAGCCAGCAGTTTAGGTTTTAAAGGGGGGGGACGCCCTACTGGAACAAAAATTTGCACTTTAAAGTTGAATATTTCGTAAATGGAGCATTAAATCGAAAAATAGTATTAGCAACTCCTAAGTTATTTCAAAATACCTATTCAATGATACCCTATTCGATGGGATAGACGACGAAAAAAAAATTCATACCCACACCACTTGTATGGAAGCTACCCTAAAAAAATTTTTTTTCAAAATTTTATTTTACCACTTTGTTGGCGTTGTAAGTTTACATACCCGTACAAAATTGCAGCTTTCTAGTACAAACGGTCTTTTAGCAAAACCTCGGACAGACAGACGGACATGACGAAACTATAAGGGTTCCTTGTAGGTACTACGGAACCCTAAAAATGAAGATTTAAGTTTGATAGCTAAGCAAAACTATAATTAGTATACTAAAATACATTATTAAACGTTCTCCATAACTTTTTTGTATTAGCTGACAGGCTACTTCTTGACCTTGATTTCATTTGATGGTAAAGGACGATGTGGCCAAAGATGTTGTTAATGCCTAGAATTATTGAGTCTCAAGTACAGCTACCAGAACACGTCATAGGAGCTTCGCCACAGATTTACTACTTGAGGGTGCTAGCTAACCAAACCGCAAAAATTACTTATGTAAAAAACGACAAGAACGTTTTGTAAAAAACTATTTTTTGTCCTACTAACCCCTAGTAACTTTTATTGAAATATTTATCAAATAAGGTGACTTTTTATAGTAGGAGCCATGATAGTTCTTATCTTGACAATGTTTTCAATGTCATTATGGATTCAGACTCAGATTGGAGTAACGACAGAGTTTAGGGACAAAACACTCAAAATTTGTGGTGCATAGCACTCAAAAAAGTGGCAATAGGCAGGCTACATTGCTCGACTGAGTGACAAGTTAATAAACTATGGGAAAGAAACACTGGCGATTGTGGGATTCATGAGGAATCCATGAATACAAATGTCTAATAAAGCTTTATTGTGGCTTTGTGAACGAGGTTAATACTACAACTTTAAGTTCAAATTGTAAGATAACCATATACCAAATATATACTACGATATAGGTCATTTAACTTTAAGCCTGATTAATAATTAAACAACTTTAATACACGATTTAAAACTTAAATGGTTTAAATCGTGTATATGTATCATTACTTTTGTCCCGACGTTTCAAACACTTTGCGGTGATCGTGATCACGAGCTGACAGTACAAAGTTTCGAAGCAGTGATGGCTCAGTGGCATTGGCTGTGTACTGTCGCAGGTCCATGGTTCGAATCCCGCCGTGGGCTTGAGCTTCACCGCATGGTGGAAGGGCATTTTGCGAATGCCCGCCTGGCTAGCGATCACCCTCAAGTAGAAAATCTGCCGCCAAGCACCTAACGGTGTGTTCCGGCAGCTGTCCTTGAGAGCCAGTTAAATTACGGGAACATGAGACTTAAGAACTATGTAGGTAACAAAGTGACGGGTGCTGTGCAATTCGTGACTTGTGACAAAATGCATCTGTTATAGGCAGAGGTTAGTCCGCTTAACATCAGGTGGACCTCGTGCTTGATCCGTCATAATAACATAAAAAAAGTGTTCGAACCGTTTAAAGTTGTTTAGTTAATATGTGTATTAATCGCGAAGACCTAAGACAACTTTAAGACTAAACCATACCAGATTTAGCATTTATTGTTGATATTATGCATATTTAGAAAATATGCGGAACCAGAATTACTTGTTCAATGGTTGACGTACGAAGTAAATACACTTTGAGCAATACGTTGTTTATTTTCAAACTATACAAAAATGTTTATGAAAAACCAAAAAAAAAAAGTAGGTGAATGTCCTATATTAGTTACTGTATTAACAAAATACTACGAACTATATACAACACTACAGCTACTATAATAAAAGCATTTAGATACCCATAGGTCATTGCTCCAGCCCACTACCAGTTGGCAGCGTGCCCAGCATGCTGGCGGGCATTCGCTAAATGCCTAAAGCCCGCGGCGGGATTCAAACCATGGACCTGCTGCGCGGCAGTCATAGCCAAAGCCTACACTGCTTAAAATTATGTTTATATATATTATTTTTTATATTGATATAGTTTAGGTGAGGTTATGGTCAGTTTTTACATCCTTTAGGCTAGCCCTTGTCCTCATCAGTTGGTAAGTGATGACGCCATCATATCTACAATGAAGAAAACTTCCTTTCTTGCACTGAATACGTTACTACGTTGTAACGCAAAACCACTTCTTTTACGGTCTTTTGACATAATGATATTGATAGAAACTTCCTAGATTAGCTATTAATGTGCGTCAAGCAACCGTTAAATTCACAAATCCATCACTATGCAAATTGGAACATTGTACACAAATTGCGTTAACTAAGCAAACTCGCCGTGAATGAATGTCGCCTTAAGTAAAGTCTCAAGTTATATTCAAGGAACACTTCAAACTGTGTGATAATTAATAGATTGAACCGCTACTTTACAGAAATCCATATTTATTATTAACAAATAGTTTAAGAAAACATTAATTTTATATTTTATACTTATAAAAACTTTAATTTTGTAGGTGAATGTCCTATATTAGTTACTGTATTAACAAAATACTACGAACTATATACAACATGTAGTGCTACTATAATAAAAGCATTTAGATTCCCATAAGTAGTTGCAGACTCCCAGGAAGTCAAGTAAATGCTCCAGCCCACTACCAGTTGGAAGCGTGCCCAGCATGCTGGCAGCATTGCCCCGTTGAATTGCAAGTCTTTGAGCCAAAATAGGTGCCAGTATTTTGATCACGCATCGCATCGACCAAGCGCTCTGATAAATTTAAGTATGTACATTCATATATTATAAGTTACTGTATAGTTGTAGATAGATATCTTTGTTTCAAAATACTCTTCAGTTTTTTTTTATGTGATTGTTACGGAACAAGCACGAGGCCCACCTGATGTTGAACGGTATCTACTGCCTATTACAGATGCGTTTTATCACAAGTGACGAACTGCACTGCGCCCATCACCTTGAGACATACTTGTTAAGTCCCATATTGTCTGTAATTTCACCGGCTCGCTAGGACTGCCGCCGAAACACACCGTTAGGTGCTTGGCGACAGATTTTCTACTTGAGGGTGGTGGCTAGCCAGGCGGGCATTCGCAAAATGTCCTTCCACCGGTGAAGCTCAAGCTCGCAGCGGGATTCAAACCATGGACCTGCTGCGCGGCAGTCCATAGCCAAAGCCACTGAGCCTACACTGCTTCAAATTATGTTTATATATATTATTCTTACATTTTAGGTGAGATTATGGTCAGTTTTTACATCCTTTAGGCTAGCCCTTGTCCTCATCAGTTGGTAAGTGATGACGCTATAATATCTACAATAAAGAAAACTTCCTTTCCTGCACTGAATACGTTACTACGTTGTAACGCAAAACCACTTCTTTTACGGTCTTTTGACATAATGATATTGATGGAAACTTCCTAGATTAGCTATTAATGTGCGTCAAGCAACCGTTAAATTCACAAATCCATCACTATGCAAATTGGAACATTGTACACAAATTGCGTTAACTAAGCGCAAACTCGCCGTGAATGAATGTCGCCTTAAGTAAAGTCTCAAGTTATATTCAAGGAACACTTCAAACTGTTTTAGATAATTAATAGATTGAACCGCTACTTTCCAGAAATCCATATTTATTAATAACAAATAGTTTAAGAAAACATAAATTTTATATATTATACTTATTAAAACTTATATTTTTTTTAATGAAGCAGTGATAACACAGTGGCATTGGCTACGGTGCCGCGCAGCAGGTCCATGGTTCGAATCCCTCCGCGGCGCGAGCTTGAGCTTCACCGCATGGTGGAAGGGCATTTGGGAATGCGCGCCTGGCAAGCTTATCGACCACCCTCAAGTAGAAAATCTGTCGCTAACCTAACGGTGTGTTCCGGCAGCAGTCCTTGAGAGCCAGTGAAATTACTAACATGAGACTTAAGAACTATGTCTCAAGGTGACGGGCGCAGTGTAATTCGTGACTTGTGACGCAAATAATAGGCAAAGGTTAGTCCGCTTAACATCAAGTGGACTTCGAGCTTGTTCCGTCACAATAACATAATGTATATACACTTCTAGACTCATCTATTGGCCCACCTTGTATTTTCAGTTTCGTTTGGTCCTAGCTAAAATTTTATATTAGGTCGAGCAAAAAGTTTTTATGCAGTTTTGAACCTGGCACATTCACAATTTCATTCAATAGTCTTTTTTTGAATTTCGAACACAGAATTTAAAGAAACAAAAGACAATTTGGAGCCTGTTTGTTGATATCAAACAATCGAATACTAAGAAAACTTGGTTTTATTGGTCTACTTGGATTTAATTCTTGAAAAAGTGATTGATATCTTTGGTTTTGCAACAAACATTACTTATTCTTAACATTAAGGTGAGGTTCTATCAATAATCTATGGATACTTCACCTGAAGTCGCCGCCCAAGCTGTGGCACTTATTCAGGCCGGACACAGCCAAAGAAACGTGAGTGCTCAACTTAATTTAAGTCGATCTGCGGTCCGAAATGTTTATCGGAGGTACCTAGAGACTGGCGGCTTTGTTCGTCGCCAAGGAAGGCCACGATCTCGGGTCACAACTGAAAGGCAGGATCGATTCATCGTGACGACCAGCTTGAGAAATCGTCACCTTACCTCCATTGAGATACAAAACCAACTTCGCGACTTCCACGGAGTATCTGTGAGCGCTCGAACTGTTCGGAGAAGGTTAAAAGAACGCGATATGGTACCACACAAGCCAGCTAATGGGCCCAAACTAACGCGAGCCCACCGAACAGCGCGCCTTCATTTCGCACGCAGTCATTTAAATTGGACACAGCAAGATTGGAGCCGTGTACTCTTTTCTGATGAGTCTAAAATTGTGTTACATGGCAATGATGGAAGGAAGAAGGTCTACCGACGTAAGGGAGAGCGTTTCGCACAATGCTGCTTTGAAGAGAGGGTTGCTTATGGCGGTGGCTCATGGACTGTCTGGGGCGGTATATCCGCGAGCGGCAAAACTCAACTTGAGGTTGTTACAGGACCACGGCTGCCAACATTAAATGCTGAAAGGTACATTCGTGAGTGCTTAGAACCTCACGTGATACCATACGCGGACTATGTGGGCCCAAATTTCCTTTTTATGCATGATAATGCAAGAGCCCATGCGGCCGGCATCGTCAGGGAATATCTTCGGGATGTGAACATCACAGTTATGGACTGGCCAGCCAGAAGCCCAGACATGAACCCTTTTGAGCACATGTGGGACGAGCTAAAAAGACGTGTTAGGGCTCGTCAGCCAGTTGCCCAGACGATGCAGGAGTTGAAAACTGCCATAGAAGAGGAATGGGAGATGATCCCTCAAAATTTCATAGAGCGGTTGATAAACTCTATGCCTAATCGTATGAGAGCTGTGGTAGATGCCCATGGAGGCAACACGCGTTATTAAATTAAACCTTTATTTGATAAAACATGTTTTTTATTCAAAAATCAATTGCCTTTAACAAGGCGCATATCCGACTTGTTAGGCGTAGCTCCATGTCGTATGGTATTCTGAATTCAAATTTAAAACAATACGATCGAAAAAGATGGTAAAATGTGCCAGGTTCAAAACTGCATAAAAACTTTTTGCTCGACCTAATATAAAATTTTAGCTAGCACCAAACGAAACTGAAAATACAAGGTGGGCCAATAGATGAGTCCAGAAGTATAAATATATCGAGTGACAATTCCACCTATTTTCCGTTTATCCCAAATGAATAAACGCCACGTAACCAAATCGTGCCTAGGCACAAGTCGAAAATCGTGTCAATTTTCGACTTGTTTCGATTCTACACGACGCATCATCAGGAGGTTTTGACTCTTTGAGCGTACGGTTGTTACTATGTACCTATATTTTATATTTCCGGGCTATAAGAGGGCCTTCCCTCGCCCAAAATCCGGTGGAGCTCTACGTCCGTATAGCGGTATACAGCATCTATGTCCTCCCTACAAAAAAAAACATTTTATAAACAAAAATAATTCTTTGTGTGTAATGCCCGAAAGGTTTAAAAACTTTTTTGTCATAATAGCTATCGTTGTTTGCTTGTATATGGTTTTTTTTCAACCAAAGCTAACCATCCCTGGAAATGAAACCTTGAAACATTTTGTAAAATGCCCGATTTATAATCTCACTGTACAAAGGCTTTAAAATATGAAAATGGGTAGAATTTAGCTGGACAATGGAACCAAAGTACAGTTGAGAACTGAAATAAAAGAAGCACTACCTTTATTCCACTCAAATATAATAACATTAAGTTCGTGAGAACGCTGACAGTTAGTTAAGCAAATAAAATTACCTTCCTTTTAGCTAGGGACTGAAATTTTTCTAACAATACTGCTATGCGTCTGGAAGCCGGACGTTCTGAACAAGTTTAAGTAAGTAAGTGTGAATTATTGTCACTATTTGAGTGTTCTATGGTATATTATTTTTGAAAGTCTTGTTAATGTGTGTCAGCGTATATCAAGGCTATAATTATTTCTCGATCGTGCGCTCGAAGAGTCAAGACCTCCTGAGGATGCTTCGTGTAGAAGCGAAACGCGTCGAAAATTCTTCCGGTTTGGCTGCGTGGCGTTTGTGACGTCACCTCGGCTTAGCAGGAAAATTCAGCGGAATTGTCACTAGATATATCTTTATATTTTTTAAGTGTTTTTTTTAAAGTATTTGTTATTATTACTTATTATAGGTATAAATGTAAATGCGGGATAGTGTTATTTCTGTAGGGAAATTTGTTTACACAATCATTATGTTAATTGTCTCTTTATACTTAGTATTACTTATTACTGTTGCGAAACCGACCCAGTTTTTTTTTAACAGCAGGCATCATTTAATTTTTTTTTTAATTTTAATTTTCTTATAAAAATACAACTCAGTATGGGAACCAGAAACTTTGCTCCTAAACAGTCTGTCAAAAGGTGGATACAAAAGTTGTATATATTTACGATAATGCCAGGGAACTTTCAAGTGAAATTGTCTCAGAAATTCGAGGCAATTTAAATCGTTTCTAAAGAGTTTCTTACACTTGGTCCAATATTTCTCTCCGAATTGATATTGCGACGATTTTAAATGAAAATATTAAGTTTAATTTCTTCTAATTGAAATTGACGCCAAATGCCAGAGAACATTGGTTTTCGTTCAAATCTTACCTATATATACAGAGTTATTGGTACTATGGTTGACTTCTGTTAGTCCTAGCAAAGATTTTGAGACGAAAAAAGTTTTTATAATAGATATTATTTTTGTGTATTTTTTTAATTTTGTTTTTGTGTATATGACGAAATAAGCACGAGGATCACCTGATGTTAAAAGTCTCTTGTGCCTGTAATTTAATATTTAATATTTTTTATTACTTAGCTCGATGTTATTCACAACTCAATTCAAAGGGAGCGCGGCGCGGTCTAGTGTTGCCGTGGCGGGAGCTCTTGGCTCTTATTGGTAAGCCTGTATAATTTCACGGTGGTACAATGTGGTTTCAGACTATTGATAAATTGAATGTTTTCAGGATCCATGTATGTATGTTTGTGAGTTTCTTTATTCCACCATAACTTCTAACCGGCTAAACCGAATTTAATGTATATCTATCATTAGATTTGTATTTATAGCGCAGGTAACACCAGCGCATAAAAAACGATAAAAAGACAAAGTGGCAGGTTTTAGACGCTATATCGTACATAAGAAAAATAAATGTTTTCTCCTAAACCCATCGGTAACACACATGTTCATCAAATAAATATAAATGGGTATCAAAATGAAGGGCTTTAAGACACGATTCTATTAATATATATAACTTGCAGTTTTAACTTCAATGAAACCATAAAACGCTTGACGAAAATAAATAATTTGCAGTCAGGTCTTATAATTTTTACTTAATTTATTCTTGTTTTATTCCAGTGTTGTTTAATATATTTGCGATCCTTAAAACACATCCAAGTAATGCTACAACCTTCAAAACGTAATTTATCGTAAAGTTTCTTACGGTGTGTTCCAGAGAGGTCCAATAAAAAACCAGCTAAGGGCGAGTTAGGCTCAAACACCGAGGGTTCAGTACTAACACAGAATGTACTGTAAATCGTAATGTTTTTGATACAGTTCAAGATCTTTAACGGGACCACAATCCGTTACCTAAGCCATTTTTATTATTTTTTATTATACCTACGTTAAATTTTGGACTATTATCACATCAAGTTTGACGTTTGTTTGTGTTACCGTTTTTTGTAAAAAGTATTTTGGTTGATAAAGAACATAATTTACGGCTTTCAGATCATAACCTTAACATGTTTTTTATACTAACCCGAGTTACACTTGTACAATCTCACCTGATGTTAAATGATGATGCGGTCGATGATGGAGCGTGCTTACCCAGAAGATACCTATTCACTCGTGTTTTGAAGATCCCCATATTGTACTTATTTATTGTGCTATAAGACAATGCTTCTTGCCAAATTTCATAACTCTAAGTCAATGGAAACCCTAGTTTTGAATTGCCTGTAAAATCACAAATATCGTTTGCGAAGATACGTTCAATAATCATGTCTTTTGATAGCACTGACTTACAAGTTTTAAAGGTAAAAGAGACTGTAAACTTGATTATTTGATTAAAAATTTCAATTTCATATATTTACTCGCTCCTGCGAAAAAGGGTCTTGCTTGACAGATACACAGGGAGACGGATAACAAAGTAATTCTGTAAAGGTTCCTTTTTCCTTTTGGGTTGGTGTACGGAATCCTAAAAATACACCTTATTTGGCAAAAAAGGTCTCGGACCTGTTTTGACCCCTAAAATTTCGTCCCTTAATACCTGAACGACCCAATCGGCCCTTAAAGATTTAGATATGCCCATTGGGCCCCTTATAAAAACACTAATGAAAAGTTTTGATAGTACACTAACGCACGCAAGCAACTCCTTTCAAAGACATTATAATTTGGATGTTCAGGAAAAAGGCATAATTTATAAAATAATAAATCATGTATACGACAATACTTATTACAATAATTATTTGCAAATCATTTTGTGCCTCTCCTATATTATCAAATATAATTAAAAAAGCTAAACACGACTTGAATCAACTTTATTGATTGTTTTAACACAATCTTATTACAATGAAGTCTTACAAAGGAGTGACCTTTGTAGGAATGATATTTATACAAAAAAAATATTTAATATGATTATTTTAATTTATAACGCATTACCAAATGACATTAAATATTTAGATGGCAATAGATTTAAGAAGGTTTTGACTAATTGGTTATTAGGTATTTGTTTTTACGATATTAAGGATTATTTAAGTTCTAAGTTCTATCATTGTAAAATAACTACTTTTTTTTTTCATTCATTTATTTATTTGCAGAACATAATTATGTAACAAAGGTAATTATGTAAGTAAAAATAAATTGACTCAATACATTCTACCAGTGTAACTGGTGTGCAAATGTCTAAAAAGAACTATGATAATTAGTCAACGATTACAATTTTAATATTTGCACGTCTGCATGCAGGCTGAATACACTGAACAAATAATATTATTAATTTAAGACCACATAAATGTATTACTGTATTCTAGCAAAAAAAATATTGATTGATTGATTATTTATTTCTCGACTCTATATGTAATATTAAAAATGTATTGTACATAAGCTGAGATATAATGTCTACAATTAATAAAAAAGGACATAATCAATTACATAGCCCTAGGTTATGGAATTATTAATCATAGTCTTCAGGCAACATCTGTTTTGAAAATGTTGAAAGGTTTTTTGGGGTTCTCTTTATCCATTTCAGTATTTAAAGTGAAATATTTTGTCGTGGGATGAACGCGCAATGCAAATTTAATAAGAAATATTAAAAAGCACACATACTTAGGGGCTGACCTTGAAGTAATTTTATAAGGTTTGAATATTGGGACCAAAAATGTAGGAACAAATGGGTCCGACTCTGCAAAACGCACTAAATCCGACAAAACAAATGAAATCTAAATACTAAATATGAATCAGTATTAGGAACTTTATTGAAAATTCTGTGTTTGACTCACTGTGTTGTTGTGGTTCTGTTGTCTTTGTCACTGTCAAGAACAGGATAATATTATACTTATAAAGTAACTTTGTATATATTATAATAATGACAAGATATATAAACACTCAATATACTGTAAGAGATTGCGTAAAAATAATTATTTATGTACCAATTCTGTTATTGCGTTAATTATCGCATTTGTTCGGACCCCTTCTTAGTTTTGCTCTATTTCGCAGATAACATTTGATATTATTGTCTTATCTAGTCCAGTATACAATGAGAAAAATGTCGGCCAAAAAGATATGAAGGAAGCTGTACCAAAAATTCTTAATCATTCTAAATATAGCCTGTAATCGCACAACATAAGCTTTTGACAATGGTATATTTTATGAGCTCGTTTATTACTAATAATACTATTGGACTTTGTAAAATTATTTCTACAGACTAAAAAGCTTTTTGAATCTGGGTGAACCCACTTTTTTCAGTTATACTCACCAGATTCCTGAAGACAAATTTTGTGTTGTAAGAGAATGTTTCGTCTTTTTTGGGTTCCGAAAGGCTTTAGCACCATAGAACACATCTATACGCTCCGCCAAATTATACAGAAGACTGAGGAGTATAATCGGATATTATTTATAGCGTTTGTGATATATACAAAAGCCATCGATTCGAATGAAACCTGGACGGTACTGCATTCTTTTCAGCGATGCCAAATCGACTATACGGACATCGAAGCGCAGAAATGTTTGTATAGAAACGCCACCATGTCCATTCGACTATAAGACAAGAGCACGAAACCAATCCAACTGCAACGAGGCGTGATACAGTGAGACGTTATTGCTCCAAAGCTGTTCACGAACGCGTTGGACGACGCTTGCGAATTGGAATGAATTCAGCATCAACGTCTATAGCTAATATATAATTTGTTTTGCCGATGACTTAGTCATAGTAGCGTAGTCGCTTGAGGAACTGAACACAAAGTTCAGTGACCTCAGTTTAATTTCCCATCAGGTGGGTCTTAAAATGAACATGGACAAGACGCAAATTATGTCTAGTGTCCATGTTGCACCCTACTAGTAATTAGTTGTTGGGAACAATACGCTCAAAGTTGTTGACTATTATATTTCGCTGGGACAGACTGTCCGGTAAGGTAGTTCTAATTTCAATAAAGAGGTCACCCGAAGAATCCAACTTGGATGGGCAGCGTTTGGGAAGTAACGAGACATATTCTCGTCGAACATCCGGCAGAGCGTGAAGACTAAAGTCTTCAAATACTGTGTGTTGTCAGTGGTGTATTACGGCGCTGAGACGTGGTAACTTTGACCCTGATGGACAAACTCAAAGTCGCTATGGAGAGAGCACTGTTTAGAGTTTCTTTGGGCGATATAATCCGGAAAGAGGGTTTATACCGAAAAACCAAAGTCATCGACACAGCTTTCAGGATTTGCAAGTTGAAATGGCAATGGGCGGGCTACATTGTTTGACGAACTGATAACCGACGGGGAAGAAAGGTTCTCTAGCGCTTACCATATTTTACCAGAAGACTTAGAGTGGGCCCCCAGTTGTTGATGATGAAGATGAATAATTTGTTTAACCATCATAACTGAAGTCCATCCGCCTCGTAGGCTTCGTCTTACTGAAAAATAAAATATTATCCAGAAAATATCTCGAAAACTATTTTTTCTTACAGATATTTTTTATAGAATTACAGGCACTAAAGTATGCCCAGGATAATAAAATATATGCAAAGTATGCAATCAAAGCCTTTAGAATTGTGGTTTTGAAAGAATAAAAAAATATATTCAGGTACTTAAACTAATTTTTAACTGTATCATCTATACGTACTCGTATAAATATGACAACCTTAAAAACTTGAAGCATTTTCGTCGAAACTTGAGATAAAAGTTTAGGACCTCTGAGAAACTCTCTGCTTGGTCTCGGCTTGGTTTGTTATTTTAATTTACATGAGATTTTCTACAAAAAGTAGTTGATGGATTGATGCTGATTGCAAAATGATGGATTGTGACCATGAATAGAGATGATTGTCGTGGAGCTTTCTAGAAGGTAACTTACTAATAATATACAGGATACTTTACGTTTAATATTGTAAATGGCACTGTTGAGCCATCGTTAAACCAAGCCAGTTCATTATTTTTTACACGTATGCATAAATATATATATATAGTATGAAAATTTTAAGTGTGAAACTTGTATGTCACAACGTTTTTTTTACCTATAAAGTTCCTAGATATATACGTATATTAGTAGAACTAGTAGGATCTACATATGTAATCCAAGTAGATAACATCTTAATAGCTTGTAATGTTGCTTATAATTTTTCTATGCCAAAATGAAACCATGCGAGAAATTAAATTTCGCTTCAAGTTGCACTTTTCATGAACTTATTAAAATATTTATATTATGTAAATTCTCTTAGGAATTCACATGAGGGTTTTCTGTTTCCGAAATCTCCTGACACTGTGTAGAGTCTGACATGTCGGACGTTATAAATTTGGAGTATTGTAATGTTTTCATAAACCTGTAGTTGATAATACAACATGTAGATTGAGGGATGAGTTTCTTATTCAAGACAAAGTATTTTTTATACATATATCATTAAAAAAAACGGAATTGACTTTCATCACTGAAATTATGAAATAACTTTCATTACAAAATAACAAGTATTGGTTCCGACACTTATGTATGGTAGTAAAAATTAGGTATGTCAGAAAAGGCATGAAAGTAGAATATATACTGTGAAGATGAGAGCATTGAGAAGCATAATTATCAAACGGAGTGACATGATAAGGAATAGTGTTGCAAGGAAACGATGTGGTGAGAATGAGGATGTAGTGACAAAAATCGAGAAAGGTATGTTAAGATGGTTTGGACATGTAGAGAGATTGAATAAAATGATATCGACTAAACAGGTATACCTGGGACAAGTGAACGGATGTGTTGGAAGGGGAAGACCTAGGCGATCGTTACGAAATCAGATTGAAAACGTTCTGAAAAAGGCCAGGTCAGTAGTACCCTAAACCGACGCTTATGTATGAAAGGATTGATGAGTGTAGATGAAACGAAATAGATTTGTAAGGATCGTAGCAAGTGGAAATCTGTGGTTTCTGCCTACCCCAACGGTAAAGAGGCGTGATTTTATGTATGTATGCACAAAATTTTAACGGTAGCAAAAAACTAGTCATGTGCTATAACTTATCTTCTCATTGTTATTTATAGTCATATGCTTTAATTTTTTCCTCTCGTTGTAAAGCAGCATGCTTCATTATAAAAATAAAAATAAGACATTACTTGTTGAAGTTGGTATCATGCTTGATTATCATGGTCCGAATTGTACAACTTATTTCATACTTTACAGTGTCAGAAGTCGGTTCTGTTTTTTGTGACTATTTTAAGTAATTAATAACGACAAAATTTGCAATTACCATTAAATCGTCCAGGTATGCAACTCTTTTTTTCAGTTAATTGACTATAACTTAAAAACTAGCAGCGCCTTCTGTCCAACTGCCATCTAACACTACAAACCCCAAGCCTCCTGCCGAGTGTGAGGATTATATAATAAACTGTTTAATAAATAACTCATAAATAGCCATGTGACTCAAAAGATAACTGAATGAATAAATCAAATCAGAATCTATTTCTTCCACACATATACATATGTTTCTTAATGCTGTCTCTCCAATACCTTTATAGGCAT
This sequence comes from Plagodis pulveraria, assembly GCA_963890685.1. Lineage (NCBI taxonomy): Eukaryota > Metazoa > Arthropoda > Insecta > Lepidoptera > Geometridae > Plagodis > Plagodis pulveraria. The sequence goes on from OY982959.1 coordinate 17,610,321, forward strand.
TCCACTGTTTCTATGTTATACGTTATAAGTTACCTTCATATACAACTTTTTTTAAAGATTTATTCAATGGGCACTCTCACATGAACTTGTAAAGGCAATATACAAACTTACCTACTCTGTTATTGCTGGCACTAATTTTGCTCAACAAATCAGCATTGCAATCCAACGAGGCATCCAATCCAACAACATGCGCTGGGCACGCTGTCAACTAGTCATGGGCTGGAGCATTTTGACTGCCAGTATGCCTGCAATGGCATTTAGGTTGCCTAAATGATTCTGTTGTATTTAGTTTGTAGTGAATCGTTAATAAAGGCATAAAAGTTATAATGTAAAGCACTCTCTGTTAAAATAAGTCTAATGAAATTCCTTGTCTGACATAGGACTCGCCGTTGCATTTCGTTAAAGTATTCGAGTTACAGTACTTATCTAGTATATTTAGATAGATAAAAAACACTTTATTTGCACAAGAACTTAAAATTAACATTACAATAAAAACACTTAAACAGAAATACACTAGTGCAAAATGGCGGCCTTATCGCTTATAGCGATTTCTGCCAGACAACCAGGAACAAAGAATTTATGCATATTTGATATGGGAGATGGAGGCAGTTCTCCGCAATTAGGTATACAACTTACTGACATTACCATGAAGAAGGTACTGCATACAAGGAATTTATCCTATACTAAATTTACCATAATTATATAAGCTTACATGAAATAAAACACATTATAATAATACATATTTACCTAAAATAGAGTGGAAAAATTATAGTCATGTGTGAGATACGAACCCGCGCCATCCACCGCTACATTTTTTCTTCTCGTTGTTATTTTATAGTGGAAGACGCGGAGCATGAGCGATTGCAACAATAAAAATATTGAGATATTGCTTCTATTAAGGATTGTTTTATCATCTGCAGATCTCATTCCGCGAATTTTAGTACTAGTAATTATTATGATTGTAATGGTAATTAATTATAATTAAATTAATTTTAATACTTGTAATACAGAAAAGAAATGTGATAGATTGGCATGGTACATCACATCCATTATTTATCAACTTATCCATCACTGATGTCTCTTTAAGCTTCGCTTACTTATTATTAGTCTTATTCATTCTAGTTACACCATACATTTAAGATGGATACCAGATTAAAGCACTTCCTTTCCTTTAACCTTCATCAAACTACAGAACTATCGCTGGCGGGATACTCGCAATTGCCGCCTGCTGGCTGCGGTCGCACATGAGATACTTTTTAACTCTCAATCAGCTCTTACGACATTCATTTTAGGTGCACATAAAATAATCTCACTCTAAAAGTGGAACCGTATAATCGAATTGAGAATTTCTTCTATTTATGGATATTAATAATAAGGAGCAAAACAAAATTCAAAGCGGAATATTTTCGTCTCAGAAATATTGTTTCCGATACAACCGTGGGAAATCTCGCACGAGCCGGTAATAAGATAACCATAAAATATTCCAACAATCTCTCAGCATTAATCTACCCTTCAGAAATTTCTTCTCAAAGATTCGACGATACTGTTCATTTAGAGATGGTACTTTAATTTTCCATAAAAAATTGGTTACGAATACTTTCTAAGTATCAATACCAAACAATAGCAATCATTCGTTGATACTTACACTTTATCTGTAGTGGAATTTAGAGTGAGTATTGGTACCAAGCGAATTCAAGCAAAAATACAAAATGAAAATAGTATACTAGTTTATCCGATGCCCTCATGCCTAAGTTTAATATTCTCCCGATCGGAGACAACAGGCGAAATTCAAGCAGTGTTATCTAAGTAGCAATAGCTTTGTACAGCCACGAGGATGTCCTCGTGGTTCCTTGTTGGGAAATGTTTCCCAACAAGGCATTGTCATCAAGTGGGCGGCCGGACATAAAGCAACCAGTAGAAAAATGACGATGATGTTACAATCAAATAAAAATTATGCCCTCAGTTCGTGTAAAATCGTGTTAACTATAATTGAATAGCCATATGGATGTTTCAAATGTGCAGCATGTAGCTTAAACGTATTCTACAAAAGTTAAAATAGAAAATATATATGACTATGTTTACGAAAGTTATGTTTCGGTTATTTCCTCTGTATTGAATTAATGAACACAGTAGGTATTCAATACTTACATAGTGCATCCAGATATTATTCGCAACCTCATAGCAAATAAATGTCTACAAGTATCTTCTTTCATAAATATATAATTACATAAATTTAATAAAATACCAATACTATAATAAGGAGTATCGATACGTTCAGTACTTGATTTTTTTAGCTTCGCCATAAATAGAGAGGAATTTTGATAGCTGGAGACGAATTGATATTTTTCATGAGTTCTCTCTAGGAGCAGCCGTTTTTATCGCAAGCCTGCAATTTATTGACGCATTTATCATATCGTCGAGTTCTTTTGCCTGCTATCATAGCGTTTGAGTGCTCTAATGTTCCATATGAGTTTTAAGAGCTTTTACGATATTTGGACCAATTGCGTCGATCGTTTGCGCTAAAAAAACAGCATTTGAGTAGAAACACTTTTTATGTTTAAATATGAACATTAATGTATCTTTTGGGAATCACTTTTTTCAAGGTCTGGCGATAATATTCAACCAAGAGACCTTCTCATCTAGAAATGTTATATTAATTCCATTTCCTTTTTAAAAAAAAACTATTTTAATTCTTACTTCTTTATACATTTTTAAATCCAATCAATGACGGTATTATATTACCACGAACATACTGAACAATATTACAAATATACGAGAGAAACAATTTAAATCATGCGCGGGATTCAAACCCGCGTCCATTCACCCCTTTAGCCGGGGTATGCTCTAACCAATAGAGCTAACATGACAATGACGTCATAACTCAAATTTTTCCTATTGTTCTTTAAACATTGTATTCGGATGGATTAAAAATGCTGAACAGTATTATGACGGGAGAAAATAATTTACCTATTGATACAATAAAAACAAGTTCACTATAAAAGCCAATCATAATAAATATGTCTGAATCATACTATAAATATGTCAGTTACTTTTACTATACGTGATACAATTCTCTGAATTGGATAATTGGCTCCATATTGTACTTATTATACTCGTAGGTACTATTCGATTGTATTTATTGTTGTGTAAGTAAATAAAATGTGTATATTCACACGTTTTCTTTATATTTTCGCATTTTTATCATAATAAATAGCATTAACAAATAAAAAGAGCACTATATTTGTCCCGGAGGGAATCGAACCCGCGTGCCCCGATTTTCCTCTGGATCAATCATCTGAACATCGAGTATGTGTTAGAGCCGCGATAGTTCTTGGAATCATATTTAGAAATATACAAAATAGCTGACCCGTCGGCAATTTCACCAATGGTGCAAATCACTTGTTGATATAATACAATTCCAAACATACAATCCTAAACACCATATTTTTTTATGTTTGATAGGTTAGCCTTTGACCACTATCTCACCTGATGGTAAGTGATGAAGATGTTGTTCAGGCTAACCTAGAATTACTGGTTCTCAAGGACAGCTGCCGGAACTCACCGTTAGGTGCTTGGCGACAGACTTTCTGCTTGATGGTATCTAGCCAGGCGGGCATTCGCAAAATGCACTACCACCATGCAAAAATGCCCTACCACCATATTCGACCAGTCATCACTTACCATCAGCTAAGATTGTTGTTAAAGCTTTCAATAAACAAAGTTTAGGTTTTAGTAGTGTAGGAGCCCATTTGACCTTCAAAGTTTGAATTATTGAGGAACAAACGTGAACCCTATGTTATTAGAAAAAACTGGCTGACACAGAGTCAAGACTAAGTTCATTAGAAAGGCATGAATCAGAAATGTTTGAGTGTCGTAACGCCATAGCTGAGATACGACTTGAGCTTGGTGCTCGCGCACAGGCTGGCCTCAGAAATGAGATTGAAATCTCTGGAATTAACGAACACCCGGGGGAGAGTCCACTGCATTTAGTGCAAGTAATTTCGGCAAAAATTGGCACACAGCTTACTGCTAACGATATTGACTACGTGACAAGGGTCGGGGCACGTAATCTTGAGAAAGAAGGATCCAGCAATGATGACGATTCAAGCAACCTCATAAAACGTCCTCCCCGTCCTCTAGTAGTCCGTTTTCTGCGCCGTCATGACCGCGAAACATTTCTTCGAGCCGGAAAAAGTAGACGCAACCTTACTTGCGCTGACATAAATGTTAAGGGGGCTGTACGAACAATATTTATAAACGAGCGGCTCACGCAGGAAAATCGCCAATTATTTCGTGGAGCTAGACAACAATCAAAGACAGCCGGGTATAAATTTTGCTGGACTAGAAACGGCACGGTGTATGTCCGCAAACAAGAAGGAAACCCAGCCGTGGCTCTCAAGAACATGGATGACCTTCAGCGACAATTCCGTTCACCAGTATCATCAGAATAATAGTTTTTCAAAGCTGAAGTCAATTAATATCATATTATGTAGTTTTGTATTAATACTCTCCTATAGTCTATATCTTCAGAAAAAAAAGGAAGATACTTTAGAAGTTCTTTATAGGGTAGTATTGTTCGTAGTAATATGTAAAAATAAAACAACACTTACACCACTTACAAATAATAAATTCAGTAAACCAAACACACCTTCACCACAGAGACACTCATGCCTACACCTACACGAAAATCACTCACTCCGTCACCAAATCAACCGTAGAACGTATACATTCATAATAAATACCCTTGCAATAAAACAGGCTCATGCACGTATGACATACCTACTACAGAATTTCTCAGCATTCTTTTTCCTGTTTTACAAAGATGGATTTACTTAATTTAGTTAATGACATTGACGAAACCGTCAATATTGAATGTCATACAGTTCAGTCAGCAGAATCTTGCAAGGTAATATTAACTAACTCGGATATAAATTTCAAAGTGTTAGCTTTTAATGTGAGGAGCCTAAACTGTAATTTTGATAAGTTTGCAGTGACGCTTAAGCGCATGGACTGTGACATTGATATCATTGTGCTATCAGAGTGTTGGCTTTCTGACGGCCAGGTAATTGACACTCTACCAGGATATAAAGCTTTTCGTACCTCTACTCAGTTAAATAAAAATGGAGGTGTCGTCATTTATGCCAAGAATTCCTTCAAAGTTACAGTTCAAGAACCAAACATAAAAGATGCCGATTCGTTACTTATAACGGTTAATAACCAAATTACAATTCTGGGCATATACCGGTCTCCTGCGACAGTCTCAATGTCACCTTGTGTCCAGACAATTACATGGCATTTTACCTTCTATGAACTTATGTGTACCACGAAATTGTAAAACTTTTCTGGAAATAAATAAATTGTATTGTATTGTATTGTATTGTATTATGATAATTTATGGGTTCTATCTCAAGGACTACCTTGGCACAGATGGGTTCTGATAAGACAAACTAATAACTAGATATTAGGTAGTTCTTATATTCACATGTCTCCACATATTAAACCAATTAGGATATAATTAATCCCAATTTCTTACTTACAAAGAAAAACAAAAACTAAATACTTCTATGCCTTTTTAGAAGCCATTAGCAGAATAAATACAATAAAATAGGTAATAGTGGGTTCTTAATATGTATAGAGAGTTTTATTTGTGAATAGATAGTTAGATAGAACTCTTTATTGGAACACCACAGTACAGAAATATGAAGAATTTACAAAAAACAAACTATAATGTTACGATTGGCGGCCTTGTCGCTTATAGCGATTTCTTCCACGCAAACAAGTTTGGGAAGGAGCAGTAAATAAATCATTTTGTCAGCTTGGTACACTTAACAGTAAAAGTATTAAATTATACATATATATATTATAGTCACGCCTGTATTCATCGAAGGGGTAGGAAGAGGTGTGTAAACACTCAAGTTTCGCCAATTGGGTTTTGGTCCAATATAATAGGAGGCGAGCCTATTGCCATTCACCGGGCACAGTTTCAGGGTCATAAAAAATGTTTTCTCTAACACACGAACATATTACGAATAATATGTTTACGCTAACAACATATAATACAAAAACACAAGAATCTATTTTAGGAAACCCTGGTAGGATACTAAGATGGTATACAGCCTTTTGTGCCTCTAATGCACACAACACCCTACTCACATCCACGTGAGAAGTGGCATGCTGCTCATTTCGCGCATTTTTCCCTTGTGCTCAAGTAAATTCATGTTTTCTATATTAATAGTCCTAATTAATTCACACCAACATTTTGTTTGTAAATACACACACACACGTGAATAGTAATTAATTATTATATTATTTTTATCTTACTTGAATGATTTAGTACAAGATCTAAATTTAAAATTAAAAGTACTTATCTGCGGCAAAAACTCAGAGATGAAAGAAACCTATTGTGAATTTCGCTTAGCATCTGAACGGCCCACACAACCTTGTGGAAAACAGATAGTGTAGGCAGAGGGGTCTGGGCATCCACGTTTATCTGCACAATATGTTTTGATCTAATAGAACAGAGGACAAATCTATTTCATTAACTAGAAAGTAAATATAACCAAGTTCATAACCAAATGGAAAAAATATGTACAAGTATCATTTATAGTCATTCAGACTACGAATAAATAGTTTGAAGCAGTGATGGCTCAGTGGCATGCCGCGTAGCAGGTCCATCGTTCGTATCCCGCCGCGGGCTTGAGCTTCACCGCATGGTAGAAGGGCATTTTGCGAGTGCCCGCCTTGCTAGTGACCACCCTCAAGTAGAAAATCTGTCGCCAAGCACCTAACGGTGTTCCGGCAGCAGTCCTTGAGAGCCAGTGAAATTACAGGCACATGAGACTTAAGAACTATGTCTCAAGGAGACAATTTATTCATTCAATCTCAAGTTATACATTCAAACGGTCAAGGGGTATTGCATTTGAATATACTTGTTTGCAATCAAGTGCTATCACATGATAGTATATTATGCAATAAGTGCGCGAAGTTGTTTATTACAATCGAGACGGGTTTTGGCCTGAGATATTTTCTTGATCTTTTTGATAGCAATAATAATCTGATTGAAGGATTCTGATCGGAATCTCATTATGAACTTTAGAAGATTTAATTATAAAAATCTAATAAAGTTCTACTTTACTAGGTGAAAAACTCTTGTTTTTATATGAAAAACGAACGAAACAAACTACAATCTCCTTGGTGAGAAGTGTGGAAACGTTGTTTTTTTTCTATTTAAAACACTAGTGCAGGAAAGTAGAAGAAAAGTAGTAAAAAAAAAAGCACGAGTGCGTAATAGACTATATTTATGACACTGAAATCGGTGCATTTAAAGGCCTGTTACGAGCGAGTGTGTTGAAAATATATTTACGCATTCGCTGCTGTTCTCCGAAGTTATAATAAAGTGAAGCATAACTGGCAAGTTTTCTATTATTTTTGCATAGGTAGCAAGTATTTGAAACTCTTTTTTTATTACAACAAAAATCTTTCGACTTACTTGCGTCCCAACTCAAGTTTAATTTTAGCACTCGAGGAATACTTCTAATTTTGTGGACGAAGCAGCTGTTGATCGAGGAGGAGCTTACTCGAGGACGTCCTCGCTTCTGTCAAATAAAATAACTTAAATGAATTTTAGCATAAAATACGTCTGAAAAGTACAGCTTAAAGAAATCGTAGATCTGAGTGTTTCATACTATATACCATTACGTGTTCCTGAAAAGAATGACTAGCATGTGCTTATAAACATTTCGAACTTGGCTCATAGCTCAATAATTTTCAATAACCCAAAGTTCTATAAACAAATATGCAATTTTGCTTGTAGCACTTTCTAGACGTGTAGAAATTGTAAGTAGCAAAGAACAAAACGATGTTTTATTAAATACACATATCTGTTTATATTATTTATGTCCATCCTTATGATAAGTTTATAGAGCTCGTAAAAAGAGATATAGAGTTTGCTGACACATACTCGTATGTTACTCGATATGAATTTCAAACATTTTTCAATTATAACTTTCAACTAGCTCACGATAACGCAGCATAATAACAGTACGCAGAATTAATTATTGTTTAAATAAAATTACGATGTAAATGTTATATTATTATTTTCAGGATATCAATTTCCTTACAAACAGAAACATGGACATAAAATACTACGAACTACATAAATAGAAATCTACAGTTACTACAATGTAAGCATTAAGACAAACTACAAGTCATAGCAGACTCACAGACAGTCCAAATGCTCTTGCCCACTACCAATTAGCAGCGCACCCAGCATGCTGGTAGCATTGCCCCGTGGAATTGCAATTTGTTTTAGCAATGCTTATTTGCTAAGCTAAATAGGTACTCGTACTAGCACCTATTTTATCACGCGTCGCGTCGACCGAGCGCTCTGATAAATTTTGAAAAATACGACGCGATTCTCGGTCACCATGGACCCAACGTCTCAACAAAAAGAGTGCCAATAAATATATAAAATATCTTCTTTTATGTACAACCGATTCAATATTCAATCCAAAAAATTAGAAACTATGTGTGAAATTAAAAGAAAACAAATTACAGGTCAAACAAAAAAACCTTAGCATAGCCTTCGAAGAGATAAATCCTATATAATAATGAAACCGTAAGAAATTATGTCTTACCGTTAAGAATGATCTCTTTGTTTTTCATAGTTTGTCAACCAGGTCAAACATCAATATTCCGAGTTCCTGCCCACGGCTTCGCCTACGTGAAATTTCGTGTTGATCTCTTTTGTGAAGTAATAACGTAATATAATCAGACTATAAAGTATACTTTACATATTAGGTATATCTAAGGCTATCTTTGAACTTTACTACCATGCTGATTCAAGCATTCGTAACTCGATATTGTGTTCATGTACCCAACTTCCACAAGTTAATTTACATCGATTCTGTTTTTTTTTTTCAACATAATGCTTATGGTACCACCAACTTAACTGTGCAGTTTTCGAGGGCGCTACTGGTCAAGGAAATCAACTACAAACTGTCACAATTTGAAGGAATGTTGTAGTTCTTTTTTTTTGCCGCCTGAACAGATAAGTTGGTGGAACTGTACCTTCGGCATTAGCCGCAATTAAAATGATCTTATCTGACGATAAGATGATTTTAATTGCGGCAGGAATGTACGCCTAAAGTAAAATAATTGTTTCACTTAAATGAATTTATACATGAAGTATCGTGGTCAATATTACATAAAATAATATAGATAAACGTTGACTTAAAAATATTTTAATTTTAAAGTCAGTATATATATTAGCTATAGGGGCTACAGAGATGAAAAAATTAAAGAAAAAGCCCATGAGAAATCTTTGTAAGTTATTGCTTAAATGTTATTGAGCTCGTTATGTCGCTATATAAAGCAATACTCGGGACGCCAATTTTCCATTAATTTGCAGAGCAATTTGCCTACAATTTCTTTTATCTCCTTTAGTACTCCTCTGAGCCATGAGATACGCGACAACCAACTAAGATTTCTGTAATGGCTTTTATAAAAGTTTCTGTTATCCGATAACATAAATGTTGATATAGCTTCAAATATCATAGTTTACCGAAGCCATTTGGTTCGTTAAACTATTTCAGTTGTTCAGATACAATAAAATAAAGAGATAGACAAATCATTTGCATTGCTTTGGCTTTAATTTTTTGTGGTTTGTTGTCTTTTTACATATGTTGAAAATACAGATTTCAATTATAAAATAGTACTTTATGAGAATTAATAATAGTTGGTAAAGGAGTTTTGCTATAGTCAGTTTTTTTATATTACATGTCTCATTACTTCATAATATTAAAACCTACAGTAATAATCTGTTGTGAACATCAGGTAGTTTTTTTTTTATTTATGGTGATTAATAATGGAATTTGTAAAGTAAGTCTAAGACCCATTGCCTACCTTGCAAAGCCACTTTCAGAATCAATATAATAATTGAAATTCTTAGGTAATAATTATGTTCCTTTTTACTAACCTACAATAATAATCTGTTGTGAACATCAGGTAGTTTTTCTTAATTTAAGGTGATTAATAATGGAATTTGTAAAGTAAGTCTAAGACCCATTGCCTACCTTGCAAAGCCACTTTCAGAATCAATATAATAATTGAAATTCTTAGGTAATAATTATGTTCTTTTTTACTAACCTAAATTTAGAGAACATTTACGTTTCCTTACTTTTAGATACATTTGCTTTCTTTTGTTTACTTTTCTTTCAATCATAAATATTTATTTTAGTCACTCACAGTCTAACATAACCCATGGGTCTACAAAAAAAGAAAAAAAATACAATTTTACCACACATTCATATTTTCAGGAATTAATCTTGCTCTAATTATTAGAAAACAGTTTTAGGAATTCAAAATGAAGAAGTGATTTAAATAATTATTATCATCGTATGTTACATTATAACAGTGGATCACAACTAAAAGTGGTAAAAATGTCTAAGCCTAGAAGACATTCTAAGTGAAGTACATAAACTACTTAAAATGTGGTCGGCCTCGAACAGTCAGTGAAAAGTGTGTGTGATGGACAAAGTGGTCACAGCATGACCGCGTGGATGGCGCTGTTTGGGCTAGTGTGGCTGCTCCGCGTGCGCGGTTCTCTCTGCGGATGCGCCGCTTGCAAACGTGCGAGGCAAGAGCCGGAAATGCACGAGCGCGAAGTGAGACACGAACTGCACGAAGAACATGACCATGAAGTGCAGTCGCACGAGATGCACGAACAGCCGCGGGAAGAGGAACATGCTGCATTTGACGTCATCGCGCTGCAGCAGTACACGAAGGACGCGACAGTGCAGACGGATTTTGACGATGATGAAGACTTGGATAAGATTGAACTGCAGATCACCGAAGAATGTGAGTACTGCTTTATTCTTCTATTATAACTTTTATCGTATAAATTATATGCAATATTTATAGACTACACATCGTTAAGCAAACACAGCCCTGATTAGATATTGCATTTTAAGACAACACAACGCCTGCATACATATCCATATATATATGAAATTTTATCTATCCATATAATTTAGAGGTTTTGCAGCTGGTGAAATAGCTAATGTTATTGAGTACATAATATGATCTTCTCTTGACCGGTGTAGGTATTACTTTACGGGGTAAGAGGGCCTCTTTAGCGTCTTGGTGCGTACTACCGCTGTGTGATATTCTGCCTCAATTAATAAAGATGTGTTAATGCGGCAGGTACAGTAGCAAGTAAAATTACTAGGCGAACGAGGCATGAGAAATATTTCTTGTATTGTCATGGAGTGAGGAGCGCAGTCCAGTGACATGCATGCTGAACGGTGACACTATATTACGCGGTTGTGATGCTTACCATTATATGGGCTACTTTTCTATAACGTCACTTAACGCGTTCAACCGCAGTGTTTTCTAAGACAAGAGTTTAATTAACACCGCAGGAGCTGCGTCATTAGGATACTGATAGGTAAGCCTTTGACCACAATCTCACTTCATGTGGTCGAAGGTATTATTAACAAGCTTAACCTAGAATTACTGACTCTCAAGGACAGCTTACGGAACACACCATTAGGAGCTTGGCGACAGATTTTCTCTTTGAGGGTGGTCACTAGCCAGGGTGGAATTTTGCGATTGATAATCGCAAAATTCCACCCTGCGGTCAAGCTCAAGCCCGAGGCGGGATTCGTCTCTAACTGGGCTTTTTTTCTGTAATTCTGACGGAACAAGCCCGAGGCCCACCTGATGTGAAGTGGCCTAACCTCTGCCTATAACAGATGCATTTCGTCAACGATATTGGGTAAATCAAATGGGAAGGGTATATGTAAAATCATAAATTGAGAAATAATTCCATCGTTGCATGAAGTCAATACGTATTTTCTATATCATTTTCATATTTTATTAATTCATGGAATGTAGTGATACCTACAATAAAGACACATCAAATATGTCAATTTGGCAATGGATATCTTCTTTGTATCTGTAAAATTAATTACTACTACAGTGAGACTGTAATCATGCCGTTTCTCTTCTCAGTCTGCATGAGACATTAATATGAAACACAATAAGTATCCTGAATTAATTTTATTTCCGCTACAGTCACATAAAATACATAACATCAAATAACTCAGGTTGTGAAGGCGATGCAGAACTTACTGGGTAAAACTTTTTACTGTTGTAAATTGTATCATTACCCAGAGTATGTCTCTGTATTCATGATATAAATATACATACTCTGTGTACACATGATTTTAAACTAATACGAAACCTAAAAAATACACATTTAAGCTGTAATGAAAATTTGTGTTGGACTTGAAATTATATTTATTTTCTGGCTTCTTTAAACTATAATCAAATAAATTCAAAGACTCAAAAGGTCGTCAAAATTTATATAATGTTTAGATGTTAAACCATTTGTATTTTTATTTTGTTTTCTGACTTTTGACCTCTAGACGAGATCTGTTTAAGCCAATTATATATTTATTTAGTTATTCAAGTGGGAATTTAATTATGTATATTTATTTAGTAATATTAATACGTCAGAATTTTGCTTAGTGCTTTTGACTTTTGGTTACATTAAAACTGTCGTTAATATCACCTTGAGAGTCAGTTATTTTAGGTCAGCTTGAACAACATCTTCGGTTACATCGTCACTTACCATATATAAAGGCTATTGATGTCAATATTTTTGAGTGAACTTGAAAATATATATATATTTTATACGGGCAAAGTCGCGGGCGGTTCAGTTTTGTTATTTTCTAAACCTTAAACTAAAACACAAATAAAATAGTAATTGCTCTGAAAACAAACTAATTAAACTTGAAGTCAATATTACGCAACTACGTTACTAACAGCTGTTTACTTTATAAAGAACAAAGTTGTTCATAATATATCATAGACGAATTAAATCTAAGCGTTAAGCCGTTTATGTAAAGATGTCTTGAAAAGTTGGTAATATTAAATTTAATCCCTCAAAAGCCAATATAAGTATTTTGTTGAGCGTCAGGTGCCTTCAAATAGTAATTACGTCTAAGAAGCTCAAAGCCAATTGCAAAGTTACTTTGATCTTGGAAAAGGCTACCAAGTTTAAAACTGCTGTTGATTTGATATCTTTAGAAATTTTAAAGGCAATCAAGTTTATCTTACGAAGGTTTTTGGTTAAGTTACGTTTTAAGCAATAGGACTATAGCATATCTCGTATCTATACCAAACCAACGACGTATACCTAATCAATTTAAAGATAATTCCTTATGACAGAATAACATTGTAGGTACATTTTATGCAATTGAAACTTAAATTCAATTTGGAGTGTAGCTTAACCTTATTTTTACTTAACAAAAGTTTACGTGATACAAAGCCCTCATGGTAAATAAATTGTATAACAATTATATAGAAAATTCACTATGATAAAGTACTCTATTCTAGCCTCTTTTGAAGCCGTTCAGATTATAGATCACAGGAAAAACCTCAACAGACGATTACATCGAATAGTACGAGACTTCCAATTGGAATGAGACTTCTAAAATGGTTTTATACTTTACATTTTACACACACTTTAAGGATCAGCATCTTTCCCTAAACACGAAAGTGACTCTGATCCTAAATCGAGATTTCTATTACTTAAACGATGCCTGGTAAGTGTTTATTACAGAATGAGGTAGAATCGAGTAAGAAAATGGAAAACAAAGATTCTGTAAAATATTTAGCACAACATGAAAACGTAAGCTATTAGTGTGCACCCAATGAGCTTAGGAATGTAAAACGAGTAGTTTAGCATGAACAAATTATGTTTCCCCCTAGCATTAAAGTGGAGCATCTTTACGATTGGGCTCTTTAATCTTATCTAACGCCTTCTAGGTGAACCTTTCAGACAAGAATAATTTAGTAAGATGGGGGAGCTATCGTAAAATCGTGCGACATTTGTCACGAGGCAATAGATATAGCCGTGCACTTACTGGAAAGGTACAAGATGATGTTTGATGGAGTCTTTACGTCGTCATAAGGTATATTACTAACTTTCTTGCCACCAGGTTAGATTATGCTCAAAGGATGCTACAGATTACTATAAGAAATTGCAAAAAAAACTCTCGTAAACATTTCAGTAACTCTTTCGGTAGCTAGAGAGAATGAAAATAATTACGTGACAAAGTCACCTGACGGCATAAAATAACTGAAAACGTTGGTGTTTAGTCATCCGGACCGCGTATATTTGGGAAAATGCAATATTTTTTCTGAATAGACTAGCCTGCTGGTATGTGACGACGCGGTCGACGTTGGAGCATGTTTGCCTAGAAGATACTTATTCACTCTATATTTGAAGACATCCAGATTGTAGTTCTCGGGAAATAAAGACGCTGGGTGTTCAATTCCTTCGCTGTCCGTATTATAAATGTGGACGCAAATCGCTTGATGCGTGCAGGAGGAATGTCAACCATATTCGGATGCCGTGTTTCCGTACGTCTTGTGGTCCCTTAGTGGAAAGGAGATGCAGGAACTAAATTATGCAACTCCATCGCACACTCTCCGAAATGTATCCTGTAGAACAACTGAAAGCACAGCAACTTGCCACTGAGCCATCACTGCTTCAAAAATTATCCAAAAATTACTGTAGAGTAAAATATATCATTTAGTACATTTTATATAATAGAAACAACTCTATCGAATTAAAGGTCTGAAACTAGAATAAAAATAAAATTATTTGAACATAATAGCAATTATTTGAAATATATTATATAAATTCGACGAGCTTCTGAGTTGAATTTATTTGATCAGGGATATTTTTTGAATTGAAATTCTCGTGAGTTTCACACATATTTAAATATTATAAATTAAACCGGCAAAAACACTCACGTTGAGGATCGAATACGTCGACCCGAGTTTCGAGCATATCAGATGCTAATCATCAGGGCGAGTGCGCAGCTGCGTCTGCGAGCTCCCCCCGGGATGACGTATTCGATCCTCAACGTGAGTGTTTTTTGCCGGATAAATTTATAATATTTAAATATGATCAGGTATAGTTTACAGAAGCTATAAGAAAAAGAAAGGTATTGATTACCATTAAAAATAATAGAAGTGCATTCGGACGTTTAAAAGACAACTTTTTCCGGCGATGTTGCACTTGCATTAAGCAACAGGGGGGCCATTTTGAAAATTTATTGTAATTAAACACTTTGTAATTGGTTTTACTTTGCTTGCATCATCATGTAAATAAAAATTTTGCACTTACAACATTTAGAATTAAACTTTTTGATTGAAGCCTTATGAATAATAAAATGAAATTTTCAGGGTACAACCTGATAGATCGAACAAGTTTTTAAAAGTCAAACGAATTTTTTTTTACGTGAAGTTATTTTTTAAGGGCCCTTGAAGTTGTGAACATACTGGGTAATTTTATCTTTCTTGGCATTTAATTTTTTTTTATTTCATTCAAAGATCTAACGAAAGTAAATATTACCATACTGAATTGGCGTATCTATCAGCTTAGCAAACAAAAAAAATCAAGCATCTACCGTAATAATTCACGTTACCATAAATAAAAATCTTATCGTACTCAGCGATAGGAGAAAATTAAAAAAAGGTCATAACTCCGAAAATACGAAAAATCGCGGAATATATATGGGGTGATTCAGATAGCCCTCTAGGTTCTCTATTACAGCTTCAGTATATCACATCTTTGGACACCTTGTATTGTATGGATCTGTATGTTATTAGTTGCTAAGCACATCGGTACCACACATAACACCTAGTTAAATAACACATAAAATTTATATGGTAATACTTTTAAGAACAAAAAAGGGTTAACACAGCAGTTTCCGCATTGCATTCACAACCTGAATAATATGATGGTATTTAGTATTGACCTCTAACTTCTCCATCTTTTAACATACAAATGTGAGCAAGTAAACTTATTTCAGGCTGTGCTTTAGGGCACTAAATTGTGCTTTAATAATTTCTTCTATAGAAAGAAACACGTTATTACAGTTACACAGAAGATATGAAGTAAATATTAACACTCCGTTACACGCGCTTTTATTTATCACATCATTTGACGCGTGTTTTTCAATTAAGATTACATATTAATAAAAAATGCATAACACAAATTAAAATAAATACAATCATTTACTGGTAATGCAGTTTTACTTGAATGATCGTTTTTTATTCCAAACGTGAGACATAGGAAGGTGCCAGTATAACTAAGGTATTGATTAAAACAAACTCGTGCATAGTCGTTGCTGCGGCGCCATTGACATATATTTCAGTATATAAGGTACAGCTATTGATGTACATGGAATTCTGGGTATTTTTAGTGTACAACACTCAAATGTACCTATTTTAATTGGGTATACTTGACCCCGTGGGGTGCCGGGTTAGAATTGCACCTCCCTATAACATTCCGTGGGTGTCGCAAGAGGGAAGGTGGGCAACAGCACCTTCTAAAGAACTGCCATCTTACACTGCGATCCCCAAGCCGCCTGCCAACCGTGGGGATTATGGCAAATACCCCCTTAATAGAGGACCGAAATAAAAAATATCTTGCACCATTAGGATCCACTATCTTTGATGAACAATGGCTATAGAAAATATTAAAAAACTTAGGGACCAGAATGAAAACTTCGATAATGTAACGCAACAAGTGAAAAAAATCCAAAAATATTGTTATATCAAAATTATTAAAATATTAAAATTATTTGTCATAATCGCGCAAAACCATTCACTTCTTTTTTGCGCAGTTGGATAAAAACTCTTCTATCCAACTGTGCAATCTTCTATCTAACTAAAATCCTATGTCCTTCCCCGGGTCTTAAACTATTTCCATACCAAATTTCATTCAAATCGGTCCAGCAGTTTCTAAGTTTATTCGTTGCATACAAAAATACAAATCTTTCCTCTTTGTTATATAAGTACGCAGAATCTAGATAACTATAGCGTTTTAGGCTTTGCTGCACACAGTGTGTTAAAGGAACTAATTTGAAAACTGATATTTTAAACGCAACTTCTAGGTGAACCTTTCAGACAAGAATAATTTAGTAAGATGGGGGAGCTATCGTAAAATCGTGCGACATTTGTCACGAGGCAATAGATATAGCCGTGCACTTACTGGAAAGGTACAAGATGATGTTTGATGGAGTCTTTACGTCGTCATAAGGTATATTACTAACTTTCTTGCCACCAGGTTAGATTATGCTCAAAGGATGCTACAGATTACTATAAGAAATTGCAAAAAAAACTCTCGTAAACATTTCAGTAACTCTTTCGGTAGCTAGAGAGAATGAAAATAATTACGTGACAAAGTCACCTGACGGCATAAAATAACTGAAAACGTTGGTGTTTAGTCATCCGGACCGCGTATATTTGGGAAAATGCAATATTTTTTCTGAATAGACTAGCCTGCTGGTATGTGACGACGCGGTCGACGTTGGAGCATGTTTGCCTAGAAGATACTTATTCACTCTATATTTGAAGACATCCAGATTGTAGTTCTCGGGAAATAAAGACGCTGGGTGTTCAATTCCTTCGCTGTCCGTATTATAAATGTGGACGCAAATCGCTTGATGCGTGCAGGAGGAATGTCAACCATATTCGGATGCCGTGTTTCCGTACGTCTTGTGGTCCCTTAGTGGAAAGGAGATGCAGGAACTAAATTATGCAACTCCATCGCACACTCTCCGAAATGTATCCTGTAGAACAACTGAAAGCACAGCAACTTGCCACTGAGCCATCACTGCTTCAAAAATTATCCAAAAATTACTGTAGAGTAAAATATATCATTTAGTACATTTTATATAATAGAAACAACTCTATCGAATTAAAGGTCTGAAACTAGAATAAAAATAAAATTATTTGAACATAATAGCAATTATTTGAAATATATTATATAAATTCGACGAGCTTCTGAGTTGAATTTATTTGATCAGGGATATTTTTTGAATTGAAATTCTCGTGAGTTTCACACATATTTAAATATTATAAATTAAACCGGCAAAAACACTCACGTTGAGGATCGAATACGTCGACCCGAGTTTCGAGCATATCAGATGCTAATCATCAGGGCGAGTGCGCAGCTGCGTCTGCGAGCTCCCCCCGGGATGACGTATTCGATCCTCAACGTGAGTGTTTTTTGCCGGATAAATTTATAATATTTAAATATGATCAGGTATAGTTTACAGAAGCTATAAGAAAAAGAAAGGTATTGATTACCATTAAAAATAATAGAAGTGCATTCGGACGTTTAAAAGACAACTTTTTCCGGCGATGTTGCACTTGCATTAAGCAACAGGGGGGCCATTTTGAAAATTTATTGTAATTAAACACTTTGTAATTGGTTTTACTTTGCTTGCATCATCATGTAAATAAAAATTTTGCACTTACAACATTTAGAATTAAACTTTTTGATTGAAGCCTTATGAATAATAAAATGAAATTTTCAGGGTACAACCTGATAGATCGAACAAGTTTTTAAAAGTCAAACGAATTTTTTTTTACGTGAAGTTATTTTTTAAGGGCCCTTGAAGTTGTGAACATACTGGGTAATTTTATCTTTCTTGGCATTTAATTTTTTTTTATTTCATTCAAAGATCTAACGAAAGTAAATATTACCATACTGAATTGGCGTATCTATCAGCTTAGCAAACAAAAAAAATCAAGCATCTACCGTAATAATTCACGTTACCATAAATAAAAATCTTATCGTACTCAGCGATAGGAGAAAATTAAAAAAAGGTCATAACTCCGAAAATACGAAAAATCGCGGAATATATATGGGGTGATTCAGATAGCCCTCTAGGTTCTCTATTACAGCTTCAGTATATCACATCTTTGGACACCTTGTATTGTATGGATCTGTATGTTATTAGTTGCTAAGCACATCGGTACCACACATAACACCTAGTTAAATAACACATAAAATTTATATGGTAATACTTTTAAGAACAAAAAAGGGTTAACACAGCAGTTTCCGCATTGCATTCACAACCTGAATAATATGATGGTATTTAGTATTGACCTCTAACTTCTCCATCTTTTAACATACAAATGTGAGCAAGTAAACTTATTTCAGGCTGTGCTTTAGGGCACTAAATTGTGCTTTAATAATTTCTTCTATAGAAAGAAACACGTTATTACAGTTACACAGAAGATATGAAGTAAATATTAACACTCCGTTACACGCGCTTTTATTTATCACATCATTTGACGCGTGTTTTTCAATTAAGATTACATATTAATAAAAAATGCATAACACAAATTAAAATAAATACAATCATTTACTGGTAATGCAGTTTTACTTGAATGATCGTTTTTTATTCCAAACGTGAGACATAGGAAGGTGCCAGTATAACTAAGGTATTGATTAAAACAAACTCGTGCATAGTCGTTGCTGCGGCGCCATTGACATATATTTCAGTATATAAGGTACAGCTATTGATGTACATGGAATTCTGGGTATTTTTAGTGTACAACACTCAAATGTACCTATTTTAATTGGGTATACTTGACCCCGTGGGGTGCCGGGTTAGAATTGCACCTCCCTATAACATTCCGTGGGTGTCGCAAGAGGGAAGGTGGGCAACAGCACCTTCTAAAGAACTGCCATCTTACACTGCGATCCCCAAGCCGCCTGCCAACCGTGGGGATTATGGCAAATACCCCCTTAATAGAGGACCGAAATAAAAAATATCTTGCACCATTAGGATCCACTATCTTTGATGAACAATGGCTATAGAAAATATTAAAAAACTTAGGGACCAGAATGAAAACTTCGATAATGTAACGCAACAAGTGAAAAAAATCCAAAAATATTGTTATATCAAAATTATTAAAATATTAAAATTATTTGTCATAATCGCGCAAAACCATTCACTTCTTTTTTGCGCAGTTGGATAAAAACTCTTCTATCCAACTGTGCAATCTTCTATCTAACTAAAATCCTATGTCCTTCCCCGGGTCTTAAACTATTTCCATACCAAATTTCATTCAAATCGGTCCAGCAGTTTCTAAGTTTATTCGTTGCATACAAAAATACAAATCTTTCCTCTTTGTTATATAAGTACGCAGAATCTAGATAACTATAGCGTTTTAGGCTTTGCTGCACACAGTGTGTTAAAGGAACTAATTTGAAAACTGATATTTTAAACGCAACCGCATGTTCCAATGATACGTACCACTCAAATTATCGGGATACCATATTTATGCAACTTCTGGAATCATAATTGTATTTTTTTTGCTAAATACAAGTATACTTATTGAGGCTTTTTATTTAGCCTGACACCCCTTGGGACTTTTTTATTATAAAAACTAACGTGGTTTTCACTCATTTTAGTAAATAATCCGGGATAACTCACGTAGATAAGTCAGATAGCTCCGACTATAGTTTCAACCACATTCAGTGGCACGTCTCGCTTAGCAGCCCTTGAGGCTTATTATATACGACCTAACTTTTGTGCTATTCGTTGAAACCAGGCTTTTATAAAGAAATATGAAAAATTTACAATGGTTTGTACGTAGTATACCAAAATTTTCATTCGCCCCGATCCCCTTTTTTCCACCCTATATAATAGGTTCTAAAGCTTCGTCAGACGGACGTCGTAATCGAGGAAACAAAATATTTCCGGCGTTTGAACTATGCTTTGTGGATCAAATTACTTTCGGTATCGAATGATCCAACGAGGATTTTCCTTGTGAACGGAAAAGAATTTTACGGATTCGGATGTCATCGGAATACCTACAGATTCATCTTTTCGATAGATGTTTGTGAACGTTTTACTTGAATGCACTTTGAAGACAAACTATTATCAAACTTATTCAATTCTTTTTTGTTATTGTGACGGTCCAAGCATATACCACCCGGGCCCCAATTCTCTTAGCTATTGACCAAACGCCACTGCAATGCTTCTGCGATCAAACTGCTGTTAATGTAAAATTCGGTAGTCTGCTAATTCTAGCTCCTAATCACAGTTGTATAGCAATCGCGTCGCTATCTTATGACTGTGCTATGGCTTGCAAATGTTGCCATTGAAATAATAATGAAAACTTATATCAATCAAGCATCAGTCGAAACATCAATACGGTGGGTTTCTGGCAAACAATACATTAAATAAATAAATTTAAATCATTTAGCTATTTTTCTATCCAAAATCCTCCAAAATATTTTATGCAACTATAGCAACGCAATCGCAACAAAATAGCTTACAGCATACCAAATATGTCAAAACTGTTGATAGCTAACCACTGACTTGCGATCGAACCTAAATAGAGGGCAGACTACGGATACTGTCAAAAACTACAGTTTTCACGCAATTAATCTGCGTTAACGCCGTTCAATAGCTAAGAGAATCAGGCCCCTGATGTAAAGTGGCATCCTTTGCCTATAATAGATGTTTTTCGTCATAAGTAACAAACTGCACTGCGCCTGTCACCCTGAGCCATACAGCTGTTAAGTCTCATTATGTGCCTGTAATTTTACTGGTTCTCAAAGACTGCTGCCGGGACACACTGTTAGGGGCTTGACGACAGATTTTCTATTTGAGTTAGCCAGCCCTGTGCCTTCCACCATGCATTGAAGCTCAAGCCGGCGGCGGGCATCGATCCATGGACCTGCAGCCATAGTTTACTATTTTATTGACGTATTAATTGTTCTAAAAAAATATCTTCTATTGAAATGTAATAGATTAAATACTTTTTAGGAAATAGAACGGAACTTACGAGCAAAATGTAGATCGTTCCAATTTCAACCTAAACCGTTGGATTTTCTTTAAGATTGATCGGACGTTCTCTCCTTGTACATAACGTGTATCTTCTGGTCGTTATGCTATATTAATAATGTATACAATTCGGTTAGTAAACCTACATACATTAAGTCCATAGTAAGACAATCATCTTTTTAAGGGTTCCGTACCCAAAGGCCAATAATGAGACGAGTCTGTTTGTTTGTCTGACCCTTCGAGTACCTCACGGGTCTATAGCTGGTGTGACAAACTTAAACTTTGGGTATTTGGTGTAAAACATTGACCGAAATATGAATATACTTTTTAATTCGGAATAACCACTGCTCGTCACAGCCTCCTGTTAAGAGTGGTTTGCCATAATCCCTACGCTTGGTAGGCGTCTGGGGACCACAGTCTAAGATAGTGATTACTCCGAAGGCTCCGCTGCCTACATTCCAGTATTTAACCTTTAGTTGCCTCATACGATACCCACGGGAATAGATGTGGGGACTAGCCCGGAACCCGAGACCTAAATACGAATATAAGGACTAGAAATTAAATTTAATAATTTTCAGGCGGGCAAGAAATACCTTGCACAGGTCGTTTCCTTTTATAGAATCTATGTACCAACTTTCATCAAGGTTACTATGGCTGACGCGGGAGATGAAAATAGATTTTTATTTTTCTACTTGTTGGAACTCAGATAGGTTGAAAATGATATTTCTTATATGTGTCATTCTAATTATTATGATGTTTTAATGAGTTTAACGATAAAATAAATATAATACATTTTATGGATTTAAATGCAAATAATCTATACACACATATATAAGTGGCTGTATATTTAATATAAGCTATTGGAATGGTTGTTTCTGAAACTACACGAAAAGTGTTTAATTATGGAAGCTGCATAATTTCTCCATGTACTGGCCCGTGCCAGACACAATATTGATATATAAATAAACATGTTTGCAATAATGTTACATTATTTCAGTTAATATCTAAAAGTTATTTTTTCTTGCGTATGTGAGAGCGCGGTTGTGTTTGTTAATATATTTATGACAAAAAAAAACAATGATAGGGTGACGTACCAAAATTCTATGGCAAAAAGTTTTTCTGTTCCTTCGTAGGAAAGTTGAAGAAACCATTCGTAACTTTTCTTTTTACGTTCAAATTTTGAAAGTTAGTTAATAATTAATATTTATTTTACAGGGATAAATTTCAGCTACAGTAGAACTCTTTATAAACGATTTCGTCAAGGGAGGCACTGCCACCATACCTATTTCTACCGTCAAGCAGTAATGTTCGCATTACTGTGTTCCCATTTTGAAGGGTATGGGTGCCGGTACATGACACTCCATAACTTTGTGTTTCAGGGTGATAGACGCAGTGATGGCTCAGTGGCATTGGCTATGGACTGTTGTATCCATGGATTGAATCTCGCCGCGGGTTTGAGTTTCACGGCGGAAACGCATTTTGCGAATGCCCGCCTGGGCCAGGCGCCAGGCTATAGCGCCTGGCTATGGCTAGCTTAAAACTCAGAGCGAAAAAGAGGATAGGTACCTACTTTTTGTCTGTGTGTCATATACACTGCGTATCATCTTCGATCACTTTGACTTACTTATAGATGAGATTTTGTAATGACTACAAGTTAGTGAGGGCTAGTCATGACTAGCCAATTTCAATTAAAAAATAAACCGGTTTATTTCTCTACTTAGCCGGTTTATTTTCTAAATGATTTATAATTTAATTGGTTTATTCGCCCTTGCACAAGAAAGTTTCTGTACCACTACTAAATATAACGTAGCCTTTTTTTTTGTTTTTTATGCCTGATAGGTAAGCCTTTGACCGCCATCTCCCCTGATGGTAAGTGGTGACGTGGTCGAAGATGATGTTCAGGCTAACCTAGAAGTACTGGCTCTCAAGGACAGCTGCCGGAACACAACGTTAGGTGCTTGGCGACAGATTTTCTACTTGAGGGTGGTAGTTAGCCAGATGGGCATTCGCAAAATACCCTACCACCATGCTATAATGACTGCCATCCAAAGACAACAACTGGGACCGACGGCTTAACGTGCCCTCCGAAGCACGGAAACGCTCAGTAGTAATGTCACTACCGGTCACCCATCCAACTCATGACCGCGGGCGACGTTGCTTAACTTTGCTGAGCGGTTGAGAACAGCTAAGTAAACTTCGCTACGAGCGCTTCAAAACTTACATACGAGTAATTAGGTACCAAAGATTATGAAAAGATAAGTCGTATCAATGAAAAACTTAATTTTGTACTTGTAACTAATTTTACCAGGAACTATTTTTAGAAGCAGTGATGGCTCAGTGGCATTGGCTATGGACTGCCGCGCAACAGGTCCATGGTTCGAATCCCGCCGTGGGCTTGTGCTTCACCGCGTTGTGGAAGGGCATTTTACGAATGCCCGCCTGGCTAGCGACCACCATCCAGTAGAAAATCTGTCGCCCAGTACCTAACGGTGTGTTCCGGTAGTTACCGGAACACACCTAGAATTACTGGCTCTCAAGGACAGTTGTCCTTGAGAGCCAGTAATTATCAGATCATTCATCAGAACGTTGCCAGGAATGTTTATTGAATTATGGTTAAAAATCAAGACAATTAGGTAATAGCTTATGGTAGCTTAAGAGGGCCCTTCCCTGTCCGTCTATCGTCAAAGCGATGAAAATGATTGGAAAGCTTGTTTTTCATCTTCAGCGCTTAGCATTCATCTCTCCGCCTCGACCCCACACGACTTGTCCCATACCTCTTTCCGCCATTTGGCTAACAAGCAAGTGAGAACGAGATAACATTGAACGAAAAATTGTGTGAAAACTACATAAAACTTGATCCAGGAAAAACGTGTTTTTCAATAAGCCTGATAATTTTGTAAAATAAACATTTTTATTAAGAATCTCCGTTATATTTGCAAGGTTTGTATTAAAATACATTCTCTACTTTTACAATTTCTAAGTACATTCAGAACGCGCAAAGTTCAGGTAAAATTTGTGCAATAAGAACTGATTTTTGGAGGCTTATGCTGAAGTTGTTTCTCCAAATTTTACTTATTTGTTTGCATAAATAACTAGATATAGTGCACAAGATACCTATTAGCTCAAAAGTTTCACAAAAAAGATTTGTTATAATGCCATAATTACGTTAGAGCGTTTGTATGAAAAGTAAGACGGGTTGGCCGCTCTTAATAAAATAATGGCTATAGACTTAATTTCAACGACGGGCCTCAAACGATAATGCATGTATCAGGGATAGTATTATTATATGTTCTATGTCTTGGTGCTAACAACTTCTCAACCTCTTTAGTTCCTTTCTATCTTTATAATATTTCCATCATATAACAAACAATATTTAGTATAAAATTTACCAATTATTTTAAAAAGGTTGCAGTGCGATTTCCTATAACTTAAGAGTAGAATGCACGGAGGGCTTTCCATCCAAACGTAGTTTCGTCATATTTAAAATACCAAGTGTTCATACTCAGTGAAATATTTTATGCATATTGCTGAGCCATATGGCTATGCTTCTGGTATACCAGTTTTTCGATTTATTATTTATTTTATCTTTATGTGAAAAAAACAATTCCCAAAAAAAAAGTTTTCGTTTCATTGATGAAAATACTTATTTTTACGGAAATCTTGTAAACCAGAAGCAAAGATATTAGGCCCAAGGACATACATGCAAATTTTCACTGAGTTAAAACAATTAGTATTTTAATTATGACGAAATATAAATACTAATTGTTCAAATTTGAAGCGCTCGTAGCGAAGTTTAGTTAGCTGTTCTTAGCCGATCAGCAGAGTTAAGCAACGTCCGCCGCGGTCATGAGTTGGATGGGTGACTTCTAGTGACATTACTACTGAAAGCATCCGTGCTTCGGAAGGCACGTTAAGCCGTCGGTCCGGATTTTGTCTTAGAATGACAGTCGTTATAGCATGGTGGTAGGGCATTTTGCGAAAGCCCGCTTGGCTGGCTACAAGTAGAAAATCTGTCGCCAAGCACCTAACGGTGTGTAGTCTGAACAACATCTTCGACCACATCATCACTTAACATTAGGTGCGATCAAAGGTCAAAGGCAAAACATCAGGCATAAAAAAAAACTAAGTTTGTATGGAGAGCGCCACGAGCGCTCTAGCCTTAAATAGGAAAAAAATAAGGTATTCCACTCCACCACTTACAACTTTTATTGCGTTGCTTGAGCAAAACTACTGAGTAAAATAAAACATTGTGTTGTTCTCAGCAAACGTCGGCAATTACGAGTGCGGCCGAGAACAAACGTTGGCGAGTCCTGGCAGCGGTCGTCGCGTCACCGGGAGCTTCCAGGTTGGTGTACCACAGAACTAAAACGTATTTAGATAAGCTAAAGTGGTGCGGTTGTGTTCACAGATATTTTTAGAGACGTGTATTCACTCTATATATATATATATACACATATAAACGATTTATCAGGCTTACATAAAAATACCTCAACAACAAAAAAAAAACGGCCAAGTGCGAGTGGGACTCGCTTACGAAGGGTACCTTCTTTTATTTTATGGGAGCCCCCTTAATAACTTATTTTCTTTTAATTAATTATGTTTTATGAGAACATAAAACTAAATATTCTGTGAATAATATGTAATAGAAAGCGTCCACCTGTCACCGTTATTAATATCGAGCAAGAAACGGTAAAAAATCAAGTTTATTGAATGGTAGCCCCCCTTTATTATTAATTTATTTTATTTTTATTATTTATTGTTATAGCGGCAATAGAAATACATAATCTGTGAAAATTTCATTTACCTAACTATCACCGTTCTTGGGATACAGCCTGGTGACAGACGGACCGACAGCAAAGTCTTAGTAATAGGGTCCCGTTTTTACCCTTTGGGTACGGAACCCTAAAAAACTGAAATTACATTCAAAATGCCTCTCCACCATACAATAAAGCTCAAACCCGGGGCGGGATTCGAACCATGGAACTGCTGCGCGGCAGTCCATAGCCAATGCTACTGAGCCATCACTGCTTCACAGATTTTCGGCCAAATCGTTTTTATGGACATTTATATTCTCTAATATAAAGATTATCTAATGATGATGAAGCTGGAAGACTTCCACTGTTGAACAATGTTCGTTGCTTTTACGGGTTTAAACAGCTTAGCAAATTTTAATTAAATTTGGTATAGAGGTAGACGACGCGCTGTAATAACACATAGGATACTTTTCATCACATCCATCAACACGCGAGTGAAATCGCGGGGCGTGACTATTATTTTATAAAAGTGACCTTGCAATACGTGGTGTCATATGATTACACAAAAATAAATTACAAATGGAGTTGAAAAACCAAATGGCCCATACGCTACCTCTCGGTTAATGGTTTGTGTTTTATTGATCGGAAACTAAGGGCAAGAGTTTAATTAGGCATTTGCACTGCCTATGAGTCCAAATGCTTTTATTGTAATAGCTGTAGTGTCGTATATAGTTTGTAGTATTTTGTTAACAAAGGCATACCAACGGTATAAAAAAACAAATTAAATTTTGTACACAATTAACTACAGATCTCATACATATATCACGGACGATTGGCCGTGATGCGAGGGAGTAGTGTGCAAATAGTTTAATTTATGTTGAGCCATATTATTATTAGGGTTTAGGACGATTTTATTCTCATCAAAATGAATGAAACAGATAATTCCGAAGTATTTTTTAACAACTGCGACTTATGAACAGAAAATTACCACTCACGGCCTTTTCATCTTCAATCTTGTATTCTGTGGTTCGTGTTAGCACGTAGGTACCTAAAAAATAACAATAGTTTTGTTACTGGAAATGTTCTAGATTATTCTGAAAAGTTGTATGTCAAACAGAATAAACGGTTATGAAATATGAGTTCCTAACAAAGGGCACTTTTGTACAATAGTAAAATAGGCTCGCGGTATATACCTGACCTAGATCTGTGTAATTATGTTTTATGAGAACATAAAACTAAATATTCTGTGAATAGTATGTAATAGAAAGCGTCTACCATTATAAATATCGAGCAAGAAACGGTTAAAAAAATCAAGTTTGTTGTATGGGAGCCTCCTTAAATATGAATTTATTTTATTATTAGTATTTATTGTTATAGCGGCAATAGAAATACATCATCTGTGAAAATTTCAACTGCCTAGCTCTCACCGTTCTTGAGATGCAGCCTGGTGACAGACGGACGGACAGCGAAGTTTCAGTAATAGGGTCCCGTTTTTACTTTTGGTTACGGAACTCTAAAAAGCTGAAAATACATTCAAAATGCCTTTCCACCATACTATGAAGGTCAAGCCCACGGCGGGATTCGAACCATGGAACTACTGCCCGGCAGTCCATAGCAAATGCCACTGAGCCATCACTGCTTCACAGATTTTCGGCTAAATCGTTTTTTATGGACATTTTTATTCTCTAATATAAAGATCATCATTAGTTGGAAGATTTCCACTGTTTAACAATAGCCTCCCCCATTGACAATGCCACAAAGAACGGCTATTAGCTGCTTGTAACAACAATTGACTACGAGCGACTTTTACGATGTCGTCAGTCCACCTACGGTAGGGCTACCAAGTCTAAAAATTACTTATATGTAATGATAAAATAAATAATACAACCAAAAACTGGCAAACCCTAGGCCATATTAGGTTCAAAAACATGCTTGTAATATTTCACCTTTTATTTTTTTTATTATACAAGACTTCGTTTTTATAGAAGACGCTTTAATACATTTCCCATAACTGGTGGTACAATTGTAAAATATACTGTAATAGCTTATGAGATATATTACGAGGAATAAAATATGTGTAGGTTAATTTCAGGTAACAAACGAAATGAAATAACGAATAATAAAATTACACTAATATTATAAAGGCGAAAGTATGTTCGTTGCTTTTTTCACGTTTAAACAGCTTAGCACATTTTTCATTAAATTTAGTATAGAGGTAGACGATGCGCTGTATTAACACATGGGATACTTTTCATCACATCCATCAACACGCGAATGAAATCGCGGGGCGTGACTAGTATTTTATAAAAATTAATTTGCCATACGTGGTGTCACAAAAATAAATTACAAATGGAGTTGAAAAACCAAATGGCTCATACACTACCTCACGGTTAATAGTTTGTGTTTTATTGAACGGAAACTTAGGGCAAGAGTTATATGTAAATTCATATTGTATACAATTACCTTTCATACATATATCACGCACGATTGGCCGTGATGCGAGGGAGCAGTGTGCAAATAGTTTAATTTATGTTGAGCCATATTATTATCTGGGTTTAGGACGATTTTATTCTTATCAAAATGAATGAAACAGATAATTCCGAAGTATTTTTTAACAACTGCGACTTATGATCAGAAAATTACCACTCACGGCCTTTTCATCTTCAATCTTGTATTCAATGGTTCGTGTTACGTAGGTACCTAAAAAATAACAATAGTTTTGTAACTGGAAATGTTCTAGATTATACTGGAAAGTTGTATGTCAAACAGAATAAACGGTTATGAAATATGAGTTCCTAACAAAGGGCACTTTTGTACAATAGTAAAATAGG
Source organism: Plagodis pulveraria (assembly GCA_963890685.1). Taxonomy (NCBI): domain Eukaryota; kingdom Metazoa; phylum Arthropoda; class Insecta; order Lepidoptera; family Geometridae; genus Plagodis; species Plagodis pulveraria. Next base: position 17,639,580 of record OY982959.1, read on the forward strand.
CTCACGGTATATACCTCACCTAAATCTGTACATAGACGACTACATAATATTTACCCTATTGTACTGTTAAGGAGGGTTTACCATACTCATCACGCTAGGCATACAGGGTTATTTGGCAAATGCTGACCACCTCTTTGGGTGGACTTTTGCTAGTCCTAACAAACATTTTAACACGAAATAATGTTTTTTTTTTGTGTTTGTTTATGTGTATTTGACGGAATAAGCACGAGGACCACCTGACGTTAGTCTCTTGTGCCTGTAATTTAATATATCATATTTTTTATTACTTAGTTCGATGTAAATATTTAAATCTCTATTCAAAGGGAGCGCGGCGGGGTCCAGTTTTGCCGCAGCGGGCGCTCTTGGCTCGGAGAGACTAAAAACTTAAAATAATAAGTTTTCTAAAACTGTCTTACACTTTTAAGTGCGGTGTCTCGTAGTAAAAGACAATGCCCACTCCGAGCTAAGAGTGTTTTCTCAAAAAAACTTTTCACATCAAAATGTTTGTTAGGACTAGCAGAAGTAAACCCCAAGAGATTGTTAGCATTTTTAAATAACCCTGTATATGATATCAGTTTCTGAGAAGGCACTGCTGTGCACCTTCCGATATTTTACTTTTACTCGCCACATACGATACCCACAGGTAGCAATGGGGGTAGGGATTTAACATTCTACTCGGGCAGCCTACCGGCATATATTATGATATTATTTAGTTTGTTTATTTTTAATTAATTGTACTTATTCCCAGTCTCATAAAAGGTTCAGTTTTGAAAAAAAAACTGTAAAGTTTACCTGAAGGTTAATTTTTCAGGTCATTCTGTAGACAAAAATATTATGAATTTAAAACCCAAAAATTGCAAAAATATATTTTTAGGTGCCATATCAAAATGAAAAGGATTTTCAAGTCTTACATACTCTTGATGCTATAACTCAAGATTTAATTTAATCAAATGTTTCAGCTTTCAATTTTGGACCTGCTGTCAGTGAGGAGCAGAAAATTTAAAATAATTTGATTTTCCAATTGGTTCAGTGTAAAATTAAACTTCACCCGTCACGTTTTCATAATTGCGTATTCGTGATTCGATTTAATATCACCAGCGTCAGTTTTTTTGCTTGTTCAATTATACGGTTGTTCGAAATTAAAAATATATTACGTTTAAAGAAACAAAGATACCCGTTGTGTTAGGTTTATATTAAAACTACTATCGGCGCGTCGTCATTCCATCAAATAAATCTAATTTAATTTGTAATTTCAAAGACATTCAAATATTTGAACAAAGTACTTTGACCAAAACGTCACCGTTCTATATTAAATATATTTGAAGGTATGTATACAAAATAATCTATGAGCACACACTTCACGAGTAATTGTTATCTACCATCCCATGCACAGCTTCAAAACCCTGGCAAATTTCATAGCAGCAAAATCTAGAAACTAAAGCCAATGGACCAATTATGTAGTCAATTTGGAAAAGGTGACACGAATGAGACACTTTTTAAAGACGTGGGTAATATCCAGGAGAGTAAAGTTTGACCGACCGATCGGTATTTCCACTACGTGCCTTTACTTTACAGCTTGGAATGGCATTTCATTTCATTATGTTCGTCTGGAAAGCTTTCAGGAAGAAAACTTAGCGGTGTTTTCAGACAGCCGAGAACTAACGGAGAACTATATTTTCCAATTGTTTATTGATATAGGCAAGCCCTTGAGCACTATCTTGTCTTTTGGTAAGTGATAAGTGATTTTGTTCAGACTAAGTCCTTAATGACACATGTGTTAAAATTATAGGCACATGACACCTAACAACTGTACGTCTCAGTGTAACGGACACACTGCAATTCATCGTTGACGAAACGCATATGTCATAGGCAGGGATTAGTCCACTAAACATCAGGTGGGCCTTTAACCACTATCTCACCTGATGGTAAGTGATGATGTGGTCGAAGATGTTGTTCAGGCTAACCTAGAATTACTGGCTTTCAAGAACAGCTGCTGGAACACACCGTTAGGTGCTTGGCGACAGATTTTTTACTTTAGGGTGGTAGCTAGCCAGGCGGGCATTCGCAAAATGCCCTATCACCATGCTATAACGACTGCCATCCAAGGACAACAACCGGGACCGATGGCTTAACGTGCCCTCCGAAGCACGGAAGAGCTGAGTAATAATGTCACTAGCGGTCATCCATCCAACTCATGACCGTGGCGGACGTTGCTTAACTTAGCTGATCGATCGATCGAGATTAAGAACATCTAAGCAAATTTCGCTATGAGCGCTTCAGAACCAGAGCATATTCATTGGTCGCCTTTTCACTCGCATAGTTTTTGGTTTCTTACATTAGTAGTTTATACGTATTTGGCATATCATTCTGTCACATGATCATAATTTGTGAGGTTGTTTTTAGTATAGGTACTGTTTTATGTGGTATACTTATTAGTAGCCTTATGCTAATTATAATTTTGGTAAGTTTAAGGCCTCCTGTTTTTTATGCTAGTAGCTGTTGTCAGATAAAAAAATCGCTTTGATGACATATTTTATTGTTATATTTATTAGTAACATAATCAATAGTATGCCATCGAAAATATGTATCAAGTTCAAATTTAATGCAAGTCAATATGGACCTTATTGTTAAAGGATTGGTTATAGATTTGATACTTGAAGGCGGTAGATCGTCAGGCGACTATTCACAAAATACCCTACGAGTCTGCGATAAAGCAATAGCTTACAGCAGAATTTGAGCTATGGACTCCCGGCGCGTCAGCGTATAGATCATAAATTTTAAGATCTACAGCCTAATACTATCTTCTACCATATTGACACCAAAGAATCTTCATTTCCTGCCCTTATCCCGCATGGAATGGGTTCGGCACAACGTGTACTTTTCCTTTACTCATTTCTGTTACTTGTCATCTCATGAATTACACCGCACATACATCCATTTAAATGTAGTCAATCCAAACCGTCTTTGGCTTCCCTCTACTTCGGTATCCCTCTTTTTAGTGTGATTTTTGCCCCTCCTCATAACATGTGTATATAACGTCTCCTAAACTTTTGTCACCTTCAAACTACCTCTGCATGAAATACGCCTCAATTATCTTTTCTACTATTTTTGTTTTATGTCTGATAAGATAACCTTTAACCACTATTGCACCTAATGGTAACTGATGATATGGTCGAAGATGTTGTTCAGGCTAACCTAGAATTACTGGTTCTCAAGGAAAGCTGCCGGAATACACCGTTAGGTGCTTGGCGACAGATTTACTACTTGAGGGTGGTAGCTAGCCAGGCGGGCATTCGCAAAATGCCCTACCACCATGCTATAACGACTGCCGAAGACGACAACCGGGACCGACGGCTTAACATGCCATCCGAAGCACGGAAGCTCTTAGTAGTAAGGTCACTAGCGGTCACCCATCCAACTCATGACCGCGGCGGACGTTGCTTAACTTTGCTGATCGGTTAAGAACAGCCTAGCAAACTTCGCTACGAGCGCTTCAAACTACTCTATCTACACATTTTAACATTGACTGTGCTGTTAGCACTTTAATTTCATGTAGATTGTGATGCCTACCAATACGACAAGTCTTTTGTTTCGTCCTTTTAAGCGTAATTGGGATACGCCGGTCACACGTGTTTTCAGAGACATGTTACCATTTCATCCATCCTTAATATATCCTGTTCGGCACTTAGCAGTAATAAAAACACAATTAATTGGGAGTAAAGTCAATCCAAAATGTTGTTAAAATAAATTGAAGAGGTTCTGTACCAACAAAAATTATGTGAGGATTTAAATCAGACCCGTCTAAAAATAGATAGGACACAACAAAGGGAATTAATTGTTTCTGTTCGCATGGATAACACTCGCGGTTTGAATAACCATCTGTTAAATTATTCGATTGCTAATTGGGACGAGTGGGTACGAGTGTCAATTATGACCCGGAAATGATTTTCGAAGCCTGAAAATTATTGTGGCACTGTTTATTTCGACTGATGTTGTCAGCCAGATGTCAAGGCTTACAGAATAATAATCACAGCCACTGGGAAACGGGTTTACTAAAATAACCTAATAACGTACGGTGTGCTGCAGAGATGTTACTACGCTGAATAGGAGTAAAGACCTTTCCACACATAAAATCGCGGCCCTCCACATTTTTAGTGTAGTTGCAACTACAAATGCACATTTCTAAATCATTAACGGGTCTTTTCACGCACGCATTCACAAAAATCATATTTTGACTAACCTAGTGAGGTGACAGTGACATAGACGAAAACCTAATGAGGGTAGATTTAAATCGCTTGCGCCGTTCCTCAAGATGTCACCCGCTTCTTCAGTCTACTCGTGACCACGGTCAATGCAGTTTATTCGAACGTCCATGTCAGTCAAAATATAAGTTAGATGTTAATTAGTGCGCGTGAATAGCATTAAACATGTGTTTAGTTCACGTACAGCTCGGGCTACAAGAAAGCAGAGGCTGTAATTATCAAAGCGTACGTATGTCATATGATGTTTTTCAACACACTTGCGAGGAACAAATATGAATAATACTTTATCTTTTTGATAGCAGTAATAATCTGATTAAGAAAGTTTAAAAAATTATATCTTCTAAAGTTCTACTTCAGTAGGTAAATAACTCTGGATTGTTTTTATATAAAGAACACATGAAACAAAATACAATCTCCTTGGTGAGAAGTGTGGAAATGTTGTTTTTTTTCCTATTTAAAACACAAGTGCGGTATATAGGTACAAGACTACATTATGACAATAAAATCGGTACATACGAGCTAGTGAGTTGAAAATAAAAATACTACTGCCTACCCAAGTGATCATATTTTACATTTTATAGTTGTACTATATTATCATTAACATCTATCCCCCACAAAAATACGTAGTCTACAAACGGTACTATTCAACAATCCGTACTATTGCGCATAATTTACAGTAGAGAGGGGCGCCTTCGTGAGTGAACATGTCTGTAAAATTGTCCAACGAGAGAACCAACTTCAGTAGCTACGTGGTTTAACATGGCAATGATATGCTAATGTAATTTGTTGGTATATTAGCATATCATTCTACAAATGGTTATTTGTAATATTATGTTACAATTGTATTATTTTTACCGACTTCAAAAAAAGGAGAAGGTACTCAATTCATCTGTTTTTTATGTTTGTATCCTCATAAATTTTGACTGGGTCAACCGATTTTGATGATTAATTTTTTTTTATTTTAAATTTGATGCTTGTCGTGTTCCATTTAATTTTCATTAAAATCGCTCATGCTGTTTTTGGGTTACACTCCAATAAATGGTAAGTATTTTCCAATCTTGATGTTTAGTCAATGACAGTGAATCACAATCGATCCCATAAGTAGCAAGGGTCACTAAAAAGGGTGAACACACAATGGTGCCCTTGAGCTCTCTGTCAACCATATCTATAGTAGCGTTTTCGGCGCCCGCAGGAGATGGGGGTAGGAGGTGCTTTTCGCCTGCTACGCCCGTCTCGGGAGAGTGCACTTTCCCCTCCCGGGCTATAAGAGAGCCTGCCGTCGCCCAAAATCCGGCAAAGCTGAACGACCTACAGCGACAGGCAGCATCTAATTCCACACTAAAAAAAGGGGGGGAGGGAAATGTACCGACTTCGACGAGTTATTTCACACATTTGAGTGTTGAAGTCGGTTCCATTTATTAGTAAAAAATTTATTGCAAAGCTGTCAACACTTTGTGCATTTATGGAAAGCACCATCCCATCCATTCCAGGCATAATATGTCAAAAATGGATTTCACAGTTAGTGGGTACTAAGACTGTAAATTTGAACAGTTCTCACAACTACACTTCTGGACTCATCTATTGGCCCACCTTGTATTTTCAGTTTCGTTTGGTCCTAGCTAAAATTTTATATTAGGTCGAGCAAAAAGTTTTTATGTAGTTTTGAACCTGGCACATTTTACCATCTTTTTCGATCGTATTGTTTTAAATTTGAATTCAGAATACCATACGACATGGAGCTACGCCTAACAAGTCGGATATGCGCCTTGTTAAAGGCAATTGATTTTTGAATAAAAAACATGTTTTATCAAATAAAGGTTTAATTTAATAACGCGTGTTGCCTCCATGGGCATCTACCACAGCTCTCATACGATTAGGCATAGAGTTTATCAACCGCTCTATGAAATTTTGAGGGATCATCTCCCATTCCTCTTCTATGGCAGTTTTCAACTCCTGCATCGTCTGGGAAACTGGCTGACGAGCCCTAACACGTCTTTTTAGCTCGTCCCACATGTGCTCAATAGGGTTCATGTCTGGGCTTCTGGCTGGCCAGTCCATAACTGTGATGTTCACATCCCGAAGATATTCCCTGACGATGCCGGCCGCATGGGCTCTTGCATTATCATGCATAAAAAGGAAATTTGGGCCCACATAGTCCGCGTATGGTATCACGTGAGGTTCTAAGCACTCACGAATGTACCTTTCAGCATTTAATGTTGGCAGCCGTGGTCCTGTAACAACCTCAAGTTGAGTTTTGCCGCTCGCGGATATACCGCCCCAGACAGTCCTTGAGCCACCGCCATAAGCAACCCTCTCTTCAAAGCAGCATTGTGCGAAACGCTCTCCCTTACGTCGGTAGACCTTCTTCCTTCCATCATTGCCATGTAACACAATTTTAGACTCATCAGAAAAGAGTACACGGCTACTCCTACTTTTCACTACGGATAGTGCGGCAGTAATATACGCACTCAGAAAACCAGTAACCAGGTCTAGAGTTATTGCTGAGTGCCATGCTGCCCTACAAAAATTATCAAACAATTACAAAGTAATAATAACATGGACGAAGGGACATAACATGTGCCCGGGTAACACCATGGCAGATACTTTGGCCAAAGACGGGGCAAAAAAACAGGTATGTGATGACGCAAAGAGCCTTTGCAAACCATCAGTAATGGAAATACGAGAACTATTGCGTCGTCACACCGAGAGAGAACAACAAAACCTGTGGGATAAGTAAGAAGACTGTAAACATACGAAGGCCATGTTTCCAACTCTAAACAAGAAGCTGACAAATAACTTGCTAAAGCTACAGCGGGATGAATTGCGCCTTGTTGTAGGCCTCTTTACGGGTCACTGCAACCTGAACTACTTTCTGCATAAAACGGGAGCAACAGACAGTCCTCTATGTAGAGGCTGTATGCGTGAAGAAGAGACCGTGGAGCACGTCCTATTGCACTGTGAAGCCACGGAACAAATAAGAGTTGAAACGGGTCTATGTGAGCCATTCTCACCATCAAAATCCTTTCCACCACCACACACGTCACTGGAGCAGCTATGCCAGCGACCCAGAGTCCTTCTCCGCTACGTTAAGGAGTTGGGATGGCTTGGGTAGAAGCTGGCGGGGGAAATGCACAATACACCCCAAGCGGGACGTCAGTGCAGGACATATCGCCCCCAATTAGAATAAGAATAAGAATAAGAGTACACGGCTCCAATCTTGCTGTGTCCAATTTAAATGACTGCGTGCGAAATGAAGGCGCGCTGTTCGGTGGGCTCGCGTTAGTTTGGGTCCATTAGCTGGCTTGTGTGGTACCATATCGCGTTCTTTTAACCTTCTCCGAACAGTTCGAGCGCTCACAGATACTCCGTGGAAGTCGCGAAGTCGGTTTTGTATCTCAATGGAGGTAAGGTGACGATTTCTCAAGCTGGTCGTCACGATGAATCGATCCTGCCTTTCAGTTGTGACCCGAGATCGTGGCCTTCCTTGGCGACGAACAAAGCCGCCAGTCTCTAGGTACCTCCGATAAACATTTCGGACCGCAGATCGACTTAAATTAAGTTGAGCACTCACGTTTCTTTGGCTGTGTCCGGCCTGAATAAGTGCCACAGCTTGGGCGGCGACTTCAGGTGAAGTATCCATAGATTATTGATAGAACCTCACCTTAATGTTAAGAATAAGTAATGTTTGTTGCAAAACCAAAGATATCAATCACTTTTTCAAGAATTAAATCCAAGTAAACCAATAAAACCAAGTTTTCTTAGTATTCGATTGTTTGATATCAACAAACAGGCTCCAAATTGTCTTTTGTTTCTTTAAATTCTGTGTTCGAAATTCAAAAAAAGACTATTGAATGAAATTGTGAATGTGCCAGGTTTAAAACTGCATAAAAACTTTTTGCTCGACCTAATATAAAATTTTAGCTAGGACCAAACGAAACTGAAAATACAAGGTGGGCCAATAGATGAGTCCAGAAGTGTATAATACCAACTACTGCTTATTGCTAAAAATGGGTTGTTGCAGCGTTGGCAACAAAAGGGGCTAGCGTTAGAAGGTGACTTACGTAGTTTGTCCTTCGAGTTCGGCGAAATGGTAATTCCAACAGTAATTTCCATTGACCTGGGTTTTTGTCCTTGCATCTCATTTTTGGACGTTCAATTAAAAGATCAGAGCCTCAAATATAATGAAAAATGGACTAACAAACGTTGGCAGACTAGCTCAAAAGCCGCCTCTGTGAGATTTTAGACTCGTGGTTAGATTTGAGTTTAATAATGATTCATTTAGAATTACTAATTTTAAAAAAATATTCCTTTAACTCTGGCAACTGACAAAATTATATGATAATTTATGTTTTCCGTACCCTTACAAGGGTAACGTGCTGCATAAGCAAGGGTATAATAGTGGCTTCTAATGACTTTATAAGCGACAGGCGTGCAGTTTTACATTTTGATGAGAATGGGAGCGCCTCAACTTAGAAACAATGGTAAAACTTTCCTGTCTTGTAAGAAATGCTGAGGAATATAAAACCCAGTTAAGGCTCATTTATATCATTTTAATATTGTTATGTTTGCAATGACGCCTGCTGTGCGGCGTTACATTACATAATCATAAATATACGATAGGAACAAATTAAGTCATGTGCGGGATTCGTACCCGCGTCAATCCACCCCTTTAGCGGGGGTATGCTCTAACCAATTGAGCTAACATGACATGACGTCATAACTCAAATCTTTCCTATTGTTCTTTAACCATCGCTTACTTTTCCTATTGTTATTTAACCAACTCATTTATATCCGTTTGAATCATAATATGTGTATAATGGGTGGTACGCTCGATACAGTTTTTTTATGTTATTGAGACGGAACAAGCTCAAAGCCCACCTGATATTAAGCGGACTAACCTCTGCCTATAACAGATGCATTTCGTCACAAGTCACGAATTGCACTGCGCCCGTAACCTTGATACATAGTTGTTAAGTCTCATGTGCCTGTAATTACACTGGCTCTCAAGGACTGCTGCCGGAATACACCGTTACGTGCTTGACGACAGATTTTCTACTAGCCATGCATTCGTAAAATGCCCTTCCACCATGCGATAAAGCTCAAGCCCACGGCGGGATCCGAACCATGGACCTGCTGTCTGGCAGCCTATAGCCAATGCCACTGTTTCAGAAACAGCTACCAAATTAGTTTACTTAGGTATACGTAACATAAGCAGGCCGACTTTTTTCCTCTTAAAACACTCAAACTTGACTGTCTCTTGATTAAATGGCAAAAAACATTTGTTTAGAATTTCGAGATCCTGAGATCGATCCTTCAATTCATACCGTTATTGGATTTTATTGCCAAAAACATTTGTTATTGCAATGTGGAATCTGGCAATGTGTCCTGTAGTTGGAAATTACTACTTTCCCCGTTATACACGGGAGCAAAACATATCTGGCTAAACGTGTGGTTTGAGACTTCCCAATCTGTTCAGTGTATTGTACTACTATCTGAAAATTTGTGAATGTTTTAATTTAATGATGATAACCTAAACAATTACTATATTGTGGGGGAGGGAAAAACTAAACCTTCAAGTTTTTATAGCTAACATGTAAGTATTTAACCACTACTAACCTGATGATAAATAGTGATGCAGTCTAAGATGATGTTCAGGCTTACGCAGAATTATCATTTTTATTTTACTATATATTTTATTATTCATTATATATTGTATGCTTGAAAGAACCTATCCACAAGTACCTGGAACACTAGGAATGAAAATAAACTAGCGGTGACAACTTTTAGATCGACAATATATATATATATATATATATATATATATATATATATATATATATATATATATATATATATATATATATATATATACATATATATAATTTTGTATTTTGAATTCGCATATTACTGAAGTAGGACTTTCTATTTGTTTTTGTCGATCTAAAAGTTGTCACCGCTAGTTTATTTTCATTCCTAGTGTTCCAGGTACTTGTGGATAGGTTCTTTCGAGCATACAATATATAATGAATAATAAAATATATAGTAAAATAAAAATGATATATATGTATATATATATTTCATATATATTGCAATTCTCACATAAATATGAATAACAAAAGCGTTTTATAACATTTGTGATTATTTAAAAGACTAAAATGATTGGCATATTCCACCTGTGCTAAACCATCGCCAGTCACATGTGCAATAAATATTGTAATAGTTTTATAGTAGAATTACCGGACTTGTAGGGCAAAAACAAACTCGTACAAAAAAGTTTCTTTGCCGTTCTGCTCGAAGTGGCTATATTACTATTATTACTGAGCGCAGCAGTAAAATTTTGTAATTTACGTTCATAAGAGCATCGTAAAGGCCAAAATTTAATAAATGATTTTGACTTTGACTTTACTTGCACTCAAGGACCGCTGCTGTAACATACTGTTTGTTTCTTGGCGACGGATTGCCTACTTGGGGGTGGTATATAGCTAGCCAGGCCGGCATTTGGACAACTATTGCACCTTTGCATTCTAGTAGAATAAAATCCGAGTTTGTTTGATTTGTCAAACTTCATTCTCCCTCTCGTTTCATAATCTGATATATATTGCCGTTCAAGAGTACCTACATAAAAAGTACTAAAGTGGCTTAAGAACAAAATTTATCTAGAAATTTTTAAAATATCGCCCGGGCACTGCGATACCCAAGACACTTACAAACTTTGTTAAAAGGATTGACGTTATGGCGGTTAGTGATATTTTAATTTATTATTTTAATGGGACTTCACCCATCATCGTCTATGGTTTACAAAAAAGGTCTAAGCTTTCATTTCTTACGTTCTACGAACAAGCACACTTATAAGTCAAAACGTAGTACAGTTTTAGTTATACAGATAAAACTGCTCGCCATCAGTGTATTCTGTATTTACCCATACTTTCTTAGGGAAACTACTGAACCTATTTCAGAACAAAACATTACATCATTGTCGTTCACTTTTACAACTCTTTCAGTCATTTGTTTTACGAGTATAGCCTATATATTATACTTATACGAAGCACTGTTCCATTTGACTAAATTACCAGCAATTACATTAACCATATTGTAGGCCTTTAGGGACTATATTTTTATCCTTAAAGATTCAAAGAAAACGCCAATGTTCTGAATGTTCAACTTTTTTCTTGTATTTCTTATTATATTATTCTTACAATATTCACCATTTTCGCTTTTACGGTCAAAAAAGTGTACCGTTTGAGAAAAAAATATACTAAGTAGGGTAATATCTGCTTATTTTGTAGGCGCTCTTTTACACCAAAACAAACGAATCCCAGCACATATTCAGCCAAAAATGTTAAGGTAAAAGGTTACACAAATAGGAAGCTGATTGCGGAAGATGTTATGCTGAAAATTAAATGATAAACCCAACTTTTCCAAGGAGGAACGATAACACTAATGGCGGAACTCATTTGTAATAGAACTTATTATATACTTCGACGTTTCAATAAATGCAATATGATCGAAAAGTGGAGGTATATTCTTAATGTGGCTTACCCTGAATACCTATTGAACTATGTATACTTATATATATGGTTACAATCTGTCAAATAATAATATATACTTAAATTTATCAGAGCGCTTGGTCGATGCGACGCGTGATCAAAGTGGCTGGCACATATTTGGCTCAAAGAATAAGCATTGCAATTCAACGGGGCAATGCTGCCAGCATGCTGGGCACGCTGCCAACTGATAGTGGGCTAGAGCATTTGGACTCCCTATGAGTCCAAATGCTTTAACTGTAGTAGCTGTAGTATTGTAGTAGCTGTAGTGTTGTATATAGTTTGTAGTATTTGTTTAATAAATGCAGACTGCCCGTAAAAAAAAAAACTGTCAAAAGGTGTCATTATTATTTTATTTTCAGCATAAAATTTTAATGTAGGTACAAACGCAATGTAGTCCCAGAACTGTCTTGTTTATATTTTTTTCATTGTTGACTGTATTTAATTTTGCGTATTTTATCTCTAGTGGGTGTGGTGGCAATTATGGGTTAGATTGAATTAGATCTGAAGTGGTATGGATTCCTAGTAGTGTGGATATAGGCCTAGAAATGCACCCCTCCTCCATCTTCCTGTGGGGATCGTAAGAGGACCGAAAGTAAAAATACCAATGTGGGCAGCAGCGGCTTTAAAAAGTGTCATCTTACCCTGCGATTCTCAAGACACTTGCCAAGCGTGGAGATTATAGCAAACCTCTCCAAATGGAACAGTTCAACGGTTGACGTTGTGTCCGTTGATGTGTGGGATTTGAAAAGACTTTGTTCGTCATGCCTCTGTTATGCTGTTATCGAAGTATGTTGTCAGTTTGTTTTTTTTTTCGTGTAGACAATGATAAAAAGTGATGGTAATGAAAATGATGGAATGTATCTTATCATAAGGGTCAATACCAGACCTAAACTATCTATATTCTTAGTTTAACACAAATCGTTTCAGTTGTTTCAACGTGAAAGAGAAACAAATATACACACTCACATCCTCGCCCTCTTAATCACAAATTTAGCATTTAGAATACTAGGTTTTTTTTTTCTTCTTTAAACCCTCTTTTTGCCACTGAATGAATATTGTTTCATAAACTTTCGCAAATTGAATTCATTTATTCATACCTAGTCACTGAGTAGAGTAGTCTGCTCCATAAAGTAACTTTGCATATACTGAAACGTGACCACGATTGATGCAATTCGATCGAAACTTCGATGTTAGTCAAAATCTATTTTGATATAGTTATCAAAATACATAATCGATTAATCATTCTTTGAAATGTACGATTACCAGCTAGTTGGTGCTCGGAATGTTGAAAAAAGCGGTGTTAAGCAATTTAATTACCTAAATACTGAGAGTACATATTATTATATAATATGCAACTTGGGGTGTTTTTGAAATGGTTTTAGATGACTTAAGTCAAAGTAAACTGTTAAAATAAAAAAAAATATTTAAATTCTTATTTGACCTACTATTGTGTATATGTATGGTATGCCTAAATAATTATCAAAGTCAATCTCAAAATCATTTATCAATTAAGAAGTCTACGACTATGAAGGTCAATTACAAATTTTAGTATTGAAATATTCTACATTGTACTGCCACATTCAGCAAAAAAAAATTGTGTAGAGCCAATGCGAGAAGAACGGTCAAGAAACACGGGGCCATTCTTTTAAATGTCTTTTAACACTATTTTACAATTTAACAATTCTTTTAACAATGTGTTACATACTTTTGATATATTACAATATTACAGTATATTTTGTTTAAATTACGTAGGTGACATGAGATACTCGTAGCTTGGCTGAGGCGGCAAGGTCCAGGCATTTTCGTAATTTAAGTAATCACAAACTGTGTAGGAGGATTTCTTAATCAGTATGTTTTTCACGTGCAACATGAATTTTTCTTATGTGAGTGTTGTTGTTTTATTATGTTTGGGAAGTTTATTATAAAACCGTTCACAATTGCCTAAAAAGGACCTTTTACTTGTCTTTGCTAATCTAAAACGTGGCACCGCTATTTTATCTTTATTTCTAGTGTTGTAATCGTGATTGTCACTGTTTATTATAAATTTACTACATTTTTATGAACATACATAATATTTTAAGATATATACAGACTTGGCAAAGTTATAATATCAATTATATAATTAAACATTTGGAACGCTCAAAATTTTGATGAATAAGCGTGCTTGTGTAATTTTTTATAAAAATATTGCTATTAAGCTCAGAAATTGAATGTTTATTACTTTTTGTATTCACTACAAATGAGAACGATATTTTTAATATTAAATGTTAGTATAGAGATATGCGTTATTGTTATTATGCAGAAAACAGGTAAAAATATTATACCATCATATTCTACGTGGACTTTGTTAACTTATTTAAGAATATACGATTGGTATGATAGCCTATTAATTAATAGACAGTAAAATTAAAAATGGAAAATATTTTTACCTACCTAAACCTAATAAACCTAAAATATTTTTTTATTTTAAGCAGGAAATGTGATATTTTATAGTTCAGAACCGTCATTAACCCGTGTCCAATTTTTTCTTAACTAGTTTTCAAAAGTGGACAAGTGAAATTTATCTCACATATTATAAAAGCTTTATTTTATTTCATTTGTAGCTGATAGGCTAGCCTTTGACCACTTACTTGCTTGATGGTAAGTAAAGGAAAAAACCGGCCAGGTGAGAGTGGGACTCGCGCATAAAGGGTTCCGTAACTATATATTCTGTGAATAGTTAAAGCGTCTACCTGTCACCGTTATTAGTATCGAGCAAGAAACGGTAAAAAATCAAGTTTGTTGTATGGGAGCCCCCGTCAAATATTTATTTCATTTTATTTTAAGTACTTGTTGTTATAGCGGCAATAGAAATACATCATCTGTAAAAAATTCAACTGTCTAGTTATCACCGTTCTTGTGATACAGCCTGGTGACGGACAGACGGACGGACGGACAGCAAAGTCTCAGCTATAGGGACCTTCAGTAGTTGGGTATACAACCCTAAAAAGCAAATTCTATATTATATAACAAAATATTTTGTCCTCTAAATTGCTCACCTCAAGCCTGCGTTTTTAACCCCTGGTTTTAAGCACTGGATTAAGCCTCATTCTACTTGTTATTTTATTTTACTTTCTTATTATTCTAATCATACTCTTTTATCAATAAACAGTATATCGTATAGTATTGTGGCGTTACAAAGTTGTTCGCGGCATCTTCCCAGAAAGCTTCCTAGATCGACCAATCAAACACAAAAACAAACAATATTTTCTCAAAGTTACTTTATAAAATGTATTAATGGTCTTGAAAATTATGGCCGCATTTTATCGCTACATCACTAGTGTTACTGACACGCTGTCTGGTTCAGGCGCGACGCGGAAATGTGCATGACGTGAATAGGATTTATCTATTGTTAGGAAAGCGAGGCCTTCTGTTATATTCTAAAAATATGCTTTTGTTTGAAATATGAATGCAGAGTTAAAAAGTCAAAGATAAAAGAGCTTTGTAAGCTTGATTCAAAAAAGATTGACAGGCAAAAATTTATTTCTACCTTCTAAGGTTTATTAAATACAAGCAACAATGGATACTGAAATATTTTGAATTAAGTAATTCTTATAGTATTTTTCATATTCTTCTTTTGCCATTTATAACACAACGATCACATTTTAGGCTTGTTTGACTCACTTATTAACTATAACGGTTATTACATAACATCAAAACAAGAAAAAACGGCTGCAACAAGGCAGCCACATTTATTTGGAGAATATCGCTATACCCTATAGTCTTACATTTTTATTACAATAGTTTTGTTTGTTATGCTAAGCTTTCTGCCAATTGATATGTTACATAAACGTCAAAATAAGACCATACTACAGCAAATTTTAATAGTGAAAAGGCATTGTGCGAGTGGTCGCCTGACTAGCTAACACTAAGTAGCTGTTATTGAGAGCCAGTAAGTCTAAGGTGTTGTCGAAAGTGTTAAGTCTGTTAACACCTTCGACATTATCACTTACGCAATTGCATGTGCAATTGTGGTCATAGGCTACCCTATCAGCAATGAAAAATAATGTACTTCCATCAACATCTTGAACAGCTATGATGAGAGAATCCTATTCTGTCTTGGTTCTAGTAGATAAGTAAAAGTAGTATCTATGAATGTACAAACTCTCTGAATTTAGATCTAATAGATAAAAAGTAATTCTAAAACTAAAACAAGTTATACAAGTAGTCTTCCAAAATAATAATATCACTAGTTATTCTACGCTAAATATTGCACTCGACCCTTCGACATCTTGCAAGCAAGTAATAACCACAAGATCAAATTGGTGTTACTTAAATTCTTGGTGAATTGAAGTACCTATTACTTTTGATACGCTTTTAATTTTCCAGATGTTATGTTTATGGTTGAATTTTTGAGCTAAAAGAGTTGAAATATATCATAAAGTATATCTCGCCTTTACTCATCAAAGAAGTTACAGGTGCCCATGTTTCGTCAAACAAATTCCATTCTCTGGACTACTGCTGAGATTTTTTAGTCGGATTAAACCCAATGAATTTCCAGTTCGGCGAATCGAACCCAAGTCCTTGAGATTAAAAATCGTGGATTTCGCCACACTACCAACGCTATGAAATTTGGGCACGTTTTAGTTACTTAGTGATGAAATAATAAATACCTACTATGATAGATTTTTGTATTCCTTGAAATAAAGGCGTTGCAGTTATGCATAATTAATAAAAAAAAATTATATATTTGTATATAGCAAAAGAACTGCTATATAACATCAAATTATATTTAAAAAAAATATTATAGATAGAAAAAATATTTCACATTTTTAACAAACACACGACAAATCCGCCTAATTACTTATTAAATAAACTTAAACTTGACTTCACAAAGTTTTAGTTATATAAGTTATGTATTTATTGTGTTACAAAATATTAATTTGGTGTCATTGAACAATTGAATTTTATTGGCAACTGTTTGTCATTATTTTTAATATTGGTTTGCCTCCGATACTTCCCTTCTGCAATCAGAAATCGTTTGGCCACAATTTGATCTTCTAACTCATCGTACATATAAAACAAAATTTAAACTCTGTCCGTCTAGTAGATTCGAAGAAGTCTTTTCTGTGTATTTCAAATGTTATATTCTCTGAATTTACATCGGATATAAAGTATTTGAATAAACGCAATCTAATACTATTATTTTTCTACAGTATCCATCCGAATCTGACAGCGAGTCTGTCTGGGAATCCAATGACGTGACGCTAGAGCGGGGTGCGAGCGGTCTCGGTCTCAGCATAGCGGGAGGCGAGGCTGGTGGTGACGTCAGCGTTACAAGGTTGGCCGTCGGGGGAGCAGCCAAGAAAGACGGAAGACTGCAGATAGGAGATATTTTATTACAAGTAAGTAGTTATAAGCTTGATTAATTGATCATATAATTCTATTATTAATAAGTACTTCACTTACCTACGTGTTTACGGATTGGAATTTGAATATTGTTATTTTGGCATAAGTAATAATTTGTAACTTTTAAAACTTGAATATTCTTATGTTTGCATAATTAATCATTTGTTATTTGTAACGCCTGTTTGGCGGATTACATAACACAATTTCAAATTTATAAGAGAATAAAATAAAGTCATGTGCGGGATTCGAACCCGCGTCCATCCACCCCTATAGCCGGGTATGCTCTGACCACTTGAGCTAACATGACAATGACTCATAACTCCAACTTTTCCTCTCGTTCTTTATTTAACCATCATATTGTGATGGATCGATACCTAATAGTTCAAATTACGTTGTACTACAAACAAGACCAATTTTGCAATTGGTTTTTAAATTGTAAAGCAATCTTATGATTTTAGTATTGTTATGTTTGCAATAACGATTGGATTTTATTTAATTATATTTGATTTATAAAGGTATGATTACGAATACCATTATTAAGAGAATACAATTATTTATTAGATCAATTATATAAATATTACATTATACATTGCAGTTTTGACCGTCAATAATACTTAATAAGAGCCACTAAGTAAGAAGTTTATGTTAATTTCTTTTATTGAGACGTAGGAACCATTCTGAGAAACAGGACAGTGTAGATAATACGTGGATGTGTTGTATAATGATGTGCATTATACAGTGCAAAGTAGTAGTATTTATAGCGCTCCGCTTTGAAAACAAAGAAAGCCAATGCAATGTACTTATGAAATTTACATTTCTAATATAGGGGCAAACAAAATAGAATTACATTCAGGTACGATGTGAGTATTTTTTGAAGCAGTGATGGCTCAGTGGCATTGGCTATGGACTGCCACGCAGGTCCATTGGTCAAATCCCTCCACGGACTTGAGCTTCACCGCATGGTGGAAGGAGGTTTTGTGAATGTCCCCCTGGCTAGCGACCGCCCTCAAGTAGAAAATCTGTTTCCAAGCACCTTACGGTGTGTTCCGGCAAGTGTCCTTAAGAGCCAGTAATTCTAGGTTAATCCTGTTTACACCTTCGACCACATCATCACTTACCATCAGGTGAGATTGTGGTCAAAACCTAACTATCTGGAAAAAAAATGGATTCATCTAGATATCTGGGGAGGGAGAACGGCATTACTGTAGCACAGAGTCAAGATAATATTGAAGATCACTGTCATCAACATAAATATAGTATTACTGATAGAGGTTTCAGCACGGAATTGATCTCTTGGTTTGATTTTGTCCTCCTATATTTATAACTTTTGTTCCAAAGCTGTTGAAAATATTCGTAACTAGCCAAAATAATGAGTGCAAGGAAAAATTATTATGAGTTTTAAGACCAATTGTCTAACTCGAAATAGTTTATCGAGTGTTATGTCGAGATGAAGCCAACAATATTCAATTAATTAGTCACACTGATCTGAAACTGATACTGCGAAGAAGCTATAGTTTACCTACTGCTCATAATTAGAAATAGACACTAAAAAAAAACGCTTGTTTAACTAATAAATAATTTTTAAGTTCGATTATATAACAGTGTTGCAAGTATAGTTATTGAGTGAGAATATGCTGCTTTGTTTATTAATAGTTAAAGAAAGGATAGTATAAAATATATCGAAGTTCCAAATTCCTGGCTAGTTTTGTTTTTGAGATAAACTTCGTAACAAATATGCTGTTAAATTGCCAACTAAGAGACCCTACTTTATTACAAACGCCACGCAGCCAAACCGGAAGAGTATTCGGCGCATTTCGCTTCTAAACGAAGCATCCTCAGGAGGTCTTGACTCTACGAGCGCACGATCGAGACACTCGTTTTATAAAGATTTTTAAGTGTACTTCATTTAATATTTTCTTAATAAACTGTTAAAATATTTGTTATTATTAAAAATCGATTTCCGCAAAGTAACGCCTGAATCTATTCATTATCAAAATCATTTATTCAATTTTGGCATCAACGATGGCCTCATGAAATTTTCTCCATGCTCCAGTATTCTCCATTGAAACTAAATTCCAGTAGTTAAGTAACTCATTCCGTTCTCTATTTATAATAACTAGAGCGCCGAGACAAACGGACGGATTGACAGACAGACAGACGGACAGTCAGTGGAGTCTTATTAATGAGGCGCCTTTCAGTTTGGCAAAGAACCCTCAAAACTGGAAAATTATCTTGTGTGTTAATTCAGGATCAAAAGAACATTAGTTTTGTACTGAATTTCAGGAAATTACGTCCAACCATTGCGGCACAGCTTCAAGACAAGTGGGAAAATTACATAGAGTTTACACAAAAACTATCACGTTTAATCATAACCTGATAATTTCATTCAATTAAGAGGGTGAGAATGTATTTTCTAAAGAATAAAAATATTCAAAGATTGACGTAAATATTATCGGCAAAGAGCGAAAAAATTTATAAATAATTCAGAGAGAAATACAGTAGACAGAACAAGAGACGCATTAGGCACATGGGAATGATAAAGTGCCTGTAACTTATATGTCATCCCTTAGCCAATTTTATGGCATTTTTTATAAACGGAACCTTGGAAAGAAAAATAACAGGAGGGGTTAGAAAAATACTGTAATCAAACTTTTTACCACGTTGTTAAAGCAGTCTTCCGAGGGGCGACATTATTCATAAACTTTCCTATTTTAATGAAATTTCGCGTAAGGTCGAATATTGAATTTGACAGGTTAATTTGATGGCGAATGTAGGGAAACCTTAACTTTTTTCCCATTTGAGGTACTTCTTGAATACTTAGTCGAGCAGTAAGGAATATAACTTTTGTAACGCACGTGGTCGGGTTTCTATTGCTGCTCAATATAGCAAACAATATTTTTTTAACGTCTTTCGTGCTTAATTTACTTAGTCAATTTAGTTGGGTCTGGGTGCAGAATAGAAAGTAAATTTATAAATCAATCAATGCTCCTAGATATTATAATATATATAATAACATGTGAAAATAAAGTAAATGATATTTCTATGTAAATAACTTCGTGTTAGCATTGACAACACCTAAATATTGCTTTCTAAGCAATTGTACTGGCAACCACGACAATCGCATAAAAAAGTAAAAAACTAAAAAAAATCATGTTCACCCTAAGAGCTCTTTTGATGAAAAGCTACAACCCTTTTTAAGAGTTTTAGTGTAAATCCACGCATTACTCATAAAAAATACAGCGAAATATATCCTTCGCTATGTTCAGGATAGACAGTCTGCGTCTTCAGTACAAGATTTTAAATTCAGATACAGATTTGATGAGACCTTGTTTTTTTTATGTTATTGTAACGGAACAAGCTCGAGGCCCACCTGAAGTTAGGCGGACTAACCTCTGTCTAGAACAGATGTATTTCATCACAAGTAACGAATTGCACTGCGCCCGTCAACTTGAGACATAGTTGTTATGTCTCATGTGTCTTTAATCTCACTGGCTCTCAAGGACTGCTGTCGGAACACGCCGTTAGGTGCTTGGTGACAGATTTTCAACTTGAGGAGCCAAGCGGTAATAGCTATGGACTGCCGCGCCGCAGTACCCTGGTTTGATCCCCACCGCCGGCTTGAGCTTCACTGCATGGTGGAAAAGCTTTTTGCGATTGCCCGCTTGGCTAGCTACCACCTTCAAGTAGAAAATCTGTCGCCAAGCACCAAAAAACCAAAAAAAATACAGACAAACTGCACAATGAAATGTATTTGTATAGGGCTCGTTTTTGAGTTTTAGCCACGGAATCCTAAAAACTGATTACATTATTGCCAGAAACAAAATCAAGATCGTAATAATAAATGTAAAAATAATAACTTTTACCCTTAATATCCATCTTAATTCTATTTTCATCTTCAATGAACACACTAGTTAAAGGTCTATTGAAGGAACGACCTCAATCATTTCAGCAAATAAATTGACGTTGAATTTCTAAGATCTCATGACGCATTCATATCACCTTGTAGGTTACTATTACTTCTCCTGATTATTACCTTGTGATAATTCTAATGGAATGGTCCCATGTAATCCAACGTAAATTATGATTAAACTAAAGGCAATAAAGGGGTTGATTAACATCAGCTATACGATTAATGGGATGCTATGCTTTATGATTCTGTTTCACGTATCTGAACAATACATCGGATTGGAGCATTATTTTGTATCTTGAACGTAATAAAGGTCTAGTCCAGGCAACCTTTTATTTCTTTATAATGCTTTATAAAACAACTGATACTCGTATTGTAAACGTACAAAAAAGACAGAAGTAATTATTATTACACGTTTTCTATGTGTGTTGTTATTTTTTATAGCTTGTGAAAGAAACTTCTGAAGACCAGTTACGAAAATGTAGGAATGTATCTGATTGATCTTGCCTGTTGGTAGGTATATGATTTGGTCGAGTATTGTATAGACTTAACCTAATAGCACAGATTAGATAACAGATACTTGCTCATAAGGACATTGAGATTGGCGACAGGTTTTTTCTTTTATGGTTACTCCAACTTTTGTACACTCTAGGTATATGTCCAATGCTATTTAGGCATTTCTCAAATCCATGAAACGGAAGTTAAAAGCTATTGAAATCATTCCTTCTAGTCATCACTATTACAAAATTCGTATAAGCAAAATAATAAACAAAATACTTATTCTGTTCTTGGCCCAATATAAATATATTATTATTACAACCCATTGAATGTTGTGATTATATAGCGGTCAGGTGTAATACGCCTGAAGGAAGTTTATGAAGTTTTGTGTTGATCTTTATAGGTGGGTAACTTTTTGGTCAGAACCGTTTATTTTGATCAAATATTGTTTATTATAGCCCTATGGCATTTTAGAAACCCTATCCTATTATGACTTAAAAACAACTAAACACCATAAATTGCTCATCAGGTATACCTACCTGCATATCAAGCTATACGAGATGCTAAAACTTATGAATCGCCATAAAATGATACCAATTACCGTGATTAGCTTGCACGAATTTTTATAGAAGCCTTTTTACTAAATAAACGAATCTAAAATGGAGCTGATAATCATTACCTCTCACTTGTTCAATATAGATAGCAATATGTTATATACTTTTTAGTTTACTTTACTTGAGTATATGTTCTGTGGCAATAGTGCCCAAGTGATAAGTAATGATTATTAGCGCCATTTACAGTATTAAACCGGATTCTACAGGAAATGACAGCCTTAATAGGAAGCACTTGGCCTAAAACTGTAGGGAAAAGGAAATAGGTCCACTAATTTTTTGCGCAATATAAGCTTTTTAGGTAAAGTTGCTGAGGTGTGGTGATGTTAATATTCATTCAGTATCTTTTGACAGCTTTAACGTATTACGTAGGTATTTTTAAATCACTTGTTTTATCAATTATACTTCAACAGATTTATACTAGACTCCGCTAAACAATCTGACAACCCATATAATTAAATTTCTTTTGCAGGTGAATGACATTTCAGTGGAAGGTGCCCCGCATTCTGTCGCCGTAGATGCACTTCAGAATGCAGGGAATATCGTTAGATTAGTAAGTATATATGAATTCTGGCGTTTATTTCAGATAACTAACTTGCATTACAATAAGTATGAATTCATGCAGCCGCAGCAAAACAAGTAGGTGCATTGCCAACTGTTACTATGCAGAATGTAGGTACTCGTAGTATGGTACATAAGTTGCTTTGAAAAAATGCTCGACTTTGTCAGTTTTAGAGCATTTCGATGAGTCATTTTGTTTTTCTGATGAACTAGTCTTAATATCACTTTTCTAATGTCTGTAGCATACTTTTACTATCTAAAGAATTCATTTTAATTTCCAGCTCTAGTTCCTTGTTTTACAAGGTGTCCCAAGAAGTAGTGATATACTGAAGCTGGGAGGTAGAGGACCTAGAGGGCTATCTGAACTACCCCCAGTTATATAATGCGATTTTTCGTATTTTCGGAGTTATGACCTTTTTTTTAATTTTTCACCTATATCACCGAGTATGATATGATTTTTATTTATGGTGACGTGAATTATTGCGGTAGATGCTAGATTTTTTTTTGTGCTAAGCTGATATATTGGCCAATTCAGTATAGTAACATTTACTATCTTTTGATCTTTGAATGAAATAAAAAAAAATTAAATGCCAAGAATGATAAAATTAAAAACATAAAACCACATACAAAAAATACCGTTTGGCTTTCAAAAACTTGCTCTATTTATCAGGTAGCTACCTTGAAAATTTCATTTTGTTATTCATATTTATAGTGGTAAGCGTGGCAAAATTTTAATTTACATGATGATTAATGCAAGCAAAGTACGAGTAAAAACAATTACAAGGTGTTAAATTACTATAAATTTACAAAATGGCCCCTGTTGCTCAATGCATGTGCGACATCGCCGGAAAAAGTTGTCTTTTAAACGTCTGAATGCACTTCTATCATTTTTAATGGTTTCTTCTGCTACTCTCAATTTCCGGGTTAACTCGTCCAAATTGCGGCATTCTCTCGAGTAGACGAGGTCTTTGTAGTATCCAATACAAAAAAATCAATGGGGTTTAGGTCGGGGGACCTAAGGCCAGGATATAAAGCAGGCGTCGCCCCGGCCGCAACGACCAATCCATAGGTTGTCTAAACGCTTTTATTGTAGTAACTGCAGTCTTGTATATCTCACAAGATATCTGTTCCACAGAAAGCGCCGCTGCCCACCTTCTGGTGCGTTACCCTTAGTCACCTCTTACGATACCAATGGGTATAGATGAGGGGTGACATTCTAACCCGCCATCCCACGGGAAAAATGCTTTTTTAAGTCAAGTGCATAAAAACCTTATTATTAATATACAATTGATCAAAGAGGTTCAGTGTGTATACATGTTGTCAAAATAATACATAGTTCAAACATCAAGTAAATAATATTTACAATATCAAATTTTTAATTTTCTGGCAATTAAAGTTAAAAGCCGAGTGAAAAGCTCGTGCAAAAACCATTTTAGCCTGGAGTTAATAATATCAGTCCTCGACATGTCTCGGTTATTTTTGTTATGCACTCGTTGTAAAATTTACTAGTGTAACTGTCGCAAATGAAAACATGTAGTTGCCAGTTACAACGTTATAATATATATAAAAAAAACGTTATAAGATAATTGAGAGCATGATTTTATTACTCTAAATCCTAGGGCTCTGTGTTTGCGTAAACAAAGAATTATAGATAGAAAACTCTTTCATGTTACACCACATTTGAAATATTAAAGTTTACATATTTAATAATAATAACATAGTGTTAAAATGGGAGGCCTTATTTGTTAAAGTGATCTCTACCCGGCAACCTTAGGATGGAGTTGAACGAACAAAACAATTGGGGCGGGTGTAGTTCAAAAATTATGCAATTAGCAATGAAAAAACATATTCAAATATCATACAAATATTTTTAAATAATACGTATTATAGTGTAATTCCTACAAAAATGTATAAAAATTACATACTTATTGGTAAAAATAATAATAATATTGAATAAAAAAAATTAATGTTAAAGCAAAATCGTGTTAAAATTGAGTGTTAAGGTTCTAAAAATTTCAACAATGTTATATAAGTTATTTGATATCATAGGATTCTTACGTTCAGCCATAACCACAAAGTCTTATGTTATGTTTATTTCCTGTCCTATCTTCTAAGTCAGATAAAAACAAAATTTCTCAAGGAAACGCTGAAAGTTGAAAAATAGTAGCACTTATTTATTCCTTCAGTTAGACCCAGCTTGGTTCTGGCACAAATCTTATTATTTAGTGCCCCACCCTGCTGGAACTCACCATCATTTCAGTCTAGCTTTATAAATATATTACAATTCAGTTCTGTAAATTATGAATCAGAAGTTATGAAGTTTCGGGGGACTTAACTGCCTCCCAGTGTTTTTAATTTACAAGTATTTCTCTAAAATTAACACAATCTTGAAGGATTTACCTGAAAAATAATATCACATTATATGATATGTATATTATAGGCACATTTATCTTATTTATATATATGAAGTGCACTTATAAGTAGTAAAAAAAAGTAGTTATAATTATTAAGTTATGGAGGTAAACGTCACGATGCGCAAGCGGCAGTATTTATTTGTATAATTTGACACCTGTCACATTCAGGATATTTAGGTCGACGCTTCAGCCACCTGAAAGGATAAAGTGAAAATTTTATACATACAAGCAATTATATTTTCAACAAGAACTTTGTTATCTAAAACAAAATAAAACAAAGAATTTAGATGAAGATGATTCAAATTTGTATTGTATTAAGAAGAAAAAAAATTGGCAAATATGAATAAAAAATTATATCTGGTAAATGTCCACCACACCACGCCTCTTATTTATGGCGTGGATATCACTGACACGTAGTTTCAACAGGATGGTGGCATATGTCACGCAGCCAATAAAACGATCAATTTATTGCAAATTAAATTTCGTAATCGCATAATTTCACGAAATTCAGCGATTAAGTGGCCAGCCAGGGCGTGTGATTTAACACCACTGGATTATTTTTTGTGGGGCGATGTTAAGGACAGAGTCTGTACGGAGCCAATCGACTCGATTGCAGCCTTAAAACTCATAATCTGTCATGTGAATAACGAAATAGACCCTCCATTTCGCCAAATCTGATTAAAAACTTTGATGAAAGAATCGATATATGCCAACGTGCTCGTGGTGGACATTTGCCAGATATCATTTTCATTCATAATGGCCAAGCTTTTCTCTTCATAATACAATAAAAAATGTAATCATCTTCATCTAAATTCTTTGTTTTTTTTGTTTACGAAACAATGTTCTTGTTGAAAAACCCTTTATATATAACATACCAATTATTTAAATACCAGCCTAGTTAATTAACTTAGTGTATTTGTAAAATTTAAAGTAATATTACGTATATCGCGCTTCTTTACATAGTAAATGTACGTATTACTAAGAACTGTATCAGCTGGATTGTCCACTGCTGAACAGTGTCACCCCCACTAAGAGGGTTTGCTATATTCTCTATGCTTGGCACGCGTCTTGGGGATTGCCTGATTCCTTCTACTCTCGTAAAAGTATATGCAGGGTTTGACCAAATGAAGCAATTGCTCTCTAAATTCTTAGTTAACGACTAATTTTTGTTCATATTTTAAATAACTTAATCAATATTCAATCGGTGCCCTAATATATATATCGTATTATTCTGTAGTATCAACTGCATGCATGAAATAACAAATTATCACACCATCAAATTCGATACCGAGTTTAGATGGTCTAACCTTGCAGAACCAAATAAAACAATGTTGTTCTCGCTAAATGGTAAGCTACCAAAACATTTGATTCGTGTAATTGAAAATTTTCCCTTATTTGACCTAATTAAAAAGGCGAATAGCTTATGAAGGAAGTCAGAAGTTGAACTTTATGGCACCCGAATTAGTCTAGGTAGCTTTTTTAAACTTTGAAACGATCATTAAACTGAAGTGTTTAAACATTAATTCTCTTACAGAGAGTACGTCGCGCCCGTCGACCTCGGGTTGTGACACTTTGGAGAGGCGTTCGCGGGCTCGGCTTAGGCATTGCTGGCGGCGCGGACAATGCCGGAGGCGGTGGCGTTTTTGTATCCCACATCGCTGTCGGTGGAGCCGCACACCACGACGGCAGACTGAGATTAGGAGATAAAATTTTGGCTGTTAGAGATGAAGACGTAAGTCCCATAATTTTTTAGTTCTTCAATATTAAAAGATAATTATAAATCATAATTACCTATTTTTACTTGATGTGTGGTTGTGATCCGGTCTTTGCAGAAACATAAATGGAGTAGAATTATTCAATAACCTAATATTTACATCATGAGTCAGAAAAATACAAAATAATCAGTTTGTACACATGATTGTAATAAATTGTAATTATTAAGTACACATAGTTTGAAAAACGAAAATGGTTTACAAACTTGCATTATCTTACTACTGAAACAAAGTTGTTTCTGCAGCACCATTTTGCAATTTTTGATTATATATAACGAAGCACCGGGACCAATCGTGTTTTTAGAAATAGTGGCGTCAGCAGAGCTGACGCCACCATCCCCACGGCTAAGGTCACTCATTGCGAATAATGAAAACACACAATTTATCTACTCACGTTTTATTATCACTAGTACAAAACAATATAAAATAACCTTAAGGTCTAGACCAATAGTTGAAAATGGTACTCACAAGATATTAAAGTAAAACACCACTTGTCGGCACAGAATTCTCTGTGGCAATGTGGCTTCGCAGCGACCGCCTTTTTCATTCAAGATGGCGTGGACGTTGAGAAGTCATTACACTTATTTATCACAAATAAAACGTCACATTAATTGAAGTAACAAACAATGATTTGTTAATTCGTTTTACCATTTTTAACACCCTATTTTAATATTCACTTAATTTCTTATCGCTTAAAACATTTAACATTTATTAAACGTGCGACACGCTTTCCGCTTGAACAACAGTGAATCAATCAATTGTCTCTGTAGAATAAAACATAACCAAATATCAATTTATACCAACGCAAATCGCTTATTAATCAAGAAATGAATTTAACAATGGATAACTAGTTTTTAAACCTAACTTTGAATAAACCTTCAGTTATGGTTTGCTGTTATAGTATCCGCAAATCATAACATGGCTTTTTACATTGTAATATCAAGAACTGATTACGACAATCGAATCTTAACTAATTGAAATAGTACTCAGTCATATTTAACTGTTAAAATGTTACTTAAATATTAACTTATGTTTATATTTTGAACGTTTAATTAGCCTTGCGTCGACACGGCCATTCTGCGAGACAGTGTGCGTGCTCTGCACCAGTCGCGGTTCTGAAAATGAAAATTAATTTCTCTGAGCTAGGTATCCATTCACAGGTACACTAGCTGATAACTCGTTTGTGGTTGGAGGTGCATGATTTCAAAAAGATTCTGTACATGTTTTATGATAGCCGTTTCCAACAATTCAAGTTATCAGCAATTACATTTAGTCTTGAACATGGGGTTATTTTGTTAGGTATTCTAGGTAACAGATATCGAAGTAAGTATGGAAACAATAAAGTTCATACAAGTACTCAACAAATAAGATGTGCTGTACATAGGGAAGTGAGTGAAGATATTGAAGTGCTTGTAATGCTACACGCTTACTCGCACGTTTATTTAGTTATGTCAATGCAAATGCTCCACGCATACATGCATGATTTGATTTCTCGTAGACAGGGATGATGCTGTGGTGCTGGGCGGTCTTGTACGCCGTGGTCCACAGGGGCTCTAAAGGAAAAGGGAACTAGGACGATGCTGAGGCCTAGGCCTTATATTTATGACCGTGGTCCCCAGGGGCTCTAAATGAAAAGAAAATAGAAATAATTCCTACATGACTGTTTATACAGCTTGTTAGGGTTTGATGCTGTGGTGCTAAGCGGTCTCGTACGCCGTGGTCCACAGGGGCTCTAAAGGATTTGGGAAGGACGATGCTGTGGCCTAGGCCTTATTTTGACCGTGGTCCACAGAGGCTCTGAAAACTTATATTGTGACTTGTAGATAAAAACTCATGGGAATGCTGCTGTGGTGCTGAGCGGTCTTGTACGCCGTGGTCCACAGGGGCTCTAAAGGATTTGGGAAGGACGATGCTGTGGCCTAGGCCTTATTTTGACCGTGGTCCACAGAGGCTCTGAAAACTTATATTGTAACTTGTAGATAAAAACTCACGGGAATGATGCTGTGGTGCTGAGCGGTCATGTACGCCGTGGTCCACAGGGGCTCTAGAGGATTTGGGAAGGACGATGCTGTGGCCTAGGCCTTATTTTGACCGTGGTCCACAGAGGCTCTGAAAAGAGTGTAGGAAGGAAGCAGGGAATATGGATTGTACAGTCTTACTAATTTTCAGTTAATGGTCGTTGATACCTCGTCAACGAAATTCCAATAAAGTATCTACTTACTGTTATTGCTGTTTTATAAATCATTCAAATTCACAGTTATTATTATCAATATAACAGTAAGAAGGGAGAAACAAACCGTTGTTTAAGAGTCCAGCAGCTGGGCAGCTTGACAGGTGGCCGGCTGTGGCTCCTTTGACTGCGGCGTACTGATGTCCTGAGACGTATTTTGTTGTTCTGTGACATCAACAAAGTTCTTCGAGGAGTCATCAGCGTCTTCATTATACGTCGACACGGTTTCCTGCTCGCCTGGTTGTGGAGCTTGAGCGACCTTATGTGAACAGCCTCTGCGGGTCACACGCTTCACCGTGTATTTGTCATTGTCCAGGACATATACCTCGTATGGCTCGCTGTATTTTTAGCCTAGGGATGTCTGGTTACGGGGATTGTTTTTGAAGTACGTAATCTCCACGCTCAATAGTTCTGGTGGTACAATATGTTGGTGGAGGGTGAGTAGCGTGAGCGGCGCAACCTCCGTTACTCTGTGTGGAGTGCAGTTAAATGATAGTTGTAAAGCTTCTAGCGCCGTCTGCCACTCTTTATTGCTGTAGTTTTTGATACTGGTTAATGCATTTTTCAAACTACCCATTACTTTTTCGACCTGTGCGTTTGCTCGGCTGACTCCTGGCGCAACAGAATGTATGTCGATTCCGAAACGATCCGAATAGACTTTGAACTCATCAAGGATTTCTCGACCTCCATCCACCATGACTTGCATGGGGGTTCCAACAGGCGCACGACACGTTTCAGAGCTGCAAGGCTACTGATTGGTCCCATTTGAGTAGCTAAGCAGAATGTACTTGATGTATGCGTCCATCGTTACTATTACATACTCATGTCGTCCTTCAGTATTTCTCGTACCCAGCTTGCCAGTTTTATCCATATGGACGACCTGAAACGCTGCAGTGTGCTTCTGAATCGGATGAAGTTGGGCATGGACAGCACACAAAGGCCATTTGGAGGTCTTACATACAACACATTGTCTACAAACCTCCTGAGGATTGTGTTAGTTTAATCAAAGCAGTACGTTTCTTTTAGCTTTTGTAAAGGTCTTAAGTGTTGTAAAGCGGCATGGAAAGAGTTTATCAGGCTCCACTGGAATGAGACTGGTTTATATATGCCAAGTATAGAATCTGTGAGAGTTTTCTTAAGCACGCCTTCTTCCAAGACGTATCCTTCAGCCGGACTGTCCCCACTCATGGCTCGATCTTGAATTTTCGCCCGTATAAGTAATGCCAAGGTCTCGAGTTCATACGAGTCGTAGGGGTTCTCGGCGTCGGTGGTGCGCTGGCTCATGTATGCGACTGAATGCTGGGGGCCGCCGACGGTCTGCACGAACACTGCCCCGTAGCCGATGCTCGATTGGCGCGTCTTCCTGGAAAAACATAAGGGTAGGCGCAGTAGACGGGTGGTTGTATGACACAATTTCGAGCCTTCATCATGCTTTTCGTTCCATTCCCACTTCACGTAGTTCTTGGTCAGTACATAGAGGGGAACCATCACACGTGAGAAATTGGGAATAGAGCGTCTGAAGTATCCAGCTAATCAGTTGTTAATCTTACTTGTTTGACTGTTTTCGGAATAGCTCGTTAAAGCCTCCTCCATTACTTGGGCTAGGATTGACTTGTCCGTTAGCAATAATATTGACCAAATACTTGATGGAGCGTTTAAAGAAGGCAGTTTTTGAATACAACTTTTAAAATTAAAGTTTTGAAATACAAGTTCTACATGTAAACTATCGAAGACACAAATCGTTATCAATGTTGAAAGCGATATCACTATAAATTGACCTAACCCTTTTAAGTAGCTTACTCGATCAACTCGGTTTCCGGGTAGTTTCGCAGCTACAAACTCGCGTATTACTGAACATTCGGCTCTGCTATCAAAAATCGCGAGTATATTCAAGTTTCCAACCACCACTGGCTCGATGCCAATTAATTTAATTTAGATGTGCCAATAGATTTAATTTAGATGTACCTACTTAGTTCATATTAGAAACTTTTGCGCGTTCTCGCCTGTAACGCGTTTTATAAGTGTGACCAGCCCTCGAACAGAATGTGCAAGTATGTCTACCTACATTTTGAGATGCATTTTTACTATCATGATGACCTGATTGAGGGTTCTCAGTTTTGTCACGGTAACAGCAGTCACTTGTATCATGATCAGCCTTCTTCATAATGGACAAAAGAGAGAGGGCTTATCAAACCGTGATCGCTTAGTGGGACCAAGATGTGTACTTGATGTACCTAGTAGAAGGCGCTTAACGCTACATATTGAAGATGCAACCGAAATAATTTCTGGAACTGATGTGGCCCTGGCATTCAACAGTTCGATTCTCAACCGCTCATCAATACAAACGATTACCCCCTCAACTGCGTTATCATTCGATAATTTATCTTTAGTAATACGCATCCACAGTACCCAAGCTTGTGAAAAAAAAAACTGCACGAAGTGTTTGGTATTACCATAATTATGTTCCCTAATGCACACAATGTCCTGCGAATGTTTATTCTCCGGTTCAAGTCATTATTAAAATATCCCGCAATTCATGCCACGTGGTGGTAGAAAAAAAGCCAATTCTCAACCCGTAACCTTGCGCGACCCTTAAGTAAGCTACCAGCTTTCATTCTTACGCCATAATCGCTCAGGTCATAGGTTTCCATTTCTGTAGTCACATGTTGACACAACTCTCTAACCCCAATATTAGTGTCTGGAGCGTATGATGGCAAAAATACATCCTTTATTTTGACTTTGGGCGTATCTGGTTGTGCGTTAATGTGATCGGATATGTGGTTCATCATTCGCAACATCTGAGTGAAAAACTCCCTCGGTACTCCATTAACAGAAGCGATTAAGTTCTCATTATTTGAGTCAGATGGACGGGCAGAAGTGGGGGTCAATCCCACTTCTGATAACGAAGCACCGGGACCAATCGTGTTTTTAGAAATAGTGGCGTCAGCAGAGCTGACGCCACCATCCCCACGGCTAAGGTCACTCATTGCGAATAATGAAAACACACAATTTATCTACTCACGTTTTATTATCACTAGTACAAAACAATATAAAATAACCTTAAGGTCTAGACCAATAGTTGAAAATGGTACTCACAAGATATTAAAGTAAAACACCACTTGTCGGCACAGAATTCTCTGTGGCAATGTGGCTTCGCAGCGACCGCCTTTTTCATTCAAGATGGCGTGGACGTTGAGAAGTCATTACACTTATTTATCACAAATAAAACGTCACATTAATTGAAGTAACAAACAATGATTTGTTAATTCGTTTTACCATTTTTAACACCCTATTTTAATATTCACTTAATTTCTTATCGCTTAAAACATTTAACATTTATTAAACGTGCGACACGCTTTCCGCTTGAACAACAGTGAATCAATCAATTGTCTCTGTAGAATAAAACATAACCAAATATCAATTTATACCAACGCAAATCGCTTATTAATCAAGAAATGAATTTAACAATGGATAACTAGTTTTTAAACCTAACTTTGAATAAACCTTCAGTTATGGTTTGCTGTTATAGTATCCGCAAATCATAACATGGCTTTTTACATTGTAATATCAAGAACTGATTACGACAATCGAATCTTAACTAATTGAAATAGTACTCAGTCATATTTAACTGTTAAAATGTTACTTAAATATTAACTTATGTTTATATTTTGAACGTTTAATTAGCCTTGCGTCGACATATATTTTAGTTTTATTTCGATGTTATGGTTTGTACATTTGACATGTGTCGAATTCAAGGTGTACTCTGACGTCTGTAGTGGATACCCATGAAGTACGTGAGTTTTGGAGAATATCGAGATATTATCGAACGAAAATGTTTAATTATTATTCAACTGTTTTTAATAAATAACATTAAGCAGCTATTCATTAACTTTTGAAGACAATTTTACCTAAGTATTTCGAACACCATTTAGTACAACAGTTACTAAACGCAGCTGCAATCAATCGCGTTAATACTGTTTTTTACGCCTTAGTTGTGCATTTTTACATTAAATTAAAACAAGAGAACATGGACAAAAGCAGTCAAAATCAAGTCTTGCAAAAGTCATGTCGATAAGTCGAAATCCTGTTTGATTTTTTTGAAGTTTTGATTATGTAGTAGATATATATCACTAAACTGCGATAGGGCAAGATCATAAAACCTAACATTGTGTTGCTATTACGTACACCTTCGTAAACAGGTGTTAATTTACCATTGTTCTACGTTTTTACTTGAAAAGGCATATATGTTGGAATATAATATAATATAAGGAAGATGTAACACCCGATTTTTGTGCCGGAACAAGCTTTTAAGTGTTTAGTGTAATGTGCCTGTAATGTCACCAGCTTTAATAGTAGGGCACCGCTATATCAAAATTGCAACTTTACTCACAATTGATAAGACCACAGCCATCAAGGTAGTAACTAGCAACCTTGCCATCTAGCTTGATAAATGAAATTCAATCAATAATATATATAAAATGTGTTAGCGTTATTTTTATTTATATAAGCCACTATACTATTTCATGGCATTTCTTTGTTTCCTTAAATTCATAATATTATTTCATTATACAGGGTATAGAAACATCATTAGTTGGAGCGACACATGCTCAAGCAGTAGCTGCACTGAGAAACACAGGAGAACACGTCACATTGGTTGTGCTGCCTGCGGCGTCCTTTCCGCCCGTTACCAAAACCGCTCCGCTATACTCTAGTAAGCACACCCTTATGAACTTGGTACTCTGACGTTTACTAATTATGGTAGAGGTCCTTATTAATACTTACTGGAAAGTCACTGGCCGTCATAAATAAGCACATTATTAATCAATTAATATATTTAAATACCTTTTTATATTAAAAGGTTTTTAAAAAAAACACCATCTTTAAATATTATATGTATACGCTTTTATGAATTGTTAAATGGTTTGCCTTTGTAAAAACATTGCTTATACATTCAATTATAATTATGTTTATTTCGAACGTTCATAAAGAGCACACAGAGTTCCAAAAACCACAATTCAATGAAAACATTCTGAAAACAAAGGCTTTGTGCGGTAAATAATGAAGTTAATACTCTTTAATGCGTAGTGGCGCATACAAAGTTATTAACTAACTACCTACTTAAACTAAAATGAATTTTATAGAGCATTTCATAATTATTCAGTGTGTTTGTGCAGCCAAAACTCAAGCCACATCGTGTTCAACCCTCCACGAGCTTTTAGAAGAGGAACCCACAGAAATACCGAGGTAAAATTTCACATTTAAATTTCTACTTTGGGGTGTCATGATGTTTAAATAAAAGTAAAATTGTGTTAGTATGAAGAGAGTGCTTTAAAGGTTTGTATGTATAATTATTTACAGTTTCTACGGATTCGAAAGAGTTCATTTTTTATCTTCGTCGTAAGAAGTGGTGGAAGTAGTTTCAGAAGATGTTTTTTGGGAAGATATTTTTTTACCCTTGAGAAATGGCACTTTTTCCATTTTTCACATCGTTTAACCTTTATAAAGAGGAATAAATCCTACAACACTCCATCTAGGATAAAAATTTGTTATTTCTTATAGGTATACAAATATTTGAGACCAAATACCCACCGTGGTAAAGTTGCGATGGCTATCTATATATATATAAGTGGAACATTAACCGATCTCATTGAAGATACGCAAATAAGCATAATTTTTTCCATTAATCTGCTAAACAAAATAATGTTTTCTCTACATTTACCATTAAAATAACAGATACCCATGACATCTGCAAATACTGGTTAAAGGGCTATCAACAAAAAAAAAAAGATGAAGGCGTCAAAATTTTTACGCCTCACGGGTAATGCTCAGGCCAAAACAGTGAATCTTTTTTATGGACAGATATTAAAATGGCTGGTTTGTGACTGTAAAAACACGGGTGCATGAGTATATAAAATATCATAACAACAGAAACAGTACATTCATTTAATTACAAAATATTACAGGAATATTGTGAAATATTTCGTTTTATTATATACCTTTTGAAACCCCATTAGTCAACAGACTTTGCAGGCATATTTCATGTACTTTAAGTCAACAATAGTTTATTTATACTGACAAAGTTACAATAAGTAATGAAAGTGTAATTAGTTTAGAACTACTTTTTTGATGACGTGTCGTCCAGGCCTGACTCCTGCAGGAAACCAGGTGCAGTGGAAGAAAACCCCGTCTGCACTGAACAGGATGCAAGGGGACGCCACTTGGTCCGCGATTCGCGTACCTTAAAAACTAGAATTAAGGGCCTCTTCCACTGGCACAGAAGGCAAATTTAGCGTGCGAGAGTTGCAGGCTATGGACACTACGCGGCGCTGCGCTTTAGATGCACAGCGCTCGTCAGGTCGATGTCCCCAGCCGCACGGTATCAGCTTCATATTGTAACTAAAACAGTTCATCTACTTTAGGTATCTGCTACTAAATCCAGTACTCAATTATTATATTCTTGTGACTATTCCCTTATAGTGCAACTAACACAGTTGATAACCTTTAACTATTACTATTAAAATACATACCGTTAAGTGCTTGGCGACAGATTTTCTACTTGAGGGTAGTAGCTAGCCAGGCGGATATTCGCAAAATGCCCTACCACCATGCCAAATTACTGGTTCTATCTAGAGGACACATAGCGGCACATACCATTAAGTGCTTGGCGACAGATTTTCTACTTGAGGGTTAGGTAGCTAGCCAGGTGGGTAATCTCAAATTGCTCTACCGCCATGCAAAATTACTGGTTCTGGAGGACTCATAGCGGCACATACCGTTCAGCGCTTGGCGACAGATTTTCTACTTGACACATAGTGGTAGGAAGGCAGGCGGGTATTTGCAAAATGCCCTACCACCATGCAAAATTATTGGTTCTAGAGGACTCATAGCGGCACATACCGTTAAGTGCTTGGCGACAGATTTTCTACTTGAGGGTAGTAGCTAGCCAGGTGGGTATTCGCAAAATGCCCTACCACCATGCCAAATAACTGGTTCTAGAGGACACATAGCGGCACATAGCGTTAAGTGCTTGGCGACAGATTTTCTACTTGACACATAGTGGTAGCTAGCCAGGCGGATATTCGCAAAATGCCCTACCACCATGTCAAATTACTAGTTCTAGAGGACTCATAGCGGCACATACCTTTAAGTGCTTGGCGACAGATTTTCTACTTGAGGGTAGTAGCTAGCCAGGCGGGCATTCACAAAATGCCCTACCACCATGCAAAATTACTGGTTCTGGAGGACTCATAGCGGCACATACCGTTAAGTGCTTGATGACAGATTTTTTACTGGAGGGAGGTAGCTTCTTAGAGGGCACTGCTGGTCACTTTCCGGTATTTTCCCTTAGTTGCCTCTTACGACACCCACAGTTAGTAATTGGGGCGTGACATAGCCCGGCACCCCACGGGCAGCCCGTCACCCCACGGGCAGCCCGTTACCCCACGGGCTCGGCTACACTATTTACAGCTCACTGAACTAAAATAAGTGAATTGTTTAGAAAACCATACTGTACTTTTTATACTGTGGCGCGTGAAAACAATGCCATCGAGAAAGTATTTTTTTTATTTGGCATGGTTTGAAATGACGTACAAGACACTCTCCTCATGGAAGATTCACGTCAGCGGATAACCATAAATGTTGCAGTGTCACCATTCTGCTAATAATAATTCTGTTTATAAATATTTCTAGCTCGTAATCGCCGGAGAGAATTTTGCTGGAGAAAACGACACGCGTCCTACCTCGATGACGCCTAGACGGGTACTGAATGACGTGCGCGAGAGCTTGAATCTTTAGATTTGTAGTTTATTTTTACTTGTTAAAAAACTATAGCTAAATTTAAAAATGTGCCTTTAAACGTTACTAATAAATTACAAGCTCTATCCATTGGTAAAACTTTCACATAGTTTCATGATAGTATCTTTTAGTTCTACGTGATTTAAGTAGCGATATGGTGTCATGTTTGACATTTTTTTTTATCGAAGAAATTGTTCATAATCACCTTTTTGACTTTGTACGTTCCTGGAGAGTATGTTCAACATTATATTAATGATTTTATATATTCTAAATTTTCAATCCTATTCGAGTTACAGATTTTAAAAAATGTCTTAAGTAGGTGCTACCTCGCCTTAAGTATGGGTACTTACTCACATACAGGGGCACTGGTTATGTGGTTATGCTGTAAGATGGTTTAGTACACAAATTAGCTACCTAATAACACTGGTCAGAATTATATAGATGAATCGTGCACGTACAACGCCTGTTTCTTCTTGGAATTCCAAGTCAATATCTCACACAAGTTAAACGCTCGCGGCGGCTTCACTACCCGAGTAGCCTGTCAAGGCGGCACAATCCACAAAACAAAATAACAAGTCCTTATGGTCAGGACGCAAACTACACGTCTAGTTCAAAGTTACTTCACAACAACATCAGTTTAGCTTATTTGCACTCGCCCTAATAAAAGAAGCGCTCAAAAACAGATGAGATAATGTTATTTTTTATTGTAGAGCTACTTTTTTTGCACTGAAAATTATGGCTTTTAGGTGCAAAAGCAAAAAAAAAACCATAGTATGATGTTTCAGTCACATACGTGCGTACACTATTACGTACTCACTCATGTACCTATTATTTTCAGTTTGTTTTTCAATAGCAGAGCATCCCCAAACTTTGTACGCAATGTTGTTAATTGAATGTTACGCCGCTCTTCATAGTCAAAGTTCGAGTCATCTATGGCGAACTGATTAACATCAAATGGGATTTACACAAGGCTATTGGAGCAAAATTTCATTCATTTAAATTTCAAAAGCTTGGGCGTGAAGAAGGGGCAATAGATAGGTATAGAAAACCAAAGTTTAAAAGTTAGATCTTTATGAGAAGTGAAAAAAATGATCTATAAAGAGAGACGTAATAATAATGTACGTTATAAGGAGTATAAAATTATCTATTCCATAAACGAAGAGCAACTAAACGATAAAGCTTTCCTATTTATAGCAAAACAATCTTGTTACCATAAATAAACGACGAATCCAATCGAATAAGTAAAACAACGATGTAATATTCGTATATCCGCTACTAAATTATAGGATATTAGAATATGATAAGGAAAAAACCAAGTATGTATATGTGTTGGTAAAGTTATCCTTAGTAATTTATAGATAGTGCATTACATATTGACAGAAACTTTTCATAGTAATTATGCTGCAGCTTTTATTAACAACTTTAAACGGTTTAAATCGCGTATATTTATCATAATTTTTTTCCCAACGTTTCAAACACTTTATAAACTTTTAATGTAAAGATACAAAAAAAGATTTGAGGAATATGAAAAAAAATTTTGAGTACAATAAATCAATTAATCTACTCATTATGTAGGTACTACTATAATATCTACGAATAGTGTTCTTATCATTATTCGTATATATTTTACTAATACTTGCTAAGTTTAGATATACTCCTATCTACGTCTAAGTCATTACTTCTTTGGTTTATATATTTTTTACTATGTACCTAATTTAATATTGCTGAGTTATAAAGTTTTAGTTCAGATTAAATTTTTGACAATGTGGACAATATTTAGTCCGTACAAATTAACAACGAAAGGAAAAATTGGAACTCTAATGCTTAGGTTTTAGACCTATAATGCTTGGCAGGCTTTACTGCTATAATTACAATGTTAGAAACATTTAGTCCTCTAAATCTTCGCTGACACAGTCAAAGTAGCTCAGACAACGTGTACTTTGAAGGGTTATTTGCACGTCATACCGTGTTAAAATTTCATTAAATTATTTTGCATCAAAGCCACTTTGACCATGTCAACACGGATTAGTTCACAAAGCTGCACGGCAACACGAGAGTAAATAAAATCAGTAGTCAAGAGGAGTCACTATACTACTGCAGTATTCCACAATGAGCAGCAGAAATGCGCTTTAGAAAGTCCACTTATTACAGGAATTTAATTTCAGCCAAAACAGTTTGAAATAAGAGCATTCTGTATTCAAATCTAAATTCTTATAATTTATTTGTCAGAACACGGTGAGTATACATCATACAATAGTATACTAGGTGATACAGTAACTTAAATCTCATAACTGACCTCTGCCAAATGTGGGGATGTAATAAATAAAAAAAAAGAATCTAATTCTATATAAGTTGAAATCGGACTGGACCACTATGGCCAATTTATGAATGAAATTCTATTGTTATAATTATCGCCGATGCCAATGGGTTTGAATACTATTATTAATTACAAATATATAAAATAATTAAAATCGATATATCAAAATATTAATGTCAATGCGTAAAAAATTAAGTCAAGCTATAGAATTATGTACGGTTGTTTTTAGTAATTATCTCATCTCTCATCGTCTCAAAACCGTTGAGCAAGTTTAAGTGACAAAATGAATGTCGGCGAATGTAAGTTATTTTTAACTTCCCTCGCCGGGGCTGGGCGTTTTCACTGCTGTTTTAAACAGTAGACGTCATTTAGCCATTGGGTAGTACACAAATTATGCTATATACGCAATTAAGAGGTCATTTAGTATGCAAGGCTGAAAAGTCATTTGGAACGAGTATTAAAACTTGAGGAAGGGAAAGAAGCTATGATTGATAATAGACTCCACAGCGTAGTGAATATTACTGATTGTTATGATTTTACTTTTAACGTACATAAATTTACTATATTATTCTTACACATAGGCATTTCCCTTGCTGTAGTGAGGTGAAAAATTTTGCGTTTCCCTCGAAAGCAAAGTTATTATGCCCACTACCAGTTTGCAGCGTAATTAATTATATAAATATAATCCCCGCTATATTCAAATAAAATGATATATACACGCACCATCTATTTGCATAATTTTCACAATATTTAGACGATCAGAAAATGCAACTAACCGACAAATTTTGTTGCACCTTCTTAATAAGGTAATGGATATATCTGGTTTTCGGTACGATAAAAATTAATTAGGCACCCTACTTTATTACAAAACCACTCCGACCTATTACAATTATTACTTCTTCAAAAACATTCATGCTACTAAGAGTCCCAGCGAAATGCCCGGGTTAAACTAAGGACTGTTTCTTGGCGGAGACAAATAACTTAGTGTGCCCAGAGTAAATATTTGGCTGGTTGGAGCGCAAGCTGTTTACGTTGTACGGTATCAAGGACCGTAATTAGGGAATTTCGGTTTGGTCTGCTGGACTTGAAACAACATTACCCGGTATCGCGTGCTCATGATTATGCTTGGATATTAATAATTTATACTGAAATGTGTTTTTTTATGCTGATCACGAAAAATCTTCTTTCTTTCCTTATCCCACGTTAAGTGATGTTGGTATTATATCTATTCTTAGAGCATTTTTTTATATCTTAGTATATAAATAGGTCATTAGATTATCCACACTTTCTGTGCACATATTATTCTTCACGAAAATTTTCCTAGCCTTAGATACCTTCTTTAACGCTAATCTGCTTCTACATCTACATTCAATTTTATCCGTCTTTTTATTACTATTAACTTTTTCTGTCGCTGGATATACTTTTTAAAATTATCTGATAAACTGGTTTATAATCTTATACATTCTTGATTTCTAAATATGTTTTCAGTAACTCCACATAGCAAACTTTTAACTTACCGTAGCATGAATACTTTTGCTTCTATTGGAGATCAAACTCAATCGTCGATCAAACACGTCTTCAGATTAAGACAGGTGCAGGTATCTCAGTAGTCAAAATGGAAAAGAGACCAGAAAATACAGGTTCATACCAAGCCAGAGCAAATAATTTGTAGTTGCCAATTGCAATATTACACCTACAGACGGTATGTACTATTATTTTATCCACCTCTTTGGTAACACAACATTAAAATCCATACACAAAGTAGGTCACAGGTCTTATGATGGTCATTATAAGAAAAAAAACATAATACATTATAAGAAAGTAAATCAAAGCACAGTAGATATACTGATAAAAAGGTCTTAATTAAAGTTTTGACGCTGTAACTGTAACATCGGAATACTGTGACTGAGTTTTAAAAATTAAGTAACTGTAATGATAATTCACTGCAGTTACTCCAAGACCTTCGAATTCAGGGCAATCCAAGGCAACCGCGCAGTACCTTTCAACTGATATTCCTCCCGGTGAATGAAAATATTAATATCTAAAAGTAGCTCGACATAAGGGTATTTTGGAATATCAGTATAAAACCTGCAAGTCATCACCCTTGCTACCTTTTTCTGTATGTGGGGTCGACGAAATATGTTTTATCTAACAACATCAAGAGCGACACAAGAATATTATTACCGTAGAAAGTTTTAATGGTAGGTTTGTTATTTTTTTATTTCTGATATAAACCCTCATTGAGAATAAATTCGTTGGTAATACACCTGTTACCCTTCGGCTAATAAGAGTGTAAAGATCGTAAATAGCCCTGTAGCGCACCGTATGTGCAGCAACAAGATACTTACAACACGTGAGTAATGTCATGCTGATCATTCGGCGCACGCCGCCAACGACACCCAACAGAAAGATACAAAAGCCTTTCAACGTTTTAAACTTTTTATCGCTTTAAACGCCAAACCACGAACAAACAGAAAATCATGTCAATATAAAGACGTTTATATATTGTTGTTAACAATGTTGTATTAGGTAGTAAAATCTTACGCCAAAATATAAAGATAGAATTTACACATCCAAACATTACA
This sequence comes from Plagodis pulveraria, assembly GCA_963890685.1. Classification (NCBI taxonomy): domain Eukaryota; kingdom Metazoa; phylum Arthropoda; class Insecta; order Lepidoptera; family Geometridae; genus Plagodis; species Plagodis pulveraria. Next base: position 17,681,466 of record OY982959.1, read on the forward strand.
TACATTATGGTACTGTACGATTCATAATCATGTTTGAATCTGGTTATTAATTCTTCTAAAATTTTAATGCCACTATCACAAGGAAAAAACTATACAATTATCAACCAATTCTTGATTGTTGATTGGTATTTTGAAACGATATTAAAACAGACGGAGGTCCTCAATTCACTGTTATTTTATGTTTGTTAGAACAAAAAACTCAGAACTTTTTACTGGGTGAACTGATTTGTATGTTTCTTTCTTTATTTGAAAGCTGATGCTTGTCGTACAGTCCTATTTAAATTTCATCAATATTAATTCAGCAGTTTTTGAGTTACAGTCTAATAACTGTTTTTTTATAAACTGACTCTAAAAAATGGAGGAGGTTCTAAATTCATCTGTTTTTTAATGTTTGTTACCTCAGAACTTTTACTGGGTGAACCGAGTTTGATGATTCTTCCTTTATTTGAGAGCTGATGCTTGTCATGTAGTCCCATTTGTATTTCATCAAAATCGGTTAAGCCGTTTTTTGAGTTACACTCCAACTGATTTTTTTTCCTATCTTGATGATAGATCGCGCCCGTAAGTAGCAAGGAATGGAACCGACTGCAACACTCAAAATCGAGAAATAACTTGTCGAAGTCAGTACCATGCGCACAATATTGTGATAATAGGTAAATTTGAACTATCATAGTTCAAAGTTTTATTCGTTGTAGCTGTCTTCAATAGCTTTAGTTTAAAATGTATATTGAACTCATTGCGTTGTATAAAGTATAATAGCGTACTGCACTGCAAAATGTTCATGCAAATTACTAACAGGACTTAAGCTATACAAGCACAAGAAGTCTCTGCGATGTGCCAGAGAAAAGCTTATCAAGCCACGATGTAAAAGCTGACATGTTGAGGAGTTGTTTGCCTAAAGTGTTTACATGCTGCAACCATGAACTAACATGTACTTAGTTAAAGTAGTCACTTTAACTTAGCTGCAAGAGATCCGAGATAACTAGCTGTTTATTAATTTAGTGGTAAAACTTTACTATTTAAACTTTGCAGAGAAAGGTCGTTCCTATTCTTTTTGTGATTTTATTTGAAAAGACTAACATTTACAGTTTTCTTGAATAATTCTTGATACAATTTTATTAAATGATTTCACAGAAAAAGTCAATTCACCTGTACCTATGTAACTCGTTTTATCTTCAGTGTATGAGTGTCGTTCTGGTGCTTTGCAAAAACCTTTTTTTGTGCGTCGGAACAAGCACGAATCCAACCTGATATTAAGAAGACTAACCTATGCCTATCACATTTCGTCATAAGTGACGAATTGCACTGCGCCCGACACTCTGAAACATACAGTTGTTTAGTCTAATGTGCCTGTAATTTTACTGGCTCTCAAGGACTGCTGCCGGGACACAGTGTTAGGTGCTTAGTGACAGATTTTCTACTGGTAGCTATCCAGGCGGGCATTAGCAAAATGCCTTACCACCATGCAATCTTTATGAGGGTAAAGTTTTATAAAAAAAAAACACTTCTTCGACAGCATTTGCAAAAGGTCCTCCCACCATGCGGTGAAACTTAAGCCAGCGGTGGAGATCACATGGACTTGCGGCACGGCAGTCCATAGCTATTACCGCTCGGCCATCATTGCTTCAGAACTTAAGCTTTCCTCGAGTTTTAGAGTTACTCCATTTCCAAAGTTTTTTTTTCATTCTATAAAGTATACCTACCTAGGTGTAAATATCTATCCACACAACTCTTTATAAAAATTAAACAGTGATTTGCATTACACAAGTGAAAGCTATTGGTATTTCTAACATTTTTTTTTTATTTTTATGCTTGATAGGTTAGCCTTTCACCACTATCTCACCTGATGGTATGTGACGATGTGGTCGAAGATGTTGTTCAAGCTAACCTAGAAGTACTGGCTCTCAAGGACAGCTGCCGGAACACACCGTTATGTGCTTGGCGACAGATTTTCTACTTGAGGGTGGTAGCTAGCCAGGCGAGCATTCGCAAAATGCCCTACCACCATGCTATAACGACTGCCATCCTAAGATGACAACCGGGACCGACGGCTTAACGTGCCCCCCGAAGCACGGAAACGCTCAGTAGTACTGTCACTAGCGGTCACCCATCCAACTCATGACCGCCCGCGACGTTGCTTAATTTTGCTGATCGGTTGAGAACAGCTAAGTAAACTTCGCTACGAGCGCTTCTAAACATTGTTACATTGTTATTTTTTAATGAACTCCTGCTAAGGGAATAAGCTTACAAAATTACAAAGAAAGAATTTGTACTACGATCGGGATTCAAATCCTCTACGTCCCTTCCTATACCCGAGGCATGCTCTGCCAATTGAGATATCTTAGTGAGTGAGCTAAAGCTCGAATTAATCCGTTCGTTTATATTGTTTAACTGACGGAGCGACATTTGCAGCCGAACTGAATTGAACTACAAACAAGACTAATTTATTCAATTAGCTTTAAGGCGGTTAAACAATCCCGCTCGTAGTTATTTTTTTCCTTTCGTTGTGTGTTTTGTAAGCTTTTAGTATACCTAATTAATAAAACAAAATTGGATAGTAACCTACTGCACATAATATAGACACTGGATTACTGCCAACTTTGGCACTCTATTGGATACCTACATACAATAAGTTTAATTATTATATTTGTGTCACATTTTAATAATTTCGTCCTTGTTTTTTTTTTACTATTGTCGATGTGTTAGCTATTGACCGCAGTCTCACTTGATGGTTAGTAATGATATGGTTGAAGGCGGTGAACTGGTTAAACCAAAAATTGGAATTGGCTCTCAATTGCTACTGGAATACGGGGTCAGGCGCTTGAAGACAGAATTTCTATTTGAGGGTGGTAGCTTCGTACCACGACACAGATTGGAGATTTCAGAACACCCTAAGGTCTAGACTTATATACTGCCATCTAAGACAACTACTGAGAACGACGGCTTAGCGAGCCCTTCAAAGCAGTAACTCTATCAGTAGTAAATACACTAGCGGTCACCGCAAGTACTGACTGCAGGAAATATTTTTAACCTATTACAAAACTACAAATATACGATAGGAAAAATTTAAGTCATGTGCGGGATAAATTTTTCCCATCGTATATTTGTAATTTTATAATGTAATCCGCATAGCAGCCGTTATTGCAATCATAACAATATAAAACATTTTAACCTAGTTAATCGCTGAAGAATAAATAGGTAAGCTCCGCTACGAGTGCTTCCTGGTGTAATTAACAAATAGGGTGCTTCGTTTTTGACCAATTAGAAAATTAGATCTTAATAATTGTTGGCCATTACGACATCATGTAATATACAATCCGACTATAAAACTATCACCTTAGTCAAGTGGCGTACATATTAATGTTGAGATTTCTAGTTTGATTCCCGGGGTGGAACAGTTATTGGGTTTATTAAACGAATAAATGTTAAGTAGCATTTGGGAGTCTGAAACTGTTCCCGATAGATAGCCATACTCTCTATAAAATGAGATTAAAACGGGGCTCAGAAACCTCTTCTTACCCCTTTGAAGAGTGAAATGGTATTGAGGAATTCATATGTTGCAATAGTTACGTACAATCCATATTGACACGATTTTTCTACTCAGGTGTGTCCGAATGGTCCGACTCGTCCGTTCTGGCTCTCGACTTGGCATGGACATAGTTGGAGGTCTTGGTGGAGAAACTGAAGGTGCTGCAGCTGCTGAAGACGATACTTGTGGAGTGTTTGTATCAGGAGTGTCAGCTGGTGGAGCAGCGTATGGAATGCTTCACCGAGGAGATAGAATATTAAGCGTTGATGGAAGGGATCTGTCAAGGGCAACGCATGAGCAAGCTGCAGCGGCTTTAAAGGTAAGTGATAGTTTTAGGGAACATGTACATATGTATTTTTGTCCTGGACTTGAATCTCGATTTTTTTTGCCGTTAAAAAATCTTTGACCACTTTTTGACCCCAACGACATTTGTTGTAAATATGCTAAATCTAGAGTTACTGGCTGTCAGAGACAGCTGCTGCAATAAGCCGTTACTAAACCATGTGGCAAGCACTTCTTTGGCAAGGGTTTTCTACTTTAGGATGGTAGCCAGAGATTGACCTATCTCCATTCTATAAAGTTTGCAATCGAGAGACAACAACAGGGGCCGATGGCTTAACCGAAGCGCCCTCCAATTCACGGAAGCGCTCAGTAGTAAATACCACTAGTCTATCAATCAATCCTTTAGCATAATAGATAACGAGAACAATAGGAATCCATTCATACAGAGACCGATCGGTCCTTCCGCGATGTTGGAGAATCGTTTATTTGATATAATACAAGTATAATAACATCTTAAACTTAGTTGACATCCTGGCGTGCAAAAATAACATATGTCTAGTCTATCATGTATATCATTAAAGTTATTATAAACAGGGTTATTGGTAAAACCACTCTTAGGGTTGACTTCTGCTAGTCCTAAGAAACATTTTGAGATTATTTTTGCTTGTTTTTTTTTTTTTTTGTGTTTTAATACCTACTCCTAGCTAAGAGCGCCGCGGCGACACTGGACCGCGCCCTGGTCTATTTGAATAGAGTTTTGAATATTTACATTGAGCAAAGTAATCAAATGTATGAAATAATACATTGCAGGCACGTGAGACTTTTAACATCGTCCTCGTGCTTATTTAGTCAAAATATATGTATAAAAAACCAAATTGTATTTTTTTTTAAAATAGAGGTATTTTTCAGTAAAACGTAAATGAAATAACCTTCTATTATTAAACAATATATCTATGATAAAATATGCACATGTGAATATTATATGCACATATTAAGGTAATTTTTTTCCTATTTATGACAAGTTGGATGGTAAAATAGGTGAAGGAGTTTAGCTCTTTATTTTCTCTTTAAGCAAGATAAACGATATATCTTTTTGACGTACTTGGGATGGGCAGTTCTTTAGAAGGCGCTGCTGCCCACCTTCCAGTATTTTTCCCTTAGTCGCCTCTTACGACACCCATGGGATGATATAGGGGGGTGGAATTCTAACCCGGCACCCCACGGGGAAAGTTTATTGTATTATGTTAAGGCATACCACCGATTAAAAAAAAAATTCTCTCAGTTTGACATTTTCTGTTTAATTTATTATATCTAGGTCATGTGTTCAAGTTTCGACCTCAACAATAACACTGATTGGCTTAAGCCAGTTCCACTTCAAACGTTTCACAATCGATGGCGGGAATTTGTTTAAAACTATCTTCTCATGAGTATAAACTCTTTCAGGCATATACCTAGATGCTAAAACTAATTAGTTGTATTGTATTAGTAGTAAAATTTGCTCGAAAACAGAAAATCTATGAAATGTATAAGTATGTTTAAACAACTTGTTTTTTTAATATCTAATTATGATTACAAGCACTATCGCGTAGTGAATGAAAATCACATTAAGAAATTACTGGAGTACAATTTTTTTTGTTCCGGACGGGAATCGAACCCGCGTCCTCCGATTTTGCACCGGATGCCAGACTACTACACTTCACTTAATCCAATAATTTGTAAATTGTTTTTTTTAGTAAACTTGTGTGAATAAACATTTTACTTTTTAAGGTATGTGTAATGTACCTTTTAACGGATAAGAAAGCGGAGCTTTAGCTAACATTAAAAGAGTTTTTGTCAACAGTACTCCGGCACTTCCGTGACGATAGCAGCGCAATACCAACCAGAGCATTATGAGCGGCTTCGAGCGCGAATCAGAGCTATTAACGCTGCTGCTGTCATGTCGCCTCATGCAAGAAAGCAGACTCACGTGCCCGTTCATACTGACTTACAAGTTATATATCCAAGGTAACGAACATTATGCCTTAATTGTATACGTTTCAGGACCTGATAATAGAAACACTACCCACTAAAATCTAACAGTACATTTTAAATTAAGAACAAAACCAACCTGAAATCAAACAGACGTGCAGGGTATCAGAAAGTGTACGTAATATTGTCTATAGTAATTCAATCGTCTAATTAACCCTCCTACTGAATGAGTTAGGTACTTCATAATTAATAGAGTTCAGATGTTCTGTGGGTAATCCGAAACCTAATTTACTTAAATACTAGTTTGTTACTTGAGTCTCAAAAGGATTCAGTATTAGCGCCCTGTTACGACATAATCCCCAGACCTGGGTATGAACAGAACTTGTTAATTGTTTGATGTAAATTATCTCGTTAGTAACTTCATTTGTTTGTAAGTACAAGGTTGGTCATAACTTTTGTGGATTTGGTGTAAATATTTGTCGTAAGAGTTCTTATTTTACACATTATTGGAGCAATATAAGGATTAAGAGTTCTTTTTAAATGCGCGGAATGTAAAAGGAATAGTGTATAAAAAAAAAATTGGTACTCTTCGACATATTCGCCTGAAAGACGTATAAGTTTTTCAGACTGATATCTAAGATGCTATTTCATCGTTAACTTCTTGAAGGATAGTATAGCATTAAACTTAAGCACATGTGGTCAAAGGCCACAATCTCACCTGATGGTAAGTTTTGATGTGGTCGAAGGTGTTAACAGGCTTAACCTAGAATTACTGGCTCTAAAGGACAGCTGCAGGAACACACCGTTAACTGCTTGGGGACAGAATTTCTACTTGAGGGTGGTAGCTAGCTATGCGGGCATTCGCAAAATGCCGGACCATGGACCTGCTGCGTGGCAGTCCATAGCCAATGCCGATGAGCTGCTGCTTCAAACTGGGTGATGATTTAAGATATTTATTTTTACTTTGCAACAGCTGTCTGCCTGATGTTACATTTCGTAAAGGTCAATATTAAAATGTAAACATTAGGATTATTTAGCTTTCTGAACCCAGTACTCATCAGCCGGATAGTCCACTGCTGAACACAGCCTCCCTCAATAATGGGGGGGGGGGGGATTTGCCATAATCCCCACGGTTGGCAGGCGGCGATCCCCATCGCAGTTTGAGATATCAGTACCTCAGAAAATGCCGCTGCCCACCTTCTGGTATGTTGCCCTTAGTCGACTCTTACGAGACCCACGGATAGAAATGGGAGGGTGACATTCTAGCCCGACACCCCACGGGTTTAAGATATTATTAGACAAAAAATAGACGCAATCAATTGTCATTAATTCATGTTAGTCCATTATGGAATTGTTGTGAAAACTTCACACGTCACACGTCTTGTGATATGATTCACTAATCGAATCCAAATCTTCTATTCCTAGCATGTTCCAGCTTTGACCGTGTCCCTGCCTTCCACCAGTAGGTACCACGGTGTGTGTAATGCTTGCTTACCTGTTTAAAAATATTAAAAACACTTACGAGTAACATTTTACACTGTAACTGCAATGTTAAATTATGTATTAAATTAATTTTAGTTTCTACAATAACTAGTACCTATAGTCAACTGCAATAAAAAATGAAGGTTCATTCATTAATTTGCATAAATAAAGTAGTAAATTTTATAAAAGTGTATCTCCAAATTATAAACATTATGTAATATATTGAACTGATATAGTATTGAAATTAATATTTGTGTGAATTGTTTCACATTACTATTATATTATATTAAACATTTAATACTTACGACTGTAAAGTAAAACCCTCACTGCAAAAGATTGGCGACAAAATAGGGTTATCTATTCATATAGTCAGTTATAATAAATTATTACATAATATATATTCTTGACACAGGGGATAAATCGCACTTAAAAGTACATTCCCCTATAGTTTCATCCCTATAAAGCTGAAAATATTCCTGTAAACAAACTGTTCCCATAAATTATTACCCGAAAGTCTGGTTCGTGTGATTTGTGTCGCGAATTTTGTTTTACCCGTATTTTTCGTTTTTCTCATATTTCCTGCGTATTTAGCAGAAGTATTGTTCTTGTTTTATTATTTTAAGGACCAATATGTTTTGCTAAAAGTGACGATTTATTACTTATTAACAGCAATATCTCAAAATCAGCAGTTTTTGTTTGAACAAAGTATCAAGTTTTTCTTTTAAATAATTTTGAAGTATACGATGTTTATGAAAAATAAGTATTGGGTTATTTTTTATTAAAATAATAATAAAAACGTCTTAGCTTTCTTATACAACGAAATCAATAAAATTTTATGTTTGTAAAGAAGTTTGAATACTAAGATTTATAACGACTTTATCACCAATGACTTGCAGTAAGAGTTTATACTGTACAGTCGTAAGTATTCAATATTTAATATAATATAATAGTAATGCGTAAACCATTTCCACAAAATATTAATTTAAGTAGTAAACTGCAGATTGGTCTACTTTCGCATTCTCTAGACACAAAATTTAGTAACTTCTTTTATTAGTCCTTGGGTACAAGAAATGCAGCTAGTTCTTTTACTACTTTCCAACTAAAATTTAAATGCTCGTAAAAGTTGCCGCATTGAAAATAACGAGCAGCCTCCGCATTATGTAAATCTGAAGTTATTCGTTTTATTTCTTTGCCTCGTGACTTTAACTCCAGTGCATTTTTGGGTGTCATGGAACCTTCTGGCTTTTATGGCAGATTTAATATTTTATGTTTGAACATCAAATTGGCAGTTAGCTAATACCTATAAAATATATGTAGGTAGCGTCTAACAATTAATGGTACTAGGTTTTTTCTGAAAATAAATTAACCACTAACAAAATACACTTAGATTGACAAATCGACTATTATCGATTACAAGCAAAGCAAGAACATTCTTCCGATTCGACACAAACACACATTTCAAAAAGTACTATTTCAGTTGAGAACAATTTCAATTGCTCAACTGTAACCCAAAACCCGTTCCACAAATCTTGAACTGTTATCCGTAATGAAGACGAATTTCCCCTTCTGGAGAGAAGCCAGTATTAGTAATGTCCACATGAGGCGTCACCCAAATTTCGAATGCGTTTGCACTAGCAGCGCAGCGTTCGGGAAGCATGACTGGAATCGGTGAAAACAACATCTGTTTGTACGTAGACACTGTGGCGAATTTGTGAGCTTCGCTTTATGAATTTTGAAGCTAGCATGTACGAGTATGTAAGGTTTGTTTTCTCAATTGTCCTCAAAAGACCGCATTTGTGTTTCTCTCCTACCTTTTTTTTATATTAGTTGCAGACGCTTTACTGTTATACTGAGAATATATACTTTATACTGAAAGTACATTTAAAAGTTTAGTTAAACATCTTGATCATATTCAAGAAAATTGTGTGGTAGTCATCTTCCCATATAACCTCTGTGATTGTGTTCATGCAGGTAACCAATCCGTAATTGGATTTTTGGGGTATAATCACGAAAATGAACATGTCTTGAAAACCATCACCCGACCAACGAGATGGTCAAGTGATTGTTTTGACCGTTTTTGTATAAGCAATTCATATTTATCTGGCGTTTATGACATCACGTTGTATTACCCAAGCAGGATATTTTGATGAAATTGTCAGTACAGAATTTGTATTCTATAAATGAAAAAAAAAACAATGAATAGTTGTTGTTTACTATTTTTATATAAACTATATAGCGATTATCATTACCAAAATAATGATTGTCTATATAAATCCTTACATCTGGATTACAAGTTCATTTCATTTCCAATAGGTACCTAATCCGTCTGACGCCAAAGTGTATTATGAAATTGCAATCTCGATCACTGACATTCCTATTACGACTCAAGTAACGTTGAACTGGAGCCAGTTGAAACAGATCTATTTCCGAGCATATAGTAATATATCTGCTAAATTGGAGTTATAGTAGAATATGCAGCTTGGGGATAAAGCAGTGTCTTACTTCACGGACAAGATATTGAATCTCGAGCGTAATGAAGAATAATATTCTTTCGCTCGGGATTTAAACAGACTACTGAATGCAACGTGGTTGGATTAATACAAAGACAGTTTTATCCCCGGGGAGAGTCATCCAATGCTTTTTACAACAACAGCATGACAATATAAATCAAAACTACAAGAAACATAGTTATTTCCACTGCCAAGTAGTAATGTTTGTATTACTGTGTTTTGCTTTAATGCTGGTAAAATGACAAGCATATAAGACTTAACAACTTTATATCTCAACGAGCGCTCTGAAATTGTAAAAAATTGCCAAAGAAATGCATCTGCTATAATTAAAGGTTATCGCTTAATACCAGGGGGGTATCGTGCTTCTTACATCACAATCAAATGAAAGAAAAAGGAACTATATATATTATTTTAACAATATATTATGTAAGGTATTGATTAAATAATTAAATGGAGTTTAAATTTTGACAAATAGATACATACAGTTTTGTTGTAACAAGAAAAAAATGGTTATTATTGTAAATTATTCTAATTTAGAACTTTGATTTATGTATTCTTCTTTAATGAAGCCAGTTTGATAACGTAATATGTCCACTATAGGTCGCTTAATGTTACTTAGTATAATAATATCGATGTTGCATGTAATCACTTAATTTGTGTAGCAGCAATTCGTTAGACATTGTATTTAGTTAACAATACAGTTTTAGCTTCTCCTGTATATTCAGCTATGTTGAAACGAAGAATTTACCGTTTGGCTATCCCTCTCGCAAAAATTGTACTTGCTAAACGTTTCGCAGAGTTCGTCAAAGCATATGTTTAAGAATTCTGTACTGAAACATAGTAATATAAAATATATGGCGGTAGTGGATGCCAAACCCACTATTCATATATGGGTTATCTATGGTGTAAGGTTAAGTAAATGGTATAAGGTTACTTATGATAGTACTAACAATTACTACAAATTCTCGAGTATATCTGTAAAGTAAATATATATAAAAATATATTGCTACTATATGTCTATGTTATCAATACTAGAGCGTGAGTGCTTAGCTTCGTACATAGTTCAACAAACTTTATATTTTTCTTGTTTTTTAAGACAGGTGTCAGTATTATTATTATCATTTAGTTAATCGTTAAAGATCTTCACGATACAAGCTTGCTTAGTGTGAAGATCATAAGCATCTGACAAATGTATTAACCACCTCAGCATTATTTAATATGTTTAATCATTTTATGGGACAAAAATTGTTTTTGACACTTTTCTATGTTAATAAATATTTTTTCATTTTTCATATTGAAATCGAAACAGTAATCATTGGCTAATTTATATTTGCCGTTTGGATACTAAAAGGTTGTTAGGTGCGTCTTATTTCAGATAATTATGTTAGTTGAATTGTAAATTTTATTTTTTACAGGTAGCAGTAAGGAGACTACATAATCGACTCGGGTCGACGAGAACTGAATGTGTCTATTTTAAATGTATAAATAATAATATTACGATCCTATGATTGATTATTATCGCGTCTTTCGTAAGACCCTTTTATTTATATAAACATTTTTTTACAGCTTTGATTGATCATGTGAAAATATTCTTTTAAAATTGTTTACGAGATGTGTTCAATAAGTAGTGTAGACATTTTGATTTAGAATATCATACAGTAATATAACATTGAATACGATCTTAAATGCTAAAGCAGTTGGTTGGTTGAAACACCACCATTCTGCAGTAGCACTTTTAGGTTCTATGAAATCACCAAAGATTAGTTGCTTCGAAACTTAACCTTTCCCAGGTTTAGCACGCTACCGCAATGTCTTATCGTGAGCATTTTTTTGCGTGTCGCTACTACAAAACTGAGGTCGTATTATTTTTGACTTGGTTGATTGACTTGCTTGTAAGTTCACAGTCAACCAAGTCAAAAATCGTGCGAGTTACATATCTGACATGAATAATACATCAATCACCATCACTTTGAGTAGATGTGAATAAGAGAGCTATGGTGAATAGGTGATGCATTAAAAATAACATTTAGTACACTTATTATTAACATTTCACTACGACATGTCATAAAAAAATAAATTTGTTTAATGTGATATCATTTTAAACAGCACTGACGCATGCTAAGCGATATCATAGAACATTTTGTCTAGAAAAAATATGATTTCCACCACAAGTGTAGATCGTATATCAACCTGAGATGATATGTTTAATCTCACTAGACTCTGTATGCATACATTTTTTTAATGTGTGTTGGGCATTTCACATAACATCAATTACAATACAAAATTACAAATATACTATAGGAAAAATTTAAGTCATGTGCGGGATTCGGGCCCACGTCCATCCACCCACATGACATATAACATGAGAAATAGGGCGTTATTGCAAACATAACAATATTCAAATCAATTACCATATTTTTAATTAATGATTATTTACTTAAATACCAATTTTGTTCTTATTACATACTGAACACTTCTCGTATTGTAGGTCCTTCATAAGTGTCATCATTTATTTACAAACTTGTTCAGATCGTCCTTTGAAACGTTCAAGGTACTCAATCACAATTTTGGATACAATACAATACTTAATTATTCTATATTATATCGGTCACAGTATATTATTTATCATAATGAAATAAATGGACAAATGTATTTGAATTTGAATAAAAAAAATTAATAAGATACATTTTTGACCTATAACAAATGTTTTATTTTAAGATTAATAAGATTATCAATAATTCACATTCAACCTATTAAAATAATCACTGTTGTGTTCATAATTAATTTATTTTCAAAGTTATAATGTGTTACTAGTACAAGTGTGTAAATATACATTTTTTTTTTTATAAATAGTCATCTTAAAATAATCTTGTATAAATTCTGAAATATATTGAATTATATGTCTAAATATACGATATTAAATTATGTAAAGTTTTGAACTGTGATATTAAAAATAATGTTAGTGTTACGTACTGTACGGTAAAACTGATATTTAATATACGATATTGCGAAAATATTTGATTTTCATTTCATTGTTATTTGTTTATGGCAAGGTAAGTAGATTGGCCACAAAGGATCGTATCTTAGTCTAAATGTTTCTTTATTTTATATTCTTGTTATTACAGATTACAGTGTGTCGAATGAAATATATGAGATAGTAAGTATTACTGAGTTCCACTTTAAAGCATATAAGCATGAGTGTGATAAAGAGTTTGTTCAGAGTATAATAGATAGATAAATTGTTACAGTACATATTACTATAATTTTAAAAAGTTCAATTTTTTTAATGTTTTATAGGTTAACCTTTGACCACTTTCTCACCTGATGGTAAGTGATGATGTGGTCGAAAATGTTGTTCAGGCTAACCTAGAATTACTGACTCACAAGGACAGCTGCCGGAACACACCGTTAGGTGCTTGGCGACAGATTTCCTACTTGGGGGTGGTAGCTAGCCAGGCGGGTATTCGCAAAATACCATCCTGCCATCCTAAGATGACAACCGGGACCAACGGCTTAACGTGCCCTCCGAAGCACGGAAGCGCTCAGTAGTAATGTCACTAGCGGTCACCCATCCAACTCATGACCGCGGGCGACGTTGCTTAACTTTGCTGATCGGTTAAGAACAGCCTAGTAAACTTCGCTTCGAGCGCTTCAAAATATCTTATCTTATATTTCTTGGTGACATAATAATTTTATCACCTTAAAATTCGTATATTATAAAATAGGTACGTTTAGTTCAATTAAAAATCAAAAAGTTACTTTTTAAAAGTGTGTCGATCATTCGTATCACGCATTAGTATCAAGGAATAAGATCGGTACCTGGTTAAAAAAAATTTTTGCCATACGAAATATATATTTATTATTATTGTGGTTTTTATTATTGTGGATAGTCGTTGTAGATGTTTGACGAAACCACTGTGTAAATAAAAATCCTTTGAAAAAATGTAATCCTGTCAATAATTTTCAAAGTATTTGTTAAATAAGAAAAACAAAGTAGAAAGATATATAGACAAAACAAGTTAAGCAGTAATCAGCTTTGTAAAACTATTATATGCAAGAATCGGTTTGTAAATCACACATAGCTTTTGTATATAGTTATTGCGCTTAAAACAGTAATTTAGTGGAATTTCTCCAATCATACCGTACCTATCTCTATATAGAAACAACTTATTTTCCCTGATATGCAGTGAGTAAGCTGGTTTAATTATAAGTTTGGCCAAGTTGAATGAATATTGACGAAATAATTTGGCTATATAAAAAAATAATTCGGTTTTATGGCTAACCACCTTCATGATTTCAATACTCCTTGGCAATATTTTCATTGCTAGATACTATATTTTTCGAGTAATTAGGGCGATTAGATGGTAAGGAACCCTGTTGTGCGCCCAATGTGCAGGAAAACCCCACATACATCATCATGAGTGAGCACTTGGTTGTGTTTATACTCAGGTAAGTCTTGGAGTTTCGACAGAAGGATATGGAAGAAAGTACGAGTAAAAAAACTTATACATACAATTTTGTGGTGATAACAAAATAAGGATAACATACAAAACTTCAGCAGATGCTCCAAAGGTAGGTACTAGAAATGCACATTACATACATACACACTGTCTTTTAATGAACCTGTTACTTCAGTAAGATAATATTTCAAAAATCACAATAATATGAGAAGGGCCTGAAAAAGTTTCTTGCTCGATATATTTTCAACTGTGTGGAATAATCCAGAACAAATTAAAATATCAAAATTAAACATTTTTCCAGTCAAAGGATCAAAGCCACTTGGACTTTATTACAAGTTGTCGTACACTTCTCTTTGCTTTAACACAATTCATGTCAGAACAACTGGAAATAAAAACGACTACACAAATCGACAAATTAGCAGAATGCTACAATCGTAGTATTTCCTTACAGCTGTGAGGTTAAATAGCAGAACGACAAAATCATAATATGTCTATGTAGATGTATAGACTAAGTTGTAGAATGTCAAACTCGTCTAAGTTTTTATTATATATTGGAAGAAAAGGTAATTTTATACTCGTATCTAGAATAGGCTTTTCTTGAGTGACTGACTGATAGACAACATTTTGAAACTAAGAAAATATGTCGAAGCATTTATAACGATTTTGGTCGTAGTTACGATTTGCATCCTTGACATGTCGACTCTTTGACATTATGTTACTTGGGCAACTTACCATTTAGATTTTTGACGTAGCAGTACGTCTTTGTTGAGTTACCTATTTGGACGTCTAGTTTAGCAATCGTTCCGATACGGATAGCTTTAACAATGCTAACATGTTAAAATTCTTTGCGTCACATATCACTTTGATCGTTTTTACTATCGGTGTTATTTTCAGACGAATGGTACAGTTTTTGTTGTATTGTAGTACTTTTAAAGTTTTTTATTTCGGAGTTTATGTTAATAACTGTTATTATTTCAGTTTTATTTTCGTTATGGTATTAAGTGGTTAGAGAAGATATTATCAAAGTAAAACCAGAATTATTGATTATTGTTGTTACTGCCTATGATAAATACAGTTTTATACACGTAAATATTCTGCACTGAATACGTTCGCGAGCTTTTGGTTGTGACCAATAATTTTAGTAAGGAGATTTATCTGCCCACAAAATAAAAAAAAGACTGTTGCTAGGCGACTGAATAAATTGACAAGATAGTGGCTCACCTTGACATTACAATGTTTGAAAATAGATATGCATATACCTATAAATTATAAGATTCTAGTTGCATTAAGATAACCTTTGTAACCAAGTGGTAATGCGTTGTCTATATCTGTGGTAAACCATACATTATTTTCGTCTAAATTATTACCCATCGAACCTACTTGTTCAAAATTATGAAAGATATGTCAAGGTAAAGAACAAGATAATATGTAAGCTAGGTATAATTTTATGTTGATTATAAATCAAACCGCTTGAGAGCCCCACCGAATACCAACTTTAGAAAACTTTTACCTAAAACAAGCTCATCAGAAAAAAATATCGTAACAGCTTCCTGCTCTCACAGAACTGCCGCAAAAAACTGAATAAACAAAAAGTAAATTCTTTACACCCACGCTCCGACTGGCCGCACCGAGAAATATTTTAAAAAGAGGGAGCTTTATACCGCGCCAGCATTCTTTGGCTGTTCGCAAACAATGCTGTGTAGTTGCGAATGGACGCTGACGTTATCGTATCTCGCTTGTTTCCCTTTCCTACGTTTTTTTAAATATAGGGAGTTTTACATGAGAAGCTGCGGCGAGGCGAAGCACGGATTGGGAATGTTATGAACAATTAATTAATAGTTGGCATGAAGATATGAACTAATTAAACACATGAGTATGAAAAAGTTTAATGTGTTGAATCCTAAGATGAGGGTGTTCATTCAGGAGTGGGGATACAGGGATGTAGGATTCAATGCTTGAGCATCGAACTTCCCTGCCCCAATATACTGATAACGGAGTAGGTGACAAGATTGCCCAATTAAGAAATAAATAGCCTCTTTACCAAATCGCGATACCAAACTGGTATAATAAATTACGGTATTTCTAGCTCTGAATTGAAAAAATATTACTCTTAAGATATTATTTGAAATTACGAGTTAATTTAAAATTATTTTTATCGTCATAATATAATATAAAAGCAAGAAAATGACACAAAATAGTCATCAAAGCGTATTTTATTAAATACCCACGTATTTACAATAAATGTTTGAAGTGCCCACCGTGAGATCATGTGCATGCCCTGTACCTTGTCATAAAAGATTGCTTAATTTTCATCGGGCATGTCCCACTGGACTAATGCTGTCCACCGCTCTGATTATTCGCTGTTTGTTAGGGTTCTTTGCACACCATCGCTTTGATCTCTATGTTTATATCATGTCCCAGTCAGATCGCAGTGCACGTTCTTATACGAATATGCACCATGATTGGAAACTCGGATACAGCTCGCATATTGCGCACGGTTTATTAAGATTCATCAAATGACGGAATAGCTAACTATTCTATATATAAGGTGGATATTACTATAACAACAATACTGCGGGGGTGGTGTGTGAAATCGATAACTGCATATGTTCCACTTATGTTTAAAATAAAACACACACACAATAAATAGTAACTAAGCAATGGCGCGTTGCCGTTAAGTATGTTAGTGATACCCGCGGTCTACTCTATTCACACACGTATATACGTGTAAGAACCCTAAGCGATGTCAATAAATCGCTATTGCCAGGCCATAACAGCTGTTTCGCATACCTATTCTTTGTGATCAGTAGGTACCTACCTACTCCAATCAGAAAACATCATTAGATAGGTATCTAGCAGTCACAAAGGTATACAAGTTTCAACGCTAATTTAATTGTAATAAAGATATTTGGACCCTCAAAAGTTATAGCTGTCTACTACTTTAAAATTTTGATAAAAAAATTACCAATCTGCATTATTTTTAATTTCAAGTTTACGTAGGTATCTACTGCATTGAGTTGCAGGTATGCCGTATTGTGTTAAGCCGCTACCGGGTCGCACGTTCTTTTGCGGCAAGCCGTCAAAGACCGGCCAGAGCAGAACTGGTGTATAAAACAGCTGTTTTCTTGTGCCTAGTATAGCTGTTCATTGACTTCAACGTAGCATTCGTGTCTGTGTGTCATTAATTATTAATGTGTATTATTCGTAGACCGCGGTAGTCGCCGCGATCATTCTCAAAGCCAACATACCAGAGCTTAGGTAATAGCTAGTACCGATTTTGTGTTTGTAAAATTAAACATGAGTGGAACACATTCAGTTATATATAGTTATCCGCCCCCGCAGTATTGTTGACATATTGATATCCACTATATGAACTAAAATTAAATAATTTAAATTCATTCATCTCTGAACAGACACCCTAACGAGGTGGTGCGAGACCATTACATGGTAGCTATTCCTACGGAAAGCAGTGCGCTCGTTCTTTTATTCAACGAAGGGCCAAAGAAAATGCTTTAAGTACCTAAGCCTGTGTTAACTGATGCATAATAAAATACAAATGTTTTAAGGCAAAAGCTATATTAAGCGTCTTGAATTGGGAGAGCAATCGATTGTTATCTGTCTAAAGTCCAAATTTTATGATACAAAATCCTTTGAGGTCACTGAAGGTGAAGCCTAATCGTCAGGTTAACGAAAGCATATGTATTGTATAAAAAACTGAATTTGTTCGTATTATACAAGTCCCGTGGGGTACTGGGCTAGAATGCCACCCCCCATCTCTACCCTTGGTGTCGTAATAGGCGACTAAGGGTAACTTACAAGAAAGTGTGCAGCAGCACTTTCTCAGGAACTGATATCTCACACTGCAATCTCCAAGCCGCCTGCCAAGCGTGAGGATTATGGCAAACCACCCCATATTGGGGGAGGCTGTGTTCAGCAGTAGAATATCCGGCTGATACAGTATACATTTCTATTTATTTTTCAGAGGCTTTTATCGATCCTATAAATCCTTCTTAATTAATAAACATAGTCGGCTTATCAAAACAGAAACAAAGAAAATAACGTAATAAAATTTTCATCAACATTTGAAACAACAATCTCTACGGACTCAATTTGTGTAATACACGAACCAATATTATTACATGCTATAATTACATGGGTGGTTTACCTTTGTGTATTTTAAATCTAAATGTTCGGTACAAAATTGAATACAAACAAAATTTTTGTTATCTCATGCCTCAACCACATACATTGTTTAATAATAGGTATAAATTATAACATCATTAAAGACCAAGCGGTATTAAGTAGTTTATGTAACCTTTTTGCTTGTAATTTCTACCCAACCTCAACCCTAATTATAATTTATTACACTGGAACAGAAACACGTAGGGTTTGGCCTCCAAAGCCACTCATAGGGACTCCCTGTTGTAAATAAACAGGCCTTTGTCGTCGACCAGTCGGAACAAATGAAGTTGTAGGCCAGTGAAATCGGAAAAGCTTTTGGAATGTGGCAAGTTTTATACGGCACCGGGAAAAACCTGCAGTGCCTAAACGGTATATCTTTAATGCAAGCTACAGTCAGCAGTTCGTCAAATTATTTTTTATTATACTCAACGCTTATTGTTTTAGCTTTGAAATTATGCACTAAGTCCGCAATCATCATAACCACATAATTAATCACTTATATACTAACTAGTGAGTTAATAAATACACACAAAGTGATCCTTTTAAAAACACGTTACAAAAGACGCGCGGTAGAATATGTTAGAGTATTAGCATGGTTAGAATATGCATTATTACAATGTACATTTTACAATACGAATTGAAAAATGCCTCAGTGAACAAGGAAAATGTTTCTAGACGGACTGATTGTCTATCAAAATTACAATATTGATTCTGAACAAACATATGAGTAATTTTTATTTCGATAACAATAATCAAACCTGTTTCATTCCATCAATAAAATAAAAATAAAACAAAACTAAAAATTTTAAATTATTTATTCAAGGACTCCACTTTAAATAAAAAAAAAATTGCAGGTCTATTCGAGTTCTACGAGAGTATGGCTTGAATGATCATATCTTCGGTAATGATGCCGAATGAATGAAAATACAACGATTTGTTGGTACTTAACTATATGCACAAAATACATTGCGTGATGGTAAAGAACCGTTGAAGTGCCTGTCTGACTCTCACTTGACAGGTTTTTGTTTGTTGGGCTCAGTGGTATCGGTATACTTCTCATGTACCAAATCCTAAACCAACCAAAACGTAAGTAGCAGCTAGTTCTAATACGGTAGGTACCTATCATATTAATATCAAAGCCAAAACTGCGTGTGCGTCTGCACTAAAGTGAGAAAATTCGAATATTAAGAATACAAGAATCTGTTTTGAAAATGATAGCTGTCAGATTTGACTGTCCTTTCCTCGGACATAGCTGCGCCAGACATGTCTCAGTACCTATGCCAGTGAGAATATATCACTGACTTGGTATACCTACCTAAATAAGTATTTTATGAACATAATTTAGAATCAAGATTATTATGTGATTTTATTTCAAATTTACATTTTATTACTGGTATTTATTATAATTATTTTCTTGACATCTTTTAATAATTTGTTTGTAATGTCAAAATGTGTTATAATTTAAATAATTAATCAATAATTTCAATGACATTCACATTTAGATGTATTGTATGGTATCAATGTAATAATGTGTTAGATTTTATTTTATATTCACTGAATATGGGTTTAATTTTAACTGAAATAAATGGATTTAAATTTAAGAAGAAAATTCATAAACAATATCGAACTTATATAATAAACTTCCACTGCACCATCTTATTTCTTCTGACGCATGACATTTCGTAAGTCTGTGAGTGAAACAGAGTGCATTTAGGAAACTTTTTGAGGTAAGTGCAACACGATTTCTTATAACGAATAAGTGAAATAAGTATGTACTTAGGAACTGTCAAAGTTTCATGCAGACGGGATTTACTCAGGTAACGGCTGAAAGCATTTTTATATCGCATAGATATTCTTCAAGTCTTATATTTACTTTTTTTTACTTATGGGCTAGCCTTTTGAGATCAATCTCACCTAATAAGTAAGTGATGTTGTCGTTGAAGATGGCAAAAAGGCTTAACCCAGATTTGGAATTGGCTCTTATGGACAGCAGCCAGAACATATCTTTAGGTGTATTGCATCAGATTTTCTATTTTAGGCGGATTTTGGTAATTTTTTTATTATAAATAGGCTAGCCTTTGACCACTGCCTCACCTGATGGTAAGTGATGATGAGGTCGAAAATCTTGTTCAGGCTAGCCTAGAAGTACTGGCTCTATATATAAGTCTTATACGGACCATAATAATATGACTATGGAATACTACAGTCTCTTATTACCCGAGTGACAGTAGTAATGAATAACTTGAACCATTGCTGCTTCTCAAAATAATATAGGAACTTCTTAAGGAAAGTACACACCAATAATAATTGGTGGCGAAGTTTCAAGATTCTTCTACAAATAACTTTGATAGTGGAAGGGCATTTTGCGATTGCTCGCCTTGCTATAGCTACCACCCTGAAGTTGAAAATCTGCTGCCAAGCACCTAAAGATGTGTTCCGGCAGCAGTCCTTGAGAGCCAGTGAAATTACAGGCACATGAGACTTAGCAACTATGTCTCAAGGTGACGCGCGCAGTGCAATTTGTCACTTGTGATGAAATGCATCTGTTCTAGGCAGAGGTTAGTCCACTTAACATCAGGTGTGCCTCGAGCTTCTTACGTACAATAACATTTTTTTTTATTGTGTAATCTAATACATGTAAAATGTAATAAGCTTTGTAGCTTTTGGTCACCTTTTTCTATCAACGAATTAAAGATGATAAATACTGTATATTATATGATATGATAATATTAAATATATTACAAAATCACAAAAATACGATAGGAAATACGACATATATTGTATATATGTCGTATATATATTGTATATATGTCGTTTTACACACATTGTTTGTTCTAAACTGACTATGGGGGGATATTTTTTCGGTAAAGACCCAAACGTCTTCTTAGGATTAAATCGGATTGAGCTCATTCGAGATACTTGACATAGGGTCTCGACCTCAGACACATGTTTGTTCCGACTCTTGATAACGTTTTACGGAGAAATTTTAGCATGGCCGGTATCTCCGGTACTGTTATCCTTATAGCAATGAATGTTGTTGAACTTATCCTATCATTGATGAACAAGTAAAACAGAGAGATAGCACAAACCAGAAGATGCATGTGTTGTTGTTGAACACCAGCAGTTATACCTAATAAGTAAATGTGAGTGTGAAATGATGAAATAAAAGATAATAAATGCTTTGTATCATAGTGATATACTTTGATATCCATATATAACGTAACTTTATTAAGACATCAAATAAGAAAAATAATTACAAGTTCGGGCCAAACGCGTGCTAATGATCCCGATCTAAATGAAAATATGGTGTTTGGTAATTATGTAATTATTGTTTTTTTTTTAATATTGTGTAGTGCGGATCTCTTGAATAGTGAGTCTGACTCTTACTTGTCTTCTAGGCCGTTTTTTTTTTTTTTTTTTTTTATTTTTTTAGGGAGGACATAGATGCTGTCTACCGCTAAGCGGACGTACAGCTCCACCGGACTTTGGGCGAGGGTCGTTCTAGGCCGTACATACAAGCGTTATACTTGGGCATATGTATTATTGTGATAATAGTGCAAACTTTAGAATTAAGTAATAACCAGCCAAATGAAAGTAGCCAATCATGCTTGGGATCTCGAACAGAATAAAAGAATAATGGGTAAATATATTTTGTATTGTACGAAACCCCTTGGAGTGTTGTTGTACTGTGCATTTAGCTGTTTTTTTCGTTTAAGGTTTAGGCTCCATTGGATTGCGTAAAGACAATTTATACTAGTGTATATTCTTGAGCTATGCGTTGATTGCGTCAGCCGCAGTCAGTTCATCTTATCATTTTTTACATTTTAGTTTAATATATACCTCAGTAAATTATTGTTATAGGTTGAGTTGAGAGGTTGGCCTCGTGCGTATTGCATCACAACAATATAAAACAATGTGCCCTAATGTTCCATCAGGTATTTGCTTTATACGAATAAAAGTTTTGAAACATTTGGTTGTCGTTAAATTTAAACCTTTCCATATAATCTTATGGATTTTGTGGAAAAATTCAGTCAGTATAGTTGTGATGTGTTGTTGCTGAAAGTAGAATACTAATATAGGTAATATTTGTTCTGTATGTAATCCACAACTATTAGTTTATTGACAATGACTAACTGTTATTTCTGGTACAACCACGGGTGCGAAATCAAATCGTTCTTGGCAGAGACATTTTTCCGTGTCTTTCAAATAAATTAATGCTTATAAGTCAAACAAAGTGGAACGGGACCCTATAAAAGGTTTTTGAAGCAGTAATGACTCAGTAGCATTGGCTATCATGGACTGCCACGCAGAAGGTCTATGGTTCGAATCCCGCCGTGGGCTTTTGCTTCACCGCGTGGTGGAAGGGCATTTTGCGAATGTTCGCCTGGCTAGCGAACACCCTCAAGTAGAAAATCTGTCGCCAAGAACCTATTTATTTAAAAAAAAGTTGCTTGGCCTACCAAAAAAGAATGACCTACCACCATGCAAAACGTTGTGTTCCGGAAGCAGTCCTTGAGAGCCAGAAAAATTACAGGCACATTAAACCTAACAGGTTTAATGTGCCTGTAATTTTTCTGGCAATACAAAAAACAAATAAAGGAAGTTTGAACACATTTAAAAGTGTATGACACAACTTAAAGGTATACAAATTTAACGTTACGGTATTGAAACAATATGTTGAACTTTCTTGTCACAGGTATCTACATAAAAATATCATGTCTTTCTGAAATGGATAACTTTTATACGATCTCATGACTGCCAGTTGCCGTCACAAATATAATGTGCTCAAGAAACAGGAAAATATAAATTGACACGTATTACAATTTTGTGGAAAACATTAAATAAAGTAGACGTTACAGCTTCATGTTTCAAACGCCGGAAGAAAAATATAAAGAAGCACTCAATTATCGCGTCGTTGAAACCATGTAATGTTCGTATTTTTACGTTACGAATAACGATGGAGATTGCTTTTAAGAACCAGCTCTTGGTTTTGAATGAACAGATGAATATGATTGGATTTATTGGTAGTTTACGGTAAGAAACACATGCAGCACTCTTAGCGCACTTACACACTAACGAAGTCATCGCGTCGCACACTCAGCGAGAAGCCACGAGTACACGCAGCGCACCTACAGAGTCCGCACGTAGCACATTTAGCGAGAATCCACTCGTAGCACACTTACATAGTTCCCCCGTAGCACACTTTACGAAAGTCGACTTCACAATCACTGTTCCCCACAGACAATTAAATATAATTATTTATTTTTAAATCTTCTTGCTGTTTACTTAACACTGCAATGTTTACTACTTCTTCGTTTTCTGCTTAATTTTTTTCTTGTTTCGCTTCCAATGCTATTTGAATCAATACTGGCCCACCTGATATCCATGTATTGCTTATTGCTACGAGGTTTCCTAATTCAGGTATATATATTTATTGTTATTAGTTATAATAATATATACTATCTTTAATCCTTTGCTATTTTTTCTAGAACCTTCTTAGTTAGAATATTCTCAGTAATTTTTTTCACCTAACTCTTTTTTTACACAGAATTTGATTCCAGAATTCACGCCATCTAGTATTTTTATAAGTTGGCATAGTCCGGACCACTATGTCCTAGTTATGAATGAAATTCAAATGTTATCATTATCGCCGATGCCAATGGGTTAATATCGATCTCTGTATTATAAATTTTGTTTTGAATAAATTCTTTGTATATTAAATAATCTAGAACAACTTCAAAATGTCACCAAAAATACCAAGATCATTTTGCAGGTTATGAAATTTAAACTCAAACCTGCTAATTTTAGGCTGAAGATCCATCCGCTAGCTATACAGACCAATAAACTGTTAATTTATATCGCTTGCTATTTTTTTACACATCTTTTCGTAACTAAGATTAAAGTGACGTGATTGTATATTGAACACAAATTATTATTATTTTTTTTTAATGCCTGATAGGTTAGCCTTTGACCACAATCTCACCTGATGGTAAGTGATGATGTGGTCGAAGATGTTGTTCAGGCTAACAAAAGTACTGGCTCTCAAGGACAGCTGCCGGAACACACCGTTAGGTGCTTGGCGACAGACTTTCTACTTGAGGGTGGTAGCTAGCCAGGCGGGCATTCACAAAATGCCCTACCACCATGCTATAACGACTGTCATCCTTAGACGACAACCAGGACCGACGGCTTAACGTGCCCTCCGAAGCACGGAAACGCACAGTAGTAATGTCACTAGCGGTCACCCATCCAACTCCTGACCGCGCGCGACGTTGCTTAACTTTGCTGATCGGTTGAGAACAGCTAAGTAAACTTCGCTACGAGCGCTTCAAAAATTAAAGTAAACGTACATATTTAATGTCAAATATAAGTTCCCGTGAAACCATTCTAATTAAACAAAAAGACTACTACAAAGTTTGTGATTTTACAGACGATAAAGGATAATTCCGCCCCTGCCATGCTGCCCTGTAACTTATTTTATACAAACAAATGTTGTAACAATTATATTATAAGTTAATATGTTAATAACAAAGGATGGCTACTAGTTTCTTGTCCGTTTTTAATTGAATTGGGTCTAAAGCCTATTTTTTCCTGAACGTTTTGCCATTGACCTTTATAAAAGCGTTGTAGTTGCTTTGCCTGAGTAAATCATAGTGAGTTTGGCTTTGGTTGTGAACTTAACATGTGAATTTTAGTTGAAATAGGCAGATTCTCTGCCCCCGAAGGGTTCCCGCCTTGTCGTGGCGGTGGGGCTTAGTAGCCGTGGCTTCGTTACCCACGGCGAAGCGAAGAGAAACCAGGGGCCGTGCTGGCTTGGGCAGTCGGCCGCCCCCAGAGGGGCCACTCCACTGGACTTTGCCTCTAAGTCCAGAATGGAGCGGTAACGGGTAGGCTGCGGTGCTGCATGGGCAGCAGCGCATCTGAGGCGGGCTGTGGTGTTGTATAGGCGGCACCACAGCTGACGGTGAGGGGCCACGGCGGGAGAGGAATGAGGAATATCACGGTGCGCCGTTCTCCCTACCTTCCATGACCGCTGGATGGCGGACGCGAAGAGGCCGCAAGGGAGGAGGAAGGTTGGTATAGCGAGGCGCCGCTCTCCCTATCCTCTGCGGCCGAAGTAGTAGCAGGCGACGGGGCTACTCATCTGACCCGTCGCAGGGGAACCTTGGGCGTCAGAAGCGGGGTCGTCTGACGCCCATTTGCAGGCTTGGTCCCCGGGTGGTAGCGACGTGCCATGTGTTCTGGTGCATCGTGAGGGGTAGCACCCCAGGAGGGGTCCGACAACGGACAACCGTGGCGGGTTCGTGGTTGAATGCTAAAGCGTCCCTGCGTTCCCGCCGAGAAGCGGTAGAGGTGGAACACCGTGTGTTATTTAGTCGGTAGGGGCACTTGCTGCTGTGGGAGTAGTGAGTGTCGAACCCGACATATCCCGGCCACCTTTCCCGGGGTGGACGGGAATGCGTAAATGCATTTTTCACACGTAAAAAACAAAAAAAGGCAGATTCTCTGTGGTCTCGTTGATTTCGTGGCATTAATCGTTGCCTTGGAATTTCGAGGTCCTGGGTTTGATTTGAGGGTCAGACAGTTATTGGATTATTCAGTAAAATGTGTTTTAAGTAGCAGTCCTAGTCTGGAACTGTACTTTGACTTCGCCCTGAAAACAAATGTGGCCCTATGTGAATGTTTTGACTCCTCTAAGCTGCCTACCCTCTCGGGGATTAACAGTCGTAATGGTAATATGTTTTATGTATACTTTACTGAATAAATGACTTCTACCTGGAGATTAAAAAATCACTGGCCGTATTATTTGACCATTCACGCACTAGGTTAAAGCATTTAACCAGATTCTGGCCAAATTTGTGATAGATTTTCTCTCAAAATCGACTAAACCTTCGAGTTGCTAAAATTAGGCTCTTGTTCCTGTATACTATTGTTTTATTCAACAGAATATAAACAATACATTTTCCGAAATTGAGTTGCCTGTATAATATGCCTTATTAAAATACAAAATTAGAGGCAAATACCAGTAAGCCCCTTCTACTTAAACATTAATCTTAAAATTTACGCGGGAATTTAAGAGAGATAATGCAGCGGAAGTGTTGTCATATAATATTCTCCGTATCCAAGGATCAAATATTTAGATAGGAACTGGGAAGGAAATAAGCCGTTCTTAAAGATTCTTTGAAAGCGAAGTACCCACAAGTTGCGAAACGTCTAATAATAACGTTACTTTTAGCCTACTTCCAATAAACGAGAATTTTCATTGGGGGCGATATATTATTTCAATTTTAAGCTATTTTGTTGAGATTTTTAGAGTAATGGGCATGATTCAATTAAGATTTGGTACCTTTATAGGGAAACCAATTCCTTTCCTGATCACCTTTGAGTAGAAACTACATTTCTGTGTGTTCTGCAATTATACCTCTGTTATACTAAGATTTAATAAGACTACATTGCACTCAGTAACGCAAGTAGCTTCTAAAGTACATATAGTTAACGTTGATACATATACTATCAAATAAAAATAGTGTCAAAATTCAAATAAACATACATTTTCGTCACGAAATACCGAGTTAGATAGGATGATAAAAAAATACCAAAGCAACGAGCATACTGAATCAACATACGTACTCGTACATCTAAACACCTTTTTTGTAGTTTAAAGAATAAAGATTTACATCAGCAGCTTTTTGTCCCGATGAAATAACAGTTCCTGTTGGGTACCTAGTAATATTGTGAGGAGACTTAACATTACCCAGTTTTGTGTTTGCCATTCTCCTTTAACAGATGGACGTGGTTCTTGATAGCACTTTCCCAAAAATATCAGAAAAAATATGGTGATGGCATAATGTTCTGCGGTACAGCATTCTATTGCGGTCAACTGACTTTATTTATCTGGGTTTGTTTTTGGGTTTTATTCTCTTATTAAAAAAAAACAATCTGCGCAAGTTTTTATGTATATTTTAAATAGCTTAAATCCCATAGAATGAGTTTAATTAATTTTGTAGTTATTATAACACACTATGACGTAATATTCTGTGATCATGCATATCATCACAAAGCGTTTGGCATTTTTTGTTAATGCAGTTGGATTTTTTACTTTTTGTTTTTAGTCAATAATAATCTGTTCGAGTTTTGAAGTTAAAATCCCTAAAATTTGTTTAAATGTCTACAAAATAAACAATATAATTTAAACAAAACACTGGAATACAGTGCAAACTCACGAAATTTTTTTAGTAATTTAACTGACATGTTTTTTAGGTATTTCAGCTCCGTATTATATTCACTTTTCAAATCATTTGTTCGTTCCACCTGCACTGTAGACACTCAAAGTCAAAGTATTTTTTTGAAAAGTTTTCTGAGTTCATAAATAAATAGTTTTTTTACGTAAAAACGTTTTTTACTACAAATACTTCACATTATATACATACACATATATGCCAATACACCACCCCCACATGGAGTTGCTTTCAAAGGGACGAATCAAAGTTAACAAGAGGCAAAATCTCTTTGATGCGTCAAAACGATGACTGCTTTGGTTGGTCCATGTGCGTATTAGGTATACTTCCACCGAACAAGCTAAAAATATGTAAATAAACCTGTCTATACGTTTTGTTTGTTACTGGTCGGTCAGTTTTGAGTCTTAAGTTAAGACATACATAGTTTCATGGCTTTTTGGTAAGTTGTTGAAAATTGTGTTTCTCAACACGCCCTTGGGTACATCGTCGTTGTGATATGGGTTCATAAAAATAGATAAATCATGGCTTTAGAAGAGTGAGTCCCTTTAAATCGTTTCATCTGGCATAGATGCTAAACCATTCCAAGCAGGGGCTTTAATGTAATTGTAACTGCTAATATTGACGCTGTTTTTTATGTTATTGTGACGAAACAATCTCGAGGCCCACCTTATGTTAAGCGGACTATCCTCTGCCTACAACAGATGCATTTCGTCACAAGTCACGAATTGCACTGCGTCACATTGAGACATAGTTCTTAAGTCTCATTTACCTGAAATTTCACTGGCTCTCAAGGACTGCTGCCGGAACACACCGTTAGGTGTTAGGCGACAGATTTTCTACTTGAGGGTGGTCGCTAGACAGGCGGGCATTCGCAAAATGCTCTTCCACCACCCGGTAAAGCTCAAGCCCGCAGTGGGATTCTAACCATGGACCTGCTGCGTGGCAGTTCATAGCCAATGCCACTGAGCCATCGCTGCTTCAAAAGAATAGAATTGGAAGAATTAACCATTCTGTACCGTATAACAACTTTTAACTGTTTTCCATAGAAAAAAATGTCAGAACGCAATCGTAAGGTAAATAAGTCATATTGATAATACTAAACAATATTTTGTATTTCGATGAATTCTCACCCAAAACAATGTTACCCTCTAAATTTCGTAATTAACGAAAACATTTTTTTTTTATTCTTGTTATTGGTCGCGGTTACTTGTATTAAAATCTTAGTGTAGTGAAGGCGTATTAAATGCTCAAATATCGTTGTGCTTAAGCGTATTATAAAAAAAACAATTATTTATGTATTTAGTATTTGTAGAAAATCAGATATCATCAAAGTTTTAATAATGGGTAATTGGGGGGATTCTGTATCATTGTTTGTTTCTGTGAGAGAATAAAGCGTCCTTCCCAAGAAGCCCAAAGTTTGCGGCCGCTAAGTTGTTTGCCGAGAAAATAAACTTGTACCTTAATACCTTTTGAACATCTCTGAAACTGTCCGAGCCTCGTTTCATGTCTTTACTTAGGTATTTTTATCTTACATTTCAAGTGGTTTTCTTGTTCTGCCATCTATATCATATTTTTTAAGTTAGCAGTGCTGTTAAATTAAAATTAAAACAAGGAAAACAAAAAAATACAATACAATATAAAAAATCTATCGTACACCACATATGTTACACGAAACACATATATTGAATTCATAAAATTAAAGTACAAGCAATGGGCTGACTTATCGTTTAAAGTGATCTTTTCAAGTCCAGGCAGTCTCTTCCATTTCAAATAACGGCTATTAGCCCCTTGTAACCACGGCATGTCATGGCATGGCAAATGTTGGCACGATGTCGTCAGTCCACCTAGTGGGGTTGCAAAAGCTGTTCCATAGATAGATAGATAGAACATTCTTTAGTTGCATACCTTAAAAATAATATTAAAATGAAATAACAAAACTACATAAATGAAAAATCAAATTTGATAATTACTATCGAAGGAAAAGGTTAGCTAAAAGTGGACAAATAAAAAAATAACAGCCCGCAGTGAGAATGAATTATCATAGAAAGATGTTCTGTGAATTGTTATTTTGAGTAGACGATTTTCTGATGACCTCAATGACAAGGCATGAGCCGATTCAAGAAACTCAGAGCATTCCTTGAGATAGCGCGGAGAATAAGGATTAAACAATATATTGAAGAGTAGGGAAAGAATATGAGTAATCCAGCGGGCGAATGGGATATAGTGACACCTAATATTTACTATGTTGAATATGGCAGTAGCTAGCCTGTCAGTTATAACATTATTTTTAGCTTCAACCAAACTCTTTTTAAGAGAAACACCATGCTCTTTTTATTTTATTTCAATAACAAGCCCTCAAAAACCCCCAAAAACTTTTCTTACGATAACTCAACCTCACAAAGTGAAATAGGGGTACTCTTACCCTAACGATCGTAGAAAATATCAAAGGGCGAGTGAACTGTGATACCCTCCCAAACGATATCATTTTATATTCCTACAGGCACTATCGTTATCTTGGGGATCATTTTAAAGGGACCCATTGAAAATATTTTATTTAGACATCTGTTTCGATCAGATTAGTTTTATATACTCTGCCGAATTGAGCGATTTTATATTTCGAATATATATATACCTACCTGCAAATTGTATAACGTTCAGTATCTATATGGCTATCAGTATGTAAATATTGAGTATCTGATGTCGTTTGGTGTTTTTTATGGGATTGTGACGAATCACCATCGACGCAAGTGAGTCTCAAAATGGCAAATTTTTAACATGTTTTTAGACACTCTTTGCTTGGCGACAGATTTTCTACTTGAGAGTGGTAAATAGCCAGGCGAGAATTAGTAAAAGGGTCTCTCTCGCCTGCCTAGCTACCATCCTCAGTACCCACCCACCAGTAGTAAATTTGTCACCAAGTACCAGTGTAGTAGTCAGTAATTATTTATTTACTACATAAGAACGGCAATGCCAGTTATACTTAATACAGTAAGTAACAGTGTATTCTGGTAGCAGTCCTTGAGAGCCAAAATTACAGTCACATAAGATTTAACAACTTTATGTCTCAGGATGACGGGTGCAGTGAATTTGTCACTGGTGACGAAATGCATCTGTTATAGACAAAGGTAACCGCTCCGAAAGATTATGCTCAAGATTCTGGTCCCGGTCCAACATGATGAAGGCAGCTGGCGTTTACGAAAGAACCATGAGATCAAAGAACTGATCGCCGAGCCTTACACCATGGGAGAGAGCAAAGCCCAAAGATTCCGCTGGGTGGGCCACGTACAAATAATGGGAGGATCGCAATATCAAGAAAGCATATCTTGGAGCTCCAAGTGGCCGCCGACCCGTTGGCAAGACCAGATATCACTGGATTGACGCTGTGTAGTCGGACCTGCGCGAGATCCAAGCTGCCGACGGGCAAAAGTCAGCTCGGGACCGAGACCAATGGCGTTCTCTTGTATCTGAGGCTAAGGCCTATGTTCGGACCGATCAACTTATCGGGCAGTTTTCGAACGAACCTTTTTGCTAGTCGTCTATTGTGATCTATGGATTTTACGTGAGATTATCTTGACATCTTTTTTTGCATCACTCTAATTTTAGCAGCCCTTGTTTTTTGCAAGGATTGATAATAATCCTTTTGATACTAATTTGAAAACCTTGATCAATTAATTAATAGCTTTTGTTTTGTTTGAGCGTATTAACTACGCTAATAAGTGAATTCGTGATAATATTGTGAACCTGGAACGTCGGAGCCGCCTCGTGAGTATAAACGTAATTATTGTATTGGCCAACACGAAAATTAGGTACACTCTAGTAGGATCGTAATATCATGAGCATATTATGTAAGTTGTTGTTGTAACTTTATTTACTGTATTTTTTTTCGTGTATTTGTGTTTTTCAGCCCGGTGAAACTGCCGGCACAGTTATTCATTCCATATAGATTGTCTAGGCAGAAGAACGCTTCCACTAAACAATACCTGCCTGGGCAATCTGGAAGTTTAACAGCCTACTTTGGATCGCTGCGCCAAAGGAGTAAGTAAGAACCGCTTAACATCAGAGGGGCCTCGTGCTTAATCCGTCAAAATCACAAAAAAAATGTCACAGAGCACAATATTATTGAATTCCACGCAGAAGTTGGGGACAGAAGGTAGACTCGCGCTATCTTACCCAAAACTTTGTTACCCTCTAAATTTCGTCGCCATTTTCGTCGTCTGTTCAAACCCATTTTCCTGTAAAATTTTCCATGAAAAGGTCTATTTTCATTTCTTTTCCCGTAAAGAGAATATGATGAGGATTGCATTGGTACCAAGAAGTTTATATGTTGATTGGAGACTGCCACAAATAAACTCGATTAAAAAACAAAATACCTCAAAATCTGGAAAAATATATTTTTATTCGCTGTTTGATCCACTCAAACTAAATGTATGAAAATGTTATTTTTTGTATGGTATAGGTAATATATTGGGGTATGGGGATGTTAGGGTGACATGTTTAGGTAATGGAAAACTACTTAGTACTACAAAAAAACGTTACGGGGCGTCGCAGGATAAAAAAACGTGAGCAGTTTGGACGATTGTGTCATAGGAGGTGGACAGATTGTACTCACGAGGGGCTAATTAACCAAAACATTTTTTTTGTAAATATTGTTATTGGTCTCGGTTACTTGTATCGAAATCTGATTGTGAGGGCGTGCCAAAGGCTAATCTAATATCGTTGTGCTTAAGCGTATTATAAAAAAAAAAAAAAAAAATATGTATTTAGTATTTGTGGAAAATCAGATATCATCAAAGTGCCGTTCAATATCATAAGACATCAATTGTAAAAAACTTTATATGTAACTAAATACGAGTACATCTATATGGTATTATTCAAAGCTGCAAACAAAATTTGCCACGGCCTTTGTCTGCTTTGTTTTCTTATCATTGAAATCTATTTAGAATTCCAGATACTGTATTCAAGTCTGGAACGAGAATTTTGTATAAAGCCTGGTAGCCCTTTGTAGCTGTCCCAAAATAGTTCTTTTAAAAAGTTTCAAACACTGAGACGTTTGACAAAAGAGTCTAGATAAAAATATGTTTAATACTACTAGGTTAGAATCAATCACGAAAAGTGTCTCTGAAAATATTTTCAAACCTTTAGGTAATAGTAAATTCACCTATATTTGATATTCTAATACGTTAAAATAATTCCATTATCCAAGTACTTCATTTTATTATTGGATAGATAATTATTTAATAATTAATACAATACCCGTGGGGTACCGGGTTAGAATTGCACCCTATTTCATCTTGTGGGTTTCGTAAGAGGCGACTCAGGGAATTATACTGGAAGGTGGGCAGCAGCACCTTCTTAAGAACTACTATCTTACACTGCGATCCCCAAGCCGCATGCCAAGCATGGGGATTATGGCAAATACCCCCTTGATAGGGGAGGCTGTGTTCAGCAGTGGACGTTCCGGCTGATACAGTATGATAATTATTATTATCCCATATATGACGAGAATATATTGTGTGAATTTAATTTAATGAATATTTCTTAATATAAGGCATAACATGTGATGTTATTCACCGCTATGTATAACAAAAAGCAGATTCTCTATAACAGGCCTCCGTTTTCCCCTTTGGGTAGGAACCCTAAAAATAAATACGCGTGAACCCAACTTAACCCTGAAAAAACTTACGCAGCTGATAAATACCATCTGCGTTTCCTTTCCATATTTTACCGTAAACAACTTATTGCTGTACAAAAAGTGATTTGTTACACTTATAACCATATCTACGGAACTAACTTGTCCCCCCGAGCGAGTTCGCAGATTAATTCTGTTTACTATTAATATTACCATGCAAATTTAAGTCTTATTCGTTTAAATATAGGGCTGGTATGTTGGTTATGAAAAGTGTGTATTGTATGGGTGAAATGTAATTTGGGGATAACTATGCGTGACATAACCGCTCACCACATTAACCCCAGGTAAGAGTAACTTGACACTTTATTATTATGAGTGTACGCAGAAAAGTGGCCGGGAAATGACTTTGTTTGTAGGCATCGTTGCTTTGGTGGATATTTGCGGATTGCTTTGTGGCTTATTTACATTAAACTAAATAGATGGATGCCTACATGGTTTGTTAAGTTGTTTCTCAATGCGATTTCATTTATATAATTGAAATTGCTGTTTAAATTTTATACGGATCGATTTTTCTGTTTAAAATATTTTATATATTAACGTTCAAACTACACCAAGTTAAATAAGTAGTAACATAACGAAATAAATAAGTAAAGATTTTTTATATTGCTTCTTATTTTATTTATTTATAGGTTAGCCTTTAAACACTATCTAACCTGATGGCGAGTGATGATGTTGTTAAAAATGTTGTTCAGGTTAACCTTGAATTACCGGCTCTCTAAGACAGTCTGCTGGAACCCACCGTTAGTCGTTTGGATTCAGATTTTCTACGTGAGGGTGGCAGCTAGCCAGGCGGGTATTCGCTAAATGCCCTACCACCATGCTGTTACGACTGCCATCTTAACACAACAACCTTATTACAACCATTCAGGATGATTGTATAAACATAAAACTGTTTTGTGCCCATAGTTTTTTTAGATATTTAAATCTCTTCCAACCCCAAAGAAGTAATACTTGCTCATCACATCTCTATAAAATTTATTATAGTTTATCTTGTGAATGAATACAGTTGACAAGTATGCTTATCGACGCATACAACTGTATTCAGTTTGAACAGCTAATATCCGTCCCCTGAGGCTACTATTGCATCTAAACGCTCGCTCAATCAAGTGTTGACCAGGTCAATGTTTGACTTCCGTGATAGATTGATTCACATTGTAACTTCCATCGGATACTGTTTGTGATACAATGCCCCAGGAAATAGATATTTAATAGCTCGATCTGGTGTACCATTAAATTATTTTCATAATGTCATCATTCGTTAATCTGAATACTGCAAAACGAAGAGGGTGGTTGAAAGAAGAATATATGTTGCAGAGATGTTAATTGTAAGATGGATGAGTGATGCTATTAGACATGGACGAGGACTATTAGAATACGTATTACCATGTATTTAACTGTCAGAGGGTTACGAGAAAATTGTGAAGTATGAATGAAGAAGTAAGTGAAAGTGAAATAAATGTATGAATGTATAAAAAGGCCAAGAAGGTATGAGACTGTCAGCAGAAAGTTAGGCGTGCAAGAACGATAGTTGCGAGACGAGCAACAGAAGATATGAAATGATGGAGATATGAGGGAAAATACATGTTGTGCCGACCATAATCGACTTGGAGTAAGGGCAGGAAGAAGAAGATGTACGATAGTGTTTTTGGTGATAAGAGAACACACACAACAAATATTTTTGTATATGCGGGTTCATAAATAATGTTTTAGAAAACTGAGTTTAAGATTTACTAGTGAAAATACATGAACTTGCACAAAAAGAGTTTTGTTTTTACTTTCCGTCCATAGAAAATACTGGATTCTTATAGTCTTCCCATCACAAGCTATTATCTCCCACTAGATGAAAAAAAAATATGGGGATTTTGCAACTAGATGACAGAATCACGAAAATATGGCTATAACTAAATAAATGAATTATAATATGAAGAACAAAAACATTTTCTGAAGCAGTGATAGCTCAGTGGCATTGGCTATGGACTGCCGCGCAGCAAGTCCATGGTTCGAATCCCGCCCAGAGCTTGACCTTCGCATGGTGGAAGGGCATTTTGCGAATGCCCGCCTGGCTAGCGACCAACCTCAAGTAGAAAATCTGTCGCCAAGCACCTAACGGTGTGTCCCGGTAGCAGTCCTTGTTAGCCAGTGAAATAATAGGCAAAATGAGACTTAACAATTAATAAAAATAGCTGACATATCGATTTACAGGACAAAATATAGCTTCTTTTCACTTTCGAAACGTATAAGCCTAAAGTTATGAATATAAATGTAAAGAAGAAATATATGGCCTTTCGTAAAGATAACAAATAAATTATTTAATAAAAAAATTGCTTAATGTTATTGTTATAGTTTTTCTATACATGTATTTGGTCTCATTTATTTACAAGAAGCGATAAAATTGCCGTATACCAGGCCCAGTTCCAGACTTTTAAAATTCTTGTATGTTATTTCTTAACAAAGTAGACATTACATACTTCAAATAGCATCACTCGCTAATAAAATTATATATCATAAGTGAGTAATGAATGAAAAAATAAATTTCAAGAAGTTTATAAGTTAATAGAAATAGTTGACAAATGTCATGTTGACACATGTCAATCATAGGACAATTAGTATCTGTTCACCTTCAAAATGTATAAACCTATATGTATTTTGTTTATACAATGTTTGTGACTGATCTCAGCTCTGTGGTTTGGAATTTGGAACGGAATTGTAACTTTTACTAAAAATATCCACATTCTAAAATCAAATTAATTTTTGTCCCTCAGGGATTAAAAAGCTATTTTAGTCCCTGTTTACGAAGGTTGCTCTTTTCGAATAGATGTGATAAAAATACCTTTTTATTATTCGTGGTAAATTGTTACATGTTTCTGATAGTTTTATAAGATAGTAAGTATATATTTTTAGGACGCAGGTTCGAATCCTGCCTGTGACTATAATTATGCTCTTAAAAATTTTTATTTTTGTAAAGTAAGTAAATATCTTCGAGATGTAATAGCTCCATCGTATATATCTTTTAATAATATTTAAAAACTTTAATTAATACTGGGCTGTTAGGGCACTTAAATGTGATTTATAACATAAGGACTGTTCCATCTATATCCTCTCGTTGGATGTCAAAGGAACGCTTAATGAGTAGCATGCAATTTGATTTGATTGAGATGTGTCTTAATATTATGGTCAATACGGCTTTTTACCAAACGTTATCAGAAAGGTTGCAGCTGCTTCCGGTTAGGTCAAGTTTTTCAGTTGATATCAAAACATTTCACAGTTATTATGGCCGTGCGTTGTCCTGTGTTGTGTGCTATAACATGTTGTAATAAGTTTTAGTGTTGTCTTTTATGTTGTTACAAAAGACATGTACCTTACATAAATGGCATTAGGGTAGATATATGGCAATGTTTTTTTATCTTCTTGCTAATTGTTTTGTAACAAGGCAATAAATGGATATTTTTTTTAATTCAAAATTAATTCTAAGAATTGGTACGCGAAACGAAAATATTTGACTTCAATCTTACAAAACCGTTCATCAAAATCCGGCGACAAATCTCTGACAGTAATATTATTTTAAACAGACAATTTGTGAGAATACAATCCCCAAATTATAACGTCTAACAAAAGGGGAATCTTTTCAAATACATTATTATGAAATACGACTAAAACTTACTTCTCGCAAGGCCAATGAAAGGACCAAATATTTGCATTTTTGTTAATTCCTGCCAAAATTACTTGACAAAAAAGTTAAGTGCACTTAGCGTCCGAAACAGACATACCTAAATAACATAGTCGTATCTTCGTAATGTCAGCAATCGCAGGCTTGTGTTAAATAAAAACAAGTAAACTGTTTAGGAGGAACAAAGGCAAAAAATTCCACAAAAAAAACAGAAAAGTAAATACCTACAAAACAATACTTACCACACTTTACATTTCACTTAAAATAGGCATATAATATGCAACCAAAAATATGTAACGGAAAAATAATTATCTTCCACTTCTATGAATTCCCTTTGTTTGAAAGTGTTTCTTTTGTGTTTTAATAATAAGTTTCTTTCTTATTACGTTACAATTTCTTTCTCTTCATGTGGATGAGCAAAATCGACTGATAAATAACTGAAAACTTCTCGAAAGCAAGGATCTAAACTTATTTGCCTAAGTAACCTACGCTATATCATATTATATTACCTATATCAGCATAACTGTTTTGTCCGAAGTGGTTAGCAGATATGATTGAACATTTGAATATTGTTATATTAAAGTTTTACCACATATGTTTGGTCTTATTTATTTACGGGGAACGATCAAATTGCCATGTACCGGGCAAGATATTGTCGCATTTCTGCTTTTAGGAAGTATTTTGTACGTATGCTTGTATCATAGATTAGCGGCACAGGCTTTGGATGGGTATTTAACAAATAAAATAAATATATATATATATAAATTGGATAATATTCTAAAGCCTATTCATCAGGGATAATTAAGGATACTAATGGGGAAATATTTTTTCAAATCGGTCCAGTAGTTTATAATATGTTTATTCGTTATAGACAAAAAAAAATATATTTCCTCTTTATAATTTGAGTAGCAATAGATAGTCTGTATTATCCTTTATACGGAACATCTAAAATATGTCTAACTGTGAAATGCGAATTGAAGTGGCTATACGACTATTGAATTTTTATTTTGCTCTTACGAGATTCGAATATAAAATTTCTACGAATATTATTTACATGCTTGGTTCAGAAACGAGTGAATATTCTCGAGTATATAGTAGAAATAATACGTGTTTTTTTTATGTTAGTGTGACGGAACAAGCTCGAGGCCCACCTGATGTTAAGTGGACTTACCTCTGCCTATAACAGTTGCAATTCATCAAAAGTCACGAATTGCACTGCGCCCGTCACATTGAGACATAGTTGTTAAGTCTCATTGTGCCTGTAATTTCACTGGCTCTCAAGGACTACTGCCGAAACCCACCTTTCGGTGCTTGGCGACAGACTTTCTACTTGAGGGTGGTAGCTAGCCAGGCGGGCAATCGCAAAATGCCCTTCCACCATGCGTTGAAGCTCAAGCCGGCGGTGGGGATCGAACCAGGGTACTGCGGCACGGCAGTCCATAGCTATTACCGCTCGGCCATCATTGCTTCACAAACTTCGTGTTACTAATTCAAGGTTACATTGGTTTAAGTGGGTACTTTATACTATCAAATCTATACTATAAAAAAAAAAAAGTTATCAATCCTTATCCTTTTAATTTCTTTTAACATCGTTATTGACTTATTGCCTATACAAATGCAAAATTACAGCTTTCTAGGTTAATTACTTTAGAAGTAGTTACGAGATTATTATTAAATGACATAAATCTATACAAAATTTTAGGCGCCAAAATGAAATTTGAGCTGGTTTCAGATTTCATATCAATTTTAAACATACTTTCTGTTATATCAGAATATTATGGATTTTTTCTCGCATAGCCAAGGATCCATCCTCACGAAAACCGTTTGAATTATGAAAATCGAACTTACGCAGATTTTATGGTGAATATGTAAACACGACTATTGACCGCTCTCCGGCAGGCCGGTTGGGACACATAAGGGAAATCCGGCAGACCGGTGGATACTCAATAGGGGTTAAGAAAACATATTATAAACAAAAAATTTCAAATATATTTCATGCTCCCAAATACAAAAAAAAAACTTTTATATAACATGACAAATAAATATGACCATGACAAATAGAATATACACGTTTGTTACAGCTTATGCAGATGATTAAAAAGATATTAGATTTTTATGACAAAGTAGCTGGCTTGACAAGATCGACGTCGAGCATTTTTCGAATATATGTATAAACATTTGGTTTAAATAGTGCTAATTAAAAAGGATAATCTACAACAAATGTATCAAGTTAAATTATGTTTTTGAGGCTTAAAAGATAATATTACTTAATATTAATAAGAATAATAATCAGTCACCCCGTGATCACGATCACTGCAAAGTGTTTGAAACGTCGGGACAAAAATAAAGATAAATGTACGCAATTTAAACCGTTTAAAGTTGTTTAATTACTAAGAATGATAATGTAATTAATAATAATATATTAATTATTTTTATATTAATGTCACGCAAATAAATTAACTTAGCCTTATACAGGCATCATGTACTACGTGCAAATTAGGTATTTCCCTTTACTTGCTCACCTGATTTTAAATAACGAAATATTACTGTTGCCAGCGAATGTGCCACTGTTATTAACCATAATGACATTACTTAAATAATATGTTAATTTTATAGCAAGATTAAACAAACTATGCATTAAATGAACTATAAAATTAGTACTGGACGAGGAAACACCTCAGCCTCTTTTGCACTGTTAAAAAAAAACTGTTAAGTTTAGTTGTGCTTTCCGAATGGCTTTGGGCCACCATGCAGATGATTATTATTTGGTAACCACGTAGGACTCGCGTAATATTTACCGGATATTGCTCCGACCAGTTTCGAACTTATTTGAAGTTCTTCGTCTGGGAGTCACGATTGTTCACAGCGTTGAGCGCGGGGTACGTACTAAGGTACGTACCTGGCGTTGAGACGGTTGTGCCGTGGCTGTCAAAGTCAGAATTCCTCCGTCCAAGCTGTTACTTCACCCTGCTGCACCCACATCGTTGCAGTCTATAAGCAATGTTATATATATACAACAATGTATATATAAACATTACTAAGCTGCGGCTTGGTACAATTTAAAATACGAGCTAGTAAACGATACAATCATTAATTAATGTAATGTTGTGTTAGGTTTTCGCGATTATTACACATAGTAATTAAACAACTTTAAACGGTTTAAATCGTTCTTTTACCGATATTTTTCCGATCACTGCAAAGTGTTTAAAACGTCGCGTCGGGACAAAAATAATGATAAATATACGCGATTTAAACCGTTTAAAGTTGTTTAATTACTATATTAATTAATGTATCAGCGGAAACGTACTCTGCTCAAACGACGCGTGACGTCTTCTTCAATAGGGTGCCTCTTCTTACCTGCAGTGAGGACTTTAAAATGAGGCAGTTTAGTGCCTTATGCCACGCTGCCTTCCCATATCTTCTTCAAAAGCCATAAAATCAACATAAAAAAATATATAAAAGATTTTCCATAAACCCATCACCAATGCCTGGCAAGCGCCAGGCATTGGTGATCGATCATGTCAATTATAAACTGTCAATTTCTTGAACTGCCTGGAACAGTATAGTTAGTATTTCTCATGAATTTCACCATCTTGATTTTACAGCAAAATTATACCTTAATGATTTGATGTTAATACTTTTCAATTTTATTATACCTACTAAATATTCCATCTTGGTAGACACTAAACTAAATGGTCAGATATTTTACTTTGAATGTATGCTGCTGTATTTGCCGTGAAGAGCACTGAAATAAAGTGAAATTTTTTGAAGCTTTCCGTAGGGCAGTTTGCTTTGCCGTTCTTAACCAATCAACTATAATAACATATATTAAGCAACGTCAGTCGCGGTCATGGTTCCGTACCATTATCTTTTACCTAATCTTGCAAGTTACAGACACATTTTGCAGTGTCCGATTGAGCTGGGTAGGTACGGCGAAAACCTCTTTTATTGTATGGGAGCCCCCTTAATTTTTTATTTTATTTAAAGAGATCCTAAAACTTAATATTCTATGAATAGTTTAAGCGTCTACCTGTCACCGTTATTAGTATACACAACAATAAATTGTAAAAAAATCATGTTTATTGTATGGGAACCCCCCTTAAATATTTACTTTAGTTTATTTTTAGTATTTGTTGTTATAGTGGCAAGAGAAATACATCATTTGTGAAAATTTTAACTGTCTAGCTGTCACCGTTCTTGAAATACAGCCTGGTGGCAGACGGACGGACGGACGGACGGACATCGAAGTCTCAGTAATAGGGTCCCGTTTATACCCTTTGGGTACGGAACCCTATAAACTATCACTGTCAACAAGACAGAACAAGACAGTGTAGTGTCACACTACCAATGACATACTATATAAGTTTTAACTAGACCACTACAAAGTGCCGATGCAGGTATTTCCAACCCATCCAAGAAACGAACATCAAAGATAAGGGTATTTAAGTGCTTCTGTTAGAGCTCTTGAGTCAGCATTCACCAAGCCCTTGACCCTTTAGTTAGTACCGTACCGGGAAAATGCAAATTTTATTTTGGGTATCTAAATTCTGATTGCTTTCGGCTTAATGGAACTCATTTACAAAGCCGCGGGCCGCATATACAAACGTACCTACTAATGAAAAAACTTTCTAATTAGCTAACCGCTCAACGCTCTCAATTTCTCTCAGATTGGAAGCGATTTTACTTTAAATTATCAGACCCAATCAGACTTTTACGTTATAGATTCTTTAATTTTAATCGTTTAAGAGTGAAAACAGTCCTGTTATAAGTGGGGAGCTATGCTTGAGTGGGTTTCGGTAATTTCTACTACTTAGTTCTACGAGGCCCACCTGATGTATTTATTATTATTACTATCATTCACCTCGGCCTATAACAGACGCATTTCGTCAGTGACAAACAGCACTGCGCCCATCACCCTGAGACATAATGTTGTTAAGTCTCATGTGCCTGCAATTTCACTGGCCTCCACATCCTTTAACAGGAACTGAGTATTGCGAACATTACTGAGTGGCTGTAAACTATTTCTACCGCCAATCAGAAATGTTCGCAATACTCTGTTCCTGGGCCGCTAATACAATTTACAGAAGTTTCGTTTTTGTATTTCGAGCGACAGTTTAGACAGCGAAAATTGAATTTGCGGTATAGTACCACCAACTTAACTGTGCAGTTTGCGAGGGCGCTGCTGGTCAAGGAAATCAACTACAAACTGTCACAATTTGAAGGAATGTTGTAGTTCTTTTTTCTGCCGCCTGAACAGATAAGTTGGTGGGACTGTACGAAGTTCGTTGTTTGATATACTCTATGATCGGACCGCATCGTTTATCAGTCATAAAGAGTGTAAACGTATCTGGCAACAACATAATATACATTGCAATTCTTTTTTCTCCATATTATTATCGATCCGTACACAGTGTAGTAGAGTGTAGTGTATGTACTTTTAAGTACTTTTGTTCATTATCCGAGAAAGCATATTACATACCATCCCCTTCGTGTTCTCACCTAAGCTCCCTATCAAGATTTAATAATGTGGATATAACCAACATATCATAAATAATGACTTTGACATGACTACATATGATTTATTAATTATTTTATTTCTGCATATTTAAAACTCGACTTTTAAACGGATAAATTATTATGTCATATTTGGGAAATGTACAAACCGTGCGAGGCCGATAAAAAAATGTTATTCAGAATCTATACAGGCAAATGCTTGCTAGTCTATGCTACGAACGAAGTTAAGCTAAATAGAGTTTTGTGGATATCTTTCTTTCGGACCCGAAGTTCGATACAACAACGAATTAGAGTACGGGCCCTGTAACAGTATGATTACATACCTCCCGGAACGAACTTTCACAGAGTTATATACTGCTACTATATACACTGTGTAATATATATTGTGTTTACTGATTAGTTGGTATGTAATAGCACACTGATCAACTGCAGAATACAAAAACTAATGTCTCGGGGTGTCGTGCGCAGTGCATTGTCACACACAATGGTGATACTGCAACTGTAATGGACAAATTTGTAACGGATATTCTAGGTAAGCCAGAACAGCATCTTCGACCACGTCATCACTTACCGATAAGATAGTGGTCAAGGGCTAACCTATCAGGAATAAATAAAAATAGAACTGAGTAATGAGATACTCGTCGTCGGCTATTTTTTTATATCAAGATATTGTATCCAGATTATGAACTAGAAAACGCTATGACAGAATAATTCCCTTGCTAAGTACGCAGTATTACACGATTCCAAACAAGAGGATATAAGCTAATACCCGCTTCGTAATTTCATGATTTTAGATAGCGATGATTGTGTCATAGCGTTTTCAAGTTAGTATCCTGGATACAATATCTTGATATAAAAAAATAGCTGATCAACGGAATATTCTGATATTATTACCAATAAGATGTTATACTAGATATACACGGAAATATGAGAAGTGCCAGCTACACCAGTAAAATAGTGCACTTATTTTGTCAAATAAAAGACAATTAATTGAGGAGAAATAATTATCAACTTGCGCAGACAAAATTTCAACATCAGCATCATCACATCAATGGGAACGTCCACCGTTGAACAAGGTCTCCCACATTGAGGATTTGCCACAATCCCAACGCATGGCAGGTGTCTTAAGGATATCAGTAGAAGTTGGCAGTTCTTCAGAAGGTGCTTATTTGCCCCTTAGTCGCAACCACGTACCTACGTGAAAAAATGGGAGATGTTGACATTCTAATCCATCATTTATAGCAGACATTATGTATCTAATTCGAAAGCAAGCTGATTTCAGGAGGTGAAAGTTCAGATATAAGGAATGCTGGTCAATGTTTCTTTTATATTTATTTTTCTATGTCTGTGGTACCTACACATTCAACACTTTAACTTTTCTTTTAAATTTGCGATATTCAAGTCGGTTCCCGCTATTAGTTTGGCAAACAGCGAAGGTTCGAAGCAAAAACCGTAAACCACAATGTGCTGCCGCCGCCGTGGCGTTCTGCAAAGAAAGTAATGTATTTAATGTTTAGCTATATATTATGTTTGTATTATATGTGGACTTTCAGGATTGCTATAACATTAAAAAAATATTATTCTTAACAAGAAATATAATTCTCAATATGATTACAAGCACTACGTGCTAAGCGAAAACACATTTACAAATTTTCATATG
The DNA here is from genome assembly GCA_963890685.1 of Plagodis pulveraria. Lineage (NCBI taxonomy): Eukaryota > Metazoa > Arthropoda > Insecta > Lepidoptera > Geometridae > Plagodis > Plagodis pulveraria. The sequence continues at coordinate 17,725,648 of OY982959.1, forward strand.
ACGGTAAAAGTAATACATTAGAACACAAAGTTTCGACTCGAACTAGTATATTCCGGTGTCCGAGTGGTTTGGGCACCCCGTGCGACATCGCAGGACGCGGGTTCGATTCTCGCCCGGAACAAAAGTGTGTGCTGTAATAATTGGTAAAAGTAATTTTCACTTACCACGCGATAGTGCATTTAATTATATTTAGAAACTAGCAGCTTTGCACGGGTATTTAATAAAAAATATAAATTGAAACACAAAAAAGTAGTTATTGTGACATAACTGTAATAGTTAGACATATGGTGTTGCTTTTTTGTAGATATTGATAGTCTGGTTGATGACCGCGCAACGTCCTATATGACGGTTAAAGTAATACAATGAGAATACAAAATTTTTACTCGAACAGGTATGTTCCAGAGGCCAAGTAGTATGCCTAAACGGATGCCTATCCAGCGCGAACGGAGGAAGCGGGGTTAACTGCAGCCAGGGATAAAGAAAACTGTGCTATAATAATTTGTTAAAGATATATATTTATTTCTTTATACTCAAAAACAGAATCAGATTTCAGATGAATTTTAAAAACATGAAGCGCTCGTAGCGAAGTTTACTTGGCTGTTCTCAACCGATCAGCAAAGTTAAGCAACGTCGCGCGCGGTCAGGAGTTGGATGGGTGACCGCTAGTGACATTACTACTGAGCGTTTCCGTGCTTCGGAGGGCACGTTAAGCCGTCGGTCCCGGTTGTCGTCTTAAGATGGCAGTCGTTATAGCATGGTGGTAGGGAATTTTGCGAATGCCCGCCTGGCTAGCTACCACCCTCAAGTAGAAAGTCTGTCGCCAAGCCCCTAACGGTGTGTTCCGGCAGCTGTCCTTGAGAGCCAGTACTTCTAGGTTAGCCTGAACAACATCTTCGACCACATCATCACTTACCATCAGGTGAGATAGTGGTCAAAGGCTAACCAATCAGGCATAAAAAAAAAAAAAAAAAAAAAAAAAAAACAAATCTAAAAAAGTTACGGTGAAGCTTCGGGCGGACTTTATTACTATTTTGTATGGAATCAACCAGTGAACGAAAATATATTGGTTTGTTTTGATCACAGCTTAAGAACTACATTGTAAATAAAAAATCCTAGTATTTGTTCTTTACATATTTTTTTGTACATAATATACAGAAATTCAAAAATGGTCTACAACGAATATGTTCAACAAAGATGTATTCAGATAAAAAAAAATATGTGTGCATGTAATATATAATATAAATATACCCAACGTGCTCTTATTGATGAGCACAGGCTTGCACTACTGGTAGTATAAAGGGTATTATTTTAATACCCGTTTTGGGCAACATTCTACATTAATATATCCCCGTGGGGTGTCGGGTTAGAATTGCACCTCCCCATATCTTCTCGTGGGGGTCGTAAGAGGCGACTAACGGAAAAAAATACAAGAAGGTGGGCAGCAGCGCCTTCTAAAGAACTGCCATCGTACACTGCGAACCCCCAGCCGCCTGCCAAGCGTGGGGATTATGGCAAATGCCCCCTTAATAGGGGAGGCTGTGTTCAGCAGCAACGATCCGGCTGATACAGTATATCTATTTGTACGAATAATAAAGCCCTATATGCGTGGAACCCTAAAAGTGTGTATTTAACAGTTTCTTTTATCCGACTTTTACGACTTTACTTCTTGTTCGATTACGTTAATGATAATATTTTGTGTTCAACATTGTCAAAATGTATCAAAATGAAGGTTGCCAAAATCCACATCTTTTATTACGTAACGGCCTATATAAACAAAGCTATTATTTATATACACATGAGTCATAAGACTTTTTCTTCAGACAGTTTAAGAGAGTTAAGTTTTATCGATTGAGATACATATTTTTTATAGCTTGTCTTGACCACTATCTCACCTGATGGTAAGTGAAGATGTGGTCAAAGATGTTGTTCAGGCTAGCCTAGAATTACTGGCTCTCAAGGACAGCTGCCAGAACACACCGTTAGGTGTTTGGTGCCAGATTTTCTCCTTGAGGGAGGATAGCTAGCCAGGCGGGCATTCGCAAAATGCCCTAGCACCATCCTATAACGACTGTCATCCTAAGATAACAACCGGGACCGACGGCTTAACGTGCCTTCCGAAGCATGGAAGCGCTCAGTAGTAATGTCACTAGCAGTCACCCATCCAACTCCTGACCGAGGCGGACGTTGCATAACTTAGCTGATCGATTAGGAACGGGTAAGCAGACTTCGCTACGAGCGCTTCAAAAAAATATATATTTCGAAGTTATGACCGATCGAGACTCTATGCGTGCTAACCTAACCTGTGACAGATTGAGCCTGTGACTGACTTGTACTTACTCAAACTCCAAGAAACACAACGTGCTGTGTTTTGACTTTGAATTTAATATGTATTATTTGTTGTCCTTTTTACCTTAAAGATTCAATTACTTTTGTTATAATTTCTTTTTTTTTTGTAATGATAGATGTCTGTGATGAATATGATGTGAGAAATTACGTGAGGAAACATTATAATCATGTTGTGGGATTCAAAACCGCGCTATCCACCCTTATAGCTAACCCGGGTATGCTCTATTATTTGTATCTCCGCTTATTTATCCTTTCGTTGTAATTTTGTAATGGTTCAATAAGTTTATTGATTAGGACAGGTTTTTCACGTGACGATCACTGTCGCGGCTTGTTTCACACTACACGAACCACACTCCAGATCCTGAAGATGGCTTCCTAATGAAGCCGAAACAATTGTCGATCCTTACATCGACAACACGTAAGTGTTAAATATCACATGAATAACCTGTTTTAATCAATAAATAAAAATGTGCGTGAGTTTTAATAATATTATATTCAATAAGTTATTTTTTATTATAGTTTTGCGAACTTTTTCGTGAAAATATGCCAAAGATCTGAACGAAACATAACATTGCATAGCGTGCGAAGCCGTGATTAACGCTAGAATATATTTATGAACATGTTTTTGCTTTTTATTTTAGGTAGCATTAAACATATAACAATTAAACAAAATTGTAACTTTGTCAAACTGAGTTACGACAGTTGAGATCAGGGTTTTAATTAAATATACTTCTGAGTATTTCCCCCTGTCATAAAAAGCGGTAAAACAGTATGAGCAAACTCTGTTTGGCATGAGAAATATTCCAAGGAATCCCTTTGTAAGGAAATCAAGCGGAGTGGTTGTTGGCTAATCGAATTTGCAAGTGAACATTGCGAATTAACTTATGAGTGGCGCCAGGGAGGACGAGCGGGCGAATCGATGATGCTTGAATTCTCTTTTTCCTACTTCGCACAAACTTGGGGATTGAAATTTTGTTATAGCATTTACCTAAGTGATTTTGAAATGGAAATAAGTTTTATGATCATTGATATTTGATGTAGAAAAAGATATCATTTCTTAATTAGGTACATATGTTCAAAATCTTGTGACTTTTTCGACTTTTAGATAAGTGATTTAACGAAGGTATAAGCTCTTAGAACATACGAGTAAGTACGCCTTGACTTTTAAGATACATATATATATACTACATATACTACTAAGATACATATACGATACCAAGACAAAAAAACATCTCTAAACTATTTTTTATAAAATTTTTTTTGTTTGTCCGCTTGAGTTTTCTCTTCACCGCGCTTTCCAGGAAATTATTGATAAAATCGATTGGCACGCCCACATTTAAATCAATATATTAATACATTTTTGATATCAAATTTACATAAAAGTAATAACAATTTATATAGTAAGTAGTTGACGTGATATGCGAGATACACAACATTAGAAAAACAATATCTCTAACAAAGTTGTTGTACTCGTAATTTCTATTACTTATTTTAAACGTCTCTTTCAATAGGTACCTTAAGAGGCCTTTTACATTTTACAGCCCTCTCACTCGCACTTTTCAAGATAATTTTAAATAAAAACAATTTGGTAATGATTTTTTAAAATGTGGTTTGACATTATTTTGCTTTTTGCGACTATAGATGGTCTTAACATAGTTTTATTTTGTAACATGTTGAGTCCAATTAGAATTAGAGGCCCAAAATTTCAAAAAACTAAATTACGCGTTTTGGATCCCATTACCGATATCAACATAAAAATTTGTCGAGAACATCTATAGTCGCATGCAGCTAAATAATGTCAGACCACATTTTAAAAATACATTACCATATTGTTGCCATTTGAAATTATATCTAAAAGTGCGAGTGAGAAGGCTGCAAAATTTAAAAGGCCTCTTAAACAGACAGAAAATATTTAATATATAACAATTTTGTACCATACTGATGCCGCAAAAATAATTCTCGAGATATTGAGGTTAACCCCCGAGTAATCTAAATTTGTATTTGCTTAACTAAAGTTCCATAACAATGTTCTAATGTGCTTAAAATTAATTATGGCTGACATATTAAATTACTCGTACAATAATTCTATCTGAATAAGTACATAGGTATAAACGCAGACACGGTCTACAATATACATAATATAAGCAATATCAAAGAAATGCTAACCAAAGGCACTGAAAAATTGCCACTTTCATGAATATTTCCATTTCTTATTGGTAGCTCCATTTTCGTATGCAATAAACACATATTTTATAGACACTTTGGGGGTTTAGTTTTCACCATCGTTTATCCCTGGGCGCATTTGTTCGCGATTTATCGGTTTCCGTTTCCAGTGCGCCCCTCCACCCTTTCCCTTATTGACACGTATAGGTTCTTTCCCTGCGTTATTACCCCAATTTCCGTTTTCTACCCCTTGAGGATTTTGGTATTTTTGCGCTGATAGTATCGTGTATCGTGTGGCAAAAACTTATAAAAACTATTGTAGTACGATTTACAGTATGTAAGAAAATCAAAATTTTTTAAGACATTGAACAGTTGTTTGAAAGGGAACTTTATTGATATTCTTCGCATCAACAGTATCATCCAGATTGTACAAAGAGCTCTACTATTGGGGGGCTTTTGACATAATCCCCACACACCTGGCAGCCGTCTAGAGGATCGCAGTATAAGATGGCAGTTCTTCTCCGTGAATTTACTTTCCTTCACCTCTCACGTCTCGTACAGGAGAAATGCGAGAGTATAGTTTTAACCCGGCGCCCCACGAGGGTATATATATTAACAACAGTATAGATGTTAAACAGCATATTTTGATATAAGCTAAGTAGTTTTTTTTAAATAATGTGTAACTAGTATAATATGTGTAAATAAGCGAATTATGTTAACAGGTTTTTTAGTATCTTAATGTTATATTTTCAACACTGTGTTACCCCCTACCTACTACCATTACCCCAGAAATGGGGTGTGAAATTCGATGCGCACCCTGTCAAGGAATCTTTATCGTAACTCTTTACTTACTTCTTCATAACGTCGGATTACAAACGGCCCATATTTTATGTCCTCGGTCGTGAATCCTGACACCAGTTCTACCAGTCCATACGTTAATAATATGGGTATTCAATAAAAAGTCAGCCAGTGGAACAGATGCGAGTGCCGTAGTCATAAACTGGGCCTTAGGAAGTTTTACGGCTGAACTCCGTAATTGATTTCCCCTGCTTTTATTGTTGTTTTCATACCTGTATAGATATTTCCCGCAAATGTTGTTGTGGGAAGAAAGGGGAATGAGTATCGGAGTTTATACAAACTTGATATCCTTATATAGTACTCCCAGAATTAAGCTTATAAAAGTTAGAAGTCTTGAGACAGTGATAGCAAAGCTGTATTAGCTATGGACTGCCATGCCATGGTTCGATCCCTGTATACCACCGGCTTGAGCTGCACTGCGTGGTGTAAGGGCATTTTGCGAACACTTGGCTAGCTACCACCTAAAAGTAGAAAATCTGTCGCCATGCATCTAACAGTGATTTTCTGGTAGCAGTCCTTGTGAGCCGTATCCGTTAGCGTATGCCGTAGAAGTTCAACGAATTTGAAATTTTGAACACTTGGTATTTCAAATAGGACTAAACTACGTTTGTGTTAAGATTGCTAGGTAAACACTAACCTTAATAAATGTTTTTTTTTTATGTTATTGTGACGGAACAAGCCCGAGGCCCACCTGATGTTATTGGGACTAACCTCTGCCTATAACAGACGCATTTCGTCAGCGACGAATTGCACTGTGCCCGTCACACTGAGACGTCCAGTTGTTAGGTCTCATTAGCCTGTAATTTTTCTGGCTCTCAAGGACTGCTGCCGGAACACACTGTTAGGTGCTTGGCGTCAGATTTTCTACTTGAGGGTGGTCGCTAGCCAGGCGGGCATTCACAAAATGCCCTTCCACCATGCGGTGAAGCTCAAGCTCTGGGCGGGATTCAGTGCCTGCTTAGAGTAGAACTTTTTTAACTTAGCTTCAAAGCTAGAGGAAGGCTGTACGATCGATACGCTTAGGTAGCAAAACGTCAAAATATCGGGGATAGCCAACTAGTGAGCAAATCGTATAACTAGAACAGTATAGGTAGCACACCTATAGAGTATTTTTTTTAACACAGTCGTAAATGTTATTAGAAATCAATTCTATTTTAAGCTGCTTCAGCCCCCTTTTGTATTATAAAGTTTTGATTTTACGTTCCTTTAAACATAATGTTTTATATTTGCAATATACGAACGGGTGTCTATTCTTAGAGCTTATAAGATTAGGAGGTGTTAAGCCAACTCAAAGGTTGGCTAATGCATTGTTGGTGTGGCGGCTATAATGCTTAGACAGCTTACCATATCTACTAGGTTTAGTGATCTGTATCAGCCGGGTTGTCCACTGCTAAACATAGCCTCCCCTGTAATGGGGGAGCAGTTAATCCCTACGCGTCTTGGGGCTCTCAGTGTAAAGTAACAGTTCCTCAAAAGGCGCTGCTGCCCAGCTTCCAGTATTTTTCCCTCAGTCGCTTCTAAAGACAACCACGGGAAGAGATGGGAAGGTGACATTCTATCCCGGCACTGCTAGGTATTAGGTATAAAAGATAGATATTACAGTTATTGACTTTTAAAACAGGCTAAAAACATCTTTTTAGCTCATTTTAAAAGTCAACAATTGTAATAATTTGGCTCTCCACCTCCTTATCAAAAATCTCAACAATTCTTATCAAAAATTCCGTCCTATAAACATAATAAGCACAAAATGTTGTTTAAATTTTTCCTAGTGTCACGATTGCACCAACCGACTAACAGAAAATAATGTGACAAATGCCACTATACTAACTACGTCATATTGGTGGGTAGATGTCGCAAACTAGGAATACAGAACAGCTAATAGGACTGCAAGACTCAAGGCACTGCTTTCGTCATCCTAAGTCGACTCATTTTGTAAAGAATGAGCCTTATGGTCTGACCAAATAAGTGTTCACGAATAAGCTCCCTTTGAACACTTTAATGATTTTGTACTTCAACTTGAGGACAGAATGACATTCCCAATTCTGTTGTGTTAGACCAACAATTGATTCTTGCAGAAAGAAAATACTTATTGCTTAGGGATCAGACTTTCTCGCTTCTTCGCTGTCTTAATAACCATTCATTTTCGAATAAAGTGTAAGGGAATTTTATCTCCTCCCTGTGAAAATAATTGAATGTTAACAAGGTATTCCATCACTTAACTACCGCAAGCTGAGATTTGAACACGTTGACATGACCCGAGCCCCTTCACAGATATTTGAAGCTTGTAATAGATATTATGAAATATTTCTTGTGTTATGAGTTTACACGGCTTGACTAGACCCTCATCATGTGGATAGTCTGCTGTGACGTAAAGTTACATTTATACTGTTCGATTCGATCATTAATCTTGAAATCAACTACGATTACAGGTACATTGTTGTTGTGGTGATAGCTCATTTTAGAATGTCTTGGTCCTGGATTTGATTTGGAGCCTTCAGTCTTCACTTTTCGGGAAAGCAGGCGTGATAACTACTATGGTGTGTTATGATATCGTTCCCAGATCTCGTATGAAGTTGATTGTCACATATATCTGGTGATAACTGATCGCCATCGTTTTAATTTAATTATGAATTTATAACGATGATTAGTTTTTTGGTTTGTTCTTGTAGTTCTTCGCTTCTAATAATTCTCATAGAAGATAGCAATATTCTTAATTAAGAAGCATCACAATATTCGAAATTATTATTTACCACACACACATATCCCCTGAATTGCAAACTCCCATGCAATTCAGGGGATATGTGTGTGTGGTAAATAATAATTTCGAATATTGTAATGCTTCTGCTTATTATTATTGTATTATATTATTTTAGTACACATCCTAAAGTTATATATTTTATAGGAAATTATAAATAATTTAAAAATTATAAGAGCACAATTTTTTAGGGTTCCGTATCCAAAGGTTAAAAACGGGACCCTATTACTGAGACTTTGCTGTCCGTCCGACCGTCCTTCCATCTGTCACCAGGCTGTATCTCAAGAACGGTGATAGCTAGACAGTTGAAATTTTCGCAGATGATGTATTTCTATTGCCACTATAACAATAAATACTAAAAAATTAAATAAAATAAATATTTAAGGGGGTTCCCATACAACAAACTTGTTTTTTTTTACCGTTTCTTGATACTAATAACCTTGGAAGTTAGACGCTTTAACTATTCACAGAATATTTAGTTTGATATTCTCTTTAAATATAATTATATAAATAAAATAAATAATTAAGGAGGCTTCCATACAATAAAAGAGGTTTTCGTTGTACCCAGCTCAATCGGACACTGCGAAAAGTGTCTGTAACTTGCAAGATTAGGTTACAGATAATGGTACGGAACCATTCGTGAGCGAGCCCCACTCACACTTGGCCGGTTTTTTTATATCTCGGGCGGGTATTGTACTCTCCGATTTTGCGCTGGATGCCTATACCACTCGGCCACCTGGGCACGCTGTTTGTAGCTGAAATTTCGTGCTCCAAGTGTATTACTTTAACCGTCATAGGGGACGGTGCGCGGCCGTCAGCCTGACAACTAGACCATCTGATCGAAAGAAGTGCTTTTCAAACACTTAACTCTTGTAATGATGTCCCTTCTATATTTCTAAATATGATTACAAGCACTATTGACTAAACGAGAATAATGTTTTACAAATTATTGGTCTTCTTAACGTTATCCATCAAGCATGTTCAGGAGCGTCAAGTCGGTAGCAGGAGAGAGTTTGCTTTGGGACTCGCAAGTGGCAACTTTAATTTATAGACGTTACTTCTAGTCTGTGATCACCATGGAAGTAATAAGTACTACGTTGTACGTAGTACTTATTACTTCCATGGTGATCACAGCTAATCTATGGTTATGTTTGAGCGTCTGTAGTGAAACCATAGACCTAGGATTTTTTCGCTAAGCCTATGAGTGAAACAGTACCTGAGCGCTACCTGACAGCTTGAAGCTTACGTCGTGAGCTGCAGTTGATTCGGCAATATTTTATATTACAGCTTATAAACCTGATGCAGTAAAATACTGCGTAAGGTCTATATAGTATATGTTTTTTTTTTATGCCTGATAAGTTAGCCTTTGACCACTATCTCACCTGATGGTAAGTGATAATGTGGTCGAAGATGTTGTTCAGGCTAACCTAGAAGTACTGGCTCTCAAGGACAGCTGCCGGAACACACCATTAGGTGCTTGGCGACAGATTTTTTTACTTGAGGGTGGTAGCTAGCCAGGCGGGCATTCGCAAAATGTCCTACCACCATGCACCATGTGATTAAAAAAATATTATGCATAGCAAAATCTGATTGTATAACTATAATAATAATTACCATCACTAAAGAAATAAAACAACCCAGTTATTTTACAAAATTACAAATATACAATTGGAAAAATTTAAGTCATATGCGAGATTCGAATCTGCGTCCATCCATATTATAAGGTTGCGTCATCATTTACGAGTGTAAACTTAATTTTTTCCTATCGTATATTTGTAATTTTGTAATGTAATCCGCATAGCAGGCGTCATTGCAAACATAACCTTATTAAAAAACACATGGTTTACAACATTTTCTTTGTTTCTAATTAGATTCTAAAATTTTTACAATCTACTTAAAAAAACACGTTTAAGAGATAAATAAAATCACATGATTATTTAAAGAAAAGGTAAATCTAAGCCAAAATAATAAAATCAATAATACATGTTTATGAAACATAAGGGCATATTTTATCAGATATCCAAAAAAGGGGGAGGTTCTGAATTCCGCTGCTTTTATTACTATCCTTTGGCTCAATAAAATTGTCACATGACATATTATTTGGTCATCGTGCACGTTCCCTTGTTTTCAACATCGGGCTTGGCTCAGATCAGTATCTTTATTACTTTTGGAGAAACAGGGAATACTAAGATAAGATTATTTGGATAATATCTGTTTAATTTGGTATTGCCGCTTTTGCCACAATTATTTTCTCGCGTGTGAAGTGCCCTAAAAGCTGGCAACGTTATCTCGTTAAATGTTCAAACTTATGCGTTGACCAAGGCAGGCGCAGCTCTATGGTCACTTGTACTTTTAACTAAACATCTTGAAAACCATTTAAAAACGTAATTTATTGAATGTTATTTTAATATATTGTAATAATATCCATAGCGACATTTGCGACTGCTTTGTCTGACAATTCTTATCTGAATGGGTTCTTGTAGATTATTAAAATAACACAATAATTGCGTGCTTAAGGCGACATCAGAGTTTTATACCAATCGCCGAACGTCTAGGTAAGTAAGTGAAACTGTAAGGCGCTGCACCGACTACGTGCGATCTAGAAGCGGTCAATGTGGCTTTGAATCCAAAACACCTAAAAGCAGTCAGATCGCAGCGGTCAAAGTGCACGTTCTGTAGTAATTCAAATTTTGTCAAAAACTCAAAATTAGATCTGACACGTCACGATGTCTGACGACATAGAAAAAAATTGTAAAATAAGTACAAGACAAATGTTTTCTTTATATTAATTTTAAGTAAAACAGCGTAATATGTCTTTTTACCAGTGGTAAAAATTACTGAACTCAGATTAGACCGCTCGCAGTGTGCGCAAGTGTGTACGCGGCACGCAGAACTTAGAACTCTGACCACCAGATCACGTGCACTATAGGTGCGGTGCCTAATTAAAGTGCATATTAAATAGATTTACCTCGATAGAGTTTCTTTGTCAGTTTCTTCTCAACGAATGTAATCGAAACAGTTATGAATCTTTTGTTTAGAAGTCTATCGCCACGATCTCCAACAAAAGTTATTTTTAAATTCTCAATGTATTCGTTTTTGAGACATTATTTCATTAAACATATTCATTTCATATAAGATCCATTGGCAGCATTGCAAATGTGGGTGATTGATAATCGGTATGACGGCCTGATGGTTTAGAAAAATAACATGTAACCTTTGCAATTGATTACGACGGGTTATAAACGTGATATATACGTATCAATACTTACATCAGCAACACGTAAGTATTGTTTTAAAGTGATTAAACCGTCGTCAAAATTAAAAAAACGTGTTGATTATATTAGTATTTTAACAATTTTATTGATATTACTTGTTTTAGTTTCTAAATTGTATCGGTTTTTAAAAGGTCAACGATTTTTTGCGTTAACAGAACCTGCAGAATGTATCCCTAATCCCTAAAAATTGTAGGTAATTAAAGGATATTAAAATATATTGACTGATTGTTCTTGAAAAGCTTGAAAATTTAGAAAAGGAATGAGAAACTTTTATCTGAGCAAAATACTTCTAAATTTTACATAAAGCATTTTCAGGTGAATTGTTTTTTTTATAGAATAAGATACTTTTAGAAATTTGTTTTTTATAGAAGTATGACTGTTCACTTAAATATATTTCTAATTTATCATTCCTAAAATATTTCTAAGTACCGACATTAACGCGCTTTACTCGTGCTTTACAAACCTTCACGATACTCTTTCTGATTAAAAAATCAATAAAATTATCTAAGCCAACCAACTTTACAAAGTTTATTATTGATCCCAAATTTGAGCGTGTTCTATTGTTTGCATACAAAATATATCTCTATTTTTCACAACCGAAATGAAATTTACCTGAGTGCGTACTTAATGTACTATGCTATTTTGTGGTGTGGATTTGATTAACATATTCAGTATCAGTGGTAATCAGTGGTATGGAATTATGTCGGTGTTATAATATTATAAAACAATAAACTTATAGCCGTGTCTTAGATTCAAATTATGAACTGAATTCTAAATGGACATCATAAATAATTGACTATTTTAAAGTTATCGTTTATCTCCCAACGCCGAATATCCGTGTAAATAACCGATTGCGGAAGCAAACAGCACTAACAACCGTCCTAGTAAAATGAGAACGTAATTTATTCTCTCCAGTTTAAATTTAAAATCATGGTTTCTGGAGATTTTAAATCAATTTAAAATCTCCAGAAACCATGCGGAAATTAAATTATTGTCATGTTTTGCCAAGTTACGTAAAAATATCTTTTCTAAAATTGAGCAGCATTATATTTTGTAGTATACTTTTGAAGTGATTTTGTCCTTGAGCCACGGTGGTTACCAAAGTCATAGGATACTACTCAATAAAAAAAAAGAAATACCATAGAACAGAAAACAGTTTTATAAACGAAAAAAATAAACTATAATTTTATCTATTTTATAGATATTTTAACATTAGATTTAGTCTGAAATATCTCAAAATAAGTAAATGATAGTGCTTATGAAGTAGTCAATCAATTTCAGAATGAAACAATTTCAGACCGCGATATTTAATCCATTGCAAAGTATTCAAGTTAAATCAATACAGCAACCTAATCTAATTCATAATTTTCTATTTAATTTGGTCGCTCCATCTCTTAAATTGTACGCCTACATAGGCAAAACATGGTGGGACAAAATCTTTTTCATTTCTCATACTCGGAAAATAGTGTTTATTTGATCTAAGTAGCGGGTGGAAGACGCTGCTTCCCACCTAAGAGTGGGAAAAACTCATAGTAAATGCTTCCCTCTCTTGGGCCGCAATGACTTGTAACAAACCATTGTTGTAAACAATGGTTGCCATGTTTATGTTTTTTCGTTCTAAGGTACTCTGCTGTAACTGTAACCATGGCAACCATGATTGTAATCAAAATTAGACGTCTATATTTTTTCGTTCTAAAATACTTTGCTGTATCATAAAAACTAATAAAGACTACATTTGTGTTTATGTAAAAGCTAAGAGAACTACTTTATAACAGAATTCATGTGACTCTCTCAAGTTAGTATATCTTATATGAACATTTTAGCCACTAATTATGTTTATAAGAGTAAATTTAAAAACAACCTTAAATAAAATACCTTTTAAGTTGTATGGCTTCCTCGGCAGACGCTTTGTGTGCCATGTATAAAATTTAAACAAAACTAGATATATATATAAATTGGCAGGATAGTAAGTACAATTATAAAAAAAATTACTTAATTTTACAAATTGTTCTTATCCCTCAATTAATTCTATACTTATATGTTTCTTCTACTCATGTTATGGTTTTCAGTAAATATTTTAGTTTTTTTATAGAGTTTTGGAAAAACTACTATTTTTTCTTTTCTCATATTTTTATTGAAAATTAGAGTGTTTAACACGGATGTTAGTTTTACAATTTTAAATATAAGTGCATTCATTTTAAATAATTTTTACTCATGTTCTTGTTATCAATACATTTTATAGAAAAACATTTTTTTATATTACACATATTCATAGTGGAAAGTAGAGTGTTTAACAAGGGTGAAAGTCATAAATTCCTATTCGGACAATAGCCGTCCGTAAATATTGCAAGCAAAATTTAACTTTAAATTTCACTAATATTTCTAATATCACAATTACTTAATTTTAAATAGTTGCCTATTCATGTCATTATTATTAATGAATAATTTAGAAAAACTACATACTATTTTTTACTTTTCTTATATTCGAAATGAAAAGTAGAGTGCTTAACACGGCTGAAAGTAATCAATTCCTACTCGGACTATAGCCACCCTCGGCTCGGGCGTCTGAATACCTCATATGGAATTTATTCCTTTCGACCCTTGTATAACAATCTACTATACATACATTCCATGTGCTTCAATTTCATTTTATGTATCTGTGCCCATGTTTTGGACAGAAAACATATCTTTATCTTTAACATAGTTAGTTATATTCACCAACATTCTAAAAAGGAAAGCAATTCTCTCTATGTTTAATCAGATTTCAAATGAAGCAAACACAAAGCAATTACCTTGGTTGTTGTTTTTTTCTATATCCAATTAAATACCAACACAGGCAATTTTGCATTTTAAAATCACTGCTAATTAAATGGCAAATACGAAAGAATTAAAAAAAAAAATGTTTTTAATCTGTATAATTGTCTGTGTATTTAATTGGAGATAGAAAATAAGAACAACCGATGTATTGGCTTTGTATTGCTATTTGAGTAGGAGACATCAGTGTTTTAGTCAAAATGTGTTAAAAAAGCGATGTAGCCCGATGACGATGTAGGCAAATGATTTTTTTGTTAAAAGGCGACATAGACTTATAACGTTTAAGACATACAGAGAACAATGGTCTTAAACTATGCCGAACCGAGAGATGTCAACAGGCTTGGGTCCTATTTCATGAGACCAAAACGTGTGGTAAAACGAGAGTGCATTCACATCTGTCGACCACTTCGAGGAATACAAGCGTCATGATATGTTTCATGTCTTTTTTATGTTTTACTACAGCATGGTATTTTAATTTTTTAAGGTTAAAGGTATGTTCATTTATCGTATCGTAGCCTGTAAATCCTCCACGCAGGTACAATCCTGCCTTATGTGGACTTCTTATTTGTGTTCACATAAAAAATAATAAGCGTAAAGCTTTTTCTTTACGGTTTGGGTGACATTGTTGTAAGGATATTAGGATTTAGACCTTTTTAGGTTTTGGCTGAACCCTTATTCTTACTTTAATTTGTTTTAGATGACAAAATAGAAGACATAAGTAGCTTTTTTTGTTTTACAGAAGCTTACGTTGATCTATGTAAAGAAAATTAAATTTGCTTTAAGTTGTGTTTTGCAAATTATACTACCAGGTCCTTGCACTTTAAAATTTGTCTATACCAACATTGTCTAGGACCTACGTGCTAAGTAAACACATTTCTTTACCACTACTTACTGCTAGGCTACATACTCCACCTTTTGCGTATCCTCAAACTAAACAGCTTGATCGTGATACAATTATGTAATGGGATCACGATGAAGTGGTTACATATCTAACCCAACCTTTTTATATGCTTGAAAAACGACTGGGTACAGCTAATTTTAATGGCAAATTCTAAAATATTTAAAAGATCCTCCTCATAGTACATTGGGAGAGCCGATAATAGCGTATGCGGCACTATATGAATAAATTTGGGCTTACTTAGTAGAATACAGTGTGAAGCGCTCGTAGCGGAGTGTTCCAAATCGTTTTTAATCATTCAACTTAGTTAAGCAATGTTGACTGCATTACTTTGATAGGTAGCCGCTAATAACATATACTACTGAGTGCTTTCGTGTTTTAAAGGACATATTAATCCATCGGTTTACGGTTGTTGTCATAAAATGGCAGTTCTTAGACTTCAAGGGGCCTGAAACCTCGGACACTACTTCTAACAGTAGGGAATAAGGTGAATGCCCGCTTGGCTTGCAAGTAGAAAATCTGTTGCCAAGCCCGTTGATTTTGGGTTGCCCTTGGGAAACATTTCCCATTCTAGGTTAAGCCTCTATACATTTCTCACTGTCAGGTATGAATGTGTTCAATAGCCCTAGTCTCTTGACTATAAAAATAAATATTTCAGAAACAAATAAATGCAGTTAAGATAACAAATTTTAAACGTATGGGCTGATTTTGAGAGGCAGAATGCGAAATAGCGTTATAAATAATGAATCCAAAAAAAATATTTAGATTTCACGAAATAGTAAATAATATTGATATTAGTAATTATAAATTAGTATAGATATGTCATAGTAAATGTGTATTCTAGGTTATACCTACCTTAGGCATTCTTTAATATTTTAGTTAAGATTTCTACGTAATGTAAGGACTTAACCTATAACGATGTAAATTTCATATTTTTTTATTTTATCTCACCTATTTGTTAGAAATTCATCAGTTACTATTATACTTCAAGTAATGGCTCTAATATAAAGTATTCAATTTTATCTTAAATATGTTATAATCAGAGAGTTACTAAAATATTTTACCAAATGCCTTTACAAGCAAGCTGAGCTTTGTGTGCTCGACAAGTTGTTACCATCTAAATATTAAACAACACTCTAGTCTTAGCGAGAAGAGTTGAAGTTTCAAAGTTTGCTGTAAAATTAGCTTTTAAAGTGTAAACTGCACTTTTATACTCAGTCAGCGAAACTTCGTGAAAATAAAAACGGTAAATCAGAGAAGCTTCTGAATGGAACTTGTAATTTTTAATCTTATTAGTCACAGTTAGGACAGGATGATTGTTTTTCTGTAAAAACTATAGAAACTGTGAACGGTGTTTCATATATGGCAACAAGCTCGGCCATAAACATATAAATATCGTACAAAACGTAGATGGTTCACACAGACTTCTGCCTACTCCTTCGAATATTTTAAGTAAAGATGATGTTTGAGTTTATTTGTATTATATCCTACAATACTTTGACAGTAAAAGCATATGTTTAACCAATTTTTCATTTATCACGATTTTTCCTGCAATTGATTTAATTAACTTTCATGTACATGATTATTGTTTTTTTTTTAGACTATACAACTATGCCTGGTACGTGGCAATAGGCTCGGCCATAAACATAAGAATATCGTGCAAAACGCAGATGCTTTACACAGTCTTCTGTTTACTCCTTCGAATATTTTAAGTTAAGATAGTGATTGAGTTAATGTATATTAAATCTAATAATACTTTGACAGTAGTAGAAGTCTAGAGTGAATAGATATCTTCTAGGCAAGCATGTTACATCTTCGGCCGCATCATCACTTTCCATCCGGTGAGATAGGGGCCAAATGTTTGCCGATAATAAATAAAAAAAAAATACAAGTAAAAGCAAATGTTTCACAATATTTTCATTTATAAACGCACACGACTGTTCCTGCGTTGAATTAAATTACATTTTACATCCCATTGACAAGGTAGGTTTGGACTCCTGACAGGATGATTGTATTTCTGTAAAAACTATACATCTGTGCTTGATACATGGCAATAGGCTCGGCCATAAACATAAGAATATCGTGCAAAGCGTAGGTGGTTTAGACATACAAGCCTACTCCGTCGAATATTTTGCGTTTATTTGTTTGCAATCCTATAACACTATGACAGTAAAAGCATAATGTCTAACAAATTCTTCATTTATAATCGCACACGACTCTTTCTGTGATGAATTTAATAACATTTTATATCCTATTAATTTAGTTAGGTACTGAACTAAGATAAAAACTTCGCCTGTGTAAAAATGTTCAGAGATTGATATTAAACACACTTTACGCTGATTTAGTAAGTAGTTCCCGAGAGAGCCAGATATTAGATATTTTATTTATTTTACACAGGTACATATTTATCAGGTACTGTTCTTTTAAAAAGAGTCCGTCTGGATGATTATCACCGTAGTGTCAGACATTCGGCCTCGTTGCTGTAAGCAAAAGCTACTGCGTTTGAGATGAAGGGCACTATGTGACGGTCTATGTAAGTACCTATTTTTTTCTTTAGTACCCTATTAGTTACTTCAGGACTAGTTATTTTAAGTCTACGCTAATATTACATTTCATGACCTTCAAGAACATAGATCTATACATGTTCTTATCTAGTCCCCCGTTTGACCCTCTTAATCCGGCTTCTTCATAAAGTATTTTTCGGGGCTTCGTGTAGTGCGTTTTAAGAGAGTATTGTGCTTTCATCCAGAAGCTAGATAAATCCGGCCATTTTTATAACAAGAACTATTTAGAAATTATACTTTTTCTGGTGAATTTAATTTACCTAAGGTATATGCGGATGAATTTCCATAGAAAGATGCTCAAATTTATTAGATCCACCCATAAAAATTCTCAAAAATCCGAAGAAAGGAAGCTTTGAAAAAATCAAAGGCCTTAGCTTTGACCGAACTGGCCGCCAACGCCTCACTCTTCGACTCCACCACTTCCTCCCTTTGGTACGTAAGGCGTACTTGAAGATCGCCAGCTGAGCGACCGCGATAAAAACCGTACTGGCGAGCTGAAATCAACTGGTACTCTTCGAGATACTGCAAGAGCTGGTTGTTGATAATAGATTCCATTATTTTGGTGAACAGAGACGTTATGGCTATAGTTGGACGGGTCAAAGCGGTCACCTTTAGTTTATTAGAATTCGGGTACACCAAATCGTCTTCCATATTTTTGGGACAACGCCTGATGTGTATCAGAGCTCGAATATAGACGCGATAAAACCAGTGTCAACTCTGGAGCACAAGTCCGCAGCACTATCAGATGGATGCCATCAGAACCAGTCGAATTATAAATGTCCAAGAAGAACAATGCGTTACATTCTGCACATTGCTGAAAAATAATGTCCAGCATAGAGCATTTTTTATTACCTGTTGCCTAATGGTAGACAGATGGAAAGTGGTCACCGTCGCCTATGGACGATTGTGACACCAGAGGGGTTACCAACGCGCTGCTGACCTCTTAGGAATAAAATGACTCCCCTTTTTAACAACCCCATATCGTACCGCAAAGGAAAGGCATCGACGGGAAGTTCCCTCCAAATCATTATAGTACGCGGTTCTAGAAAACCATAGCTTAATCGGGTACAGAATGTCAAGGTAAAGGGGCTGAATATCCCATCGATTGCGAGTGGTGCGCTGGTGGAAATCAGGAGTAAGCATCATACCAAACAGTTCCTTGGAACACAATACATTGTACAGACGGTAGAATACGCAGAGAGTTATAAAAGTCTCTCCGTATCACACGGTGGCATAGATAAATGTATTTCTCTATGACCGCGGTAACGTCAGTGGTGAGTACGCTTGGGCATCCAAAGTCCAGTTAGACGCAAAGAGGGTGAGTGCCTAGAAGTTCGGCCTTCTGCTTTGCAGTATGGGCCATGATTTTGGTGGTTATAGAGAATAAATAATATGAACCTCGTTTAGTTATAGCCTCGTTTACTTCTAGGTTAGCCTGAACAACATCTTCGACCACATCCGCACTTACCATCAGGTGAGAAAGTGGTCAAAGGCTAACCTATCAGACATAAAAAAAAAGTTATACCCAGATCGATGAATAATAGAGGCAGATGATAATAATTCATATGTATTAGTATATATTCAGCCATATTGATGTGACAAATTCTTAACTGTTTTTACTGTTCTTAAAAATAATATGACTCTTAATATTGTCTTAGGTTTTCGCGATTATTATACATAGTAATTAAACAACTTTAATCTGTTTAAATCGTGGTGACTGTCACCCCGTGACCACAATCACTGCAAAGTGTTTGAAACGTCGAGACAAAAGTAATAATACGCAAATTAAACCGTTTAAAGTTGTTTAATTCCTATGTCTCTTAATAATTTAAGATTGTGTTTAGTTATTATAGACATGATAATTTGATTGAAATCTATTGAAAACAATTCGAAACAACTTGAGAAATACTTTCTTCAAAACTAAAACAGAGATCTAAAGAAAACCTCGATAGCAAGGACCGACGCATAAATAAATTACAGATCACAATTGCCGCAAAAAATGTAACCACCCCACGCGTAACTGTTCCAAAGAGGAACTTCTCGAACTATTTATGAGCCTTAAAAGTCTCGATAGCGCTGGAATCCTACGGAAGTGGCCCTTATCTGTCTCTTTGTGCGGGTGTCGTTTATAGGTAGACCTATACGATTATGAGCAGAAGTGTAACGCTGTGATATGAGAGATGACGAACGTATAGGGTGAGAAGTTTGATCTATATTAGAAAAGATTAAAAGATACAAAAAAAATCAAGATGATGACATTTGATTCACTGTGCGTATTGTTTCTTTTGAAAATAATACTGGGGTAGGCCGCTATTACGAGTACACTGGCATATATAACATAGTTAAAGCTGAGTCTCCATACCAAACAAAAATTTACAAAGTTTATGATTCCTACACGTGTTTACAGTTTCCAGCTACTTACAGAAACATTTCGTAACAGTTGTTGGTGGCGACACAGCTTTTATAAATGATATTGAATATAATTCTATATATTATATGATACCAGCCTAAGAATCACGCCCGAAAATATTTTTCTTAGATATGCAATGAAAATCGACGTGATACGACTGCCGTGCTACCACTGCAAAATCATCATAAACACAATAAAAACAGCAAAACATTTTATTTTGTAATTGATTTACGAGCAGTACAAATGATTTGATCTGATTTAGTACCTCAATAATTCAGTTTCGTAGGTTTAATTTTTCGAAGAACCCTTATTATTGTTCTAAGTATGTCTCCTCTTTGATCGTGGAAGATAATTGCTCACTTGCAGAATGTTATAATAAAGACCGTATTTGTGGGAAATTGTGTAATAAGGGAGCTCCGATGGGGTCGTAGGATATAAAATATCGTAGCCATTATTCACACGCTGACAATATAATCGTCATATAGTGTGTTGACTGAGAACTCCCTTCTCTGGTAACCTCAGCTGTAGATTCCAGAAATGTTCCAAATCCTCTCAAGACCTCTACTTTGAGCTATGGTTAACTAGAAATCTTCTTATGTTTCCTACTTTTATCTGCAGTGAAGCTATATAATAGTACGAAGACGCGCTCACTGTTATTCTCGATGTTTCAAAGGTTCTACACAAAGCATATTACAACCTGAGTATGACAGTCTTGTCCCTTCTTCGTATTCTTACCGTAGGCTTAATAGGGTAGGCACTACATAATATACAGCATGACAGTCTTATACATAGGATTTTAACGTATTCCTTACCGCTACCTTGTCTTTCCGACTTCTTGAGGGAAACATCGAATATAAACCTTTGTTGGTTCATAAGCATAGTAGGATAAACAGATAACAGAGCACAGGACCCATATACATCTTTGGCGTGGGCTAGCAGAAATGCCACTCAAATCTTGTTTCAAAACAACATGTATGTAAAGACGATGCCATATTATGGTCAACTATTATAATATGCAGGGTTATTGGTAAAATGCTAACAGGCTCTTAGGGTTAAGTTCTGCTTGTCCTAAGAAACATTTTGAGATGAATTTTATTTAGTTTCGAAAAAAACAGAAAAAAATCCCGTGTATATAATATTTTTTTTATATGTTTTTGACTGAATAAGCACGAGGACCACCTGATGCCAAAAGCCTCTTGTGCCTGTAATGTATTGTTTCATATTTTTATTACTTTGCTCGATGTAAATGTTCAAAACTCTATTCAAAGGGACCACAGCGCGGTCCAGAGTTGCCGCGGCGGGCGCTCTTAGCTCGGAGTAGGCATTAAAACACAAAAAATATGTTAAAAATATATTAAAACAAACGACATTTTTATCATAACAAAAAAATTCTTCTTCAAAATGTGTCTTAGGACTAACAGAAGTCAACCCTAAGAGGCTAGGCTGTTAGTATTTTACCAATAACCCTGTATATATGTTTTTAAAGTATAGGAGGGCATACGAGCCGGCGGCTTTTGGTAGGTGATCGCCGGCGCCAACGAACATTCGCAATACTAGAGGCCTAGAAAATGCGTTGCCGGTCTTTCAGGAGAGAATATGCTCTCGTCTCGAAAGCTCCTTAGTCGTATCGGTTCGGAAACGCCTCTCGTGATAGCCTTCATAAAGTGATGAAAGAGGCAAGTCACCCGCTAGATGGTAAGCGTCACGACAGACCACAGTTGCAGTATCAATGTCTTAATTCTGCGTGATACTGCACTTCGCTCGTCAATCCGAGACTACTTCATTTCTAATTCGATTTCTCCCAATAATTTCACGTAACTATTTGAATTTTAAGGATTTAGTTTATCGGGTAGTTTCAGTAGAAAGTAGCCTACCAACCCTCTGAAATATTTATGTCTAAGTGCCTGATCCAATAATTAACCGACACCAGCTACTGTATGTTATGCTGCACCTTAATACATTATTTGGTAGAAATATTTTTATTAAATATTTTAGTAATACACACTGCTTACAAAATTATCGCTCGCCTAAAATACCTACTGTTTACAATCAACATAAATTACAATTAAATCATTCAAGTAAATATTTTCTTCAAGTGAACTTAAAAACTATTTGATGAATGTTGGTAAAATGTAAATGGACCATTTCGTAGGTATACCCCATAAAAAATCATCGTACATCGCAGAGTAATCAAGGGACAAAAAAAAATACATTTTAATTGAGAATTTATATTTTTTGGAAGTCTGTTAAAAAGATGGTATTTCTTTGTTTGTTTTACTAGCGCGTTTACAGTCTACATACATTATACTATTATAGTAGGTACATTGCTCAGATCAAAACAAGGGAGATAGGTAATGGAGGCGTGGCACGTGCGTACGCATCTGGCCTAAATCAGGCTTGTTTATAAGAAAACCATTGCAGAATTAGTACAAATCAACAAACTAATCAGTTCTTCCGATAAAGCAATGGATCAGTAGTTTAATAGCCGTGTTAGTGTAACTAGTGAACGTAGCTACAGGCTGAAACGCAACTTATTTTTGCATGTGTTCGATTAGTAAGTGTATTAGTTTGCAGCGGAAGTCTTGGTGTGAGAGGCAAAATGTGGGCATGTATGCCATACTTATTGTTGTACATATTATTGATGTGTGAGGGAGGCGAGGCGACACTTTTATGGGAATAATAAACACGGACTGAAGGCAAGGCTCCCTTGTTTCTCTGATCTGTGGTACATCGCATACCAGGTATGGTGGTAGGGCATTTTGCAAATGCCCGCCTGGCTAGCTACCACCCTCAAGTAGAAAATCTGTCGCCAAGCACCTAACGGTGTGTTCCGGCAGCTGTCCTTGAGAGCCAGTACTTCTAGGTTAGCCTGAACAACATCTTCGACCACATCATCACTTACCATCAGGTAAGATAGTGGTCAAAGGATAACCTATCAGGCATAAAAAAAAAAAAAAAAAAAAGAACAAGACAAACTGAATAGGTAACCTACCTTTTAGGCTACCTATGTTCCAGCATGGAGTACGTCGTTATTTCTTGACATAAAAAATTACGTCCCCTTCTGTTCTTTAAAAAAAACACGCAATTAATTATTATGCTGGCAAAGCATTTGTTTGCCTGATTTCTGATACCACTTTCATGAAAAAATCATTCACCAGACTTATTTGAACTCTAAATAACCGAACTTAGGGGTTGATATTCGATATATATATATATAGGACCACACTGGATCATATCCCACAACCGAATAAAAAACAAAATATACCTACAACAAATAAGATCATAACTTACAAAAATATCAAGTTACATTTATAAAATAGCAAAAGTATGAATAAGCTGTATAATCTCCTCAGATTTTGTATGAAGAGGAATAATGATGAAACTGGACTTGAATAAATCAATAGGGGCTTTAAGACACAGTAGTCTTTCAAAAATGTCAGACTGGTGTCGGACGGAGAGACCTCGTTTCGCATGCGAGTAAGCGAACCAAAACTATGCAATATTTAAATAGCGTGAGTGAAGTTTCTGGTTTAATAAAAATCAAGTCATCTGGATAGTGCATCTGATAGAGATAGAGAATATTAAGATAATTTTTATAACATCTGTTAAACATGTAAAACTGCCAAATGCTATGTATAGTCTAAGCTAAGAAACTAAGATAAATATATAAGTAGGAAATGTTTGAACAAATATAAAAAACAGAGTAGGAGGATTATTCATAAGGAGCCTGTCAAATATCCAGTAAGTCTCGGATCCATTAAGACTCATACAATACGATTCGGCTCAACTGAAGCTCGGTATAATCTTTTCTGCACTGTATAAAACAGTTAGAGAGATTATATACATGTCAAACCAACACTAATCTCTCAGGCAAAAGGATGACTTTGAATTTTAATAACTGCCACAATCATGATATAGTTTTAAATTTCAATTCAATTGTTTTTCTTTATTTTTGCTTTTAGTTTTAGTATTAAGAGCCATTTCACAAAATCACGCTACTGAAGTTTAGGTAAATGCCAGCGCATCGCTTACACAAGCGAAAGAAGTGACGACGGAATAGCGTGACTGTGAGTAAAATATTTTGATACTAGCACTCATTAATAAAGAAATGTAAGTTGCGAAATTAAAAATTGTGTGATTGGCATGAGTAAATAATCAATTTCTTGTCGATTACTTGCTAATGTTATAGAAAAGAAGTAGGCATGTACATATTTATGAATGAAATTCTATTGTTATCATTATCGCAGATATCAATGGGTTAAATAGTCAACCTACATCGTGAATCGTATATTTACATTTCATCTTTGATGAATAAAAAGTAGATATGTTTGAATCATTTATTGCAACAACTAACTTAAATAATAAAAAAAATATACAGCTTAAAATTATATAAATATTAGACGTAACGGGATTGATTAAAAGCTGCGGACTAAAAGCTCTTTCTTTTAAATTTTCCAAAAATTGCTATTTTCCTCGTTCACACTCTTCAGTATCTATATCCAGTCGTCTGTCTGTCCGCTGTCTGCCATAATGACCATGCATAGGATTGAGGTTTATTTTTCTGTGCATCCGGAAAACAACTTAGTACCAACCACAAACGTCCCATGACGTTTTTGGTTTTCCATTACTTAAACATGTCACCCTCATATTCCCATACCACAATATATCACTTATACCATTAAAATAATAACATTTTCATCCATTTAGTTTGAGTAGACCAAACAGCGAAATGTGAATATATATTTACAGATTTTGAGGTTTTTTTGTTTTTAAATCGAATATCTTTGATGCAATCTATAATCAACGCATATACTTCTTGATACTAATGCAATCCTCACTATATACTCTTATGCTCACTATTTCCTCTATGGAAAATAAGTGATAATACACCTTTTTATAAAAAAAATACTGGAAATGGGGTTTGAACCCACGACAAAAATGGTGGGAAATAGTAATTTAATTTTTTTTTTTTTTTTGTAACTAACTCACCTAAAACTTCGATTCTTCTTTTAATATCATAACTTACTATTGTTCTTTAGCCATGAATTGTTACAGATTTTTACGCCAAATATTTTAAAGTAACAAGATTAAAACAACCCAATTGTTTAAGAACTTTGGCGGGAAAACTGTATTGGAGAGCAATATTTTTTTCTGAAAAACTATACCACCTACGGCTTTGGTCCTTCTTTGATATTATTATTTACATGTAATTTATACACCTGTATTATTTCAGATTTTTTGGTTTAGAAGTTTAAAATTAGTTACGAGATTATTTAATACGCAAATTTGCATCGGTAAGTGTTTGCGTTGCAAAATGTATCGAGTGAAAAATGACTTATACATATGCAAAATTGCGGTTTTCTAGGTTTATAACTGTTGACGTAGTTACGAGATTTATATGAAATGACGTAATATTTTGGGGCCAAAATGTAATTTGTGCTGGTTTCAGATTTGATCAAAATATTCAAAATACTTCCGTTATCTCAGAAAAATATGTATTTTTCTTGTATGGGCAAGGATACATCCTTTTGAAAACCATTTGGATTATGAAAGTCGGACTTACGCAGATTTTATGGTAAATTTGTAAATACGACTATCGACCGCTAACTGGTATCCCGGTTTGTACAAATGAGGAAGGTAGTTTAATATCCAGCTGAAGTTATCGCTGTGTTCACTTATAGACATAAACTGAATCCAAAAATATTGGAAATCAATTATTCGCCTGCCATCTTATCCTCCTAAAACAAAAGTTATAGTGAGTTACTAATTTAAACTAGAATAATATAAAAACTAGCAGACCAAAAAGAAGAAGTCAACCCTCTGAGGTTGTTAGCATTTTTCCAATAACGCTGTATAAGGCTGCATAATTGTGACGTTTCCTTTTTTTAACACAATGGATGAACAGAAACTAAAGATGTAGTTACTTAACAAGACAACAATACTTATATTATGGACAACAAATATAAAGTATAGTTTGTTACTTAAAAAAATAAAGACATGATCAAAACTCTGTGGTCGCACTATAAACTTGCGTCTAAGCGTTCCGCGTACGAAACGTCAGAGCAAGGCAAAACGAACACAGGTCCTACCTCGATGGGCGCTCGCGCGGTACTGATCGCCTCGCGCTTGTACATTTCAATTTATAAGCATTTCGAGTTATATTTAATATTTTTTCTTGTCTAACAAAACAGAGTTAATATCACAATTTATTGAAGATCAGATTAATAATAGAATGGACTTTCTTTTCATATAATATCTGTTTGGAATTACACTTTATTAAACACAATTTATCGTGGTAAACTGCTGATATAATTCGTGGAAATTGGCGCAAGATCTTTATTTTTTTTTCTACAATGACGATTAATTATCGATATTCTAGTACACTATGTGTCAACAGGACTATATGCCTGATGCACAGTTTTTTTTTTAGTTATATTGATGAATATTTATACAAGAGATAGAACTCTGAAGTTGGCTATGTGTACTTTAATTCGTAAAACAAGGTGCGGGAGATTGGTCACTACAAAATAATTAATGTTATGTTTGTAAATCTGGTACATTAACTGAAAAGAGAACAGATTATTCTTTTTTTATCAATTATTAAACAACTTGTAGATATTTCCTATGATAGTAAATTAAGCGCTTAAAATCTTCGTACACCGCATTAAAATGTAAAATGCCTCTTAAGAGCTCGGACGAAAGTGCGATTCCCAACTGGTGTAGACTTTTTCCCCTCGGTTAACAATAGTTTATATATTTATTTTAAGTATCATTGTTTTTGCATATATAAAGTTATTAAAAATATATTAATGTGTACTACAAGTTACTGTATGGTTTTATATCCTCTCCTAAGTACGTCGTGTCGTTTTCATATTCAAAGGGTGAAACGAATCATATTAAAGTCACTCTGCTGTCTGTCTGTCCATTCGTATGTCACGCCGAGGTTCCAAGTTCGTAAACGGAACGAGTAACAAATTTGAAATTATGACAAGAATGTACTATTTAATTTGACTTGATTGAATTGACAACGACAAATTTTGAATAAGTATTCAATTATATAAAATTTTGAAGCAGTTAACTAATTCATAATAATTAAAAATATTGATAAATGAAAATAAAAACACGAATAATATTTGTACATATATTTATATATTATTTTTGTTATTGCGGGTATGCGGGGTAAACGAGCGCAGTGGGTAAGTGTTTACACGGATCATATCTTGTGAGTAGGGTGAGTGAATCATGAATATTTGGATCGAAACAAAGCACTTGAATGGCAAACTATTTTTTTGTAGCTCCGACGTGTCACTTGACCTAATGATTAAAAGTTAAATTTGTCAATAATTATCGTCTTGGAAAACTGTGGGTAGTCAACGTTTTTAATTACCCGCTATACAATAAAAAAAACTTTTTTTAAAATACTACTAAATTTTGTTTGTTAAATCCACGAACTGTGAAGCACCACATACAAGATAATAGTAATTACCTACGAATAAATATTTTATTCATAGATTATTACCTAAATCATTCGATTTCTTATACGCACCACGTGAAGCTGACCAAGAAATCCAAGAGGTGGCGCTAACTTTTTGTCAAAGTAAATTGGCTTTACAATGTCATAGCTCAGGCATATCTTTACATTAAAAGCATTTATTTACCACATTTTTTCTTCTACAAGAACATTTATGTCAGTCAGTTAGTGTGTGAGTCAACAACATGTAACAATTATTTTTTATAATACAATAAGATAACAATGGATTTTCATACAGTTTTCTCGCCTGCATATTCGCACTACTGTGACGTGTTTTAATTCTGGAAATTAGTTTGGTATCTACTCTCCGAGCAAGTAAAGTATATTCTCAAGAAATCAATCGTAAAGCCTGCCAAAAGTAAGCGATATTTCATACATTTTGACATTTCCGTTTGCAAGACCAGTAGATATCAACTCAGCGATCGCCTAATGCAAATGAGACTTCAAAATGAACGAATTCTCAAATATCAACCAAGGAGGCTCGAGAAATTAACATTTTTGCTACAAAATGAATCGCTTTCACCCTCCGTCGTCGTCGCTCGGGTTTCTCAAAACGCCTAGTCAGATTATTAAGGCAATTATCGTTGAATAAAGAGAATTCCAGAATATTCCGTCGAGGAATACACAGATTAAGATCGCGACTGTTCATTCGCTCTCCTAATCCTAATTAGTTAGGTACAAAGGAGCTACGAAGTGGACAGAAACTTGTGTAATTTCAGCCTTATCTTGAGTGGAGATGTTTGTTTTATTTAGTTTGTGGTAAGTATTTTATATGAGTTTTATCCAGTCGCAACTAGTTGAATGAGACTTGTAGATCTGAATGTATTTAAAAGATGACAAATTAGTTTACAATAGTGCATAAGAATCATTTACCTTTTTATAATTTTCGTACTGTTTGGTTTGCTTTACATAATATGCGCGGTAATTGACTCCACTGTCTGTTCGTCTGTCAGGGTTCTCTATCTCGTAAATGAAATGAGTGCTAACCAAATAACCTATACAGCAGTATTCTTAGACAAAAAGTTCAAGTGCCACATTACAAATACATCGTAACTAGCAAGTTACGATATAATATGCGTTAAAACGTTTAAATAGAAAGAAGCATTTTACATCTTAACACCAGTGTTACCATTCTTTACTAGAAATCCACGGGCTATTTTTGAATCTGATATATAGGTATGTATCTTACTTTTCGTTTATGCAGCGTAATTGATTAAAAAACAGTATTTTTCATATCCCTGCTTGGTGCCTTATCACTTATGACCTACCTTATTATACTGTTTCATTTTCTTTAAATAACTCATATACTAGCTCTTGCGTCAGTTTCTGCTAATTGTTTATAATAATATGTTGTGCTACAAAGTCAACTGAATAAATTACTTTTTGTTTTTGTCTCTATGTGAAAAGTTCTCCGCAGTGATAATTTTCACTATATTTGAAAACTGTGTTGAAATGTACAGAAGTACAGAATTACGAAAAGTACGTGCTGCATCTTTGAACCAAATTGCAGACATTTTAGATGAAGATGATGCCTGGAAAATTGTAGCCTCACTGATTCCAAAATATCTAAAAGATTTAAGTAGTGACCGCTTCGAGCCGAAGTACAATAGTGATCATATAAGGTAAATCCAAAACAATCTGTGTTTATTTTAGGTCAAGAGACTTTTTTTGTCACTGATAAGCTGACCCTTGAAAAAAAAAAACCCTTGAAAAAAAAAACCCTTTTAAACGCGTGAGGCGTTTAAAAGGGTTTTTTTTTTAATTCTTAAATATCTTAATTTTAGTTAGGGATTTTTAAACATTTAGTTTATGTGTCAGTCCCATCATAGCCTTATAAGATATAACAACAAATTACAATACTACAATTAGTGACGATATAGTCGGTGTTTTGATTTATGAATTAAGGCAAGGAGCTACTAACACATATATCTTACCAGCCTCACGAGAAGTTTGCCTGAACAATACGTCAAACACTGCACTGATATTTGGCTCGCTCACATTAATATCTATAAATATTCTACGCCTCTCAGTTTGGTTCCGGACACACTCCATCAATATGTGGTAAGGAGGGCCATGACATGAGAGATAAAATTATGTAGGTACTAGACATAAAATGGAAACTGGCATAAATTAAAAAAAAAATATATTCCCTGTCATTGAAATTTGCTTGAATGCCATTATTGACTTGTTGTCTATACACAGTTATAGCTTCCTAGGCCGATCGATTAGTGTAAAAGTTGTTACAATAAAGTTATTAGGTGACGTATTATTTTGTCCCCAAAATTTAACTTAAGCTTTTTCTAGGTTTAAACTTTTTTTACTTTCCGTTATTGTAGAGTAATATGGATGTTTTATAGTATAGCCAAGGATGCTTACTTTGAAACCGGTTCGAATTATGAGAATCGGTCAACAAGTCTCAGAACAATTCTGTCAATCCGATTATCGACAGCCGATTAGGATTCTGGTTTGTACAGATAATAGAAGTCAAAGTCAAAGTCAAAATCATTTATTCAATTTAGGCGTCTACGACGCTCTTATGAAGGTCAATTACAAATAGCCAAGAGCAATAGAAAAGCTGGACACCCGGTTTGTAGAAATTATAGGCATAACATACAAAACGCCCTACAGTCGTGTTATGGAGACCAAGTTTTTGGTTTAAAGCACGGTCCAGTGGCAACGAGTTCGAATTTGGACTGCCACGCAGCAGGTCCATGGTATGAATTCCGCCACGGTTGCGAATGTCTACCAAGCCAGCACTTATACAACTAGAAAATCTGGCTCCAGCATCTATTCATGTTTGGACAGCTCTTCTTAAGATCCACTTCCCATCTTTTAGGCCAAGTCTGATAACCATTTTCAACGGCATCATCACTTACGTCGGAGAGATTGTGGTCAAAAGCTATCCTCCTAGCTAATGCTGGCTAACACGATCTATGAAGCTGTTGCACGTACGTTAGATAACAGGCGTAGTAGTACCATGACGTTATGTTTCAATTGATGATTTTACTTTGCAGGTTAATAGAGAAACATGCACAAACAAACAACTTGAAATATGCTACTGTATTATTTGATGAATGGGGATCATCTGGTTATAATAGACCTACCCTGCATACACTTATGAGAATCCTTATTAAGGCTGACATGTTTAGAGCAGCTGACGTTCTTGCTAAACTGATTAATGGTAAGATATAGCGTTATAATTATCTGATCACTTTTGGTTCAATTATTATTTGGATTATTTGGAGTTACATTGCCATCATCATCAACACCCGTGGCATCCACTCGTAGAACAAACGCTTCTCCAAGTAACAGATGTTGCCATTATCCTTACGCTTAGCAGGTGTCTTGAGGATCGCAGTGTGATATGGTAGTTTTTCAGAAAGCGCTTATGACATTCACAGGCTATATAGTGCACACACAGATATAGTGTTAAATTCTAACCCGGCACCCAACGGGGCATGTACATATTCAGTTATATTTTTCGTGTTTATTACTGTTTAAGATAAAACATAATTATTTAATTGTTTTAGATCCCACTCCAAGATAATTTGATTACTTCTCTAAAATTGTTAGTGCAATTAAAAAAAATCTAAGCCGTTGCCGTTATTTATTAAGACCTACATAATATTAAAGTTAATCTGTATTTGAGCAAATGTACTGTTTAGTTCCGGAATAGTATTATAATGATTGTTCCATGTACACGCCGGCGTACGTGCCCAATATCGATGAATAACCGCAAATCGATGTACAGGATACCGTCCCTAGTACGGTCAAAACAATTATATTGACCGCAGTTCTAAAAATATTTCCCTCGGGAGAATTATGACGTCATCTTTTTTTAATGTTTTTTTTTCCGAAACTTATGTGGTGGGGGTATTAAATCAAAGGGGATAATATACCACACTATTACATTTTATTACTACTAGATTTAAGTAAAAACAACGAAGATTTTCTAAATTTAATTTTGTGCTATCCCAGATACGATATTTTTTTTGCAAATAATTGCTTTAATGATACCTCATATCCTCATATTTAACTTATATATGTTTTCATTGTAGTAGTACTGTTCACTGTAGTTTTGTATGTAATTTATATATTTTTTTTAAATAATGATTAATAAAATAATAACATTAAATTATTTTTTTATTATTTCTATGTAAAAACAGTACAATGAACTCCAGTATTTCTTTTCATACTTATTGCAGGGTTAAACTTTTATTTACTTTTGTTGGCCAGAAGGGATCCAATTTTGAGCTACTTTCTTTGCATTACATCACAAAAACTATACCAGCAGATGAAAAGGTGCAAAAGGTGTTAAGAGGGGTATTTCTTAAACCTTTTTTTTCTTTACAAATATACGATAGGAAAAATTTAAGTCATATGTTTTTTATTTCAATTTAAGTCTTTTTTTTCTTTCTCATGTTCCAGAGCGATGTGTGATGAAAATACTAAAGTTTCTATCGATGTACCGCTGTGATTGTAAAAATAAAAAATATACCTACTTAATATATTTTTTTGTAGCGGTGATGGCTCAGTGGCATTGGCTATGGATTGACGTGCAATAGGTCCATGGTTCGAATCCCGCCGCGGGCTTGAGCTTCACCGCATGGTGGAAGGGCATTTTGTGAATGCCCGCCTGGCTAGCGACCACCCTCAAGTAGAAAATCTGTCGCCAACCACCTAACAGTGTGTTCTGGTAGCACTCCTTGAGAGCCAGTAAAATTACAAACACATGAGACCTAACAACTGTATGTCTCAGTGTGACGGGCACAGTGCAGTTCGTCGTTGACGAAATGTATCTGTTATAGGCAGATGTTAGTCCA
Source organism: Plagodis pulveraria (assembly GCA_963890685.1). NCBI lineage: Eukaryota > Metazoa > Arthropoda > Insecta > Lepidoptera > Geometridae > Plagodis > Plagodis pulveraria. The sequence continues at coordinate 17,758,085 of OY982959.1, forward strand.
CTTAAGATCATAGGGCCTGGGGCAAGTTCCGACACAAAGACATTAAAAAAAATAGGCCAATGCTTTAAAAGCCAATAAAATAATAAATAGATTCAGGCGTTACTTTGCGGAAATCCATATTAAATAATAACAAATATTTTTAAAATATATTATGAAAACATCAAATTAATATTTTAATAAAACACTTAAAAACACAAAAATATATCTAGTGACAATTCCGCCAGGCGGAATTAAAATATTAATTTGATGCTTTAAAAGCCCTTCCATTAGATATGATACAAAATTTCAAATAATAAGACGTCATAAATTATCTTCTAAAGGAAATATTTTTTAGAACTGTGGGTCAAAATGATGATTTTGACCTCAAGTACTGTAGATTTACATATCTTGGTGCAGCGAGAGATATGGATGTAGGCCTAGGTAACAGTATTTATCCAATGTCAGAAGAAGCAAAATATTATATACACTTGCAGACTTAGCCTTACCTAGTAGATTTTAAGATATTTGTATTATAAGTTATTACAGGGCGGTGTGGTCGCTAAGCGACAAAGCCCTTTAAATAAATAAAAAAAAAAAAAAACAATTACACGTGTACACGTTGCCAGGTGGCATTAAACATATGAATGCCAACATGTTTAGAGTTGGATTGCGTAAGCGGTTGCTCGAGATGTGTTTTTATTCAGTATACGAATTCTCCAATTATAAAATACTGCAACAAAATCTTAGTAAAATTTCATTGATATTTATTTTGTTAGGCTTTAACTTAATGTGCATTTTATACATTTGCATGGTGGTAGGGCATGTTGCGAATGCTCGCCTGGGTAGTTACCACCCTCAAGTAGAAAATCTGTCGCCAAGCACCTAACGGTGTGTTCCGACAGCTGTCCTTGAGAACCAGTACTTCTAGGTTAGCCTGAACAACATCTTCGACCACATTATCACTTATCATCAGGTGAGATGATGGTCAAAGGCTATCCTATAAGGAATAAAAAAGCAAAATAATGCGGTAAAGCTCAAGCCCGCGGCGGGATTTGAACCATGGACCTGATGCGCGGCAGTCCATAGCCAATGCCACTGAGCCAAAATGCTTCAACGCTTCAATGCTCCTATGCTTCATAATTCCCAATATAATCTAAGATCTGTAATATGAGACGTTAAGAAGAATAATATGGAAATTTTCTGCACGATATTGATTTAATTCAGTTTTTGATAACCTTCTAATTTCTTCTAGGTACGTATAACGTTTCCTAACGCTTACAGAAAACCGTCCACCGAGGCCGAGAGATGGTCCAGGAGCCGAAATAAACATTCCATCATCATTGAACTTTGACAGCTCTGAACAAAACACCGACGAACTCAATGAAAACTCTAATGGAACAGAAGCAACTTACACATTCCGTCGCATTCCTACAAAAAAGATTGGATCTGCCACTACTGCTGAAAGATATGCATGTCCATTTTATGATGAAATGCCTCCCCTTGTGATAACTGAAGAATCAATGTCTTTGTATTCTAATGAAAATTTACCTAATTTCCAATTTATGAATAACCATTCTACAACCATGATTCCGAATGAAAATAATGTGACTAGTGAAAGTGAATCAGGTTAAGGGTCTAAATTTTAATCTAAAAATAACTGCATCAATAATAACCGGTCCGACAATAATAACATTGAGGAATAGGAGTAATAATATGTACGTCGGCCTTGTCTCCATCAAGTCGGCCGTGTTGTCAATGGTAGGCGCGTGGCTCAGCTAAGTCTTCTCTAGGTGCTTGCATGTGAACCACGTTTGAAAATATCGTGGCTGTAAATACATTTTCGTCGAATTCACGTCACAAAGATAAAGTGTTGAATTTTATTATCCAAAATGGTTCTGTTTAAGTGACAAAGGCAGCCGATGACATTACATTTCACATGTAAATGTTTTTAAAATACTTATATTTTTCAATTATTTACATTAGTAGGTATATATAGTGCCAGTGTATTACTTTTCTCTATGGTATGGTAGCTCAAAAATGTCTCTACTTACATTCAGAGCTGTCAAACTAGATGTTGTCAGCTTTTGGAACTCATTATACCACCGTATATGCAGTATATAACATATAATTACCAACTTTACGTATTGATTATTTTATTAGATATTTTTGTATTTTTCTGACGACATAAGACTAGTTATTTTTAGACTATATCAATATTTTAGAAGTAAACCATCCCTCGCCGAGTGTCTATACTATTTGCGCAAAAGCAGGCCTGTATTGATCGCGGTTGATGGCGGATTGAGTATTGACTATTATCGAGGTTTTGATATTCACCGTCAGATGGTTATAGGTACAAGGTGGAGCTTTCCACTCTCCCTCACTCCGCAAACTAGTGACACGTTTCGTCAAGGGATAATTTGTGTTCGGCACCTCTCCCCCCTCATTCTTCCATGTATAATAAGATATATTAAAAATAAATAAGTACATTAAAATGGCAAGTTTTCCTGTGGTTTTACTTTATTTTATATGGCGTCAATAATTTTTGCTACATTTTGTCACATAACAATGATGCAATGATGGCCGAGCGGTAATAGCTATGGACTGCCGCAGGTCCCTGGTTCGATCCCCACCGCCGGCTTGAGCTTGGTTCGCGAAACATGCCCTGCCACCACGCTGTGGTGGAAGGGCATGTTGCGATTGCCCGCCTTGCTATCTACCACCCTCAAGTAGAAAATCTTTCGCCAAGCACCTATCGGTGTGTTCCGGCAGCAGTCCTTGAGAGTCAGTGAAATTACAGGCACATGAGACTTAACAACTATATCTCAAGGTGACGGGCGCAGTGCAATTATTCACTTTTGATTAAATGCATCTGTTCTAGGCAGAGGTTAGTCCGCTTTACATCAGGTGGGCCTCGAGTGTCATCGAGATCCGTTACAATAACATAAAAGAAACATAATCACAACAATAAATTATCAGCGACCTTAGATATGTATTAGGACATTAAAGCAGTTTGTGCTATTATATTATAGTTTGAAGAGTTGTATCTAGATAGATTTTACTGAAATAACGTAATGCAGTTTCTTGCATCGAGACGATCGTTTATGATTGGCGCCAAAAAAATACACGCGCCGTGGTTTCACGCCGCCATTTCTTAATCTATGTATACCTAACTATTTTATCATATTTTTTCTGGAGAGTTCACTCGTGATTGATACGAATTATATTAACTATGCAAAGTAAATTGTTTTTATTTTTACAATCAACCGAATTTAAAGAGTATTTTCCCAAGTAGGTATCTACCAATTAGAACTATCTTTTAAAAGAATTAATGCACGCTAGACGACAATATTAACATTCTGTTAGATGGTGAAATAATTGGCTACTTCAAAATCGCGTTTACAGGCCCCGGCTCTGTCGTTTTACGCCTAAGCTAAAATAAGCAATCTTGAGGTGAGAAATTTTATACCCTCAAAATTTGTAAATGTATATCATATACATTTCATATTACTTTATTATTATTATTTTTTTATGCTATTGTGACGGAACAAGCTCGAGACTCGCTTGATGTTAAGCGGACTAACCTCTGCCTATAACAGATGCATTTCGTCACAAGTCACGAATTGCACTGCGCCCGTCACCTTGAGACATAGTTGTTAAGTCTCATGTGCCTGTAATTTCACTAGCTCTCAAGGACTATTGCCGGAATACACCGTTAGGTGCTTGGCGACAGATTTTCCACTTGAGGGTGGTAGCTAACCAGGCGGGCAATCGCAAAAAGCCTTTCCACAATGCGGTCAAGCTCAAGCCGGCGGTGGGTTCGAACCAGGGTACTGCGGCGCGGCAGTCCATAGCTATTACCGCTCGGCCATCATTTCTTCAAAAATGTATATTTTTTAACATTATTCGCATGTATATTTCAATTTTAATTTGAAAATACACGTAATGTGTATTTTGGTGGGACGCCCACCTATTGCGTATCATTTTTGTAAATAATACGAAATAACTCATGCGAATAAATCAGATAGTTCCGACTATAGTTTTGACCACATCCGGTGGCATTTTTCAAGGATAGCTCGGGATGCTTGCGTGTCGCTCGTCTCGAGGATGAGTTTAGTGGAGATGTAGTGAGTTTTATTTGCTGGGACGTTCCAGGGACATGCCAGCTGGAATTTCAACAGCGACGACGAAAACTCGCATCACTACTCGCTGACTCAACCAACTGTACGAAAGGAGTTGTCAACGCGGGCATTCCGAGTTCTCCTTGAAAAATACCACGACGAGTTCAAAACTACAGACGCATCTGACATATTCACGTGAATTATCCCATAATATTAAGAACCACGTTAGTTTTGATGATAAACTGTCATCGTAATCATTTCACATCAGTCTCAATATTATTCCATTTCATCAGTAAAACGCATTAGTTTGATAAGTGATGGAAAGAATGACAAGCTCGATGAAAGGCACTAGCAGGCTTCCTTGAGACGTATAATTGTAAGATTCTGGAAGCTTTACGGACCGTGAAGTATCAAATTGATACTATTGATATCCGTACTTCAAACGAATGCATACGATTACCAACGACAAATAGTGCGGATCTAAACTTTCATTTTAATATATATTGTGAAAATCTTTTATAAATAGTGCTTTCGCTATGTTACCAGGAGGTAACCTTATCAATCTCTATCATAAATGCTAATACTGGGATCCTAATTTTTTTGGTAGTCGGCTTGTTCTGTAATATTTTCTGAGTGTTGCAAGCTAGCATTTTCCTATCTCTTTGGAATTTAATTGATTATAGTCATTAAACAACTTTAAATGGTTTACATCGCGTATATTTATCATTATTTTTGTCCCGACGCCGACGTTTCAAACACTTTGCAGTGATTGTGGTCACGAGGTGAATTAGTTTTGTATGTCACTTAAGTTATTAGGAAATTATTTTGTACTATCGTCAGACATTTTATTTTAATCATACAACGTCCCCTATTCACACAGTATTCGCTCACAATGTCCAGAGGTCTTTAAGGTTTGTGTTGGCCATGGGATTTAATTAATTTGATAACAGGATCTCAAGCAGGTGGTACTTGCCAACCATCATTTCTAATGAAATTTGGGTACTTTTAGATTTCTATAGCCCCGCGTTACATTCTTGGCATAAACCGGGTCTCTCTGGCGAGGATTTGTGGATTGTCGAACCGGATGTAGTGGTTGGGTTTGTCCTGAGCATGTGTTGCAGAGTTGGTCGAGCATCTATACTTCATGTCAGCAATGTGTTCTTTTACCCGGATACCAGCGTTCCTCTTTGTTGGCCCCATGTATGACAGCCCACATTCAAGCTTGTAAAAATAATAAGTCTTGTGGGTGATATTGCAGGTCTTAAAAAATGGTTGATCTTTTTGTGTGGATTGTAGTAAGTTTTTGTTGAAACTCGTCTTGAGATATTACCAATTTTGTCCGCGACACCCTTAATTTTAGGTAAAATGGCAGGTTGTCTCTCAACTGTGGAAGACTTGGGCCGGCTTCTGTGACGCATTCTTGGGAATTTGTGATTATTGCTTCGCAGTACTTGTTTAATATACTGAAGCTCCACCTTGAGATGATCAGTGTCGAAGATGCCATGTGCTATCTGTAACAAAGATTTACCTACGGTAGCCAACTGACATGGATGGTGATGGGAGTTACCATTGAGATATTTATCGATATGGGTGGGTTTCCTATACACTCTATATACATTTCCTATACACTAAGAGAATTGTCAGGATTTTTGATACCTAAAAAACATCAAAAAAGCTAAGCATTTATTGACATCAGGCTCCATTGCTTTTTTTTGTTTTTCTGGCGGTCTTCCTTTATTAAACAAATACTACAAACTATATACAACGCTACAGCTACTACAATACTACATTGTAAATTGAATTTTGTTATGTGATGAGTTTAGATGGTTTAGAAATGCAGAAACTTTATTGCTGGGGAGGATAGTAAAATTATCATCTACGTACCATTTGTAGATCTTCGGTATTGCCACAGCTGTGAAGAGAGCTCTGTCCTCAAAGATCTCCATAAAAATATCGGCAACAACGGGGGACTCTGGAGAGCCTACAAGATCAATGTGCATGTAGAACATATTTTTCCAGAATAGATATTAGGCAATGTTCCAGTAGTTCTCCATATTCCATGGGAAGGTCATGCTCACTAAGTCTTTTCTGTACAATTCCAATGCAATCTTATACAGGTAGGCCTGTGAATAATGACAGTACATCAAAGCTGACCATAACTTCATCATCAGTTAATTGAAGATTTTTCATCTACTGACAAAATGTTAAGAATCCTTGACATGCGCATTAGTTTGACCGCAAAGTGCAGACTGTATTTTTGCAAGGTGTTGAGATAATTGTATGTTGGTGAATCAATTTGGCTTACAATTAGGCGCACATAAACGTGTGTCTTGTGAAGTTTTGGTGGTTTCACACACGAGGATACCAGTGCCGTGATTCTCTGATAACTAACCCAAGAGCATCGGAGTATTAACAAATTAATTCATTAGTTTTTGTTACCATTTTAGCTCGCTTTTTATCTTGGATCGCTTTTTACTGGTTTATTATGCGTTTTCATCCGATATACGTTCTTGTATTTTTAGGTTATAATCTGACGTATCCATGATCACACTGGAATTACCTTTAACTGCTCGGATAATGGTTATGTCTGGGTTCTTGCGTAGGTTGGTAAGTTCAAGATATTGTTCACAATGTAGATTCGGTGTGAACTCAATCTCTTCTCTTACCTAACATTGGAAAAAAAATAAGGCTTAATAGTAAAAAATAACGTCATAATTTTGCGTAGGTAGTCGATAGAAAATGTTTGCAGTAAGAAGTTAGTACAAACAGGTTTCTATTTCATGTAGGGAACCCAGATCAATTCAAGATTTTGGAGTGAGGCGGCTTACGTCAGTCGACCAGCAAAGCAGTTTATGTATATACCTAATATATAAACTGCTTCTTCTTCAATAGTGGATATTGATAAGCTCAACCTTTGACCTTACATTCCTGATAACTTGTTTATCAAACAGTAAGCAAATATAGAATGTGTACATACACGTACCAACAACACTGAAAAAATATTTTAAAGTTTATATTTTTTCAGTTTTTCGTCTATTTTTGACTTTTATAATTACTGAATTTCTATTTAAATTAAAGATCAATATATCAAATTATTATGTGAGAGTGATTGTGGTTATGATGAAACTAGTGAAATATAAAACAAAAATACCAAAAAATCTAGCCGATTTCAACACTCAAATGTATGAAATAACTTGTTGAAGTCAGTACCATGATGGTTCAAAAGTACCTATTATCACAATATTGAGCGCATGGTTCTGATTTCGAAAAGTTATTTTATATATTTGAGTGTTGAAGACAGATCGATTGTCATTCACTGTCAATGACTATAATAAATATAATATAGTTAAGATATTATAATTATTACAGTGTAACTCAAAAACGGCTTGACCGATTTTGATAAAATTAAATAGGACCACACGGCAAGCATCAGCTTTCAAACGAAACAAGAATCATCAAAATCGGTTTATCCAGTCAGAAGTTCAGAGGTGACATACATAAAAAAAAACATACAGACGATTTGAGTACCTCATCTTTTTTTGAAGTCGGTAAAAAAATTAAAACACCACAGAGAAAAGCGCAAATGAAAAAAAAAGACTATGTACGAATAATACTGAAATAATCAAGGTAATTAAAAAAAAAAATCAATTATATAATTTTTATGTATGTGATATATACCATCCTGCATAAATAATCTGCATTTGCATATCTTTACAAATGCTTCCAAATCTTTATAATTTGGAATTCTGAAATTTAAGTTTAAGCCGCATATGGTTCAATGGTCTAATCTAAATGAAGAATAATATCTTATTCATTTCCCTCTTTAGTGCTTTATCACAATGACCTATGTAGGTTATCATACTGTATTTAGTTTAGTTTTCTGTACGAAGTCAACAGTACATTGTTGACTTTGTCAGTCGTTTAGCAGTTGCAAAGTGATATTATACGCAGTGATTCTGTTTTTTTTGATATTTTGTTCTACTTTGTGTCAACATGTACGGATGTACAGAATTACGGAAAGTACGCGCTGCATCCTTGAACCAAATTGCGGAAATTTTGGATGACGATGACGCCTGGAAAACGTTTGCATCTCTAATTCCAAAAGATTTAAGTAGTCTCCGCTTCGCACCGAAGTACAATAGTGATCATATAAGGTAAGGCCTTAGTTTTAGTTTATCTTATACACTTTTGAACTACCCTGACTCACTTGTTAAAAGTGATAGAGTGAGATGAGAATAGAGGCTAGAAATAGAACCGAATCTGACAGTCAAGGAAAGCTGAGATTATATCGTTTGTCTAACATACAAAATGCTCTACTGCTATGTTATTTAGCCTGAGCTTGTAGTAGAATTAGACTGAAGCGCACGTCTATATAATTCATTGGTCCTATAATAAATCACTCCGCGTAGGTTTGAGCTTCACTACATAGCGTTACGACATTTCACTAATGCCCGCTAGGCTAGCTAACGTCTTTCTCTAGCGTCTAATGGCGTGTTTCAGAAGATGTCCTTGAGAGCTAGTTCCTATTCTAAATTAATCCATGCGCATTATAGCTGATGAGAACGATAGAATTTAATTCATAAATGGACGATATCGTCCACGTGGATATAAAGGATTTAAGGCTGTTTATCATCATCACTTACTACAGGGAGAGATCGTGGTCAAATGCTAGCCTATCAGCAATAAATAAAATAACATAAGACGGATTTGTAGCAAATAATCAAGAATTTAGAACTGTCATTAGAATACCTAAAATGGGGCAACCTATATTTCTGGCCACCTTACATAATATTCAATATAAAAAAAACAATTACAATGATTTAAAAAGACTGTAGAAAACAGTCTGATTCAGGCAATTGTCACTTGTTTTAATTTTGGAACATTTTCTAAAAGATTAACTCGTGCTCAGTCACGTGTCCCAAATAGGTATATTTTATATAAATTTATTGACTTTGTCCATTCTATTATAACTGTAAGATAAAATTTGATATGTAATTTTAAAATTACATATCCTTAATTTTACGCAACTAATCGTAATAATTATTGAACGTACGTGTAAGTAATATTTATGATGCTAAATTGATCGAGATTAATAAATTTATTAAGGAATGCGTCTCATAATTATGTTAATGTATACTTCAGCTTGCACTGCCCTTACAGGGCACATAATTATTACTAACCTAAGACATATATAACTGTTTGTACTCACTTATATTATGTTTGCATGAATAAATTACAACATGGTCTTCATCAAAATAGATGTAACTAGTCAACATTTTCGTAATATAATTTACTAGGTACGGTATTACAGTGTATTGAATTTGACTTCTCAGCAAAACCTCACTTACTTAATGCATCTTTGTGTAGCTTGCATGTGTCAAGGTATGCGCTGGAAGTCCAACAATGTCGTAGCATTTAAGCTATTGAGGTCCAAAATGGCTTCGGAAATGACGGCAGTTGGTATATGCATGGTGAGTGGTGGTTTCGAAATCACTTTCCAGTCGATCAAGTCTGTATAGTTGTTTGCTACGAAATTAAACGATGGCATTTAAAAACACCCTTGTAGGTGTGAACGCTTCGCCCAATCTTCAGAATACGTCTCAGAGCAAGTTCTTTTCTCGTCTCTTCGCATGGTGGTAGGGCATTTTGCGAATGCCCGCCTGGCTAGCTACCACCCTCAAGTAGAAAATCTGTCGCCAAGCACCTAACGGTGTGTTCCGGCAGCTGTCCTTGAGAGCCAGTACTTCTAGGTTAGCCTGAACAACATCTTCGACCACATCATCACTTACCATCAGGTGAGATAGTGGTCAAAGGCTAACCTATCAGGCATAAAAAAAAATAAAAAAATAAAAAAATGTGCTGTCTTTCATAGTATAGAACCTCACCTTCAAACTGCTTTTACCGATGAAGCATTATGCAATTCGACGATGACTAGATGGTTTGCCGGATTCAATAAAAGGTCGTCATTCTCATTGAAGAATTTTCTAATGAATATAATATATTGTTTTTTTTTTAAATACAATACTTTTATACCTCTCATAGTATTTTTTTTCCTTTTCCTACTTGTGTTGTAAAGTGCGCACTTAGTGCAAAGTGTGCACTTAGTGGCGCCGGTAGTTTAGTAGATACTATGTTTTGATGATTCATATTTTTGCAGGTCAATAGAGAAACATGCTCAAGAAAACAAAGTAAAATGTGCCATCGTATTATTTGATGAATGGGGATCATCTGGAATTAATAGGCCTACATTACATACACTTCAGAGTATTCTCATTAAAGCTGACATGTTTAGGGCAGCTGACGCTCTCGCTAAACTGATAAATGGTAAATATAAAAATGTCGTCATAACTAAGATTTTTGTCAAGTATTTACTAACTTATATGTCATGGTTGCGTTTGTTCTTGTTCAAGACAAAACAAAATGTTTACATAATCCAAACAGTTGACATTTATTAGAAGAGATCTAAAGCAGAGGCAGTGCACTAGAAATAATCTGTATTCGAACAGATACTCGTATGCCGTACAGTTCCCTGGGTAAGAATATATGGGTTGTGTTCCTTTGTATCCGGTTTGATGACGTAAGTCAACCTTGAGAATTCATGCACCGAATATGCAGCATTTCACTACTTATGTCGCCGTGGGTAGTGTATTTCTGTACATTAGTTACAACAGGCTTCTACACCATTTTAATACCCTCATTGGCGAAATCGAAAAAAAGAGAGTGTACTATTATAAATAAGAGCACTGCTAAGCATAGTTGACGTCAGGTTTGTAGCCGAACATAAAATTTGGTGAATACCAAGCACATCCATCGGCGTGGGGTTGGAACATTATATTTTCTCTGACAAGACAAAAAAATGAGAAAAGAATATACTATGGAAAGTTTTGACTTCAACACTACAATACTATAACGGTTGAGTTGAAAAAAAAACTGTATGTTTTTGGACAGATAATTAATAATATGATATCAACTGTTACTTCATTCAAACATTCTAAAAAACTAAAAATTTTGCTCTTATTTTATAATTGACAGAATAAACTAGGTTTATAGGTTTCTTTTTTCTTTATTTATCATTATTTTTCATATAAACAATTCACAAACTAGAGATACAAGTTTTAAGAAAATATCGGTGTTTAAATACCCATTAATTCAAATTCCTATAACATAATGATAAAAATCAAAATCTGTCAACCTGGATATTGATTACATCTATTACATATCCAAATATCATCAAAATCGGTAATAGTTTAGAACAGTTTAGAAAGGGGTAGAAACATTATCTCTTTTTGTATGAAAATTCCAGACTTCCCTCCAGTCTTAATATTTTATTTCTATGAATTTAACACGATGTCATAATATCCATGTACACATATAAAATTATACTTTTTTATGGTTACAGAAAACCCTCCACCAAGGCCCACACATGGTCCTGGAGCCCATATTAACGCTCCATCCGCAGTAAACTCTGGCAGCTCTGAACAAGACACCGACGAACTAAATGAAAATCATATTAATTCAGATGGAACATATATATTCCGTCGTATTCCTACAAAGCCGATAGGATCTGCCACTACAGTTGAAAGTACAGAAGGTACAATGATTTTAAATCCTAACAATTAGAATGTGCCAAACTTCAATAATATCGATCATCATTGTACCAACATGATATCGAATAAAAACCGTGATAATGAATCAAATCAATGATCTAAACGTTAACCTTAAAATACATTATAAACTGAATCACATTCTTTAACACATCATAATTAGAATTTACTGGATTTTTACTCATATTTACCGAAACAATAACATAAAAACAAATAACATTAGTTGCAACTCGGTTCTAGACCATTTTAATACCCTTATTGTGGAAATCGAAAAAAAAGTGTACTACTACAAATAAGAGCATTTCTAAGCATAGTTGACGTCAGTTTTGTAGCCGAACATAAAATTGAAGTCAAAACTTTCCAGAGTATATTCTTTTGTCATTGTTTTGTGTTGTAAGAGAAAATATAATGTACTATTTAACGGTTGAGTTGAGAAAAAAAACTGTATGTTTTTAGACAGATCATTAATAATATGATGTCAACTGTTACTTTGACAGGTGCAGTCATCTAATCTTGATAATTAAATTATGAAGCGCTCTTAGCGGAGTTTGCCCACTCATCGCTAACGGATCAACTAGTCCTTGAACGCCTGATTTTAGGTTAGCCTGATGAACAACACATTTTACCAGCATGTATTGAATCAGTTCGAAGGTTTTCATCTATCCAACTAAAAGGTGTCCCTGAACCATTTATTAGCATCATAAAATTAAATATTTCTATAAATTTAACACGATGTTATAATATCCATGTACACATATAAAAGCATACTATTTTATGGTTACAGAAAACCCTCCACCAAGGCCCACACATGGTCCTGGAGCCCATATTGACGCTCCATCCGCAGTAAACTCTGGCAGCTCTGAACAAGACACCGACGAACTAAATGAAAATGATATTGATAACACTACAGTTGAAAGCACAGAAGGTCCAATGATTTTTAATCCTAACAATTACAATGTGCCAAACTTCAATTATATCGATCATCATTGTACCAAAATGATTTCGACTAAAAACCGTGAAAATGAATCAAATCAATGATCTAAATGTTAACCATAAAATACATTATAAACTTTAACATATTATAATTAGAATTTACTGGTTTTTACATATATTTTGTATCGTCACAAAACATAATCAAATGCCAAATCTAATACTAAGCCACAAAGATAATACTAAGAAATAAGAACTTAATTTTTTTTGTTCATTGACTGTCTATAATATAGATCACTATATCACAATGAAGTTCAATACTCTTAGTAACTTTTGCGAACATTAATTAATAAAATGTTTACTGTCGCTAGTATATTTAGTTTAACTTAGAAATCTTAGAATTTAATTTGTAAAACATTCAAAGTATACAGGGTTATTGGTAAAATCTTAACAACCTCTTAGGGTTGACTTCTGTTAGTCCTAACAAACATTTTGAGTTTTTTTTTTGTTTAGAATTTGTATTATTTATTAATTGATTTTTAAATATTTTTTGCGTTTTTTTATATGTTTTTGACTGAATAAGCACGAAGACCACCTGATGTCAAAAGCCTCTTGTGCCTGTAATGTATTATCTCATATTTTTATTACTTTGCTCGATGTAAATATTCAAAACTCCGCCGCTACGCCGCGGCGGGCGCTTTTGGCTCGGAGTAAGTATTAAACAAAAAAAAAAAAACAAAAAAACTAAATATCTTCTGCTAGTCCTAACAAACATCTCAAAATGTTTTTTAGGACTAGCAGAAGTCAACCCTAAGTGGTTGTTAGCATTTTATCAATGACCTTGTATAAGAAATATAAATATGGCATAGTTTGTGGTTAAAGTTTCACCAATAATAATCATTTAAATACTAATATAGTAAATTTGCACTAAAGCCTGATAGGCTGAACATGCTTTATGTTAACTTTTCGTATCGTTGTAATTTCAATCTTAATATAACATGTAATTATATAATTAATATTCATAAATGTAATTAATCCTAATATATAGTTGTATAATTAACATTAATAAAAGTACTTAAACCTAACATGTTATTATATAATTAATATGTGTACTTTTTTTTATTTTTTTTGCCTTATATGTTAGCCTTTAACCACTATCTCACCTGATGGTAAGTGACGATGTGGTCGAAGATGTTGTTCAGGCTAACCTAGAAGTACTGGCTCTCAAGGACAGCTGCCGGAACACACCGTTAGGTGCTTGGCGACAGATTTTCTACTTGAGGGTGGTAGCTAACCAGGCGGGCATTCGCAAAATGCCCTACCACCATGCTATAACGACTGCCATCCTAAGACAACAACCGGGACCGACGGCTTAACGTGCCCTCCGAAGCACGGAAGCGCTCAGTAGTAATGTCACTAGCGGTCACCCATCCAACTCATGACCGCGGGCGACGTTGCTTAACTTTGCTGATCGGTTGAGAACAGCTAAGTAAACTTCGCTACGAGCGCTTCAAAACATAATATTAACAATAGAATATAAAACACGCATTATTAGGGATAACTCAAATACTACTCGTCAGATCTTACTCAAACTTTAATAGGACCGCATGACAAACACCAGCTTTTAAATATAAAAAAAATAATAAAAATCGGTACATCCTGTAAAGAGTTGTCAAGTAACTAACACAAAAAAACAGCCGAGTTGAGCCTCCTTTTAAGTTCGTATAAAATAATGTCAACTGCATGAGATCAACAAAATTACTAATCAACTGGAAAGAATGGACGAGGATTGAGTTGTAAAAAGAGCCTACCTGAGTCAACCAACAGGCCGACGACCAGTTGGTCGTCCCAGATACAGATGGGGCGATGCGGTGAGCGCTGATTTACGCGATCTTCACGTAGACAAGTGCTCTCATATCGGAGGCCAAGACTCACTTCGGGTCGCTGAGCCAGTGGAGTAAGTAAGTAAGTAAGTAAATATTCAAAACATATATAGGATAATAATCTTTCCCTACCGCTATTCACCCTTATTGCACCACTGGTCTCTCATGCTTTCACAGTATGTTAGTACAGCAGAAGCGATCGTAGACCACTTGTCAAAAGAAAAGTCAGAATCAGTTTAGTGTCACGGAGTGCACTGAGATGGAGTAGGGACCAACTATAAGAGACGTCGCTGTTGCCGTAAGAGATGACAGCAGTTCCTGGATATGTATACTTTAAAGATAACACATACGTGATACGTGAAGGCAATCACGAGACACCGATGATGAGCTCATTTGTACGATAGTCCACGAATATGTACGCCCACGTTATGACAACTCTGGCCTTAAATCCGATAACGCCGATGAGACAACATACCTTATGCGACAATGTTGATAAGCTAACATTTTAAGCGCTTGTAGCGAAGTTTGCTAAGCCGTTTTTGATCGATCAGCTAAGTTAAGCTTCGTCCGCCACAGTGATGTTGGGTGACCGCTCGTGAAATTACTACTGAGCGCTTCCGTGCTTCGTAGGGCATGTTAAGCCGTTGGTCCCGGTTGTTGTCTTACGATGGCAGTTCTTACAGCATGGTGGTGGGGCATTTAACGAATGCTCGCCTGGCTAGCTTCCACCCTTAAGTAGAAAATCTGACGTCAAGCACCTAACAGTGTGTTCCGGTAGTTGTCCTTGAGAGCCATTAATTCTAGATTTGCCTGAAAAACATCTTCAACCGCATCATCACTTACCATCAGGTAAGATAGTGGTCAAAGGCTATCATATCAGCTATAAAAATAACGA
Organism: Plagodis pulveraria; assembly: GCA_963890685.1. NCBI lineage: Eukaryota > Metazoa > Arthropoda > Insecta > Lepidoptera > Geometridae > Plagodis > Plagodis pulveraria. Next base: position 17,773,494 of record OY982959.1, read on the forward strand.
CGACTAGTAGGCCATACAACATGTACACAGATATTCAAATAAGAGTAGAACTTTGTACTACAGATGGCAATAGGTTCGAACCTTACTAAACTCAAATGCAAAATTGTGTAATTGTAGGTAAGATATATGTTTTTATTAACGTACGCTTGAAACGAATTGTCTTGAGTCTACACTTAAGACGCTTACAAATGCTTAATAACTTTACTTGAACAGATTTTTAGCAATTGGTTAGAGCGTACCCCAGCTCAAGGGGTGGAAGGTCGCGGGATCAAATCCCGCACATAACTTAAATTTGTGATTTTGTAACGATTTCTTTAAATTTTCTCGATGGGAAAAAAATGCAAAATAGACTCTAAATTACTCTTGTGACACAAATATCTTAATTGATTACGTATGAATGTGTATGAAAATATATTACTAAAATAGCCAAACCTTATCAAAAGGGAGAAGAAAAGTTAAATTTTCGATTTACGTTACTAGTTTTGTGTTATTAAGCTTTTTTTCGGTTTTTGCCTAAACTGATCGCGATTTCACCATCACTGCCTCTCTTTCACTCCTAGTGTGTAGTCCGATAGTGACAAAAATTCAGCATTTGACAGCGTCTTAACATTTATCAGCTCGTATTTGCAGCAATAAAAAGAGAAAAAGTGGAACCAAGGAAGACCTGGCTTTGCCAGTATTTATATCAACTGTGACAGACGGCGGACAACCTGTACGGTTAAGTCTGTCGCCGAAGAAAAACGGAATCTGCAGCAGCTGTATCTTAATCGATTTGGCTGAAATTTGATGTTCTCAAAATGCCTAAAAATATACAAAGCACTTTCTTAAGTTGCTGGAAACTGGCTCATAATTTGTTTAATTTTTAGTTATTCATCCATTCGTGAAAATTCAAGTCTTCTTAATTTTTTAACTACATAAAACTCTCTCAGCTAACTTCTCGCCGTGAGGGCTATTCAGAGATGTTAAGTTTTAACCCATTAGAGAAAGTTTCGATGGCGGTCACGTCATCACCTTCCGGTCATGGTAATTTTATGTATTAAATAATATAAATTCTGATGTTACCGAAACGTTGGTATTTGATTAGCGTTTACATGCCTCATTTTTTAGCCATTTTCTTCTCGCGTATACCACGAGAAAATTACATATTACATAATTTAGTAGGTATATACTCATGTTATGAGTAATTGACAGAAATCCGAGTCATTACGTGCATAAGTAAATAACAATATGTAACGCCTACAGATATGTAAGTGACACATTGACGGCTATGGCTCGTCTTAACGGGACATCGAGTTTCATGCTAGAATTGCACGGTTAACAGTAATTTACAAATGTTTAATTCATGTCTAAATCTACAAAGAATACAGTTTGGGTGTACCCTTGGGGGCCCAATGTTATAACAGACGTAGCTTTTTTTCGCAAATCCACCAAAAGTAAGTACCTATTTTTGTTTAATGTAGTGTAGAGCAAAGTCAAATACATAGCTGCCACGACGAGGAAAGCGTGGAAGAGCGTTAGGTTTCTAATGATTACAACATGGGAGTCAAACGAGCGATGCCTGCATGCTCCGGCAGCGTCTGTCAACCTAAAGGCTATCGCAAGCCTGCAGGTAGTCAAAATGCTCCAGACCACTAGTTGCCCGCATGCCCAACATACTGGCAGCATTGCCCCGTTGGATCGCAATGCTTAATCGTTGTGTATCTAAATTGGTACAAGTAATGAAAATTCGAAAGTAGGTTAATATTTTTAGTGTTAATCCTGAGTCCTGATCAAGATTTTTATGGACCTGAAATTCTAAAATAACTCTAAAAAGTTTAAATGTAACACCTGTTTTTTTTTTATATATAGCTTAGCTTTTGACCACAATCTCACCTGCTGGCAATAATTCCTCTTTATAATATTCAGTGTGGATGTATATGTTAAGATTCCAGATTGCCCAGGCAGGGATTGTTCAGCAGAGGCGCCTTCCACCTGGACAATCTGTCTTGAATGCTTAACAACCGGCGATTCACCGGGAAGGCTGAAAAAAAGGTACAAATTATAAAATCTAATTTACAAAATAAAACTTACATGCAACTTATTATAGGTCGCGGCGGCGATCCCACTAGAGCTACCTAACTATGAAATTGGCCAATTGCATAATATAGGCAAATAACTCACATGTGGGCAAGAAGCACCGATGGCGAGATTCCTCCTCTAGTCCTCCGAGACTCCAAAGTCACGACACAGTAAATGTCCAAATGTCTTTTAACCCGCGCGGATCACAACGCGGGGGTCGAACAAAGCGGTTTCAAAACACAAAACACTCAATCATCAATTTAAATACCGCTAACCCATATCGTCCCAGAATTTTCAAAAACAGCAATTAAAATCAAAAGCAAAGGTTTCAAGTTATTTTCACATACAAAAAATCCATAGATCACAAAAGACGACTAGCAAAGCGGCGTGTTCCAATTGCCCGCGAAATTGATCGGTCCGAACAGTATATGTCACCGTTATATTGTACTAACCGTTAGTTTATAATAAATCTAGTTAGATTATAAACTGTCGATAGATTGTGAATGGAAACTAAAATTTACAATCTAACGCTTAAATTTTCGTTAGATTATAAACTGACCATCTCCAGCCGTCAAATTGTAATTATGTGGATCAACAAAATTACATAATAATAATAACAAAATTAACCATAGATCTACGAAAATATTACAGTGGCCATTAGCAAAATACGTAGGTACAGGTTTTTAATGTATTATTTTTTGGCTTATGTTGAACTTACCACCAGATATAGTAGAGTAACATACAACAGACAAAAATAGTAAATTATCACCAAAATTAAACCCGCATTTTAATGTAATATTATAGCCAAAGTTTTAACATCTCGCTACCCTATTTAAGCAAAATTACTCAAATAAATCATTATTAACCCAAAAGTAGTATATGAAATTAAATTCTTGTGGCGCATCGCCGGCCGCTACCGCGGCACGCTCGCTTCGCTCGCTCGGCTCGCGTGTTATTGTAGTCACATGTAACCTAACGCTCCTCCTCGCTTCGTTCGTCGTCGCACCTAAATATCACTTTGCTCTAGACTAAATGATATTTAACCCCTCGCTAAAATATAGTGATCATATCGACGGTCCCTACGTAAACTGCTGTAACTGCAAACGTCAAATTTTAGGAGAGAGCGTCTTAAACATATAAACATGTTTAGCTCGTGTTCTGCCGAACACACAGTGATGAAATTTGGTAGTATAGGTTTATTTTCTGTATACTTTAAGAAACATGAAGAATTAACTGAAAAAAAATACTTTATGTGTATAATTTGTCACTTACTCACTTATACATCGGAAATTTTTAATATAAAGTATCATAACTGGTACATAGTGACAATTACGTGGGAATATTATGTTTGTTCAAATGCTTAACTGCCACATAGAAAATTATACATGGAATCTATTTAGAACTTTTGCTGCCCGTTACTTTTCAAAATCGGCTAGAATTTTAATTGTGTAATTTTCTTTTATATTATACATACTATTTCTCGTAGGTCTATATGCAGCTATAGTGATAATATCATAATCAGGGGAGGTGTACAATTAATAATAATTTTTGAAACATGTTATTAACTTCTTAAATTAATTTTGTATTTTATAAATTGGAAGTTTGCAAGTAGTAGAAACATATGCATAACTGTTTTCTAACATTTTATACACGTCATAAGATGCAAAATTGTTTATCAAATGTGGATAAATAAATGACGAACAGCAATGGGAGTGCGCAATAATGAAAATTATATAAATTATCTAATAATTATTTAAAATGTTTTTTTTTGTCAAAAGAACGCAATTTATTAACATGAATTTTACAAAATTAAGACTGCCAGCTTAGTAGAAACTTATTTAATTATAAGTAATAGAACTTAGAGTTTAGTGATCAGACCCTGATCCTTCATTACTAGCTAGCCAAGTGTAAAAAAAGCCATGATCTTTTCAAGGTGTTACGTTGTGTTCACAAAGGTACTAAAGATCTGCTACTTTTGCATGAGGGATTGGCAAAGGTCCAGTGTGAACCTGTGTGTTAACTTTTCAATAGTTTGATTTCGACGCCTTCGATTTTAGGTTCTGCATACAATTAAACTTTGGTAAGTTTCATCAAATTGGTTTTTGAAATAGATCATATCGGGTTCTGAAGATGAGATGTTAAGCTCTCTAATCTTAGACCACTTTTTTTATTTCTCTTATTTTTTGTCCAGTTTTTGGCCATCAATAACTTCTTCAGTTGTTACTTCTTTTACGATATAAAGATCTACAGTCTCTTTGGACCATCTCGCTAGAGCATACAGTTGATCAGGTGTATAAATTTCCTTGCATTGCACAATGCTCTAATAAAACATGAATACTGTCGTTCTCATTCCTTTCTCAAGCGTTTAATTTACCATGAACTCTTTGGCAGCCAGCAAACACATCACGAAAACGATTGTTTTTATTTTGACCATCACAATTATTGTCGGAATACAAGTTTATGGTATGTAAGTATACCTTTCGAAGCTTGATCTCTGATGTGATGAAGTAGTAAACACAACTAGCCACCTCGTTTAGCAGTACCCTCATGCCACATATAGCACTTTCCAACTTTTTGACCCGTCTCGAAAATCTTGAAATTGAAAACGTTTAGTTTTCTTTTACAGATTTGATAGAATCTTGATGTGTATATCTTCTTTATGCTTGAATCTTCTTTATTATTGAATGATTCTGCATCTAAAGGATTATCACTTAATATTTTTTCAACCTCAATAACTGGGAGTGAAAGTACTTCAGCTTGTTACAACACTTACACAGCTTGTTACAGATTTAGGTTGAATCTATCATTTCGACGGAGTCCGGATATCAAAAAAAATAATTGGTAATTTCGTGATCGTGTGAATTTCAGCAAAAATTTCTTGAGGTATCATGGATGGAAATCATGGGAAAACCTCGGTGATTCCGCTACATTATTGGTGGGGTCTCTGTCAGTAATGATATCGTCGACTTTTTAAGTGAATCTGGAAGTTGACTTACGGTAGGTGATGTATTATGTAGCAGGGACCTAAATTTTTGTTGCAATTAGTCATTAGTAGTTTCAGTTTCTTGATTTATAATATCTTGTAATGTTTCATATCTCTTCCAGATTGAGCTGAAAATACATTTGTTGCCACGTAAAAAACCATAAGTGGCAGTAACTTACACACATGAAACAAATATTTCCGAAGTAAAACACGTTAAGTGGCAGTTACCGATACAGGGTAGTTTAATTTCACGACGTAAAAATAAGCAAGTACCACTTAATAATAATGGTATCTTAAGATTTGTCGTGTAAAACAACGTAACTACCATATACCGATAATTACGTTGGGTTAGCTTAGGTTACACTAAATAGTAGAATAAGTCAAAATTTATAATTTTTTTACATTACTGGAAGGTTCTTTATTTGTTTACGTGTTTTCTTGGTTTTCCGTGGTCCTGCCTTAATAGATATATTCTCTCTTGTCAACATATTTAGTTGGTTTTTACACTGATAAATACAACATGACGGTTACTTTGGACGGCGCGAACGCAAGTGGCAGTTGCGGGGCAGCCGGGTGGGGTAAAGCCTCCGTTCCGACGTAATATCTCCTAACTACCACTTCTGCGACTTTACTTTGGAAAACATCCTTAATTCTGTAGTTACGAGATTTTGTGTTTAAGGCTATAAGGAGCAAATTGAGTAGAAACTTATTTTTTTTTAACTAAACCGAAACGGTTCAGTGTTCTGAAGGTTCTGAAAATAAAAAGTGAAAATGACGTATCTACCATATGCGGGATTGTACGTAGGGACCGTCGATATACTACATTTGGTGTCCGATTAAAATTTTTGGTAAAAGAACTAAGGGTATCAAAGCATTTTATGGTGGTCATTATTTTAAATCCCTTAGTTTTTTTAATGAACAAACTGGAAATAAATATTTTTTTTTATCTGACAACTACTTTTGTTCTTAACTCTATGAAATGAACTGATGGCACCTATAACGGCGACCAATCAGAAGACTGTTCACAATTTCGCGGGTGATTATAGTTCGTTAAATTATAAACTGCCAGCTAGACATTGTCAGTTTATAATCTGACGAAAATGTAAGCGTTAAGTTGTTTTTTTTTTTTTTTTTTTTTTTTTTATGTTATTGTGACGGAACAAGCCCGAGGCCCACCTGATGTTAAGTGGACTAACCTCTGCCTATAACAGACGCATTTCGTCAGCGACGAATTGCACTGCGCCCGTCACACTGAGACGTCCAGTTGTTAGGTCTCATTAGCCTGTAATTTTTCTGGCTCTCACTGGTAAATTTTAATGTTTGTTAACAATCTATCGACAGTATAATCTCACTAGATTTTTTTATAAACTAACGTATCGTACAATTATCCGGTGACATATACATATGTAACTGTTATGCATGTGAGCACAAGATCATAGCCCTGACCCACGTACCTCGTCCGAAGAGATGAGAACTACGCGATAGAAAGAGAGGCGCTTTGTAGGTGAATATAAAAGTGAGGTACTCGATCTGAGTTGCTTTTAAATGCGTCGTAGCAGAGTTGGTTAATTATTTAAACGTCTTTGCGGAGAGATCCTTCTACACTGAGAAAAACGACTTTGGAGCTTAAATCAAATTTGACCTTTTACCGTTGAATTGTAACTACGCAAGGTGAATTCACAACTCTTAAGATGATTTTCACCAATAAATAAAAATGTACCATGTTTTATAATAAACACAACCGACAAAAACGCCTTCCGTAAAGTATTTTCAGAATTGAACTTGTTATACGATAATAATTGCAGTATTGACCATAAAATATACCTTACTTTTACGGCGGTTTATATACGGTGATTATCACTATAACGTACGACTTAATCAGCCTCATCGAAAAGTCAATATTTAAGAAAGACCACAAAATACACCTTAAATGAAGACGAAAAGAAACATTCACCTTCACTGACCTCGTTTAACGCCTTCTAGTTGGAAAACGTTTTTGTGCGTATTAACGTTTGGTCGGTTTTCGCCATATACCATATAAATTGGCCGTCATTAGGGCGCTTTTGACCTTAGATTTTTCTCAGTGTAGTCCTTTTGATTCTGTGCCACTACCGAGGTTAGCATACTTAAGTTGCTCCGCCGAAGTTGCCGCGGCGCAGCGCCCTCACGTTGGTTTCATAAAGATGTGACGACGCTAAAGTGTCTCGCACTAAACACTAAAGTGACGCACGTAGATCTACGGTCAGTTCGAGAATATTTGCAACATTGGCGATGGTGAAAACCTTGTGAATGATATCGTTAAGGCTGGGGTGGCGGGAAATTCGACCAGCACTTCTAGAGCAAGTGAGATGTCCGAGTTGCTCATCTGCGGTAGCACACTGGTAGTGATGTGCAACATAACACTTTGCACCCAAGCATAAGCTAAAAGCGAGATGAAAAACGCATGGATCTATAAGGTCCAATTTTAAAAGAAGGGATGGCATGTAACAAAAAAAAAAACAGACCTCACATGCACAGAAACAACGAGAATGCGAGCACGATCTGCAATGCTATGCTAGACCATGTATTTAAAAAAAACCGTGCGAGCTCGCCATAGGGGCTAATCCCATTCTACATAGTAAGTAACAAAACAACACTAATCCCATTCTCTATGAGATGACAATTTTTTTGGGAATTGAGTATTTGGACAATCCATTCTCCGTGTGTTTTTGGCCTGAGCCAGATATGTTACATCAAAAAGCCTAAAAATTGTGCAAATTTTTATTCTACTAATTTGTGTGTACAATGTACAGAAAACAAAAAGTTGGTAATGCCACACCAGGCATTTTGCGTATCCCTTTGCCCTCGAACCTCACATGGAGGCTTGCAACCACGACCTTTTATCCATCTCAACATTTTAAACTGACACTAATGTATCGTTTACTAAGTTGTTTAAGCTTAAAAGAAGCTCACTATGTTTCCACAACTAACAACATCTCAAAAGTCATAGTATGTAAATTTAGAATAATGTGCTAGGCATTTCTAAAGTTTTGATTGTTTTTTTTATATTGTTATGTTTGCAATAACGCTTGGTCAATACATATACAAATTTACGAGTAAAAAAAAACATTAAATAGTCATGTGCGGGATACGAACCCGCGTCTAATTATAAGATTGCGTCATTATTTACAAATTTAAAACCAATTGCAAAATTGGTCTTGTTTGTAGTACAACGTAAGTTGAACTATAGGTGTCGCTCCATCCCAATACGATGGTTAAATAAAGAACTAGAGGAAAAATTGAATAAATTAATATTTATTTGCTAAAGTTTTAGATACAATATTGCAAAGTTGTTATAGCATTTTAATACAGTTCCAATAAAACTTTACCTAAACGGTGTGCAAATGTTTTGTTACAAAATACTATAAATTAAACAAATATAAATTAATTGGCGTTACAAGTCATTGTCATGTTAGCTCAAGCGGTCAGAGAATACTCCGGCTATAGGGGTGGGTGGACGCAGGTTCGAATCCCGCACATGACTATAATTTTTTCTCTAGTAAATATGTATTTTTGTGTTTTAGATTGTTTTCTTTGACAAATGGTGATACAGATTCGTAAAAAAACGGTAAACCTAAAATACGGGGAGCTTTCTCTACTATTAAATAGACGCAAGTCAAGAGAATTTACAAAATTACTAATTTACTAGAAGAAAAATTACAGTCTTGTGCGGCATTTGTAATTTTGTAAATTATAAATGGCGCACGTTGCATGCGTTGTTGCGAAAATAAAAATATTAAATTAATAAATAATTTATCAATATTCAAAATTTTATCTAGACAAGTATCAAAAAAAAAGTTAAAATTTGAAAAAAAAAATTCAAGGCCAATAAGACGATAATCGTCTTTAAGTACTCGTAAGTCATTCTATACAGTGTTCGCATCGCCAGGTTCCGTCATCCAAATACCAAACTTTACGTATTGAATTGTTTTTTCTAAATAAATATTTTATTTATTCTAAAACCAACTTAGTCAGAACACATACCTAGCCGTTTAACTTCTCAAAGGATATATTCTGTGTAATGGACTCTTATTCCTTTAGGGTCGAGGTGTTAAGCACGTTTCGTGAGTGATGACGTCACGTTCGACCGCCGAGTCCCGAGAGTGTGGCCCTGGGTATTCGCAGTCGAAATAAAAATAGCGTTTTCAGCAATTTTCCCATACCGACAACTAAAACCGCTAAATAAATAGATGATACATCAGTTGGTAACTAAACAACTTTAAACGGTTCAAATAGAGTATAATTATCATGGTACATTTAATTACTATGTGTAATAATCGCAAAAACCGACGACAACATTAAGTAATTTAAAAAAATGTTATACATCCTTTTTCATAAACCACAATTGTAATCGCGCTTATTAACAGTAGTTACTTTGATATTACACAAGCATTTCACACCATTTTTTACCAACTTAAAAAAAAAGGAGGTACTCAATAAGTCTTTTTTCCCTACCTTGATGATAAAGTCATTGACATTGAATGACAATCGATCCCATAAGTAGCAAGGGTCACTAAAAAACGGAGAAAAATATTTGTTTTTTTTTTGAAAAAATTAACCTACTCCAACGCTTAAATGTGTGAAATGACTTGTCAAAGTCGGTACCATGCGCGCAATATTGTGATAATACGTACTTTTGAACCATCATGGTACCGACTTCAAAGGCAAGTCAATCATGAGCAGTGAGAATGTGGTATTGGACAGACACGACCCTTGGGGGACGCCCAGTACTGGAAAGCCCTCTTCGGATTGAATGTTTCACGAGTCGCCGAAAACTCTCTGACGTCGCACGTAAAGGTCATTACAGGCCTACAAGTTTTCCAAATACTCCAAGCCCACTTGGTACCAGTTGGTAGCGTGCCCAACATGCTGGGAGCACTCTCACTCACTTTGATTGCAAGTTTTAAAAAAGTTTGGTGAATAAGATGATTCATCACGCAACAATTATTTAAAAATCACTAGGATCCAGAATCAAGATCCATATGAGGATCCGTGGCTACATTATCCGCCTCTTAGATCCACATTTAGTATATATACGTTTCAATCCAATGTTTCTTTAGTACATAATTTATTTATCTAAAACAACTAACTTCGCAATTTGGGTTAAAATTTGATAACCAATCTAAAGTGTGTACACCCTTTTCACAGTCCGCTATATTTGGTGCAAAACTTTTAGAAAGTGCAATGTCACGTAGAACGCTTTTCTGTTCTATATTGAAAAGTTGTTTCCACCTGTCCCCTACCTACCGAATGAATACAAAGAACAGTTTCAATAAACTTGAAACTTCGACTTTTGATAAGGAACAAGTTTAATTTTACCATTGCCTAACTTATATCCTTGTCTGTTATAGACTTTATTCAAACAGGTTGAGGGTTCAAAACATTTTCGTATGAATTTGTATGGCGGAATATTATTGTTGGTTCTGTACCCGATTGTCACTCGCGTATTAGCGCTGGTGCCGTTTACTTCGGTGTTTATCATATTTGTTACTGAAGGATTTTTATATTTACGAAGTACGTTACACAGACATTTCGTCCGTACTTTGTTTTTGAGTTCAAAATTCTTATCTGTTTGATTATTACATTTTGCTAATATAACATTGTGCTTATACATTTTATTTCTGCATAAGTTATTAGTTTCATATCTTTCTTATATATAAAATTCTCGTGTCACAGTTTCGTTGCCATACTCCTCCGAAACGGCTTGACCGATTTTGATGAAATTTTTTGTGCTTATCCGGTATATATGAGAATCGGCCAACATCTATTTTTCATTCCCCTATATGTTAGGGGTAGTCCACCCCTAAATTTATTTTTTTAGACAAAATTTTTAGTTTCTATTTTTTTATGATACAACATACAAAAATACATACAATCCTCAATTTTCACCCTTCTACGATCAACCCTTATTTTTTAATAGCCAACATTATTTATATGGCAAAGCAACGTTTGCCGGGTCAGCTAGTATTTCATATAATTTTCTAGGAGTAAGTATGTATTGTAATATAAAGATCAAACACTACAAAATGCCGGTGTGTAATGTAAAAACCTTAAAAGAATGAGACCTGATTTACACTTTGTAGGTGTTTTTCCCTTATTTTTAAGTGTTCTAGAATATAATATCCGTGAAATAGTAATAGATAACAGATCAGTCAAAAAATATTACTAATATTGATAAAAATGGTAAAAATATTGTTGTATTTTTTCCCATTTTATAAAGGAATTGTAGTTAGACTGTAAATATTACCTAAGCATGTCAGTTTTCGTTATCCTAAGAATAAATCTAATATCTCAATGGAAAAGAAAAGTCTGGTTGTCAAGTATGTTTCCCATTACAATTGCGTACAAGGGATAGAATGAAAATGGGAATTTAATTTTATACTTGGCCGAGCATTGAATGACATGGGATGGGCGCCACATTATTAGCAGTAAGGATTCATGCTTTAAACATAGAATCATAATTCTGTGTTCATAGCTTGTGTGTAAAATAGGTTTAAACTTTCAAATGAATCCAATATACTAAACAATTATCAAGTCATTTATTAGAGAATCAAGAAACAAGCAGAAGACTGTCTTATAGTAAAATGTTTCAGTGTTGATCAGGTCTATTGTTTTACTGCTAATAGTCATATAGCCTTCGAAGGTTGAACATGCCCTTCCAAACATGGAAGCGCTCAGTAGTAACTATCATTATAGATCAACCATTCGTATATTATCGCAAGCAACATTGCTTAGTCTAGATAATCGCTTTGAACTCACACATTTGAACTCTTTGTCTGGATAGAAAAGTCTGAACATATTGATCTGAACACAATGGTATAAACATAATGTTTCAAACGAAATAGTAGTGAAACAAAAAGTTCAGAGCATCAAATCCTATGAAGTCATAATGTTAAATGTAAAAGTAAAGGCTTCCACAATGTCATACAATGTACAGAAATGTCAAAGTTGGTCCTCAGTGGCTGAAAATACAGTCAACTGCATGCATCTATATTTTTTTAATACTTATGTTAGGTTGGCTGTAGATAATGAATAGATTCAGGCGTTATTTTGCGGAAATCCATATTGAATAATAACAAATATTATTAAAATATTGTAAGAAAACATCAAATTAATATTTTAATAAAACACTTAAAAAATATATCTAGTGACAATTCCACCTAATTTTCCTGTGAAGCTGACGTGACGTCACAAACACCACGCAGCCAAACCGGAAGAATTTTCGACGCGTTTCGCTTCTACACGAAGCATCCTCAGGAGGTCTTGACCCGAGTCAAGACCTATGACGTCACGTCGGCTTAACAGGAAACTAGGCGGAATTGCCACTAGCTATATTTTTATATTTTTTTAATTGTTTTATTAAAATATTAATTTGATGTTTTCATAAAATATTTAAAAAAATATTTGTTATTATTACTGGCTGTAGATCACTTTATCTAGTTAGTTGATAAATGTCGATGTTTCTGAACTGGTTCATAAAGACAACGTCTGACAACTCATCACTAGGTGCTGTGTGACAGATTTACAACTTGAATGTAGCAGCCAGACAGGTATTTACAATATACTACTTTACCATCATTCCTATACCAAGCTTCCCCTACTCATATCCGTCCACATTTGTACTCAACCGTCTTCTCGTTCTGTGTTTTCGTCTCTCTAATATACTTCTGATATATTTATCTCTTTCCTATCTTTTTCATTCAATTTACACTTTTTCACTCCTCTTCGTCATCAAGGGTAGCTTATCGAGTTTTCGGTCGAGTTGTAAGAGCTTTGTATTGTATGAATATAGATATAAATTGTACAATCATTTTATATTTATATATCCTTTAAAAACTGTACCATGGAACGGTATCATCAAAGTTCTCTTACTACTTGTATGTGGAATGACGTGGGTGAGGCGTGTGTAGATGTCTCACTCGTCCTGTCTGCGCTGATTTCCTTTGATATTAACAAATCACATTTCGTCAAGTTGAAGGTTTTCAAGTTAGTGGATACAATTGGTAGAGTATTTTCTTAACAGATAGTGGACAGCTGCAACAAAACAAATTAACTACTAAGCCGGGTAAGTACCTAGTTAATTACAGTAGCATCAATCACGTTTTTTTATATAAACAATGTATTTACTTTTGGGATTGAAAATGCATTAATATATGAGTATCCATGAAAATCGAACGTTTTGGCATATGCTTACAAACATGTGGTAACTTTCGTCTACATTAGTAAACTATTACAAGTTTATTGAAAACTTGTTCAGGTTACGAATCCATTTTATTTTATGTTATTGTGACAGAACAAGCACGAGGCCCACCTGATGTTAAGCGGACTGACCTCTGCCTATAACAGATGCATTTCGTCACTAGTCACGAATTGCATTGCGCCTGTCACTTGGAGACATAATTGTTAAGCCTCATGTGCCTGTAATTTCTCTGGCTCTTTGGCGACAGATTTTCTTCTTGAGGGTGGTCGCTAGCCAGGCGGGCATTCGCAAAATGCCCTTCCACCATGCAACATGGAAACATGTTCGCATACCAGCTTTTATTAGTTTATAAAATTTGGTTAACCACTGATAAATCAATAAATGGATATGTAAATATTGATCACAATAGAGATATAGATTAACAGTTACAATTATTTGGGCTGAAAAAACATTTCCCTATCACTACATATTTCTCAAAGTTTGTTAGGGTTGATATCTCACAGTGAGGGATACCATATCCATCATTCAGTTTATTTTTATCTTAACCCTAATCATCTTCCTCAACTCTAATTATATATATCCATTCACACTCAAGAACTGTTTGTAATTGCTAGTTCTATGCGTATTTAAAAACTTTTACTATATAGTATTAAATCATGTTCACTCACGAAGGCGCCTCTACTCCCAAGTAAAATATTAATGCGCATTTGTACTAGTAAGTCTCGTTTTTAACTAATTAGTGTGAGTGGGTGCATTATGCCAATGGACCATAAGGTAACAATAAAATTTACAATATAATCGTTTGGGTAGACAGTAGTCGTTGCAATTACACCCAAAAAAAATGGAGGGGCGTGTTTTTTTTCTATGCTATTGCAACGGAACAAGCCCGAGACCCACCTGATGTTAAGTGAACTAACCTCTGCCTATTAACAGATACATAACGTCAACGACGAATTGCACTGTGCCTGTCACACTGAGACGTACAGTTGTTAGGTCTCATGTGTCTGTAATTTTATCACATGTGTCATTAAGGGCTTAGTCTGAATATAATTATTTTGATGTTTATTCGTGCGCGAAAAGACCCGTTTAGGATTTAGAAACATGTACTTAATAGGTAGTTGGTCGGGTTGGAAAGTGTGTAACATTTGTATGACTGCGCTGTTCTTTCATCTTACTTATAAAGGCCTGTACTCGTATCTTTTGAACAGTAACTAATGTAGATGGTTTAAATTTTCAAACAAAGAGTGATTAAGTGTACTATTATTGTAATTTTAGCTGCCTGAACTCACCATTAGGTGCTTGGCAGCCGATTTTCTACTTGAGAGTGGTAGCTAGCCAGGCGGGCATTCGCAAAATGCCCTACCACCATGCTTTAACGTCTGCCATCCTAGGACGACAACCGGGACCGACGGATAAACGTGCCTACTCCGAAGCATGGATGCGCTCAGTGCTAATGTCACTAGCGGTTACCCATCCAAGTCATGACCTCGGCGGACGTTGCTTAACTTAGCTGATCGGCTAAGAACAGCTAAGCGAACTTAGATACGAGCACTTAAAAATAAGATTCTCTTCTGTATTAAGAGTTTGTATGGTACTTAATACATTTATTAGAGTTTTTAATATAGTTTTTTAAATGTAAATATTACGGGTTTTGTGAAAATTTCAAAAAACTCAAGATAGATGCGGGCCGCTTGCGGCCCGCACACTGTCCGAGTAACTAGTTTATATACTAGTGGCTCACCGGCTTGCATGTGTATATAAATAAAAAAAAATACTTATTTGAAAATATTATATCTTCTATGTTCATTAGGAATAATGTAGAATTGATATGGTGAAAGAATTTTTCAAATCGGTCCAATATTTTCAGAGCTAATTCAGAGCAATGTAAACAAACAATCAAATCTTTCCTTTTTTAATGTCGTTATATTATAATAATGTATTATCATTAAAGTTTTGATAAAGTTAGAATACCGTACACTGACTGACGGACATAATTTTTGTTCTCTCAAAATGAGTAAAGTAGAAAGAAAGTGTTGTATGGGAAGAGTGTGAAGGGGGTTTCAGTGAAAATGGGTAAAATCCGAATGAAGATGTCGTCTGCCAAGTAAAATGGTGTGAGATAGGTAGGAGTTGTGGCACGTTGTGCAGCAAATCCAAACATAATTAATGATATATACATATAATTTCTTATTTTTTTGTCATATTCACCATTTTCCTTTGGGGCCGTCTGTCTACACATTTCTTTCTGCGTGCCACAATGCTGACACACTTTTTTCGCTTTTTTACATAAGCGTTATTACTTATTATACATGCGTATAATAATCGTCGGTCACGTCTCTTTTTCGTTTGGTCGTGTTTACATAGTAAAAACAGAAATACTAAACAGAAATATATTTTGAAGCGCTCGTAGCGAAGTTTACTTAGCTGTTCTCAACCGATCAGCAAAGTTAAGCAACGTCGCGCGCGGTCATGAGTTGGATGGGTGACCGCTAGTGACATTACTACTGAGCGTTTCCGTGCTTCGGAGGGCACGTTAAGCCGTCGGTCCCGGTTGTTGTCTTAGGATGGCAGTCGTTATAGCATGGTGGTAGGGCATTTTGCGAATGCCCGCCAGGCTAGCTACCACCCTCAAGTAGAAAATCTGTCGTCAAGCACTTAACGGTGTGTTCCGGCAGCTGTCCTTGAGAGCCAGTGATTCTAGGTTAGTCTGTACAACCTCTTCGACCACATCATCACTTACCATCAGGTGAGATAGTGGTCAAAGGCTAAACTATTAGGCATAAAAAAAAAAAAAAAAAAAAAAAAAAAAAAAAAAAAAAAAAATACAGATGTGGTGTTAGAGGAAAAATATCTCAAAAATGCCAAAGTATACTGCATTTAAAAATAAGCAGCAAAAATCACTGAAATGGGTGGAATAAATTATTTTTAATAAAAACAGAAACAGAACAGGCTTATAAGAGAGAAATAACTTGTCGAAGTCTGCACCAGAGCCCAATATTGAGATCATACTTTTGAACTGACACGGTACCAACACAAGTCATATCTCACTTTTCAGGAATAGAAGTCGGGTCCATTTTTATTTTTAAAATATTGTTTTCTCTTTTAAATTTTAAGCTCGTTATTAGGACCCTATATTGCTGACATAATCCACCAACCAATAATTAAGCTCATACAGATTCTTACTTGCAAATTACGTTGATATGAAACCTTTCTAGTAAACTTTAAGAAAGTCGATTCAGGCAATCGAGATATATTAACAGGAATATATACAGTGCTCAGACCTCTACTGAGACCTCGCTTCATCTGGCCTATTAAATATGCATATGCTTACAAGTGATGACATTTTCTTACCCCAGAGCAGTTCGTAGTTACTGCATATAAAAATGTTGTTATCTACACTTTTGTTCTGCCGCTTCTAATATTTCACGAAACTCTACAATTTTTGCGACGCTATCCGTGGTGCGATTAAATATTTTTGAGAGTTAAAAGTTAACGCCCATTTTTTTAGCCCCGCCCGAATTAGAAATTATTTTTATTACTGTCTTAGCCTTAAGTATAATATATGTCATACTTCTACAATTTTATATATTTTAATCAATTATGTAAGGCGTACACACTTTCCCAAAACATGTTAAAAATTTGCCTATTTGAGACTCGGTAACTTTTACCACAATCTCGCCTCAAGACGTAGATGTTATCTGCATGATGATGGTAAGTGATCATGTGATCCAGAATTATTAAAAACACGACTAGCTCTTCGGAATCCGGAACACATAATTACCAGCTTGGCGTCAAATTTTATATATGAGGGTGGTAGCTAGCAAGTATTTACAAAATATCTGACCATGTAAAATTTATAAAGTACGTAGTTTCTCAGTAATTTTAGCTTGCTAATCGTGTCCAAATGATGCTAGACACGACGCACAGCAATAGTCAAAAATATATTGCGGGCCTCACTCCAATAGTGTCCTCCATCTTAACAATATGTAAAAAAATTATGCGTTTGAGCACAGGTGAAAACTTTAAGTATTCATGTCGGAGCGTGAAAGCAGACTTCACCACATCGAGTTCTTCTTAATGTTCATCCATCAACACCTAATCTTCTTGACTGGCATCGCTATGATTTACCGACCTTATCTTCAGGCATAAGGGCTATGTAACCAGTTGCCAATAAATAAAATAAAAAATCGACATCTCTAATCTGTGGTCGCTGCTAGTGTATAGTCTTATGTTTTGGAGTCTATGGTACGTAGAGAAAAAGAATTTAGTATGGTGTTTACTTCATGCATTTGATTGGGGAGTCTTTTACCAACCGCCGAAAAGAGACACCTAGCAATGTACTGAAACTTTTGACAGTAAATATTTGAAAGTAAGTGCGCAGACTAAGTAGTTTGCATAGAAGTGTAGATATAGACGTATGGTGTTATATGATGGGAAGATATTAGTACAAGCTCAGTGGGCACAAGCCTGTCAAAGATAGGTCTTATTTCGTGGATTGTATTGTGGTTGTGGTTCCTTCTCAACCTCGATCGTGGTGAAGCAAGATGACAGCAATAACTGGAGCAGAATTCATTGTGTATGACACCTTGATACGTTATGGCAGACGCGCCATAATAATGACGGGCTAACCCTACCACCGATATATCAGGAATCACGAGTGAAATCGTGAATAAAGTGTTCAGCAAGGCATGCGGATTGGAATGGCTATCAGGGATGGACGGAGGCAATTTCGGGGGTAACCTCCCATAAACTGCTTATTAAGAATAAACCAAGCGTAGTAATGATTTTGTGTATTCTCTTTTTATGTGATTGTCACGAAACTAGCTCGAGGTCTACCTGATGTTAGGCGGACTAAACTCTGCCTATAACAGATGCATTTCTTCACAAGTAATGAATTGCACTGCGCCCGTCACCTTGAGACATATATATGTTAAATATTGTATAAAATTATAATTCATTTTCTGTACACAGTGGAAACCTACAAGAACATTTCTCTCTACGCTAAAGTTTGCTGGAAGAGAACTCTTTTAGGGTTAAGCTCGCCTTTGTACATATTTTATACTAAAATTATTTTCTGTCTCTACTGTTTGTGTGCAATAAAGAATCTAAGATAAATAATCTAAGACATAGTTGTTAAGTCTCATGTGCCTGTAATTTATCTGGCTCTCAAGGACAGCTGCCGAAACACACCGTTAGGTACTTGGCTACAGATTTTCTACTTGAGGGTGGTCGCTAGCCAGGCGGGCATTCGCAAAATGCCCTTTCACCATGCTGTGAAGCTCAAGCCCGCGGCGGGATTCGAACCATGGACCTGCTGCTCGGCAGTCCATAGCCACTGAGCTATCACAGCTTCAAATCTTGAGTGTCTTCGTAAGTAAAAAGATCCATAAATATTTTGGAGATATTTTTTTTTGTTAGCTATTTAAATTATTTTGATTATATAATTTTAAACATACCTACTTTCACAGAAAACTTGAAAAAATATACGTTCTAGTTATTATGTTTCTATATAACCTGACAATCTGACTTTTTTCTATATAATAAAGTTAAAAAATGGCATGGTTCCGGTAGCACTTGAAATCATATTTAGAAATATGTGTTAATGAGATTTATTCGTTATTTTTGTGTCCAATTAACGATGATGTCAACAACTATTTGAACTTTGGACACAGCTATCTCATTCGTGACTCCTAAAGTTATTATGGCTGTGTCATCTGCAAAGAAATAAAACTAAAAAAATATGATCTTGTTACAGATTCTCAATTCTCAATCATTTTTAGCATAGTTTTCCACAAACCAAGGCCTTGCGTTATGCTGTACTTAATTTTTTTTGTTTTTAAATAATAACATAAACGTCATGTAAATATGAGACTGTAGACTAAATCAACGCCTGAGTGAATTGTTTGTGACGTAGAGTTGCTATAGTGTTTGGAAGGTGATTAGTACACCGTTTTTTCTTTATCAAGTAAGGAAAGTTTCTGTAGTTTCTGAAGACAATATTATAATTGCTTACAAAGACGTGGCCCACCTGATCGAACGAGTACATACTTATGTATCATCAACATTATTAATAAGTGGACCTGTATACATTTATATCAATAAATACTATGAACTATGATATTAAGCGGTAACCTTTGCCTATATCATAAACATTTCATTACAAGCAACGAACCGCACTGCGCTCCTCACCCTGAGACTTGTTTAATCTCATGTGCCTGTTTTTAATGGCTCTTAAGGACTGCTGTTAGGTGCATTGAGACAGATTTTCTACTTGAGGGTGGTAGCTAGCCAGGTGAGTATTCGCAGAATGACCTACCACCATGTGGTGAAGGTCACCCCACTGGGGATCCTGAAGTGTGGATGGACCTGCAGCACGGCAGTCCATAGCTATTACCCCTCAGCTATCACTGAAATAAATCTATATCAACCGGGTAAGCTCGTTTTCATGTCTTTCCATTCTGCAAATGGTTGCGCTTAGCACGTATTACAGGATTTTGGTTATTCAAGTACAACAATACAAATGACAATAATTGCGAAAAATAAACAATTATTAACCGATCGCCCGCCGCGCCGCCGAAAAAACAAATAATAAACAATGAATAAAGGTTATTCCGCTATTGGACGAATGCGTCACGATGTTTCATGCGAGTGAGTTCACCACAGTTCTTCATCAGATTAATATCTATGAAGTGAATTGTAAAAATAAGCTTTAGCGACGTCAGTGTAATCACGTATGCTGTGATTATCTAAAATTTTAAAGTTGCAGTCTACCAAAATTATTGAAAAATATGTGCTGCTTACAAAATTATTAAAAAACATCTGAACGTTTTTTATGCGTGTTACGAGTATATTAAGATATTGGTTAATTATTGACCGAAAGTAGTGAGGTCTCGGAGTCCGCTGGGAACAATTGCCGTTTTGTATGTTTGTATGTATTATATTTTATTCGACGATAACTTACTCTAACGTAACGTTGGTCTTATCGCCACGAAATTTTTACAAAGTTAGAGTAAGCCAACAATTTTTTTAAGTTCGCATATGAGCAATTCAGCCAAGTGGTTGTCGAAATCAAGATAACGTTAATATTACCGCTAAAAGACACGTGGAGCCATCTCGCGTACATTTTGGGATTTGACTTTAGCGCCAATCAGAATTGCAGCAGTGAACGTAGGTGGATACACAATTTATTCTGGCCTGCACATAGCAATTGAAGAGTGTGAAAAGAATTGGATGGCGAAGCAGCTACAAATTACCAGATGGGCATTGCCATTTCATCATAATTGATAAAATGAGTATCGTAGGATGCTCTTCGCTGCATAAAATTAACCGAAAGTGCAGACAAGCATTGGATGGCCGAAACTGACCAAAATTGTATCGAAAAACAATAACCCCACGGCAGCAGAAGCAGACACGGAAGTTGCGCAAGGACTCGAAAAAGTACTGCTATTAGCTGTAGGCAGAAGGGTAATTCTTAAGTCAAATGCCGCATGACATGCCGCTGGTGTTCCTTGTGCAGTTTGATCGCTATACCGGACTAGTCATCAATGGACTCGTACCTATTCCACTTACGTGGAAGTCAGGGTTAACCGCATTTTCACGCACGCAGTTTCCCTTGTCATGGGCAAGAGCAGTCCCCGTCCGCAAATCCCAAAGATTGACATTGGAAAAGGTCATTGTCTATATCGGTAACAAAGAGCTTCAAGCAGTGTGCACGTATGTTGTTCTCTCAAAACATCTAAAGAATCCTATATTAGATAGGTTTTTTTTTAAAAAAACATATAAAAAAATAAAATATGAGAGCTTTGCAACTAAGAATTGAAGAAGAAATAAGATTAAGCCGTCTAAGCCTATCTTAGACTTTTTATTGATTCGATTGGACCTATTCTACGGGCTGAAAAGATTTTATCTATTATAATGAATAACAAAGATATTTAATTCAATAACATAGACATAAGGGATAATAATATACATGTATATTAATAAAAAAATACTATCAAAAAAATACGTACAATTAAAAATCTACTCCTAAAATGTAACATCTACTTACCATTTAAGAAATTCAAACAAATTAAGGACAGGCTCCAAGAACCAAAATGCACGGTAATCGGAACATACTGTATGCAGGAGCACAGTTCTATAATGAGTAACAAAACATCTCAAAGACTGTCAAACGAATTTTATTTATAAGAATATATCTTTGATAACATCTCGTAAAATCTCTGGACTAACATAACATATTATTATAAAAGCTTGGCTAATTAGATTATTTAGTTTTTAGGTAAAATTATTGACTGTATCTCATTATAGGTAAACTTTATTCTTTATGAGAAAATAAAAATCGTTAAACCTTATTTACATGCTATAAATTATGTTTATAATAATAGTAATTATGTGGACATTGCGCTAAGATGAACCAACAAAAACATAAACAAAAAATTATGTATATTTCTAGCTTTTACCCGCAGATTCACCCAAGTGGACAATCCCTCAGGAACCGTTACAGGTTTTTGGGAGCCGTGTATAAGGTGTCATATATAAATAGGTTACTTTCCAATCGGCCCCGTAAGTCATAATCGTTTTATAGGTCGAATGCCCGTCTGGCTAGCAACCACCCTTAAGTAGAAAATCTGTCGCACCTAACGGTGTGTTCCGGTAGCTGTCCTTGAGAGCCAGTAATTTAAGGTTAAGTCTGTTGACACCTTCTACCATATCATCACTTACCATTAGGTTAGATTGTGGTCAAAGGCTTACCTATCAGCTATGAAAAAATTACTTATAGTACCTACCAAGTTTTTTATAAAGTTTTCCATTCTGGTACACTTCGAATACATACTTGCCCCGCGATTACCAGTTCAAACCTAATGCCCCATATCGAGTATTGTAACATATCGATAGAGTACGCAACCGCAGTGGTGTAATTGCCTCCGTTATACTGAGCATTATAAGATAATATCGCATATTTTTGCCAATTAGCCACTACATGGCTGACAATCTCTTTACGGACATCCATTGCCCTTTCTTGAGTCCCATAGAATAAATAGGACAGGGATTGAAAGTGGCTGCGCTCATCGCTTAAGTAACCTCGGTGCGAGCACAGTGGTGAGGCACCACGTGATAGATCGCAACACTATACTCGAGTTGCCTGTCATACACGACGCGCGACGTGACTTCTCACCCTACTTCCGACGCTCAACGTGTAGCGTTCTCCATGCTGAGTAAAACAAATTTGTGATAATAAAATATTATAAGTTTACCTAAATGATTTAGATAATTATCTTATTTGTACAAAGATCCAATAACATTATTTATTTTTATAAGTAAGCTACTTTTATTTTCTTTTTGTATTAAATATTCATTGTTTTAATTTGCCGGCCAATTACGGTTCAAAAGATACATCAATATGGCAGATGGACGAACAGACTGAGCGCCAGCGGTTTAGGTTCAGGTGACAAAGTTCTCCTCCTCCCTAGTGAACTTTACTCCTTTTAATTAACCTTACCAAAAGATATTATTGTGGCATGTATTTGTTTTAAAAAGTCTATCCAGATACAATGTTTCATCACTATCACTTCAAAAACAACGACCTTTCCATACAAAATTTCATCCTCAATTTCAACGATTTAAGTCAACTCTGTCAAAAAATTTTTTGAACACCTCGTTTTTTTATTTTGAAATATCTAATTTAATAATGAATATCTAGTTTGTATTTTTCAATACTTACTTTCAGAACTAGGTGAAAAAACAAAGAACTTTCATTCAAACGTTTTCACTTATTTTATCCCCTTAGGAGTTTAATATCAAAAATCATTTCTTAGTACACCCCTACATATGAAGACGAATACACCCTCCAAATTTCAAGTCTCTGTGACCAGCGCTTTAGGCTATGCGTCGTCTGTCAGTCAGTGAGTCAGGACTTCGATTCTTATGTATATAGATAAAAGTTGATTCAAATTATAATAAATAATTGCTATTTATTTTAAGTGTATTTATTGTGTTTAATGTAGTGAAATGCCTATGTTTGTTTGTGTAGTGTTAAGTAACCATAATCATTGTATTCACATTGAACAATAACTTCTTCATAGTCTGTCCCATCTTCACTAAATTTTACACGCAAGAGTTGCTTGTCGAGACATCGCGAGGTCCAGTTTGGATCCTATTCTCTCCCGTAGTAGAAGTAACATATCCCCTAAGTCCTTAAAAATCATTCGATGATTAGAAACATAACTTGCATCACAAAAGTAGCGATGTTAATTGACTGGTTTGTCATTAAAAGGCGTCTTGTAAAAAAATATTACCACATGTTACAATTCTCCCGTGGGGTGCCGGGTTAGAATTGCACCTGCCCAGTGCCCATATCATCCCGTGGGTGTCGTAAGAGGCGACTAAGGGAAAAATACTGGAAGGTGGGCAGCAGCGCCTTCTAAACAACTACCTTCTTACACTGCGATCCCCAAGCCACCTGCCAAGCGTGGGGATTATAGCAAATACCCCCTAAATAGGGGAGGCTGTGTTCAGCAGTGGACAATGCGGCTGAAACAGTTAACATTCTAAGCTACGAGATTGAGTTTTATGAAAGATATATTTATTACGCATGATGAACACTAACCTGCGTAGAAGGCGATTTATAAAAAAATACATCTAGCATATAGGTTCTATCAAGAAACCCCAGGGAAATACGCTAGTCAGTATCGCTTCGTTCGATCATTGCCCAAATTAAATTTACTGCCACAAGCCCCAGATCGGGCGTAACGATATAACCACCATTTATTGGCAATAAATATTTTTTTACTAGCAGCTTTTACAGGCTCTTGTATCGTTTTTCACGGTGACCTTACACGGCTACACCCTATGTTATGGTACAACTGGCGATTTTTGTTGTAGATAATGTCGTGAGGTTTTATAAATCGAGTACCTTTTGTTAAAGCGGTGCAGTAATTATTTATTCAATACTTATATTAGTTGCCCCGTGGGGTACCGGGTTAGAATGTCACATTCTACCTGTGGGTGTCGTAAGAGGCGACTAATGGTAAAATATCGGATGGTGGGCAGCAACGCCTTCTGAGGAACTGTATCTTAAAAACTGCAATCCCCAAGACGCCTACCAAGTGTGGAGATTTTGCAAAAGTAGTGGACAATCTGGCTGATACAGTATACAGTACAATTAAATTAGTTATTTATTAATAAAAACAATATGTAGATTAGACGAGGCACTATGTGGGACTACACCTTCTTCTCCCGTGGCCGAATAAGACTAATTGCAAAGTAAATCACGGATAGTTGGCAGCAATATTCATCTAAACAGCGGTGTCGTAGCTGTTATGAAAAATCCATGCCACATCTCTTTCCATCGTTGTCGTAAACGCTAAATATATGGAAACGTAGTATTAAGCAGAAGCGTCTTCTTCACAGCTGACAACACCTAATCAGTAATCACAAAGATTACACCACGGATATCACCCGTTCATGAATAAATGGTTACGAGGGCTAATCCTACTAATATTATAGATGAGCAAGTTTGTGCGTGCTAGATTGTAGCACATCCAACTTCATAGATTTTATCAACTTTTCTTGATAAATTCTTTAGGTCCCGTAATAGAAAATACTATAACCCGATTCATACAGAATTTCATATATACATTGCCCGCTGGGGAGGACGTGACAAACTATTTTAGTTTCTTACTAGCTGCGCAAGGCGATTTCACCTGCGTAGACAATTAAGAAAAGTGACGGTGACGATATTGATGATGAGAAGTATTCCATGCATTTATCGCCTGATGACTTGTTTGGTTTTTATACTAAAACCTACCTCAGGCACCAGTCTTCCACAAAGCATGTTTTTTTTTTTTAATATTTTGTTACCTAATAGTTATAGTTACTAAAGTTAGCTGAAATACCTTTTCTGGAGACTGTAAGATAACTTTTGTGGAAGAAAAATAAATCCTTATTATTATACTGTGACTTGAAGTGGAAGGTGCTAGGTTACTGAATAAATAAGTTAAATTATGTAGTTCATTTTATAATGTTTTACATTAATAGTAAATGTACCTCTACTTTACAATTATCTAGGAACGAAACTATTGACAATCAAGTTTCTTTCAAATAGCTTCAATCGCTTTAGCGTGAAAGAGTATAAAACATCCGCACACGCTCACTCTCTGTATTTTTCCTTTAGTCGCCTCTCTACCCCTGGGAAGAAGTAGAAAGGTGAAATTATGACACGGCACCCTAGGGTTTAATTAATTTAGGACTTCTATATATCTTTATGAGCCCATGTTGAAATATATATATATATATATATATATATATATATTGGTTACACAGGGTTATTGGTAAAATGCTAACAACCTCTTAAAGTTGACTTCTGCTAGTCCTAAGAAATAATTTGAGATATTTTTTTTTTGTGTTGAAAAAAATAATTGTTTTTTTTTGTTTGTGTTTTAATGCCTATTCCGAGCCAAGAGCGCCTGCCACAGAAATACTGGACTGCACCGTGGTCCCTTTAATAATCCTTTATAAAATAAGAGTTTTTAATATTATTATTTTTAATTACATCGAGCAAAGTAATAAAAAATATTATATAATACATTACAGGCACAAGACACTTTTGACATCAGGTGGTCCTCGTGCTTATTCAGTCAAAAACATATATAAAACCAGAAAACTACATTTTTTTTTATCAAAACAAACAAAAAATGTTTCTTAGGACTAGCAGAAGTCAACCCTAAGAGGTTGTTAGCATATTACCAATAACCCGGTATATTACAAAACTTAAAAACTACAGGTATCAACGAAACTTTTCTTCGACAGTTGTGGCAATTACTTGTCATCACAACTCTTAAAAAGCCCTCGCGGTGCGCACCTCACATTTTTACAATAAATTATAGCCCCTTTCCAACAATGTGACACTTTTATTGTGACCTTAAAGTTTCACCAAACTTTGGTCGCCCCTCGCGAAGTGTCATTTATAAATTTACGACGGTATTATTTCTTTCGTGTTCCACTTAACCGGAGACAAGCGATATAGGATTTGGTAATAGATTTCCTGATAATATTATTATGAAAACTTTGTTTTCTTTTTCAATATTCTTATATTTTTCTTACGTATGTCCAATATGTGATTACCCTTTTTAGAAAGACTTAATAGTCTAGTATTTGACTACTATAAACGAATTATGTAGGTACTTACCCACTTCATATTGATTGGCAGCATCTACATGTAAAATGGTAACTGTCTCTGCAATGAACGGCTAAATTCCAGAAGCCAAGCATTATAATATGGTTATAGGTTTTTATTTGAGGCTTCTTGTGCATGCAAGCATCCAAAATACACTTACAAAAAATAAAATCAAGCCCGTATGTTGGTATCCAAGTTTACGACGATTGACACTCTGTATCATCTTGATTTTGCTGAACACAGCCGTTACGGGGGGTTTGCCATAATCCCCACGCTTAGCAGGCGTATTGGGTATCGCAGTATAAGATATAAGTTCCTCAGAAGGCACTGCTGCCCACCTTACGGTATTTTACCTTTAGTCGCCTCTTACGACACCCACATTGGGGGAAGATATTATAGCCCTGTACCCCATAGACACTCATTCATTACCAACTAACATCATTACTACATAAGGACAAAATATATCGTCATGAATATAATATTAATAAGTTCGGACATTTTTTAAAATTAAAATTACTCAATGTCAATAGAATGCTAAACTATAATAAATAATATATACAACTTTCTGGTAGACTGTTTAATCACTAGATCCTGAGTTTGATTCCTGGATTGGACAGTTTGCAGTTGTAGCAGGAATTGCAGTACTTTGCAGTAGTGATCCGGAGTCTGGAAATGTTTCCGGTAGTCAACAAGTATAAGCTAAATTCTTACGACGTGAAACCAAAACATGCGATGTTCGGGGTCTTCTACCTACCCCTTCGAAGAACATCACCTGTCGATACGCACTCGTGATAATTCAATAGTATAGGTACGTATAAAATTGAGACCCGTATATAATGTGGATATTAATATATCAACAATACTCCGGGAGGTAATGTGTAATCTAATACAGATTATATTCATCTTTAATTTTGACACACTCAAAATCAATACTAACTATTATCTAAGCAGTAACGCGTTACCTTGGAGCATGATAGTTATAAAATCAAGGTGACAAAATTAAATCTAATAGACAATACACTTCACTTTAATCTCTTATACTTAAAACTCAACAATTAAGCACTATCCCAGGCCTACCATCTACAAACCGTTATGGCAAATTGTCCCAGTTCTGCTATCATTCGCCATCTTTTTACAAAAGTAGTTCTTAAACTTGTTGATATAAAATAACATAAAAAACACCATAATTAATTCCAATATTAAATAGGAAAGTTTTACTGATAGTTTGAGCTATATATATCTTGATTATATAATAAATAACAAAAATGGTTCCCATACGATAGTCGGTAGTCAAGAAGCATATTTTTATAGAGTATTATAATCAATACCAGGTTTGTATCACTAGATAATATACAATTTTAACATAGTGTAGGTAACAACCGCGGTTTATTCCGTTGACACACGTACGTATGAACACTACTAGAAGTCAATAAAACGCTATAAGTAGGACAATATTCTGACGGACGCGGAGGCGGCGGTGGTGGTGACGGCGCTGTCCGTAACTAGATTATATCAGGTTACCGGCCAATCTAGTTAGCCTGTCAAATGCTTTGCTTGATCGCAAATCGGTGTACCTAGGTATCTATGCCTAGGTATCTATCGGCCATGTAGGTACATATATTTTCCACGCTAATTTATTTCTTGTGTATTAGATATTATAATTCTCAAAAGGTAGGTAGGTCCTATCTTTTTCCTACTCCAAGCTACTGTTTGCAAAATAATGAATCATAAAACGTTACTGAATGATATAAAATTTTACTTTCCTTCATTATTTTTAATTTCAAGTTTGCGTAGGTACCAACAGTCTATTTTAGGTATACTTGCAACTCTATTGAGTTTATCGCGAGTTCTTTAGTCGCATGCGGCCAAAGACCGACCAGCAGTGGGTGCAGCGGATGAATGCGCGAGCGCCCCATCGGTCCCGGCCGATAGTAGCAGAATAGGAACATGAAACAGCCGGTTTGTCGTGCCTAGTTTAGGCGTTCATTCACCTCGATTGATTCCTGCGTGAGTGGAGTAGATACACTGCTGTCAACGAACAAATATGTTTTTTAGTAGACTTAGGTTGTCATCGCTATCATTCTTAAAGCCAACGAGCCACAGCTTATGTACTGATTTTGTGAACGTGAAAATTAAACATATTGTGTGAAACACATTCAGTTATCAATTCCCCACCCCCGCAATATTGTTGATAAATATTAATATCCTCCTACCTCAGATAAAAATAAAGTTTATATATCTTTTTAACGACACAAGAATATACTTTATATTACTTTTTATCATAAAAATTCCACTCTTTCCAATACTTAAGGGTGAACTGGCCGGACGGTTCTCCATACAAACGCCGTTGGGTAATCACTCCCTTATATGAGGATTTAGGTCCAAAATAAAGCATAATACCGATTGATCTCGTCATTATCTAGGCTTGTATGATGCCGAAATTTTAATAAAATATTTAACCTGAGAATTATGAGCCTCGAAACATTTTCATATAAAGTTTTCGAGGCTCATAACTTATAACTTAATTATCTTTTTAAAAGTTTGGCATCATACAAGCTTAGATAATGACGAAATCAATCTGTGTTAAGCTTTATTTTGGACCTAAATCCTCAAATAAGGGAGTGATCACCCAACAGCGTTTGTACGGAGAACCGTCCGGCCAGTTCACCCTTAATAATAGTTTTACGGACACATTCTCAAATAATTCCAACTCCCATCCAATCAGAATGACTTTGACCCTTTTCGAGAGTTAACTACGCGTGACGCGATGTCTGCAGGATCGCAAAATTTGCAATAAAACTTTTAGTTCAATCTATTTAATCTCTCTACGCAAACGCGTTTCTTTTTTTCACAAATACCTATTAGATAAATTACATTTTCTTTCTATTTTTATTATGAATACTAACAAAGTTTTTACTCATGTAGTAAATAATACATACGGCATAATTCACGAGCACAAATAAAACATCTGTTTGTTTTCGTTTTTTCTCAATAAAATGAACTATAACTATCAGGTAAATATAATATGTTTCCATGTAAGTAGTAAGTCAATTTAGCCTTAGGGCTTAGCCGGGCAATAATCTTTTATCTATACTAATATTTCATTTCAATACTCAATAATATGATTTCAATACGTTTAAAAGTCCCTAAATAATATTAGAAAATATATATGTTTATATGAAACCATCTTTAAGGTACACGTATCGACTTTACACAATACTATCAAGCTGCCATGGCCACCACAAGCATATTATAGAAAAACTTACAGTAATAATGATCATCTAATTTTCTAAATTATAAAGTGTAACCTTGCTATCGATGATATACCACGATACCACGCTATTTAATTTGTATATAAACGACCTCATCGTCGCACTAAGCAGTCAACACGTTGGTTGTCATATAGATGGAACATGTGTAAACAACCTAAGCTACGCAGACGACATGGTGCTGCTTAGTGCGTCGGTCTGTGGCTTAAGAAAGCTGGTACTGACCTGTGAAAAGTACGCAAGTGGCCATGGGTTAATATACAATGTCACAAAGAGTCAATATATGGTCTTTGAAAGCAAAAAGGCGAGGTGCCCCCAGAACGTACCGCCAGTTCTCTTGAATGGTGTTCCCTTTGAGAACGAAGAGAAAAAGAGTGAGAAGAGTCGAACAATTTAAAAACTTGGGATACATAGTAACTAATGAACTCAAGGACCACGCAGATATTGA
This sequence comes from Plagodis pulveraria, assembly GCA_963890685.1. Taxonomy (NCBI): domain Eukaryota; kingdom Metazoa; phylum Arthropoda; class Insecta; order Lepidoptera; family Geometridae; genus Plagodis; species Plagodis pulveraria. The sequence goes on from OY982959.1 coordinate 17,803,665, forward strand.
CCGGGAGCGGAGGGCCCTGTCTGTAAGAGCGAATATGATAGCCCGCAGGTTTGCACAATGCTCAAATAAGGTCAAGGTAACTCTTTTTAGAGCCTACTGTACATCGCTCTACACGTTTTTTTTTTTTTTTTTTTATGTTATTGTGACGGAACAAGCTCTAGGCCCACCTGATGTTAAGTGGACTAACCTCTGCTTATAACAGTTGCAATTCATGATAACTCACGTATTGCACTGCGCCCGTCACATTGAGACATAGTTTGTTAAGTCTCATTGTGCCTGTAATTTCACTGGCTCTCAAGGAATACTGCCGGAACACACCTTTCGGTGCTTGGCGACAGACTTTCTACTTGAGGGTGGTCGCTAGCCATTGGCTACAGACAGTGACAGTGGCGGGCATTCGCAAAATGCCCTTCCACCATGCGGTGAAGCTCAAGCTCTGGGCGGGATTCGAACCATGGACCTGCTGCGCGGCAGTCCATAGCCAATGCCACTGAGCCATCACTGCTTAGAAAAAACGTGCAGCCTGTAGGCTAATTACACGGAAAAAAAGCTACGGTGCCCTCCGCGTCCAATACAATAATGCGTTCAGAGCGGTGTTGGGGTTGCTCCGGTATCGCAGTGCCTCATTAATGTTTGCGGAGGTGCGAACAGATTGTTTTCATGCGACTATGCGAAAACTTGCTATTTCTTTGGTACGTAGCCTGCGGGCCAGCTCCAACACCGTCCTGGCGACGATTGCGGCCAGGCTCGATTGCACTTTCCTTCGGCATTGTTGCAACAGACATATTGCTGTAGCAATGCCGAAGCAAAGGTATTAAGCTAATCTGTAGGGGTTTTATATTATTTTTATAATATGTCATTTTAATTACATTGTATTTTATTATTGTTTTGATTATTCTGGTGACATTGTTTATTCATTAATTTTATTAATATTCATTCATATATAAATTTTCGCATTATTACTTTGACATATTGTTGTAACTGACCACTTCATAATTTTACTATTTAATCATTTGATTTTTATACATGTTGAAAGGATTTATGGGTTATTTTACCTGAAATAAATGAATTTGAATTTGATGATATTGAAAGGGCGCAGTTTATATCATTCCACTTTAGTTTTGCTTATAAGTCACCTTTGACCACTATCTCACCAGATGGTGTGTGATGGTGCAGTCTTAGATTTTATTTGGGCTAATCTAAAATTACATTACGAATTTACGAGAGAAAATAATGAGCATAGCAGGCGTTATTACAAACATAACAATATTAAAATTATAAGGTTGCATCATCATTGACAAGTATAAAACCAATTGCAAAATTGGTCTTGTTTGTAGTACAACGAAAGTGGTACTATAGATGTCGCTCCATCCCAATACGATGGTTAAAGAACGATAGGAAAGATTTGAGTTAAGACGTCATGTCATGTTATTGGTATAACATAACAATATTAAAATTATTAATTTTTATTTAAAATAGGTCTAATATTCATTTTAGTATAGGACCCTAACATTAGATACATGTTCCATCGAAACGCTCCGATGACCCAGTTATTTAATACGATAATGATATCAGCAACATAACTGAAGCGCCGTAGTGAAAATTGCCTAGTCCTTCTGAACCGATCAGCAACTTCCGCTGTGGTCATAACTTGAATGGATGACCTCGAGTGGCATTGAATACTGAGCGCTTCCTTGCTTTGAAGTGCTAGGTGATATGTCTAATAAATTACATATACGGTTAAGACATCGGTCACGGTTGTTGTCTAAGGATTAGGCTTTATAATATGGTGGCAGGGCGTTTTGCGAATGACCGCCTGGCTACACTGAGAAAAATTTGAAATGTAGCGTAGTCTTTTCACAATGTATTCGCAGTTTTATCTAAAATACGTAATCTACAGCCGTAAAAATGTTGGATAATACAAAATAATGTGGAAGCGTATAAACACGTCAATAAGTTGCAACATGTTGAGTACTGATCTTCCCGTTTAATACGTACCCGTCTGTCGGGTCCGTCAACAAGACTCAACATACGTAACTGATATAGTCAAACACATGCTAGGAAGTACTCCATGGATATGACGTCACAGATAGAACATTACATCATGCTGTCGCATCTTTATAATTGTACTCCAACATGAACAGGATGACACATACGTATTGCACTAAAAAAATTTTTTTTTCAAGTGTTTTGCGTCCTGACTATAAGTAGCTCGTCTATTTAATGTAAGTATTTAGGAAACAGAACCCTATTTTCAGTAGGCAACAACAAGGTTCAAGTAGACAATCTCCTATCTGTACGTAGCTTGATGCATGATGTAGGTACGTAGAAAACATCCTTAGGTACATTAAGTATAGGCTGCGCCAAGACTCCTTACTGTACTTAGGCCGATGCTCGATATAAGTATGCAAATTATGCAACCTTCTTACAGTACGTAGGCTGATACATGAGGAACGTAAGAAAGATCTTTACCACAAGTGAAAAGCATCAAAGTTGAAGTAGGCAAACTATTTGCCGTACCTACGTGGATAGATATAAACGGCATGTTACTATAAGTATGCTGAACTAAAATTCACTTAAGTAAACTCCTTACTGCGAATAGACCCAAGCATGATGAACGTAGGGTACATCATTATACGTTTTAGGCATATTGTGTTTGTAAATTGTTTTAATGTTATGGGCACATTCATTTACTGTTCCCTCGACAGTTTAAAGATTGTTTTACGACACAAGAGCAGTGTTACCAGATCGCGAATAAAAAAATACGACAGGATAACTTCATAAATGCTGATTTTCGACCATTGCTTGTTTCAACATTTCTTCATTTACAATCAATTTTACGCTCGTATTCATGTTCGCAAAAAATAAAACAAATCGATTGTAATAAGTGTGCAAATAAATAAAAACTAGTTACTCTGAACTGAAACACTGCAGTTTTTAGATTTGGCATTTTTTAAGTTATGTTTATTATGTGGCTTTATATTTTGTATCTTATTGTTTATATATCATCCTATCATCATAATAATATACGTATAATTCCATCAGATACAACATGTATTACGTTGCTTGTATCGGTATCGGTACGCGTTGTTTTCATTATAATAATTTGACGGCTTTAGTAAAATGAGCTTAATAAGTACAGATATAATAAAAAATATCTTTACACATGTAACCTACCATTGACTATTTAGAATAAAATTTTGAAATAAGGTTTTGTCAATAATTTTTAATATATTATTGGTTAATTACCCATTTTGAGACTCACTTATAGTGTCAGTCTTGGGAAGAGCTTACTATAGAAATGATCCTATGAAGTAAGGTCTTTTCCGCCCGTTGGGTGCCGGGTTAGAATTGCACCTCCCCATATCTTCCCATGGGTCTCGTAAGAGGCGACTAAGGGAAAAATACTGGAATGTGGGCAGCAGCGCTCTCAAAGGAACTGCCATCTTACACTGCGATCCCCAAGACGCCTGCCAAGCGTGGGGATTATGGCAAATACCCCCTGAATAGGGGAGGCTGTGTCCAGCAGTGGACGGTCCGGCTGATACAGTACAGCACCTATTTTGGATATATACCTACCTACTGCATCCCACTGTATCATTCGCGTTGCCAATAATGAAAAGTGACGATGATTACGATTATAAAAAGTATCGGTTGTATTTATTTAAGACCTAAATTATCTATATTTCAAGTTTCCAAATTGGTCCAGCAATTTTAGCGTAAAGAAGGAATAAATATACACATTTTCATCCTCAATCATCATCCAACTTCAGCATTTCTAATGTAAGTGTTATTAATCAAGAATATAAAACATATTTTTTAAATAACATATTATATTATATTTTAGCATTTGGCCACATTTTCACTTATGGTATGCGTTGATGCAGTCCATGGTAGTAACAAGGTTTAATCTAAAATGGGAATTGGCTCATAAGGATACCTACTGGAATTTACCATTAGGCACTTTTGGTATTTCCTAAGCAAGCCAGACGAATTGTGAAACAGAACTTTGGGGGTGTAAGGAAGTGTTCAGTTTATTATGAATATTTATTATAATACTTGGATTGTTTTGACAACATTGGATGAAACTGCGGGGCGCAATTATTATTATAATAGTTTTTGAAAAATCTAAACAATGCACCAATGATGTCAGCATTCAATATATAATTTTATATGAAAGATTGGCTGTTTTCGATTTACACGCTAGCAATACTGGCTGTAGTGCAGCGCAACAGCTATAATATTCTTTTTCAGTGAGACCATGGCAATCGCATCACGTGCGCATGCAAATGGTAATTTTAGTTTTTAACAGTGATTATTTATAAAAACCTCGCTTATTACAAAGTTTCCACGCATAAATTAACCACTAATCCAATTTGAATTAACAAAGAAAGCTACACAGTGCCCACCCATTACGTCCGAAAGTGAACAAATATGTACAAAGAAAGGCCCCACCTACCAAACCCCAAAGGCACAGCCTGGATATCCGGCAACCAGTGAATTCAAATGCTCAAAGGGCGACATTCACAGGGGGAGTCAGGTAAGCGTATTTGCTGTTTTTTAATTGATGTATTTATTGAAAAAATACATACTACTTCATGCAAGTTAAATTTTCATACGTTTAGCGTAGCGTACTGATACAAAAGGCTTCTACCTATAAAATCTAATAAATGATTTAATTACCATGGAAATACCCATTTATAAATATTTTTATTCTTCATATTTTACTTTTATAGTGGAAATAACCCACTTGTTTGATCTTAATGTTATTGATTGCAGCTCTTAGAAGACTTCAACCATATATATCCAAAAATACTGAGGGGCTTTTCTAATAACTCCAGGGACAAGAACGTATAAACGTGTACATAACTGTTGCTAGTGGTAAGTACTTTAAATACCCTTAGAACATACCCGACGACTACAAATAATTTGGAAACGTAACGCTTTAAGTGTACCACAATTAACTATTGTGGTGCACATATAGCGACAGTAGTCTGACATTAATAAGCTGTTGTTTCCTACCTCCTTGGTAAAACTTTTTAGTAGTGACATTTTTATTTTACAAATTTCATAAATGTAATATATTTATCTATTCCAGATGGTGAATTTGAAACTGTATCAAACGCCACGCTGCTTTGATTCTCGCATACATTGTTATGTGCCCATTAAAAAAGAAAATGTATACAGAGACCACGTCAGAGATAAATTTTTCAAACTCCGTGAAATATTGTATGCATGTCTTTCAGACTAATGTCTGAGGTTTGACAGTTTTCCGTTTTACGATTTATATTATCTCTAAATATTAAAATAAACATTCCAATACCAAGTAATTTTTTTTCAAGGATTTTGACATTAGTTACATATTTTCATATTTTCTATTTAAAAATAATTATGTTTATTTTTTTAAATAATAAAATAGCCATTTATTGCCTTCATACACAGAAAAAAAATATTACATACATAAGATAATTGACAAACAATTAAAAATAAATAAAACAAAAGGCAAAAGGAGTATGCTCAGCATTGTGCAGCGCATACGTTAAGTACTAACGTGCGCTGCGCTGATTTTCAGCATACACCTACTCGGACGGATGTTTGCCGAGAGACATAGATAATAAAGCGGATCACAAATAAAATAAACATAAAGAAACAGCTTACACTAGTAGCGTAGTAAAAAAAAAAATCAAATAGGTAGAGCTTACAGAAAGGTGTGAAAAACATTACATTAAATAAGTTGCTAGTTGAAGACTTTATATAGTGTGTGGATGATGGTGTGTGTGTGTGTGTGTTTGCGGCGATATGTGTGTCTAAGAGGTCATGTTTATGTGAGAGGGATTTTTTACGGAGTGTTTGACATTTCTGTGTGTTATAAAAGTTGCTTTAAAATTATGATTTTGACGGTCTAAAAGAATTCGTTTTAGTTTAATTTTGAAATTATTGCAGCTTGTCTTTGCTCTTAAAGGAGGTGGGAGATCGTTCCATATCTTAGATGCACTGAATTTAAAGCAACCTTTAAAACCACTGGATCTATGTTTAGGGATTGCAAGTGTGTTGCGGAACTTTGAGCGTGTGTTTACAGAATTAGTGTTTTTAGACCATGTAAGCTTTTCAAAAAGGTACTCAGGTCTCTTGTTCCACAAAACCTTTTGAGTAAAGCATGCCAAATATAGTTCCCTTCGTAACTTCATATTCAAAATTCCTTTTTCTACGAGATAGGGAGTGACATGTTCTCTTCTAGGTATCGTGAAACAGAAACGTGCGCATGCATTTTGGACTCTCTGGATAGCTCGTTCAGTCACTGTCCAAATTCTGGGACTATAAACTGCACTGCAGTAGTTGAATGGTGATAGTACTATTAGATCACATAATAAAATTCTTATCTTTTCTGATATGTATTTTTTTATGTTATACAAAACCTTGAGTTTAAAAAAAGAAGCTCTAATTTTTTCGTTCACATGTTTGACATATCTTAGCTCGCTATCCATTAGAAGACCAAGGTTTCTCGCCTTTGACTCTATGGGTATATCAATACCATTTATCTTTGCTTTTGGGTCACATTCCAGTACCTTACTGATCTGACTTTTAGTGCCCAACACTAGCATTTTAGATTTGGTGGGGTTTAAGATCAATAGATTTTAATAAATAGATCACAAATTTATGATAATATTTTTTATAAACTATTTGTAGTTAACTAATCCACTTATTTACTGTCTTTTTTTACAGGTGCAGCCTGCACATAGAATAACTATTTATATCATGCATCAGCCTATGTACAGCTGGGTTGTAAACGTGAACCTTAATGCAGTCTACTTATGGTTTGGATCGTTTCATTGTATAACATGCATCAATTTATGTAGAGTAGGGTGCATACAAAGATTATAAAACTATGCGCATACATAAACCAGGAGCAACTACAGTTATATTATAACTACAAAACTACAAATGGTGCTCTCAATACCATCTTAAGGCTGGTCCAGATTTGTGTACATATATAAAATCCATACTCTACATAGGCGAATGCATGATGAATTTATAAAAAATCCTTATTATTAGTAGGCTGTGCCAAAATTTACGTAGGCAACCTCCTTACTGTACGATAACCGATCCATGAGATATGTAAGGATCATCCTTACCTTAAGTAGGCTGTACCAACAAGAACGTAGTAAACATATAATTGTACGTAGGCCGATTCATGACAAACGTAGGTAACATCCTTACCGTAAATGGGCTGCACCACTATTGATGTACACAACATCTATACTGTACGTAGGCCGATGCATAATAGATATAAAGATCATCCCAACTATAAGTAGGCTGCACCAAGATTGACGTACGCAATCACCTTACTGTACTTAGGCTGCTACATGACAAACGTAGGGAATATCCTTACCATAAGCAGGCCGCACCAAAATTAACGTAGGCAACCTACTTACTGTACGTAGGCCGATATATGAAAAGCGTAGGGAACATACTTACCGTAAGTGGGCTGCACCAAGATAGGCGTAGGCAACCTATTTACTATACGAGAGCCAATGCATGATACATTTAAGTATCATCCTTAACATATGTAGGCTGCAACAAATTTGACGCATGTTACCTCCTTACTGTTTATAGGCTGATACATGACAAACGTAGGGATCATCCTTACCATCAGTAGGCTATACCAAGATTGATGTAGGCAACCTTCTTACTGTACGAATGCCTATATTTGATAAAGGTAGGGGACATACTTATCATAAGTAGGCTGCACCATGATGTACGTAAGTAACATCCTTACCTTGTCAAGATGTTACATACTTATTTGCATGACAGTACATCATTGAATGAATGAAGGAACGAATGATTCGCATTGATGGTTGTAATGTGCAAAGAACATTACAGCAACATGTTGACTCATCTTTATGTACGCTAGTCTCGTTTTAAACAGGAAATACGAGTGAGGAGCCTAAAATTACGCATGTCAGCACATGAATTTTTTCTCAGTGTAGCTACCACTCTCGAGTATAGAATCAGTCGTTAAGCACTAAACGGTGTTGCGACAGCTATCCTTGAGAACCAGAAATTCTAGCATAGCCTGAACAATATATTCGGCCATATCATCACTTTCCAATTTCTACAACTGAATATAATAAATTATATACTCCATTGAACTTTCCAATGATATCGCAGGTTTTAAAATAGAACCAACTGCAAGTGCAATGAGCACTGCAAAAACATTTCACGTTTTTATTCTCCACGGACGCTCCCAGTCTATCTATTTTAGTTCTAAAGTTTTGTACGATAAAATACAATTTTAGATGTCGGTTTAAATTCTGCCATAATTAATAATTTTGCATAAATTGGATTGTTTTAGACAAATAGTCATCCCACACTAATTGTTATATTTTACCTATAAAGTATGAAGTATATAGAAACAGTTTTGGTAAAGTAATTCCCGTTAGTATTATCAAACTGATGTGCTCTGTACTGTATCAGCCTGATTGTCCACTGCTGAACACAGCCTCCTCAATTAAGGGGGGCATTGCCATAATCCACACGCTTGGCAGCCGTCTTGAGGTCCGCAATGTAAGATAGCAGTTCATCAGTTACGACACCCTCTGGTTGCGATGGAGGGGTTGACATTCTAGCCATGCACCCTACAGACTCCAGCCCGACACCCCACGGACTTCTTGAACATGACTGATATCTTCATGTTGAAAAAACTGTGGAGGGTGAATAAACGGCCATTCTCCGGTTAGCCAGTTTGTGCAGTAAAATAACTTGTAGTGGGCTTATATAACTATAATATTGACAATTTCAAGAAACGTATATATTTTTACATGTTACCTTTTGTATCTATCAGTTAACAAAAATATCTCTGTTTAAGTAGTAGTGGCAAAATTTATCTCATGGACAGCTGTTGTCTAACCACCGTGACGCATCCATAGTTTTATTAAGTATTGTTTTTTTTTTTTATTCAAACTTTATTCAAAGCGTATGTGTCCAACCTTTCATATAATAATGACGGTTACATTATCAATTCTGTTCGATTTATGCTTAGAATAGAGATTTGTTTTTCTGAAGATTCGTTTTGTCCTAACAAAATTGGCTTAAAATAAATAAAGATTTGGAGACACGCGGCACCTCAACGGTGTATTGAGATTGTTTTAAGATTAAGGTTTCGCACAACACGCTTAACTAAAAAGAAGCTAAAAAAATAAGCTTTTAATAAAGATTTTATGTCCCACCATCTGGCTATTTCTGAATTAATTTTTAATTAAAACAGGACTAGCTCTTAAAAATTGTTTCTCTTATGCTCCACATTACGGATATCAATGCTTAAACAAAAAACTAGCCAAGTGCGAGCCCAGCTAATTACGGTTCCGCAGCGCAACAGCCCGCAATTGTTTTTCAAACGGCAGCTTGGAGAAAGAGACCAGAAAGAGGTAAAAGTTTAGAAAATCATAATTTCTAATCCGTACACAATTAATTAATTAGCGTTCAAAAATGTGTACCTACGTGACAGGTTGGTACTTAGATACCTAATGATGCTCTCTGTTTGAAGTAGGTAGATACCTACTAATTGCATAGGGGCACGCAGAGAGCTGAATGGCGACCGAGCGGGAGGCATTCAAATTGGCCAGTAACACTTTGTTTGGAGTATAACTGACCTTCATGATAATAGCCTACTAAAGGTAGTAAATTAAAAGACTAGCGATAAAACGGGTATAAGTCAGAATTCTACTGCAAACTTCACAACGTAGTACTAGGGCACTTTGTATGCTCTCCTGGGTGGCGTGTTAGCTACCGCCCTCCATCAAGTATAATATCTATCTCCAACCACCTAAGTAGCCAGTGAGCCCTGGTAGTGGACATAAAGAGCCAGTTGGGAACCGCCTGTTACATTCTGGCCGCGCCCCGCCGTCACCTCCGCCACCTCTGCGTCGTTCATCTGAATAGTTACCTGAAACGGCTGAGTTGTGTTGTGCAAAGTGATAGCGGTTCATTGATTTCGCATAGTGTATAAACGTGCGTGTGTAAATGGAGTACACCGTGGGTATTATTGCTATCATTCTCTAAACAAACGCGCCACAGCTTAGATATAAAAGAGCACTCATCTTGCGTATGCTAAAATTAAACATGAGTCAAACACATTCAGTTATCGATTGCAAACCACCCCCAAGGTATTATTGATATATTAGTATCCATTCTATCATATACACTGAAATGAAAAAAGGGACTGACTTCTAACATTGAAAAGTATTGAAGAATTTAGTCGGACCATAAAATTGGAATCTCAGTGTTTTAGATCAGCATGGTACCGACTTCCACAAGTTATTTGATTTTTAATTTTGATTTCTGTTTTTTTTTTATATTTTAAAGTCACCATTTAATATTTGAATTTAAAATATTAAATGGGGACTTAAAATATTTAGAAAAGAGACAATGTTCGATCAATGTATGTAGTTGAAGCTTATAATAATATCTAAGGTGTTTTCTTCATGAAGATTGGTTCAGCTGTTCCTATATTATCATCAAACTAACTAACACTCTCTCAGAATAACAAACTTCCCACAAAAACCTTAGCTTCTTTCATCTTGGCCTACCAATGTTGTATAAAAAGTTCCTGTCCTATTTGGATACCTTCATGGAAGAAACTTTGGCTGGATAAACAAATCGACCATTTTGGGGTGCCTTAATTCGCCCGGTCGTGATTGATTGGCGTCGTTTAGTTAATGAAGAAAAACTCTTAGATGAGTAATTAATTAATACGGTATTCAATACCACGTGATCGGAAAATCGATTGGTTTTTGCAGCTCCGAAAAGTAAGGAGATAATTACGAGTAGGATAAGGCTGGAACAAATTTCAGTGAAAGTAGAGATGTTTTCATTGCGCACTATAATTAAACTAATACTGAAAGAAACATTTTCATTTCTAATACTTAGAAAGTACGTTTGAAGTTACTTGATCAGAGGGATAAAACAGTTCTTTTCTTTCCTGGGAAACAATTATCCATGCTGTCAAAAATGTCTAAGCCATGTCTTAACTTTTACGCCTCTGCTGTGTTCAATCGCGGCATAAAATTTGTAATAAAAAATACTATAGACGATTTTGTAACATCAATTTGTACATATAATTTAGTTATTGTTTATACAGGGTTATTGGTAAATGGCTAACAACTTCTTAGGGTTAACTTCTGCTAGTCCTAATAAACATTTTGAGATCATTTTTGTCTAATCTCTGCCTATAACAGATGCATTTTATCACAAGTCACGAATTGCACTGCGCCCGTCACTTTGAGACATATTTGTTAAGCCTCATGTGCCTGTAATTTTCCGAAAAGCCCGAATTCGCTTGTAAGTCAGCTGTCTATATAACCAATATAATTACATAGTACGAGTATGTTGTATAATAAAATTCTAAAATATGTGATTGTTTTACGTAAAACTTTTTTTTTTATGTTTTTGTGACGGAACAAGCTCGAGGCCCACCTGATGTTAAGCGAGCTAACCTCTGCCTAGGACAGATGCATTTCATTGCCCTGTGCCCATCACCTTGAGACATAGTTGTTAAGTCTCGTGTGCCTGTAATTTCACTGGCTCTCAAGGACTGCTGCCGGAACATACCGTTAAGTGCTTGGTGATAGATTTTCTACTTGAGGGTGGCAGCTAGCCAGGCGCGCAATCGCATAAAGCCCTTTCACCATGCGGTGAAGCTCAAACCGGCGGTTGGGACCGAACCAGGCACGGCAGTCCACAGCTATTACCGTTCAGCCATCATTTGCTTAACGTAGGTACTCTTCAAAGCTCAGAAGTGCTCAAAAGTAATGCCACTAGCGGTCCCCATCAAACTCACGACCGCAGTGGGCATTGCTTTATATAGTTGATCGATCAAGAACGACCAAGCAAGCTACTCTACGACTACATTCGCAACTAATTACTATCAAATTTTGTTAATAATTTATTATATCCTACCATTTATAAAAACTTCTTTACGCAGAGATTTCTTAGGCACTGTTTTTTGGTACAACGGGTAATTTCCAGTCTGATTTTTAGGTATTTCAATGTGATGGCCAAGTCTCACAGTGATGAAGTATGAGCCTCTCAGAAAACATAAGAAAAAATATTTACCTATTTGCTTCTACACAAGTAGCGTCCTATATACATTGCAATACCAGCGTAAATACGTTCGATTTTCCTATTTATAACAGAAACAGGCTTAACCCAAATTCAATGCACCTTAGATAAAATCTTTCTTCTTTCCCCTGATTCTAAATGCAATATCAGCGTCACCCGAGCAAAGTAAATTCAGAGAAAGAATAATGGAGTAGATTATCGTGCCTCTTGAAAAACATTGGCGAGTCGACTCCGAAGAGTTATTCATACAGAGTAATCTTTTATTTCCCGAGCGAGAAGGCTTTAGCGGCTCAGATTTTCAGTGTTTCTCACCAGTATACTTATTTATATTCACTGATTCTATACTGTAATGCTACCCTCCAAGACGGCGGAATTATCTTAAGTATTCAATCGCGGCATAAAATTTGTAATAAAAATTACTATCGACAATTTTGTAACATTAATTTGTACATATAATTTTGTTATTGCTTATACAGGGTTATTGGTAAATGGCTAACAACCTCTTAGGGTTAACTTCTGCTGGTCCTAATAATCCCATATGGTTCACAAATGAATTCAAATCTATCTTTATGTGGATAAATTGTAAGATTTTCCATTAATAATTGTTTTATCAATCCTACTGTCGTTCTTGATTGAGATTTTCGTTGTATTTACAAGTGGTTTGGAAACCTGCATTATGATACGAGTGATAAAATCATATCTTACCTTATCTAGTGCACCTATACAGCCAACGATACAGTCATGCAAGGTTGAGTTTCTTTATCTGTAATATATTTAGTATAAAATAGTTTTTGTATTAGCTTGAATTGATTTAAATGCATCAACACTCACAGATTTACGAAATAATCTGCCAACTTCTGATTTAGACCCAGACACAAGTAAAATTATCTGGACTAGTTTTAATCAATAGATGTCTTATATATCTTAAACAAAGGTTATTTAAGATAAACACCTTAATCAGCTTAGCATAATGAGTTTTTCTTATTAAACATAATATAGAAAACTCGATAGCTCTTCTGAAAATATGTATAGTGCGTTTTTTTTAACAGGGGTTATTTTTTTTATTTAAAAATGTTTTATGGTGTTATAAAATTACCATGTACAAGAGCAGCATGTATAGCACGTTGAATATTTTGTAATAGTGTTATTCAATCTAAACTGGCAACCATGTCAATTGTTAATATTGCACAACGGCGTAAAGTAGCAACTTCTCCACTAAAAAAACAGTATATTAGCTTGTTCTGTACTGCTATAAATTCAAGTTGACATACTGAACGCTTCCAGGAAACATGAAATCAAAGCTAGCTTTGTTTAGCTTGCCCCTTAGAGAAAAGCAACGTTTAGCAGTAAATACCACTGTCGTAGTTTGTCTCTTTCAGCTGCGATGTGTTTATGAAATCTTTTGTGCTCTTTCTTCAGTTAATACAAAGCGTTGTCTCCACTCAGAATCAATTACGTTATTCGTTGTGATTTTTATAGGAATAACGCCTAAGCACTGTTTTTATTATGTTTCTATTATTAGGAAAAATAACCGATTCTAAAAAATATGAGATTCAAATCAAAAAACAAGACAATCAAATGAGATGGTTGTGACCAAGTTGTATTTTTCATAACTGATTGGCTAGTTTTTGTAGATTAATATAGAATAATTTGCAAAGAATTAAATATTATTATTATGAGAATTATAATAAAATTGTTATAAATAATGTGTCTTACTTATGGTTCAGTAAATAATATATTACTAAAATAATTTTACTATTTGCGTACACTCGTGCTCAGTCACTAATATTAAAACACTTTAAGAAAAAAAAATTTGAAACTCTACAATTGTGTAGATTTCCAAAAAAATGTTGCCTAGAGTGTTTTAATATTCAAAGATTAAATTTCAGAACTTTCAACTGAAGGTCCGGGTTGTTTATAATGCAGAACAATACAAGTGAAAAACTACTTTGAAGTAGTGATGAGTCAGTGGCATTGGCTATGGACTGCCGCGCAGCAGGTTCATGGTTCGAATCCCGCCCAGAGCTTGAGCTTCACCGCATTGTGGAAGGGCATTTTGCGAATGCCCGCCTGGCTAGCGACCACCCTCAAGTAGAAAATCTGTCGCCAAGCACCTAACGGTGTGTTCCGGCAGCAGTCCTTGAGAGCCAGTGATATAACAGGTAAAATGGGACTTAACAGGTATGTCTCAAGGTGATGGGTGCAGTGCAGTTCGTCACTTGTGAGGAAATGCATCTGTTATAGTCAGAGGATACCGCTTAACATCAGGTGGGCCTCGCGCTTGTTCCATCACAATAACATAAAAAAAAACTAACTCTTTATAGAAAAAAACCAGGCTCGATCTTCAGTACACGAAAATCTCGTTCAGAAATGTTTAAAAGGTATTAAATGTTGCCTTTAAAGGCACAAAGGTACTTTCAAAGTAATACTTTCTTGAATCTAACCAAGGTTGTTGCAACATACCTTATAAAATAGATGATGATCAAATTATCAATATTTATAAAAAAATCAATGTGCACTTTGTTATCTTCACGAGTCACACAAAATTTTTGATTAGAAATGTTTAAAACGTATAAAAATGGAAGTAAATTTTGCCATTGTAGCTTCATGGCAACGATGAAATATGACCAGCGTGTCACAAAGCCTCACTCACAGCCCCGCATTATCCACTGAGGTCTCGGGTCACAGTTTATGATGCAGAAACACAAAAGTAACGAGCACATTATCTCCGGATCATTGCACCCGGTCAGAAGCTTTATTTGAATCCCGGTACATTTTCCACGCTACCTTTTATGTTCTGCTCTTATCTTTAAGAATGCTTTGCATTCATTTCCCAGGTGAAATTGTCGGATGACACACTTGGGTGGAGCTTTAAGAAGTGTTTTTTTTTGTTCACGTCAATAGTCTTTTACAAACAATATTATTGAATTCATGTGTAGTGAATTAGCATTAAAGTCATCATTTCTGCATTATTTGTTTTAATGCAAACTTTTTATAGATAATAACTTTGTGCCTTTGATTACTCAACTAATTGTTAGTGATGAGGTCAACGATGCTAATTAGGCTTAAGCAAGACAGGAGCTGGCCCATAATGACGTTGGCTTGAATATTTGGATTGATACTTATTGCCAATTATTTTTCTGGCATGTTGTGGCAATACCGGCAATATTTCCCTAAATGCTCTGCCAGTATTCTATGACGATCAAATCAAAGGCACAACTCGAACCATGGACCCCTGCGTGGCAGTCCATAGTCATTGCTACTGAGCCATCGTGGAGTTCATGCATAAGTACGTATTAAATATGAAATATTATAATGTTTCATAACTACTGTAGGAAAATGTTTGAAATAATAGACATAAGTTTAATAAATAGGTGCTTGTTGAGTCGTCGTTAATTTATCAGGCACCAACCAAATATTCTTATTAATATTTGTTTGTTTGTTAAAAGAAAATAGCACTGTTTAGAATGTCTGTTATTCACTTGTTCAGATTCGTTTGAACCTACAGCCTGTGTTATCATTATACGAATCAACTGTTTAGCTCCATCCTAAATCATGCACCTATAACAAACGCTCAATATTTGAGGTTTAGCCAAACCAAATGCATGCAGAGTTTTCACTGTCATCAAAAATGTGCACCCAATAGCAGACAAGATCTTTAACATTTCTTCAATCACAAAATCTGTTGCCATGGGAACTAGCCCCAATTAAAATATTTCCGCCGAAATCGTTTACACGCAAACCGAGTTCAAAACCGACATTTCATCTTGTTTATGCAAAACTTGGATTAAATGAAATCATTTTGAAATGAATATGAAAGTGTGCCAATTTTGTAGAGCTTGTGTCATTAAATTTATGTTTATATTTTCAACTTCAAATGAGATCAATTTTCAGGAAATAATTTGTGCTAGAAATTCAACGCAGCTGCAATGTTCTGATCATTGCAAGCACGCATTCTATTGGCTTTTGTTAAATTATTATATATTTTCTCTACGTCTGAAATATAAGCGAGGCCATAAATAAGCTAAGCCAGGTAATGGCTTACACTGAATTTTACATTGCATTTATTCGACACAGCAGATATTTTTCCTGAAACCTACTCTGTTGCTAGCTATTGCACTTTGGCATTATATAGTACAAAAAAGAATAAAACAAATGATGTAGCCCAATTTGCATATTTAATAAATATCTTTTTTTTAACGGCGGCATGACTTTATTATCAAAATACTACGAACTACATACAACACTACAGCTAATAGGTACAATAGAAGCATTTAGATCCCATAAGTCATTGTAGAATCACTGGTAGTCACATGGGGTTTGCCAAAATCCCCACGCTTGGCAGGCGTCTTGGGCTCACAGTTTGAGATATCAATCCTCAGAAGGCGCTGCTGCCCACCTTCCGTTATTTCACTTTTAGTCTCCTCTTACGACATCCACAGGTAGAATTGAGGGAGTGTCATTCTAACCAGATACCCCACGGGGTATTTATGATTATTGACACATAATTTATGAGCGCTCTCATTGACGCAGACACAATTTGATATCTTCACAAACCGATTCCTTGTCGAAATTTGGCAATCCCCTTATTCCTCGCCCCAATATATTTTGTTGATTTGAGAATTTCACGTGTGAATATAAAGGCAACGCTAAGGTATACCCACCTGTATATATTATGTAGGTGTGTTGTAGTCTTAAATTAAGGAAATCTTATTACGAAATTCCGACGTGTGTCGCTGACTAAAAGCCAGGGCGGGTTCCGTGAAGCCTAATGAACGTGCTCAAAATTTATAACGCCTTTAACCTTTTAGTTACTTTGTGAGTAAATTGGACCTCAAACGCGTTTACCTTACAACGCTGTATATATAGTTCCACCACGCTTCGCCATTAAACGTCAAACATAAATTAAGATAAAGATTCAAAAGATTTTGAAGCTGTGATAGCTCAGTGGCATTGGCTCTGGACTGCCGCGCAGCAGGTCCAAGGTTCGAATCCCGCCACGGGCTTGAGCTTCACCGCATGGTGGAAAGGCATTTTGCAAATGCCCGCCTGGCTGGCCACCACCCTCAAGTAGAAAATCTTAGGCAAAGGTTATTGCGCTTAACATCAGATGGGCCTCGAGCTAGTTCCGTCACAATAACATAAAAAAATGTTACATTAAAAAATAGAAGAAAAAATTAAAATTTTGCGGTTAAACGACCATTATTTAAATGTTTTAGTTTAATTTCTATAGCTCATAAACATGAGATTGGTAATCATCAGGTCTGAATTGAACACAAACACATCCAAACAGAAGATCGTATTGAAATGATTGCTAAGCATATTTAAAAAAAAGGAGGAAGTGGGCTTATGTACAAACTGTTATAACACATAATATATTTTGTGCATATACACTCGAGAGCAATGAATCCGGGTCACTTAAAGAATCCTAAAAATCTCGGAAACTAAAAATGCTAGGTTAATGCAATAAATTGTATTTAATAGACAATGTAATACTCCTTAAATGAAGGTATTAAAACTTCTTAGTTATTGTAAAGTTATATCATAAAAAAATCAAATTTGAAAAAGGGCCACTTTCGAAGATGGAACTACGAAATTACAGCATTTGGTTTTGCTTTTGTTTGTAATCTGTCATTTATGTGGGTACATAAACCATGTTGATAGTGCTCTATATTCATTATTCAAGCTGAAATTATGTCGCTTACGCCTGAAGAATGCACCAGAATACTTACAATGCTGGAAACCGGCCGGAGTCAGCGCGATACAGCCAGGACTGTCGGTGTGTCGCTGTCAACAGTACAAAGAGTTCTCCGACGTTACGAAGAAACTGGTTCTAACCTACGCAGACCAGGAACGGGCAGAACCAGGTGTACCACAGCATGAGAAGACCGATACTTGGTGAACACCATGCTTCGAAATCGCTTTCTCACAGGAACTGAACTCACCAATCAGTTTCGACGCCTCGGAGGAAGTAACCCAAGTGCATGGACAGTAAGACGTCGGCTTGCTGAATCTAACTTAAAACCCCTTAGACCTGCAAACGGCCCTAAACTGGAGCGTGGGCATCGTATTTCGAGACTAAGATATGCCCAGAGCCACGTAAATTGGAGTATTGAAGATTGGTCAAAAGTTATGTTCTCCGACGAATCAAAATTTATGCTCTACAAGCACGATGGAAGACACAGAGTGTATCAAAGACCAGGGGAAAGATTCAAGCAAGCATGCATCGAAGAAAAAGTAGCCTACGGTGGTGGGTCTGTACTTGTGTGGGCCGGAATTTCTTCTGAAAGTCGCACAGAGCTGGTGATCATAGAAAACGGCTCTTTAACTAGCGTAAGATATGTGGAAGAAATCCTCAATGATCACGTTGGTCCATTTATGGTCAATTTACGTGAGGATGCTATATTTATGCATGACAATGCCCGACCTCATACAGGTAGGATTGTGAATGACTACCTTCAAGAGATGAACATTACTCGTATGGAGTGGCCAGCGCGCAGCCCGGATATCAACCCGATCGAGCATGCTTGGGACGAGCTAGGCAGATGCGTAAAACAACGAAACCCTCCCCCAATCACGCTTCGTGAGCTCAAAATTGCTCTCACAGAGGAATGGGAGAATATTCCCCAAAATCGTATAAGGAACTTGGTGTACAGCATGCCAAACCGCGTAAACGCAGTAATGGAAGCACGAGGAGGCAATACGAAGTATTAAAATTCAAGAAAATCGTAATAAAGTTCAAAAATTTCATGTTTCCTATTTTTGTTTTAAGGAGAGATCAGCAGTTTTTTTCTTTATGTAATTTTGTGTTAATAAAATGTATGGTGACTCATATTTTTTTTACTTTCATTTAAGGAGTATTACATTGTCTATTAAATACAATTTATTGCATTAACCTATCATTTTTAGTTTCCGAGATTTTTAACATTCTTTAAGTGACCCGGATTCATTGCTCTCGAGTGTATATTCACCGTTTCATTATGATGATTCCGTTTTATTATGACGATACTCCTTCGATCTTTAGCCTTTGACCACTATCTCAACTAGGTACGTAAGTGTTTATGTGTTTGAAGATGACGTTCCAGTTTATCTAGCATTACTACACTCGAGAGCAATGAATCCGGGTCACTTAAAGAATCCTAAAAATCTCGGAAACTAAAAATGCTAGGTTAATGCAATAAATTGTATTTAATAGACAATGTAATACTCCTTAAATGAAGGTATTAAAACTTCTTAGTTATTGTAAAGTTATATCATAAAAAAATCAAATTTGAAAAAGGGCCACTTTCGAAGATGGAACTACGAAATTACAGCATTTGGTTTTGCTTTTGTTTGTAATCTGTCATTTATGTGGGTACATAAACCATGTTGATAGTGCTCTATATTCATTATTCAAGCTGAAATTATGTCGCTTACGCCTGAAGAATGCACCAGAATACTTACAATGCTGGAAACCGGCCGGAGTCAGCGCGATACAGCCAGGACTGTCGGTGTGTCGCTGTCAACAGTACAAAGAGTTCTCCGACGTTACGAAGAAACTGGTTCTAACCTACGCAGACCAGGAACGGGCAGAACCAGGTGTACCACAGCACGAGAAGACCGATACTTGGTGAACACCATGCTTCGAAATCGCTTTCTCACAGGAACTGAACTCACCAATCAGTTTCGACGCCTCGGAGGAAGTAACCCAAGTGCATGGACAGTAAGACGTCGGCTTGCTGAATCTAACTTAAAACCCCTTAGACCTGCAAACGGCCCTAAACTGGAGCGTGGGCATCGTATTTCGAGACTAAGATATGCCCAGAGCCACGTAAATTGGAGTATTGAAGATTGGTCAAAAGTTATGTTCTCCGACGAATCAAAATTTATGCTCTACAAGCACGATGGAAGACACAGAGTGTATCGAAGACCAGGGGAAAGATTCAAGCAAGCATGCATCGAAGAAAAAGTAGCCTACGGTGGTGGGTCTGTACTTGTGTGGGCCGGAATTTCTTCTGAAAGTCGCACAGAGCTGGTGATCATAGAAAACGGCTCTTTAACTAGCGTAAGATATGTGGAAGAAATCCTCAATGATCACGTTGGTCCATTTATGGTCAATTTAGGTGCGGATGCTATATTTATGCATGACAATGCCCGACCTCATACAGGTAGGATTGTGAATGACTACCTTCAAGAGATGAACATTACTCGTATGGAGTGGCCAGCGCGCAGCCCGGATATCAACCCGATCGAGCATGCTTGGGACGAGCTAGGCAGATGCGTTAAACAACGAAACCCTCCCCCAATCACGCTTCGTGAGCTCAAAATTGCTCTCACAGAGGAATGGGAGAATATTCCCCAAAATCGTATAAGGAACTTGGTGTGCAGCATGCCAAACCGCGTAAACGCAGTAATGGAAGCACGAGGAGGCAATACGAAGTATTAAAATTCAAGAAAATCGTAATAAAGTTCAAAAATTTCATGTTTCCTATTTTTGTTTTAAGGAGAGATCAGCAGTTTTTTTCTTTATGTAATTTTGTGTTAATAAAATGTATGGTGACTCATATTTTTTTTACTTTCATTTAAGGAGTATTACATTGTCTATTAAATACAATTTATTGCATTAACCTATCATTTTTAGTTTCCGAGATTTTTAACATTCTTTAAGTGACCCGGATTCATTGCTCTCGGCTCTCAAGGACTTCAGCCGGTTACACTATTACATTTTTGGCCACAGATTGTCTACTTTAGTTCGATAGAGATAACACTGCCGATGTGCAAATATTGATATCACAATGTCAGAAGGCAGGGCAAGTACATTCATCATATTTATCTTGACAGCTGTGCCATTAGTGCAAAAAAATGATACGCATATATTGCATTTAACATTTCATTGGATGTTTTGCTTTCCTACCCTACGCTGAATGCAATGTAGTGGAAGGACATATAAATGCCCGCCTGGCTAGTAACCCTTAAGTAAATAATCGGTCACCATGCAACTAACTCTGTGTTATGGCAGCTCTCCTTGAGAACCAGTTCATATTCTAATTTAGGCCTGCTCAACATCTTTGACCACATCATTACTTACCAGCAAGTGAATGTTTGGCCAGCCCATTAAGAATATTGAAAAAAAAAGCGCTTATCATATATAATCTATTTTATTATGTCATAATTATTACTATATAGGCATTACTGGCATTTATAATAAAATAAATACAATAGGTATACAAAAAATCCTATAACATGCTACAACTTACAACATACTAAGCATACTTAAATTAAACTAGATATGACTGTAAAATCTTCAGCTTAAGACCTTAGCACAAATGATAACTATCAAAGCAAAGAATCCAAGCTCAGGTTTGAAGGTAGATGCTCCACCAGTGACGCTTCTGATCCAAGTGGTGTAGTTTGATACTCTCGTGTACACTTCAGGAAAAGCGGTCACGACGCATCTGTTTGTTAGAGACAAAATTCCAGTCAGCTCACCGTTGCAGACTAAAGCACTGCCTTCATCACCCTGAAAATAACATTATAAATCTTTATTCCTTATTTGAAAAATAAACGTGTGCTTAGTTTATTTGATTTCGCGAACATGTACTGCCCATACCTAGTTTTCTTTCGAATAAAATGTAATTTGAATCAGAATATTGTCATATCCTTCCAATCGAATGTAGTATTAGCCAACTGCTGCTGCTTAAATGCAAGTAGATGTAGGCAGGTCTGGTTCACTTCGCACTTTAGGTACAAAGCTGCAGGTATGTACATCAGCTATCCGTCTGGACGGGATTATTATACGGTGCGTGCCGCGTCAGAAAATATCAGAGCTATACGTGGCTATGCGATAGAAAGAGAGACGCCTTGTAGGTGAATATAAATATTAGATACTCTGTGCTTTGCGAGCTGATGTGCACTTTATTGCTTCCTAGCTAGAGTTGCTAAATATTTTAACATTGTAATATGATATAAAATCCAGATAGAAGATTTATGACAAAAAAAATCACGTTTATTTTAATTACATATTGCCAACCGTGGGGATTATGGCAAGTGCCCCTAATAGAGGAAGCCTTTTTTCCAGAGTAGATGTTACTGCTGTTGATTAAAAAGCACAAACCCAATAATTACTATAAGCCAAACAACTAGATAGTACTTACATAGCAGCCAACAGATAAGATGTCGTAAGAGGCAGCACAGATCATGCTCGGGTGAATATTTGTAGTAGGCAATGTACTATAGAGACCTGTACAACGGTCATGGTTGTATATGTATTTGGTAGTAAATCTCAGCTCGTTGCTTGCTTGCTAAAAGAAAAATAAAGCCGTTGTTAAAAGATTTACTTAACTCTATTTTTAGGTCATTTTGTGTATAAATAAGAATATATTTCGTAATTCTGATGTATTGAGATATTTTAATAGGACGCCATTCTAACTAAGAGTATAAAAAAGTATTTGTATCGTTTCAGTTTTAATTAGGAAACCATGGAATTGGTTTTGATAAATTTGCCACAGAAATAAAGTATCTGCAAAATAACAGTTTTTTTTCAAATTACTTTTATTTAACTGCTAATAACGTTATTTATAAGGGAATGGTGTTATCCAATTAACGTATGTTCACTGGATAATTAAACTATTAGTAGATATACATATACATGTACTTACTATTAGTATAAAAAATACTAGTGTCTCCACCTCGTAGATAAAAATTTTCGTATAAAAACCTTCCTTCAAACGTGATGATGGAATATTTAGAAGCAGTGATAGCCGAGCGGTAGTAGCTATGGACTGCCATGCCGCAGGTCACTGGTTCGATCCCCACCGCCGGCTTGAGCTTCACAACATGGTGGAAGGGTATTTTGCGATTGCCCGTCTGGCTAGCTACCACCCTCAAGTAGAAAATCCGTAACCAAGCACCGAACGGCGTGTTCCGGCAGCAGTCCTTGAGAGCCAGTGAAATTACAGGCACACGAGACTTAACAACTATGTCTCAAGGTAATGGGCGCAGGGCAATGAAATGCGTCTGTCAGAGATGGTCTAGGCAGAGGTTAGCTCAAAATCAGGTGGGCCTCGAGCTTGTTTCGTCTCAATAACATAAAAAAAAAGTTTTATGTAAAATAATCACATATTTTAGAATTTTATTATACAACATACTCGTACTATGTAATTATATTGGTTATATAGGCAGCTGACTTACAAGCGAATTCGGGCTTGATGCTCCCCATCCAACAAGCGTGCAGAGAGCGAAGTCAATTGGAACGAGGTTGTTGATTGCGTAAGGAATCGGCACAACAGTTGTGTTTCCAAATGGAGTATTTAGCTGAAAATATACAAAAGAAACAATTATACATTAGTCTAAATAAGATATTAGGACTCGTCCTAATTATCTGCTAATTTCGTACTGACGCTAAAATCAGAATATATATATAGAAAATGCTCTATTTTTAAATTGCTAACTTAAAAACCATATTACATTGCAACTTAACACACTTACGTGGGTATACAAAGGGCCGATAGAAAATATAGACATAATTGACAGATTATAAAGTGTACAAAGTTTTTCATTAAACCACAAAAATTGTATGTTGGTAGGGAATTCTGTTCACAAATGATCGGCTAGCTAAGTCTCTCTCGCAAACAAATACCTATGGTAGTGTAGTGAGTGGTAGTGAAGTACAATATGGTGATTTCCAGCAGCAGAACAGTTATCTAAAGCGAAAATATCTACTTGCTAATTTATTTTCAAACATTTTTATTTATTAGTCATCACAGTCTTGTAAATGTAAAAATCGAATCGTATAAAGTTACCAGGAAGTACAGTATAAGGAAATAGAATTTTATCTTATCTTAAGATACGATTCGTACAGCGATGGCTACATGTTTGACCAAGTGTTGGACGTTTGTATTGTAGCCATATAGGTATGTTCCTATAGGCAATTATTTGACACTTTTTTGTGCCGGACAGGTTAGCCTTTGACATCCATATCTCACCTGATGGTAAGTGATGATGTAGTCAAAGATGTTGTTCAGGCTTACCTAAAATTACTGGCTCTCAAGGACAGTGCTTGGCGACAGATTTTCTACTTGAGGGTGGTAGCCAGGCAGGCATTCACAAAAAAACTCTACAACCATGCTATAACGACTGCCTACCTAAGACGACAACCGGGACCAACGGCTTCACGTGCCTTCCAAAGCACGGAAGCGCTCAGTAGTGATGTCACTAGCGGTCACCCATCCAACTCATGACCCCGGTGGACGTTAATTAGGTCATCTGATCGGTTAAGAACAGCTAAGCAAACATCGCTACGAGCGCTTTATCATATATAGTTCCTGAAGGCTTATGGACGTGTATTCCAATATTTCCATCAATAGAAAGTAGAAAAGGAACTAATGAAACAATGTTCCAAATAAAAAGTGTACTCTAGTGGCGCGACCATGTGAGAATACTGATGTAGTGTAGCTCATTGACCGCAAAAAAGGCTTTTAACTATCTTTATTTCTTAATGCTTTATTAACCTGGAGGTAAGAACTACTACCAATACGATCAGAGATTTGGTGTTAAAAAGGTGGCTGTCAATCCAGTTACCTTTTTAACCCGAAACTGAAAGCTATACAAACTGCTCATTTGGACATCATACATAATAGTACCGACCAAACTTTAGAGGTGGTATAAGAGTAAGAAAATTATAATCAGCTACAGATTATTATTTCTCGTGGTGCGTCAGATTTAGAATATCACCCCCCAATATATAATATTACTTTCCGTGGGTGTAGTAAGAGGCGACTTAGAGAAAAATACCAAAGGGTGGGAAGCAGGGTCTTCAGAAGAACTGATAACTTCTACTGCGATCCCCAAGACGCCTGCCAAGCGTGAGACTTGGGCCAATGGTGGGTGTTCGGGTTGATGTGATGATGATGATGATACATATTCTTCGAGGAAAATAGTCCTCGAAGTTTACATAGGTTTAGGATAGGTCAGCAGTCATTAAGGGGGTTTAGCTATAAGACGTCTGCCAAGGCCCACGCTTGGCAGGTCTTGGGGATCGCAGTATTAGACAACAGTTCTTCAGAAGACTGCCCGACTTCCAGTATTTTTCCCTTAGTCACCACTTACGACACCAACGGGAAGAGATGGGGCGCGACATTCTATCCCGGCAGCCCACGGGGCAGGCAAAACATGTTTAGGTTTGCTTATTTTTAATATACGTATCCATATAACTTTTGAGTAAAGCAAAGAAAATATTAAAGAGAATTTACTTACGAGTACATATAATATTATATCGAAAATTTTCCGCGCAAAGAGCTAAAATAAGATCGAATAATTCAGAGGAAAAACAAATTTTCACTAAGTGCATCCGCTACTTATCTGTGAAAGTGTCTCAGGTGAGGAATTCATTACCTGAATGTTTTGCGTTCTTTCCTTGCATCTTATCCTTGGCAGTCTGTGTGCTTCTCTTCTGGTGATCCTACCGCATGTGCAAATGCCGTGTCCGATGTGTTGCGTTTAGCAATGGAATACTTCATTCCATTCTCTGACGTACCATTGTCCGGCAAAGCTCGCCCATGGTTCGGTCCTGAATGTGGACGCGCTGAGGCGTTAAAACATCAGGCATACCTAGCCTGGGTTGATGCTCGTAAGCATAAGGCCAAGGATATACACCTAAAGAAGAGAGCTTTTAACAAGGCTGCCAAATCCAGTAAAAAGGTCTTACAGAAGGCTCGTTTTGACCACATTGGCCGAATAGGGAACAAGCTTGCTTCGTACCCCACGGGTAGTAAAGCGTTTTGGTCCCTAGCTAAAGCGGTTGAATCGAACTTCTGCCGCCCCTCACTGCCTCCACTGCAGAATCCTGATGGAACGCTGGCTCACACCGCTGCAGAGAAAGCAAACCTGTTTGCTTCCCTGTTTGCGGAGTCTTCACGTCTTGATGCTGGTATCGCGACTCCTCCAATTCTACCACGAAGCGAAACTGTCATGAATGACATACGCATTCGTCAAAAGGAAGTTCGGAATACACTACGCAATCTGGACGTGAATAAAGCCAGTGGTCCTGATGGTATATCTGCAATTGTTTTAAAAACTTGTGCGCCTGAGTTGTCGCCTGTCCTGACACGCCTCTTTAGGCTATCTCTTGAGACTGGTACAGTGCCCAAATCATGGAAGCTTGCTAATGTGCAACCCGTGCCTAAAAAAGGTAGTCGTACCGACCCTGTCAACTACAGACCCATATCTGTTACGTCTATACTCTGTAAGAGTATGGAGCGCATTCTCAACAGCCGGCTCCTGGCATACCTGGAAGCGAATGACCTCCTCAGTGACCATCAATACGGGTTCCGCCGAAATCGGTCTACTGGGGATCTTCTAGCTTATGCCACTTATATCTGGAGCGAGGCCATTGAGAAACAAGGGGAAGCGCTTGCCGTTTCCCTGGACATCTCTAAGGCCTTTGACAGGGTTTGGCATGACGACCTTATTAGCAAGCTTCCCGCATACGGCCTGCCTACCGGGTTTTGTGCGTGGATATCGGACTTCCTGAGGGATCGATCATTACGAGTAGTCGTGGACGGCTGCTCGTCTGATCAAATGGGTATTAATGCCGGCGTTCCCCAGGGGTCAGTGCTCTCTGCGACGCTCTTCCTGCTGCATATCAACGATCTGCTAAAGCCCGGTACCTTTGGGTATGCAGACGACAGCACGGTTGTAGAGAGCTATACTTCTACCGCGCGAGCCAGTGAGCCGGAGATCCGAAGACTCAGAGAAGCTATGGTCGAACGATTGAACTTGTCCCTTAAGGCAGTCTCCGATTGGGGCGATGCCAACCTGGTCAAGTTCAATGCCAACAAGACCCAGGCGTGTCTGTTTTCCGCCAAAAGGAGACCATTCCAACTGTCTCCAACATTCCGAGATGCATCCGTGCCGGTCACAGACCACCTAGACCTTCTTGGTGTTACTCTATCGTCGACTCTAAATTTTGGCTCGTATATCGAGTCAAAGGCTGAGTTAGCCGCTAAAAAACTTGGCATCCTCTCAAAGGTGAGACGGTACTTCACAGCGGAACAAATGCTTACTTTGTACAAAGCTCAAGTAAGGTCCTGTGTTGAGTACTGCTCTCACCTCTGGGATGGCTCTGCCAAATACCAACTCGAGGCACTTGAGTCGATTGAGAGACGCGCCAAGAGGTTAATAGGCAGCGACTTTCGAGGGGAGTCTCGGCTGCAAAGCCTCGAGCACCGCCGTAAAGTCGCTTGTCTATCGGTCTTTTACCGGATACATTTCGGAGAATGTGCACAAGAACTGCACGACTTGGTTCCGCCCTCCCCCTTTTTCCATCGGACGTCCAGACAAACGGAGAGGCGCCATCCGTACATGGTCGATATTCCCAGGACTCGTACGAAGCGCTTCGCTTCCACTTTTCTCGTGCGTACTGCGAAGGAGTGGAACTCCCTACCGTCGTCAGTTTTTCCCGATGGATACAACATGGGTGTCTTCAAATCGAGAGTAAATAGGTTTCTTCTAGGTAAGCGTGCTCCATCTTAGACCACATCAATGCTTAACATCAGGCAGGGTGTGGTCAAACGCGAACCTATTATGAATAAAAAAAAAAAAAAAAAAAAAAAAAAAAATGTTTTCGGAAAGTACAATCTGGGTCACATGACCTTCAGGACATGTTAGAACAAATATTTTAGAATTCGGTGGGATAGTTGGTAACCAGCACTTCACCTAATAATAAGAGACCATGCCACGATGCTCGACATATAAATATATTAGGAATTTTCTTCAATCCGCCAGACACAATTTATTCGAATGCATAGAAGTGTATCAATCATTGCACTGTGTTTACTAGAACATAAATTACATGGAGCATAAAAAACCTAGTGGACAAATGCATTTGCAGTTATATTCAAAGTATATTTAATAAACATTTATTAGGGGTTGAAGAACCAAAGTATTATACCAAAGTATTATATATAAACATTTTCAATGGCGGTCATTAGGAGTAGAGTGCACGGAGCGCTTTCCATACAAACGTAGTTTCATCATATTATAATTACCAAGTGTTCATATTCGGTGAAATTTTGTATGCATATTGCATATTGCTATCTATGATTCTGTTTTGCCTGATTTCAATTTATTATTTATTTTATCCCTATATTTTAAAATAACAGTTCCATTACAAAACGATTATACTTATATAAATGATTTTTTAAAATACCAAATTTTACGGATATCTGCATAGAAATTCGGCTCAAGGAAATGCATGCAAAGTATCACTATAAAAATATAATGTCGATAATACGTTTTTATGGAAAGCGCCACGAACACTCTAACCTTATAGATATTTAATATGCCCATACTTTCGATGACTACTTTGTAATTTTCTCTGAAGCATATCTATGTAAATCAGAAAATAACAATATCCCGCAGAGCCTGGAGACCAAAGTCCAGTGTATGTTGCCTTGCCAGTAATGACTTAAGGCAATGAGGAGTTGTTCTCAGAGTCATGCACAGAGTTTATTTATTTGCACAATTAAATCCGGATTGATCCGGAACGAGGAAATTCGCCGATAAGAACCAAAGTCATCGACATAGCTCTCAGAATTTGCAAGTTGAAGTGGCTATAGGCCACATTGCTCGAAAAACTGATAACCAATGAGGAAGAAAGGTTGTCGTGTTGTTACCATATTTCTATTCAGTACACGATAGTATTTTAAAGGCACTTCAATATATGGACTTATTTGATTGGGAAATACTCACAGTTAAAACAGCTATATCGTTGAGTTGAGCAGGATAGATTAAGTGATCAGGGTGTTCCGTGTAGTTCTGGATAAGTCTGATCCTATCAGGTGTAGCGTCACCTGTTAGAAGAGCACTCCCTGCGTATACTCTAAACTGATTTGGATTCAGGAGCACCGCATTCCTGTTAAAAAATTGTTTAATTATAGTAACATGAAATTTGACACGAAGGAGAGATTACAGTATACAATAGCACATGGAAAACGGAAAAAAAATTGGGAAATTGTGGTCACTATGTATCAGGGGGCAGATTTGATAAAATCATATCTGAAGTTTATCTATGAGAAAAAGTAAACAAGAGTAATCAAAATATTTGCGTGGTACAGTAGAAAAGTAAGCGAAGGTGACAAAAATGAAACGTTCATATTTTTGAATTTTTTATTCAGACATGAGAACTTTACTTATTTATTACTACTAATTTATTATTTTAAAGTGAACGGAAACCTTTGAGAAACCCTCTGGTACAATAAATAGAAATAATAATTATGTGTATTCTAAAAATTAATCATAGAACTGTTCGAAGATACTTTAATTATAGTCCTGGGACGATGTCTGTTTTGGGTGAATTAGTATGGTATTTATGAAAAACGATAGAATATATTTCATAATTGGTTTTGACTGAAGCTTATTCTCCCTAATGTTATTACTTTTTACTACTTTTAAAGTTAAAAGCACAGTTGCCTGATTGAAAATTTAATTCGAAACTGTAACATACGAGTACATTTAACATATTAAATACGTTTCTAATACGTACCCTGAAGTAATATTAAATTCATACATGCATGAAGTTGCCGTCAAAACATGTTGATATGTAATAAGAGCTCCTCCACATCTGTGAGCTAGAAGCTGATTCGGTAAATACTGAATATTTTGTATGGAGACCTGAAATAATATAAAACTAAAGTACATATTCTTTACAGTTTTTTTTACCACCTTACCCGTAGGTAAGTAATAATTAGGAAATAATGCAATTGCCCAAAACGACAACCGCCTCTCAAGGAGACTCTCCAAAATACATCGTAGGTGTTTGAAGAACAGATTTTCTACTTGAGGATGGTAAGAAATGCCAAGAAACAATTTTTAGAAATACTCTTCCACCATACAAGCTCAATATATATGAAATTATGTCATGGACCCCGGAAGTCCATAGTCATTGTTAATGAGCCATTGCTGCATGAACATCAGCTGATCATACTTAAGCTTAATAAAATTACTAAACTGTGACTACATGAAGAAAAAAATGATTCTAAAAATCGTGTCTGAAAAGTGTCTACTGCCTTTCAGTACCGTGTAGAATGCCAATGAGTGACAAAAGCGTCTCTTTGCCATGCTTAGGTCCTGGGTATTACCGCTGGGTCGGACGGTTATTGGCCGGTATATTTTATGATAAAGAAGTTACGACTAAAGCCTAATTCTAGAACTGTTTCCAATAGATTAAAACAGGCTCACATCCTGTTACGTGGTACCAATACACGTCTAGCTAACCGTTTGTGTTAAGAAACCTCTCTGTTACCTTTCAGGGAATACAAGTATGACAATATGTTACAATATGCAATATAAGATTTGTTGAAAATTACAAATCGCTTAGATTGACATCTGATTAAACCTTCTTGAACAGTGTGAATTTAATTATATATTGAATTGCATAGATTTTTCTTTGTCTTGTCAAATTTTCTAAGTATTAGTCTCAATTTATATTGTAAAAAAAACAATTATTCAAATTAATAACATAAGTAATGCATAAATGAATGTTTCTTTAACTCTAGATCTAATCTTACCGCATACGGGAACTGTGATTCAGCCGCAATATTTCCTGTTGTTATTCTATTGACATTTTCTTGGATGGAAACGGCATTTGCACCTGACAATAAATAATAAATTAATAAAAATATTACATATGTTAAACAAATGAGAAATATTTAGTTGAACTCACAGCACACTGCTACTGCGAAGGCGTACAAAATTTTATTCATATTTATTTGTTCTATTTGACACTTTCACACAAAAATGTTGGATCAATACTAACGAAAACCAATCTAAAAATTTGTTATATAGAACAAAAGATAGTGAATCATAGATAATCTTATCATTACCAGGTACTTTTTATATCAGCACATTTTTATGATAAAAAATTATGCCGAAACATTTTGTTTCAGTTAGACTATTCATATTTTATAAATAAATACTGAAGTACCTATAACATTTTATCAATTTTTAATACTGATTCGTGAGTTTTCTTCAGAAATTACATTTCATTAGCTTATCTTATCACTGAAAGTATTGATTGATGAAATCATCAAGCACCACTTTTTTTTTTATTAGGAGTTATGAACTCAGGTATAATAAGTGTTTACCTATTCTTGACTTATTATGTACTTTATTATTTTCTTTTTTTTTACCTTTGTGTAGGGTTTCGTACCCAAATGGTAAAAACGGGAACGAATTACTAAGACTCCACTGTCCGTCTGACTATCGTCACTAGGCTACAGCCTAGAGCTACAGCTCATGAACCGTGATAGAGAGACAGTTGAAATTTTCACAGATGATGTATTTCTGTTGCTGCTTCAACAACAAACACTTAAAATCGGCCAAGAGCGACTCGGACTCTCGCATGTAGTGTTCCGTATCCTTCGTGAAAACAAAAAAAATGTTAAATAATGGTGTCTAATATTGTATGACTGACTCGCCCTTGGCAGATTTTTTCTTTACTTATTTACTGTATACCTACTATTATATACTTATACTTAACCCATTGGCATCGGCGATAATGATAACAATAGAATGTCATTCATAACTAGGACATAGTGGTCCAGTACGATGCCAACTTATTAAGAGTTCTTTTATACGTCAGGAACAGGTGCTTACCAGTTGTATGTTTACCTGTTGTAGTACAGAACCTTCCTACAGCTTCCTATACCAAAATACAAAAATAAAAAAACATGGCTTATAGGGAAATATTTTTAAGACGTAAAAAGTTTTTTTATGATTATGCAATGTATGCAAAGTGATCGTGGTCACGGGGTGACTGTTCACCACCACGATCAATGCAAAGTATTTGAAACGTCGGGACAAAAATAATGATAAATATACGCGATTTAAACCGTTAAAAGTTGTTTAATTACTATTAAATAACAAGTGTTGAAACTAGGTGAAATTTTGTGTGCATATTGATGAGTCTATTATCTATGCTTCTGGTTTGCCAGTTTTTCGATTTATTATTTATCCCTAAATGTCAAAATAATAATTCTCATACATACAATTATTCGAATTATTTGTGAAAATACGGAAATTTGGCAAACCAGAGGCATAGATATTATTATGTTTTAATATTGTTGTTTGCAATGACGCCTGAATTTTGAAACATATTGAACATTACAAAATTAAAAATACATTTTAAGCATTATTTTTCTCTCGTAATTTTATAATAGATATTAGGCTCAAGAATATAAATGCAAAGTTTCACCGAGTTTGGACACACAGTATTTAAAATATGACCAAACTACGTTTGTATGGGAAACGCTCCTTCAAGTCTATCTTATCATTTTACCGCAATGATTTTATGATATGGATATAAGATAATCAGTATTTGTTTATATTTGGAGATGTGATGATTGCCCATGTGCAATATTTATCGCCCGTTCCAGTTACATGTATCTTCTGAAAACAAAAATCTAATGAATTCCTTTACCATTTTACCTGAAACCCTTTTTATTTCGCAAAGATTTTAATGTCCGACATTATTTTTTTTTTTTTTTTATACATAACTGGGTAGCTCTTGACCACTATCTCACCTGATGGTAAGTGATGATGCGATCGATGATGGAGCGCGCTTACCCAGAAGGTATCTATTCACTCGCTTCTTGAAGACCCCCATATTGTACTTAACCGGAAACACAGACTCAGGTAGGGTGTTCCATTCCCTGGCGGTTCGTATGATGAACGAGGACGCAAATCGTTTCGTTCGGGAAAATGGAACTTCAACCATATAACGGTGGCGCTTCTGAGTGTCCCTGGATGTCCGGTTATAGAATGGGGATGGCGGAATCAAGTCATGCAGTTCCGTGATGAAGGATAAAACAAGTGTTACATTTACCGCTGAATATAGAGTAAGTATTGTACTTCAAATTATTTTTTAATAGCTTTCTACCAATAGGCTATCTATATATATACTAATATTTAAATAGGAGAGACTTGTATGTTGTATTTTTGTATGTAACGAATAAACATAAAACAATAGACCGATAAATAAATTACGATGAAGGTTATGAGATAATCATACGACCTGTCGTGATGTATGTATCTGAATGTTGGACTGCAACAGAAATACATGAAAAGAAAACGAGTGAGACAGAGGTAAATGAAATAAGCACAGAAAAGAGAAAGCAATATATATCTCTATGGTAATATGAATGTGTGGTTTATTACCATACAAACAAGGTTAGGAATAAAAACAATTATTATTAATAATAACAAATACTTTTAAAATATTTTAAGAAAACATCAAATTAATATTTTAATAAAACACTTAAAAAATATAAAAATATATCTAGTGACAATTCCGCTCAATTTTCCTGCTAAGCCGACGCGACGTCACAAACGCCACGCAGCCAAACCGGAAGAATTTTCGACGCGTTTCGCTTCTACACGAAGCATCCTCAGGAGGTCTTGACTCTTCGAGCGCACGATCGAGAATGTCATTCTCGATCGTGCGCTCGAAGATTTTTTAAGTGTTTTATTAAAATATTAATTTGATGTTTTCTTAAAATATTTTAAAAGTATTTGTTATTATTAAAAATGGATTTCCGCAAAGTAACGCCTGAATCTATTCATTACAATTATTATTTATTACACAAGGCAACACTACTCCATTCGTTATTGAACACGGATGTTAGATAAGTTAGGTACTTTCGAAAATAAGTATCAGTGATTCAGTCAAACATTTATCATGACTGTAAAATTATTTGTATTTTTTTATCAAATACATTATCTAAAGGAATTTATCACTAAATTTCGATAATTACTAGAAAACTAAAGTTGACAAACAAGTCTACCAACTAGGGTGGTCCTTATTCTAAAATATTAACTCTCTTATATTCCTGGTATCAGATAACTTTATTACATAGGTTCATACCCTAAGAAACTTTTTTTGAAGCGCTGGTAGCAAATTTGCTTAGCTGTTTTAACCGATCAGCAAAGTTGAGCAACGTCCGCCGCGGTCATGAGTTGGATGGGTGACCGCTAGGGACATTACTACTGAGCGTTACCGTGCTTTGGAGGGCATGTTAAACCGTTGGTCCCGGTTGTCATCTTAGGATGGCAGTCGTTATAGCATGGTTGTAGGGCATTTTGCGAATGCCCACCTGACTAGCAACCACCCTTAAGTAGAAAATCTTTCGCCAAGCACCTAACGGTGTATTCTGGCAGCTGTCCTTGAAAGCCAGTAATTCTAGGTTAGCCTTAAAAACATCTTCGACCACATCGACACCTACCATCAGGTGATATAGTGGGCAAAGGCTAACCTATTAAGCATAAAAAAAAAAATTCAGTATTTTAAAGCTATTATAAAGGGTTTTTAACAAGACGTAAATTTAAAAGCAACTCTCAAAATCACTAAATAAGGTGACATAAATTGAAATATTGTTCATAAGATAGAACAATACAAGTGAAAATATATTGTTGAGATTTCAATTGAAACTATATTATTGAAATATTAATGTCATATACTATTACTGAGATACATGGGTTAATTTCTCCTATTCTCTTCTGAATAAAAGCTGATATTGGTTTTGTTCTTCATCTCTTAATTATCTATCTTTATCTTTCTAAATATGATTACAAGCACTATCACGTGCTGAGATAAAATCATATTTATCATACATGATCTCCTTAGTGACCATCAATACGGGTTCCGCCGAAATCGGTCCACTGGGGATCTTCTAGCGTATGCCACGTATATCTGGAGTGAAGCCAACAAGGGGAAGCGCTTGCCGTCTCCCTGGACATCTCTAAGGCATTTGACAGGGTCTGGCATGACGCCCTTATTAGCAAGCTTCCTGCATACGGCCTGCCAACTGATTTTTGTGCGTGGATATCGGACTTCCTGAGGGATCATTACGAGTAGTCGTTGACGGCTGCTCGTCTGATCAAATGGGTATCAATGCCGGTGTTCCCCAGGGGTCAGTGCTCTCTGCGACGTTCTTCCTGCTGCATATCAACGATCTGTTAAAGCCCGGTACCTTTGGGTATGCAGACGACAGCACGGTTGTAGAGGGCTATACATCTACCGCACGAACCAGTGAGCCCGAAATCCAGAGACTCAGAGAAGCTATGGTCGAACGCTTGAACTTATCAGGTCATGACGCAGACGTTGACGTCGACACCGTTGCCGACGCCGATGCCTGAGTCTTAGTCTCTGAGTCTGACATATGATATATGACTTATGACATGACATATGACGCTGACGCCGACGCCAATGCCGATGCCGACGCCGTCTGAGTCTCTGAGTCTGACATATGACATATGACATAACATATGAAGCTGACGCCAACGCCGATGCTGACGCTGATGCCGCCGTCGACTCCGACTTGAGTCTGAGTCTCTGAGTCTGACATATGACTTATGACATGACATATGACGCTGAAGCCGACGCCGATGCTAACGCCTACGCCGACGCTAACGCCGACACTGACGCAGAAGCCGACGCCGACGCCAATGCCGTCTGAGTCTCTGACTCTGAGTCTGAGGCTCTAAGTTTGAGTCTCTGAGCATGAGTCTCTGGGTCTGAGTCTCTGAGTCTGAGTCTCTGAGTCTGAGTCTCTGAGTCTCTGAGTCTCTGAGTCTCTGAGTCTGAGTCTCTGAGTCTCTGAGTCTGAGTCTCTGAGTCTGAGTCTCTGAGTCTGAGTCTCTGAGTCTGAGTATCTGAGTCTGAGTCTCTGAGTCTGAGTCTCTGAGTCTGAGTCTATGAGTCTGCGTCTCTGAGTCTGAGTCTCTGAGTCTGACATATGACTTATGACATGACATATGACGCTGACGTCGACGCCGAAGCCGTCTGAGTCTCTGAGTCTGAGTCTGAGTCTCTTAGTCTGAGTCTCTGAGTCTGAGTCTCTGAGTCTGAGTCTCTGAGTCTGAGTCTCTGAGTCTGAGTCTCTGAGTCTGAGTCTCTGAGTCTGAGTCTCTGAGTCTGAGTCTCTGAGTCTGAGTCTCTGAGTCTGAGTCTCTGAGTCTGAGTCTCTGAGTCTGAGTCTCTGAGTCTGAGTCTCTGAGTCTGAGTCTCTGAGTCTGAGTCTCTGAGTCTGAGTCTCTGAGTCTGAGTCTCTGAGTCTGAGTCTCTGAGTCTGAGTCTCTGAGTCTGAGTCTCTGAGTCTGAGTCTCTGAGTCTGAGTCTCTGAGTCTGAGTCTCTGAGTCTGAGTCTCTGAGTCTGAGTCTCTGAGTCTGAGTCTCTGAGTCTGAGTCTCTGAGTCTGAGTCTCTGAGTCTGAGTCTCTGAGTCTGAGTCTCTGAGTCTGAGTCTCTGAGTCTGAGTCTCTGAGTCTGAGTCTCTGAGTCTGAGTCTCTGAGTCTGAGTCTCTGAGTCTGAGTCTCTGAGTCTGAGTCTCTGTGTCTGAGTCTCTGAGTCTGAGTCTCTGAGTCTGAGTCTCTGAGTCTGAGTCTCTGAGTCTGAGTCTCTGAGTCCGAGTCTCTGAGTCTGAGTCTCTGAGTCTGAGTCTCTGAGTCTGAGTCTCTGAGTCTGAGTCTCTGAGTCTGAGGCTGAAATTCAGAGACATTTGTGTAAGACGGGCAAAGACCAGTCTTAGCCAAGCGTCCGCTAAGCCAATCTGCAAATTTCATATTCAGAGATATAGTCCTAGTCCTACTTACCTCGCTCTTAGCTTAGATCACACTCTATTATCTATGGCACATTTTTCACTTATGGAACGTTTACCGGTTCTTGTTTATCTGTGCATCCTGACATAAAACGAAAACGACAAGAACAACAATATATAAAATGTGATTTGAGTGAGTGAAACAAAATACGTGTTATGTCTACCTAACTACAAGTTGACAAGACGTCATGTCGAAGATATAAAGCGGGAATATTTTTGAACTGAAAATTTCAATTCAATGTCAATAAAATCTTCAATTTAGCTCACTTGGCGGCGCCACTTCTGCTTTGAGACAGGCTAAAGTGGTCGATTTCCACTACTTGGCTTAGCATAGCACACGCTAAGTTTAAGCGCTGTATCAGATGTCTCTGAATATAATTATGAGGCTAAGCGCTACATTTTGACAGATTAAAGCATTAGTTCACGCTTAGATTTGTCTCTGAATCTCAGCCTGAGTCTCTGAGTCTGAGTCTCTGAGTCTGAGTCTCTGAGTCTGAGTCTCTGAGTCTGAGTCTCTGAGTCTGAGTCTCTGAGTCTGAGTCTCTAAGTCTGAGTCTCTGAGTCTGAGTCTCTGAGTCTGAGTCTCTGAGTCTGAGTCTCTGAGTCTGAGTCTCTGAGTCTGAGTCTCTGACTCAGACTCAGAGTATCAGACTCAGAGACTCAGACTCTATGACTTATGACATGACATATGACCCTGACGCCGACGCCGATGCCGACACCTACGTCGACACCGACGCCGATCTGCGTCTGCGTCTGCGTCTGCGTCTGCGTCTGCGTCTGCGTCTGCGTCTGCGTCTGCGTCTGCGTCTGCGTCTGCGTCTGCGTCTGCGTCTGCGTCTGCGTCTGCGTCTGCGTCTGCGTCTGCGTCTGCGTCTGCGTCTGCGTCTGCGTCTGCGTCTGCGTCTGCGTCTGCGTCTGCGTCTGCGTCTGCGTCTGCGTCTGCGTCTGCGTCTGCGTCTGCGTCTGCGTCTGCGTCTGCGTCTGCGTCTGCGTCTGCGTCTGCGTCTGCGTCTGCGTCTGCGTCTGCGTCTGCGTCTGCGTCTGCGTCTGCGTCTGCGTCTGCGTCTGCGTCTGCGTCTGCGTCTGCGTCTGCGTCTGCGTATGCGTCTGCGTCTGCGTCTGCGTCTGGCATCTGCGTCTGGCATCTTAGTCTGGCGTCTGCGTCTGGCATCTGCGTCTGGCATCTTAGTCTGGCGTCCAGGTCTGGCGTCTGCCGTTTACACGCGTTTTACATTCCAAAATTGTGTATTATAAATTGTGTATTTTGAATACACAATTTCCAAACGTTAAGCGCGTGTTATCTCTACGAGTGCCCAGCTGCGTGTGGGGAGAGTGTTCCGGCCGGCATACCTACACTGTTCGACTATCCTTGTTTAAGATCTGGCGTCTAGTATATATAGTTCAATGTTATATACAAGTATAAATTAATAAAAGAAATGAAAATCATATCTCATAAAATAACATAACTTTAACTTTATTCATTCCAAAACTTAGGCTATACTCACATGCTATTTATAAGTAGGTATAACTAATGGAAATGTAACTAAGTGCAAATTACATGTGTTAATATGTATGCAAAAGTATCTCTGATTCCCACACTAGGATGACCACTAGGGATACGGTAGTAGGGTCTCTTATGAACATATTTATACCTAAATAAAGAACTATGTAATAAAGTTAAATATACAATTTATCGATTACATTTGAAGTTAACAAATAATTGGAGCACATATTTTTTGTTCAGAACGGGAATTGAACCAGCTTCCTCCGATTTCACGCTGGATCCCTATTCCTCTCGGCAATAATATAATCAATATCGGGTATAATATACAATGCATCAATATTGTGCTCCAATTATTTGCAAATGTAATTTTCGCTCAGCACACGATAGCGCTTGTAACCATGTTAAGAACATGTTAAGTTTGTGTAGCCATCTACCTTTTATTTACAAACTACTGCATTTTTTTACGTTTAACTATATTTTATGTGGAAACTTTGTGAATAAACACTGATGGATGATATACTAACGTGCTAATAAGAGATTTTTTTTATGACTGATAGGTTAGCCTTTGACCACTATCTCACCTGATGGTAAGTGACGATGTGGTCGAAGGTGTTGTTCAGGCTAACCTAGAAGTACTGGCTCTCAAGGACAGCTGCCGGAACACACCGTTAGGTGCTTGGCGACAGATTTTCTACTTGAGCGTGGTAGCTAGCCAGGCGGGCATTCGCAAAATGCCCTACCACCTGATGATGCGATCAATAACGGAGCGCGTTTACCCAAGAGATACCTATTCACTCGTGTTTTGAAGACCCCCCATATTGTGCTTAACCGAAAACATATACTCAGCCAGGGTGATCCATTCCCTGGTGGTTCGTATGATGAACGGAGAAGCAAATCGCTTCTTATGGGTACAAGGAATATCTACCATATAGCGGTGGCGCTACTGAGTATTCCTGAATGTCCGATTATATGGGGATGGTGAAATCAAATCATGCAGTTACATAGCACACTCCCCGAAATGAATCCGATAAAATACCGATAAACATGCGACTTAGCGGCGATGCTCGAGACTCTGGAGGATCTTGCTTAATAGTAAGTCGTCGTCAAAGAGTCTCTTGGCTTTCCTCTGAATAGCTTCTAGTCTCCAGCTGGTATTTAGCAGCACCATCCAGTATATTTATAATAGAACAGTACTCCATACACGTTGAGACTTGCACTTTATGAAGATTAAGAAACTGTTCCGTTATGAAGTATTGTCTCAACTCTCAATTTAACCAAATCGCAAAACTTTACTAAGGCTAATTAAACACTTTGCAGTGATCGTCATGACCGCGTCACAAAAATTATGATTGGAAAGTTGGGACAAAAATAATGATTAATATACGCGATTTAAACCTTTTAATGTTTTTTAATTACCTACTATGTGTAATAATCGCAAAAACCTAAGACAACATTTTTTGAAGCTAGGTTTAGACTCAATATAGGAGCCGAAATTGAGAGTTGGTGTTAATGAGAGTTGGTGTAGGAGCCAGCTGAGGGGTGCTTGGTCAGAATACCTCCACGTGTGCCTTAATGCTACTGGTCTCTTTCGGATACCTTTTATCCGGGGAGTACAGAAGCGTTTGGGCCGGTGCACCCTGGGCAGCAGTCAATAACTTCTCTATATGGGATCTTGTTGGCTGCTGGCTAAAATTCTGACGTGTAGGTGCTCTCCGCGTGTCCCTATGAAGCTAGCATAGGGCACAGTGGATGAGCAGGCGGTTCATCCGCGGAGGTGGGGTCCCGAGAAGGGACAGCGGACCCGTAGGGTCGGTGGATGGCCGGCCTGCAAGGCTGGCGGCACGACAGGTTTCCCCCTGTCGTGCACGAGGAGGAGCGGCGTCGCTTTTGACGGTGGGCGCGGCAGGGAGGGTCAACTCGGCCACCCTGTCGGGCAAATCTGGAGAGGCAGCTGCCTTTTTACAGCAGCTGCAGTGGACCTTCGGGTCGTAGGATGGCCGGTCTTCAAGGCCGGCGGCGCGGCAGGGAGGGTCAACTCGGCCGCCCTGTCGGGCACACTCGGACGGCAGTCGTGTTATAGCGACTGCAGCGGACCTTCGGGTCGTGGGATGGCGGGCCTTCAAGGCTCGCGGCGCGGCAGGGAGGGTCAACTCGGCCACCCTGTCGGGCTCCATGCGTCTCCGAATCCCCGGTTTCGGTGCCCGCCTATGGGATGCATGGCTGGGGGGAACCCGGTCGCGAGGGCACCCAAGGGGACCTCACCCCTTAAAAAAGGAAAAAAAACAAGATGGACACTACAGCGATTGATAATAATCCCCAGGTGGGTAAATCCCACCCTTCGAAAGAAGGCTGCCCCACCGTATCTGGGGGGGGCATCAACCGCTTCGCGGGCTCCGGCCCGCGCACCAACGACCACGGCAAACGTCAAACTGATACCGATTCTGCTAAAAATGGACAACCCGGCAAGATCATGGACTTGGTCCCGTTTTTAAAACGGGAACCTCGAGTGGTACTGGAGCGCATGGACAGCGCCAGACCAGTCACTCTGAGGCTGGACGCCGCGGCAGAGCGTGAGCGCAATCCTTGCG
This sequence comes from Plagodis pulveraria, assembly GCA_963890685.1. Taxonomy (NCBI): domain Eukaryota; kingdom Metazoa; phylum Arthropoda; class Insecta; order Lepidoptera; family Geometridae; genus Plagodis; species Plagodis pulveraria. Next base: position 17,844,503 of record OY982959.1, read on the forward strand.
CCAGCTCTGCCGCCACGTCATTGGATATGAGCGAGGAGGAGGCAGTGGGTGTCTCTTCTGCGTCTGAAGCAGGCGCGGAAGGGACCCCACTGCATACAGTGCTTCGGATTCCGTCTCCGAATTTATCGGAGACGGATTCCGACGCAATGACTTGGGAGTCCGTGTCTACACGCGGTTCTCCCAAAAGGCGAAAACGGAGAGTGGAGGAGGTCGATGGGGACCTTAGTGACCCCTCACCGTCACTAAAGGTCCCAACCGCGCAACGCGGAAAAGGACGTGCTAAAGGGAGGGCGCCCACGACCGGCCATTATGTCGGCCTGGCGAAAGCCAAGGCCGAGCTGAACCGGGCGCGGGAGGAGGAGCTGAGGCTCATCGCCGAGAAGGAGCTGGCGGATGAGCTGCAGCAGAGAAGGGCGGCATCTACGGCCGCCCAGTTTCTGAAGGTGCCGGAACCTCCGGCTACCAGTCTGAGGCTGGGCGACTGCGATGCCGCTCACTTGGAGAAACTGCTGTTGGACTCGGTGGACACTGTTTTAACGGTGGCCACCAAGTCCAAAAATTTAAAAGGCACGTGTGTGAAGGCCTTAAAGGACGCTGCGATGACTATCAAAGCGTCCTTCCAAGAGTCGCGGGCCCGCACGATGCCAGAGGAGATGGCCTTACTAATTAAGGCCAACCAGCAGATGGCGGCGGAGCTGAAGGAGCTCCGTCGCCAAATGGACGAGGTGAGGAAGGCACAGGCTACGGCCCCTGCTTCTCAGCCCCCCATGCCCCTCGTGGGCGACGAGGCGATGCGGAAGGTCTTGGTGCAGGTGGGCACCATGATCAACGCTCGCTTCGAGGGCTTGGAGGAGCGGTTGTTGCCGGCGAAGACCCTCAGGCCCCCTCTCGCCGCAGATCGGCGAAGAGTGTCTGAGGAGCAGCCGACAGCGACCACAAGTCGTGGAGCTGTCCCGGTGATCGCTACGACGCAGAAGAAGGCTGGCTCTGGGGTGCAAGCAGTCGCAACCACAAGTCGTGGAGCCGCCCCGGAGCAAAAGAAGAAGGCCGGGTCCAAACCCCAGCCCAAGAAGAAGGCTGCGAAGGAACCCGCTCCTGCGGCCGTCGCACTGCTGCCTGCCCCTGCCCCGGCTCCTCTGACCGAGGCGTGGCACGTAGTGGCTAGACGCGGCCTGGACAAGAGGAGGGACAAGAGAGTGACGGCGGTGCGGGCGGAACCCAAGGAGAAGGGGCCTGCTCGCCTGGCTCCGGCACCGGTCCCGCCTCCACCACCGTCCACGAGGAAGAAACCTGCCCCGCCTAAGACAAAGGGCACGGTCAAACTCCGCTCGCCCCGGACTGCAGCTGTGGTTATCACGCTGCAACCGGGGGCGGCGGAGAAGGGGTTGACCTACGGCGATGTCCTGGCGGAGGCCAAATCAAAAATTAAGTTGGGAGAGTTGGGAGTGCCGCCGTTAACCATCCGAACGGCGGCCACTGGGGCTCGGATCCTGGAGGTTCCCGGAACGGACAGTGCCGCGAAAGCGGATGTCCTCGCTGGGAAACTCGAGGAGGTATTTGGGGACCGAGCGGAGGTAAAGATCTCCAGGCCGACCACCACCGCTGACTTGAGGGTCACCGGCCTGGATGACTCGGCCACCTGCGAGGAGTTGGCGAACGCGCTGGCGTCCCTGGGCGATTGCCCCGTGGCGTCAGTAGCTGTCGGACCAATACGGCGAGGACCAGCGGGGATGGGGACGGCGTTTGTGCGCTGCCCCGTCTCCGCAGCGAAGAAGATCGCGGCCAGTGGGCGCGTTCTGGTGGGCTGGGTGTCGGCGCGAGTCGGCATCCTCGACCCCAGGCCGCGTCGCTGCTTCCGCTGCCTTTCGTTGGGCCATGTAGCGGCCCAATGCAACACCGAGGTTGACCGTAGCGACGAGTGCTACCGCTGCGGTCAAAAGGCCCATAAGGCCCGCGACTGCTCTGCCGCCCCCCGCTGCTCACTTTGTGCGGCTGCGGGTAAGCCGGCAGACCACCTCTCCGGGGGCAAGGCATGCGCCAAGCCCCCGTTCAAGTCAGGGGCTCGGCGGAAGGCCGTCGCGACTGAGGCCAAGGCCCAGCCGCGACCGTCTCCCTCGGACAAAGGACGGGAGGATAACATGGAGGTAGGTTAGTATGGCCCTAACCTTCCTCCAGGCGAACGTGAACCACTCCGCCCGCGCTCAGGATTTACTCCTGCAGTGCATGGCGGAGCGGTCCATCAAAGTGGCGGTGGTTGCAGAGCCGTACTCGGTCCCACCCAGGAGTGACTGGGTGGGGGGCCTTGACGGCTTGGTGGCAATCACGACACAGTCGCCGACCCCATCCCCCCCTCTCGTAGGGGTTGCGAGAGGCAGGGGTTTCGTGGCGGCAGGAGTGGGCCCTGTCGTCATCGTGGGTGTTTATCACTCCCCGAACAGGCCCCGTCACGAGCTAGAGGCTCTTCTCGGTGAGGTGGGAACCTTCATAGGTCAGACCCGCCCACGCCCCGTGATCGTCATGGGGGACCTCAACGCCAAATCCTTGGCGTGGGGGTCCCCAAGGACCTGTCCGCGGGGCGTCACAGTGTTGGAGTGGCTGGCCGAGGTGGGCCTCTGCGTCGTGAATACGGGGAGTGAAAACACCTGCGTCCGCCAATGGGGTGGATCGATCGTCGACGTGACGTTTGCCACCCCAGACATCGCCTGCCAAATCCGCGACTGGCAGGTGTTGGTAGACGAGGAGACGCTCTCCGATCACCGGTATATCCGGTTTAGCGTCTCCCCGTCCTCGGCGGACATGGTGAGGGAGGGAACCGGCGAGATCGGTCCGCGATGGGCATTGAAGCGTCTCGACGTCGAGTTGCTGCAGGAGGCGGCCCTCGTCGAAGCGTGGAACGGCACTCCTCAGGAGGGTGACCCCGTAGACGTGGATGCGTTGGCGGATGGACTGTGTGCGGCGTTGTCGCGTATCTGCGATGCCGCGATGCCGCGTGCAGCAGCCCCACGGTCCAGACGCCAGGTCTACTGGTGGTCAGAGGAGATTGCCGAACTCCGAAGACGCTGCGTACGGAGACGCCGCCGATACCAGCGGTATCGTAGGCGAAGGCGGCAGGAGACGGAGGTGAGCGAGTCTCTCTATGCCGCCTACCGAGAGGCTTCAATGACCCTTCGCGTGGCCATTGACGAGGCGAAGCGGCGATCCTGGCAGGAGCTGCTGGAAGGGCTGGAGCGCGATCCGTGGGGCCGCCCGTACCTATGGGCGCGGCAGAAGCTGCGTCCATGGGCCCCCCCCGTGACCGCCTCGCTCCAACCAGCGATTCTCCAGAGGGTAGTGGGAGGGCTGTTCCCCGGTCCTCCGGGAGACGATTTCTCGCTACCTTTCGCCGTGCCCTCGTCGACCGATCTCGCCGAGGCGGAGGAGGACGAGCCTGCCCCGGTTTCCGAAGGGGAGCTGGGCGCAGCAGTGCTCAGGATGAGGGCCAAGAACACGGCACCCGGGCCAGACGGCATACCGGGCCGTGTGTGGGCTCTCTCCTTGGAGCGCCTGGCCCCCGCTCTCAGGGCCCTGTTTGACAGGTGCCTTCGGGAGGGGAAATTCCCCAGGAGATGGAGGAGGGGCAGACTCGTTCTTATCAGGAAGGAGGGACGTCCCGCGGACGAGCCTTCGGGCTATCGTCCGATTGTGCTGCTCGACGAGGCGGGTAAGCTGTTGGAGAGGGTGATCGCTGCCCGCCTTGTCAAGCACCTCGAGACGTCGGGACCGGACTTGGCGCCCACCCAGTTCGGGTTCCGGAGAGGTCGCTCGACGCTGGACGCCATCTCCCGCGTCCGCGATCTCTCCGAGGAGGCGTGCTCCAGCGGCGGCGTGATGTTGGCGGTGTCTTTAGACATCGCCAACGCCTTCAACACGCTGCCCTGGACCACCATACTCGGTGGACTGGATTACCACCGAGTGCCGCTGTACCTGCGCCGACTCGTCGGCGATTACCTCTCCTATAGAGAGGTAGTCTTCCCGACGACGAATGGGGAGGGTCGGAGCCCCATGGCGCGCGGCGTCCCTCAGGGGTCTGTTTTAGGGCCCCTGCTGTGGAACGTCGGATACGACTGGGCCCTCCGGGGCGCTGGCCTGCGTGGCGTCGGCGTCGTTTGTTACGCTGACGACACGCTGGTCACCGCCAAGGGGGATACCTACAGGGAGGCGGCAATCCTCGCCACGGCCGGAGTCGCGATGGTCGTGGCCAGGATCAGGAGGCTGGGTCTGGAGGTGGCGCTCCACAAGTCAGAGGCCATTTGTTTTCATGGTCCCCGCAGGGCGCCACCTGCAGGCTCATCCATAGTGGTGGGAGGAACCTCCATCCCCGTCAGGACGACGTTGAAGTATCTCGGCGTCGTCCTTGATAGCCGGTGGAAGTTCGAGGCGCACATGCGGCGGCTGTCCCCCAAATTGTTGGGGGCAGCCGGCGCACTGAGTCGCCTCCTCCCCAATATCGGGGGTGGAGAGGGCAGCTGCCGCCGCCTCTATACAGCGGTGGTCAGCTCGATGGCCCTATACGGAGCCCCCATATGGTCCGGGAGGCTCGATCGGCGGGAGACCGCCCTGCTGATTGCAGCTCAACGGACCATGGCTGTGAGAGTGTGCCGGGGGTATCGGACACTCTCACACGAGATGGCATGCGCCCTCGCTGGCCTTCTCCCCTGGGACCTTGAGGCCGAAGTCTTGGCCTCGGTCTACCGCCGCAGAGTGCGAGCGCGGGAGCGGGACGAGCGACCGGCGCCGCGAGAGTTAGCGCATTGGCGCAACAACGCTAGGGCGTTGGCTCTCGCTAGGTGGGAGGGACGACTCCTCGATGGGTCCATTCAAAGGGGGAATAGTAGTCGACGGCTCCTCGATGCTATTCAGCCCGTTCTCCGCGAGTGGATCAATCGGAGGCATGGGAGGCTCTCGTTTAGGCTGACGCAGGTGCTCTCGGGACATGGTTGTTTCGGGAGTTACCTGCATCGCATCGCCCGACGAGAAGCCTCCCCGGCATGCCATCTGTGCGGCTGTGCAGCAGATACTGCCCAGCACGCACTGGAGGCATGCCCTGGAGAGGACGAACCGACGAATCTCTCATTGCCGACCATCCTAGCAAGGATGGTCGCCGATGAGAGATGTTGGGAGGCAGTAGCCTCCTTCTGCGAAATTATTGTCTCGCGGAGGGAGGCGGCGGAGCGTGAGAGGGAGAGAGACCCTCTCTCTCTTCCGCTCCGGAGAGCGCGGACACGGGTGCGGGCTAATCGAGCCCGCACTCCGTCTCCGCTGAGAGGGCCTGGGCCGTCGGATGCGGGGGCATCCGGCACCCTTCAGAGATAGGTCCTCTCGCGATGTTGATGCCCCCTCCGTGTTCGGGGGGCATCACACGAGGTGGAGGGGTGTTCCTATTGACACCCCTCACCGAGGAGGGCCCGCCACTTTACAGCGGGCAGCGGCGTCGACGGGGGCTGTGGTAAGAATAATGCGGTCCCACGCCCCCCGTCATCAGTCGAAGACGCTGGAACACCGTGGGGTTTTAGACGGTATGGGCGCCTTTAGCCGAGTCCGTCATACCCCGTATGCCCCCCCCGCATACGGCAATGCGTAACAGCATTTCCCCACGCCAAAAAAAAAAAAAAAAAAAAAAAAAAAAAAAAAAAAAAAAGGAGCCAGCTGAAAAGGTGGAGATGGAGGTAGCAGTCTCTCGCCTGAGAGGCAAGAAGACTGCCCCGGGACCAGACGGGATTCCCGGGCGGGTCCTCAGGATCGCCCTTAGGGAGATGGGCGGTCAGCTTCGGGAACTGTTCGACGCGTGCCTCACGTCGGGTCAGTTCCCGAAGCTCTGGAAGGACGGGCGATTGTGCCTATTACGGAAGGAAGGGCGAGACGCAGACTCGCCCGCCGCATACAGGCCAATCGTGCTGCTGGATGACACGGCGAAGCTACTGGAGAGAATAGTGGCTTCCCGTGTCATCCGGCACCTGGGGGGAACTGGGCCTGGCCTTTCAGAGGCCCAGTTCGGATTCAGAGCAGGGCGGTCGACGATAGACGCCCTGCTCTGGATCAAGGGGTGGACGCAGGACGCGGTCGGCGGGGGGGAAAAGGCGTTGGCTGTCTCGCTGGACATTGCCAACGCCTTCAACAGCCTACCGCACGGAACGATACGGGAGGCGCTCCGCTATCACGGAGTGCCCCTGTATCTGCGTAGGCTGTTGGCCGACTACCTCCAGGACCGCGAGGTCCTGGTGGAGGGACGTGACGGTCTGAGGCGACGTCGCGTGTCCTGCGGGGTTCCACAGGGGTCGGTGTTGGGACCGCTCCTGTGGAACATTGGCTACGACTGGGTGCTCCGCGGCACGTTTCCCGCAAGTATGCGGGTTGCGTGCTACGCGGATGACACCCTAGTCGTAGTCAAGGGGAGGGACCTCGGGGAGACGGTGCGGCGGGCCACGGTGGCAACAACACTCGTGGTCGGCCGCATACGTGCCCTGGGACTGGAGGTCGCCCTCTCCAAGACCGAGGCCCTAATGTTCCATGGGCCTCGGGGGGGACCCCCTCCAGGAACGAGGATAGACCTGGACGGGGTCCTGGTCCGGGTTGGGACCCAGATGAGGTACCTGGGTCTCATCCTGGACGGGCGGTGGACTTTTGGGGCCCACTTCTCTCAACTGGCCCCAAGAGTCATAGGCGCCGCAGCCGCCCTTGGGAGGCTGCTGCCCAACGTGGGCGGCCCGAGCGCCACATGTCGTCGCCTGTACTCCGGAGTGATCCGGAGTATGGCCTTGTACGGGGCACCTGTCTGGGTGGACGCCCTCGGTCGCGCCAATAAGGCCCTGCTGCGTCGTCCGCAGCGGGTCATCGCGACGAGGGCGATACGCGGGTACCGGACGGTGTCCTGGACGGCGGGATGCGTGTTGGCCGGTGATCCCCCCTGGGAGCTCCAAGCGGAGATCCTCGCCGAAGTGTACCACTTCGTGGCGGCGAGGAGATCCCACGGGGAGCCTCCAGCGTGGGAGGAGGTCACGCGCATGCGACGGCAGGCGCGGGCCGCCCTGTTGCGGCGGTGGACGGAGGACCTGGCTCCACCGGTCCCTGGACAGAGGACGGTGGATGCCATTCGCCCGGTCCTTCGGAGGTGGGTAGGGCGGCGATTCGGGTCGCTCACCTTCCGATTGGTGCAGGTGCTTTCCGGGCATGGATGTTTCGGAAAGTACCTGCATCACATCGCAAGACGTGAGGCGACCTCCGCCTGTCACGAGTGTGGAGCGCCAGAAGACACGGCGCTCCACACGCTGGAGGAGTGTGCCGCGTGGAGTCCCATGCGGCACGCCCTCACAGCGGTCATAGGCGCAGATCTGTCGCTGCCGAGCGTGGTTAACGCTATGCTCGGCAGCGACGGATCGTGGCAGGCGGTGGTCTCTTTCTGCGAAGAGGTGATGGCGCAGAAAGAGGCCGCGGAGCGGGCGAGGGAGGACGACGTCCTCGCAGACCCGCTCCGGCGTAGACGAACTGGGGGAAGGAGAAGGCGATTCGGGCGCCTTCTCGCTCTTACCTAGTGCTGTGCGGATCATCGGTGGAGAGTCGGGGGATTCTCCACTGGCTTGCACGATCCCACACGTCTGGGGGATGGCCCTAATGAGCTGGGTCATCCCTCCATTGGCCGGGGCCCGTCACCGGTGACGGGCCAACCGCCGGGGCGAGATGGTGATTGCTAACGCTACCCCATCTCGCCCCGTCTAGGCGGCAGACTGCTCATCCCGGGTTTTTAGTGGGTAACCTCACTTACTACCCCCCCGTGGGGGTAGTAAGGCCCCTCAGGCGAGGACTCCCACATAACCACCCTGCTCCCCCCGGAGCCGGGTGGTATCCATAAAGGATTTTCCCGGGTCAAAAAAAAAAAAAAAAAAGGAGCCAGCTGAAAGGGGTGCTTGGTCAGAATACCTCCACGTGTGCCTTAATGCTACTGGTCTCTTTCGGATACGTTTTATCCGGGGAGTACAGAAGCGTTTGGGCCGGTGCACCCTGGGCAGCAGTCAATAACTTCTCTATATGGGATCTTGTTGGCTGCTGGCTAAAATTCTGACGTGTAGGTGCTCTCCGCGTGTCCCTATGAAGTTAGCATAGGGCACAGTGGATGAGCAGGCGGTTCATCCGCGGAGGTGAGGTCCCGAGAAGGGACAGCGGACCCGTAGGGTCGGTGGATGGCTGGCCTGCAAGGCTGGCGGCACGACAGGTTTTCCACTGTCGTGCACGAGGAGGAGCGGCGTCGCTTTCGACGGTGGGCGCGGCAGGGAGGGTCAACTCGGCCACCCTGTCGGGCAAATCTGGAGAGGCAGCTGCCTTTTTACAGCAGCTGCAGCGGACCTTCGGGTCGTGGGATGGCCAGTCTTCAAGGCCGGCGGCGCGGCAGGGAGGGTCAACTCGGCCACCCTGTCGGGCACACTCGGACGGCAGTCGTGTAACAGCGACTGCAGCGGACCTTCGGGTCGTGGGATGGCGGGCCTTCAAGGCTCGCGGCGCGGCAGGGAGGGTCAACTCGGCCACCCTGTCGGGCTCAATGCGACTCCAAATCCCGATGTTTGGTGCCCGCACAGGGGATGTATAGTCGGGGGGAACCCGGCGACGAGGGCACCACAGGGGACCTCACCCCTTCAAAAAGGAAACAAACCAATGGATAAAACAGCGATTGATAATAATCCCCAGGTGGGTAAATCCCACCCTTCGCAAGAAGGCTGCCCCACCGTATCTGGGGGGGGCATCAACCGCTTCGCGGGCTCCGGCCCGCGCACCAACGACCACGGCAAACGCCAAACTGACACCGATTCTGCTAAAAATGGACAACCCGGCAAGATCATGGACTTGGTCCCGTTTTTAAAACGGGAACCTCGAGTGGTACTGGAGCGCATGGACAGCGCCAGACCAGTCACTCTGAGGCTGGACGCCGCGGCAGAGCGAGAGCGCAATCCTAGCGCCACCTCTGCCGCCACGTCAATGGAGATGAGCGAGGAGGACGCAGTGGGCGTCACTTCTTCGTCTGAATCATGCGTGGGAGTGGCCCCACTGCATGAGATGCTTCGGATTCCGTCTCCGAATTTATCGGAGACGGACTCCGATGCAATGACGTGGGAGACCGTGTCTTCACGCGGTTCTCCCAAAAGGAGAAAACGGAGGATGGAGGAGATCGATGGGGACCTTAGTGACCCCTCACCGTCACTAAAGGTCCCAACCGCGCAACGCGGTAAAGGACGCGCCAAAGGGAGGGCGCCCACGACCGGCCATTATGTCGGCCTGGCGAAAGCCAAGGCCGAGCTGAACCGGGCGCGGGAGGAGGAGCTGCGACTCATCGCCGAGAAGGAGCTGGCGGATGAGCTGCAGCAGAGAAGAGCGGCATCTACGGCCGCCCAGTTTCTAAAGGTACCGGAGCCTCCGGCTACCAAACTGAGGCTGGGCGACTGCGATGCCGCACACCTAGAGAAGCTACTTCTGGACTCGGTGGACACCGTCCTAACGGTGGCCACCAAGTCCAAGAATTTAAAGGGGACCTGCGTGAAGGCCCTGAAGGACGCTGCGATGACCATCAAAGCGTCCTTCCAGGAATCGCGGGCCCGCTCGATCCCGGAGGAGATGTCTCTGCTGGTCAAATCCAACCAGCAGCTGGCGGCGGAGCTAAAGGAGCTCCGTCGCCAAATGGACGAGATGAGGAAGACCCAGGCTGCGGCCCCGGCTTCTCAGCCCCCTACGCCCCTAGTGGGCGACGAAGCGATGCGGAAGGTCATGGTGCAGGTGGGCACCATGATCAACGCTCGCTTCGAGGGCTTGGAGGAGCGGCTGTTGCCGGCGAAGACCCTCAGGCCCCCTCTCGCCGCAGATCGGCGAAGGGTGTCTGAGGAGCAACCGACGGCGACAACGAGTCGTGGAGCTGCCCCGGCGATCGCTCCGGTGCAGAAGAAGAAGGCAGGCTCTGGGGTGCAAGCAGCCGCAACCACAAGTCGTGGAGCTGCCCCGGAGCCAAAGAAGAAGGCAGGCCCAAAACCACAGCCCAAGAAGGCTGCGAAGGGCCCCACTCCTGTGCCCGTCGCACTGCTGCCTGCCCCTGCCCCGGCTCCTCTGACCGAGGCATGGCACGTAGTGGCCAGACGTGGATTGGACAAGAGGAGGGACAGAGGAGTGGAGGCGGTGCGGCCGGGACCCAAGGAGAAAGGGCCCACTCGCTCAGTGCCAACACCAAAACCGGCCCCGCCTCCACCACCAGCTATCAAGAAGAAGTCCCCGCCCAAAACAAAGGGCGCAGCCAGACTCCGCTCCCCCAGGACAGCAGCAGTGGTTATCACGTTGCAACCGGGGGCGGCGGAGAAAGGTTTAACCTACGGCGTAGTCTTGGCTGAGGCCAAGACGAAAATAAAACTCGGAGAGTTGGGAGTGCCGCCGTTGACCATCCGAACGGCGGCCACTGGAGCCAGAATCCTTGAAGTTCCTGGTGAGGACAGTGCCGCGAAAGCGGACCTCCTCGCCGGGAGGCTCGAGGAAGTGTTCCATGAAGTTCGAGCAGAGGTCAAGATATCCAGGCCGACCACCACCGCTGACATGAGAGTCACCGGCCTGGATGACTCGGCCTCCTCTGAGGAGTTAGCAAACGCGCTGGCGTCCCTGGGCGAATGCCCCGTGGCGTCAGTAGCCGTCGGCCCGATACGTCGGGGACCAGCGGGGATGGGGACGGCGTTTGTGCGCTGCCCCGTCTCCGCAGCGAAGAAGATCGCGGCCAGTGGGCGCGTTCTGGTGGGCTGGGTGTCAGCGCGAGTCGGCATCCTCGACCCCAGGCCGCGTCGCTGTTTCCGCTGCCTTTCGTTGGGCCACGTAGCAGCCCAATGCAACACTGAGGTTGACCGCAGCGACGAATGTTACCGCTGCGGTCAAAAGGCTCACAAGGCCCGCGACTGCTCCGCTGCCCCCCGCTGCTCACTTTGTGCGGCTGCGGGTAAGCCAGCGGACCACCTCTCCGGGGGCAAGGCATGCGCCAAGCCCCCGTTCAAGTCAGGGGCTCGGCGAAGGGCCGTCGCAACTGAGGCCAAGGCCCAGCCGCGACCGTCTTCCTCGGAAAAAGGACGAGCGGATCGCATGGAGGTAGGTTAGTATGGCCCTAACCTTCCTCCAGGCGAACGTGAACCACTCCGCCCGCGCTCAGGATTTACTCCTGCAGTGCATGGCGGAGCGGTCCATCAAAGTGGCGGTGGTTGCAGAGCCGTACTCGGTCCCACCCAGGAGCGACTGGGTGGGGGGCCTTGACGGTTTGGTGGCTATCACCACACAGTCGCCGACTCCGTCCCCCCCTCTCGTAGGGGTTGCGAGAGGCAGGGGATTCGTGGCGGCAGGAGTGGGACCTGTCGTCATCGTAGGTGTGTATCACTCCCCGAATAGGCCCCGGCACGAGCTAGAGGCCCTTCTCGGCGAGGTGGGGACCTTCATAGGTCAGACCCGCCCCCGCCCCGTGATCGTCATGGGGGACCTCAACGCGAAATCCTTGGCGTGGGGGTCCCCAAGGACCTGTCCGCGGGGCGTCACCGTGTTGGAGTGGTTGGCCGAGGTGGGCCTCTGCGTCGTGAACACCGGGAGTGAACACACCTGTGTCCGCCAATGGGGTGGATCGATCGTCGACGTGACGTTTGCCACCCCAGACCTCGCCTGCCAAATTCGCGACTGGCAGGTGTTGGTTGACGAGGAGACGCTCTCCGATCACCGGTATATCCGGTTTAGCGTCTCCCCGTCCTCGGCGGACACTGTGAGGGAGGGAACCGGCGAGATCGGTCCGCGATGGGCATTGAAGCGTCTCGATCCCGAGTTGCTGCAGGAGGCGGCCCTTGTAGAAGCGTGGAACGGCACTCCTCAGGAGGGTGACCCCGTAGACGTGGATGCGTTGGCGGATGGACTGTGTGCGGCGTTGTCGCGTATCTGCGATGCCGCGATGCCGCGTGCAACAGCCCCACGGTCCAGACGCCAGGTCTACTGGTGGTCAGAGGAGATTGCCGAACTCCGAAGACGCTGCGTGCGGAGGCGCCGCCGATACCAGCGGTATCGTAGGCGAAGGCGGCAGGAGACGGAGGTGAGCGAGTCTCTCTATGCCGCCTACCGAGAAGCTTCAATGACCCTTCGCGTGGCCATTGACGAGGCGAAACGGCGATCCTGGCAGGAGCTGCTGGAAGGGCTGGAGCGCGATCCGTGGGGCCGCCCGTACCTATGGGCGCGGCAGAAGCTGCGTCCATGGGCCCCCCCCGTGACCGCCTCGCTCCAACCAGCTGTTCTCCAGAGGGTAGTGGGAGGGCTGTTCCCCGGTCCTCCGGGAGACGATTTCTCGCTGCCTTTTGCCGTGCCCTCGTCGACCGATCTCGCCGAGGCGGAGGAGGACGAGCCTGCCCCAGTCTCCGAAGGGGAGCTTGGCGCAGCAGTGCTCAGGATGAGGGCCAAGAACACGGCACCCGGGCCAGACGGCATACCGGGTCGTGTGTGGGCTCTCTCCTTGGAGCACCTGGCCCCCGCTCTCAGGGCCCTGTTTGACAGGTGCCTTCGAGAGGGGAAATTCCCCAGGAGATGGAGGAGGGGCAAACTCGTCCTCATACGGAAGGAGGGACGTCCCGCGGACGAGCCTTCGGGCTATCGTCCGATTGTCCTGCTCGACGAGGCGGGTAAGCTGCTGGAGAGGGTGATCGCTGCCCGCCTCGTCAAACACCTCGAGACGTCGGGACCGGACTTGGCACCCACCCAGTTCGGATTCCGGAGAGGTCGCTCGACGCTGGATGCCATCTCCCGCGTCCGCGATCTCTCTGAGGAGGCGTGCTCCAGTGGCGGCGTGATGTTGGCGGTGTCTTTAGACATCGCCAACGCCTTCAACACGCTGCCCTGGACCACCATACTCGGTGGTCTGGAGTACCACCGAGTGCCGCAGTACCTGCGCCAAATCGTCGGCGATTACCTCTCCTATAGAGAGGTAGTCTTCCCGACGACGAATGGGGAGGGTCGGAGCCCCATGGCGCGCGGCGTCCCTCAGGGGTCTGTTTTAGGGCCCCTGCTGTGGAACGTCGGCTATGACTGGGCCCTCCGGGGTGCTGGCCTTCGTGGCGTCGGCGTCGTTTGTTACGCTGACGACACGCTGGTCACCGCCAAGGGGGGTACCTATAGGGAGGCGGCAATCCTCGCCACGGCCGGAGTCGCAATGGTCGTGGCCAGGATCAGGAGGCTCGGTCTGGAGGTGGCGCTCCACAAGTCGGAGGCCATTTGTTTTCATGGTCCCCGCAGGGCGCCACCTGCAGACTCATCCATAGTGGTGGGAGGAACTTCCATCCCCGTCAGGACGACGTTGAAGTATCTCGGCGTCGTCCTTGATAGCCGGTGGAGGTTCGAGGCGCACATGCGGCGGCTGTCCCCCAAATTGTTGGGAGCAGCCGGCGCACTGAGTCGCCTCCTCCCCAATATTGGGGGTGGAGAGGGCAGCTGCCGCCGCCTCTATACAGCGGTGGTCAGCTCGATGGCCCTATACGGAGCCCCCATATGGTCCGGGAGGCTCGATCGGCGGGAGACCGCCCTGCTGATTGCAGCTCAACGGACCATGGCTGTGAGAGTGTGCCGGGGGTATCGGACACTCTCACACGAGATGGCATGCGCCCTCGCTGGCCTTCTCCCCTGGGACCTTGAGGCCGAAGTCTTGGCCTCGGTCTACCGCCGCAGAGTGCGAGCGCGGGAGCGGGACGAGCGACCGGCGCCGCGAGAGTTAGCGCATTGGCGCAACAACGCTAGGGCGTTGGCTCTCGCTAGGTGGGAGGGACGACTCCTCGATGGGTCCATTCAAAGGGGGAATAGTAGTCGACGGCTCCTCGATGCTATTCAGCCCGTTCTCCGCGAGTGGATCAATCGGAGACATGGGAGGCTCTCGTTTAGGCTGACGCAGGTGCTCTCGGGACATGGTTGTTTCGGGAGCTACCTGCATCGCATCGCCAGACGAGAAGCCTCCCCGGCGTGCCACCGGTGCGGCTGTGCAGTAGACACTGCCCAGCACGCACTGGAGGCATGCCCTGGAGAGGACGAACCGCGACAAGCTCTGGTCGCGGTCACTGGGACGGATCTCTCATTGCCGACCATCCTAGCCAGGATGGTCGCCGATGAGAGATGTTGGGAGGCAGTAGCCTCCTTCTGTGAGATTATTGTCTCTCGGAGGGAGGCGGCGGAGCGTGAGAGGGAGAGAGACCCTCTCTCTCTTCCGCTCCGGAGAGCGCGGACACGGGTGCGGGCTAATCGAGCCCGCACTCCGTCTCCGCTGAGAGGGCCTGGGCCGTCGGATGCGGGGGCATCCGGCACCCTTCAGAGATAGGTCCTCTCGCGATGTTGATGCCCCCTCCGTGTTCGGGGGGCATCACACGAGGTGGAGGGGTGTTCCTATTGACACCCCTCACCGAGGAGGGCCCGCCACTTTACAGCGGGCAGCGGCGTCGACGGGGGCTGTGGTAAGAATAATTCGGTCCCACGCCCCCCGTCATCAGTCGAAGACGCTGGAACACCGTGGGGTTTTAGACGGTATGGGCGCCTTTAGCCGAGTCCGTCATACCCCGTATGCCCCCCCCGCATACGGCAATGCGTAACAGCATTTCCCCACGCAAAAAAAAAAAAAAAAAAAAAAAAAAAAAAAAGGAGCCAGCTGAAAAGGGAATAGTAGTCGACGGCTCCTCGATGCTATTCAGCCCGTTCTCCGCGAGTGGATCAATCGGAGGCATGGGAGGCTCTCGTTTAGGCTGACGCAGGTGCTCTCGGGACATGGTTGTTTCGGGAGTTACCTGCATCGCATCGCCCGACGAAAAGCCTCCCCGGCATGCCATCTGTGCGGCTGTGCAGCAGATACTGCCCAGCACGCACTGGAGGCATGCCCTGGAGAGGACGAACCGCGACAGGCTCTGGTCGCGGTTGTAGGGACGGATCTTTCATTGCCGACCATCCTAGCAAGGATGGTCGCCGATGAGAGATGTTGGGAGGCAGTAGCCTCCTTCTGCGAAATTATTGTCTCGCGGAGGGAGGCGGCGGAGCGTGAGAGGGAGAGAGACCCTCTCTCTCTTCCGCTCCGGAGAGCGCGGACACGGGTGCGGGCTTATCGAGCCCGCACTCCGTCTCCGCTGAGAGGGCCTGGGCCGTCGGATGCGGGGGCATTCGGCACCCTTCAGAGATAGGTCCTCTCGCGATGTTGATGCCCCCTCCGTGTTCGGGGGGCATCACACGAGGTGGAGGGGTGTTCTTATTGACACCCCTCACCGAGGAGGGCCCGCCACTTTACAGCGGGCAGCGGCGTCGACGGGGGCTGGGCGTAACAGCATTTCCCCACGAAGGCAAAAAAAAAAAAAAAAAAAAAAAAAAAGGAGCCAGCTGAAAAGGGCTCCGTTAACGGAAAAAAACATTCTTGGGCTTTAACAATATTGATCTTGACCTTGGCATCGCCCCAATTGGAGACTGCCTTCAAAGAAAAGTTCAAGTGCTCAACCATCGCTTCCCTATGAGACTGAATTTGTAATGCAGGAGTTTATGCGTTAGATATTTAATTCTCCACAATGGTGCTGTCATTTGCGTATCCAATAATACCGGGTGTATGCAGATCATAAAAGCGTTGCAGGGAGATCCTTGGGACTGGCATTTTTGGCCAATAAGAATAGCCATTGATGACCTCTCGAATCAACCGTTCCCTCTCGATATCTGATATTAAAACACACAAACCAGTAGGAAGGTTTTAGTAAGGAAGCTTGCTATTAAAGCTATCGTGCCAAACCCTGTCGAAAGCCTTCGAGATGTCGAGAGAGACAGCAAGTGCCTCTCTGTGGTTCTCGATGGCCTCGCTCCAGATGTGAGTGGCATACGGTAGAAGATCCCCAGTAGACTGGTTTCGGTGAAATCCGTATTGTTGGTCACTGAGGAGATCATTTATTTCTAGGTATGCCAGGAGCCTCTGATTCAGTACATGTTCCATCGTGTTACTTAGTATGGATGTGACTAAAATAGGTCTATACTTACTAAGCACTGCGCGACTACCGTTTTTGGGCACGGCCTGCATGTTTGCTAGCCCCCAGGACTAGCACTTGGCCAGTCATCATAGACAAGCAAAAGAGGCAACTTAGGCAAACCAAAGGGCTACCGGTAGTCAAGCTCCAGTCTACTGCCAGTTGGCAGGGTGCCCACCATGCTGGCAGCATTGCCCCGTTGCATTACAATGCTTACTCGTTGAGCCAATAAGTGCCAGCATTTGATCACGCGTCGCATAGACCAAGTCCTCTGATAAATAATGAAATATTAATCAATTCCGGTTAACATTAAAAACTAGAAATACGAACGGTTAAGCAGACAGTAGAATCAAATTAAGTTCTCTTCGTTCTGTCCTATAGGTACGGAAACCTAAAAAGTAAAATAGTGTGTTTTTGTAAATGCAAATGATCTAAATCTGTTGAGTCCACACCGCCGCCGCTGCGCGCCGCCCCAAGCTAGAATCGGACTCATTGCGCTTTTGAGTCTCCATTCGTATGCTGATACGGTGCCCTAATAAAAACAAACGGGATCAAAGTCGATCTAAATATGAGGATACAAACGAGTTCAGCTTATATATCTCTTTTTGTGAACATAAACTACGTGAGAATAGCGGGAACGGACTGTTAAGCTCTTTCTTTGAGTCCGCTTCCTGAGCGCTTTTAGATTCATTTTATAGCAGCATAAATCGGTCGTCCTTGGATTTATATGTTCTTTGGAAGTTCATTTTATATCGCATTTGAACCACAAAATGATGAGCGTTATTCTTTGGTGCTGATTGGCCAAGTGAAAGTGACACTGTGGCAAGTTTGGGGGTCTAAGTGTTTGTATTTTAGTATGTTTTTTATGCTTGATAGGTTAGCCTTTGACAACTATCTCACCTGATGGTAAGTGATGTTGTGGTCGAAAATATTGTTCATACCAACCTAGAATTACTGGCTCTCAAGTAGATGCAGCTGCCGTAACACACCGTTAGGTACTTGGCGACATGTATGATTTATAATTTTTGAAATTTGATACAAGTTGCTTGAACATTTACACCTTTTCAGTATTTTGGGAGCAGCACTGTTATGATACGTCAAGCATGGTTATGGTTAGGGTTGTTAAAATATAAATTTTCAAATTGAGAATAATGAGTAGAAAGGGGTACAAAAATGTCATAATAAAATTAAGGTTAGTCTTTGTAGCGCTTTCCATACAAACGTAATTACGTGATATTTTATTTACCAAGTATTCAAAATCGTTGAAATCTTGCATGCATGTTATTGAGCTTGATATCAGCCATGCTTGTGGTTATCCAGTGTTCTATAAGTTAAAGTTTTTCAAAATAATTAAGAAAAAAAATTTTGAATATTCATATTAAGCTATACATGCAAAATTTCACAGAGTTCGTACCCTTGGTATTTAAAATATAACGAAACTACGTTTGTATGGAAAGCGCTTCATGTACTATAGCCTTAAGACCCTTAAGTAAAATCATTGTAGCAAATAAGCCAACAAAATTACTACAAATGTAATAAACTAAAATTGCGATAGCGAATGCACGCCCAGCTATTTACGAATACTATAGCTACCAACTTCAAAACAAAAAATTCTGTTACCAAGCACATAAAATTGTGTTATGACAGATGTCCTTTTTTTTTTTTTTTAACGTGTGAAAAATGCATTTACGCATTCCCGTCCACCCCTGGGAAGGTGGCCGGGATATGTCGGGCTCGACACCAACTACTCCCACAGCAGCAAGTGCCCCTACCGACTAAACAACACACGGTGTTCCATCTCTACCGCTTCTCGGCGGGATCGCAGGGTCGCTTTAGCACTCAACCACGAACCCGCCACGGTTGTCCGTTGCCGGACCCCTCCTGGGGTGCTACCCCTCACGACGCACCAGAACACATGGCACGTCGCTACCACCCGGGGACCAAGCCCGCAAATGGGCGTCAGACGACCCCGCTTCCGACGCCCAAGGTCCCTCTGCGACGGGTCAGATGGGTAGCCCCGTCGCCTGCTACTTCGGCCGCAGAGGATAGGGAGAGCGGCGCCTCGCTATACCAACACTCCTCCTCCCCTGCGGCCCCTCCGCGTCCGCCATCCAACGGTGGCGGCCCCGCCGTGGCCACGGAAGGTAGGGAGAGCGGCGCACCGTGATACCGGCACTCCTCTCCCGCCGTGGCCCCTCACCGTCAGCTGTGGTGTCGCCCATACAATACAACACCACAGCCCGCCTCAGATGCGGTGCTGCCCATACAGCACCGCAACCTACCCGTTGCCGCTCCAGTCTGGACTTAGAGGCAAAGCCCAGTGGAGCGGCCCCTCTGGGGCCGGCCGACTGCCCAAGCCAGCACGGCCCCTGGTTCCTCTTCGCTTCACCGTGGGTGACGAAGCCACGGCTACTAAGCCCCACCGCCACGACAAGGCGGGAACCCTTCGGGGGGATGACAGCTGTCCTTCACCATTCTAGACTAACCTTGATTATCATTCTCGTCCTCACTATCACATAATTATTATAATACGCATATAAGTGGCATAACACAAAAGTTTAATTATAAATAGTTGAATATAGGTTTTTGATATTCAGACAGGTTATTTTATAAATTTTAAAACTTCAACCCCTTCTTATGAACCTATGTAATAACAAACCCACAAACTTTAAAAAAAAAATTACAATCTCTACCATTTTAGGAAGGTCTAACCTTATTGTGTCTATAAAATTGTAATAGAGATAGACTATGTACAGAAAGTCAAAGTCAAAGATAATCTATAACAACATTTATAGCTTATCTCCCATTATCATTGTCTTATTACAAATAAGCTGATAAATTATCATTGATATCAATGTAGCACATTCCCAAAGTCAAATCCCAAATCTTTATTTCTGAACAGATTTTTATATATTTAATAATCTAAAGTTAAATAAGATTATACCTATATTATAATAATACAATTTTATAATATTATATATTCCAATATTCTTCTTCTTCATTTCAATGTTATTGTACCTCCTTTTTATGTAATCTCTATCATCCATTGAATATATTTAAATCTCTAATAATGTACATAATAAAAATCTATTTTAAACATAGCATCGACGTAAAGTCTGAGTCAAATTTATACTTGAATCCCGCACTTGACACTCGGCAAAAGGGACGAATTCATATACTGGTTCCAGACTCGCATGTTTGAGGCGTTTGCGTCGGGCGACTGCTTCTGCTCCCGCACCAGCCGACTGCTGAGTAACGGAGACGTGGCAGGATGCAAACGTGCTCACGCATGTTGCGTCCCACACGAGGCAGCGCCCTTTCTGCCATGGAACCAATGTCAGGCCGTCGGGCCGCTTACCGTCGGAACGCAAGAGTCCTGGGGGTTCAAGGACACAAGGAACCTCAGCTGATACAAAGGCCCGCTTAAGGATGTCATCGATAACGTGGTGCCGCGGTCTTCTGCCAGCACACCGGATGCAGCTGAGGCCGTGATGGCCGTCCGCCTCAACCGTCGCCCCGCAGATACAAGTGTGAGACTCGCCATTCGTTCGTTCTCAAAACCCATTCCCATCAAAATCTCACACTACTCTTCGAAAACAATACCCTTTCCAACTCTTTAATGGAGTTCAATGTCAATGTGAACATCATCCTTACATTCCCGTTAAACAAAGGCTTGTTTTTCTACTGAACGTGGCAGTACCATGTAGAATATTTCAATAATCAATTTGTAATTGACCTTCATACATAAGAGCATCGTAGACTTAATAGAGAAGAAATGATTTTGACTTTGACTAGGCAATTGAACTGTTGTGTACTGTATCAGCGAGATAGTCCACCTTCGAACACAGCCTCCCCCAATATGGGGGGTTTGCCATAACCCCCACGCTTGGCAGGCGGCTTGGGGATCGCAGTGTGAAATATCAGTTCCTTAGAAAGTGCGGCTGCCCACCTTCTGGTGTTTTACCCTTAGTCGCCTCTTACGACACCCGCGGGTAGAGAATAGGGATGACATTCTAGCCCGGCACGTCACGGGCAATTGTAGTTATAGTCAATCTAACAGCCTTGCTTGAACAAAACGTAAGCATATAACGATACTTTTACGATTTTTTCAACAAAAATGCATAGTATACATGATAATGCATACCATCTACGTTAATTTAAAACCGATGTATTGAATTTTTTTTTCTTGTTGTATAAACTTACCTTATTTTTAGTTCATGTAAGATAAGCATAATTATTAAATAAGTAAAGTTCGGGAGTCAATGGATTCAACAAGTGATACCTGTAACATTTTTATGCCAAATAAATTATTATTATTATTCACTTTATTTATTTTCCAACATAATTTTAAATTTTTTACAACATTATTACAAAAATAAATATTATAAAAAACTTAAAACTAGGGTGCCGCTTGTAGCGGGGCAGAGCCCAAGCTACCAGTGGTTAGGGCTGCAGAGAGAGGAACCTCCGGACAATGCGTGTTGTGTCCAGTATCACTGCCTTTTGCATCAGACCCTTGATCTAACCATCTAGCGAGAGCCTCTTAAGGTGTTGGTCGAGGCTCTTCGCTATAAGGCCGTTCGCCGAAACGACTATCGGGACAATGATCGTCGAGTCAACATCCCACATGACGAGAACTGTAACATTTTTATGCCAAATAAATTATTATTATTATTATTTATTAGTATTATTATTACCACATGAAAATCGAACACAAACGAATCCATGCTGCATCCCTTATTTTTTCAATTGACCCCATAGTTTTCCAGGTTTTTATAATGCTAATTAGTCGTTCAGTAATATATGAAAAATAGTTCGTCCACCGAACAAAATGATTTTCGAAGCAATGATGGCCGAGCGGTAAAAGCTATGTACTGCCGTGCCGCAGGTCCATGGTTCGAACACTACCGCCAGCTTGAGCTTCACCGCTAGGTGGAAGTGCAATTTGCGAATGTTCACCAGGCTAGATACCACCCTCAAATAGAAAATGTGTCGCCAAGCACCTAACAGTGTGTTCAGACAGCAGTCATTGAACACCAGAAAAATTACAGGCACATGAGACTTAACAACCGTGTCTCAATGTGACGCGTGCAATGCAATTCGTTCGGAAGCAATGCATCTGTTATAGGCAGAAGTTAGGCCGCTTAATAACAGGTGAGCCTCGGGCTTGTCCGATCACAATCACATAAAAAATCTGGGTATACGATGATTACTTTGATTTTTATTTTGTATTTTTTATCTCTGTAGTTAGTAGAAAAGTAGTTTTGTAATGTGCTATAATGAATTCTCGTTGCACTCGTATATATACATAATATAAACATTTATATGAATTTAATACAAAGTACAACAAGCAAGTCTGTAAGCACTCACATCTCACGGTTATTGAGGGTAGACGCTCGCCCGAACTCCATTGGAGTTATATGGCCGCAGTAGCAAACAGCGTCTAAGTGCTTATTGGGCCAACGTAAATTCGAGAGTTAAAGTCGAATTAACTTGGTTTTTGTATGACAATTTACACTTAATTCGAGTTAAACTCGCGTTTTCTGGAGTTAAAGTTGGCGCAAGTGGGCCTAAGTCAATTTTAAATAAGAAAACTATATAAGAACTCACTTTCCGTTCGCTTAGCAGTTGCTACTTACCTTACTACTACTACACAATGTAAATTACAATATATTGAGATTGTTGGAATAGTCACTTAGTATTTAGTTACAATAATTGACAATAAAATGGGTATCTCAATAGTTATTACTAACGGGTTTATTTGATGTGCTATTGTTTTAGAAGCCCGATCAAATAACACTGTTTGCACACTCGGTACAGTTTTGTTTGTATTTTGTTTAAGCTTTGTAAGGTGAGAGCCGAATGAATAAAAAAATTATATATTAATCATAAATTACAATAAAATAAATATAATTAGCACTATAAGCAATAAACAAGCTCAGAGCCGCTCAACGGCCTATGGGGAGATAGCTATCCTCGGAGTTTCTTTGCTAGATAAAATCCGTAGAGTGGATATTCGCTGAAGAATCATACTCACCGATAGGCAATGGGTGGGCTACATTGCTCGACGAACTTATAACCGATGGGGAAGAAAGTAACTCGAGCGGTTACCACAGTATACGTAGAGTTGTAGGCCCCTCACTAGGTGGACTGACGATGACGTAAAAGTTGCGAGTAACCAATGATTACTGTATCAGCCGAATCTTCCACTGCTAAAAACAGCCTCCCCCACTATGTTGGTTTGTCATAATCCCCACTTGGCAGGCATCTTGAGGATCGCAGTGTGAGATATCAGTTCCTCAGAGAGCGCTGCTGCCCACCTTCTGGTGTGTTACCCTTAGTCGCCTCTTACGACACCCACGCGTAGAGATGGAGGGGTGACATTCTAGCTCTAGAACTTTGGATATTACAGGTTTTACCTTTCGCAAAAGGGTGCTTTTTAAACAGTTTTATTTTTGTTTGTGAAGTACAATAATATGCAACAAGAACGATACTAATTATAAAAGTTAACTTAAGTTTTAACTTCCTTATCTTAAACGCTGATATGAGCTGATATATGTTTAGCGAGAAATTTTTAAGTTATTTACATTTATGTTGAACTTTATCACATCATGATGCGAGAATCGGGAACAAGTCTACCTACGTACAGAATATTTTAAGGGACTAATGTAAATGTTTACATTTTTAACGGGTAAAAATAACTTTAGATAGACGGTTTTAGGAGTAATATAAGTAATCTAGTGAATTTTTCTTAAATAAATTTTCTAAATTATATGTTGTGTACTTCGCGAATAGTATGATCAAATGATCATACAATTTTTTACTATAAAAATTGGTACAGTAGTTGTAGCAAGTATTGCATATATATACAACATTTTCCTAAACTAGCTTCACGCAGAAGCGAAAAAGATGTTTTTTTTTTCATTTCTCGCCTTCAACATTATTTCTCCAAAGTGTCAAGTGTGCGTTAGCTATAAACCGTTTCAGTAGTAATATTAACTAAATTATACCTATTGCCTGCACTGCCATTATTCGCAGGCTATACGCTATTTGATTAGGGTTTATTAGCCGTCTGTTTGTCTGTATTTGATTGAGTTTTGTGTACATAACTATATGTCTATCTGTGTTTATGATTGCTAAGGAAAATAAAATGAAATAGGTACATCTGCGTTGTTCGTTAATTGTTCTTTTCCATAAAAAATAAGGTTGTGTATTCGAATACATTATTCAGGAAACATACGTAATCTTTTTAATATAAATTGTAACTATGTAAGTATTATTTAGTTAATTAAATTCATAAATTATGTACATCAAATATAATGTCACTTATCGTCGTTTCAAATAACTTTGAATCATAAATGCTTTTCAATTAAAGTAACTGTTTTTAATGTGTTAAAAAAACTAGTACTAACAAAAAATCTTAAACTAGATAAAAATACTACAACAAGCACAACAAAACTAAAATGCTTCTATTTCTCCAGATTTTTAACCATTGAGAGCAAAACACGTTCTCAAACGGAGCTCCGTATCCTTCTTCGAACGCACAAAAATCTGATCACGAAATGTAAAGTAGCAATCGATCGAAAATATATTAGCTGAAGAAAGTGACCCTCTGTACGTAAGAATGTGCGTAAAGGACGCCCGACAAACTGTGATTAATGCGTTTTAAATTTCAATTATCACCGTAGTGGAAATTGAATTCAACGAGCACGTAATCTAGTATTTATAGGGTTCATCAACCCCATAAATAAGGTTGGTATATTTGTGGGGTTCATCAACCCCAAAAATATAATATAAAAATTTAGGTATATTTTTTTATAAATAAAAACATTTAATTTAAAATAATGTTTTAACATACTTTCGTGTCCGTCGCCATTGTAGGGAATGTATATGTAAACTTTCCCTAAGAGTGAGCACTAAGATAAAGTAGAAGTCGCTTTCCACTCAAATTTGCGACGTGTTGAACATGGAGTTCCACAAGGGAGCATACTAGGACCCTTACTCTTTCTAATGTATATAAACGACTTACCTAATACAGTAGATCATCAAATAGTGTTATTTGCGGATGACTCAAAGGTATAAATGTGAACGAATATGAAAGTTCAATTAATAAAGCCCTTGAGAGTATCATGAATTGGTTTACCAACAACAAGTTGTTGGTAAATGTAGATAAAACAAAATGTATGCAATTTTTTCTACCACAATCCAAACCGAAAAACATAACAATAAAATATAAAAATGACATTATACAACAGGTGAAAGAGATAATTTTTTTAGGTATATTATTAGACTGCCACGGAAATTAGAAGAGTCACACAATCCACGTTTGTAAAAAAGTTGGAAGATTTGCGTTTGCTCTAAGAAAATTAGTTAAAACTTCATCACAAAAAACAGCAGTCTGTGCGTATCACGGAAATGTGGCTTCCAATTTGCGCTACGGTCTACTGCTATGGGGTAATTCCGTCAATGCACCTGCAGTTTTTAGGACACAAAAAAAATGTGTTAGGGCTATTACAGGAGCAAAAATAACTGACAGTTGCAAGCCAATGTTCAAAAAATTTAATTTACTCTCCTTACATTCCATGTATATATTTGAAGCATGTATATTTGTAAAATTGAATATTAATAATTTTGATGTAAAGACTGCTAGAATACCGCGTAAGGTGAAAAAAGCATATCTTGTTTTACCTTCAAATGACGCAAGACCGTATTCTATAGAAATAGTATATATGTAATATGCACTAAATTGTATAATCATTTGTCAAATAAAATTAAATATATGACTTTTAAACAATTTAAAAAGAATTTATTTAATATATTAATGAACAAATGCTATTATGATATTGATGACTTTTTGAATGATAAAACACTTGACATAATTACCAATAAAAATGTGTAATTTGATTGAATTATTTAATATGACCAAATTTTATTTATATTATGTTTGAATTATAGTTTGTAATAAAGATATTATATAATATTGTACACCACAACAGGCCAGATATGGAGGACATAAAACCTCTACTAAGACCATATTGTAATCCATATTGCAATAAAATTCTTGATTTTTGATAAGAAGGCAACAGCTAATATGTCATCCCTCGAAGTTACAGTATAACAAAATGACGATCGTTTTCGATATGCAGCTGTGATTGTGGTGAAGGAATAGTAGATTGTTAAACAAGGGTCGAAAGGAATCAATTCCAATACGAGGTAGTTATGCGCCCGAGTGCAGCGAGGGTTGCTATAGTCCGAGTTGGAAGTGATGACTTTCAATAGTGTTAAACACTTTTCACTTCAAATATAAAAAAAGTAAAAATAGTATTTGTCTACTTATAGCATATTATATTCACCCAATATAAAGGAGACGTTATAGGAACCATCCCAGGTCTCATATGTAATAGAATCAAGGGCATGTACTGTTTATGTCGCCGGGAACAGTTCCATGCTATACACTTTTGTATCAGAATTGGATAGAAACTGATGATTATCGCCTTTCACCAACGACACCATCAACCAAAATAATTTTATCACATGGTTTACCACTACTATTTATAATTTTTAACTCACCTCGCTGGTACGAGTTACTTTGATTTTTTTAGAATTTCATATTAACGGCAAAACGTAGCCTGACCTATTCATGTCACTCTGCTATAATTAATATATGCAGGCGTTCCTTTGCGAGAATCCATATTTAATTATAACAAATATATATCTAAATATGATCACATGCACATGCACTGCACATTCGTGCAAAGCAAAAATTCAATTTTACAAATTAGATTTTTCTTTGCATGGAGCACAAAATTTTGTGCAGGGCGGGATCCAAACCCGCGTCCTCCGACATCGCGCCGGATGCCTAAGCAGCTCGATTCCCGCCCGGGACATAAATAAGGCTTTGTGCTCCAATAAATATAACAGACAATTAGCTCTGCTCTATGTATGTCTTTTTGTATGTTACGAATTGGCTCGTAAGCTGCATGATTTAGGAACCTGAACTACCTATGATATTTTTTATAATGTGCGTCTTGACATAAATCCAAATAAGAGATTAGAAGAAATGAATTTCATAATTTTTTATCGTATATGGTCAGTTTTTATCTAGAGCTATTTAGTGGAGGGCAAACATATATAATATGTTATCTTTCAAAACAAAATGTTGGGAGTACTTCACTTAGAACACAATCGCGAGTTTTGTCCATTATAACTAAATAGGCATTCGGCTGGAACTCACGTTATATTTACCAGGAACGCGGGCCTCAGCACTTAATATGACCCAAAACGGGTCGGAATCTATCCGGTAAATATAACGTTAGTCCCAGCCGGGTGCCTATTTATTTATATTGGGAGTACGTCAAAGTTATTAGACTTAGACCAAGCTTTCTCGGATGTTGCGACGCGGAACCTAATTCGATCAAAACACGGTTCGCATCTCGCCTTATTTTTGTAACATGTGCTAGTGCAAACACCGAACACTATTCCAGAGTGATAATGTGGTCGTTACCTTCCATTTGTTGCGCTAAAATTGCTTTTAACTGCCAAATAACAAAAAAATGCACATAGCTTTTAACGGCAAATTGCCACGGCAGTTCCACCATTTCTGACTTTCTGAGCATTGTAGGTGGTCGCATTACATCTTAGAACTTCCTGTTAAGTAATCTGAGTTAATTTTTGAACATGTTATTGTTGTATTTGGGTTGAACCAAGTATGATATCGGATGGAAGATAAACTTGCACAAACAAGCAAAATGATTGCGTACACCTATTTAAACTACACAAACATTCCGGACGCACTCTTTATTTTTAAATACGTTTGTTTGCCTATTGTAAACTTCATCGATGTATTATTTTTATATCGCAATTGTTAAAACAATGTTAGGTATATTTTTTTTTTTTTTTTATGTTATTGTGACGGAACAAGCCCGAGGCCCACCTGATGTTAAGTGGACTAACCTCTGCCTATAACAGACGCATTTCGTCAACGACGAATTGCACTGTGCCCGTCACACTGAGACGTCCAGTTGTTAGGTCTCATTAGCCTGTAATTTTATTTTTTCTGGCTCTCAAGGACTGCTGCCGGAACACACCGTTAGGTGCTTGGCGACAGATTTTCTACTTGAGGGTGGTTGCTAGCCAGGCGGGCATTCGCAAAAAGCCCTTCCACCATGCGGTGAAGCTCAAGCTCTGGGCGGGATTCGAACCATGGACCTGCTGCGCGGCAGTCCATAGCCAATGCCACTGAGCCATCACTGCTTCGAAATTAATACATACAAATAAATGTTATAATGATGTACACTACATGCTTGATTGTATACATAAGAATTAAAGTGACATTTTATGATGAAAAACTATTAACTTATATTTATATAGTCATTCATATGCAGAATTTAACGTAAAAAATACTACTGTTCAAGTGATCTTGTCAATGTCATCTGTGGCGGGCGGACGATTTTCACAACACGAGCACAAATTATATTTGCGCTTACTTCAATAA
This sequence comes from Plagodis pulveraria, assembly GCA_963890685.1. Lineage (NCBI taxonomy): Eukaryota > Metazoa > Arthropoda > Insecta > Lepidoptera > Geometridae > Plagodis > Plagodis pulveraria. The sequence goes on from OY982959.1 coordinate 17,872,031, forward strand.
CCCATACTCTGTTTTTGATATCTTGATTTATTTGACTCTTACATCAACCTCACACCTGATGCCGATATTTTTCGCTTGTGATGATTGCCTATCATTTCATAAATTGTGACCTTGATTCCAGCATCATTCGTGGAGATCGCTTCTTCTTTTTATCCGTTTTATCGTGTGGAGTGAGGTAAGCTAGAAGGGCGGCAGTGAAACGAAGTGTTACCTACCGACTCAGAGACACACGCAAGATGCTGCATTAAAAGATAGCTAGTTCGGAGATCGTGAGGATGCCTGAGCTCCCCCAAGAATGTCCACCAGGTCCGCTCTTGCGATCACCAAACAAGCAAGATAGTGGAGTAGGCCTTCGTATGTTTCTAGCACACTACTTGAGCCCCCCGGGCGTATCTGCTGTCGGTAAGCAGAGAACCGTGCCTCAGATCTTGCTGCTCTCTGGAACTAGCCATTATGATATTAAGAAACATTTGTCTAAATTTTGTCGTGTTTAGTGACGCAACTGCTTCGACCCACCCGGCTTAGGCTTCACCATATTGAAACACGGTTAGGCCGTTTGGGTGACATGACTTTGTCATTTGAGTGTTGACAAGGCGCGGCCAAAGTCTCCCACCAGATGTTTACGCCCATTCAGCACTAGCCAGGGATCACGTGTAGGCACACGAGGGTAAACGTACAGATGAAGACGAAATACTCCCCAAAAATGTATATCCTGAGATTGTAGTGCGCGGAGATTTTGGCGTGGTGGTGTGGTATTTTTGCGGAATGACGCCGCGTCCCATAGAGATGTGTCCGGGCCTTATGTTATCACGCGCGGCGAGCTTAATGTGTACTGAGTAGTATAGAACCCTCGAAAGCTGACAATACAATGTACGCTAATCGCCTGAATGACATAGTGTTCATGCAAGCGGTAACCTCTGTAATGTACATTTTCATTAGTACCTACATGTTAAATCGATAAAATTGAACAGTAGAGAGTGTTTGTGATTTTAAATTTATGATATATCGAGAACTGACGTGCTTTTTTTTGTGGCTGCTTATTTTCTGGTTCGATTTCCGAGTCGGACAGTTATAAGGTCACTTGCACCGCAAGTCGTACGATCCGCAGTTAACAGTGCAGCGCAGTAGCGTTGGATTCGTCGGTGTGGTTCGAGGCTCGCTTCGCTCTGCTGTCACTCATTAGTTTCATGACTGAATCAGTTCAATAAATCAATCAGTTAAATGATCGTGTAGGACGGTGCGGTGCAAGTTTCTGCGCTTGTGAGAGCACGCACATTTTTAAAACATCTGAGGCGTTACTATGTTATTATCTATTCTTTCAATTATTTTGTATGTGATTCTGAACACCGTTCAGTATTGTGCAACAACTCATTGGCTCATTACTATCGTTAAACATTTTTTTTGTGTGTAAGTTAGTAATACTTTTTACTCCTGTCACTTATCACCAGTTAAGTTGTAGGTATATTGGTGTTTAGAAATTATATCATGTGAATTTTACTTTCTCTTTGCTGGAGAATAAATATATCGATATTTTTTTACTGTTATTCTTATAATGTATAATTATTGTTAATTTAAAAATTATGTAACGATTGTACTCGACTATTAGCACCAGTCAGGGTGAGCCGCATGTTCGTTTGCTCTCCTATCCCATAAAAAAAAAAAATTAAAACCCTAGATTCGTAGCAGAGTTTTTAGTTTCTAAAGCTTATTGAATGTATTACATTTGATACGCCTAAACGTATTTTTTGGCTTATTGATGGTATTAGGGCAAACACAGTTCAAGGTAACACAACCAATGCAATATAAAATTTTGAATATCATGATCATTTTGAATGGTTACGTCCTATCCTAGATAACAAAGTGAACAAAGTCTTTCAATTTTCAATTTCCCGACTCAAACGTAAGTTTCCACATAAAGAGTAGCAACACAGTAATTTCAGTAATAACATGTAAAGTAATCTCTATTGTATCGTGAGATGAATAAAGCTAATTCCATTATAATAATGTAGGTACCAATCCAATCAATCAGAAGCCCAACAGCAGAATCATTAACCAAGCTCAAGGTAATCTATTGATTGGATATTCATTTGTGGCATCGAAACCCTTTGTTGAAGGAAATTAGATCTTGTACTGTTTGATTACCTATTGACTTTTCTCTGGCTTAGGAAAAGTCGCTTATTTCAGGTAATCTCACTCAGATATCTATTTGACAACAATATACTCGTACTGATTCTATTCATTAACGTTAACACCCACTCTCCGATTCCATCATCATAGATCAAAACGCCTTTTTTATTTTAATTTAAGATGCTAGGCATGCCCACGACCATGTTCTCACCTGATGATAAGTGATGATTTGGTCGAAGATGTTATTTAGGCTAACCTAGAATTACTGGCTGACAGCTGCCGAAACACACCGTCAGGTGCTTTGCGACAGATTTTCTACTTGAGAGTGGTAGCCAGCCTGGTGAGCATTCGCAAAATACGCTACTACCATGTTACATCGACTGCCATCGTAAGACAACAACCAGGACCGGCGGCTTAACGTGCCCTACGAAGCACGCAAGCGCTCAGTAGTAATGTCACTAGCGGTTACCCATCCAAGATATGGCCGTAACGGACTGTTATTAACTTGGATGATTGATTAAGTAAATCCAAATTCTGCTTTATTGTTATAAGAACTGGATACAAATGCCCACCTAGTATTAGGTAATTAGTAGATACAGGCACTAGTTTGCAGAAATCTATATTTAGATAAAACAATACTAATGTTAGGAAAATCTTCTAAAAAAAGAAACGAATTACCTACTTAGCATTCCATGTATTCTCCATGCGGGTACCGGGTCTATTGCGTTGCAGAGGAAGACGGCCAAGTCAAAGGGGCCTGGGACTTACCACCACTATATATATTACCCAGGGAGAAAGGTTAAGGGGCCCCTTTACGTTGTCATCAATACTCCCCATCACCGCTCGAGCCTCCTCCTCTTATGCCTAGCGAAATTTGGTAAGATCCTACTAATGCCGCCTAGAATACAAGTTACGGTGGTTCTTGACAGGTCAAGGTCTTTTAGTAGGTTATATAGAGATTTCGCTGGTATACGCCTTGCTCCGACTTCCAAACGATATAAATTAAGTATATAACCGTTTTTGGTTAGTTCATTTGTTAAGTCATAATATTTGTTCTTTTTTATTGTGTGGTATTTAAGTATGCTTGTTTCCAACGGCACAGTAAGTTCCATAAGTACTAAGCGTTTTAGATTTTTTGTTTATAGAAATATATCTGGTCTGAATGACGAAACACCAACATCCTGAGGAATTTTGTAGTGTTTTTCATAAGTGTCCACAAAAAAAGTCCAATCGGGAGCTGCGCCTAAAATGGAGTAAGGCTTGGATTTACATTTTATAGATGACCCTTCTTTTACAAAATCGTCGTGCCGTTTATTCGTGGTCAAACCTTTTTTTGCTCTAGCTACCGAGAGACTCACCGCTTCTCGTATGATTTCGAGGACTATATCATGGCGACATGAATAATGACCCCTACTAAGGAGCTCTTTGCATCCTACCAATAAGTGCCGTGCTGTACCTATCGCCTCCCGACAAATACCGCAAGACTTTTCGGTGACTCTCATTCTTCTCTTAGTTATTTTGGTCAGGGAGGTTCATCCGAAAGGCGTTAAGATAGAATTTTAACTAGACAGGCGACCAATCGTATATCAAGGTATGCCACTTTAACGCAAGAGGGGTACAAATTTCACTTATTATATATTATAGCCATTCGCTTTGCATTTCCAAGCTCATTGCCTGCATTTTATAGATATAATTTTCGTCTTGTTGTAAAAAAGATTTAAAAAAGGCTTCAATATTTTTTCTTGACCCAAAAGCCGCTTTGATGGACTGTGCACCTATCATAAGTAAGAGATGCGCTTTAGTAACCCTGTGGTATTTATAAAGGTCCGATGTTTCGTTAATTTCATCCCAAATCATTATGTACCTAAATAAAAAAGATGGGTCTGCCGAAAGTGCGAGCCCCAAGTCCCAACCATAACTTCAATGTCCTTAATATGACGTTACGATACAATTTTTAGGTTTTTTTCTGAAATGATGAAACGGTTGTTTATCATTAGTTCATCCCAATGGGGTATGTTTAATTAGGGGAAATATGTTCAATATTACGACACAAGAATGTATTTAAGAAATTTCCAGCTTATAATAAAGACCATCAGGCCATATTGTTAGTATTCCTACCAACTGCCTATGGGCAGTACACCTACAAAGGCCAACTTTAGTAAGTTTGCCAGCTATTCTGAAACAACAATAACTAATTCTCGTTATGCCATTTCTTTAATTTTTACTTTTTCTTTCTAATACTATAAAGCCTAATAAAATTCATTTTTATATATTCATACATTGAAAATTAAACAGAAGTTACAGACGGGCATACAAATTTACTTTTGCATTTATAATCCCCTTGGGGTGCTGAGCTAAAATTGAACCATGGGGGTTCATTCTAGCTGTTGTAGTTTTAAGACGCTACGAAAGGAATAATCCTACTGAGATATGAAGAACTGCGTTCTCCAAAACGCCTGCCATGAGTAGGGATCATGGCAAATGGGAAACGCTGGGACGTTCCGTTTAATGTGATGATAATGATGATTAATAAATTGTTAATGGATAACATATGAAATAAAACTTTACACTAAACTCACACACATACATTATTTTCACTATGGATATTTTGTTTATTAAATCGCATATTGCGAGGTTCCAGTGAATATTTACATTCGTGGTAGATTTAATCCTCTTAATCTTTTGAAACGGGGAAAAAATCTACGTTAAATCCGCTTATTTTCGATTCCATCACTCATTGTAATGAAGGAATATTGTTTTGTATATACGTTTTGTTTTATTTCATAAGTACTGACACAGTAATAATAACTATAATTGTGTAATTGTATACATACATAACGCAAGTACATAGTAACATACAATAATTCGTTCATGGCTTCTGGGCAGATCTAGCGAGGTATAAAACTAATATTATTTAACTGTAATATCCTAGAGTCATGTCACAGTATAACTAGACAAGTAGTTTGACTTCACGTTACAGGATAAGTCTTGTGTGCAGTAGTGCTTCTACAACCCTGCGAATGCAGCAATATCGTTCTTCACGATAACTACTGAGCATAAAAATTATTATAATTATTGAACTTTATAAAACAGGTAACTTATGAATAATTTTGAGTTCCGATACCTTGTTATAGGTACCTTGTTATACCTAGTTTTAATTCAATTTAATAGTTAGATAGGTTTTATTTTAGTATAAAAGTAGATATCTTTTAACGGGTCCTACTCAAGTACAAACTGCCGCTGTAAATATTGATTTTAAATAAATCAATAAAAGAATATCATTATTAATAATCATATTATATCAACACGTACCCACATTAGGTATTGATTTCTTATCAATATGCAGAGTACATAGGTAAACCTGTAAAACATAATGATGTACAACTTGGCGTTTCCAGACTACAGTAGGTATTTGAATCTCCTACGGGATTGCAGTTAGACAACTAGTCTAGTTATACTATGGTTGTATTGACAATACTTTCCAGCAAAAGGTTTATATGTACCAGGAATTATTGTGTTATTAATAGATTATGTTTAACAAAAATTCGAGCCGTGTTATTCGTCACATTTTATGTTCTTAACCATCTGAGTACTGTATCAGCCGGATCGTCTACTGCTGAACACAGCCTTCCCTATTAAGGGGGTATTTGCAATAATCCCCACGCTTGGCAGGCGGCTTGGGGATCGCAGTGTAAGATGGCAGTTCTATAGAAGGCGCTGCTGCCCACCTTCCAGTATTTTTCCCTTAGTCGCCTTTTACGACACCCACGGGATGATATGGGTAGGTGCAATTCTAACCCGGCACCCTACGGGGAACCATCTGAGTAATTTACTTAAATTATCTTTTTAACGGTGTGTTCTGGCATACTCTGCCATATCCAGAATAGCATTGTAAAAAAAAATGCCAAGTGATCAAAGGCCGACCGTGGGGTGCCGGACTAGAATGTCACCCCCCCATTGCTACTTGTGGGTGTAGTAAGAGGCGACTAAAGGTAAAATACCGGAAGGTAGCAGCAGTTCTTTCTGAGGAAATCTTAAAACTGCGATCCCGTGATGTGTTCAGGAGTGGATATTCCGGCTGATACAGTACAGTACAGATCAAAGGCCAGACTGTCAGACACAGAGTAATATATAAAATGCTTTCCTTGTAGTAGGCTGTAGTATATATTTGTAGTGTTTTGTTAATAAAGGAATAACGCCGGAAAAACATGCTAGTAGCAATATACATATAAGTAATATAGAGGTATGATCGTTTGTTCGTATCATTTAACTTTGCAAAATTATCCTACTCCATATGGAAATTGTAAAAAGTTCGTCAGGAACCCTCGCCCGTGGCTTGAGAACGTTAACGCCAAAAGTGGTAAGTTTCTCGGCAGGTGCGAGGGTCATAATTCTTCGCAGGGTTATATTATCCACTCAGCTAGACATAACAGAGGCATTACGCAGCCCCACGAGAATAATCTGCATAGAAATAGCAATTTTGATTCCATTATACCAAAAATTGTAACAAGTTACTTGATGGAATACCTACAGCTGATGTAACTAGATTAAATATGACAGAAACTTATTTCGATTTATATAATAAAATATTTGGAGCTTCCGGCAAGAGTGTAAGGACTCTTGATATGATCCTATTTCTTTTTATTACTGGTACAGTTCAAGGGTTAGACCTTGAACTTTATCTCATCTGATGGTATGTGACTGGCTCTCAAGGAAAGCTGACAGAAAACACCACTAGGCACTTGGCGACATATTTTCTGCTTGTGGGTAGTAGCTAGAAAGCGAGCATTCACGTAATGCCCTAGCAACTTGCTATAACGACTGCCATCCTAAGACAAAAGCCGGGATTGAAGGATTATCGTGCCTGGGAACTGGGAAGCATTCAGTTGTAATGCCACTAGCGGTCACCCATCCAAGCCTTGACCGCAGCGAACGTTACTTAACTTAGTTGAGTGGTTAAGAAAGGCTAAGCAAGCTACTCTACAAGTGCTTCGGATCGGTTTAGAACAGCCAAAAGGCTTTTATCGAATTCCCGTCTGGCCAGATGAGACCCTCTGAAAAACCTCTGGAAATCTGTCGCCAAACACTAAATTGTTTGTACCGGCAGCTGTCCTTCAGTAAGTAATTTTAGATTAAATCTATCAACACCTTTGACCACATCATTACTTACCATCATGTGAGACTGTAGTCAAAGGCTAATCTGTCAATAAAATATATATATATATATATATATATATATCGATCTTCTTAGAGAAATATATAAGTTGTTGGGTTCTCTACTGTTCTAAAGTTTACCATAAGATCTCATCATACTATTGAAATTCCATTTTTAATGAATATGGAGTTTTAATTACATTACAATCTACTAACTGAACGTGCTGCCCGAAATACTAGGCGTATATTACTCACTTAGTACCTATGAATTGTTTTCACGTTCATAACAAAAATCAAAATTTTCTTTCGTAGCTCTGTTTTGTAAAACAAAATTGTATTGTACTTTATTTTCTACTCATGTATATATAGCCAGTAAATGGCCGCGACAAACGCTATTTTGTAAAGAAGGATTAAAGTATATTTTAGGTGGGTATTGAAAAGATGATTTTGCGTTGTAAGTGTATTGAGATTGAAGTGAATCATACAGAAAAACTAAATTATTCAGAATTCAGAATTTCCTGTCTTTTCTTTCATATCCATACCGAGACTACTTTGAACTCCCTTGAAACATATTCAAAGCTGCAAAGCATTATATTATTCATGCTACTTAAAATTATTTATGTTGGCATACGTCAAACTAATTATACAAATACAAATAATAAGTAATAAGTATTATAGCGTTACTCTTTCATTCGGGATAATGAAGCTTGTAGCAGCTATGAGACCCCAGAGAGTTATTCACAATAAGAGCAGCTACACCATAATAATATGTAAGTAACTTGATATTTGATTGTTGCTGATATGGAACGTAAATACATTGAAACAACCTTCATATTATGGCGCGTTGTTACGGCAAGCACTGCGAGCGAAAATGTAAAATAAATTATAGAAGGCACGCTGACTCAAACATCATAAGCTTAATTTTGTGGTTCAGGTCTCGAATTCCACAAGTATTTTAACATTATTTAGTGTAATTAGTACAAAAAAAACTATTACATTAGTGACATTAACTTATTAATAGCCTAGAAAGCTGTCTTTGTTTATGTATATAGAACACAAGTAAACCACAATAAAAAAAAAAAAGTTTTAGATGAAAAAGCTCGAATAAAAAAATGATCAGAAAGACAATTAAAAATTTGTTTCCCGTGGTTTTCCGTTGTGTTATCAAACCATTTTTCTAGTTGTTGATTTTCGATGAAATGTTTGTTTTTTTCTGTTTTTTTTAAACCTGTCAGGCATAAAAAAACCAAAACCGCACATCGTGGGCAAACTGATATTACTTGTTATATAAAATATCTATAATATCTATATCGATTATCAATATCGATATACTTTTCATATATATTACGTCCCATCACTACAAAATAAGTAGCGGTGGCCGAGCTAATTAGATCACGTTTTGTTAAGAGAAAAATCAACAGAATTTATTTCAAATTAACCTAATAAAATGCTTCTCTTTGAGTTATTATAGTCAAGAAGAATTGAAGTTTTTGGACTAGTCAATATTAATAAATACTTATACGTCATTTTCATTCATTCGTAAGTTTCAGAAAATTACACGAATTTGGAGGATGCTATATTATTTTGCCTTTGTTTTGCTTTTATGTCAGCCTTTGACCGCTATTTCACACGTTAGCATACAATACATTCTGTGACGTTAGAAACGTAAAATGGTAAATCGCTTTAGGACATGTTCCATATCAAACCGTTAGGTTAGGTTTGGGTACTTTGTGACAGATTTATTCTTGAGGAGGATAGAATAGGGAGGTGAAGTAGTGCGAGCATTAGTATAATGCCCTAGCGGCATGCGTAAGAGGTCAAGATTGCGATAGATTCAAAGCACAGACCACTTGCGCAGCAGCCCATAGATATTACCACTAAATCACCATTGGTCTCAATACTAACTTGCCTAAACATGAAGTACAGATACTGTTGCCTTATGGAGCCTATAATTCTCTTATGGGCAAATTCATATAAGAGTTTTCTTTTTATCAAACATCTGCCAATAAAACAGGTGCTAGATATTCAACACAAACAATCACTTATATATCCAGCGCTTAAATGAAATTGATATTTATGAATTTCCGCTTTTCCCCTTTCATTTTTGGTAATTAATATTCAAAATTGATTAATTATTATTCCTCGGCGAGTCACGTATAACAAGGTAACAGATGTAGCTGCAATCAAAAACCCATTGTTTTTAAAAGGGCTATAAACTTCGAGAAACGGTAAATTTATGATCTCAATCCTTATGTTATACCTTTAAATTGATGATGGCAACAAATTTTAAAATTTAATATATTTTTTTAAGAAAACACGTTTTTGTTTCATACATGCTACGACATATAAATATCTTAGTGACACGAAATAAATATACACTTTTGTACAGCGCCACTTTTGTAGGTTAAGAACGTTCTCATTCAAACAAAAGAAATTTCGGAACATAGACTGTGGAGAGGATATATCAAAGTATATCCTGAAATCTTGTTCTACGAAAAGTAATGATATTGATACGATACCAAAACTCGTGTGGGTAGTATTATCGCTTACAATAATCTCTTCCAGACAATGTTACGACGGAAATAAGTAAAACTAAAATATATGGATTTGAAAGCGGATGCTGCTCTTGTAATTCCATTTAAATTTCATCAAAATCGGTCAAGCCATTTTTGAGTTACACTCCAATATATGAAAAGTGTTTTGCTACCTTGATGATATAGTCATTGACAGTGAATGACAATCGGTCCCGTATTTAGCAAGGGTCACTAAAAATAGTGAAAACATGTTTTTACCTAAGACTTGACAAGTTATTTCACACTTTTTGAGGGTTAATATCGGTTTCATTTTTAGGTTACAAAAATGTTCTGTTTATATAAACTATAATATGATAGAGTAAACAACTTGTTATGATTAAAGCTTCACATAGAAACTAGCCTCAACTTTCAAAAGTATCGTCTACCACAAGCTGTCAATAAAGAAGGATCAGAACCATTTGAGGTGACTGTATTCTTTGCACGAGTTTCGCGTTTCAAGTCAAACTCGAAACTGTATAAGTGGAGGAGAACCGAAGCATCCTAAGTTTCGCTTTGATGCTGAGATCTCAAACTTGTCAAACGTCCGATACAAAGTTTCGCCTGAGGTGTTGATCGATCACCTTATTGAAAATTAGTTTTGTTGAAATATTTTGTGTTTAACTTATGTTTGAAGGATGGTGGAATGTAGATTGAAAAGTATCTACAATATTACCTTATAGAGATGTTTGATTGACTGGCCATCGGATGACTTGATGTGCTAGTAGTTTGATTTAACGAGTGTCTCCAAGCTACAAGTGACTTTTGTGCCTATTTTTATTAGAGTCTGTTCAGAAAGCGAGTGGACCGTGCTAGGTGGACAATAAAGAAATATAATAATAACAAGGTTTCCTTAAATTATATTTTATTTTAACATAAATGATATATTATTATATGACAGCGATAACAGGGACTTAGCAATTGTTTTAGTTTATTTATCAATTAGGAATCCCAAGTCCGCCTTCTTTACTTTAACATATCATCATAATAACAGTTAACGACCAACGTAAACGTACCGCCTCGATATCATATCAAAGTCACCTTGCCTTATTTTCACTGCTACTTTCTGATTTTAGCCTTGTTATATTTCCTCATCTGTATCATACGAATTGCACTTTTGCCATTCCTCAAGAAATATTTTAAGCAAATTAAATTTGTATTAAAGTAGGCGGTAGCTAAGTCCCAGAAATGTAAAATTCGTGTCAATAAATGAATCTTGTCGAAGTCATGTAGTAAAGTACACATATATTACTAACACTAGGTGCTTTAAGGAAAAGTTCTTACTAAACCATCATACTTATCTATAAATGCACATTATGTACACACGTATGGCATTATTTGTATATATCACACTCGTGTGCTTTTACAAAGAATTTACAATTATCTAAGAAATGATTATGACTACCAAGTCACATCCTCTCGTTTTATATATTTAATGTTGATAAGCTAGCTTTTGACCACTATTTCACAAGATGGTAAGCGTTGATGCGGTCGAAGGTGTTGTTCAGCCTTAACTAAAATGAATGGCTTTCGAGGGCAGTTATGTGCTTGCTGACAGATTGTCTACTGATAGGTGGTAGCTAGCCCGGCGGGCATTAGCAAAATGCACCTACTAGATTTCCCCGCTGAAACCATAAATTCACTTTATTGATTTATTGTTTTTAGCAGACAAAAATTTGATGGCGTGAGTTAAAATATGGTTTTGGTATTTGCTCGTATTTTAGTGTTATTATTTATTTCCCTGTTTTTGTTTAGCCTATAATATAAATGCATACAATTCTATAAAAGAGGTTATATGTACGACCCATATTTTATTTACATCATGTTTTTATATACACCACTGATTCTATTTAGGTTTTGTTAATTTGTATATGGCACACTTTGGGGCACATACTTTATTTTTTTATTATAAATCAAACAAATCTACGAGGGTAAAATCACGGCGCACAGCTAGCTACTAATTTCGTATTTCATTAAATTCCGCCAAAGGCTTTTATCATTTTCCACTTTAAGATAAAATATGCAAATGCTTTCAGGTGCCATCACAGAATAATCCTCAAACATCGTTATATCTCCACTGACTTCCTTTTCCTTTTATGAAAGTGAAATTGTTTCATAACACTCAAACTGTGCATGTGAAGCGTTACTTACCCTTTTTAAATTCGTTTAAATAACCACCCATCCCTTTCGACTTCCCTTTTCATCTGAATTTATAACAAAGTGTTTGAATAAATAACATGTTTATTTTACAAAGAACGCTTAGGTTGGGTCGGTGACGTGACCGCAGAATTACCCTGAACGGTAGCTACGAGATTTTCCTAAATGTTAGGGTTTTTAGGGCGCTGTACATCTGATCTAAAAATGGGAACCTTATAAGAGCAGTCACGCACCGCCCGTGTTCATTCTCCTTTTACAGATAATAAGGTTACTTCTTTTAATTCGAATTATCTTTTCTGTGAGCCGACTAGGACAATAGACACATCAGTTACTCGTACTTGGGAAGACAATATACCTTTATTTAACACAAAGGTTGAATAAAGGTAACATTTAATTATTACAGGCGTTAGATCACAAAAGCCCATAAAATGAAAGAGGAACTATACGAGAGAGGTTTATAATTGAGCACAGATGACATACATCTTAAATGCCATAAGTATTTATACCGCCAAACAGTTTTCATTTAATGTTTGAATTACTGTTTTCCGGTTTGAAGTAGCTACTTATAGCTCAGTCTTCTGACCTAATCTCTCGATATACTCAAAGGTGATTATAATAATTTTGACCTGATTAAATAATTTACTCGTGTTGCTCAAAGTTTTGACGAAATTTTCCTGACATGCCCTCCAAGGGTCTAACGATAATTAAGTAATATACCTACTACTCTTTCGACCCTTATTATGCTGGGTAGCCTTATCTGCTCCTGTCAGACTGCTGTGTTATAAATAACTTGCGTTCGTTGGTTTATTCATTATTTTTTTATTATAACTAAAATGAGCACCTATTATTTTACTAATATACGGAGTGTAATTAAATGTTGTGACAACCATTATTTCTAGGTTTATCCTCAATATACTCAATATATAAGTACAATTATTACAATAGGGTGATCACATCTGTCGTTGTTTTAGTAATGTGTTAGTTTAATTATTATTTTATTTATTATTTATAAGTAATAGGCTAGCCTTAGACTATTATCGCACCTTTTTTATGTTATTGTAACGGTACAGACACGAGGCCCAGCTGATGTTAAGCGGTATCCTCTGCCTCTAATAGATGTATTTCGTCACAAGTGACGAACGATATGACGAACTGCACTGCGCCCGTCACCCTGAGACGTACAGTTGTTAAGTCTTATCATGTGCCTGTAATTTTACTGGCTTTCAAGGACTGCTGACGGAACACACTGTTAGGTGCTTGGCGACAGATTTTCTACTTGAGGGTGGTAGCAGGGATCCAACCATGGACCTGCGGCACCGCAGTCCATAGTTATAACCGCTCGAGTATTTTTGCTTCCACCTAACGTGGAACACACCGTTAGGTGTTTGGCAACAGAAGAGAAGAAGGATAGATGGTAGCTGGCCAGGCGTGCATTTGTCAAATGCCCTACCAACTGCTATCGTAAGACAACAACCGGGACCGACGGCATAATGTGCCTTCCCAAGAAAGGAAGCGCTCAGTAGTAATACCACTAGCGGTTACCCATCCATGTCACGACCGCAACGGACGTTGCTTTACTAAGATCAGTCAAGAACGACAAAGTAAGCTACGCTACAATGCGATTAAAATAAGAATAGAATCGGTCTAGCGTCATATTGTGACGTCTAAACTAGAACTTGGTACAGTGTGCAAAAAATAAATGATAAAACAAGTATAAATTAATAAAAAAAACTCGACTGTAAATTATTTATTTTGCGTTAAGCGTTTTATCGTTTTATTGAAATTAAAACTGCAAGTTATAACTATGTATTTATGGAATCGTTTTTTAAAGTCCTTCATTTTAATACCAAACACGATGGGTTTTGAAGAAAAATATTTTTTTTTTCTCATTATATGACGTCTAAAATTCACCAGTGTTTTATTTAATATTTTATGTACCTAGAGTCACTTGCGCTATCAAGATAAATCTAACGGTATCTTATACATAAAAAATTGTTAAGCCGTTTAAAAGTTATGGTGGAATAAAGAAACACAAACATACATACAGACATGAACCCTGAAAACATACCACTCCTTTTTGTGGGCAGTCGTGTAAAAAAAACATGTACTCAAAGGTAGTTAAACGAAGTTGTAGGTTCAGCAAACACAAATAATTTGTGCTGATTTTATGTGTTAGCAATATATTGTAGGTACTTATGTATCCTAATTTGACTCACTTAGCTCTTCGATGCCACTCATGTCTTGGTGGCCACCTGGGTCAGACTCACCCTAATCATCGTAACGGGTAACATAACACAAAATATAACAATCAACAAAAACATATTAAACAGTCAACAACCACAAATTAAACAGTCAAAAAATAAATTAAACAATAAGATCAATAAACACTCGGCAACGTGTCGCGTAGTAGTACACAGTAGTACACTGTCGGAGAAATAAGACCCTGACGCCCGCGTTGTCATCAAACAAAGATGGCGTCTGTGCTGTCAACCTTAAAAATATGAATTTATTTAAATTAACAATTTCAGATCACTCATTTAAAATTACGTATAAATATATGGCACTGCTCTATTTTTAAGTTTCTTCTGCTGATCGTACTTATTAGAGTGAATATGAGTGAAGTTAGCCGAGAGCCCGTCATATTCTTATTTTAATCGCATTGTACAAGCGCTTATAAGCAAAGAATGCCAATTGGTAGATTGAACAATAAAAATTCTTTCTAAGGACTAATTATGGAAAGAAGACATTATTGGTTGGTGGAGCACAGCTGTCTTATACATAGGTTTTTATGTATTATGTGATTGTGACGGAACAAGTACGAGACCCACCTGATGTTAAGCGGACTAACCCCTGCCTATATCAGATGCATTTCGCCACAAGTAACAATGCACTGCACCCGTCACACTGACCACCATGTACCTGCGGCACGGCAGTCCATAGTTATAACCGCTCGGCCATCATTGATTCAAAAATGTGAATATTATTGTATTTGTCATAAGTTAAATAAAAAATAGAGTAACACATTTAAATGAGTAGCTACCAGAAATTAATCAAATTTCTTTTTTAATGGGATTGCACGAGGTCCATCTGATGTTAAACGGTTACCTATGCATATAACAGATGCATTTACTGACTCTCAACGAATGCTGCCGGAACACATTGTAAGGTGCGTGGTGACTTTCTACTTGAGGGTGACTTCAAAATGCCCTTCCACTATGCGGTGAAGCTCAAGCGGCCGGGATCGAATCATGGATCTGCGGCACGGCCGTCCATATCTTTTACCGCTCGGCTATCATTGTACAATTCATGTACACTAATAATATTATAAAGAAGAAAAAAATTCGTTTTTGGACTTTTGTATGCAACGAATAAACTTAAAAACTACCGGACTGGTTTGTAGGAAATTTGGTAAGGAAATAGTTTGAGACCCAAGAAAGGACATTGGATAGTTTTTATCTAACTGCGCTAAAAAGTAATGGTATGGCGCGACGCGCGGGCGAAGCCACGGCCGGAAAGCTAGTATTTTCCTAAGTTTCTTTGTATCTCATTATAAGTGATGTATTCCTTCTTCGTAAACTAAACCAAGAAGCCTTTCGAAGATATTATTAAATTGACCGCTGAGGAATAAATATTCATGCACACATTAATGTACAAAGCGATACGAACAACAATGTTTGTAGGAATATAATAAGAGCCTATTACCACTAAATACTATGATAAATTTCCTGATAATTGAATGATAACTACACGTGGGGTGCCGGGATAGAATATTATTCGACGGCGACTAAGGAAAAAATACCAGAATGTGGGAAGTAGCGCCTTCTGATGAACTTAGAACTTCTACTGCCATCCCCAAGACGCCTGCCAAGCGTGGGGATTATGGCAAAAACCCCCAAAGGGGAAACCTCAACCAACGGTGGACGTTATGTCGGTTGATGTGATGACTATGATAAATAAACATAAAGTTAGTATTACCAATGAACAATTCAAACTAAAATGGACAAAAGCCTTCGTTATTGACGGCATTTTCAAAAATGTTCTAATATTTTACACTCTACGAAAAGTTCAAGATTCTTTCCCGGAAAAGATTTATTCTTCTGAAAACACGATACTTCTTTTAATCGTGTTTTGGCTGGTTTTGGAGACATTGATCGATGGTCCATTCGTACCTTTCCCGCAGTGCACTTCGTTCTCAAACCAGCAAATCATTGATCGAAATGATAAATTGGATAGATTGTACCTCGTTATACTTTAATACGGTAGCTACGACTACTTGATATTGTCATCCTATAGAGGAAAATACGCAATCAATAAATTAGTCACGAGGGCAGTAATAATCGGTATTAACTGACTTCAAAAATCGGGGAGGTTTTCAACTCGACTGCATTTTTTTAAATGTTTGTTACCTCGGACTCTTTACAGAAAGTTCCGATTTTGTAATTTTTTTACTTTTGAAAGCTGGTGCTGTCATGTTGGTCTCATTTAAATTTAAGTGAGATCTGACGAGTACTTTGAATTATCCCTAATAATGAGTATTTTTTGTTTGAAGTCGTTTTTTTTGTTAACATTTTGATTCATTTAAAATTTTATTACTTATTTTTTCCGTCGGAAATTTCCTCGCTGATAGGTTAGCCGGCGAATTAAGAGGATAATGGTTAAAAAAATGTCATCCAACGAATTCCAAATTGTTACTATTACCCAATTGACAGTTTGAGGTTGCTTAAAGATTTTGATTACCAGATGGGCTGTAACCGGTAGAATAGGCCCGTGGGCTGTAATGTCACCCTCTATTGCTATTTGTAGGTGTCGTAAGAGACGACTAAAGGTAAAATACCGGAAGGTGGGCAGCAGCGCCTTCTGAGGAACTGATATCTTAAACTGTGATCCCCAAAACGACTGACAAAACTGTTCAGCAGTGAACAATCCGGCTGATACAGTATAACTAATTTATTTTTCAACTCTTTGAATACACCTCGCTTGATAGCTACTAGAGGTAGCTGATGATGTCGGTTGAATATGCGGCAAATACGCTTAACCATAATTCACAAGTAAAATGAACAGATAACGGAATAACAATAATTAGGAGCGTGGCAACAGATTTTGTATATATGGGCTCTATAGCCCTTTAGGCATAAGCAGGTTAATATTGCATTCGCAAAATGCCACCATGCGTTAAAAATTATACTTGCGGGGAAATTCGAGCAATGAACCTTCTGCGTGGAGGTTCATAATAATATATAGTAAAAAGCGGATATAAGAAACCTTTTTTGCCCTTTAGCGTGTGGGATCTTCGACAAGAGCTCATTCAGTATCTCTTACGAGTTTTTTTTTTAGTTTTATAAATAAGCAGAGATGTCGTCAATTTTATACCATTTTTGTCTATTATAATAAACGTAAACTTTTTAATGACTTTATTATAAACACATTACAAACTAAATACAACAATAAAGCTACTACAAAGAAAGCGATTAGACAACCTAAAGGCCATTGGCCGGCAGTTCAATTGCTCCAACCCACTACCAGTTGGCAGCGTGCCCAGCATGCTGGCAGCATTGCCCCGTTGAATTGCAATGCTTATTCGTTGAGCCAATTTAGTGCCATTTTATCACGCGTCGCATCGACCAAGCGCTCTGATTAGTTTTGGAAAATAAGAAGAGCCCTAATACCACATACCGCTCAAACTAAACTAGTTGTAGAATCTGAAATCTTGCTTTTTTTTATGCTTGATAGGTTAGCCTTTGACCACTATCTCACCTGATGGTAAGTGATGATGTGGTCGAAGATGTTGTTCAGGCTAACCTAGAAGTACTGGCTCTCAAGGACGGCTGCCGGAACACACCGTTAGGCGACAGATTTTCATATGTTATATGGTGTTTATTGAACAATATCCTATACGATAGTTAACCAACAAAATGCGCCCTTCGAAGCACGGAAGCGCTCAGTGAATGCTATTAGAGATAATTCATACAAATGATGACTGCACAAACATTGCTTCACCTGATCGGCTAAGAATTACTGGGCATATTCTGTTACCAATGCGCTTTAAAGCTCTAGATAAACCTGTGATTCCAATATATTATTTTGAAATAATCAATGGATCATCAGTACAGATATATTATGGTCGCTGTATTCCCAGAAGGAGTAGGCAAAGACAGAAACTTCACATTTCTTCAGACAAGTTTTGCTCTATAGCCGAACACGCGCAGTTCCCAAAATCTGACAAGTGAATGTAAATACGAGTTCTAAAATGGAAGCCTAAGAGACCATAATTGATTGTAGCAAGTATTAAGCTGTGTAAATTGTAAGTTTGTGGCTTAGCTAGTTCAAATACGGGTTACCTTGGAAATTTAGACAGAACGTTTGACCCCTTTTTATGATAGTACCCCATAATATCCACACTCACTTAACATTTAACTAGTTAATTAAACGTCAGTTCCCAAACTAAGTGTCTTTAATGAAATTATTGTGACCCTCATTTCGTGCCCTTCATAGACGTAGCCCGCAGTTAGAACTTAATACCGACAGTGATTTCGGCAGATATCGTATTTTGTTATGGCTCCAAATATAATGTTGTAGAAGATAATGAGATAACTTTTAGAATATTAAAGCACGATTTTTATTAATTACGGTACCCGTAGAAACTGATATCTATGGTTGAGATTTAAAAAGGTATCAGTTTTATGTTCTAACTATTATACGTGGTATTCGATTAAAATAATATTGCTCGTATAATTTTGAAAAGTTCTTGAACATGAAGACATTTTGTCCCCAAAATATTAAAAAAAAAAGTGTACCCAAAACAACAAGTGCTACACATTCAATAAGTATTATAACAAAAATCTTCTTTGAACATCGCTTACCTATTACGTGATCAAGTACAATAGTCCCTCCCAGACCAAAGTAATTTAGTAAGATGGGGGAAAGCCACTGAAAAGTCTTGCGGTATTTGACGGGAGGCCATAGGTACAGTAAGGCACTAATTGGTAGGATGCAAGGTGCTCCTTGATAGGGGTCATTATTCCCGTCGTCACGATAGAGTCCTCGAAGTCATACGAGAAGCAGCGAGTCTCTCGGTATACCTACGCTGCCTTTAGACTTACTGTATGTTTATTTAGTAAAATACATACAATACTACAGACCCCACCTATTAGGTGAATAAGAGTTCATAAAAGCATCATAGTTCCCTAAATATAATATATGAACAGCAGCAGTACAACTGCCACCATAACATGTTAGTTATGTGGACAGTTCTACAATCAAGCAATAATGTTCGCATTATTGCCGGTTTGAAAGCTATGGGTGCTAGTAAAGTTACATACATAAAAGACTTTTTTCATTTTATGATTTATTTTATCTCTAAATGGAAAAATAAGAATTCCCATACAAAACGTATATTTTATATATATTAAAAATGTGTATTTTCTAAATAATTTTGAAAATACACATTTATACGGAAACTGACAAACCAGAAGCATTTTTTAGACTCAAGGTCCTGCGTGCAAAATTTCATCTAATTTGAACACTTTGTATTTCAAATATGATAATAATACTTTTGTATGGAAATCGCTATGAAGACAATAACCTTAACAATGTTACACATCAGGGTGATGGGCGCAGTGCAGTTCGTCACTTGTGACGAACTGCAGTGCAATATTCCCCTACAAGATGCAGGTGTTTACAAACTTGATTGTGAATGTGGGCTGTCATACATTGGGCAAACAAAGAGGAGCATTGGTATCCGGGTAAAAGAACACATTGCTGACATGAAGAACAGACGCTCGACCAAGTCTGCGGTTTGTGAACATGCCCAGGACAAATCCAACCACTACATTCGGTTCGACAACCCACAAATCCTCTCGCCAGAGAGACCCGGTTTATGCCAAGAATGTTACGCGAGGCTATTGAAATCAAAAATACTCAAATTTCAATAGAGATGATGGTTGGCAAGTACCACCTGCTTGGGATCCTGTCATCAAATTAATTAAATCTCAAGGCCGACACAAATCTGCAAGACCTCTGGACACTGTGAGCGAATACTGCGTGAATAGGGAACGTTATGATTAATATAAAAATGTTCGGACGGTAGACCAAATAATTTTCTTAATAACTCATGTGACAAATAAAACCAATTAGTCACCCCGTGACCACGATCACTGCAAAGTGTTTGAAACGTCGGGACAAAAATAATGATAAATATACGCGATTTAAACCGTTTAAAGTTGTTTAATTACTATGAGTAATACATAATCTTTGAGTAAAATTTAAACCGATAGATACAATGATATATTTTTTATGTCTGATAGGTAATTCTTTGACTACTATATCACCTGATGGTAAGTGATGGTGTGGTCGAAGGTGTTGTTCAGACTAACCTAGAATTACTGGCTCTCAAGGACAACTGTCGGAACACACCGTTCGGTGCTTAACGACAGATTTTCTACTTGAGGGTGGTAGCTAGCCAGGCCGGCATTCGCTAAATGCCCTACCACCATGCTATAACGACTGCCATCCTAAGACAACAACCGGGACCAACGGCTCAACGTAGCAAGAAGTGCTCAGAAGTTATGTCACTAGCGGTCACCCATACAACTTATGACCGCGGCGGACGTTGCTTAACTTTGCTGAACAGTTAAGCAAACTTCGCTACGAGCGCATCAAAAGTCAGTCTTCAGTCTTCTTCTTATATAAGCTTTTTAAAAACGGAAAATATCTTGAGTATTATATAAAATATTTGCTACGTCTTAATAAGAAATAAAATTTGTTTACTATATAGACACAAAACTTGATTATGCAAAATGAAATTTTTTTGAAATTGTTTTTCTTGACACCTCAAACAATTCATGTGGTTTTTTTTTTCCGCGAAATATTTCTCGAAATCCTGTTTCCGGTTCTGGCATAGTATTTGTTTCCCGTAGAATAATGTATATTAAATCGTATCTGCAGGGTACATTCTTAAAAAAACATGAAAAAAATTTACCGTTTTGAGACTCACTTCATCTTAAGTACATTTTTACAGCCCCCGACCACCCCGTCGGAAAAATGGAGGGAGTTATAATTTGAGCCTTGGACTGTGTGCGTGTCATTCTGTCTCGTGGCACGTATAGGTCCCAAATGTCACAAGTGATGTTGATTCTGTTGCAGAATACAGGCATTATTGCAATAGTTCCTTACTATGTTTGACGAAAATATGCTGTTCAAAATATTCAGTTTAAATTAGGTACATCTTTAGCTTGGGTTGAATATCATAACTATATGCTTCGCAGAACGTCTCACCCTGCGAAAAGGCTGGGTGCAAAATATTTGTTATAAATATTTGTTCAAAATATGTTTGAACATTACGCACACGTGAAATTTTAAAAAATATAAACAAACTGATACTTTTAGGCGGCAAGAAAATGGCTATTTTTGAGTCAAATTTTCCTTCCTTAGCAAAATTTTTATGGAAAATAGCTCTCTTTGCTATGAAATTTTCCAGTGCTCGACAACCAATATCGACCAACAAGCTTGTTTGGTCAAACTTGAGCACAGGGTATGATGTGATCTTAGATTCTAAGACAGGTTAAAAAAAAAAATCATACAAAGTGCCTGGTTCAATAAGTGTATGGTTAGCCATGCATTTTGCATTTCTTAGCTCATTGCCTGCACTTTATAGCTATCAATTTCGTCTTGTTGTACATACACGCATACACAGACGGGCATACAAATTTACATTTGCATTTATAATCATCTTGGGGTGCTGGGCTAGATTTGAACCGGGGGGGGGGGGAACCACGAGGGGGGTTCAATCTAGCTGTTTTAGTTTTAAAACGCTTCGAAAGGAATAATCCTAGATGATTTATAAATTGTTAATGGATAACATATGAAATAAAACTCTACACAAAACTCACACACATACATTATTTTCACTATGGATATTTCGATTATTAAATCGCATATTGCGAGGTTCCAGTGAATATTTACATTCGTGGTAGATTTAATCCTCCTAATCTTTTGAAACGGGGTAAAAACCTGCGTTAAATCCGCTTATTTTCGATTCCATCACTCATTGTAATGAACGAATATTGTTTTGTATATACATTTTGTTTCACATATTTCATAAGTACCTATATAAGTATAGACACAGTAATAATAACTATAATTGTGTAATTGTATACATATATTACGCAAGTACATAGTAACATACACTAATTCGTTCATGCCTTCTGGGCGGATCTAGCGGGCTATAAAACCAATATTATTTAACTATAATATCCGAGTCGACCAATATACTAAGGTCATGTCATAGTATAACTAGACAAGTAGTTTGAGTTCACAGGCGGTACCAAATGCAGCTTGTATGTGTGCACGCTCATATACGCACGAGTCACAGCACGCACTCAATGACAGATGTCTAGCGTTTCTAGCGTGCGCTAGTCAGGGCCGCACCGTAGCCGTGTGTACCCATCACCAGTCACAGGATAAGTCTTCTGTGCTGTGGTGCCTCAACAATTCTGCGAATACAGAAATATCGTTCTTCACGATACCTACTGAGCATACAAATTATTATAATTACCATTGAACTTTATAAAATGGGTAAGAATAATTTTGAGCTCAGATAAGGTTATGAATAATTTTGAGCTCAGATACCTAGTTATAGCCTTATCTAGAGTTCATTCAATTTAATAGTTAGAAAGGTTTCGTACCTACTATAAATAAAGCCGATATCTCATAACGGGTCCTATATATTTAAGTACAAACTGCCGCTGTGAATATTGATTTATTTAAAAATAATATAATCATTAATTATCATATTATATCAACATACGAATTAATTAGTTATAGCATGCATATTATATATGTACCTATAAAACATAGTGATGTACAACCCTGCGTATCCTGACAACAGTAGGCATTTCAATCTCCTATGGGATTCCAGTTAGACAACTAGTCTAACTGGAATCCATACTATATGAAATCAATACTAAAGTTGTATTGACAATGCTCCTGCAAAAGGCCTCTATGTACCAGGAATTATTGCAATGGTAAAAAATTACGTTTAACACAAATTCGAGCCGTATTATTCGTCACATTTTTTTGTTCTTAACCATCTGAGTAAGTAAATTATCTTTTTAACGGTGTGTTCTGTCATACTCTACCATATCCAGGATCACAGTGTAAAAAAAACTAAATGCCAAGTGATCAAAGGCCGACCGTGGGGTGCCGGACTAGAATGTCACCCCAACCCATTGCTACTTGTGGGTGTCGTAAGAGGTGACTAAAGGTAAATTACCGGTAGGTGGGCAGCAGCACTTTCTGAGGAAATCCTAAAACTGCGATCCCTAAGACGCCTCCTAAGCGTGGGGATAATGGCAAATCCCCTTTCATGGGGGACGCTGTGTTCAGCAGTGGATAATCCGGCTGATACAGTACAGTACAGATCAAAGGCTAGACTGTCAGTAACACAGAGTAAAATATAAAATGCTTCCCTTGTACAGCTGTATATAATTGTAGTGTTTTGTTAATAAAGGAATACCGCCGGAAAACCATGTTAGTATCAATATACATTTAAGTAACATAGAGGTATGATCGTTTGTTCGTATCATTTACCTTTGCAAAATTATCCTACTCCATCCATATGGAAATTGTAAAAAGTTCGTCAGGAACCCTCGCCCGTGGCTTGAGAACGTTAACGCCAAAAGTGGTAAGTTTCTCGGCAGGTGCGAGGGTAATAATTCTTCGCAGGGTTATATTATCCACTCAGCTAGACATAACAGAGGCATTACGCAGCCCCACGAGAATAATCTGCATAGAAATAGCAATTTTGATTCCATTATACCAAAAATTGTAACAACGTACTTGATGGAATACCTACAGCTGATCTAACTAGATTAAATATTAGCGCTGTAACAAAAACTGTTTTCGATTTAAGTAATAAAATATTTGTAGTTTCCGGCAAGAGTGTAAAGACTCTTGATATTATCCTGTTTTTTTTTTATTACTAACCCTTGAACTTTATCTCATCTGATGGTATGTGACTGGGTCCCAAGGAAAGCTGACAGAAAACACCTAAGACAACAACCGGGACCGACGGATTATCGTGCCCTTCGAAGCCTGGAAGCGCTGAGAAGTAATGCCATTAGCGGTCACCCATCCAAGGCTTGACCGCAGTGATCGTTACTTAACTTAGTTGATTGGTTAAGAAAGGCTAAGCAAGCTACTCTACGAGTTTTTCGGATCGGTTTAGAACGGCTAAATGGGCTTTTTGAGAATTCCAGTCTGGCCAGATGAGACCCTCAAGTATGGAAATCTGTCGCCAAACACTAAATTGTTTGTTCCGGCAGCTGTCCTTCAGCTAGAACTCTTAGGTTAAATCTATCAACACCTTTGAACACATCATTACTTACTATCATGTGAGACTGTAGTCAAAGGCTAATCTGTCAATAAAAAAAATATATATTATATCGATCTTCGTGCTGATATGAAATGAATAAGTTGTTGGGTTCTCTACTGTTCTAAAGTTTACCATAAGATCTCATCACACTATTGAAATACCATTTTTAATGAATATGGAGTTTTAATTACATTACAATCTACTAACTGAACATGCTTCCCGAAATACTAGGCATATATTACTTACTTAGTACCTATGAATTGTTTTTCAGAATACTAAAAAACTCAATTTTCTTCATTGAACTCTGTTATTTAAAAAAAAAAATTGTGTGTATTCGTATTTCGTAGTATGTATGTATATACAACCACTAAAAGGCGGCCACAAACGATATTTTTTAGAGAAGGATTAAAGTATATTTTAGGTGGGTATTGAAAAGATGATTTTGCGTTGTAAGTGTATTGAGATTGAAGTGAATCATACAGAAAAACGAAATTATTCAGAATTCAGAATTTCCTGTCTTTTCTTTCATATCCATGCCGAGACTACTTTGAACTCCCTTGAAACATATTCAAAGCTGCAAAGCATTATATTATTCATGCTACTTAAAATTATTTATGTTGGCATACGTCAAACTAATTATACAAATACAAATTAAGTATTATAGCGTAACTCTTTCATTCGGGATAATGAAGCTTGTAGCAGCTATGAGACCCCAGAGAGTTATTCACAATAAGAGCAGCTACACCATATGTAAGTAACTTGATATTATGTGATTGTACCTGCTGATATGGAAAGTAATTACATTGAAACAACCTTCATATTATCGCGCGTTGTTACGGCAAGCACTACGAGCGAAAATGTAAAATTAATTATAGAAGCATGCTGACTCAAACCCAGACTTAACAAAACTCATTCTGAGCTTAATATTGTGGTTTAGGTTCCCGACTTCCACAAATATTTTAACATTATTTACTGTAAGTGTAGAATATAACTAAACTTTAGTGTCCGATTGTGTCACACTTACATAGTACTCATCATAGTCGAGAGTTTTCCATATAATTTACAGATTATTCTCCACCCCAGCACGTAATAAACAACTAATTTTGATGTATTAATCATCTAGGCATTAGGTAATTGTACGTATGTACTTGTAGTAAATGATTCCAAATGTAAACACGCAATGTTACACAAAGAAAGTATTTCTAACGTCTTCCTTAACAGTCGAGCATATATACATAGAATAATTCAGACTTAATGGTCCATATGCTTATTTTTATTTTACCATGGCAATATATTTCAGCTTTTTCACATCACTTTATTCACGTTGCCAAACTAATATTATTTGTTGATTGATAATTTTGAAACAAAATACCGATAGCATCTATATCGATTATCAATATCGATTTACTTTTATTACGTCATGTTTATTACGTCCCATCACTATAAACTAAATAGCTGTGGTCTAGCTAATTAGATCGCGTTTTGTTAAAAGACAAATCGCCAGAATTTATTTCAAACTAAACAAACATAATCAGTTAATGTCACGAAAAAAGTGATAGGTACTATTCAATATTATTCATTGCTTATAAGTAATTTTCATTAATTCGTAAGTTTCAGAAAAAGACATGAATTTGTATTATGCTATATTATTTTGCCTTGGTTTTGCTTTTAGGTCGGCCTTTGACCGCTTTCACACGTTGGTATACAATACATTTTGTGACGTTAGAAATTTAAAATGGTAAATCGCTTCAGGACATGTTCCATGTCAAACCGTTAGGTTAGGTTTGGGTGCTTTGTGTGATTTATTCTTGAAGAGGGTAGAATAGGGAGGCGTAGAAGTGCGAGCATTAGTATAATGTCCTACCGGCATGCGTTAAAAATCCAGATTGCCATAGGATTCAAACCATAGACCACTTGCGCGGCAGCCCATAGGTATTACCACTAAACCACCATTTGTCTCAATACCAACTTGCCTAAACATGAAAAATAGGTAATGATACGTTTTAGAACCTATAATTTACTATCGGCAAATTATTTTTTTTTATCAAACCCTTCTGACTATGAAACAGGTGCTAGATATTCAACACAAACAATCACTTATATTTCCAGCACTTAAATGAAATTGATATTTATGAATTTCCGCTTTTCCCCTTTCATTTTTGGTAATTAATATTCAAAATTGATTAATTATTATTCCTCGGCGAGTCACGTATAACAAGGTAACAGATGTAGCTGCAATCAAAAACCCATTGTTTTTAAAAGGGCTATAAACTTCGAGAAACGGTAAATTTATGATCTTAATCCTTATTTTATACCTTTAAATTGATGATGGCAACAAATTTTGAAAATTTTATATATATTTTTAAGAAAACCCCTATTTTGTTTCATACATGCTACGACATATAAATATCTCAGTGACACGAAATAAATATACACTTTTCTACAGCGCCACTTTTGTAGGTTAAGAACGATCTCATTCAAACAAAAGAAATTTCGGAACATAGACTGTGGAGAGGGTATATTAAAGTATATCCTGAAATCTTGTTCTACGAAAAGTAATAATATTGATACGATACCAAAACTAGTGTGGGTAGTATTATCGCTTACAACAATCTCTTCCAGACAATGTTACGACGGAAATAAGTAAAACTTAATAATATGGATTTGAAAGTGGATGCTGCCCTTGTGGTCCCATTTAAATTTCATCTAAATCGGTCAAGCCATTTTTGAGTTACGCTCCAATATATGAAAAGTGTTTTGCTACCTTGATGATATAGTAATTGACAGTGAATGACAATCGGTCCCGTAAGTAGCAAGAGTCACTAAAAAGGGGTTTTATTTTTTTTTACCTAAAATTGAACCGACTTCAAACAAGTTATTTCACACTTTTGAGTGATGAAGTCTAGTTTTAGGAAAAAACAATGTGTTTATATAAACTATAATATCATAGAGTAAATAACTTGTTATGATTAAAGCTTCACATAGAAACTAGCGTCAACTTTCAAAAGTATCGTCTACCACAAGCTGTCAATAAAGAAGGATCAGAACCATTTGAGGTGACTGTATTCTTTGCACGAGTTTCGCGTTTCAAGTCAAACTCGAAACTATATAAGTGGAGGAGAACCGAAGCATCCTAAGTTTCGCTTTGATGCTGAGATCTCAAACTTGTCAAACGTCCGATACAAAGTTTCGCCTGAGGTGTTGATCGATCACCTTATTGAAAATTAGTTTTGTTTAAATATTTTGTGTTTAACTTATGTTTGAAGGATGGTGGAATGTAGATTGAAAAGTATCTACAATATTACCTTATAGAGATGTTTGATTGACTGGCCAGCGTATGACTTGATGTGCTAGTAGTTTGATTTAACGAGTGTCTCCAAGCTACAAGTGACTTTTGTGCCTATTTTTATTAGAGTCTGTTCAGAAAGCGAGTGGACCGTGCTAGGTGGACAATAAAGAAATATAATAATAACAAGGTTTCCTTAAATTATATTTTATTTTAAAATAAATGATATATTAATATATGACAGCGATAACGGGGAATAAGCTAATTGCTAAATAATCTATAAAAATAGGTTATTTATCAAAACAATTTGATGGCGTGAGTTAAAATATGGTTTTAGTATTACGAGCAAATTTTAGTGTTATTATTTATTTCCTTGTTTTTAATTTGCCTATAATATAAATGCATATAATTCTCTAAAAGAGGTTATATTTACGACCCATATTGTATTTACTGTTCATGTTATTTTATACACCACTGATTCAATTAAGGTTTTGTTAATTTGTATATGGCACACATCCCGGAGCACAAACTTTCATTATTTTTACAAATTATACAAATTTACGCGGGTAAATTCACGGCGAACAGCTAGCTACTAATTTCGTATTTCATTAAATTCTGCCAAAGGCTTTTATCATTTTCCACTTTAAGATAAAATATGCAAATGCTTTCAGGTGCCATCACAGAATAATCCTCAAACATCGTTATATCTCCACTGACTTCCTTTTCCTTTTATGAAAGTGAAATTGTTTCATAACACTCAAACTGTGCATGTGAAGCGTTACTTACCCTTTTTAAATTCGTTTAAATAACCACCCATCCCTTTTGACTTCCCTTTTCACCTGAATTTATAACAAAGTGTTTGAATAAATAACATGTTTATTTCACAAAGAACGCTTAGGTTGGGTCGGTGACGTGACCGCAGAATTACCCTGAACGGTAGCTACGAGATTTTCCTAAATGTTAGGGTTTTTAGGGCTCTGTACATCTGATCTAAAAATGGGATCGTTATAAGAGCAGTCACGCACCGCCCGTGTTCATTCTCCTTTTACAAATAATAAGGTTACTTCGTTTAATTTGATTATCTTTTCTCTGAGCCGACTAGGACAATAGACACATCAGTTACTCGTACTTCGGTAGACAATATACATTTATTTAACACAAAGGTTGAATAAAGGTAACATTTAATTATTACAGGCGTTAGATCACACAAGCCCATAAAATGAAAGAGGAACTATACGGGAGAGGTTTATAATTGAACACAGATGACATACATCTTAAATGCCATAAGTATTTTTACCGCCAAACAGTTTTCATTTAATGTTTGAATTACTGTTTTCCGGTTTGAAGTAGCTACTTATAGCTCAGTCTTCTGACCTAATCTCTTGAAGTACTCAAAGGTGATTATAATAATTTTGACCTGATTAAATAATTTACTCGTGTTGCTCAAAGTTTTGACGAAATTTTCCTGACATGCCCTCCAAGGGTCTAACGATAATTAAGTAATATACCTACCACTCTTTCGACCCTTATTATGCTGGGTAGCCTTATCTGCTCCTGTCAGACTGCTGTGTTATAAATAACTTGCGTTCGTTGGTTTATTCATTATTTTTTTATTATAACTAAAATGAGCACCTATTATTTTACTAATATACGGAGTGTAATAAAATGTTGTGACAACCATAATTTCTATGTTTATCCTCAAAATACTCAATATATAAGTACAATTATTACAATAGGGTGATCACATCTGTCGTTGTTTCAGTGATGTGTTTCGTTTAATTATTATTTGATTTATTATTAATAACTGATAGGCTAGCCTCAGACCACTATCGCACCTTTTTTATTGTAATATAACGGTACAAACACGAGGCCCACCTGATTTTAAGCGATATTCTCTGCATATAACAGATTATCCCGCCGCGGGGATCGAACCATGGACCTGCAGCCCCCCAACCCGCTCGGCTATCATTGCTTCATCAATGCTTCAAGAACAGCTGTAATGTACAAAGTGATACAAGCAACAACGTTTGTATGAACATAATAAGAGCCTATTACCTCTAACTACTATGTTAAATAAAGTTAGTATACATTTTGAACAATTCAAATTAAAATGGACAAAAGAAAGTGTATATTATTTTCAAATTTTGATATCGTCTACCTTCTTTATTGACGGCATTTTCAAAAATGCTCTAATATTTTACACTCTAAGAAAAAGTTCAAGATTCTTTCCCAGAAAAGATTTATTCTTCTGAAAGCGCGATACTTATTTTAATCGTGTTTTGGCTGGTTTTGGAGACATTGATCGATGGTCCATTCGTACCTTTCCCGCAGTGCACTTCGTTCCAAAACCAGCACATGGTTGATCGAAATGATTTATTGGATAGATTGTACCTCTTTGCTCTTTGATACAGTAGCTACGACAACTCGTTATTGTCATACTATATGTGTTTTACCTCATAACTCTTTGCAGAGTGGACCGATTTTGATATTTTTTTTTTGTATTTGAATGCTCGTGCTTGTGTTTATCATTTAAATTAAAGTGAGATCTGACAAGTAGTATTTTTGAATTATCTCTAATGATGAGTACCTATTGTATGTTTGAGGTCGGTTTTTTGATAACATTTTTTTCACATAATATCTTAATTATTAATTCAGAAAATTCATTATCATAGGTTAGCTGGCGAAACTGGTATCTAAATATTAGTAGGATATTAAAAATAAAGTTAAGAAATGGCATCCAACGAATTCCAATTTTTAACCAGTTACCAAAATTGACATTATCCGTTTTGGTCCCAGTTTGTAGTCGGTTAAAGATTTTAGTTACCAGATGGGCTGGATCCGGTAGATAATTTCAATACATTAAATTATTTGCACTTCTCATAAATGTATAATGTACTCGAGAAAATAAGCTAGTAGCTATTGTGACATAACTAATAGTTAGACATATGGTGTTGCGGATTTTTTTGTAGATATTGATATCCTCTTTAAAATTGTAGTACATTACTTTGATCTATTTGTCAACAATTTCAGCAGCATACGCGATATAACGTTTTTTTGTTTTTTTTTTTCACAATTGTCTACACTATCTAAGATTTCATACGGCTTAACTTTGTCTCAAAGTGACGGGTGCAGTGCAATTCGTGACTTGTGATGAAATGCATCTGTTATAGGCAGACCGAGTACTTCTTTTTTAACGTATAAACATAAGCAAGAAAGTTGTCAATTCCA
This sequence comes from Plagodis pulveraria, assembly GCA_963890685.1. NCBI lineage: Eukaryota > Metazoa > Arthropoda > Insecta > Lepidoptera > Geometridae > Plagodis > Plagodis pulveraria. The sequence goes on from OY982959.1 coordinate 17,902,923, forward strand.
TTTTTGTTATTTGTTAACTTTTTTTATGCCTTTATTAAAAACACATTACAAACTAAATACAACAATAAAGCTACTAAAAGGAAAGCGATTAAGCAACCTAAAGACCATTGCGAGCCCACCGGCACTCCAAATGCTCCAGCCTACTACCAGTTGGCAGCATGACCAACATTGTCCGTTGGATTGCAACGCTCGTTGAGCCAATTTAGTGCCAGCATTATGGTCACACGTGGCATAGACCAAGAGCTCTGATTAGTTTTGGAAAAAAAGAAGAGCCGACATACCCAATGACTCGACACCAGACGGCTCAAACTAAACTAGTTGTAGAATTTGAAATTGTAGTGTTTAGTGAACAATATCCTTAGTTAACCAATAAAATGCACCCTTTGAAGCTCGGAAGCACTCAATAGTGAATGCTACTAGAGATAATTCATATAAATGATGACCGCACAAACATTGCTTAACGTCGCTGATCGGTTGAGAATTACTAGGCATATTCCGTTATCAATGAGCTTTAATGCTCTAGATATACCTTTGATTCCAATATAATATTTTGAATTTATTAATTGATCATCGTTACTCTATATTCCCAGAAGCCCCTGTATTCCTAGATAGAGAAGGCAAAGAGAAAAAACTTCACATTTGTTTAGACAAGTTTTGGTCTATAACTGAGCACAAGCAAGCTACAGGTCCCAGCCAATGTCACACATTAATCATTAAAGCGCTTTAATGCTCTAGATATACCTGTAATTCTAATATAATATTTTGAAATGATCAATGGATCATCAGTACAGATATATGGTCGCCCCTGCATTCATAGTAGGCAAAGACAGAAACTTCACATTTCTTCCGACAAGTTTTGGTCTACAGCCGAACACGCGCAGTTCCCAAAATCTGACAAGCTACAGGTAATTTCGCTTTTAGAAAGTCCCAGCTAATGTCTTACCCAAAGATTGAACCCAGGACCAAAAGCATTTCAAAGCGGCGCTTTCGCCGCTCCACCAATGAGACGGTCATTTATTTCAACTTTTTATAGTGAAAGACTGGCCTATGACCTCTTTCTCACGTAATTGTAAGTGATGATACTATCGAATATGTTATTCAGGTAAATCTAGAGTTACTGACTTTAAATGACAGCTGCCTAAACACAGCACTATTTATTGATATTACACAATTTATTTGCTATAGGTGCTTGGCGAAAGATTTTCTACTTAAACGTATTAGTTAGCCTGACGGGTATACCCAAAATGCCTTACCGGCATGCTATAACGTCTGCCATAACTTAACATATAACATGCCTTCCAAAGCACGGAAGCACTCAGTAGTCATCGGCACTAGCAGGCAGCCATCCAAGTAATGACCGTAGGGGATCGGTGAAAACCACTAGGCATGCTGCGATACGACGGCTTTAAATTGTTCAAACGACTTGATTTTAATCTCAATTTCAGAGCCATTATCATTCACTAGGTAAAGCTGGATATTGACGATATCATCACTCACCAACAGGTACCTAAGATATTGGCCATGATCTTCTAGCAATGATAATAAATGTATTCTAAAGTTCATGCCTAAAATACCATAATTGACTGTAGCAAGTATTAAGCTGTTTTAATTGTAAGTTTGTAGCTTAGCTAGTTCAAATACGGGTCACTCCCTGGAAATTTAGACAGAACGTTTGACCCCTTTTTATGATAGTACCCCATAATATCCACACTCACTTAGCATTTAACTAGTTAATTAAACGTCAGTTCCCTAACTAAGTGTCTTTAATGAAATTATTGTGACCCTCATTTCGTGCCCTTCATAGACGTAGCCCGCAGTTAGAACTTAATACCGACAGTGATTTCGGCAGATATCGTATTTTGTTATGGCTCCAAATCTTATGTTGTAGAAGATAATGAGATAACTTTTAGGATAACAATGCACGATTTTTTTTAATTAAGCTACTCCTAGAAACTAATATCCATGTAACTACTAATATCCTAACGAATTTAATATCTCTTGGTATACACTGCCTTTACACTTACTGTATGTTTATTTAGTAAAATACATACAATACTACCGACCCCACCTGTAAAGTGAATAGGAGTTCGTAAAAGCATCATAGTTCTTTAAATATAATATATGAACAGCAGCAGTACAACTGCCACCATAACCTATTAGTTGTGTGGACAGTTCTACAATCAAGCAGTTATGTTCGCATTATTGCTGGTTTGAAGGCTACGGGACCCAGTAAAATTACAGGTATATGAGACTTTTCCGTTTCATTAATTATTTTATCTCTACATGGAGAAATAAGATTTCCCATACGAAACGTGTATTTTCTCTATATTTAAAATGTATTTTTTCTAAATAATTTTGAAAATACACATTATACGGAAAACTGACAAACCAGAAGCATTTTTTAGACTCAAGGTCCTGCGTGCAAGATTTGATCGAGTTTGAACACTTTGTATTTAAAATATGACAAAAACAAGTTTGTATGGAAAGCGCTATAAAGACAATAACCTTAACAATTTTACACATCAGGGTGATGGTCACAGTGCAGTTCGTTACTTGTGACGAAATACATCTGTTAGAGGCGGAGGTTACCTGTTAACACTTTATGGGTTTCGTGCTTGTTCCTTAACAAGCAATTAAAAAAAAGAGTTATTATGGATTTGATGAAAGTTAATTTAATAAACGGTACATTATTTGTACATTAGCTTCCTACCAAACCTGCCTCATAATAGAACAGTTGGTATCAGAGCATAAAGTCTGTATAGTGTTTTTCGTTCCATTGGAATCGTATGGGTTAAATATTTGTCATTCGTCAAATAATATACTGCAATAGTTGAAGGCTCATAAAAGTAGTCACAAATCAAATTGGGATATTTTTTATTTTTTTTATTTTATTGTGACGGAACAAGCCCAAGGCCCACCTGATGTTAAGCGGACTAACCTCTGCCTATAACAGAAGCATTTCCTCACAAGTTACGAATTGCACTGCGCCCGTCACCTTGACATATAGTTTTTAAGTCTCATGTGCCTGTAATTTCACTGGCTCTCAAGGACTGCTGCCGGAACACACCGTTAGGTGCTAGGCGACAGATTTTCTACCTGAGGGTGGTCGCTAGCCAGGCGGGCATTCGCAAAATGCCCTTCCACCATGCGGCGAAGCTCAAGCCCGCGGCGGGATTCGAACCATGGACCTGCTGCGCGGCAGTCCAAAGCCAATGCCACTTAGCCATCACTGCTACATTTGCTACAATTAGTCACAATGGTATCCAAGTAATGTCTTCATGAGGTCATGAATATATAAAAAAACTTTAGAGGGGATTGGCTGATTACATAAAATAGTAGAGTGTACCACAAGGGAGCAAAACAATATTTTACGGCGAGCAGAGCGAAGGATTCTAGAGTAGAATCCCGATCGTAGCGAAGTATATTATATAGTATAGTCTTAAGCGCTGCGAGGGATTCAATATACTTTTTGTTAGCGTTTGACCACTCTCTCACTTGATGATAAATAATGACCCGGTTAAAGATGTTTAGGCTAATCTAGACTTATTATCTCAATTATTAGAAAGTATAATTATTAGGACTGCTGCTGGAACGCACAGTTAGATGTTCGGTGACAGTTTTTCTACTTGAGAGTGCTCGTAGCTAGCAAGGCAGACTTTCGTAGAATGTCCTAACACCATGATACCATATAACTGCCATCCAGATTACGACCGAGACCAACGGCTTCACGTGCCCTCCAAAGCACGGAAGCGCTCAGTAAATGCCACTATCAACCACCCATCCAAGTCAGGATCTCAGCGAACGTTGTGTAACCTATTTGATAGGTTAATTCGACTAGGTAAGCTCAGCTACGAGCAATTCAAAGGGTAGACTATTAACAGTCTAGTAAAAGCTAAGTTCTTAGGCTTGTTGGAAATAAAAACTCTTTGCCGCAGTCATTTTTCTCACCAGGTCGGCGTTTACTGAAGTCTATTAAAATATGCAAGACCAACAAGCTCCACAATTTTCTTGGCTAGAAAAAAGTAATTAATCCGGGGGTATAAAAATGTTTTATCTAAGAACTTCACAAATATTTAATGAGAAAATGGAATACTTTTTACATTTTGCACACTACACGCAAGTTAGTCAAGAGAATGAATCAGAACCTACGTTATTATTCGTAGATCATAATAATAATTCGTAATTAAAGCTCATGTAACTTATATTATAAGAATCTTGATTCACTGAATTATGACCTAATCAAGGGTATATGGGCCACATAGTGTAGCGTGAGGGAGCTACAAAGGAAGAGCGGGGAACCCTTTCGCATGGACAGGTTTGGTGTATATATTTCAACTGAACCTCTCATCAATCAAAAGCCTCTTAATATAATACATTAAACGGTACATACCTTAGTACCTATGTTATGTGCCATACGTGACATTGTTGACATTACAATCGTAAGATTAAGTTATTCAGTAAGATCATGCTGATCATCAGTGCCCATATCTGAATACCCTTCTACGACATCGGCATTTGTATATTTGTGTTTGTAGGAATTTAAAAATGTATTTTTATGTCTTTTCACACAAAAATAGTAGATATTACAGAGTTATACACTCAGATTTTCACTTTGATAGCGAGTATATTAAAAACAATTATTGTTAGTAATACATAAATCTTTAAATACAATTTAAACCGATAGATACTTAACAATGATATATTTTTATGCCTGATAGGTAATTCTTTGACTACTATCTCACGATAAGCCTGATGGTAGGTGATGATGTGGTCGAAGGTGTTGTTCAGACTAACCTAGAATTACTGGCTCTCAAGGACAACCGTCGGAACACACCGTTAGTTGCTTGGCGACAGATTTTCTACTTGAGGGTGGTAGCTAGCCAGGCCGGTATTTGCAAAATGCCCTACCACCTATAACTTGACTGCCATCCTAAGACAACAACCGAGACCGACGACTTAACGCGCCCTCCGAGGCATGGAAGTGCTCAGAAGTAATGTCACTAGCGGTCACCCATCCAACTCATGACCGCGGCGGACGTTGCTGGACAGTTAAGCAAACTTCGTTACGAGCGCATCAAAAGTCCGTCTTCAGTCTTCTTCATATTTAAGCTTTTTAAAAACGGAAAATATCTTTATTTATTCTATACAATATTTGCTACGTCTTAATTAGTAATAAAAATTGTTTACTATGGGTGCGCACCATTTGAGTGAGATTCGCTAAAAACGCTAAAAACGATCACAATCCCAAAAAGTTTTCCACATGGGTCTTGGCGTTATTTTCGCCTTAAACGCTACATCTAATGTCAAAAGTGACAGAAGTGGCCAATTTTAGTGGCATTCTTAGCGTTCTTATCCAAAAATGGAACGGGGATGACAGTTACAAACGATCACGTGATCACAACCATAGACGCAGAATGTGATCAAAATTATCGAAAATAACGTTTTAGCGACTAATGGAACATACCCTATATAGACACAAAACTTGATTATGTGAAACGTGAGACAGCTCAAACAATTCATGTGTTTTTTTTCTCTCGCGAGATATTTCTCGAAATTCTGTTTTCAGATCTAGCATAGTATTTGTTCCCGTAAAATATTATAAATTAAATCGTATCTGAGAGGCGTACACTTATTATAAAAAAACATGTAAAAAAATTACCGTTTTGAGACTCACTTCATCTTAAGTACATTTTAATAGCCCCCGACCACCCCGACGGAAAAATAGAGGGAGTAATAATTTGGGCCTTTGAGTCTCGTGGCACGTATAGCTCCCAAATGTCACAAGTGATGTTGATTATGTTGCAGAATACAGGCATTATTGCAATGGTTCCTAGCTATGATTGACGAAAATCTGCTGTTGTCAAAACATTCAGTTTTAATTACATCTTTAGCTTAAGTGTAGCACTCGATGGGGTTGAATATCATAACTATATGCTTCGCAGAACAAAGCTGTCGCCCTGCGAAAAGTCTGGGTGCAAAACAATTCTTAAAATAATAAAAATAATGATATCATAGTTTAATATCTTATCGATAGCGGCGCCACCTGCTCAGTTCTTATTAATCTGTAAAACTAATCCATAAATCAGCAACCAGCGGCGCTTATTGAGGTTGAAGAAATTCACAGACAATCCGCTAGGTGTCGCGATAATAAGAATTAATTTATATCAAGATGTGTTGCCACTAATGAGACTAATTATTAATGTAAATTAGTAAATAGATCTAGTAATAATAAATAAGAAACTACTCACTTAACAACTTACATATATTAATTAGATAAATAAACAATATCTTCCAAACTTTAATAATTATTAAAGGTACTAACTTGCTTAGTTGTCATTTTCAAAAGTACCTACGAACGTCAGAAAATACAAAATTAAAATATTTTTACAAAATTTTTAGAACTATTTTGCACTTAGACTTTTCGCAGGGTGACAAAGCGTTGCAAGGCCTTAGCTTTATATCGAGGGTTCTTTGAATAGTTTTCACTATGTAGTTACACTAATTGCTAATGCAACTACTTCACTACCATTAAATACCATGAATGTGAGACTTTAATCATGTTGCAGACGCAGCAAGCCCCATTGTGCATTCAAGTTTCTACAATACTCGTATACAACAAGCGACAAGTTTGTAAAGTTTTAATGAAATAGGAGGTGGATGTTCCCGTTTACTTATTTACGCCACCCATCTGGCTCTTACGTGGCATGTACCTAGAACATAAATATTTCTCGAGTGGGGAGACACCAGCCACCGCTAACTTTCCTATTTCTACATACCTTCGTAGAGCATGTTCTCATTGTGTCTGAATTTACAGGGAGCCAAATAGGAATAAGGTTCTATTTTATCTCGATAAAATTGTATAATATTCTCTATAAACATATCGGTATTTCAATAATATTCTCTCGTTAATTCACTATTCGTGAAACGTACAAAAACTAGAGATTTTATAATAATCTTAATTTTGGTCTGTAAATCACACCGTCAGTAATTCCAGGAAACTATTGCGTAATGAATAATTCTCCTTCATATTTACTGCGACGTAGGTACCTACACGTTACTGTTTTTAACCTCAGCATCACAAGTGACAACCCAATAAGGCTTAATCGCGTCAAGAAAATCTATTCTGGTAAACAACAAGCCAAACTACTAAGAACAGTTTTTAATAACACGTAACCATCAACGTTCTGATTTAAATTTTAACTCATGATTTGTAACAATGGGTTTACACTTTTGTCTGCTTTGAAAATCACGGCATATCCATACAACATCCAACATTATATTGTCAATTCAGTGCTATTTTCTAACACATAAGATTTTAAGCTGCAGCATTATTAGAACAAAATAAGTCAAGGAGTAGCAGCCACTTGATATACGAGTATGAGATACTCGTATAAGATTTAGTGCCCAACTCCAAGTCGATAACCCTACAGCGACGTACTGGGAACGGTCACTTAACGTTTTCACATAAAGTTCAAACCGACGAACAGAATAGTTCGCATAAATTTTCATCTTTGTGTTGTACGAGTGGATTCGAAGAATTTTATTTGGTGATGAGGTTCTGCAGTTTAAATTGTGTTGTGAATTAATTTGGCTTCCTGAGGGACTTATATTATCTCCTTGTTTGATACTACTACTTAAGATATATATATATATATATATATATATATATCGTTTCAAGTTTTTTTTCATATCGTAAAACGTTTCGTGTATTTTTATATTGTATAAAATGTAAATCCGTTATTGGCTGTATGGTAAGCTAAGTATGAACTTTTTGTATTTATATTAAGGGCTGTGGATTTTGTGAAATAAATAAAATAAAATAAATTACATTTAATTTAATACATAATTTGCATTTAATCATTTTTCTGGGGTTTTGTGTAAAGCCTTATTACTAGGTCTGTCAGTCCGTCCGACTTTAAAAAGTTGTCTCTTCAGAACGTTATAATAAATATGTTACAGCTTTCCAAATATATTATTTATTTATGCATATATTATTATTATTATAGGCTGATATTTTCACAGAATATGTGTTTGTATGGCGGATTGCCCAACAAAGAATTTGAATAACAAAAATTATAAATACACTTCTGGACTCATCTATTGGCCCACCTTGTATTTTCAGTTTCGTTTGGTCCTAGCTAAAATTTTATATTAGGTCGAGCAAAAAGTTTTTATGCAGATTTGAACCTGGCACATTCACAATTTCATTCAATAGTCTTTTTTTGAATTTCGAACACAGAATTTAAAGAAACAAAAGACAATTTGGAGCCTGTTTGTTGATATCAAACAATCGAATACTAAGAAAACTTGGTTTTATTGGTTTACTTGGATTTAATTCGTGAAAAAGTGATTGATATCTTTGGTTTTGCAACAAACATTACTTATTCTTAACATTAAGGTGAGGTTCTATCAATAATCTATGGATACTTCACCTGAAGTCGCCGCCCAAGCTGTGGCACTTATTCAGGCCGGACACAGCCAAAGAAACGTGAGTGCTCAACTTAATTTAAGTCGATCTGCGGTCCGAAATGTTTATTGGAGGTACCTAGAGACTGGCGGCTTTGTTCGTCGCCAAGGAAGGCCACGATCTCGGGTCACAACTGAAAGGCAGGATCGATTCATCGTGACGACCAGCTTGAGAAATCGTCACCTTACCTCCATTGAGATACAAAACCAACTTCGCGACTTCCACGGAGTATCTGTGAGCGCTCGAACTGTTCGGAGAAGGTTAAAAGAACGCGATATGGTACCACACAAGCCAGCTAATGGGCCCAAACTAACGCGAGCCCACCGAACAGCGCGCCTTCATTTCGCACGCAGTCATTTAAATTGGACACAGCAAGATTGGAGCCGTGTACTCTTTTCTGATGAGTCTAAAATTGTGTTACATGGCAATGATGGAAGGAAGAAGGTCTACCGACGTAAGGGAGAGCGTTTCGCACAATGCTGCTTTGAAGAGAGGGTTGCTTATGGCGGTGGCTCATGGACTGTCTGGGGCGGTATATCCGCGAGCGGCAAAACTCAACTTGAGGTTGTTACAGGACCACGGCTGCCAACATTAAATGCTGAAAGGTACATTCGTGAGTGCTTAGAACCTCACGTGATACCATACGCGGACTATGTGGGCCCAAATTTCCTTTTTATGCATGATAATGCAAGAGCCCATGCGGCCGGCATCGTCAGGGAATATCTTCGGGATGTGAACATCACAGTTATGGACTGGCCAGCCAGAAGCCCAGACATGAACCCTATTGAGCACATGTGGGACGAGCTAAAAAGACGTGTTAGGGCTCGTCAGCCAGTTGCCCAGACGATGCAGGAGTTGAAAACTGCCATAGAAGAGGAATGGGAGATGATCCCTCAAAATTTCATAGAGCGGTTGATAAACTCTATGCCTAATCGTATGAGAGCTGTGGTAGATGCCCATGGAGGCAACACGCGTTATTAAATTAAACCTTTATTTGATAAAACATGTTTTTTATTCAAAAATCAATTGCGTTTAACAAGGCGCATATCCGACTTGTTAGGCGTAGCTCCATGTCGTATGGTATTCTGAATTCAAATTTAAAACAATACGATCGAAAAAGATGGTAAAATGGGCCAGGTTCAAAACTGCATAAAAACTTTTTGCTCGACCTAATATAAAATTTTAGCTAGGACCAAACGAAACTGAAAATACAAGGTGGGCCAATAGATGAGTCCAGAAGTGTAGAATGGGGTCTCCATACCAGAAACGTATTTTTTTTCTTTTATTATTATGGCCCTATCTTAAAAACGGTAATACATACAAGCATCAAACTTTCTATGATTAAAGTGCAATATCTAACGTACTTATAACCACAGATTATAAGAACCGGACCAATGCAGGTCGGAGTCCCGCTAAGGTTCTCGATCTGTATAGAAAAAAAAAACCTTTTTTTTATACATCCACCTAAGTCTGGAAGTCAACCTCATACTTTTTTAATTTACATTTTATTCTTCAATCTCGCATGCTTTTGTTTCTGCAATAAAAAAAAACATTGAAACCATACAAATTTTGCATTTGTTTCATACTAACTTCCCGACAAGCTACAAAACATGAAATTGTTAGTATAAGGTTAGCTAATATCAAGTAAGCTTACATTTTTAGATAATTATGTATATTATTTTCAACGCCCATGCTCGTAAAGTGAGCTTTATTATATCGTTCTTAGGGCCATGAACCGAACTATAACACCCTCGTGCATAGTAATATTATACACTAGTGCGTAATAGAATTATCCCTACAAAGTTAAGTTAGTACCTAACTGCAAATTATATGCGAGTAAACAGAGCATTTTCAATTTAATCGGGTAATTTATCCCTACAAAGTTAGGTTAGTAACTAACTGCATATTAGATGCGAGTAAATAGAGCATTTTAATTTAACCGGGTTATACAGATATGTGACATCAAAGAGGTTTATATGTAAACAACCATAATACATTTGCTGCGCGCAAAAAAAAACTTGCGCGCTATTTTCCATAATTTTTGTACGTTGTTTGTATCGCATTTGTGCAATTTTATTTTTATTTCTCGCAAGTGTGTTGAAAAAGTGCGTATGATACTCGTGAGCAACTTGCTCATTATACACTCGGCAGATTTACGGCTCGGGCTGCAACACACAGCCCCGTGTATAATGAGCAACTTAGCTCACTTGTATCATAATCTGCTATTGTTAAACCTTAATTTTCATTTCCACAATACAGAGCATCCTAGTGTAGGGGCTAGTGTGGTGTAAGACAACTTTCATGTTAGGTATTTTAATATCAAGTATTATATTAATTGGACCAATTCTACTAATATATTGTTAAGAAAACTAAATTTTTCCGTCTGTTTAATGTACCTGTTTTTTGCACAATAAACCTTGCCTGGACCTAATAGGTAAACTATTCATACATCAATTAAGTATCTCGTTGACAAAAATTTATACATATGAGATGTCATACGTAACTACACATTTTTTGTCAATTCATACTATAATATAAGCATATTTTAAATACGAGTACGTAGAATATTATATTAAAAAACAATTGCTTGGATGTTTGAAAAACCTGGCCAGTAAACATATCCTAAAAAGTTAACATTACCGGTTTATAGGCATTTTTAGGAAAGAGAGTTTTCTATGATATATGACGGGGATCCAGCCCCGAGGTTGTTTGTTCTCAAAAGGCGAGTCGTCTACATGCTGAGTCATCATTACCATCATCAGGGTAATACATGGCTACACCAATACATCAGTTAGTTACTGCTAACCTCAATTTATTTACTTATAGAATCTTAAATCAATTTATTGGTAATAACAAAATTATACATCAAGACATACATTATATTGTAGTTTTTAAAGAATACATAGTAAGTTTTATCAAAATAAACATTTAATAAAATATTATAAAAAATAATGTTGTAGGTACATAATAGTAGGTAATAATGTAACTATATAATAAGTAATAATGAATTATAATAAAACATTCTAAAACCAAGGTAATGCTTTGTCAAGTGATATATCAACTTATGTTTTGCAATCACAAAATTCTTCAAAGTAGGCGATGCTATTATTATTTCAGCTAATTTGTTATATATTGCTGGTCTGACATGCGAAATTTTAGTGGACTTCATCAACGAGCGAGTTATACCCACGAGTTTGTCCTTACCACGGGTGCTGTACGGGTGCACGTGTGCTTTATATAAGAGGCAAGCTTACGCTCCACGTATACAGCAATTTGAAATATAACAACTGCAGACAGCGTTAGTATACCTAACTTCTTAAAATATGGACGAGCGGAGTCAGTCTGTGGAATATTTGCGATTGCTCGAACGGCACGTTTCTGCATTCTAAATGCTCGCAGCCAGACCGCCGCCCGCCCCCAGAGCTCCGCATTGTACTGCAGCTGTGAGTGCACTGCCGCAAAATAGCAACTCCATACCACCTCCGATGGAAGAACTTGGGCGAGTCTTCTCAGGGTAAAACATGCACTCCCAAGCTTGCTTTATACCTTATTTATATGCCTTTCCAATTATTAGCCTCTATCAAGCTCAAATCCTAGAAAAGTAGCAAATACCTCTTGATTAATCCTCATTTTATTAGAAAGTCCGTTCACAAACCACCCAGAGAGTAGTGCGGAGATGGCGTTTAGTTTCTGCTCCAGTTGATTAAGTGACGTCACTGTGACCACTGCAGCTACGTCATCAGCGTACATAAATATATCAGTGTATAGTTTGTCCAAACGCTTTTATTGAAGTAACTGTAGTCTTGTATATAGTTCGTAATATTTTGTTAATAAGTAAAAAATACTAATAAAAGTAGGTACAGAGAGGTACGAACGCTCTGATCGACAGTTGGAGCTCGAACGAATAGCGCTTTTTTTTTTAAAGTGAAGATAAGGATGTTTTGTAATGTCAGTAGTTTGTCTTTAAAGCAATGTCAGCTTTTAATTTTTCTGATTTTTTTTTGTTCACTGGCGGTTTGCCTTTATTCACAAAATACTAAGAACTGTATACAACACTACAGCTACTACAATAAAAGCATTTAGATCTTCTTCAGTCTTTAATTGCAGACTCATAGGCAGTCCAAATGCTCTAGCCCACTACCGGTTGGCAGCGTGCCCAGCATACTGGCAGCATTGCCCCGTTGAATTGCAATGCTTATTATTTGAGCCAAATAGGTGCCAGCATTTTGATCACGCGTCGCATCGACCAAGCGTTCTGATAAGTTTTGGAAAATACGATGAGTTCCCGGTCCCCGTGAACCCAACGTCTCTACACCAAACGGCTCAAATATGTAACCCATACCAATGTTAGCATACATGCGCCGCTTGAGTTGCTCCGCCGAAGTAGCCACGGAGCCCTCATGTTGGTTTCAGAAAGATGTGACGGCGCTAAAGTGTCTACGTGTTTTTGAACAAAATTTCACATCAAATCAAATTCACGGTCTTTCTTTTAATTCTGACACTATCTTATTTAGCAAAAAATAATCCTTATGATCTCTTTCGATCGGTGCGCGTGTAATCTCTACGAGTGCCCAGCTGCGTGTAGGGGAAAGTATGCCGGCCGGCTTACCTGCACTGGTCGAATACCCTCGTTTGAGATGTCACTTTTAGTATATATAGGTCAATGTTATCTTTGCGCTTTTATATTGCGATGAAATATATATAAGGAGGATATTCATATATCAACAATATTGCGAGGGGTCGTGTAGCGTCGCGCGTTCTTATGTCGCAAGCGGCCAAAGACTGATCAGAGCCGAATAGGAGACGAAACAGCTGTTTTGATGTGCCTGTGGTAGCCGTTCATTACCTTCGCGTAGTATTCGTGCGTGTGTTAGTGAATGGAGTAAATACACCGCGAACAGTGAATAAATATGTATTATTAGTGCAATCATTTTCAAACCCAACGTGCCATAGTTTAGGTAATAGTTAGTATATGTGAATATTAAACATAAGTGGAGCACGTTCAGGAGGCCAACTCCCACCTTTTACGAACCATCATAAAAAAGGAGTGTTTTGTTTCATGCTTAAAATAATCATTCGCAGTCATGAACTATCACCGACCCACAATCGCGTCAAGCAATATTGGTTTGATCCTACTTAAAGAACGAATGAAATATGTATCACGGATGTGCAAGCGAGATACAAGATGTTTATGATATATAGTTATCCCGCTCGCACTGTTCCGAACTACGATGTTATGGAACGGTTTTACCATAGCTTTACGACATTTAATTGTCTGCTGCGCAACAACTGTCTATAGCTTTTTATAGTTTCACTCATCAAATAAGTTTGTTGCATTTATTTTAAAGTATATAGCAATAAAACATTGTACGTAGTTTACACATTAATTAAACCCATTTTTATCGTACAAATAGTCAAAATTAAGTTAAAATCCGCTGCTAGAAAGTAACTTTTTTAAGATGGATAAGCATGACGGGTTTTTGTTGGAACAGTCATACTTCGTATTAGTTGGAATCGTCAGGACCACTATGTCCAAGTTATGAATGAAATTCTACTGTTATCATCAGAGTTCGCGAACAGAGTGAACAATTTGTTTTGACGTCATCAAAACGCTGAGCGATTCCATAACCAATTGTAAGCTTGCTTACTTGACGTGTAGGTATAAACTTTAGCAGATTATGTTACCCCCCCCCCCCCCGCGCAGTATTGTTGATATATCCTCATTACTAGCAATGAAAATTCACAAGGAATGTTAGCACTATAAAACTGAGCCCGAAACCTTCTATACTCCGAGCGTATTTTGTTCGTCGTCTTTTAAGTTGTTAGAGAAAACATATTAATGTCGTGTGTTACCGACCATACAGTGGATAGATGTAAGAAGATGATAATGATTATTGTAACAATATTAGTAAATAAAACCACTAATAATTATACTTTTTTATCATAGTGTGTGCTGTGTTGTCTTACCGTAAATAGAAAAAAGAGTAGAATAAAAACCCTTTCATAGTAATGAATACACTTTTTATGCACTACATGCACTTACTTTCGGAAAGACGTTATTCACGTTCACCAATATCGGTTGTAATGCACCCCATTCGCTTCATCAGCTACCGGCTTTAGTGACACTATGAGTTACAGTCGGCGGTAAATTTACATGCGAACATCGCTAAAGAACATTTTCACACTCAGATACTACAACCGGGAATATCTATTTTCTATATTTTGAGAATGCCCGCCTGGCTAGCTACCAGCCTCAAAAGGAAAATCTGTCGCCAAGCACCTAATGGTGTGTTCCAGCAGCTGTCTTTGAGTGCCAGTAAATATTATCACTTACCATCAGCATTATATTATATATAGTATATATTATCATTTAGCCTATCGGTTATAAATAAATAGTCGTAATAAAGTTAAAACTTATGTTTATAAATATATATATATATATATATATCAAAGGTGAGACGGTACTTCACACCGGAACAGATGCTAACTTTGTACAAAGTGCAAGTAAGGTCCTGTGTTGAGTACTGCTCTCACCTCTGGGACGGCTCTGCCAAATACCAACTTGAGGCACTGGAGTCGATTGAGAGACGCGCCAGGAGGTTAATAGGCAGCGACTTTCTGAAGGATTCTCGGCTGCAAAGCCTTGAGCACCGCCGTAAAGTCGCTTGTCTATCGGTCTTTTAGCGGATACATTTCGGTGAATGTGCACAAGAACTGCACGACTTGGTTCCGCCCTCACCCTTTTTCCATCGGACGTCCAGACAAACGGGGAGGCGCCAT
The DNA here is from genome assembly GCA_963890685.1 of Plagodis pulveraria. Classification (NCBI taxonomy): domain Eukaryota; kingdom Metazoa; phylum Arthropoda; class Insecta; order Lepidoptera; family Geometridae; genus Plagodis; species Plagodis pulveraria. The sequence continues at coordinate 17,918,170 of OY982959.1, forward strand.
CCGTACATGGTTGATATTCCCAAGACTCGTACGAAGCGCTTCGCTTCCACTTTTCTCGTGCGTACTGCGAAAGAGTGGAACTCCTTACCGTGGTCAGTCTTTCCCGATGAATACAATATGGGGGTCAAACGCGAACCAATAACGATTAAAAAAAATATATATATATATATATATATATATATTATATACATATATAAACATATAAATATAAATATATATATATATACATAAATGATTATTAAAAAACTTTGATTATGAGGATGACGTAAAATAAAGAATATTATTTCGTAAAACCTAGTTTATCTTTCAAAATACACACAAACTTTTCGAAATGTTACCCAACTGAAATCCACAAAACTATCGCCATATATGAATAACTGCGCCGCTTTTGATAAACTTTTAACGATTTATGATACGTTCACTGACGTACAAAGTTTCGAAGCAGTACAATATACAATACAAAAATACCACAGTAGCTAATCTTGAAATAAAACATTACTTATTTGAAGAAAGTTAAACGTCACTTATTGCGCTACTAAAATTAGTTCTATATCACAATAACTATAAATGTTTCTAGTACTAAAAATGGACGGTAAAAATTATTAGTGCAGCAGGAACTGTCTGACATAAATTGAAGTGCACATAAGCCAGCTTGTTCAGCTTAACCGTTGAACTAGGTTCTCTGCGCTCACTATTATAGGATGGGTGACTGCACTCGTGGCATTTATTACTCAGCACTAACCCTTTGGATGACAGCTGGCGTATCTTTCAAATGGTGTTGATTAGACTTTTATTAGCGAAATAATGTGTATTGACGTAGTTCGTCGTACAGTAGTCAGAATTCATATAACTGATACCTAGTTTTATTTAAATCAAGGCTATGTCAGTACTCGTACTACTACAGTTTGCATACGTGAAATACGTTGCGAATGCCCACCTGGCTAGCTACCAACCTTAATATTAAATCTATCGACAAGCAACTTACTGTGTGTTCCGGCAGCTATAATGACAGCTGCCAGAATCCAGTTGCAATTTTATATGAAGCATGTATAACATTATCGCTAGGTGATAGTGGATGACCACTATCCCACCTAGCTTGCTGTTGACAGCAAGTTTGTCGGAAATAAAAAAGAAAAATGCTTGTACGCAACCAGCGCAGATGGGCTACTGCTATCATGAAAAGATGTGGCTCCGATTCATGTCCGATTCAATGACGCTCTTTCACGATGCAATTTAAGTTTATCTCTAAACTGTTTGCTTGCAAATAAAGTTTTAACAGAAAGAACTGAACCAGCGGCGTAAACTTTTAGGGGCGAACTAAAAGACATCAAAGCAGTGTAATTTAAAGAAAAAGAGAGGCGTAAAATATATTTTGCAACACTCTTTCTCGTAATGCGTGATGGGTCTTTTATTGCACTGATGTTATAGCGTCATAAATCATAGAAGACACTTTAAGCCGATTTCACTTACGGTTTTTTTTATGTCAAGATAAGTCATTAATCGTAGTCTTACGCAAGTGTGCTTTTTTGTACTCTACCGCACTTGTAATATAGAAAAAAAAACTTTTCAACACCCTTGCTCGTAAAGTGAGCTTTATCATATGGTTCTTAGGGCCATAAACCAAACTATAACACCCTCGTGTATAATAATATTATACGCTAGTGCGTTATTTAATTATCCCTACAAAGTTAAGTTAGTACCTAACTGCAAATTAAATGCGAGTAAACAGAGCATTTTCAATTTAACCGGGTAATACAGATTTGTAACATCAAAGATGTTTATATGTAATCAATCATCAAATTTTAAAAAACATGCGCGCTATTTTCCATAATTTTCCTATGTTGTTTGTATCGCATTTGTGCAATATATCTTTTTTTCCTCGCAAGGGTGTTGAAAAAGTGCGTATGAAACTCGTGAGCAAGTTGCTCATTATAGACTTGGCTGATTTACGCCCTCACCTACGGCTTGGACTGCAACACACAGCCTCGTGAATAATGAGCAACTTAGCTCACTTGTATCATAATTTACTATTACTGCACTGGTAACAACTTGGTAACAACCAAGGAGGTTGTTGTTAGTTTCATTCATTTTCGTTATAAAATCAAAACAAACAGTTTTTTTAATTATGGAGGTAAAATTTTAGATAAATATTTTTTTGCTATAAAAATATAGTAAAATATATTGCGGTTCATTGCGTGTTGTACCTAGTCCTATTAAGCAACAAATTAAGGATAAATTTTTATTAATATTCCGTGATTTTAATTCAATTAAAGCCTTAATTTATTGGTGTTTTCATCAGCGCCATCTATACGCGCTAAGCTAAGCCAACTCAACTACAGACAGCGCGCGAAAATAGAAATCAGCGCGCCATTTTTCAATAAATATTTTGTTTTGTTAACTTGTTGCATTTGTGCATTGTGATAATTTTAAGAGCCATATATACATTCGACGCAGACAGAAACACTTACTGAGGCCCATAATGCAAGTGAGAGCCTGTTGCCCACAAAACCAAAGGACATAATATACCTACTTAGCCTACAAAAATTTCATACAGTGGAAAAACATCAAAAATGCTATAATTCTGAAGAAAAATGAAACATGTTTTAACCTTACTGAATCTTTAAAAAGGCTCTCAGATGGTTATATTGATCGAAAGTCCAAGATATTGGTACTGAATGACTGAAAAGTTTTTGAAAAAAGCTCCTGGTAGCCAGTACCTGGCAATGAAGGTCGGTTGAAAATTAAATAGTATATACAATGCGATTAAAATAAGAATAGGATCGGCCTAGCGCCATGTTGTGACGTCAAAACTAGAACTTGGTACAGTGTGCAAAAAAAGAAATGAAAAAAACATGTATAAATTAATAAAGAAAATAAATAAACCCGACAGCAAATAATTTATTTTTGTTATGCGTTTTATCGATCTATTGAAATTAAAACTGCAAGTTAATATATTTATGGAATCGTTTTTTAAAGCCCTTCATTTTGATACCAACACGATGGCTTTGGAACAAAAAATGAATTGTTATTCTCACTATATGGCTTCTAAAATCCACCAGTTTTTTTATGTATATGGTATCACTTGAGCTATTAAGATAAATGTAACGATATCTCGTACATTAGAATCGGTTAAGCCGTTTAGAAGCTATGGTGAAATAAAGAAACTCACAAATATACATAGGTACATACATGAAACCTGAAAACTTAAAACATGTTTATGTGGGCAGTCGTCTATAAAAACACATAGTCATAGGTGGGTAAATGAAGTTGTAGGTGACTGTAGACTGTAGGTACAGCAAACACAGAAATAGTTTGAACTGATTTTATTTGTTGGCAATATTTTGTACTTAGGTATCTTAATTTGAACCGCTTAGCTCTTCGATGCCACATGTCCCGATGGCCAACTGAGTCAGACTCATCGTTACCATCGTAACGGGTAACAAAAACAAATATAACAATCACCAAAAACATATTAAACAGTCAACAACAACAAATTAAACACTAAAAAAATTGATTATACGAGAAGATCAATAAACACTCGGAAACGTGTCGCGTAGTAGTACACTATCGGAGAAATAAGACCCTGACGCCCGCGTTGTCATCTAACCAAGATGGCGTCAGTCCGAAATTGTTAATTTTAATAAATTCATATATTTAAGGTTGACAGGAACCTTAAAAATATAAACATATTCAATTTCGGGTCACTCACTCACATTTCAAAATACGTATAGGATATGGCACTGCTCTATTTTTTAGTTTGTTCTGCTGATCGTACTTATTAGTGTGAATATGAGTGATGTTAGCCGAGAGCCCGTCCTATTCTTAATTTAATCGCATTGGACCTACATATCTATAATACTATATCATTGCAATCTACATTCACACACATATTATGCCCACCTAAGTACATATGAATAACCAAACTGGTGAAAAATGTGAACAAAAACGGTTGAGTAAGACCTTAATAATGGAAATTATATTTTTGTATTTCGTTCCTCGCATGTGTATATAAAAACGTCGTACGAGTATGATACTTGTGAGCGTGTTGGTCATCATTATACTCTCGGCTCCATTACAGCCGCCTCGTGTAATGACTAACATAGCGCACTTATACATATTCTACTTACTATAACAAAAACATCGATATTTATAAATAAACATATTTATTTTTACTATGGACCAAATCATCGGCGCACTAATAGTAATAATAACAATAGTTTCTGTGTCTGTGTGAAAGCTACGTTTAGATACTGTCAACTATTCTATGCTACTTTAAAATAATTAATTTGAAAATAATTAAAGGTTTATTAAGAGAAGGTAAATATTGACATTATTTAAACTTAATTTTTATTTATTTTGGAGCGAGTATATTGCCAATGCTGGCCTCAGTGCCAGACTCCAAACTGCTACTGAAAATTACGCCTTTTTCATAAAAATCAAATGAATTGTAGGTGCACACATACATTCACCAGAATTCATCATAAAATACATCATCCTGAAGGGCCGTGACGCACCTTAAATACGAGTAAAAGGACCCTTATTTTTTACTCGCAAAACACAACAGGTTTTTCCACTCGTTTTCAACGAATCATTGCCCTTTAATAAATGAACCATGAGTCCATAAAAGGCTGTCAATGTAAGAGCATCCTCCTGCCCAACAAAACTGCTTTTGTATATTTTTTCCCATGACTTGCGGCTTTTTTAAAGCTTAAGTGTAGAAAAAGTGACGTAGAAAAACAAATTTGGTACGAAAAGGAGATTCTCGATTTCTCGCTGTCAATGAAGACTTAAAGAAAATTATTCGTTTTATTCAATAATTTATTTATTTGCAGTTGTTATAAGTAAACATAAATTGCACATTTATGTTTACTTATAACTTTTAATAAAACTAAGAACTAAGAACTTACATTCTACCAGTGTAACTGGTATGCAAATGTCAAAGAAGGAATGTGATAATTAGTGAACGATTACAATTTTCTTCCGTCGATAAAATTCGAATTAAATTATGTCCACAACTTTAAGAGTCATTTAAAATACAAAATAAATAATTATGTCCGCTGAAATAAAATTAAGTAGTTGACTATGACCTAAAACGTACCCTGATAAGCAACGTAACGACAAGAGCTTTTTTGTAAAAGTGCACGAGACAGAAGAAACCTTCCAAAATCAACCATTTTTCCAATTCAACACATAATTGTCCGTATGGCAAACCAAAAAGACGCTGGGGGAGGGTGCAGTATACATACAGCTTTCCCGAATTAATTCCAATGTTGGCACTGACATTTCTAGTTCCAGTCTTGTAGCTAAGCGTTTGTTTATTGTATTTGGGTTATCAAATAGTTGATAATGTGCTTTAACAAACTTGTCTACTTCAAGTATGTATAGACACGATACTGTTAGTATTTTTTCTGACCTAAACACATGTCTGCAAGATTCAGTCCATTTCATGGCCAAAATAGCACGAAAGCACTTTTTTGAGCCAAGAATATTTTACAAAATCACAAATATACGATAGGAAAAATTTAAGTCATATGCGAGATGCGAACCCGCGTCCTTCCACCCCTTGAGCCGGGGTATGCTCTAACCAATTGAGCTAACATGACATGACGTCATAACTCAAATCTTTCCTAACCATCGTATTGGGATGGAGTGACATCCATAGTACCACTTGCTCAAACAAGACCAATCGAATCGATATGACGTCATGTCATGTTAGCTCAATTGGTTAGAGCATACCCCGGCTCAAGGGGTGGATGGAGGCGGGTTCGAATCCCGCACATGACTTTAAAATTTTTCCTATCGTATATTTGTGATTTTGTAATGTAATCCGCATAGCAAGCGTTATTGCAAACCTAAAAATATTAAAATTATAAGGTTGCGTCATCATTTACAAGTATAAAATCAATTGCAAAATTGGTCTTGTTTGTAGTACAACGCAAGTGGTACTATGGATGTCGTTCCATCCCAATACGATGGTTAAAGAAGGATAGGAAAGATTTGAGTTATGACGTCATGTCATGTTAGCTCAATTGGTTAGAGCATACCCCGGCTCAAGGGGTGGATGGACGCGGGTTCGAATCCCGCACATAACATAAATTTTTCCTATCGTATATTTGTGATTTTGATAATTTGATAATTTTGATTTATGATTTTGTGTAATCCGCATAGCAAGCGTTATTGCAAACCTAACAATATTAAAACAAGAATATTTTGTTTGATACTGGTGAGTTTCTCCACAGTATAATGCCATATCTTTATTTTTTTAGTGGTTGGGCAAGTCTGCGAATTCATATTTTAGACATCATGATGCCAACAGGTGAGAATAACGACGTTTAAAAGTTGGCCTGTATTCAGATGTGAACAACAATAAATGCATGGATCACAAACTTGTAAGCCTTGCCAATTGATGACGTGAAGAGATAATATATTATTTCTATTATTGGATCAATGTCATCAATCACAATGATCGAAGTAATGTTGCCCGGGGGATTTCCTTTCAGTCGTACATGCAACTGGGTCGAGTCTACCTATTCCCCAGCACCGTAGTACAATCCGCCTTTAGACAAAGACAAATAGTCCACAAATTGCTTCCGTACGTTGACTGATTCAAAAAATATAGCGTATTCTGAACAGTATTTGTGATGAAAAAGTATTTGTTAAGCTTTTTTATATTCTAATTTTAAGTGTCATATATTTTAACAATAATAAAGTTGGTAACACTTATTCAAGTTATATAAAATTATGTAGGTATATAGCCGTTTGATTTGTTTATTTTGAAATATTCATTCCTTAATAAACTACATTAACTACTACTATATTGTACAAGAAATAATGAAATTTGTCTATTTTACACACTGAAGCTACTAACATATTAATTAATTAGTTTTGATTGTTTTTAAAAAAGGTGCAGAGAGGAAAAATTATAGTCATTTGCGGGATAAATTTTCCTGGTTTGTATTTACTGTTGATTACTTAGTCAAGAGGCTTAATTCCGTTACATACGAAGATATATTTAAATAATAAAACAATTTTCATGCATTCACACGCATAGTGACAATGTTAGTTTTGTATTGTTTTTTTTAACCACAGTGTAGTAGTTTAATGACGATCTACATTTGTCTGTGTTTTCTGACAAAGATTTCTCAGAGAGTACTCAATAGATGCCAATCTAAGATTTTGTATTTTGCTGCCTAGCCCTTCAGGGAATACGATGCGTGGTAATGTATTTTATCAGCATAATCTCGTTAGTAACATTAAGCACGAAATTAAATATAGTGTGTCAGTTTTGAAACCTTGACCGTAACGAAGATTCTATAGAAGGTGTAGGATTTCGTATCTGGTACATGCTAATTTGTAGCAAGATGAAAGTGATGTAGTAGTTTGATTGTCCAAGTTCAAAGGTGATGTGGATTTATGATTAAGCTTTCCATTGCAACCCCGCTACGACGCCGGCAGTTATCTGTTCACGTTCCGTTTCACTCAGCCACCGTGCTCGCTCATTTAAACATTATTCAAATCTGTGAGTGAATAGCAATGTATGCCGACAAAATTAAATTTATAGTGTCATGCAGTTCTTACAGTTTTATTAAAAGCTAATAAAATTTGTATTAGTTTAATTGTCCAGCGAAGCTTTGCATCAAGTGTCATACCAAGGTATTTGGCAGTATTTTCGTGTGGTATCACGTTGCCATTTATGTATACCGGGTTCTAATTGGCATTTTTATTAGTGAAATCGACATGAACTGACTTAGATTCATTGAGCTTTATTCTCCATTTTTTTGTCCATTCGGAAATCTTTTCGATGGCTGATTGTACTTTTACCACTGCTTCCTCATGAGTAGCTCCTATAGCCATTATAGCTGTATCATCAGCAAATGTTGCAATGGTGTTATTTTCTAAGTTCATGTGAAAAAGAAACGCGAAGAGTTAGAACTTCGTTACAAGAAGATGTACTGGCTACTTGGGAAGCATTCCTCGTTGTCTGTACAAAATAAAATTCTCTTGTACAAGCAAGTCCTTATGCCAGTATGGACTTATGGAGCTCAGCTATGGGGCTGTACCAAACAAAGCAACATCCAGATAATCCAACGATTCCAGAATAAAGTACTCAAAGGTATAGTCAATGCACCATGGTACATTAGAACTGTCGACCTCCATCGTGACCTGAAAATGGATGTCGTTGTCGATATAATAAAAAAACACGCAGAAGCTCACGAACATAGACTTCACCGCCACGTGAATGTTAAGGCAATCCAGCTCCTTGACAACACAGACATAGTGAGAAGGCTAAAAAGGACAAAACCTTTTGAGTTAGTGTAGTTGAGTGTCAGTGATAAGTAGTGAAGTGAGTGCTACATATAAAGAACACAAGAACACATAGTGTCTTCCCCTTAATAGAGACAATAAGATAGGTGTTAATGGACACATTCTTAACTTTACTCTATTTAGCAGTTTAAGTCAAGCTAACATTACTCATTAGTCCGTATTGTTGACTAGATTGTAATATAATGACGTACTAAGTACATCATTAGAAAAAAAAAAAAAAAAAAAAAGTTTAATTGTATTGGTTTGGCCAAACATTTTAGTTCTTACAATTTTATTTAAAGCTTATTATATTTGTTATCGCTATAGGGAAGGCAATAACTAATATTCATGGTACGAAAAAACCTAATTTAAATATCAACGATTACCAAACATTTTAGTTCTTACAGTTTTATTTAAAGTTAATTAATTGGTTAATTATATTATAACTATATTATTAACTAATGTACAGTCAAAATAAGTTACTTAATTATATTTGAATTTATTGTTAATTCATTAGGGCATAGATTTCTGTTCATTTATCTATGATTAGGGAAGGGAATGACGGATATTTATGGCACGTGAAAACCTAGTTTTATCAGCTATTACTAAAAAAAATTATTATAATCATGAAAATTTAATGTAAAAGTCGGTTCATTCTAATAGGTATTGTATCTAGTATATACTTAGTATATATTTCATAACGATAGAATAACTTTTTGAAAACTAATAATTATCTTATCTTAACATGTGAAATTATAACATAACTATAACATTATATATATCTAATACTAACGGTATTTTAATCGAAAACTTATACTATACTTGAGCTTTTACAACTCCCTCAATGGTAAAAATATTCTTGCGTAAGAGTATCGAGTAGGTACATACAGTGCATAGTGGAACTTAACCCCCGTAAGTATTGACAAGCCAATAAACTGTATTCATAGATACAGTGTTTTAGTTTTACAAATGTCTCAATTCTTGATGAGGTGTATTGTGTCAATAAACGTTTTAGCGTTTTATTTCCTTATATTATCAAATAAATACTCGACCTATACATGGCTAGACAGATGTAAGCAATACCTTTACACTCAAATCAAATCAAATCAAATAATTTATTGCGTCTTATGTAGGTATCTTAATAACTATTTACATATCACTACATAATGACCCAGGATTGGGTATGGCAACTTAGTGTGGAGCGGCTCGATTTATTAATATTTGTCACATAGGTATTGTTCTAACGTGTAATAAGATTTTTCGATCAATAAGTTTTTCAGTTTTTTACTAAGGTTATATTCATTATCAACATTCTTTAATTCGTCCGGTAATTTATTGTATATTTTTATGGCCATTGCATGGGGACCGCTAATTTGCATTAATAATCTGCACTTAGGTACTTCTAGGTTATGTCTAAACCTGAGCGGGTAATTTCGTGGTTTATCTGCAAGCTTTATGAAATATTCCGGGTATTTTTTAACGAAATTACAAGTTTCAAAGATATAGATGGACGCAACACTTAGGATTTTATATTTTATAAAATATTGTTTGTGAAATTCTATTTTTGTGATGTCTGGAGCTTTGATATTTGCAAGAATGTGGATTATTTTCTTCTGAGCGACAAAGAGTTCATTTACATTTACACTATTACCCCAAAGTGTGATACCGTAACGGAGCCACGATTAAGCGTAAGCATAGTATGCCGATATAGCCGTATTGAGATCAGTGGCCTGTCGTACTTCCCTAAGGGCGTAAGAGAAACTTGATAATTTGGATTGTATTTTCTTGATATGATTTTTCCAATTTAATTGAGAGTCCAGTTCTAGGCCTAATAATGTTGCCGCGTCAATACATTGTAATTTATTATAATTAAAGGAAAAATTTATGTCAAGAGCGCATTTTTGGTGGGGTCTAAATTGTATAAGTTTTGTTTTTTCGAAATTTAAGTCAAGATTGTGGTCATTCATCCAATTGATTATATTATTAAACATGTCAGTGAGATTATTAGTCAGGTTATCATTATTTTTACAAGATGTCAAAAGAGATATGTCGTCCGCGAAAAGTACACAAGACTCGTTAATTGTTTTAGGCAAATCATTAATGTAAATTAAAAACAGGATACATCCCAGAACCGATCCTTGGGGTATAGAATTATTTATTTTTATGGGGGTAGATCTTACTGTATTAACTGTTCCCGTGTCGCTATCGAAATGTTCAATTTCTACGCATTGTATACGGTTTTCTAAATATGACTTAAACCAATTGTGTGTTATCCCGCGTATTCCTATGTTATATAGTTTATCCAGAAGTATGTGATATTGCACTTTGTCATACGCCTTCGTCATGTCGAGCAGGACTCCAATGGCGTATTTTTTATCATCTATTATGTCAAGTATTCTTTGGACATATTTAAATACCGCTAAGACAGTGGAACGATTTTTTCGAAAGCCATTTTGTGACTCGTCAAATATCTTATATTTTTCGCAATAGGAATTTAAGCGCTTTTGCATCACTTTCTCAAATATTTTGGATGACGTAGGCAGGAGTGCTATTGGCCTATAGTTATTAGGGTCTTGTTTAGATATTTTTTTATGCATTTTTTGATACCAAACACATGTTTTTCACCCGTAGGTGTAGTAAGAGGCGACTAAGGGTAACACACCAGAAGGTGGCAGCCGCGCTTCTCAGAAAGCGTGGCTGCCACCGCAACTGTGCAACTGATGTCTCACACTGCGATCCCCAAGACGCCTGCCATGCGAGTATAGATTATATATATATGGAGTGGGGATTATGGCAACCCAATAATGGGAGAAACTGTGTCCAGCAGTAGCAGTAACAGCAGAGCAGTGGTCAATCCGGCTGATACATTAAAGTGTTTATACTTAGTTTGCAATTATATAAATAATGTTTAAGTAGTTAACTGTCAACCTGGCAATATTTTTTTCAGATTGGTTGTAATTGCTCTAAGCAATAAAGACCGTCCTTTATATTCGTTTATTTGTTATATTTCATTGTTATGTTATTTTTAAGGTATGCGAATAAAGGTTTTTCTATCTATCTATTAAAAACCACAAAAATATTACAAAAATTATAAACAAAAAAAAACCTATAAACACCGACGTAATGTTATAAATGAGGTAAAGAAAAACACAATTTCTTGAATAATGGGACGGAAATTTTTGCTAAAAGCAAAAGTAGGTGCTGCACTGTGCTTTCAACTCGGTTTACTTTAGCAAAGTAATTATTTTTCACGTAGCGTCTCCACTGTGGTTTTATCTCTACGTGAACATTTTAAAACAGATGAGAGTTTATAGTTTTTTTAATCGGTTACTGTAGCTTGTGTTTTAATGCAACTATAAATATGCCAGCCGTAGGTATCTACGTAAGCCACGTTCAAATCGTAAACTTCTTTCGGTTTTCGTTCTTATTTATCTAATTACTATTAAGCTGATATATCATAAAGCATATCGGATAATAACAAATATATTCTGTTCTGTATCACCAGGATTGTCCACTGTTAAATAAATCTTCCCCATTAAAGGGGAAAGGTTCAATGATCCCTACAGTAAGCAGGCGTCTTGCGGATCGCAGTGCAAGAGAAAAGTTCCTCAGAGGCGTTGCCCCCCACCGGTCAATAAAATTTGCTGTACGGGTACAGTGCACCAACATACAACTTTTAAGTGTAATCGTGATAAGCTAGTTTTCGTGCTAGTAAAATATGGGAAAAATTTGTAATTTCAGCTATAAATATTTAATATTTCATGTTATTTATTTACCTATTTTTTTTTACCGGCGCCATGTCTTTATTAACAAATACTACGAACTATATACAAAACCAGCGGCCCGCCCCGGCTTTGCACGTGTATTTAACAAAATATATATACATATAATATACACACACATAAACCTTTCTATTTGAGTCAGGTTACTAAGAAAAGAAAATAATAAAGAATGTTTGAATATAATTATTTTAATGAGCACTCATTTATATTTTTTTGGTCGTCATGTTTCCTTTTTATTACGTTTAAATTTTTTTGTTCTATTTTAGTAATAAACTATCCTATGTCCTTCCCCGTGTCTCAAACCATTTCCATACCAAATTTCATACTAATCGGTCCAGTAGATCGGTTATCGCGCAAAACCATTAACCTCCTTTTGCGCAGTTGGATAAAAACTATCCTATGTTCTTTCCCGTGTCTCAAACTATTTCCGTACAAAATTTCATCCTAATCAGTCCAATAGATTGGTTATCGCGCAGAACCATTAACCTCTTTTTGCGCAGTTAGATAAAAACTATCCTATGTCCATCCTCGTGTCTCAAACTATTTCCATACCAAATTTCATCCTATACGGTCCAGTATATCGGTTATCACGCAGAACCATTAACCTCTTTTTGCGCAGTTGGATAAAAGCTATCCTATGTTCTTCCCCGTGTCTCAAACTATTTTCATACCAAATTTCATCCTATATGGTCCAGTATATCGGTTATCACGCAGAACTATTATCCTCTTTTTGCGCAGTTGGATAAAAACTATCCTATGACCAATCTCGTGTCTCAAACTATTTCCATACCAAATTTCATCGTAATCGGCCCAGTAGTTTCAGAGCCTATTCAATACAAACAAACAAATAAACAATCAAATCTCTTCTCTTTATTATATTAGCTTAGACTACAGGTAAAAGCATTTGGACAACCTATAAGTCAGGCTCACATGCAGTCCAAATGCTCCAGCCCACTACCAGTTGGCAGCATTGCCCCGTTTAATTGCAATGCTTATTCGAAGTTATTTATTAATTAATGTTTAACTAAATAGCTTTTGCTTATAGCTATATAATATCACTTGCAAATAGACTGTTATAAAAAATATATAAAAGTAACACACAAGTATATATTTTTTTAATAAACCAAAAATTGTTTGCAAACGGTAATGGTTCCATCATCAACATGTCATTGAGAATTATCTTCTTTTCGAAGTCCGTAAACATTTGTTTTAATTTTGTATGATTTGGGTATATTTTACCTTGCCCAAATCATACAAAATAAATTTCATATTTTTAATAAATATTTTATTTTTGGGATCTTCTGATCTAGAGGAAATAAACGCCTTTTTCGTTTCCCACGGCCAAGTGAGTATGGTTGCTCTTGATTGAAATTGAGTGCCACATATTTAAAGCCCTAACGTTTTCAGTAAGACTTGCATTGCTGTATGTTAATTTATTTTTAGTTTTGAGGCCTGCTTTTATTTTCAGCTGCAGGTAATGTAGATGCAAATGATTTTCCTATTTCTTGTTCGGATTCCGCGACATGCCCCTTCACTTCATCCAGACATTCCTGAACAAATACATAAATACAATCTATATGTACATAAAATATATATTTTCATCAAATATACTTTTCCACCCAATTTTACTCACTCGAGTCGTCGCGTGCTGTATTTGAAGGCCCCGTGCACAAAACATGTACCTACCACAGCACTTGAGCGCAAATTAAGATTTTTTGCTAAGTACATCAACTATAAACTCTTTTAGAAAGGTACGTATAGTTCTGTGAGCCAGGGATAGTTTTAAGAGCGAAATTGTTGTAATTCTTTATTAATTGGACTTTAAAAGACCCCGCGCTACGGATAGAGGGTTAAAAAGGTTTGAGAAGGGGTTTTGATAAGATATAATCCATTTAAGTCAAGTACTTTTTAAGTTACCTTCTTTTTTATATACATTAGTAATTTTTTTTACTGGCGGTATGCCTTTATTAACATAATACTGCGAACTATAAACAACACTACAGCTACTACAATAAAAGAATTTAGATACCCATAAGTCATTGCAGATTGTAGATACATCCTTAGTACCTATTTGGCGATGCTTATACTTGATTATCTATACCGACTATATTGCTGATGTAAAGCATTAGTGTCACCAAATTACACAATCGATCTTGTAACAGGCGTGCATCTCAGGAACTTAAATGTCTATATAGACTGAAAAAAACTTACCATATCATCCGGATTGTCCACATGCTGAACACAGCCGCCCCCGTAATAGGGGAGGGGGTTTTGCCATAATACCCACGCTTGGCAGGTGTATTGGGGATCGCAGTTGAAGATATCAGATCCTAAGAAGGCGCTGCTGCCCACCTTGCGGTAATTTACCTTTAGTCGCCTCTTACAACATCCATAGTTACAACATCCAATGGAGGGGTGATATTCTAACCCGTCAGCCCCGTAAAGTGAAAAAAATCTGGAAACACTTAAATTTATGTCAAATAACTTGTAGAAGGTCATGTACACGATATTGCCGTGTTTGAAACTACATGGTACCAATTTCTGCGAAATGTCAAATATATTTTTTATCTCGTAAAAAAAGAACGTGGGTCGTCGTCACATAGAACTCAATGAGTAAATATAACTTTTATTGCCTGTATAGAAAATATGAAATGTGATCATTAAATTTTGTTAGTCTAAAAACAACTCCGGAGTGTCTGTTAAAATGTTATACCTCCATTCCACTTTGGAGCACGCATTGAAATAAAAAGTTTATTTTTATAATAGTGCAAGCTCTACACTACGAATACTGTCTGTTTACTGTAAGAATTTTTACAATAAACTATTTTTCCTATTCGCAATCGTAATTCATATCAAGCGTGATGTGTAAGTTTGAAACGAGTGCGATGATACCAATTTATTTTTACTTTGAGACAAAATCACCTGCTAAGCACGTAATCAAAGATAATAAATCAAAGCATTTAAAAAAGATATTTGTATTTTTTCACTTTATGCGATTCACAGGATGCAAACAAGCAAACACAGTTCCAATATATTTACAGACCTTTCAACTCCGAAGGCATGCCCCTTCACACTTTTTGAGTATATGTAGTTGCAATTATTATAACTGCGCACTCTATTTTATTGTTTTAATGTATTAGCACTCACACCCACACTAAGACGTTGTGTACAAACGGGGTCTACCCGTACAAATGCGCATCAGTAATTTACTTGTGGAGGGGTGCACCTTCCTGATTGAACAGGTTTGTATTTGCAACAAACTAGGCTCATACAATCTGACGCCGAGTCTGTAACTCAAAGTTTAACCTCAAATTCAGCATACTTATTAAAATTCAGCAGGTTATTGGTAAAATATACAAACAAAAAAAGAACAATAAAAATAATTTCATCTCAAAATGTTTGTTACGACTAGCAGAGGTCAACCCTAAGAGGTTGTTAGCATTATACCAATAACCCTGTATAATATATTATTTTTAGGTATCTAAAATAAATTTCCAAAGCGAGAAACTGACGATAAATCTATCCTAATCGAAGGCTTGAAAATTGATACCTATTACTAAAGCTCGTAAGACAGCAAAATACGATACAATAAATTCAAACTACAAAAGACAGTATTTTGTAAAGCTAAGTAATGAGGTCAAACGCGTGTTTTGGGCGATATTAGCCCTCAAGAGGGCGGTATTGTGCGACAAAATTATGAGATTAGTCGTCCTTTATGCTGCCTACGAGGTCGGGGTAAGGCCGAGGTTAACGTATTTGACCCCAGGTGCTTAAATAGGTTGTAAAGGGTTATGCTCAGTTTGTATTATTTTGTAATACACAGATTTCCATTGCATACTCGTAGGTATACATTTTTTTCTTACACTGTTGGGTAGTCTTATTTTTGTGTCTAGTTGTAACCAATAACCGAAGAAGTTGTTTAAAGTTGATGTATTTTTTCTAGGTTCTCGAGTTGTTTTTTATGTTAGTGTGACAAAACAAGCACGAGGCTTACCTGATGTTATGCCGTAACCCCTGCCTGTTACAGATGATTTACAGATGCATTTCGTTACAAGTGACGAACTGCACTGCGCCCGTCAGTCGGAGACAAAATACACCGGAATACGATGAATTGATAGGTTTCCCATTCGATGACTGACGACACAGAGAAAGTAGCAGGGATACAAATGCCTTATAGCCGTTCTATGTGATGTTCAGTGAGGGAGGCATTTGTTATATGTTGAACTTCTTTTGGCTGTTGAAGATGATATATTTTTGTATATATATCATACCTTTATAACGTCTTAAGGTAAAATAAATGAAGAAGTAATATACATATCTAAGCTAATATAATCTTTATTAATGAAAGATTTTTTGATACGCCAACAGCAGCCTCCACATTATAATAATATGTAGACTGATGATACAATCGATCGTGTATAGCACCAAACCAGTCATGTGCCAGTCAGGCTTCGTTCTGTTAGGGTCCACATCCCAACAGCTCGTAAAAAATATGTTTGGAGATTTAATCACAGCTTTGAAACAACGTTATAAATTGGCGTATATAGGATTTGTTAGTTAAGTGTGTGATTTAGCACATACTATGCAGTAATTTCACATGCCTAAGATAGACAGCGGAATCTCATGAATAAGGCTTGATTTTGCTCTTCGTGTACAAATCCATAATCAAAACATACTAGTAAAGAGATGTGAGACATAATTTTACAAATAGTAGGAAATACTAACCCACTGTTATCAAATATTTCGATAGACTTCTTGAAATGGAGCAGGTCAAATGGAGAAGTTAAACAATATTAGATATAATTTGTATTTTATAAACTAGTTTACATCATGTACCTGCCACCTTAGAATGATTATATTATTAAAAGTATAAAAATACTTCGTAGGTTGCAAGCTTTTTGTTTCATTGGACCATTATAAATGATTTGAATGGTCATTGCCAAGCTATCAGACGTAACTTTGTCGTGAGATATGAAAATTCACTCAAAACGAAGATATTAAAAATAAATGTCCCACATTCGCGAATGACAGCTAATTTATTCACAGCATGAACTGCATTGTCAGAATATCACACAAGTGGCAGATTTCGAGGTAATACCTCCGGCGCGAAGCCGACTATTCGAGTTAAACTGACAGCGGCAGAGGTCGGAAGTTTTTTCATTAGTGGAGCCGTGAGGATTAGTGACTCTCTTCATGTGACTTACTAATTGCTCTCGGGCGGTACTCGCTTGTGAATTGAGGTTGGGTGTGCGAAGGATGAATACGACTTTTGACTGAGTTATGAAAGATAGCTTTGTTTAAAACAAAAGCGTTAAATCTGTATTGTCTGTGACTGAAACTTATGTATCTTGAATTTTCAGTTATTATATGATACTTGCAAGTTGCTTTGATCACTTAAGGGTGAACTGGCCGGTTAGTTCTCCATACAAACGTCGTAGGGTGATCACTCCCTTGTTTGAGGATTTAGTTCCAAAACAAAGCATGATATCGATTGAACTTGTCATTATCTAGGATTGTAACGTAACGAAATTTGGAAAAGATAATTAAGTTGAGAGTTATGAGCCTCGAAACATTTTCATAAAAAGTTTTCAAGGCTCATAACTTTCAACTTAATAATCTTTTAAAAATTTCGTTATGATACAATCCTAATATTCGAGAATATTATGCTTAATTCTCGAATAAGGGAGTGATCACTCTACGACGTTTGTATGGAGAGCTGACCGGCCACTTCAACCTTAATAGACCCGGACACCTCATTGAGATTTAAGTTTTAATATCAGTGTCAAAATTCGCATTAAAGCTGACACAGTAGCGTTACTATAACTGTTTACTGACTATTTTCCGTGAGTTCCCCATGGGTGTCAGATAAGGCTACCATATCCAATTTTAAGTCGTAAGAGCCAACTAAAAAACATGCAGAATGTGGGTTGCACCGGCTTCTGAAAGAACTGCCAACTTACACTGCAATCTCCATGATGCGTACTAAGCGAGGGGAGATAGAAAACACCCTATGGTGGAGCACTTTATTCAACGGTGTAGACGATGATCAAACCTTTTATTGCTAGATACAGTCTCAGGATATTATGTCGAAATCGCATAAGCTTACAGCATATAAATTCAAGAGTAGTCGGGCAAATTTGATATATATAATTGCGTGGTAGGGGTTTTAGTGGATTTGGAGGAAAAGCTCCAAAAGCGAATGACACTTATGTTAGCACATCTAGTATACTACAGAGATATGCTTCAATTTTTCATGCCTGTCGGTTTGTTCTGCGTTGATGGCCAATATTGCCGAATATTTCAATATTGCCGGTTATTGGACGGGCTGTCGTTGCTCAACCGCAATTTTCCGCCTGCTATTTGTACGATTTTACGTAACTATAAATCTAGCTAGTTTCAATCACAACATATTAATGATATGTAGTAAACTTATGCAATTTTCGAAGCGCTCGTAGCGAAGTTTGCTTAAGCGTTCTTAATCGATCAGCTAAGTTAAGCAACGTCCGCCGCGGTCAGGAGTTGGATGGGTGAATGCTAGTAACAATACTACTGAGCGCTTCCGTGCTTCGGAGGGCACGTTAAGTGATCGGTACCGGGTGTTGTCTTACGGTGTCAGTCGTTACAGCATAGTGGTAGGGCATTTTGCGAATGCCCGCTTGGCTAGCTACCACCCTCAAGAAGAAAATCTATCGCCAAGCACATAACGGTGTGTTCCGGCAGCTGTCCTTGAGAGCCAGTAATTCTAGGCTAGCCTGAACAACATCTTCGATCACATCATCACTTACCATCAGATGAGATAGTGGTCAAAGGCTAGCCTATCAGCTACAAAGAAACGATTAGGGTATAAAAAATTTAAAAAATTACACATGGTACACCATTAGATACATAGATACTTTACACAGACATTCTACCTATAAGCCGACATAGGTATCACACAGATGTTTGGATTCTTAAATTTTCAAAGCTGCGTATGCCTGAGTAGTTATTACTAAAACTACTTTAAAGTTATATATATAATATTAACTACAAACATGACATAATATAGATTTTTACAAGAGGTAAAGAGGTTGCCTACTTCAAAATTTATGGAATGTTCCATAATGTTCGAATCTTATACGTTGCAGGCGAATTTATCTGATAATAAAAACTGGTCAGTTTGAGTCAGGTTCACATGGAGGAGGATTCCGAACTATATAATATAGCATTACCAGTTTTTTTCTTTTAAATATGATCCTTATTAGTTTGTATTAACTGCTATTTGATTGCAAAAGAAATCATTTTTGGTCCGAAATCAATTTATCAACGTTATCTTTAAAAAACACATTAAACTTTAATGGCTGATAGGATTGCCCTTTACGACGATCTCATCTGATGGTAAGTGAAGATGTGATCAAAGTTGGAGAAAAGTCAATCTTGAATAGAAATTGACTCACAAGGACATCTGTCGGACCGGAACAAATCGTTTGGGTGCTTGTCGACAGATTGTCTACGTCATGGTGGGAGCAAGGTGATTTCGAGACAGGTTTGCATTAGCGAAATATCCTACAACCATGTTATAGCGACTGCAATCCTATAATACAGAATCCGGGACCAACGGCCTCCAAAGCACGGAAGCGCTCAATAGTAATTATGCTACTTGCGATCACCCATTCTAGTAATAACCAGAGCAAATAGTTGATCGGTAAAGAACCACTTGGTAAGCTCCCCTACGAGCGCTTTAAATGATACGTAGGTACCTGAATATGCTTAAAAATATACAACGAAAGGAAAAATATAATTACAAGCAGGATTCGACGCCGCGGCGGCCATCTGTCCATATAGCTGGTTCTTGCACTGTTAAACTTCCAGATTGCCCGCAGGCAGGTATTATTCAGTGGAAGCGTTCTTCTGCCAATAATCAATCAATCTATATGGAATGAATAACTTTGCCGGCAGATTCACTGGGCTGAAAAAAAAACACAAATACACGAAAATAAAGTTACAACAATAACTTACATATGCTCATGATACTACGATCCTACTAGAGTGTACCTAATTTTCGTGTTGGCCAATACAAAAATTACGTTTATACTCACGAGGCGGCTCCAAAGTTCCAGGTTCACAATATTATCACGAATTCACTTATTAGCGTAGACAATACGCTCAAATAAAACAAAAGCTATTAAGTAATTTATCAAAGGTTTTCAAATTAATATCAAAAGGATGATTATCAATCCTTGCAAAAAACAAAGGTAAAATCAAGGGCTGCTAAAATTAGAGTGAATTTGCAAAAAGGGTGTCAAGATAATCTCACGTAAAATCCATAGATCACCAATAGAAGACTAGAAAAAAGGTTCGTTCGAAAACTGCCCGATAAGTTGATCGGTCCGAACATGCACTGTCAATTGAGCTATCGTAGTGAGTGAGTCTTGGCTCAATTTAGTCCTTTAATTTTTATTGTTTAACCGTCATAAGGGGGCGGAGCGACTACAGTCAAAGTGAATATGATAACTATAATCATAAAAATAATATACCATTCACATATGGAATACCTGTTCATTCGAATTCGATATTTACATAATCAATGTAATGCCATCAAATCGCCTTACGCAAAACCGTAGAAAACAAAATAAAACCCCTTAAAGAATAAAACAGTGAGATAGCCAAAGAACTGTTCCACGATTGCCGTCCGACAGTCCATTTGATTTACACCCCTTGATAAATTAATCTTAGCTCTCACAATTTCACTCAATACGTTTTATTTTCACTGTGTGACTGGATACGTGAGATAACGAGAGAGCAGCTTATTACATTATCACATTGAGGCGTGGAGGAACAAACTAGTGGAGAAATCATAATACAGGGTGTTTGCTTTATAACAAAACAATTATAATAAAGCAATGACAGGCTAGTAGTAATTTCTACGGGATGCTTTGGAGGTTGATTGAGGAGTTTTCTCATAACTAAGCGGTAAAAATATCTTGTGAAATGTGGGGCAAAACTTTATAGTAGTTCAAGCAACCCAACATTAATAAAATATTAACACAGTGGTAAGGAATTGAACTTACAATACTTGGAATAAAGATAAAATAGCGGTGCCAGGTTTTAGATTAGCAAAGACAAAAAAAAGGTCTTTCTTAGGTAATTGTGTACGGTTTTGTAATAAAGATCCCAAACATATTACAACGCTCACAGAAGGGAAAATCAAGTAGCACGTGAAAAACATACTGGTTAAAATATCCTACTACACAGTTTCTGATTACTTAAATGACAAAAATGCCTGGACAATTCCACCTCTGCCAAGCTATCGCCTATCACCTACATAATTTAAACAAATATTAAAATAACTTTATTATGTAGTAAGTACATTGTTAAAAGACGTTTCAAAGAATGGCCCCGAGTTTCGTACCCGTTCTTCTCGCAGTGGCTCTATACAATTTATTTTCTGAACGTGGCAGTACAATGTAGAATATATCTATACTACAATTTGTAATTGACCTTCATAAGAGCGTCGTAGACTTTGACTTTGAACTCATCAAATGGGTAGATAATGGTAACTTAATACAAAAATGCGACTGGAATGAAGGTCTTTCAGGTATAAATGGACTTAGCTATCACTGTTTTGTTCCCTCCACATTCAAATGCTTAAGTAGAACGAATCTTCACCGTTGTGAACATTGAGAAATGTAAGCTATGTAACCAGATGACTGCTGAAACAATGAACTCCTTGATAATGATACGTCATCAATTGAAAATCGTAAAGCAAAATTTCAACACATGTCACCTACCTGAAAATGTTCTCGACAAAGTAACTAAAGCTTTTAAAAAGGACAGTAGCTGGAACAGGTCCATCACCGGCATCCGGGCTTGTAGATGACATTTTTTTTTTATGCTTGATATGTTAGCCTCTGACCACTATCTCACCTGATGGTAAGTGATGATGTGGTCGAAGATGTTGTACAGGCTAACCTAGAAGTACTGGCTCTCAAGGACAGCTGCCGGAACACACCGGTAGGTGCTTGGCGACAATATAGATATAGTGGAATTGTTTAATTTATTTGATTTTGGTACATAATATAAGTTCTCGCACTCACATTTCAAAAGTACACTCATTTAACGTATTTAAATCTAAATTGCACGACTACGTCTTAGCAAAATAAATACGTTGAATGAGTACCTTCCCAATTTCGACGATGTACCTAATATTATTTTTTTATTAATGTTCTCATGTAAGTTACTGTACTGTCTTGTTATGGGAATGAATTATGGGAATGAAATCTTTAAACCTAAACCTACTTAATAGAAGTTAAATATTTGAAAGTGTATTTTCTTATATGAAATAATCTTTTTATTTTAAAGATTTTTGTATAACCTTATGTTTATATTCACAAATTGTGTAGCGGAATCTGGTGCGTTTTAGAAACTGGATTATAGCAAAATATAGCGAATTTATGATATATTTTTTGTTAAACGGCAACACTGATAAGTCATACGCTAAGCCATCCTTGGGGTTCATACTTGGAATATGCACCTAGCGAAGGAAGGCAGATATATAAGACATATGCTAAGATAAAGCCTTGTAGATTGTGTCCTTTTAGGTTGGGGTGCATACTTGAAATATGCACCTAGCGAAGGAAAGGCAGATGCGTATTCCCGTGTCAGGTCTGAGAGAGGGTTTAGGGACAGTACGCGTAAAATCTCGTATCAGATCTGAAAGGAATAATAAATAAAAAAGAAAAGGAATAAAGTACTCTATCTCTCTTTCAAGCTGTTTCAATGCATAGCGGCCCACTTGCTGCGCCAGCTAATCCCATTTTTTTTACACACTTGACATGTATTTTTCCTTTTGATCCTTCCAAAATCGATTCCAAATTAAAACACGGCTGTTTGTTCTTTACTTTGAGGTTTAATAATGAAATCCATATTACTTTTTGATGTTTACATTAAAGCTAAACCTATATGTCTTCAGTCACAATAACATGTTTGTTAGATTGAAGTTACATTTTATTTATAGAATATCCAATAAAAAGGCAAAGCTTATATTTATGGAGACAAAATTATTACATATTTGTTTCTTGTGATGGCAATATTGTTTTTAACGTTTTGAATTGATGCCATTTAAAGGCAGTAAGTACCTAAATATCAAAATTTTAGGGCAAATAAATAATAACAAAACAATATGTCAACAGTATTGATTAAGGAGACAATGGGTAAGCATTTAGGACTCTTTCGTAATGGGATTGTGACGTAAGAAGCACGAGGCCCACCTATGTTAATTGGTGACCTTTGCCCATAGCAGATGCACTGTACTGCACCCGTCACCCTGTGACATCCAGTTGGTAAGTCTGAACTGCTGCCGGAACGCACTGTTAGGTGGTGTATATATATGCGAGGTTTTTACTTGAGTGTGCTAGGCAGGCGTGCATTCGCAAAATGCCCATCCACCATGCGGTGAAGCTCAAGCCGCCGGTGGGGTTCAAACGACGGACCTCTGGCAAAGCAGTACATAGCTTAAGCACTCAGCCATAATTTCTTCAGGATTTTGCTATATTTATTTTAAATATCTCTTGTGTTAATCATAGTTAAGTTAGTTATTTGTATTAAAATATACGAGTATGTGCTTAGACGTATTTCGTCGTAGTCTACATTTTAAACCCTTCGTACATTGTAGTTTTTGTATTAACTTATAATAAACCTGATATGAGAATAAACTGACAGACTTACAACGAACGTAAACATTTTTGAGAAATACGTTTTTTGGCAACGAAAGGACTCTTAGCATGTAAAATTTGAGCTACAATTCACTTACCACGATATTTCAATTGGCAGATCACGTCCCGGTTCTAGGGACGAATTAATATGTAAAGAAATGTAAATCAAACCCATTTAAAGCAGAACGCAAACCTAAATAGAATTTCATTCATAAATTGGCCATAGTGGGTCAGCCGATGGCAACGAGTTAAAGAGTGTACCATGCGGCGCAACAACATAAGGTACCTTGACGCGACCAATCGGATCTGGTTATTTCTAAACGTCAAATCAAATTATATTTTGATTAGAACTTGATGAGTCCCAAAATCAAAGCGGTGGCGTAGTTTATTTCAAAGTGGTAATACTGAGAAGTATCTAATAGTTGTTTCTAACTAGTTCTCCACCTCTACGAGTATCTATTTCCTTATCTTAACCTTACTTTTTTGGAGCCGCAAAAACAAATCGATTTTAAGATCACGTGCTATTGAATACTGTATTAATTAATTACTTTTCTAAGAGTTTTTCTTCATTAACTAAACGACGTAAATCAATCATGGTCGAGCGAATTAGGCCACCCCAAAACGCTCGGTTTGTTTATTCAGCCTAAGATTCTTCCGAGAAGACGCCACGTAGCGAAGGAACTTTTTTTTAATTATATATACTTGTATTTATGAAACGTTTTGATATAATTATGTTTAGATTATATAAAATTTAACTGAATGGTACATGAGGTATGACATATATAGAGGAAGCCCTCTTTATTGAATGGCTGATATAACTAAACCCTTATCCTGAAACAATGTTATAAGCTGTTGATATGTTTTTATCCGCTAGAGGATAAAGTAAATTGAATTTAGAACATCTTCTACTTGAGGGTAGGGTAGTTTACCACTCTCAAGTAGAAGATCTATCACCAAGCACCTAACACTGTGTTTTGCCAATAGTCATTGAGCTAATAATTCTAGACCTAGTCTGTTTATCATCCTCGACCATATAATCACGTATCCAACATATGATAAGAAAAGAGGAGATGAGGATCAAGAGATATAGAGGTCAGGAGCTAGAGTATCAGCCGTAAAAATCGAATTACCCGATGTTTCTAAGGATAATTAATCCAAACAACTATCCACGTATTATTAGAATATTCATCGTAGGTTAGTTTAAATTAGGACGTGCACAGATGCAGCGTATTCAGTCTCAAAGCAATGTGAAATGTGGTTAATTAAACTGAGTTTGCATCGGAAATTCAATCCAGCTGTAAGTTCTTACAATTAACTCTTATACTAATAGAATAGGAACATGCAATCACTGATGTACTTGTATATCTAATTAAATAAAGATTATCTATGAAATGATGACCACATTGTGGTTATTTGAACGCCACATAGAGATAATTGTGTATTATAACAGAATAAAAATGAACCAGAAGGATCACTCCGCAAAGCCATTCCAATAAATAAGTGACTCTAGCTACGAAGCAATAAAGTGCACTTCAGCTTGCAAAGCACATATTACCTAATATTATATTTATATTCACCTACGAGGCGTCTTTCTTATTATCGCATAGCCTGATCTCTTCTGACACGATACGCCGTATAACAAACCCGGCCGGATGGATATACCTGTAGCCTTGTACCTATATTGTAGTGTCAGCTAGGCCTGGTATTACCAGACTGTAAAGGTTGGCTTCGTGAGCCTAAGAAGAGTGTATTTTTTTTTTTTTTTTTTTAACGTGTGAAAAATGCATTTACGCATTCCCGTCCACCCCGGGGAAGGTGGCCGGGATATGTCGGGCTCGACACCAACTACTCCCACAGCAGCAAGTGCCCCTACCGACTAAATAACACACGGTGTTCCACCTCTACCGCTTCTCGGCGGGATCGCAGGGTCGCTTTAGCACTCAACCACGAACCCGCCACGGTTGTCCGTTGCCGGACCCCTCCTGGGGTGCTACCCCTCACGACGCACCAGAACACATGGCACGTCGCTACCACCCGGGGACCAAGCCCGCAAATGGGCGTCAGACGACCCCGCTTCCGACGCCCAAGGTCCCCCTGCGACGGGTCAGATGAGTAGCCCCGTCGCCTGCTACTTCGGCCGCAGAGGATAGGGAGAGCGGCGCCTCGCTATACCAACACTCCTCCTCCCCTGCGGCCCCTCCGCGTCCGCCATCCAACGGTGGCGGCCCCGCCGTGGCCACGGAAGGTAGGGAGAGCGGCGCACCGTGATACCGGCACTCCTCTCCCGCCGTGGCCCCTCACCGTCAGCTGTGGTGTCGCCCATACAACACCACAGCCCGCCTCAGATGCGGTGCTGCCCATACAGCACCGCAGCCTACCCGTTGCCGCTCCAGTCTGGACTTAGAGGCAAAGCCCAGTGGAGCGGCCCCTCTGGGGCCGGCCGACTGCCCAAGCCAGCACGGCCCCTGGTTCCTCTTCGCTTCACCGTGGGTGACGAAGCCACGGCTACTAAGCCCCACCGCCACGACAAGGCGGGAACCCTTCGGGGGGAAGAAGAGTGTATCCATTAAGATAAGACAAGGCAAGGCAAGACAAGATAGATATTTCTTTGAAAAGAAAACTTATTCTATATACAGTATTCTTTGGAGATAAATATTTCTTTGAAAAGAAAAATTATTATAGATACAGTACCTATTTAAAGGAACTGTCTTTTTAAATCTGCATGCTAATTTTTATTTTGTAATCGTTCGATATTCATACTAGGATTCCCCCTGTCTTGAATATCAGTCATTCCTTTCCCTACTTGATTTAAAACAATACAAGATGTAAAACTAGTAATGGAGTTATTATTATGGTATAGGATTACCCTAAACCGACGCTTATGTATAAAACGATCGATGAGTGTAGATGAAGCTCAAGGGATATGTAAGGATCGTAGTTAGTGGATATCCGCAGTCTCCGCCTACCCTTACGGGAAAGAGGCGCGATTTTATGTATGTATATGTATGTAGGATAAAAATAATATACACATTATTTGTTTTAACCACTACTTGTAATCCTCTATATATATATATATATATATATATATATAGCTACTCGTATCTTACTAAACTTACTCTCGTACTTGGCTGCAACGAATGCCTCTATGGTCATGTGGCGCAAATAGTCGCATTAAAATCTCAAGATCCTGAGTTCGATACTTGGGTTGGAAAGAATTGCTAAGAAAAAAATCTGTAGCACTCCGAATTCAGAAATTGTGTCATGTAGATGTTATATGATAAGCTAACCCATCTATTATATGGGACTGACACATGTCTGGCAAAACACAGATGTAAAACAACACTGCCCACCCTTTAAAAATCCTAAATTTGTACAGAATATTATTGATAACAATATTGTAAACATTACTTATTTTAGAAACAGTTTTGAAGCAGTGATGGGTCAGTGGCATTGGCTATGGACTGCCACGGAGCAGGTACATGGTTCAAATCCCGCCGCGGGCTTCAGCTTCACCGCATTTTGGAAGGGCATTTTGCGGATGCCCGCCTGGCTAGCGACCACCCTCAAGTAGAAAATCTGTCGCCAAGCACCTAACGTTGTTCCGGCAGTTGTCCTTGAGAGCCAGTGAAATTACAGGCACATGAGACTCAACAACTATGTCTCAAACTGACGGGCGCAGTGCAAGTCGCGACTTGTGATGAAACGCATCTATTATAGGCAGGGGTTAGTCCGCTTAACATCAGGTGGGCCTCGAGCTTGTTCCATCACAATACATTAAAAAACACACACAAAAACAGATTTATTCAAATAAACATATCATATAAGCTGGACTTGACCTATTTGACTCTATTATATTTATTTGTACCTTTTTCCATATACTTTTCTTTACTTGAAAATAGAATGTGCAGCCATAAGAACAAATCTAAAAAGGTCTCTTAAAGGATGTCGAGATCCTAACCTTTACCTTTCTTATCCAGTACGAACCCACTAATAAGGTAAGGGATCCAAGTGCTTTTAACCCATTTGCTTATATGTTTTTGTTATTCAATATTAAAGCTTTCAGGCTCCCTGACTATATCATGTAAAAAGTGAGTTTATTTTTGGAACTTTACTACGAAATTGTACCTCATTCCCCGAGCACACGTTTGTGTTTTTGGTGTTAGTTGTTGATTGTTGATGTCATTGACAGGTTCCAAGGTATGATATTTTGGGACACATAAAAACGTGCTCTCTTCTTCCAAAACTCCACATCTTTTATGATCAATCCTTACCCTGGTGTCAATATTGAAGCGGTGGTAGCGTAGTTTGCTTAGCCGTTCTTAATCGATCAGCTAGCTTAAGCAACGTCCGCCGCCGTCATATCTTGGATGGGTGACCGCTAATTACATTACTACTGAGCGCTTCTGTGCTTCGGAGGTCATGTTAAGCCGTCGGTACCTGTTGTTGTCTTAGAATGGAAGGCGTTATAGCATGGTAATAGGGCATTTTGTGAATGCCCACCTGGCGATAGCTACCACCTTCAAGTAGATTATCTGTCGCCAAGCACCTAACGGTGTGTTCAGCCAAAAAGGTGGTACGGGCAGAATGGTACCAAGGTTCTAAGTCACTTTTGTTAAGGAACCCCACTCGTAGGTGCTTCGGATACCGCGGGCAGTTGCCATGGAGACCAGTCGGAGATGTGGAAAATACTCTTGAGTCGGAGCTCGGCCTTCGGCCTCGCAAGTTACCAACACGCCTCGCCAAGCGCTCGCCCTTCGGACTCACGCACCGTACTCAGAGCCAGTAATTCTAGGTTAACCTGAACAAAATCTTCGACTACATCATCCCTTACCATCAGGTGAAATAGTGGTAAAAGGCTATAATATCAGTAGTAAAAAAAATAATTAAAAAAATCATGACTTTATCCGGGAGGTGTTCTTCAGACAATCTATTGCTAACGACTCGGTTGATATAATTATTTAATCACCATCTAAAATATGGGATGGCGATTAAAAAAATATTACAAATCATTCTATCACAAACACTAATTATGGTACATTATGATAAGATCAGCATTGTGTTTAATATTGTACTAGGTGAAGAAACCCATAACAACGACTGTGTTAGCAGATTTCTTTGTGTTTTTAAGATAAGGCCCAACCTTCCTAAATATCAATACTCTCGTGGGATCCCAAAGTTGAACCTTTATCTTTCTGAACAATATCCGAGTGAATCGTTAACACTAGACATGAGCATTAAAAAAGTTATTACTTGACTCACGTTGTTAATTGGACCACGTTTTCATTTATTGACGCGTATAAATGTCAACAATAATTATAGTACGCGCGGAACTAGTTAGCCGCGCCTAATGTGGCGGCGAGGGGAAGGGTTGCTTACTGCTCGCAACGCATATGAGATAGACAGTGATGACCAAAGCAAGCGCCCCCGCCTCTTCGTCCCACCGCTCACATACCTAAGGCGCGGCCAACTAGCTCCGCGCGCACTATAGTTCTTAAACTGAAATAGAGACTAATACCTATTGTTTTTATTTTCATTATTTTGTAGCACGTTACTACGGTTTTAACTTGTTGAAGAATTTTCAATTAGCCTTTCGCAGATCTTCTCAGGATTATAATGTTATATAATTACTAATGAATCAATATTTTTGGCTTACGACAAATGATTAATATCCAAAGATTTTGAATCCGAAACAAATCGTAGGCCAGTGACCATACAAATTGTAGGTTGGTAAATATTCACCCAGCAGTCAAAACAGCTTTTAATTGGTTATATAGTATATTGATAATAAGATGATAGATCGTATAAAAATGTTGATATAAACTCACCCCAAAGTGTCTATGTCATCTATGTGAAATTAGAAGATATTATATTTTGTTACAAAAAACCAAGATCCAAGATAATTCTTGGCAACCTAGCACAGCGGTCGATTTCAAGTAAGGTTTAGGGAGAAATTTGCATGCCGCCTGCTGCTGCGGTATATTACAGTACCACCGAACGTTTATTGAGAGAGGTGGAATTCCGGTGCATTTACATGCACCCCCTTAAAGAGCGACGAACGCCCCCTTATAGAGCATAAAAGGTTCTGTAAGTTTGACTGCTTTAGTTTCCGTGTTTCGCATAAAATGGCATGTGTTAACGTGGAAATACTACTAAAAGAATACTAGAAAATGTAGCAACAATATACACCGTTAATATAACTGGTGAACAATTTAAAAGTACTTTAACGAGTTTTTTATATAAAAATCTGGCAATATGTATATATGTAATTGATTATACACATATGCCTAGTCATTGGGGAGGAACAGCGATGCAGATATTTGCTAATTTTTTTATCCGATTATTACATTTGGATGTTATTTAGTTCTGGTTGCAAGATGTTAGAATAATTTTCTCGTGCATTTGTTTATAATAAATAAATAAAGTAATTAAAATAATTAATGGAAGAGGTTACAATTCAAAAGTTTCCGATTCCAATCAAACTGGTACAAAGTACTAAAAAGTTGCTGTCAAAGTTTATTTCAAACACAAACACCTATTTTTCATCCTTTAACAAAATAACACAATAATAACGAGTAATTCACTTAATATTCAAAACTCCAAGCGTGAAAACTTATCCCTTAAATCAAGGCGACAAAGCGGCGTCAACAACAAAAGGGCGAGAGAATGAGGAAACTCCCTAATGAGTGCTAAAGATACGCATCTCATATTGGAATGTGGATCTGCGGAAAGTCCATATACAAACACTCCAATGAACTTAAACTGCGTACGTGAGTGGGGTTGCGGATGTGGCTTACTTTGCCAATTAGTGTTCCCGACAAAATGGGAGTTGGACTTTTAGGGAGACACGTGATTTTTATGATTGTCTGGCCGGTGCGAGCATCTCTGGACGAGGTTTTGTGCATAACAAGCAGTTGTGTTTTGCTGATTTTGCTGTAGCCAAAAGCTAAGTGTAGTTTTTTCAATGTTGCGCTTTTCAGCTTAAAAGTGCTAGTTTGTTTTTGAAATGTTTGTTTTTAACCTATGAAGTAAACATATTAAAAGATTATCTCTTAAACGTTATATAGTTTTTATCATGTTCTTACTTTTGACCCAGTATTTTGAGGTCAGTATAATTCTACCTTTGACCACAATCTAACCTAAATATAAGAACTAGTTGTGAAAATAAGCTGTCGGAAAATACTGTCGGATGCTTGGCAATAGACTTTCTACTTGAGGGTGGTAGCAAGCACAAGTAATATAGACCCGCAAAATGCCCTACAACCATGTGCCGTAGAAAGATTCAAGCACTGGATCTCTTTCGCAGTAATACATCACCGGGTCATCATCACTTCAAAAATCACACAATGTATCTTTGATGTAATATGTTGAAGCACTCGAATAGTAGCTTGCTGAGCCGTTCTTAAGCGATCAACTAAGTTAAGCAACATACGCTGCTGTCATGACTTAAATGGGTGACCGTTAGTGGCAAAGTACTGCTGAGCACTTCCGAGCTTTAGAGATTAAGCTGTCGATCCCGGTTTTTGTCTTTGGATGGATGTCGTTATAGTCTGTTCGTAAGGCAGTTAGCTTATGCCCGCCTTACTACCACCAACCACCTATATATACTACCACCAATCGGTAAAAAATCTGTCACCAAGCACATAGCAGTGTGTTCCAGCAGGTGTCCTTTAGAGCCAATACATCTAGGTTTACCTGAACAACATCTCCTACCACATCATCCCTTGTAATAGTTGTCAAAAATGAATTAAAAACTATATACTTTTATTATAATATGATATTAATTATTACAGATAGGTACATGTTACTCTGTACTAATATCTAATGTTTCTATTATCTTTAGGTATGCTATTGCTTCGATAAATTTAAACAAGGCAAAATCATTTTACGAATTAAACATTAACAATTTGATTGTTATCAAAGTGATTGTACATTCGAATGTCACATGAAATTCAGATATACATTCACTTAGATAAATGTCGTGTCAATCAATATGTAAATTCTAACAAGCTAACCAACATCATCTGGTAGAAATAAACCACTGTGCAAGTAACATAAATAGACGAAATAATTATTCAACCATAACATTGAAGCATTCTTCTGAGGCCAGATATAAGTATCTAACATATTTTTAAAGGCAATGGTACAGCACATAATGTTAGGAGAAAATTGCCTTTGTTTCTCCCTAAATTTTCAATTTAAACACATTGCGGTAGCATTTTACGATGCTCTCGCATGTTAGCGATATACGAGTACGTTGGTACCGCTTCCTAAATGGGCTTAAAGTAGCCAATAAAAGAGGGTTGTATAATAAAAAATATAAGCAGTACTAGAACTTCCGAGTTTGTCTCTTTTGTTTACTTTTTTCTAATTGTAAGACTTTTAGATTTAAAATGAATTAAAAAAAAGGAAAGTTAAAGTGAATTTAATAAAAGGAAGATACAGTACGCTCTAATATAACAACAATGTAATGAGGAGAAGCTAGAATTTATAATGTAATAATGTCAATAGCGTAAATAGTAATAATGTAAACAGTAACTGTGTGATAATAGTGTAACAATATGTGCACGATGCAGGATGGCCGAATGTCATGATTTAAAAACTTCCATAGATTTTAATAAAGTGGCAACTCTGTCGTGATTTAAAAACTTCCATAGATTTTAATAAAGTGGCAACTCTGTCGTGATTTAAAAACTTCCATAGATTTTAATAAAGTGGCAACTCTGTCGTGATTTAAAAACTTCCATAGATTTTAATAAAGTGGCAACTCTGTCGTGATTTAAAAACTTCCATAGATTTTAATAAAGTGGCAACTCTGTCGTGATTTAAAAACTTCCATAGATTTTAATAAAGTGGCAACTCTGTCGTGATTTAAAAACTTCCATAGATTTTAATAAAGTGGCAACTCTGTCGTGATTTAAAAACTTCCATAGATTTTAATAAAGTGGCAACTCTGTCGTGATTTAAAAACTTCCATAGATTTTAATAAAGTGGCAACTCTGTCGTGATTTAAAAACTTCCATAGATTTTAATAAAGTGGCAACTCTGTCGTGATTTAAAAACTTCCATAGATTTTAATAAAGTGGCAACTCTGTCGTGATTTAAAAACTTCCATAGATTTTAATAAAGTGGCAACTCTGTCGTGATTTAAAAACTTCCATAGATTTTAATAAAGTGGCAACTCTGTCGTGATTTAAAAACTTCCATAGATTTTAATAAAGTGGCAACACCGGTATCGTGCTCCCTCCCATTTCGTTTTCGTCCCCACCACTACGAGTTACTGGGGGAGGGGTGGAACGGACGATCAAGTGAGGTCTCGTAATATAATAATAAAGGAACTGAACCAATTAATTAAAAAACAATACTCCATAACTCATTTGTGAATAATAACAATGAAAGAGCCACAGTTTGATTACAGGTATCTAATTGCGGTGAAATTAGAGTCACTTTATGAGCAAGGGTTGAAAAAATCATTATTTGATTAATTAACTTTACAATGTTATCTCTACGTAAGCTACTGTCTGTATCTTTTTCTATATTAAAAGATGAAAATTTATACGATTGAAAAAATTCTTGGTAAAGAAAACTCACACGTTTTACTATAATAATTCGAGACAGTTTCAATCTAATTCAGTAATGAATGTTTGTTTTGCTGTTGTACATCAGTGATTTAATGTTTTATTACGTTTGAATTATTATATCAGCAATACATTTAGTTACATATATACATTCTTAGCAACATGATCTCATCTTCCATTCTTCAAAATGGAGATGAATTCCTTGAGGAGTGAGTTTAAACCTCACTCCTCCAAAATCTATGGTATGGAACCTTAAAGGAGTACCTATAAAACTATAAATTGAAATCATTTTGAAAGCTGATTATCACATTACTCCAGAAAAAGAATCGCCTAATATAACGCAAAAGATTCGGTAAATAGAAGCTGCAGCCTTGCATAATTAACAATATACCAACATGTACATGCAAAATCACAGGACTTGCTTGGTTCAAACTAATATATCCTCGATGACAGCATGGTCGTACGTTGTTTGACGAGAACCAACTCCCAAATTACAAGGAAAGTTTCACTTTGAAGTGGCCGCGTTGCGAGCTTAGCTGCCGCTGGTGGCCACTCTGATTACGATTACTAACTGGTCATGTTGAAAAGGACAAGCTTGAATTGTTTGTGTTAAAGTTTGCTTTATGTGTGAAGCGCTCGTAGCGAAGTTTGCTTAGCCGTTTGGAATCGATCAGCAAAGTTGACGGACGTTGCTTGTCCGCTGCATTCATACAGACATTACTACTGAGCGCTTCCGTGCTTCGGAGGGCACGTTAAGACGTCGGTCCCGGTTGTCTTTGTCCCTTTTTTGTATAGGGATACTACAAAGACCTCGTCTACTCGAGAGAATGCCACAATTTGGACGAGTTAACCCGGAAATTGAGAGTAGCAGAAGAAACCATTGAAAATAATAGAAGTGCATTCAGACTTTTAAAAGACAACTGTATCCGGCGTGTCGCACTTGCATTGAGCAACAGGAGGCCATTTTTAAAATTTATTGTAATTAAACACCTTGTAATTGGTTTTACTTTGCTTGCATTAATCATCATGTAAATTAAAATTTTACACTTACCACATTTAGATTTCAATATTTTGATTAAAGCCTTATGAATAATAAAATGAAATTTTCAGGGTAGCTACCCCTGATAAATAGAGCAAGTTTTTAAAAGCCAAACAGTATTTTTTTAAGTGATTTTATTTTTTAAGTGCCCTTGAAGTTGAGAATATAATGGGTAATTTTATCTTTCTAAGCATTTAATTTTTTTTCCCATCAAAGATCTAACGATAGTAAATGTTCCCATACTGATTTGGCTTATATATCAGCTTAGCACACAAAAATCAAGCATTTACCGCAACAATTCACGTCACCATAAATAAAACCTCATCGTATTCGGCGAGTGAAAAAAAAAAAGTCCGAAAATACGAAAAATCGCGAAACATACATGGGATCCTCTACCTCCCAGCTTCAATATATTACTACTTCTTGGGGCACCTTGTATAATAGGTATTAGATAATAAGAAGCATAGGATTGAGAACGACTATTGTGATATAATTATAACTGCTAAAGGGGAAAATATGAGTACATTAAAAATATTTTGATTATGAAAAGTTTGTATGAAAAAAACGGGAATGGGAAGTTCACTTGAAAAATGAGGATAAAAAATAATTTAGAAACATTTTTACAATTTCTGGATATATGCATCTTTTAATAAGTTTGTGCCTCTACATCACAAGTGAGCAAAAACTTGATTCTTCTGTAGATTAATCTAATATATATCTTTAACTTTTACGTTTCATTAAAAGGTGATGTAGGCTCTGTGCATCCATCTTTCACCGGACATATTTTGGTCCCATTTCTATAACACGGCAGCTAGATATACTGTGCAGCTGAGAACTGAGAGTTTATGCACTCCCGAGTTTATTGTTTCAAATTTTATGCACTTCAGACTGAAAATTTGTTTGTTAGAAAGAACAATAATTGTCAGACATGGAACGGAGCGCGGGCCCTCGAGATTTCAAAACGACGCGTCATCACTTTACCAGCCACGCTGTATTGACGTTTGCGGTTGCAATTTCATGCATTTTTTTTACTATTAAGTCACAGTACCTAGGTCCAATATGAGAATAATGAATATAAAGGAATAATAACAAATATTTTAATAAAACACTTAAAAAATATATCTAGAGACAATTCCACCTAAACGGAAAAAAAATTAGGCGGAATTGTCACTAGATATATTTTTTATATTTTTAAGTGTTCTATTAAAATATTATTTCAATGTTTTCTTAAAATATTTTAAAAATATATTTTATTATCAAATATGGATTGCCGCAAAGTAACGCCTGAATCTATTCATTATCTTGAATATAAAGGACTGAGTACATACAGTTCAGATTTTCTGAAAATTATTTTTGTGCTGTATCACTTCTTAACATAGGTGCCATCGCATTTCATTAATAATATACAATATTTCCGTAATAAAAGCAATTTGTCTTGTTCGTTTCAAGTCCAGCATTAACCCCAGTGGTTTCACAAAATAAGTAATTTGATCTTGGTTTTGATATGGCGTCGGACTGACGGCCACTTGGGATCGGCGGGCGGAGCGTCTGAGTATTAAATAATACTTACTTATTTTAAGTGAAGAATTTCATTTGAATCGTTATAATATACTTACTGGAATACGGAATCATAAATAATATATTGTGGTTCGTACGTTTTTATTTATAAAATACTACTGAAGGTCTATGACCTGGCATTGACAAAATAGGCTTGATGGTAACTAAATATATGTATAAAAGAACATATTACTTGAAATTAGTACCATATCTGAGCGTCTTCCTTGAAATTAATGAAATGCACAAATTAATAATGATCGAAGCTTACACACCAACAACAGAGTACCCTGGTCTTTATTATAATGTAAATAATAAATTTACTATCATATTATGATATTTCTATGCAAGCGTCGGATAGTGAGCAGTTGACAATAAAATAAAAGTACATACGGCCTAACCAATATATAGTAGATGATCCTTTCGATTCGATTTTCTTTATGCAATGAACACCTTTTTCTAAAAGTAGTAGTCATAAGTGGACATGGAAGCACCCAAATTATATACATAATACGAATATGTTATATAATATAATATATAATACATTAAAACCGATAAAAATGCAACGGTTGAAGATATGATTTTTTTACATAAGTTTACCACTGAAAGAAATCTACGACATGTAAGAATTTAAATACTATATCAAATTAAAAGCTGTCAGACAGCATGATATAGTAGAGTAGTAGTAGAGTTCGACTGTGTAGAGCACTGCACTCTGATTCGTAAACTTTCCCACTATGGTATTCGTGGGAAAGCTCTGAATCTTATAGAGTCATATCTGTCAGACAGGCTACAGAGGGTTGGAATAAATGGCAATACTTCTTCCGGGTCATTGGTAAAAATGGGAGTACCACAGGGATCAATTTTGGGACCTTTTCTGTTTCTAACATATATTAATGATCTGCCTTGCATGGTCAAAGATTTCTGCGATATTGTTTTATTCGCAGATGATACCTCTCTGATTTTTAAAGTAGATAGGAAAGACAGTGAACTGACGCATGTAAATAATGTATTATCTAAGATTTGTAAATGGTTTGCCGCTAATAATCTTCTCCTAAATTCAAAAAAGACGAAATGTTTAAAGTTTTCTTTACCAAATGTTCCTTATGTTGAACCAAACATAAAGCTTGGCCCAGATAAACTCCCTATTGACAAAGCGACAGTCTTCCTGGGAATCAAAATGGATTCCACTTTACAATGGGATCCACATATACATGATCTCTCCGGAAGACTTAGTTCTGCTGCATATGCAGTTCTTAGGATAAGACAGTTAACAGACGTAGCTACTGCTCGGCTAGTTTATTTCGCGTACTTCCACAGTATTATGTCGTATGGCGTATTGCTGTGGGGAACTGCTGCTGAGATAGAGACAATCTTTATCATACAAAAGCGTGCAATTCGAGCCATATATAAAATGGGTCCTAGGGAATCTGTGAGGGATCTTTTTAAAGAAATTGATATTTTAACTTTACCAAGTCTGTATATATTTGAAAATATTATGTATGTTCGTAAAAATTTGAGTAAATTTAAATTAAACAGTGACAATCACGATTACAATACTAGGAATAAAGATAAAATAGTGGTGCCAGGTTTTAGATTAGCAAAGACAAATAAAAGGTCCTTCTTAGGTAATTGTGTGCGGTTTTATAATAAAGTTCCCAAACATATTACAACGCTCACAGAAGGGAAATTCAAGTTGCATGTGAAAAACATATTGATTAAAAAATCCTACTACACAGTTTCTGATTACATAAACGACAAAAATGCCTGGACAATTCCGCCTCCGCCAAGCTATTGCCTGTCACCTACATAATTTAAACAAATATTGTAATAACTCTATTATATAGTATGTATGTAACACATTGTTAAAAGATGTTTAAAAGAATGGCCCCGAGTTTCTTGCCCGTTCTTCTCGCAGTGGCTCTATACAATTTATTTGCTGAACGTGGCAGTACAATGTAGAATATTTCAATACTAAAATTTGTAATTGACCTTCATAAGAGCGTCGTAGACGCCTAAATTGAATAAATGATTTTGACTTTGACTTTGACTTAGAGGTAAATTACCAAAAAATTAAATTGCCGTTGATATTCTACGCGCTAACGAACAAAATTTTCTCTTGTAGTCGAATCATCTCACGGGGTCTACTTCAATCTATTTATGAATTTGAATTTCGATATAGATACATAAATTCTTTTATGTAGTTTATAAAAGCAACAAAAATTTCTTGTACTAATAAAACAGACAGTGTGGGTAAGAAATAGAGCATAGCATTCCAAAGGTATATGATAATTAGTAATGGAAATATAATGGTATTATGGAGTTGCGGATTCGCTTTAAGTTGTTGCATAACAAACTCCACAGTTACTTAAAAAAATTATATCACTGACCATGTATTTTTGTGATTCAACATGACTTTACTGGTATCAGGGAGAGGTTTTTTATGTTATTGTGACGGAACAAGCTCGAGGCCACCTAATGTTAAGCGGACTAACCTCGGCCTATAACAGATGCATTTGTCACAAGTAACGAATTGCACTACGCCCGTCACCTTGAGACATAGTTCTTAAGTCTCATGTGCCTGTAATTTCGCGGCAGTCCATAGCCAATGCCACTGAGCCATCACTGTTTCAAATGCAGTGGTAAAAGTAAAAGTTAGGAACGTTGTATAACGATAAAATTTTTTGCTTTTGTAAGTTTTATGTCGTAAATATATTGTAAATAGCCACAAATGCCCGTGGGGTGCCGGACTACAATTTCACCCCCCGCTCTCTAAAGCTTCAGTGTCTTAAGGTTGAACTGGCCGGTCGCTTCTCCATACAAACGCCGTAGGGTGATCACTCCCTAGTTTGAGACTTTAGGTCCAGAATTAAGCATAATACATTGATCTCGTCATTATCTATGATGGCGATATTTTAAAAAGATCATTAAATTGAAAGTTATGTGCCTCGAAAATGTTATATAAAAATGTTTCGAAGCTCATAATTCTCAAGTTAATGATCTTATTAAAAATTCGGCATCATACAAGCCTACGTAATGACGAAGTCAATCGGTATTATCCTTTGTTTTGGACCTACATCCTCAAATAAGGGAGTGATCACCCTACGGCGTTTGTATGGAGAACGGCCCGGCCAGTTCACCCTTAAGAGGCGACTACGTGTAACACACCAGAAAATGGGCTGATACAGTACAGCACAAGTATTTTCCCTTTTCTCTCTCTTCATCTAAATAGAAGTCGATACACTGAAGCTGTCACCCATAAAATCATCTTTCTCTCATAAAAAATACCTACTCTTTATTTGAAATGTTTCAAATGTTAGGATCATGTTTTACTAATAGGCATCTGTAACCACCCACTTCATTCCACAACTGTTTCCCTAGCCGGAAGCTCAACCATGGCTAGTATCGCGAGAATTCCAATTACCTACATAGATATTTCATAGAGGGCGCGCCCCGACCCGCGGCCCTGCATAAATGATAAGTGATCCAACAGTCAGATGTGAGGATTAAAACACACTACGCTTGCGAAAGGATTAACCAAACATACAATAATACGTATGTTAACGCTTATTGCGTTAACATCCCTCGCGATACTTATAATATTAATAGAAATTGCACTTAAATTTGCTCATGGGTTTTCAAAGGATCGAATGCGTAAAAAGCAATTATTTGTACATGTGTAGCTGCAACGTTTGATCACTAGTAAACTAAAATGAAGCAATGTATATTAGAGTAAGGTAATAGATTATTATATTAGTTTTGCAGCAGTAGGTTTTTCGTCATCGGCTTTGCGTTTACAGCGACCGCGAGAGGCGGATACAAAAGCCAGTGAGTGTTGTGGAGTAGTTCAAGTATCTAGGTCATATATTGAAGGAAGCCATATCGGACAACAAGGACATGGAGAGGGATAGAAAGAACCTGTCCATCAGGTGTAACATGCTCGCACGCAGATTCGCGAAATGTATCGAAACGATGATGTAAAGATTGCTTTAATCAGCCTTGATTACGAATAAATAAAGTATCGTAGAATCAAGACTTATTGTATGTGTCTATGTACATGTCAGCTTTGGATAAGGTAAAATAGAAAAATAAACAATACCATCAGGGTGCAGTTTAATTACGCATTCCGCATTATTTTAAAGAAAAAGAGATACTGCAGCGCGTCGGGGATGTTCACTGATGCACGGGTTCCCGATTTCTTTTTCATTATAAAATCTCGTATCATGTCCTTCTGGAACAGAATACGAGAATCGAATAATACCATCTTGAAGTGTCTGGGTCATAATTTGTGTAGTCTTATTAATATATACACACTGGACACTGGATCTTTGTCCACTAGAACGAAAATAAAAAACTACATGTATTATTGCAATTTTACTATTTTTGTCATATGTATTGCAATTATACTATTTTATTTATTTATACATTAATTTTACTGTGTACGATATGGGTAGGTACTTTTTGCCTACAATTAAGATATCTTATTTATTTATTTATTATTAAAAGGCGTGATATGCTTTCTACCTCCATCATAGAATAATTCACCAGGGCTACTGAGAGCCTCGCAAGCCCTCCTTTAACGTCCGGTACAGCTGATGAGCAGTTTATTGTAAAAGATTAAGTATTCACTTGACATAGTGGAATTTGACCCCGTTGGCGTAACGGCTCCATTCCGATAGTTGATTTCATTTCAATCCGACCTTCACCTTCAGTTGAATCCTTGGCAAAATGGGATATATCAATAAAATTAACGTGAAGATACTACTTAAAGATCAATTTGAACTGATTATATTTGTATTTTTTGTGACAAATCCAAATCAGATAATTTCACTGAACCTGCAATGACTGATTAACATGTTAGAAACAATCACTGAGGAAATAAATAAATTGAAACAGTGACATAATAGAAATTAAAAAAACTATATACCTACTTAAAAAAATCTGTAAAGATTATGTTGCCAAATCTCGCGTCCATTTTACAAAATATTTTTTTAAGAAGTTGTCATCCAATTATGTATCAACATTCCAACAAAAGAAGCTTTAGAAAAGTTCGCGGGTATTCTTTCATCCAATGAAATATTACGAAATGTAGCCATTTGAATTACGTTTATAATGAGCAAAGTTCAATGTTTCAAGTTGTTTCAAAAAGTTTAACATTTGAAATTGGATTAAAAGATTTAGAGTGTAACTACTTACCAAATAAAGTTTCTTTAAGTACAAATTAACAAGTCAGACGAGACTAATAGAGAAATTGATTACGTAATTAGATTGTTAAATCTCTGAAATTACAATTATTTACCCTTTTAAATACTAATTATCTGTTTATTTTTTGTATCTTTAATTTTTTTACAATTTGACACGAAACTTCTTCGACTACCATATATAATCAGTACATAGTAAAAAACAAAGTTGTTTCCCGCTGTCTGTCCCTATGTATGCTTAGATCTTTAAAACTACGCAACAGATTTTGATGCGTTTTTTAATTGATAGAGTGACTAAAGATAAAGGTTTATATGTATAATACATGCATAATACAGTAGAGAAACACTGATAATTTTAGAGGTTTCTAATGTGATGTCGTAAATAAACACATTTTTTTGCGCTTTCTTTGCAAACGCTAACTGAACCCTACGAGAAAGATCAAAATAATGTACTACAGAATTGTTTACTTTACAAAGGTCTACAAAAAGTTTGCGATGGTATATATGTCTATCTTTTAAGGATAACCCACAATATATATTTTTTAACCTTTACATTTAACGAGGAATAATGGCTTATTTAGGAAGCAATTTTAAGCAATACAGCATCAATATATATACATAAAAATATATTTGTTTGTTTGTTTAATACTTATCCAATTTGAACATGGTTTTACAGTGGGGAGGTTCACACAAAATGAAGTTCGCAGCCCAAAAGACACAGGCAATCACGGTAACAAGAAAACTGGTTTACACTGAACCAACGTTTTATATGGGCGCAACCATGATTCCCCTTGGGGACCAACTTAAACTGTTAGGGCTAACAATTGACAGGAATCTGAATTTCAAAAAACATATTGAGGCGGTACACCAAAAAACTTCCAATTTGTACAAATTATTAGCTAGAGCAGCCAAAGCACAATGGGGATTGAATTCGGAGATAGTACGAACGATTTACCAGGCCGTAATTGAACCCACTGTCCTCTATGCGGCATGTGCCTGGGGAACGTGGCAAAACGACTATACATCAAGAAAAAAATGAACCATATCACCAGACAGTTTGCAATTAAAATTGCCAAGGGGCATAGAACCACTAACTTCAGCGGTTACACTTGCAAGAATACTGCCACTGGATATAAGGATACAAGAGTGTTTGGAAATTTACAAGGGGAAGAGAGAGGCAACTATACCACAAATTCCCAATGATAGGAGGTTACAGACAAACATTAGCCCGTTCCTTCTCCCCCACCCAGCGAAAAGAAAACGACTGACATTTGGGACAGTAGAAGCCGAAGAGTATATCACTGAAATTGACAATCTCCACCCGCAGATTTATACTGACGGTAGAGTCGGATGTGCAATCACTCTTTGGCAACAGAGCACAGAACGAAGAACAACAGCATTCAGACTTGAAAATTATTGTTCAGTCTTCCAGGCGGAGCTAGTAGCAATAGTGAAATCTCTGGAACTCATTGCTACTGACACAAGGCTCACTGGAGGTAATATAATCAGTGATTCCAGATCGGCACTGGAGAGCATTATAGCCAACCCAAACAACCCGCATCCACTAGCACACAGGGCACGCTCTCTAATAGCTAACATAGGGAATAGCGGCAGAGTCATCGAACTTTTCTGGGTAAAAGCACACGTGGGAATACTGGGCAATGAGCGTGCGGACGAACTCGCTAAAAATGCTGCCAGAAACAACAGGCAGGCCTCAGTGTACGACGCTTTCCCCCTATCTTATGCCAAACACCTCATCAGGGACTCATACCTCACAAGATGGCAACAAGAATATAAAGCTACAACAACAGGAGCGACGACTAAGCTGTTCCTGCCTAACATTAGGAAGTCTTACAAGGCTCTCTCTGGTCTGAGACTAACAAACCTCAGGGCTCAACTTTTTACTGGTCATGGGGGATTTAAAGCATATCTACATCGCTTCAAGCTAGCTCCATCACCTTCATGTATCTGTGATGGAATTACGGCAGAAACAGTTGAGCACATACTCCTAGATTGCCCAAGGTTTGGGATTCTCAGACTAGACTGCGAGACAAAAATAAACAAAAATTTGGGTCGTGATATACTAAGTTCACTCATGTACGATGACAACTGCCGCTCTTCTTTTCTCGAATTTGCCGAAGAGGTGGTTCGTAGAGCAGCAAGAGCAAATGGCTCTACTGTTACATGAATTTCTTCCTCACGATAGCACGTCACATACCACTAACTAGTAATTGTAATATTTATTAAGAATTATAATATATCTTATACAAACCTCCAATAAGGAAATTGATTAAATTATTATCTGCTATCACTATTATTATATTAGATATAATATTGCAATAAATTATTGAATTATTAATGATACTATTGTAGGCCGTAATTAAATTATCAATTAAACAATAATCAACTACAAGCAAGATAATTTTGATAAAATTGGAGGAATTTTACTATTGCATAAATAACATTATGCAGGCATTAATGCAATATAATACACTTCTGGACTCATCTATTGGCCCACCTTGTATTTTCAGTTTCGTTTGGTCCTAGCTAAAATTTTATATTAGGTCGAGCAAAAAGTTTTTATGCAGTTTTGAACCTGGCACATTTTACCATCTTTTTCGATCGTATTGTTTTAAATTTGAATTCAGAATACCATACGACATGGAGCTACGCCTAACAAGTCGGATATGCGCCTTGTTAAAGGCAATTGATTTTTGAATAAAAAACATGTTTTATCAAATAAAGGTTTAATTCAATAACGCGTGTTGCCTCCATGGGCATCTACCACAGCTCTCATACGATTAGGCATAGAGTTTATCAACCGCTCTATGAAATTTTGAGGGATCATCTCCCATTCCTCTTCTATGGCAGTTTTCAACTCCTGCATCGTCTGGGCAACTGGCTGACGAGCCCTAACACGTCTTTTTAGCTCGTCCCACATGTGCTCAATAGGGTCCATGTCTGGGCTTCTGGCTGGCCAGTCCATAACTGTGATGTTCACATCCCGAAGATATTCCCTGACGATGCCGGCCGCATGGGCTCTTGCATTATCATGCATAAAAAGTAAATTTGGGCCCACATAGTCCGCGTATGGTATCACGTGAGGTTCTAAGCACTCAC
Source organism: Plagodis pulveraria (assembly GCA_963890685.1). NCBI lineage: Eukaryota > Metazoa > Arthropoda > Insecta > Lepidoptera > Geometridae > Plagodis > Plagodis pulveraria. The sequence goes on from OY982959.1 coordinate 17,962,435, forward strand.
GAATGTACCTTTCAGCATTTAATGTTGGCACCCGTGGTCCTGTAACAACCTCAAGTTGAGTTTTGCCGCTCGCGGATATACCGCCCCAGACAGTCCATGAGCCACTGCCATAAGCAACCCTCTCTTCAAAGCAGCATTGTGCGAAACGCTCTCCCTTACGTCGGTAGACCTTCTTCCTTCCATCATTGCCATGTAACACAATTTTAGACTCATCAGAAAAGAGTACACGGCTCCAATCTTGCTGTGTCCAATTTAAATGACTGCGTGCGAAATGAAGGCGCGCTGTTCGGTGGGCTCGCGTTAGTTTTGGGCCCATTAGCTGGCTTGTGTGGTACCATATCGCGTTCTTTTAACCTTCTCCGAACAGTTCGAGCGTTCACAGATACTCCGTGGAAGTCGCGAAGTTGGTTTTGTATCTCAATGGAGGTAAGGTGACGATTTCTCAAGCTGGTCGTCACGATGAATCGATCCTGCCTTTCAGTTGTGACCCGAGATCGTGGCCTTCCTTGGCGACGAACAAAGCCGCCAGTCTCTAGGTACCTCCGATAAACATTTCGGACCGCAGATCGACTTAAATTAAGTTGAGCACTCACGTTTCTTTGGCTGTGTCCGGCCTGAATAAGTTCCACAGCTTGGGCGGCGACTTCAGGTGAAGTATCCATAGATTATTGATAGAACCTCACCTTAATGTTAAGAATAAGTAATGTTTGTTGCAAAACCAAAGATATCAATCACTTTTTCAAGAATTAAATCCAAGTAAACCAATAAAACCAAGTTTTCTTAGTATTCGATTGTTTGATATCAACAAACAGGCTCCAAATTGTCTTTTGTTTCTTTAAATTCTGTGTTCGAAATTCAAAAAAAGACTATTGAATGAAATTGTGAATGTGCCAGGTTCAAAACTGCATAAAAACTTTTTGCTCGACCTAATATAAAATTTTAGCTAGGACCAAACGAAACTGAAAATACAAGGTGGGCCAAAAGATGAGTCCAGAAGTGTATGTATTAATAATTATTTTTAAGAATCAAGATTAAATGATTAAGTTAAATCAACATACAACAATAATTAATAATAAAATGGTATTGTAAATTTAGTTAAAAAAAAATATTACTAATAACTTTGAATACTTTCAATGTAATTAATGTATGCTTGGAGAGCAAAACTGCTACAGTTATTCTGCACACATGTTTGAAAGCTATAAATATTGTATTTTATTTATTAGAAAGCAAAATTGATATACTTAATTTCTGCATTCACATTTAAATTATTAGGCAGGACCGTTGAGGAGAGGTCAAAATCTCCAATCTGTAAACAGGTTTCCAGCGATGAAACACTCAATTAACCATCTGAATGTTATCAAGAAAGCACTTTGATCACACTGGAGCCCTGCAAATAATTAGGAAAGAGGGAAACGCTCACCTCGATAATATGAGGTGAAGACTATTTCCGGTGCATGCAACAAATGTCGGCACCTTACTTAACCTGGCACATCAGATTAAAGTAAGAATGCTGATAACTGCATGATAGAGTAACGTAAAATGTAATTTAATTTTAACTATTTTTTCCTATTTTAAGCAAGAGCTGCCGGCTCTTGCTTGCATGTTAGGTATATGTAGTTATTGTAAGATTTGCAAATAATGATAAATATATACAGTTTTATTAATAAAGTATAGTTATAAGGGTACCCTATATTAAATAAGGGTAGGTTAGCTCGCGGGCCGGGACAAGGTGATGCTCCCGGACAGGAAAAAAAAAAAAAAAAACTTATCCAATTAAGTATCTTAAATACATGGTGCATTTAATATAGATCAATATGACACTATATATAGCATGTAATTTAAATGAATATTTTCCAAGATATTACAGATTATTTAGTATCAGGATAGCGCCCGCGAGTCGCTAGTGAATAGCAAACAATTGTTGAACGTTTTCAAATAATACCGACAAATAAACTAAGTGACGCATCCCTACGTCAACTGCTAAATAGATTTTACATTGCAGTATCGTTTACTAGGCTAACGAAAGTAGCTCATTTAGATTTACGGGTGAGATTCTGCTCACGACACGAGTAGACGCTTAGGGCTGGTACATGAACTACATACATATATAAAAAACCAGCCAAGTGCGAGTGGGCCTCGCGCACGAAGGGTTCCGTAACTAAATATTCTGTGAATAGTTAAATCGTCTACCTGTCACCGTTATTAGTATCGAGCAAGAAACGGTAAAAAATCAAGTTTGTTGTATGGGAGCCCCTTAAATATTTATTTTAATTTAATTTTAGTATTTGTTGTAATAGCGGCAATAGAAATACATCATCTGTTAAAATTTCGTTTGTCTAGCTATCACCGTTTTTGAGATACAGCCTGGTGACAGACGGACGGACAGCGAAGTCTCAGTATCCATAAAAAACACGCCTCTTTCCCTTAGGGGTACGATTCTTATATACCCATTTCGCATCCTCTACAATCATCAATCTTTTCATACATAAACATCGGTTTAGGGTACCTGACGTGGCCCTTTTTCAAAACGTTTCAATCTGATTTCGGAACGTTCGCCTAGGTCTTCCCCTTCCAATACTTCCGTTCACATGTCCCACGTGTAACTGTTTAGTCAATTTCATTATAGATTATCTCTACTTATCCAAAACCGTCTTAACTCACTACATCCTCATTCACACCACATCGTTCCCTTATCACACTATTCCTTATCCTGTCACTCCGTTTGACATCAGTCATGCTTCTCAATGCTCTCATCTCCACTGCATTGGTTCTACGTACATGATCTACCAACAGATATACAGCCAACCAATTTTGCCATTTTGAACATTTGTGCCGTGACTTTCAAGTAACGAATCCATACCTGCGTTTATTTTTTTTTAATTTCAATGTAATTTTGTTATATATCACCTCGTAGAAACGTGAGGCACAAGAGACAGGAAATCATACTGGTTTGCACAGATCATTCCAGATGTTTCTCAAAGCTTTATGCACACACAAAAAGGATATTGCCGTATTTAAGTTTCCTTATGATTCTGATGTTTTCTAAAGGGTTTTTCAACATTAACTTTGTTTTCTAAAACAAAATAAAACAAAGAATTTAGATGTAGATGAAGAAAAGTTTGGCAATTATGAATAAAAAATGATATCTGGCAAATGTCTACCACAAGCACGCTGACAGATGTCGATTCTTTCATCAAAGCTTTTAATCACTTTTTGGAAAAATAACGGTTCTATTTCGCGAGATGTTAACAACTCAATGTTGGCTTATTATTGATGACGTGGATATCACTGACATGTGATTTCAACAGTACGGTGCCACATGTCACACAGCCAATGAAACGATACATTTATTGCAAACGAAATTTCTCGATCGCACAATTTCACGAAATTCAGCGGTTAAGTGGCCAGCCAGATCGTGTGTTTTAACACCACTGGATTATTTTTGGAGGGGCTATGTCAAGGACAGAGTCTATACGGAGCAGCCTTGAAACTCATAATCCATCATGTGATTAACGAAATAGACCCGCCATTTTACCAAAAAGTGATTAAAAACGTTGATGGAAGAATCGACATCTGTCAGCGCGCTCGTGGTAGAGATTTGCCAGATTTCATTTTTCGTTCATAATGGCCAAACTTTTCTATTCATAATACAATACAAATTTGAATCACCTTCATCTAAATTCTTTGTTTTATTTTGTTTTAGAAAACAAAGTTTTTATTGAAAAACCCTTTATACAAATCCCAAGGCTCCGTCTAAGATAAGCTTCATAAATGTCATTGTTATTAGTACTAAGAGGAGAGTTCAATGTGTTAGTGTAATATGTACATACAAAAGTGCTCTATGAGCTGCAGATCTCGCGACTGAAATATGTTTTTATTTACGTTTTCAATACCCGTAAGTCCCATTTTCAATAACCCACAACTCCGTCGTTATGATTAAATCCCAAAAAAGTGAATCGACAATAAAATTCGATATATGTAGGTAATTAGCCAATCTACTCAAACAATTTCTGAATCTGAATTTCTGAACCGGTTGAGCAATGCAACCAATAGTGAAAAACAGCTGGTCATCCGCTGGACATACATACATTAGCTTCGGCAAAGCATTTTGCCGAAGCTGAAACGGAGAAACTTCGCTCGCGCTTCGTGTTCGGTCCATAATGTCTCTTACGTCATCGTGGCATAGGGGTTAAGATTTTGACGGACGCAGTGCAATTCGTGACTTATGAAGAAATGCATATGTTATAGGTAGAGGTAAGTCTACTTAACATCAGGTGAGCCTCGAGCTTATTCCTTTACAACAATATAAAAAATAACAGGTATTTTTTTTAAGCACAAGTTTGTCGCCTTGTTTTGGTTTCAGACCCGTCGAGTACCCTAACCACTCAGCCATCGAGACTGTCTGGAGAGCCGCAAATTTTGTTGAGCCTTAGTTCATTATTTTAACCGTGCTACCATGGATCACACAACTAGACTTCATCTGACCGTAAGAAGTACTTTACTGTATCAGCCAGATCGTCCACTGCTGAACACAGCATCCCCCTATTAAGGGGATATTAGCCATAATCCCCACGCTTGGCAGGCGTCTTGGGGATCGCAGTGTATGATGCCAGTTCTTTAGAAGGCGCTGCTGCCTACCTTTCAGTATTTTTCCCATAGTCGCCTTATACGACACCCATGAGATGATATGGAGGGATGCAATTCTAACCTGGCACCCCACGATGAACGATGTCACTATCCTTATTTTTCTCACACTAACACTTTGACTTTCATCCTCTTTGCCGAGGGAACCGTGCTAAATTTCGGAATAAAAAGTATACAATAACGTTCTTCGTGGTGTGAACTCAGATCGTGTTAAGTTTCATTGAATTCCATTCAGTAGCCCATGGGGTGCTGGGCTGCCCATGGGGTTCCGGGCTCACTCATCATTATTCTAACGAAAAAGAATAATTGAAATCGGACTACGCGTTAATAAATTACAGCTACGTGTACATTTTGACTTTCATCCCCTTTCCCGAGGGAACCGTGCTGAATTTCGGGATAAAAAGTATACAATAACGTTCTTCGTGGAATGAACTCAAATCGCGTTAAGTTTTATTGAATTTCATTCAGTAGCCCATGGGGTGCTGGGCTGCCTGTGGGGTGCCGGGCTGCCCATGGGGTTCCGGGCTCACTCATAACTATTCTAACAAAAAAGAATAATTAAAATCGGACTACGCGTTCATAAAGTACAACTAAGTAACACTTTGACTTTCATCCCCTTTGCCGAGGGAACCGTGCTAAATTTCGGGATAAAAAGTATACAATAACGTTCTTCGTGGTATGAACTCAGATCGTGTTAAGTTTCATTGAATTCCATTCAGTAGCCCATGGGGTGCTGGGCTGCCCGTGGGGTGCCGGGCTGCCCATGGGGTTCCGGGCTCACTCATCATTATTCTAACGAAAAAGAATAATTGAAATCGGACTACGCGTTAATAAATTACAACAAAGTACATTTTGACATTTATCCCCTTTCCCGAGGGAACCGTGCTGAATTTCGGGATAAAAAGTATACAATAACGTTCTTCGTGGTATGAACTCAAATCGTGTTAAGTTTCATTGAATTTCATTCAGTAGCCCATGGGTTGCTGGGCTGCCCGTGGGGTGCCGGGCTGCCCATGGGGTTCCGGGCTCACTCATCACTATTCTAACAAAAAAGAATAATTAAAATCGGACTACGCGTTCATAAATTACAACTAAGTAACATTTTGACTTTCATCCCCTTTCCCGAGGGAACCGTGCTGAATTTCGGGATAAAAAGTATACAATAACCTTCTTCGTAGTATGAACTCAAATCGTGTTAAGTTTCACTGAATTCCATTCAGTAGTTTTGGAGTGATGCGCGGCCGGGATACAGACAGACAGACAGACAGACAGACAGACAGACAGACAGAAAAACAGACAGACAGACAGACAAAAATAAAAAAAAATACAATTTTGGCATCAGTATCAGCTACAGAGTGCTCTCAAATTTTTTTTTGCAAAATATCTCTTATGTACAGAATTGGACCTGTTACAGTTTTATTATAAGTATAGATATTATGAGCATATACTTTTCGTCTCGAGCTGGCTTTGCTCGTCAATCAGGACTGGCTGGAGGGACGCGAATTGTGTGCTTTATTATTTTTAAGTATTTTTAATCTACTTCAAAATCGTTGAAATATAGGTGGGTAGGTATGCCCCGTGGAGTGCCGGCCTAGAATGTCACCCGTCCTTTGCTATCTGTAGGTGTCGTAAGAGGCGACTAAGGGCAAAATACGGAAAGGTGAGCAGCAGCCCCTTCTCAGGAACTGATATCTTAAACTGCGATCCCCAAGACGCCCACCAAGCGTGGGGATTATGGCAGACCTACACTAAATAGGGGAGGCTATTTTCAGCAGTGGACAATCCGGCTGATACCGTAGGTAGGTAATTGAATAAAATGCGGAAACCTGAAAATAAAATATATTTTTACAATAACGCATGCTACGCGGATAGGTGTAATAATCCACCATTGTGTAATAAACATCAATTCATCACCCTAATGAGAGTGGGGATCCTCTTTAGGCAGTTTCTGAGATGGCGCTATAGACAACTTTCCACCCAAAATATCAGATTCGTGGTACCTTTGTAGTTGTTGAGATTTCTTGTGAATATAGTAATCCCATTATCCTTATTATATACCTATCAATATATAGATATATATTTTAAAACTGTAGTTCCTGTCAAAGATAAAATCAGCCACTTGAATGTTATTGAAAAACACTTAAGCAAATACGAACATCAAGATGTCCTATTCGTCACTAAATGGAGATTTCTCATTATTTTCCTTTCAATTAAAACTAAGTTTATAACAATGATATTAACGAAGTAATCCTGCCTTCAAAGTTTTCCTACAATAAGTAATTTAATATGGTATCCTAATGAGCTTGACGAAATAATCGTCTATGAAGTTCTAAACTGAAATGTAAACACAGTATCGATTCGAGGCCGTCGACTGATTATAGGAAAATTCAATGTACCGTTTACGTAATTTCGGTTTTCCGCGCTAGCGCGCTGCGTAATAGTCTTTATAGGTATAAGTATGTACCTGCCGAAATGTTCAATGTGTTTACGATAAAATTAAATGAGACTTGCGAAATGGCAGCGCTGTTACTGTAATGTAATCCGAAATCTCAAGTTTTTTGCTCCAGGGCTGGGCTTTTTTTATATGTTTTACTCACTAGGCACTTAAGTGATTTTTGTATATGAGACGGTAGCTTAGTCCAAAATAATCAAGAAAATTTAATTGCGTGTCTTATCTCATACCGTTCCAATACGTTATTTGAAGAAGTTTGTTAAAGCAAGAAGCTTATTTTTTTATAGCCTTTGACTACTATCGCACCTGATGGTAAGTAATGATGTGGTCCAAGATATTGTTCAGGCTAACCCAGAATAACTATCACTGAAGGACAGCTGCCGGATCACACCATTAGGTGCTTGGCGATTGATTTTTTATTTGCAAGTGGTAGCTAGCCAGACAAACATTATCAAAATGCCCCATCATCAAATAAAAATGATTGAAGGCGAACATACTGACTTGTTTTTGCAAAAAAACACAGAGTTCTGGGAACTTTACTATCAATCGAGGTTTCAAATAGTTAATAAATTATCATTATAATTTATTAATAACATCAGAGGCACGCAGCGTCAAAATGGGTTAGGGAGGCATACAGCACTACATCTAGAGGTACCTACTCAGTTCATCGGGATAGAATAAAGTAACGTCTTAAGTTTTTATTTCAAAACATTTCAAAATAGGAGGAAGTTCTCAATTTGTCCTTTATTATTATGTTTGTTTGTTACGCGATTACTCCGCCAATTATAAATTGTTTTTAATGTATTTGGTTTGGTAAGTTTCATCAAGGGTTGTCCCATTTAAATTTTATCAATTAAATTCAACTGCATAACTATACCTAAGACGAAAAAACGTTATATTGTTAGGTGTCTTCATAGTTATGATAGCTTACAGGAACTCTAAACTATTTCGGGATAAAAAGAAGCGTAAGTTACTCTCCAGAGTCTCCAGCCTTTAAACTATATCTGTGACAAAAATCACAATTATCCGTTGTCCAGTGTAGGCATTGTTTATATGCTTTTACTGGTAACGTTTTAGAGATATAGCCACGAGAGACGTATTATTTTTGTTTAAGCAGGGTTCAAATTCAAATTTAAATATTTATTGGCCTTATAACTGAGAATGTCACAATGGGCAAGTCAAGTTTACAATAAATTTTAAATTAAATCATATAAAATTACAAATAATACACTCTTTTGCAATAAAAACGGGCACCTAAGGAAATTTACGTTTTAAGGTCGATTTTAGTTAATTAAATGAAATTTGTTTCTTTGATGTAGTCTGTATACTTATAATCGTGTAAATTAATGCGCGTGAAGTGAATTCGAGCAATTAAAAGAAAAAAAACGATGGATTCTTTAAAATCGATGTACACGCCCAAACAATAAGAAGTGGTCGGCAATAAAGACAAGTTTTTTTTTTACTTTTTTAATTAAATAAAGTTACAAATGTAAAAACCTAATAACGAGTGTGACCTCCTCTTCCCAAAATCACAGCTTGAATCCTTCTGGGCATGCTTTCCACGATGTTTTTAATAACGTTTTGAGGAATACGTTCCCACTCTTCTGTAATGACTCTTTTTAGCTCCCTGATGTTTTGTGGAGCAGGTTGCACTGATCTTACCCGTCTCTTTAGAACATCCCACACATTCTCAATTGGATTGAGGTCAGGAGTTCGAGCTGGCCAATCTAAACGACGGATCCCAACTTCTTGCGCTTCCACGTCGCCAGAACGGTGCGGGCGAGCATTATCGTCCATAAAAATGGAATCTTCCCCAAGTGCAGTCAATGTGGGTTGTGCATATGGAATTAGGACTTCCATTATGTACCGTTGTGCATTTAATGTGCCATTTTCTATGAAAACTAACTCCGTACGCTCCGTCGAATTAATTGCTGCCCAAAACATAACGGAGCCTCCGCCATAAGGAGTGATTTTTTCGAAACACACTTCCGCATAGCTTTCCCGTGGTCTTCGCAGCACTCGCCGGCGTCGGTCCTCTCCACACAAAGAGATTCTAGCTTCATCAGAAAACAATACTTTATTCCAGTCCTCCAGAGTCCATGAAGCACAGTTCCGAGCAAACTGAAGTCGAGGAACACGGTGCTCACGGAGTAATTTAGGGCCCCGAGCTGGGCGGTAACTCTTGATATTGGCAGCCAAAAGCCTCCTCCTGACCGTCTACGAGCTAACTTCTACTCCTCTTACTTCTTCAAGGCTCTTCTTCAGGTCCACACGTGACGCCTTACAATTACGCAATGCCTGACTCACCAAACAGCGGTCATCTCTTGGTTCTGTGCATCGTTTTCTTCCCGTACCGGGTCTTCTTTTGACCGAACCAGTCTCTTGATACCGTTGCCAAGTCCTCTGGACAGTTGAACGACTCACATTTAGCCGCTGAGACACGTCAGTTTGCGAACAACCTTCTTCAATTAGGGCTATAATTTTACCGGCCCTTATCGCTTTATCACTCATATCAAAAAGTGGTATTTAATGTAAAAAGTAACATTAAATTGTTTAATTTGCAGTATATATCCAAAAAGTTTTAAAATATAGTAATCAGTTAAAAATCGTTTCAGCAATTCGCGCCATTAGTAAAGATTAATAATCCACAATAATCATTATTTTTCTTTTAATAATTTTAAATTTGGAACGTAAAGAATCATGCCAGGATGCTTCAAAAAACATGCCAATACATCGTCAAATTAACAAAACCTATTTCTTGTTCTTCTTCATTGAAGTAGAGAAAAAAATCTAAAGTGCCCGTTTTTTTGCAAAAGAGTTTATAAATATAACCTATTTTAAGATTTGTCTTGCTGGACCATTATCGGTGTGTGTTTATGAAATGTAAAATTGCAGAAGCCACTTTTTCTTAAATTCACTCAGGAACTATTCTAGATGTCAATGACAAATAACAGTTTAAAACAAGAGGCACTTGCATTACTTCCACTAGCAGTTACTGTCATCAATTTATGTTGAGAAAATTATGTCGTATATGTATTTTGTAATTTATTCTATTTTAACCCTTCATTGGGACATTTTTCATCATTGTTCACTATGTTGGTCCTAAGCTGCGTTTTTCAAACCATCTGTCTACGAGCTCGCAATCAATTCCATTCGCGTAACGTGAATAACAATAGCTTGTTTACGTGAAAAATGGCCCAATTTATTCTGAAAAAACCTAGCGCATTACACGATATAGAGAACTTTCCATACTCCACTAGAATAGTTTTTTTTTGGCATGTGATTTATTTTATCCCATAAATATTTTTCATTATTGTATTTACTTAGAACTTTAGAAAATATAGCCAAATATGATAATATACGTCTATAAATTTTACATGGTTATATTTTTAAATGTATAGTTTAAGAGTTATATACAAGAAAACAAGATCAAAGTCCAAACCATACCATGTCCGTAAGTTGTAAAATCAAGAATACCCAAGACCATATAATATTATTCTGAATAGACCATATTATATTTTGAAGCGCTCGTAGCGAAGTTTACTTAGCTGTTCTTAACCGAACAGCAAAGTTAAGCAACGTCGCCCGCGGTCATGAGTTGGATGAGTGACCGCTAGTGACATTACTACTGAGCGCTTCCGTGCTTCGGAGGGCACGTTAAGCCGTCGGTCCCGGTTGTTATCTTAGGATGGCAGTCGTTACAGAAAACTGGCAAACCAGCGGCCAATTTTAATTTAACACTTCGTATTTAAAAGATGTCAAAAGTACGTAGAAAACATATGTACACTATCTTTCAGATGCCTTGGCACTACTCAACTGAAATGTGGTAAGAAACGATGAGTGAGTTTGGCTCCAGCTATTGAGATGTTTGGCAACATCGCTGTTAGTTTCTCATGGAACTTACAATTTAACATTTTGCGGGTCTGTTTGTATAATTTTAGCGCTATGTAATCACTTCCCTTCCGCTACAACTTCTAACCTTAGTAAGAAACGCCACGTTACCTCTATATTATCTTTGTTCGTTTCACTTACACAGCAGGAACTGTTTTTGATACTACTGTGTACTAGGGAGAGATTAACAATTAAACTTATGGATTTGGGAGCTCAATGACACACAAGACGTTGGCAGTAACTGACCTTTTATTCACACCTTGTACAGAACTACCCTACGTAACAAGCTACCCACATTATATATACTACAATCCTTCACCCTTAAATTTAAACTAGGTACGACTTAAAATTAACACAATATCATTAACCTATACACTACTATTATTATTTTATTATTTTCTAACAACAAGTAATATATTATTACAGATAATACAATTAACAATTACAATCCTGGAAGTTTGTTAAGGTGACTAATCGAATTCAAATCCATATCGTACTACAGGCTTTCGAATTCGTTTCGGGGTGTCATCGTCGCCTTCGCTTTGACGGCCTGATACGGGAACGGGAGGTGGCACGACTAAAGTTTGTGTCACTGTTGTATGCGGACCTCGTCCTACATCATCGTCAAAAGCGCACTCTCCTGGATGAGACTCCAATCTTTTTGCCCTTACTGACCCAGATGATGCCCCTGTGGAGTACCTACTACCATCCGAGGATTGCGCTTCGAGTGTCGAGTGCCCGGACTCGACCACATCACCACTTTTGTCAGTACCTTGAGACGGAAAAACGCACGTGCTTCTCCGCTTTAACTGGTCGATATGCCTATGCGCTGCCGAGCCATCACATGTTTTAACAGAGTAGTTACTTCTGCCAAAACGTTCGACTATTTGTCCTTCTGACCACTTAGACTGAGTACCAAAGTTCCGGTACCACACAGCATCCCCTGGACTCAGCCGCCGCGAACCCTTTCCACTTTCGAGCACCGTTAATTCCTTTTCCCGTAACCTGCTGCCGTGATCAGGTTTAATAAGGTCTAGCCGAGTTCTTAATCGCCTGCCTTGCAGTAGTTGAGCGGGACTCTCGCCTGTCGAACAGTGTGGGGTATTGTGGTATATTAATAAAAACCTTTGTATAGCTAACTCGGGATCTATGCCGTCCCGTCTAGCCTTTCTTATCACATTCTTTATCAGTTTGACCGTATTTTCTGCCGCGCCGTTCGATGACGGGTGGTAGGGAGCTGTAAATGTTGAAAATATTCCGTTACTTTGTAAAAAATCTTTGAACGCCTTACTGGAGAATGGCGGGCCGTTGTCTGAGACCACTTGCTTAGGAATACCCCACCGTGACCACGACTCTCGTAACTTAGCGATGGTAGCATCCGCTGTCGTACGCGTCATCTTAAAAGCTTCTACCCATTTTGACCTTGCATCAACTGTAATTAAGTACGTTCGACCGTCGATTGGCCCAAGGAAGTCAAGATGCACTCGTTCGTAGGGGGAACTCGGCCAACGCCAAGGAACAATGGGTGCGGCTGGCGGCGCGGGTGCCACTGCAGCACAGGTGCCACATGACTTGCACCGCTCTGCGATGGCTTCGTCCAACCCTGGCCACCATACATATGAGCGCGCATAGGCCTTAGTTTTAACTATGCCCATGTGAGCCTCATGTAGTTCGCGCAACACCCATAGCCTACAGGACTCCGGGATCACCAACCTGTGGCCCCACATGATACATCCTACTTCTATATATAGTTCATTTCGTCGAGCAAAATAAGGTTCTAGCTGTTTAATATCAACTTCCCTAGGCCAACCATTTTCTATGTACCCATATACACGACTAAGTATAGGATCACGTGTCGTTTCCTTTTTTATTTTATTGTTATCTAATAACAAGGCTTCGGTTGCGAAGTGCAAGTACGTTTGCTCGGGCGGGTCGTCCCTGTTCTCCTCGACTACGGGTAAACGCGACAAAATATCCGCCCCGTTACTAGTAGTGTTTACATACCGTATCTCGAAATTGTATGCAGAAAGTATCAGGGCCCATCGCTGCATTCGACTGGCTGCCATTGTAGGTATACCTTTATATGGCCCAAAAATGCTAACTAGAGGTTTGTGATCGGTTTTTAGAATAAATCGTCTGCCGTAAAGATACTGATGAAATTTTTTGACACAATATACGATGGCCAGCGCTTCTCTGTGTATCTGCGCATACGCCTGCTCCGCCTTCGTAAGTTTCCGTGAGACGTACGCGACCGGACGCTCTTCGCCTCGCTCGTCACGTTGAGACAGAATCCCGCCGATGCCGACGCCACTCGCATCGCACGTGAGTGTGAGTTCCCGCCGCGGATCGTAGTGAGCCAGTACGCGGCTACTCGCTAGCAGCTGCTTTACACGGTCAAACGCCCTCGCATGCCTCGAAGACCACTCCCAACGTACGCCACTCCGCATTAACTCATGCAGTGGGTGAAGTATGTCGCTAAGGTTTTTAACAAATCGTGCATAAAAATTAACCATACCTAAAAACGATTTAAGCTCGGTTATGGTACTCGGATTCGGCATATTTACAATCGCGCGCAGCTTCTCCGGGTCTGGCCTGATACCATTTTTATCTACAATGAATCCTAAATATTTCACCTCCTTCTTTAAGAACTTACACTTGTCGCCTCTGATCTTAAGTCCTGCTGCGTCAAGTTTTTGCAGCAGAACTTCGAGCGACCGCAGATGCGAGTCTCTATTTTTTGCGGTTAAGATCAAATCGTCAGCAAAACACTGGACCCCCGGTATATCCTTGATCACATTGCTAATAATGCGTTGAAAAATTCCACTACTTGAGGCAAGTCCATATACCAATCTATTGTATTTCAGCAAACCGCGATGCGTATTGATAACACAAAAACTTTTGGATTCTTCTGAAAGGCAAATTTGTGCGTAGGCCTGAGACAAATCAATTTTTGTGAATTCCTCGCCCCCAGCCAGATTAGCAAGTAACTCGTCTATCCTCGGCAGCGGATACCTATCGACCAAAAGTACGGGATTGAGCGTTACCTTAAAATCAGCGCATAAGCGCAACGCACTATCACTCTTAGGTACCAACACTAACGGCGTAGCCCAGTCCGAGCACTCGACGGGCTCGACGATGCCATCGCGCAGCATGGCGTCCAGCTCCGCATCGACGCGCTCCCTCAACGCGAAGGGCACGGGCCGCGCGCGGTGGAATACCGGCACAGCGCCCTCGCGCACCCGCAGCGTCGCCGCACCTCCCGTATACCGTCCCAGCCCGCCGCTTAATACATTTTTATATCTGTCGAGAATATCACATAGTTTGTCATTGGTAGGCTCGATCTTAAAATTATTTTTAACTACAGATGGATATTGCAAGACGGGAATCTGAATTTGCAATTCTGAAAGCCACTGCCGACCTATCAATGACGTCACTCCTTTATCTATTACAAACAAATCTAATGTTTTCTTTACACCACCATACTCTACATTTACTTCTAACTGGCCATGTGGCCTTACTTTAGATTTTCCATCGTAAAAAAGGAACACGTACTTTGATTGCTTTAATTTAACACCACTGAACAATGTATCATACGTAACTTTGCTAATGCACGAACAGGGAGTACCAGTGTCTACTTCCATTTTTAACGGGGAACCATTAATTAGGACATTTAGGCTCACCGGTGTGTAATCACCTAAAACCATTTGGAACAGAGGTTCTACTTCTTCATCTGATGCTGTAGAACTGCCGTCTCTGCTAACGGCAGCCTCAGCCATCGTTGGCTGCACGTAGTATGCATCCTGGGTGCTCGCACTCTCCCCACGTTTGGACTTAGATGCCTGCCAGCGTTTTCCTCCATATGAGCCTCTGAACGGGCAGACCTTCCTTAGGTGCCCCTTATTTTTGCACCTATTACAAACAAAGTTTTTGTATCGGCACTCCTCCGAGTGATGATTACCACCACAGGCCTGACATACACCGCTTATTTTCTTAAATGCCGTCGTGGTCGCTGCCCTCCTGTCACTGGTGGTTGCTTGGCGCGGCCGGCCTTGTGCCGACGTCACGCGGAGTGCATGCACCGCGCTCGTGATAGCGGCTGCCCCGCTGCTTAACGGTGCCGATGAATCCACGGCCGCCGCGTCCTTTTCTGCAGCCTCCAGGGCCGTTGCCAACGCCACTGCCTTTGCATACGTCAATTCTGGCTCGGAAAACAATCTTTGACGTATTAAGTCACTGCTCACCCCGCACACGAACTGATCACGCAAATTTTCGTTTAACGCACTCTTAAATTCACAATCTCTCGCCATTTTTTTTAATGTCGCCATATATTGCACGATGCTTTCGCTGCACTCCTGCCGTCTCTGTCGAAATTTGTACCGCTCCGCCATTATGGATGGCTTAGGTTGTAAATGCTCACGCACCAACACAACGACTTCTTTGTAGGTTAATTCTGTCGGTTTCCTTGGACTGGCGAGATTTACCAATAATTCATATGCTTCATCACCAACTAACGATATTAACGTAGGCAATTTCAGTTCTTCCTTTATCCCATTCGCTAGAAAATACATCTCCACGCGATCACAATACAGTGCCCAATTGCCGGCACCGACGTCAAACTCCTTTATCTTGCCGTAGGACATTTTCACTATTCGCACCAACACGCGTATGTTAACTACTATACAATTTGTATTTTCCTCGTCACCAATTACTGTGTACTAGGGAGAGATTAACAATTAAACTTATGGATTTGGGAGCTCAATGACACACAAGACGTTGGCAGTAACTGACCTTTTATTCACACCTTGTACAGAACTACCCTACGTAACAAGCTACCCACATTATATATACTACAGATACGTTTCGATTATTTACCTTAAAACATATTTTCACAAGTCGTGTAACTGAATCGATGATACAAATATTTCTCTTACAAATATATATTAACGAAAAAGTTTCAGTGAAATTCAATTTCAAAAGAATAAGCACCTTAATGGACCTTGTCATCCTCAGTTTTCCCTGAGGCAGTGAAAAAATACGAATCTGTCAAAACGATGTTCTTTAAAATTATTACGAAAATCCGAGAAAAATTTTTTGTTTGTTGTTGATTATGTTTATCCGTAGAACATAAATTGTAATGATATGTACATATTAGTGAAATATCACAATCACCGTTACACAATATTTACATTGCATTTATGTATATATTTGAGAGGCATATAATATCTAAAAATTTCTTGATGACTATTATGAACCATATTCAAATAATATATAACAAATACTACAAACTATATACAACACTACAGCTACTACAATACTACAGCTAGGTACTACAGTAAAAGCATTTGGACTCATAGGGAGTCCAAATGCTCCAGCCCACCATCAGTTGGCAGCGTGCCCAGCATGCTGGCAGCATTGCCCCGTTGAATTGCAATGCTTATTCTTTGAGCCAAATAGGTGCCAGCATTTTGATCACGCGTCGCATCGACCAAGCGCTCTGATAAATTTTGGAAAATACGATGAGCTCCCGGTCCCCACGTCATTATATATAACATATATAATTGAAATTTGACTGTTTTGTTGAACAATGAGGAAATTATTAGTCATTGTTTAAGAATAACTTTAAATATTCCGTCTCATATACCTACATTTAGCTTATTAAATATGAAGCGCTCGTAGCGAAGTTTACTTAGCTGTTCTTAACCGATCAGCACAATTAAGCAACGTCGTGCGCGGTCATGAGTTGGATGGGTGACCGCTAGTGACATTACTACTGAGCGTTTCCGTGCTTCGGAGGGCACGTTAAGCCGTCAGTTCCGAGCATGGTAGTAGGGCATTTTGCGAATGCCCGCCTGGCTAGCTATACCACCATCAAGAAGAAAATCTGTCGCCAAGCACCTAACGGTGTGTTCCGGCAGCTGTCCTTGAGAGCCAGTACTTCTAGGTTATCCTGAACAACATCTTCGCCCACATCATCACTTACCATCAGGTGAGATAGTGGTCAAAGGCTAACCTGTCAGGCATAAAAAAAAACGGAGACTTTTCAACTTTTCGGAAGCAAAACAGCTATCAAGTTTCTGAAGTCGGTCCAAAGGTTGTGGAGGAAGTTATCCGCAGAAGATTGGCTATGCAGTCAACGCCAAACTGTCACTTCTCTATCACTGCAGCATCACCACATCTGCCATCTCAAAGGTTGACGGAACAGTTAAGACCATGGCAATTGCGGAAGGTTCTACCTTCGGCGCACCGTGATACCAGCATTTCTCTGCCGCAGCGGTCTCCATCACTCAGCAACAGTGTCGCCCTTATGATACTACCTTCAAACTAAGCTTGAGGAATAACACCCAAATATGCAGCCCAACCTCGGTCACCCAAGAGAAAGGAGTCTCTTCACCATGGTGCCCAGCCACGGTTCTAAAGTCCTCCCCGGGACGACAAGGTGGGAACCCACAGCGAAGTTACACCCACACCCTTACCTTCCTCATCTCAAGTATACTAATTTCAGTTCTATATTTATGCAATCTACTAGTTTTTTTATGTTATTGTGACGGTTCAAGCACGAGGCCCACCTGATGTTAAGCGGACTAACCTCTGCCTATAACAGAAACATTTCGTCATAAGTCACGAATTGCACTGCGCCCGTCACTTTGAGGCATAATTGTTAAGTCTTACGTGCCTGTAATTTCACTGGCTCTCAAAGACTACTGCCGGAACTCACCGTTAGGTGCTTGGCGACAGATTTTCTACTTGCGGGTGGTCGCTAGTCAGGCGGTCATTAGAAAAATGCCCTTCCACCATGCGGTGAAGCTCAAGCCTGCGGTGGGATACAAAGCATGGACCAGCGGCACGGCAGTCCATAGCCAATGCCACTGAGCCATCACTGCTTCAAAATGCTATGTTAGCTCATCAGGTTACTTATACGGTCATCATTAGTAACTACCATCAAATAATCAAATTTCACTGCTTTGAACTTACTCTTACTTTATTTCTCATCGGTAAGTCAGCTTGTACCCACAATCCCTACCAAATTAACAGAACAAGTGGATCACATTAAAAGAGAATCAGAACAGTGATCAGAAACATAGATAACGGTCGAGCTTATCCCGTCTTCGCTATAAAACTTGATGAAGCTTCCACAGGACCGACTTACCTCTGTGTAATGCAGAATCTAAACTTAACAAATTTTAATCAGTATTGATCCGCTTCAGAGTATTATGTTTTGGTGGTGGGGAAGGAATATTTATTTGTACATTTTCTGGAGTAATGTCCTATTACACTTTTAGGTATAATAATTTATTTCACCCATTATAATTTGTTATACTATAGGCCTACTGTGTCAGCCGAATTGTCACACAACACAGCCTCTCCTACTAAGGTACCCTTTCGCTTGACAGGCTTGGCAACTTGGTGACCGCGGTATAAGATCAGTTCATCAGAAGACGATGCCGTCCACCTTCGGGTATTTTGGTTATTTTACCTTTAGTCGCGTATTACAACACCCACAAGAAGAGATAATGAGTGACATTCTAGCCCGACACACTATATAACATCTATCACTTATTAGTTTAATCGTACCCACTAAAATAGAAAATATGTCTATTTATTTATACAACAATCGATCATTACTTGTATCTCAAAACACATATTCACTACTTTCTACACTCACAACACACATATCCATTCACTTTTTATTTATAAAATATCTCCATTAGTATATCTTCATTTTGTTAAACTAAACAAACGAAAAAATGTTTTTTTCTAAAATAGGAGTAGACACTGGTTCCTGAAACACAGTAAAACATTAAGTATTTTTTTTTTTTTTAAATAGATGAATTATTATAAAAATAATTTACTTCTCCACATCATAGACTTCTCAATCTTTTTACAAATTTAATCGAAGTAAGTTCAGTAGTTCAAGCGCGAATAATCCATTTAGTTCTTATAATGAAGATAGATAAATGAACCAGGATTCAGGTTTTTTAGTATATCTAGGGGTACTATTCTGAATATATATATACTATTTATTGACCGAGCGAGAAATTAGTTAGACCGAAGCGTCTCTGCTTTAACTTACACAAAAATGTTTTCGTATGTTCAGTTGTTGATACAACTAGCATTCGCTAGTTGTATCAGAAAGGTTAGGGATTCATTAGCCATGAAAATTGTTTTGTTTGTCTTGCCAATATATTATTTATTCATTATTACCAGCCAGAAGAAATCCACTGTAAAACAAATGCCTCCGCCATAGAGTACCAGAAATAACGGCTATTAGTGATTTTTACGGTTTCGTCAGTCCAGTGGGGGACCAACTCTACATTTACTAGTGCAATGTGGTAACCACTTGAGAACCTTTCTTCCCCATCGGTTATCAGTTTGTCAAGCAATGTGGTCCGCCCATTGCCACTTCATTTTTCAAATTCTGAAAGATTTGGTGACTTTGGTTTTGGATTTTATCGCGCAAAAAACTCTGAGCGTAGCTCTGTCCATAGTTAGTTGAACGACTCTGAGCTTGTCCATAAGCGCCACAGTTAAGGACCAAGTCTCATTGCCATAGTCATCACTGGTAAGAAACACTGATTTAATGCTTTAGTCTTCAGGTTCTGCGGGATGTTCGACGAGTAGATGTCGCGTAACTTCCAGATCACTGTCCATCCGAGTTCTTTGGGCGACCTCTTTGTCGAAGTTGAACTTACCTAAATGGACAATCTGTCACGGTGGTAGGTATATATGGTAAATATAATGGTCAACAACTTCAACCGTATCTTTCCCAACAACTACTGTTACGGGTGCAACAAAGACATTAGACATAATTTTCATATATTATTTAAAATACACTTTAAATACACCATTCAGAATATAAACTTTTTGAATGCGAGTTCATACCTACTTTATATCACACTTGGCAAGTCAAATGTACTTGCTCGTACATTTAAGTTGCCAAGTCTAAATTGTTTTTATTTATTAACGGCTATCATAAATCTAGTGTAGGCTAAAATTTCTTACTGACGTCAAAATTATCATTTAATTCTCTTTCACCAACTGCAATCCAACCAAGTTAATGTATATAATTATGTCGGTACTCGTTCCTAAACATGAAAAGCGAAATCGAAAATCACATTCACAAATTTTGGAGTATTCTTTTATGTTAAGAAATGAAATAATTCAAAAGACCAACTAAACTATTTTAAAATTGATAAAGTAGTTAAATAGTTGAAAAATGTTAAGATTTTGTTTACTACTTTACATAAAGCGATTATCCAAATCGTAGGTTGCAACACGTAACTTTGCGTACTGTCTTAACCAACTGGACTAACGCCTTACGCCCTCTTAATGGCTTTGATAATTGAAAACTTTGGTTTAATCCGAGTCTTGCGTAAATTGAAACGTGGTGGAGCGGAAAAAAGATAATTATTTGGTATTATTGAAAAATCGGAATTCGTTTTCAGAAATGTTAATGACGTTAAACATTAGGCCCGCTTGTCCTCGTTAATGCAGAGAGCTTAACGGCTTGTTTCAAACGAGGGTGACCCTTAAATTGAAATAAAAATCGACAATTTCATTTAATTGTATAGCTATTTGGATATACCAATATATACGACGTTTTGCTAACGAGCGTATTGTTAATTAACAACAAACGATGCTTTGTTGTGTTCGTCGAACAAATATTGAAAAACGAAATATAAATTTTTGTACACATGTATTTGCTAAGGTACCTATTGGTGTTTATGTGTTCATCATCGCTAAGGGACATTGTTATTTTAACAAATTTTCCGTGCTTAATAATTGGAACTTTAGGTATCCATTTGGTGTGGAGTTTTTTTACCTGTGCTAAGAATAAAATGTCATATTTCATCTAGGTACTCTAAAAGTCTCAAATACATAGAAAGATCTTAGTACTTTTCAAAGGTACATTTCTGTATAAAGTTGGATCGAAACTCTCAGCGCTACTTTAAAAGAATTTGTACGATATTTTTAATACCCACCCTTGCTATTGTTGAGATTGCGTTAAATGTTAAAACATTTAATCTAGGGAATTGTGAGGAATTTCATCTCAAAATTTATTTTAGAACACCTCAAGTTTGCGGCTTTGCTTGCTGCATTGTTCTTAGAGATTTATTACTGTAGCTATGTACCGTTCATTTTAATTTCCTTTCAAGGAATCATTATATATACGTACACAAAGTATCGTGCTTATTTCGAGTAGGTGTCAGTTTCAAGTAGGTAGGTAGGAGTGAGGGAGTAGGAAGAGACCACGATTTCTATTTGCTACGGTCTTAGCATATCTCTCTCATACGCTTATCTGTTAAATGTACTCATAAACAGCCTTTTTTCTAATGTATTTTATTTCCGAATTCACACTTAACATGTATTTGCTTTGTCAAACTCCGCCCAGCTATCGTTTTTACAGGTTAACTTTTTTTTTTGTTTCTTAATGGTGGTACAATGTAAAGAAAATGTATCTGTTATATTTTTAAACGGTAGCTTTATTTCACTTCATCGTTATCTAATCACGTGTAGCCTTTGTGAACGATAAGGCAACAAATTTGAAACACTTTTTGTAAGAATATTGAAGGACCTTAAAAAAGAATTACAAATCAAGAAAAGTACTCGAGTACGATCAGACGGTCCCATCTGATCATTTATTCAGAATAGAAATTCCCACGCCTGTTGATTTTCTCGGATAGTCGTTATTGAGAAACTTTCTCCATTATTAAACGGAAAACGTAGAGAATTGGACGGCTCTGGTCATTTTCAACATAACGATTTATTTTGTATGCTTTTAATAAGAACACGCTACAAACTAAATCCAACACTTCAGCTACTACAACGAAAGCATTTAAGCAACTTTAAGGCCATTACAGACCTACATGCAATCCAACTGCTCCAGCCCACTGCCAGTTGGCAATGTGCCCAGCATGCTGGCAGTATTGCCCTGTTGGAATGGAATGTTTTTGCTTTCAGCCAAATAAGTGCCAGCATTTTGTTCACTCGTCGCAGCGACCAAGCACTTTGATAATTTTTGGGAAATAATATGATGTTCCCTACGGAGCCAATGTCTCTACACAAAACGGCTCAAATATGTAACTACCGGATTAGCATATTTTTCGAATTGACCGCGGCGCCAACTCTCACGTTTGTTTCAAAAAGATGTAACGGCGCTAAAGTGTCAACGCTACATGCGTTGACACTTTAGCCCCGTCCCACACTAAGGGCCGCACTTACTTCCATAGAACCTTGGTCAGGTCTTCCGTCGCTCGTCACCATTTGGTTCGGACGCGACGGACAGCCGAGGCTTTGTAATAGCGCACTTTCTTCTAGTACGGAACCCTAAAAATTATATGAGATAATTGTAGTAATTCATGGTACAAACGAGTCTGTTTTTTTCTATATTCATGGTAAGCTAATAAAACTTTTTTAGACAATTTTACTTCCTTAATATTCATCACTTTGCTAAACGAAGTGGCGATAAAGCTCTCGGCAGCTCGCAAATCAATAAAAAGTGACAGCTACACGATAAAAGGTGAAAAATGTAAAAGAGCGATGAATTTTCTTTGTAAGAAGCTACGTAAGTAAATTGTGAATGTCGTGATGAATGGTCCCTGGGAATAATGAATTGCCCGCAGGTAGGGTTGCTAACTACCCTCTTTTTCACTGACAGTCATTGTAATTGTGACTGTCATGGCAGCGAATCATCAATTATTTAGGATACACAATGCAATTTGATTACAGGAATAAATGGCACGGTATGGAAATTCTTTATGGTATTCATTTTCTTTATTTATAATTTTCTATATAACTAAAATTTTACATTTGGTTTTTCGCGAAAAAGAAATCTTCAAGTCCGACGGAGTGCACAAGATATTTTAACGGGTTTAAAAAAACATGAGAAATTAATAAATATTCCCTAGGGGTCTCGGTCGCTAAATGTTACTCTACGCCACCCACGGGAACCGTATGGGTGTCGTAAGTGGCGAATAACGGTAAAATACAGTAAGATGGACAGCCGAGCCTTCTAAAGAACTGTTTTTTATATACTGCGATCCCCATAAAGCCTGCCAAGCGTGGGGATTATGGCATGCCTCCCATTAATAGAGGAGTCTGTGTTCAGCAGGGAAGAACCTAAGAACGAGACGATTCGTAATGAATCTCGAAAACAAACTGTTTTAATTAAACATGGTTATGAAGTCAATTTCTTCAACAAGATCTTGAAACGCTTTTTTTTTTGTTATTGTGACAGAACAAGCACTAAGCCCAACTGATGTTAAGCGGTATCCTCTGCCTATAACAGATGCATTTCATCACAAGTGACGAACTGCACTGCGCCCATCACCTTGAGACATACTTGTTAAGTCTCATTTGCCTGTAATTTCACCGGCTCTCAAGGATAGCTGCCGGAACACACCGTTAGGTGCTTGGCGACAGATTTCCTACTTGAGGGTGGTCGCTAGCCAGGCGGGCATTCGCAAAATGCGGTGAAACTCAAGCCCGCGGCGGGATTCGAACCATGGACCTGCTGCGCGGCAGTCCATAGCCAATGCCACTGAGCCATCACTGCTTGGTTTTTTTTGAAGAACAGTAACACCACTTACTTATCCACGCTTCTAGCGTTTTACCTTCAAGGACGACAAATTATAACTTCTGGATGGCTCAGATTACAGGTTTTCTACCCGCTCTCAGAAGTTTTGTTTTGATTCCGTCATCACCTGGCACCTTGTTGTTCTTAAGCTGTTTGAGAGCAATTATAAGTTTGTAAAGGCTGATGGCTGATATTTTCGATATATAGTCAGGTCAGTTTCGCTCTCTTGTCCTGCCTGAGCTGCACTGACAACGGGTTCACATATCGAGGACTGCTATACAAGCTGTCCATAAAACCTGTCAAGTCCAGTTTTGATGTGATAATTCTGCTATCGCCTTTTGGCTTTGCCCTATAAACAAATTTATAAGAAAACTTTGCAGTCTTCGGACGTCCGATAACCCCATGACCATCCCAGCGTAACTTATTCAGCTGTTCCTTCAGCTCGACAATCTTGTGGACCTCCCTGGGCGTACATATGTTATATGTTGCTATAGCCAATGGTCGTTGTTTTTGAGGGCGGCAGCCAGGCCGGGGGTTATATATATATAATATATATATATATATATATTCCGGGGATTCTTCATACCTCCCGTCTCAACCGTTACTGTACCAGGAATAATAGAGCAATCGGGGACTGGGTGCCGAGTTATTTTTGTGCTTATCATTAGGGGGCTTTCCATAATGCCCACGCTTGGCAGGCGTTGCAATCCCCAATTGCAGTTTTAGGTGAAGATTTCTCAGAAGGCGCTGCTGAAAAAAATACTGGAAGGTGGCTTCCAGTATTTTTCTCCTCTTACGAGACGGAAAGAGATGAGGGGTGACACTCTAGCCCGGCACCCCTTGGCTATTTATTTATTCAAATTTTATTCAGTCGGTTTAACAAATATGATCCTATAAGGTTTAGAGCTGTTCCATAAATTCCATAATGCAAATGTTGACAAATTCCTGTACGTTACCCAGTATTTGTAGGAAAGATTACAAAATATTTCAATGGCGTTATGTTATCCTCGTTGTTATATAGTTGTTTATATTACAAGCAGAATTCCTCAAGCCAAGAAGAAGAATTTCAAACTAATTTGAAACTGATTGAAGAAATACTCGGTATAAATATCGTGTGGTCCCACCATATACTCTTTAGGTAAGTACAGAACAAATAATTGTTTATAATATAATGTTCTGGTATTGTCATCTTCATATATGAGTTACTGGAAACAAGAAGAAACAGAAGACACACAATGTATATATAATCATATAACAGTTAATATCGATGCCAGAAAAAGTATTTGCTGAAAGTAGCCAAAACCCCACCAAACTATTGAAAACTAGAACCAAAAAAAAAAATGGTTATAGTAAAAAAAAATGTTTTTTTATTCCCCCGAATTATGGTCCCGAGTTTCTTGCCCGTTCTTCTCGGATTGGCTTCGTACAATTTTTTTTGCTGAACATGGCAGTAACATGTAGAATATTTTAATACTAAAATTTTAAATTTACCTTTATAAAGCGTCGTAGACGACTAAATTTAATAAATTATTTTGACAGCAAATGACTTTTCATTTTATAGAACTGAAGAACGTTAGTAGTTTAGTGACTTTCATGGAGATAGCTAAGTTCCGTATATTTCCAGACATTTAAAATGCTGTTCATAAAATATTTAATACATAACGTATTATTATAGAGATGTAAGACTAACTCAAAAAAAATACTGATTCCACGTTATTGGTTTATATAAAGAATTGTTTGTTACAAATAAAATGCTATAAGTTTATTCTATTGTTTATTACTGTTACTTTAAAATACAGCTTACTCTCTAAAAACATACATAATTACATTTCAATTATAATTGTAAGTGGAAACTTTACTTTGTAAAAACATGTGAGTGTGGTGCACCGGAGCAAAATATGACACACTTCTTTTTTTTTTTTACTCAATCAATCTTACCTTATGGTAACTGATGATGTGGTCGTAGGTATTACCAGGCTTTACCTATAATTACTAGCTCTTAAGGACA
Source organism: Plagodis pulveraria (assembly GCA_963890685.1). Lineage (NCBI taxonomy): Eukaryota > Metazoa > Arthropoda > Insecta > Lepidoptera > Geometridae > Plagodis > Plagodis pulveraria. Next base: position 17,988,004 of record OY982959.1, read on the forward strand.
GCTGCTGGAACACACCGTTAGATGCTTGGCGACAAATTTTCTACTTGAGGGTGGTCGATAGCCCGGCAGGCATTCGCAAAATTCCCTTCTACCGTGCGGTGAAGCTCAAGCCCGCGGCGGGATTCGAACCATGAACCTGCTGTGTGGCAGTCCATAGCCAATGAAACTGAGCCATCACTGTTTCAAACTTCTGTCATGTCCCCAGTGCTCGACTTCTTAACGTCAAACTTCTTATCTTCTTCTTTCATAAAGGAATCCTAAATTTAGTCTTCTTCGTACTGACGAAGAAGACTTGACAAAAAGGTAATTTAGCAGACACTGGTCTGCTAAATAACTTTTTTGTAAACTTCAAATCTGACTATTATCTGACCATTCCTTAGCACAATGGCTAGGTATCACTTTATTATCAATATTATTTTTAAATCGTCGTACTTCTGGAAATAAATAGGCATCCTAGTTTTGGTTCTGTATTGTCTGGTAAGACGAAGCGCGGGCTAAACTTTGACAATGTAACCGATTTCGTTGTAAGTAATATATCACAAAACAATTACTTAAATCTACAAGAATAATATCATTCCTACCTTTAAAAATGTGTTTTTCTTATTTTCTAAGTATTTATAACTTGCTTAAATGTACAAGGACAATATTTTTAAATGCCTTACTAGAAAAGTGCCTTATGGCAAACTTAAATTATGGACTGAAAAAATACTGTAAATATTTTTTTCATGTGTTACTTTCATTCCATATGTATGATGTTAGTTATATCACATGTTTAATAATACACCGCACTTTTTCTGTAAGTAAAACATCGTTTTTTAGTGACTTACAGAAAATTCGTCAAAATTTTTGAAAAGATACTATAATTTTGAAAAATTTACCAAATTATACCCATTTTCCTCAATTTTTGTTGTCACAGCGATGTGAAACACATACTATTTGACACAAAAAACTACATGTTAGCTGTAAATTCTGCGCACTTACGCCATTTTTGCTACTTACGGCTAATACGTTTTCTTACGTCGATATATTGAAACCACAGGGGTGGCTTTGTGGCGAGCCGACACACGCCGGTACGTGGCAACATCGTGGACCCGATTCTCCTGGGGACCTGGGGCCAAAGGAGACCACTGATAACAAAGACCCAGTTTGCCTTAATGGGCCGTCCACTGGAAACGCAAGAACGAATACCTTACTCTAATTTATAATAAAAAAAAAAATAACAATACAATACAAAATATACTGCTTAGTTTAGTTCCTACCTAATTATTTTTTTAAAGGTGGAAGCCCTGGCACGGCACGTCCCCGTGTTCAGAATGTAAAGACACGATCTTCTATCTCCGGCTCACTCCTGACGGGATTTAAAGTTCTTTGCTGTTGATTTTTTCCTGTCTTTGTAGTGGTAATAAAGCCAGTGATTTGTCAGTGTATTCCTCTATTCTTTAATTTATTCTTGTATTCCTCTAACACATATGTGAGAAATTCTGCCTACCGCAGCTTTACCTAATTGGAAGTAACATATAATATATTAGTGTATTATGCGGCTTTTTCAACGTTAATCCGAATCATTTATAATCAATGTATCAATAATAATAATATGTAATTTATATATGTATGACATCTATGTGCACAGATAGTCCAGACCGGAGTGATAAAAAACCACGGGTGTGTGTTTCCTAATTCTCAGACACACACTACAACTAAACTTTCGAATATGTAATATTCGTTTTTTACCCGTGGTATGACTTTATTAACAAAATACTACGATCTATATACAACACTACAGCTACAACAATGAAAGCATTTAGGCAACCTAACATTAATTTCCAACTCACAGGCTGTGCAAATGTCCACAACTACATATTTAGCAGCGTGCACTGCATTCTGGCAACATTAACCCGTTGAATTGCAATGCTTATACGTTGAGCCAAATAAGTGCCAGCATTTTGATCACGCGTCGCATCGACCAAGTGGTCTGATAAGTTTGGCAAATACTATGAGCTCCCGGTCCCCACGGACCCAAAGTCTCTATGATAATCGCCGTAAGAAGACGTCTGCTCAAAGGCAGACGTGACGTGACATTTGGGATGGATATGACCAATACTTGAGCACAATTTTCAATTGTGAAATATTTGTAATGATTGTTATAACAGACATTCAAAGAGTTTTATCATTTGAGGTGTATATGTTGGGACTTCACTATCACTAAAACTAAATAATATATAACAAATTCGCTTCCCGGTGTGTGCGTTGTATGCTTAGATCTTTAAAACTACACAACGAATTTTGATGTGTCTTTTCAATAGATAGAGTGATCAATAGGAAGGGTAAGTATTATACATGTATAATATTCTAGAGAAACACAGATAATTTTAGAGGTCTCTAATGTGATATCAAGAGTAACCTTTAACCATTCAAGAGTAGCCTCTATAAAAACATGATATTATTTTCTAATGACAAAAAAGCTGCGAACGTTGTATATGTTACGGCTAGAATCCGAAGTGCAGCTACGTCTAGTTTTAGCTGGTTTGAACTAGGTGTAGCCATTTACTCTTGGTTATGTCTAGTAGGAGCCGATTGTTTTCGGGTAGAGGGTCTAGCTGGTATCATTCCGGCTAGAACTAGGTCTTACCAAACCCTAGTGGCTGATATTAGGTTGAGCAAATAACAAGGCTATAAAAGAAGTGGCACAGAATTTGCCTTTGCCGTCCGTCGGGTTGGGGTTGATATTTTTTTCACAGAAAGGTTATATTATTATAATACAACAATACTTGAACAAGTTATGGTACAAAGGAATAACCCCGAATAATACGGTGGTGCAAACCTTTTTAATGGATCAAATTAACAATATTATAATGTTATGTAGATCACGGGGATGACCATGGGGTGCCAGGTTAGAATGTAACCCCATCTCTACCCGTGGATGTCATAAAAGGCGACTAAGGGACCAGAAAGTGAGTAGCAGCGCTTTCTGAAAAACTGATAACTCACACTGCGATCCCCAAGACACCTGCCAAGCGTGGGGGTTATGGCAAACCTCCCCCTATGATGAGGGAGGATGTGTTCAGCAGTGGATAGTCCAGCTGAAATAGTATATATAGATCACAATAAAAGGTTATACGCAAAATTCCAAAACAGTTAATTTTTTTTTATGCCTGATAGGTTAGCCTTTGACCACTATGTCACCTGATGGTAAGTGATGATGTGGGCGAAGGTGTTGTTCAGGCTAACCTAGAAGTACTGGCTCTCAAGGACAGCTGCCGGAACACACCGTTAGGTGCTTGGCGACAGACTTTCTACTTGAGGGTGGTAGCTAGCCAGGCGGGCATTCGCAAAATGCCCTACCACCATGCTATAACGACTGCCATCCTAAGACGACAACCGGGACCGACGGCTTAACGTGCCCTCCGAAGCACAGAATTAATTAACTTCAATAAATGTTGTAGATAGGCCATTTAACAAGGATATTTAACCACATTCCTTTCGGAAACGTACCTATAGCTTTTAACTTATCCATTATTAAAAAACTTTAAAGGAACTGGTAAGCCCGAAAATAAATAATGAAATAGCCATGTTTAGCATTTTTATGGTCTACCTGCTATAAACTTCAACCTATTCCTTTGATTAATAAACTTCCTCTTGTTTTTATAGGACAATTCATGATTAAAATGGAAAACCTAGAATTCAATTATGATTTGCTTCCTTTCAAATAACGTAGTACTTCGGTAAATTATAAAACAACACTACCTACTTCAATTACAGGACCAGAATGAAAATGTAATGAAACTAGTATTAAATTGTCGTTTTCAATAAAACCATATTTTTTTAATAAGAATAATTTATTATCAAAACTCCAGAATATTAAACTCAGTACATGCTTTAAATATTTTTTTATTCCTGATAGGTTAGCCTTTGACCACTATCTCACCTGATGGTAATAGATGATGTGGTCGAAGATGTTGTTCAGGCTAACCTAGAAGTACTGGCTCTCAAGGACAGCTGCTGGAACACACTGTTAGGTGCTTGGTGACAGATTTTCTACTTGAGGGTGGTAGCTAGCCAGGCAGGCTATAACGACTGCTATCCTTAGACAACAACCGGGACAGTGCCCTCCGAAGCACGGAAGCGCTTAGTAGTTATGTCACTAGCGGTCACCCATCCAACTCACGACCGCGGGTGACGTTGCTTAACTTTGTTGATCGGTTAAAAACAGCTAAGTAAACTTCGCTACGAGCGCTTCAAAATAAATAAAATAAAATAAAACAATAAGAATCTTACGATAGCTAGTATTAGTTTCTTCAGTTTTTCATTTGTTATCTGTGATAATATCAATGTTGTAATATTTTTGAGTATTTTGTAGTTCAACAACCAAAGAATATTACGAAACAATATTAAATGGCACAAAAAATTATATACCAACTTTCTGAAAAGTTACAAGACATTGCAAACCGTGGGTACATAATTTGTTTTGATACAGAGATCGGTGCATAAAGTCATTCTACTCGATGTTTTTTTGTTACCTTTCTTGTATGCCATCCAGGTTGGCCCCTATCTCACCTGATGGTAAGTGATGATGTGGTCGAAGATGTTGTTCAGGCTAACCTAGAATTACTGGCTCTCAAGGACAGCTGCCGGAACACACCATTAGGTGCTTGGTGACAGATTTTCTACTTGAGGGTGGTAGCTAGCCAGGCGGGCATTCGCAAAATGTCCTACCAGAAATCCTATGAAGTTATAACAATTCGCATCCTAAAATATCAACAGGGACCGACGGCTTAACGTGCCCTCCGAAGCACGAAAGCGCTCAGTAGTAATGTCACTAGCGGTCACCCATCCAACTCATGACCGCGGGCGACGTTGCTTAACTTTGCTGATCGGTTAAGAACGGCTAAGCAAACTTCGCTACGAGCGCTTCCAAACATAACAATATAATTAGTTTTTCATAGATTGAACACAAATGTCATTGAAAACGATTTTCTATTGTTACCTTCGTAATAATAGGGTCACAAGTGGACCCTATTGTTCAGAACAGAACTGAATAAGGACTTAATATTTAGGGTTCCGTACCTTAAGTTACCTAAAGAGTAAAACACTATTAGCGAAAGGCGATTCTGCTGCCTGTCCGTCTAAATGTCACGGAATTCCAGCTTATAAACGGATTGAAGTACAAATCCAAAATTTATATAGTTAGTGTAAAACGTTGACCCAACTATGAAAGTACGATTACGTACAATTTTTTTATTGGGTTACAATATACACTTTCTTAAATAATGTTACCTGTGTTAGTAGTGTGACGACAATGTCGCTTTATAACCTCGAGGATCTGGGTTTTAACCCCGGGTCAGATAGTTAATGGTTCTTTAAAATTCTCAATAGCAGTCTGTAGTCCGGATGACAATGTGCTCACACCCTACCACATGAGACCAAAACATGCCTGGTTTGCATGCATTTCGACTCAGGATTTATTATTACTTCTGTATTTCATTACAAAATAGAAGAAAAAAAAAATAAAAGGTTTCTCACTCTACGAGTATATAATAGCCTGCCAATATTACATGAAAACGTTACACATGTTATGCATGTGTAACATGTTTCTATGGAAATTAGCACAGTCATAACCAAGAAGAAAATCCGTCTCCAAGTACCTATCGGCATGTTCTGGCGGCTGTCCTTGCAAGCAGTAACTCTCGGAGCTAAACCAAGAATCACTGGTCTACCTGTGAACACTTTCCACCACATCATTACTTACCATCGTGAAAACATGGTAAACGCTAAGCTATCAGCAATGGTTTTTTTTTTAACATGTGACCACAATCTCACTTGCTGTGCTGATGCCGTCGAAGGTGGTAAACCAACATAATATAGCATAGAAAATGTCTCTCAAGGGCAGCCACTGGAACAAACCGTTAGGTGTTTGGCGACAAATTTTCTACCTAAGGTGAGAGCTACGCAGGCAGGCTTTTTTAAAATGATCTACAAACATGCAATAACGAGTACCCTAACTTAAGACGACACCGGTACCAACCACTTAACGTGCCCTCCAAAGTACGAAGGCAGGCATCAGTGGTAAATTTCTTTCTTTACGCTTTCAGCGGTCACCCATCCAAGTTATGAACGCAGCTAATAACCCTATTAGTTGTTTGGTTAAATTATGAGGCAAGCTCCGCTACGAATGCTTTAGGTTATTTTACATTTAACACAGAATTCCGTTTTGGTTGGATGAAATAGATCCTTCATTGTTTCCGTAGATAGATACCCTTTTTGGGAAAGGAACATCTCTAACACGGATATATACAGTTAATTTAACACCCAACAAAGACATCAACATGCCCCAGCTAGATTTCGGTTTTAATTAACTCACACAGACTCATCATACATAGCACAGGGATGGGACATAAATATGTCGATAAATTGCTGAAGCGATTCCGAGCATTGTAGAGTGTTTCGTAGGCGTGTAAACAATAGACAATTTTAGGGGTTCGATCTGCTTTGAGATAGCCTCAACAATTCCAGTCCTACCTTCGTCAAACTAAGGACTCCCTAATAATGCCGACATTGGAATTTATGTCGACCCCAGGCAGCCCTTACACCGTTGAAATGGTCATTTTCAGTAAAGTACCTGTCACTCTAAATAATACTGAGACTTGAATAGTGACTTATCCAGATGGGTTTATTTTGCGGTAAATACTTCTAGTGTAATCGACTATCTATAGAGTTCATGGTTACACGTCTGAAAAATAATAATGATTTCCTCGATTTTTATGCCCAGTATCCGTTCATCATTTTCTTACCCTTACCACCCTCATGCGAGGTCGGAACAACATGTATACCCTAACATACAGGAATACACAAGAAAATCGTTTATTTTAAAAAGATTCGGATAACGTCCGACCGCTAGTAATTTTATTTATTTTATTTTATTTTAGAATTTTACAGAAAACTTACAGCTAGGCAAATAACATTAAATGATTCATTTATATACTACATGAAAAACACATGTAATGCTGATGGCCAATTACAAGTTTCCACTTATAGGTTAAAATATTTATAAAACAAAATGTTTTGAGTGGACGACTAACTTATGAAAATAATGAAACAATACAATACAATACTTAAGGTTCAAATTAACTAGTACAGAAGAATTTTTCATTAAACAAACGTTTCAATTTGGTAGTTGAGCTATTGTATAAATCAATATCTTTATCTGTCAAGTTGTTAAATGAAGCACTTGCACGCATAATGAATGCATTTTGCCTATAATTTGTCTTAGCTAACGGAACAGATAAAGTTCTGGGGTTTCTCAATACAGCTGTATGAATGCGTAATCCTATCAGCTCGAGGAGCTCAGAACAGTCCACCGTGCCATTTGCAATGCTAAGAAGATATGATAGGTCGGATATATTCCTTCGTTCATAGAGAGGCAAGAAATGAAACTTACGACATCTAGCTAAATAATCCGGAAGGTACAGTTTTGCACGAAACTGAAGATAACGAAGAAACTTCATCTGGATACGTTCTAAGCGCATAGAATATACTTCATAACAAGGGTTCCAGACTTGTGATGCGTATTCCAAGTGACTGCGAACGTATGCACAATAAAGGATTTTAAAGGTTTTTAAACTGGAAAACTCATTAGACATTCATAAAATAAAACCAAGTGCACGAGATGCCTTGCTTACAATGTTGCTTACGTGTGCGTCGAATAAAAGTTTACTATCAAAAAAAACTCCTAGATCTTTAATTGTATCAACCCTTGTGACTGGTGAGTTTTTTATTGCATATTCAAAATTGATAATGACTGACTTACGAGTAAAAGAACAAATGTAGCACTTGGACACGTTTAAATCTAGTTTGTTCTGAATACAATAATTTTGAAATCTATGCAAGTCGTCCTGCAGACGGTGTGCATCATCAATAGTTTTAATTTGATGTAAAATTTTCACATCATCCGCGTACAACAGAATTTTAGAATAACGAAAGCATGAAGAGATGTCGTTCAGAAATATTGTACAAAGTAACGGTCCTAATAAAGATCCCTGCGGGACTCCGGAAGGGATATACATGGACATGGACGAGTAACCGCCAAGAACTACAGTTTGACATCTTTGTTGGATATAGGACGTGAACCACCTATAAAGGTTTCCCCTTATACCTATCCGCTGAAGCTTTTTGAATAGTAGCAAATGATCGATTCTGTCAAAACACTTACTGTAGTCCGTGTAAATAACATCTATTTGAGAGGGTTCAGACATAAAACGAGACAGGAACTCGGTACACAATAAGAGATTAGATGTAGTTGACCTGCCCCTTAAAAAACCATGCTGCTGAGGTGCAAGATCATGCTTGAGTGCGCTGTACAATTGGGTATAGACAATTTTTTCAAGTATCTTAGCAAACAGACATAATTTAGATATAGGCCTATAATTCTCTATATTATTTTTTGGTCCTTTTTTATGAACGGGAGTGACTAAAGCCGACTTCCATTTGTAAGGTACAACGCCTTCCGATAAAGAGCGGCTATATAATAGACACAGGGGTAAAACTAAGCTCTTTGCACACTTAACTATTAAAATAGCGGGGATATTATCTGGTCCCGCTGATTTATTTAAATCTAAGGACATGAAAAGTTTAAGAACCTCCGCTGGCAGCACCTCAATCATACCAATATCAGCAGAAGACGCTGTATGGTATTGAGGTTGATTAAACTCTATACAATCAATCGGTGTATTATTTTGAAGAAAGTTTGATTGAAAATATTCACAAAACATATTGCATATGACATCACCTTGATCAGAAGAGCGAGTACCAAATTGCATCACTGCGGGGTAAGTGTTGGAGAGATTTTTACTCTTTACATAAGACCAAAATGTGCGTGGGTTCCTTCTTATAGAACATTCAATGTTTATTATGTAATTTTTTGTACATATCACTTTCCATTATCCGCGCTCTTTCTCGCAATATAACAAACGTATCCCGATCACTTAAGTTGCCGTATATTTTGAATTTATTGTGATATTTAGATTTTTCCTTAAGAAGTTTTATTAGAGGTCGCCCGTACCATAAAGGATACTTACACGATGGTACCACAGTTTTCGAGGTAACATATGTGTCGCGGAGGCTATAAATCGTAGTATAAAGAAAAGATACAGCATCATCTACAGTTCCACATTTCAGCACAGAGTTCCAATCAATAGCGTCAAGCTTAGTACAGATCGAGTGATAGTCTCCGTTTATGTAATCAAACTTGGTATAAGGAAGAGGCTTTATTGTGTGCAATTGAACAAACTCAGCAGTTATACACAAAGATGGATGGTGGGGGTCTTCAGGCACCAAAGGGCAGTCACAAGCATGCACTGTGACGTCATTATTTGAGAAAATTAAATCTAAAAGGCGGCCATAACTCTTATTTAGGATAGAATTATACTGTAATAGATTACATGTATTAAGGCTATCTATTAGATCGAATTGATGAGCACCTTGTAAATTCCCAGGAACCAAAGAGCATCCATCATCACTGGGTAACCATGAAACATACGGCATGTTAAAATCGCCCAATACAATGACCTTATTGAGTGGATTATCTAAAACTATTTTAGACAAGTTGTCAGAGAAATTGGATAGTTGTGTTTGCATTGAATTACCTAAATTCTCATCACATATATATACAACACAAATATGCATTTTATAAGTTGAGTATTGAATACGATTGCGGATGGTCAAAGTAACCCACAGATCCTCGGCAGACGAAGACCACTCAGGCCGGTTCTCAGCTGCAAGTTCACGACGAATTCCTATTAAAATTCCGCCTCCCCTCTTCTGTTCTGTTCCCAAAAAATCCCTATCTCTTCTCCAAATAACATATCTATCATCAAATAATTCACTATCAAAGAAACTATCATTAAGCCACGTTTCCGTGAAGCAAATAATATCATACGAGTTAAGGCATACATTTCTATATAATATGCTTACTTTAGTACGGAGACCACGTACATTTTGGTAGTATATACTAACCGGGAGCATTGTTGACAGAAAAGTTTATTAGGTATTGCATAAATATAAAAAGATGCATGATATTAAATAGTGCTGAGACGTTATTAAAACTGTCAAAGGAAAAAAGCAACATAAAAGATGATAAAAAGGCAAAAAATATAGTGATGATTAAATAATAAAAAGGATAACGTAAACAATAGCAAATGGCCGGCTGACTAATCCGAACTATAATTGCGGGTAACAACAAGCGGACAAGAGTGCAACGCATAACAACAACATTGAATAGTGAAGCAGTACTGGTAAACTTTGGATCGCAGATAATATTGCAAGATATTATACATACAGTGTAGCATAACATTAAAGTTTTTTTAAATCCAATTCTGTTCGAATGGCCATGACAGGGGATGTTGGGCCTTTTCGGATGAAAATCTTGCAACCTTTCACCCACGTAAATGCAAACCCCCGGTCTTTTGCCAATGCTTTGGTCTTATTGAGCAGTACTTTGTTCTCAAGTGTCAAGTGGTCGTTGATAAATATCCTAGTGCTGCCCTTAAGTCCTAAGTCCACCGGGGTCATTGAAATTTTTTTCGCTGCCGCTACAAAATCATCCTTTAGGTACCTGCTATGAACATTAACAACAATTGTTTTATTCTCCTTGGAATTGCGCATAGGTATTCTCGCAACGTAATTAATTTGATCCTTAGGTATTGGGCACTTCACGTGTGATCCGATTTTTGAAAAGACTTCGAATAGATTCTCATTGTTTTCCATCGGAACACCCTTTATTTCGATGTTATTAAGACGTGATCTCTGCTCATTATCTCGTAGCTGGCTTTCCAGATTTTGAACACGCAGTTGCAGATTTTCAACATCATTCTTCGTCTTATGTAATGATTGTATGTCCTTCTCCATTTCCAAAATCTTATCAGATAAAGCATCTATTTTGCTGTCTACGAATTCAATCGACTTTTTTATTTCACTGAGTTCAGGTTTTATACTTAATGCGTACCTATTGTTATATTTTGGAATAAAATTTACAGAATAGTACTAATAAAACATTTTGATTAACATTATCAATTATTTTAAGAAAACATAAAATTTATGTATTATTTAAACACTTAAAAAATATATCTAGTGACGATTCCGTCTAATTTTCCTGTTAAGCCGACGTGACGTCACAAACACCACGCAGCCAAAACGGAAGAATTTTCGACGCGATTCGCTTCTAAACGAAGCATCCGGAGGTCTTAACTCTACGAGCGCACGATCGATAATGATACTTATATAATCTCATTACAAAAAACTACAACATTTGTCACTCTTACCAAAATATAAAGCATAAAGTTCCTATGTAAGTACACCGATTACATTCTAAAGAGGTCACACGGTAACACAGGCACGTTGCACGTTCTTCCAGAGCGTGGAAATTCATCTCTCTGGGGGAAGCATTATAAATGAGGGGGAAATGCTTGCTGTATATCGCAAAATTGGTAGATATCTATATACATAAATGTATATGACCTGCTGAGTAACAGGAAATCCTTTAATCGCTTCATTATTTAAGTTATACGAGTATATTCGTTCTTCCTGTTTAGGGCTCCGTCCCCAAAGAACAATATTAGGCTACAGAAATTTAGAAATAGGTATCCGTCAAAGTTTAAAAGACAGTTTTTGGCACGGGATTTATCTTAAAAGTAAAGGCCGCATAGGTATATCAAAATATTTATGTAAGTAATGTAAATTGTTTTTTTTTAAATGTAATTGTGACGGTGCAAGCACGAGGCCCACCTGATGTGTAGCGGACTAACCTCTGCCTATAACAGATGCATTTCATCACAAGTCACGAAGTGCACTGCGCCCGTCACCTTGAGACATAGTTGTTAAGTCTCATGTGCCTGTAATTTCACTGGCTCTCAAGGACTGCTGCCGGAACACACCGTTAGGTGCTTGGCGACAGATTTTCTACTTGAGGCTGGTCGCTAGCAAGGCTATTTATTACTTTTGAAAACATACCAATATATAATGAAGTTTTAAAGCAATGATCAAAATCAAAAACCATAATTTCTTTCAAACTGCGATGCGAAACCCTAAAAATCACGAGAACCGACTGCACTTGGCTAGGTCCTTAAGATATGGATGGTGGTAGGGCATTTTGCGAATGCTCGCCTGGCTAGCTACCACTCTCAAGTAGAAATCTGTCGCAAAGCACCTAACAGTGTGTTGTGGCAGCTGTACTTGGGAGCCAGATTTGTAGGTTAGCCTGAACAACATCTCCGACCACATCGAAGAAGGCGGCGAAGAAGTCTCAAGGCCGTTTTTCTTAAATGTCTGAACAATGTGCTAGGTATATGTATGCACAAATGTGTTAATATTCCTTTTTGAAGCGCTCGTAGCGAAGTTTACTTAGCTGTTCTTAACCGATCAGCAAAGTTAAGCAACGTCGCGTGCAGTCATGAGTTGGATGGGTGACCGCTAGTGACATTTCCACTGAGCGTTTCCGTGCTTCGGAGGGCACGTTAAGCCGTCGGTCCCGGTTGTTGTCTTAGGATGGTAGTCGTTATAGCATGGTGGTAGGGCATTTTGCGAATTCCCGCCTGGCTAGCTACCACCCTCAAGTAGAAAATCTGTCGCCAAGCACCTAACGATGTGTTACGGCAGCTGTCCTTGAGAGCCAAACTTCTAGGTTAGCTTGAACAACATCTTCGACCACATCATCACTTACCATCTGGTGAGATAGTGGTCAAAAGCTAAACTATCAGGCATAAAAAGAAAAATTAAAGTTACATGGGGTGTTTGCCTGAGGCGGAACTTGATAATACCGCTCACCAGATTGTAAAGTTAATCTGTAACAAATATAGTTGCGTTGACTCCATACAATATAAAATTTCAATATTTGTGTCTGGCTTTATTTATTATGTTAATACCCATTCCAGGCACTTTGATATGCAAGGCATGCATTTTTGACATTTTGTTAATAAATTATTTTGACATAACCGTTAAAAAACACAACACAGCGGTAACCGTAGGACCTGTGGCAAATTATAATATGAAAACTTAAAACAGCCCTTAAATCCCCAATGGGATATCCAGTTTTTCCAGATAATTATGTTGATTGTAATAGTATTATATTTGAGACAATGAAACAGCCAGCTTGTGAAGTAGAAACAACTGATTTTATTAAACTACCCACATGCCATAATATAAATAGTTACGGTACTACCGTCACTAAGATCATATATAACATCTCCTTTATCTTAAGAATAAACAAACAGAGAAAACCTTAACCTATCAGGTTTATAGAGATACAACAAATAACCACAATGCTCTACAATAATAAAAATAACAGGGGAGTATCAGGTAGGTATATGTTAATACAATAATAAGAGATACTGTTGTAAATTTATGTTTAGAGTTATCAGTACATATTTACACATATTATATTAAGAGTGTATAATGAATCTTTGTGAAGGCTTAACTACCCTACCGCTGCGAGTTACCTGACAAGGTACGGGCGCAGCCGATATTGAGGACCTTCTCTCGTTTTCCGATAAAAATGATGAGCCTGCTTGAGAATTCGACACTGATTTACCTACCGATGGGGTATTATTTACATCTACTTCATTGGGAAAATAGTAGTCGTAGCGAGGTGAGTAGCTACACTCAGGCGTTACTTTAGTTTTAGATTTTAATATATGAGACCTATTACGACGGTACGTACCACCGTTGTCTACTTTCACCCAGTAGGAGCGATCACCGTCCGCTTCTTTGACCACTTGAGCTTTACTCCACACTTTCCCATCTCTTACGCGAACATGTTCTCCCGGAGATAATGGGAGTGCAGGCTTTGTCCCTCTGTCGTAGTAGCTTTTCATTTTATGTGTTTTATTTTGTCTTAGGTTGCGGACATTTTCTGGATCTACTAATTGCGGTGCTAAGACATGAGGGGCCACTGGTAATCTAGTTTTAAGTGACCTTCCCATTAATAATTGTGCCGGTGAATAGGTTTCGCCCGAAAGTGGTGTATTTCTGAAATTAAGTAAAGCTAGTTGCCACTCGGTCTTGTCTTCGGTGGCTTTCTTTAGCAAACGTTTGATAGTTTGCACGTTCCTTTCGGCCAGACCATTGGAACGTGGATACAGCGGCGAACTGGTCACGTGTTCAAATTCCCATTTCTTTGTAAACTCGGCGAACTCAGTGGAAGTAAATTGTGTACCGTTGTCGGTCAATAATTTTTTAGGTATTCCAAATCGAGAAAACATACTCTTCATTTTGACGATGATAGTATCGCTTCTTAGATTGGGCACATAAACAACTTCTACAAACTTAAAATAGTAGTCAACTACGAGAAGATAGTGACGCTTTTCTATCTCAAATATATCCGCGGCAAGTACCTCCCATGGCAGATGGGGGAGGGGGTGCGGTGCGAAGGCTCCCGCGGAGGCGCGGCTCGGTGCCGCTGGCAGGTCTCGCAGCGCTGCACGCACTCCTCAATCTCTGAGCTCATGCCTGGCCACCAGATAGCCTCGCGAGCACGCACCTTGCATTTTTCGATGCCTAAGTGCCCTTCATGTATGCGTTTTAGCATTTTTTTACGTAAACTGCTCGGAATCACTACTTGATTCTTATGGAACAAAATGTCATTTATTACATGTAACTCGTGCCTGAACGTCCAATAAGGTCGAGCTATTGAAGCTACCTGACTTTTATCATTTGGCCATCCGTTATAATAGTAATTTATTACCGATGACAACATGGCATCGTTCCGTGTTTCTAATTTTATTTGTTGTAACCTCTGCGTCGATGCATCCAAACTCTCATACATCGCATTCACATGAATGGTGACGTCATTATCGCACACATCTACGTGTGAGCCTTTGTCGACCGCCGCTCTCGATAAAGCATCTGCAATGTGCATAAACCTACCGGGCTTATAGAACACTTTTAACCTGTACGCTTGTAATTTTAATAACATACGCTGCAGTCTCGGCGGCGTTTCATTAAGAGGTTTCCGAAATATAGTTTCGAGAGGCTTATGGTCACTTTCAACCATAATTTCACTGTGGCCATATATAAACTGGTGAAATCTCATACATCCAAAGTATATAGCGAGCATTTCTTTTTCAATTTGCGCCCAACGGGTTTCGGTAGGCGTGAGAGTACGCGCGGCATAAGCAACGGGTCGGCCGGCCTGCAGCAGACAGGCACCGAGCCCGTACGCGCTTGCGTCCACAGATAGCGTAACCGGCTCATGCGCCGAATAGAAACGCAAAACAGGAGCCTCGCTTATCAATTTTTTTAACTGCTCAAACGCCTCCTCATGTACTTTAGACCATTCAAACACAATATCTTTTTTCAATAACGTACGCAGCGGAGATCCTATTGTAGAATAATTCGGTATAAATCTAGCCAAATAATTTGTCATACCTAAAAAGCGTTCTAACTCTTTTTTGTCCACTGGCCTCGCAATACTGTTTATCGCTCGGATACGACTCGGCATAGGACTGATGCCTGAACTGTTTAACGTATGACCTATAAAATTGACTTCCGGAGCACGGAACACGCACTTTTTTTTATTGAATTTGACTCCGTATTCTACCGCCCTCTTGATCACTTCTTTAAGACGACAGTCATGCTCCGTTCTATCACGGCCCCAGACCAAGATATCATCAGCGAAAATTTCCACACCGGGCATAGAAAAAAATTTGTACATTTTATGATGAAATATTTCAGGAGCGCAGTTAATACCAAACGGCATTCTCAGCCATCGCCATCTGCCGTAGGGATTTTGTAAATATTTGGCAAGCAACCTATTCCTTCAAATAAAGAGTCATCAATTTCAAATTCTGAGATTTTGCACATACTTAAATTGCGCGTTATAAGTTTAAGATCGCGACAAGCCTTAATGCCGAGTAAATTATTACAATTAATATCAAAAACATAGATTTTCTGCCGAGTTTTCAATACATTGTGACACAAAACGGGCTCGAAATAGCCTACTACTGGTAGCTTACTTTTACTAACTTCACGTAACACACAGTTAGCTGGTTTCAGCAATTTTTCATTGAAACCTGCATCCCTAAATGATCGCAAAGACATTACGGAGGCCTCCGCTCCGCTATCTAACTTAAAATTATTTTTTTATTATCTACCAATACATCTTCAAACCAAGACTCATTATCTCCTCCAAGTACATCGATTGATAAACCACACAGTAAAGACTCACGTAACTCGGTGCTGTCCTCGATTTGGTCCTCATCTTCGATTTCACTGACAAATTTAGCACGACACATTCTAGCGAAATGACCTATACGCTCACATCTGAAACACTTCACATTACGTGCCGAACACTGAACTCCTATGCCGTGCTTACGGCCACAATAACTGCACGTAATAATCGAACTAGCACGATAGGTTTGCTGCAGGTGACGGCCACGGACGGCAGATGTGGCAGCGCCACGGGCTCCAGCCCGAAACGCATAGCCTGCGTCGGCACCGCGGGGGGCGCGCACCGCTTCCAGCGCCAGCTGCGGCTCGGCG
This sequence comes from Plagodis pulveraria, assembly GCA_963890685.1. NCBI lineage: Eukaryota > Metazoa > Arthropoda > Insecta > Lepidoptera > Geometridae > Plagodis > Plagodis pulveraria. The sequence goes on from OY982959.1 coordinate 18,004,528, forward strand.
CTCGCGCCCGCTCCGGCGCATGCTTCCGCCTGCCGGCTGGCGGTCTCCACAGCACGTCACCACGACACTGCCTCCTCCACATTTAGCTTGTCCTTCGCCAACATTCGTTCCCGCATTCCGGAATCCTTTATCCCTCTGATTATTTGAGTCAGAATTAGACTGTTTCGTAGCTGGCCAAAATCGCACGATTTACTTTTTTGCTTTAATGAACTCAGGAACTTATCAAAACTGTCATTATGTTGATAGGTTTCAAAAAATAAATGACGCTCGTAGTTCACGTTTCGAGTGGGATCACAGTGAAGTGCAAATTTCGATACCAATATTACATAATCTCTCTTAGCTTCTTCGTCCAATTCCAATTCTTCCAAAATGTCACGGCCGTATTTTCCAATGATATGTAAAAATAACGCACACTTTTCGCGGGACTCGGCATTTTCCTTTCCAGAGGCTATTAAATAGTAATCAAACGCTGACTTCCATTCACGCCAATTGGTAGCCATGTTTCCTTCCTCGCTCATGGCGGCCGGCTGTTGCAGCGCCGTGAACGCCATATCTCTGCCCTTCGCTTGAGTTGTTTCCGATTTCATTGACATGTTTTCCCATGAAAACCCATCTAACACTACGACTTTTTACTAAAATTTACTTGACTTTAACACCTGACACCATGTAATAGTATTATATTTGAGACAATGAAACAGCCAGCTTGTGAAGTAAGAAACAACTGATTTTATTAAACTACCCACATGCCATAATATAAATAGTTACGGTACTACCGTCACTAAGATCATATATAACATTGATCCCATGTAATAGAGTCCGAGTATACATCTAGAAACTGTATTCAGTATATACTGAGCACAGTTCCAGACTTCTACTTAAAATTTCTTTGTCAGGTAAATCTAACCACTATCAAACCTGGAGATTGACCAAAGGACTTTGTAATTCCAAAGCTACGCCTTATGACACTGCACCAACGAATATTAAATTAAATTAAGCAATATTCTAAATATATGAGACGGCTAACAAAACAAGTCTCAATTTCATCATCAAAACTTTAACTGACACTCGAGATGACGCCACAAAAGAACACTTCAACTAAAGCAACACGGTGAAATACGTACAGAAAAGATTGCACACAAACCATAGAACAAGTCACAAAACGTTTTCCGTACTTTTTTAACCATATTTATAACATGATTATAAGTTTATAGTCTGTGCAGGTTACACTGTTTGTAATATGTATCGTTTATTTAAATGTATACGGTTTCTCATATTAACTGTTCTAGGATATTTGCTTTGTGTTAAATTAATATTTTGGGTTTTGATATCTGAACGAAAGTTTGTTTGAAAATTGAATGAACGTTTTCATTAATTTCATATTTAACTTTTCAGATTTCGTTAATTGCTACGAAACCCTGATACTGTTCTAGGATATTTGCTTTGTACTTGAGCAATGATTTGTGGCCCAAATGTACCTGTCAAGAAAATTCTGTAGTAAGATATAAAGATAAGATAGGGATAACTTTAGATCTGGTTGTTCATTTCCTAAGTGCGTATCATCATATAGCTGCACTCATTATTCTACAATACTCCCAAACACTCAAGCTAAAAGTATGGCTATGGCAAAATATACGGCTGTCTTAATCTTCTTTCTAATATCTTCTTTCCTCTTTAGGAAAGATTTGATTGTTTGTTTGCATTGAATAGGCTCTGAAACTACTGGACCGATTAGGATGGTATGGAAATAGGGGTATATACAGTTTGAGAGACGGGGAAGGACCCGTGTCTCAAACTATATATGTACTATACATGTAACTATATATGTCCTTAGGATAGTTTTGAGGAGAGGATAGTTTTTAGCCAAATGCGCAAAAAGAGATTAAGGGTTTTGCGCGATAACTGATATACGCACGGGTGGAGCCACGGCCGGAAAGCTAGTGTTTTATAACTTAATAACAGAGTCACACCACAGCATATAGTTTTCAATTACTCGGAGCTTGTTGCTAATCATTGTTAATCGTGCAACAATGCTAAGGTAGCTTAATCATGGTTGACCGCTAGTGCTATTTACTAAATACTGAGCCTATTAAATACTATCATTGCCAGTCTCTAACATTTTTTCAGTCAGTTTACATGTGTTTGAAGCATTAACTTTTTGTGCAAGCATCTTATATCACACAGCATATTTTTATGTAAGCATAGAGTTTTTATGTAAGCATTACATATCCCACAGCATATTTTTATGTAAGCATCAGTATATGGTACTACGATATGGTGTGCAAGGTAACTAAGTTAACACGTGACCTAAGTTGGCAAGGCGTACTTTAAGCCAGTGTGTCAGTCCATTTTGCTTCAACTTTAAGGTTAACTTGGTCCCAGTTTAATTTTAACATCAAACTCTCGCTTCGAAAGATATTTCGAATGACTGTTGTTCAAGAGATTTTCATAAGATATTAAGTTTTTTGGCACCTGAAATATCAAAAGTACGTTTTAGTCTAATATAAATCTAGTGTCTATTTTTTACACAATTGTTTTCACTGGAACACACACATCATGGAAGTTTTCGTTAATTGTTTCAGCAATTATAAATAATTGCTGTTAAAGAATACGCACTACCGTGGTAAATAGGATATCAATATAAACCCGGAGAGTAAGCTAAAGTGCAAATGTCTCAAACAATATATATTATAGCTACTTACCATGTATTAATACTACCTTTACCATGTTTGTATATTAAAATCATTTGTGTATTTTCCAAACATAAACCTGACTATTTTCTCAAACGACCCGTCAAAAAAGATCTGATTATTATTAAAACCTCTTGCCGAAATAATGTATGTACAAGCAAAACGCTTATTATATGTCGCTTACAAATTATAATTGCTTCCCAAATAACATAAAGATACTGGTAATAAATTTAAAAAAGATTTGCATGCTGCAAAATAATGGTTTTAGTGTTAAGGAATTTAAAGAATACAAATTTAAATTAATATTATGTAAAACATAAGATTCATTTAAATCGCCGTTGCTGCATGAAATATTTTCAAACCAAGAATACAACTGTGTGTAATTAAGATCTTCAAGAGATACTATTAAGATAATCTTTACTCGTATTCTTGAAAATAAACTATTTCATTTGAATCGATATGGATTTCAGTAGGCTCTAACTCAGATCTACTAGATTATATTGAATAAATAATTGGTTGACCTTTCCCGGCTTCATTTGCGTAGACTTTAAGATTGTCATCCCTTTTATTTTCATTTTAAACAAATTTATTTTTTACTTTTGACTTAACCTTATATGCAGGCTTCTAGATTCACAAATTAAGGCTGTGCATTGTTTATAAGTCAATAATTTAGGTAAGTACTAAGTACAAGACTATCGGTTGAAAACACTACATCATCAGACCCTATACCAAGGACTAATTATGGTATCATAAATTATGAATAGCACGTCATTAGTGAAAACTTGAACGGTTTTTCGCATACCATCGATATTGATTTTAAAATTTGAGATGACATTTTGGCGCAAAATTACTATTATTATTTCCTATAGGTGTTTTTGTTTACCCCATGATCGCTATTTCAACTGATGGTTGAAATTGATCCTCGAGTTGGAACTAGCTATTAAGGTAACCTGCCTATAGTCCGGGGCATACCGTTATGTACTTAGCATCAGATTTACTGCAAATTTAATATTTTGATTTAGAAGGTACTCAAAAATAAGTTTCGCAAGCCATATTAAAAAGGAAAACTGTACTGTACTGAGCTGGATCGTCTACTGCTGAACACAGCTTCACCCCTAAAGGGGGGATTGGATTTTCCATTATTCCCACGCTTGACAGGCGGCTTGAGGATCGCAGTTCTTGAGAAGGCGCTATTACCCACCTTCTATGTTTCCTTTCTTCGCCTCTTACGATTCCCACAGGTAAAGAGTCAGGGAAAGGGGGTTGCAAGTCGAGCGTGGAGCACCACGAGACCAGGCACCCCACTTGAATTGTAATTTCAGATTGATTTTAATTGATTAGTAATTGTATATCAAGGACAACTGCTGCCCGGAATACCTAGCTATATGATTATGCTAGACTAAGATTTTATAAAGCACCTTATTCCTTATCGTGTTAAAACTGTACTTCAGATATTTTCTTTAATCAAATCGTATTCATAAATGATCGGGGGTGCGAAATATTGTATAAGCTTTATTTTTTTTTAGTGTTTACAATAACTACTATTTCAAATCAAAATGAAAAATTATTTCTTTGCATGCATTCATTTTACAAAAAGAACTATCTTTGTTTTCTTTAAGGATCTGCGTTGGTTATATATACCGGTCAGGACTTGTCCTTTTATATACTTACAGATTTTAAATTATGTGCTTGTTTTTGAATATTGTTCAGGTTTTCGTTAAATAGCTTCATGATAAAAATTTAAACAGGATATTAAATTGAAAATTACCATTTCGGGCTTTAGTCTAAAATAAAGTTTTAAATTTTAAGAAACGGTTTTATCAATTTCATATTGAAACTATGCGGGTTCCCTTTTGCTACGAAACTGTAAAAAAGCAAAGAAAACGGTACTGAAGCCGAGAAAAAAGAATCACCCTCCTATTAAATGTGGTCTTAAAATATAATTACTAAGAATATGTATACGCATTCATCACTTTGTTGTTTATATATTTGTATACAGGCGCAAATGTATATGGTAAAACACTTATAGGAAAACAGATCAGTCTCCATAAAATAATCATTTTTATCGATCATGACTCCTATTTGAAATATAGAAATATTTATGTCTCCCTATCCCCATATAATGTTGTAACTGAAGCATTTTATACCTTCAGTTATGTTTTTTTTTGTTTTTCAATAATATAGTATTTTATATACGCTACACTGTAACATTAAGAAACACTTCATTTTATGTTATTATTATTATCCATCGTTGCTGAGAGTTACTGCAAGTGCAGTAATTTTGTCAGTCACACAAATACTGATCTATGTGATTTACTCCGTAAGAATAAAAAGCAATTGATGTTTCTTTTTATGTTCAGATGCGGTGCCAATAGAAAGGCAGATAAAAGCAGATTGATTTGATCTGCCTTTCGCTTAGCAAGTAAACAAAGATGTGCGATGAAGCTTGAATTGTTTCAATGCAAACCACAGCACTAACCATTAGGTCAGTTTGAGCAAAATATGTGTGACTTGACCAAATGTGTTTATTTGTGAGTCATAATATAATTGCAGTCTTGAAAAGTAGGAGAGTAGTTTGTAGAGTCAGAGCAAGACATATAAAAACTACACATGTTTTATTAAATATAGTTTTTTTTCCATTTGTGTACAATACGTAGATGTATATATAATCTCGAAGTTTTGTCACGTCACTTACAAAAAAAAATACAGAATTTGCTCACCAGGTTTAGAAAATTAAAATACAGGAACAAGCATCTTAATGTTTAAATAATAACATATGATTCATGACAGTACCAAACACTGGAAAAAGTCATAGATATGAATCATAAGCGATTCATCATTCATGGGACACGGAACCTGGCAATTGAATTGGGTTATATAAAATGTGGTAAAAATTAATTTAATAAAAACAGTGTTGCATCACCTGTCAATAACCTATTCGATTTAAAGGCCACACAATGTTCACTTGGCAATTTCATTAATTGCCCTTACACTGTAAAATGTTTGAAAAGCCCTTATGCAAACCATAAAATTATGTCAATAAAATCCCTATATCCCGTAAAGCAGGCACTTCGCATTCTAGAGATGTAATAAAGTAGATAACTCGCGATAACAGCCGAAATAATACATTGAAAAGCTCCGTAAAGAACACCCGTCAGCAAAATGAAGACAAATTGAACTTTATTACGGAGTAGTAAAGGCGGAAATATTCGTTTACGTGTCAACGGGAATACAGTGCGATTTCCCCGAGAGACGTTCAAGGCTTCTGTTAGAATCTTAAATGTGTGGGAGGAAGACGACATTGCCTATGCAGCTAGAGTAAGCTTTTTGTATCTGTGAAATATTGGACAGACCCTACTTGTGAGAAAACGAATAAGGATAGTGCAGAGAAAACCGAAACAAAATGTAGAGTCATTATAAGTATATACTCTTCGTTTATGTTTAATGATTTCCTAATTTTTTAATCGACTAGGTACATCAAGACTATTCGATTTAAGAATGATATAATAGCACCATAAAGCAAGTCTTCTGACAGAATATAATCACAAATATTAGGCGCCAACTGTTAAATTTACAACAAAACATATTTGCACTTCAAGCATTATTTTAGACTGGCGCGGGGTAGGCAGGGTGTCTAAATAAATGCTTAGGGCATGTTTAGGACCCTTGGTACAGTTTTGAATGTTCCTTTTTAGGGTTCCGTACCCAAAGGGTAAAAACGGGATCCTATTTCTGAGACTTCGCTGTCCGTCTGTCCGTCTGTCACCAGGCTATATCTCAAGAACGGTGATAGCTAGACAGTTGAAATTTTCACAGATTTCTAATGGCGCTATAACAACAAATACTAAAAATAAAATAAAATAAATATTTAAGGGGCTCCCATCCATTAAACTTGTTTTTTTTTACTCTTCTTGCTCGAACCCAATATACAAATGTTTGTTAGTAAAAACAAACACTGATACTTCATATATATATATATATAAAGGTACGGAACCCTACGTGCGCGAGTCCCACTCGCACTTGGCCAGTTTTTATTCTTGTTAGGGAATCGATTCAAATATGTATGAAAGTCATGTGATAGTACATAGCATAGCACATATATTTAAATCATACAAAAAATGGTTCATATGATTATTTTTGATAGTTATTGGCTAAAACCAATTATCCATTAATATGGAATTGCAACGAATCTACTCTACTCGTGGGGAAGTTTCACACACATAGTGCACATTAGTACGTGGCATGTCATACATATTTATAAAGGTATGTTACGAAAGAGACTAAGAATGCCTCTGATATGAATTTACACCACACATAAGTGTAAGTAGGTATTTAACCTCAAAAAATTAAGAATGTACAGATAGAAAACAATATTAAATGTACATATTACGCATAAGTTGATAATAAATAATATACTAGCACATCTTTCCGAAAACTATATTTTGAATATATATATGATTTCAATCAAAAATACAATGAATAAATATGGTAAAAGCAGGAGTTGTCAGGATTCCTGATGACTAAAACTACTATTTAATTACTATGTGTAATAATCGCGAAAACCTAAGACAACATTATTCTTCTTCATCTTGGCGATCAATCATGGCACATTTTTTTGGCAGGTTCGCTAAGCGCTATTCCAAAATACTGACTTTACTGACCATTTTCAGGAAAAACTGACTTTTACTGTCCGAAGTTAAAAAAACTGACTTTTACTGACTTATATGCTCACTAATCACTAACTATCAAATCTATTTCATATGTATATACTACATGTGGATAAAATACTGAAGTCACTTTTCTTGATGACCATTTATGGAAGAAAAAGTATTCACGATGGATTCAAAAAATCAATGCATCAAAAATTTTACTAAGAAATGGAACGGATATCAATACTCAAATGTGTGAAAGGTGTGAAATAACATGTTGAAGTCGGTTCCATTTTTTGGTAAAAACAATTTTTACCCGTTTTAGTGACCCTTGCTAATTATGGGACTGATTGATATTCACTGTCAATGACTATATCATCAAGATAGGAAAATACTTTTCAGTTACTGGAGTGTTACTAAAAATTGGCTTGACCAATTAAATTTAAATGGGACCACACGGCAAGCATCAGCATCAAAAAGAATCAACAAAATCAGTTTACCCAGACAAAAGTACTGGACAAACAAACAAAAAAAAATACATACGAATTGAGTACCTCTATATTTTGAAGTCGGTAACGAGATGAGTGATTTAATTTTATTATTATTGCCACGGTATTTGTAAATTTTCCCATGGATTTCGGTTTTTTCCATAGTCAAATGAGGATGTAGGATTTCCAAATACTTCCGTATTTTACATAACATATATCATCCCTACGTCCCTAATTTTTTCACCTCCAGCCAGCCGCAACACCTACACGTAACTCATCGGCCCATTTAGGTAACGCACCGCAATTTGCGCCTCGTAAAAAGTTTTATATTCACGCGTAGATCGCTTAACGTCTGAATTTAGACTTACCGAGAGCCGAAAGTAAAGAAATAAAACGTAGAATTGTTTCAGTTTATTTCCATAACTAAGTCGTAAGATTATATTCTTGAGATATATTACTTATTTGAATATGTTCAGAAGTTATTTTATGACGTGAAAACTTAAAAAAATCAAGTGAAAAGTAAGCTCCGTAAAAAAAATTGTGCGACGCTATTCTCATGTTTGTCCAAAAACAAAATATGTAAGTTTAATTTTAATTTTCCATAGGAAAATTTTGTTGATAAGATTGGTTTTTATTTTATTATTAATAATGTTTTATTTATTTTTTTAAGTGTGATTTTTTAGTACCTATGTGGGAGATGTAATATAGTAATATAGTAATATGTAATATAAGCATTGCAATTCAACGGGGTAATGCTGCCAGCATGCTGGGCACGCTGCCAACTGATAGTGGGCTAGAGCATTTGGACTCCCTATGAGTCCAAATGCTTTTACTGTAGTAGCTGTAGTATTGTAGTAGCTGTAGAGTTGTATATAGTTTGTAGTATTTGTTTAATAAAGGCATACCGCCATTAAAAAAAAAAATATAGGAGAGAATGTGAGATATAAGATATAATATATATGAGATATAATGTACAACAGATCAAAATAACTTATGTTTTGGGTCCTTCTTGAGCCATTGGTTTTAAACCTACACAATGGTAATATATATTAAAAAGTAAAAAACCCAACTGCAAATTATTATTTTTTTAAGCATTTTATAGTTCCGTTGAAATTAAAAATGCAAGTTGTACATATATATTTTTGGAATAATTTTTAGAGCCCTTCATTAATATACCCCATGGGATGGGTTAGAAAGAAAATAATGTTTTCTTCTAATTTAACGTCTAAAATCTACCAGTTTGTTTTTAACGTACCTAGTGCAGGTCACTTGCGCTAACCAGGACGAATCTAGTTATATATCATACATTAAAATCGGCTGTCGTGGGTTCATTTCCACGATATCAGTGTTGGGCATAAACCCTGATTATACTGAGTTAGCTGTAATCGAAAGTGAAAAATCGATCTAGATAGATAGGAGGAAAACTCGTTATACATCGTTACCCAGCGATACGCAGCCAACCGTATTTGCATTAACCGACCATTTCATGGCAGGTAGGTACTTGTACTTCATATAGTAAGCCACTAAATCTAAATAAAACCGACTCAGACTGAGCTGAGCACTAGACTGCCTTCACTTTACAGCTTGGCCTGCCGCCAGTGTCAAAATGTCAGGTAAGTTAGTGCTTGAACTATAAGTAATTCTACGGCTGGGATGAAATAACCGTTTCAGCTAGCTTCACGTCTTAACTATTCTGTGGTTAGAGATCGGAACAAGTGCTTTCGCGGAGGTTATAAATCATGAGCACTTGAAATGTGGTCATTGAAGACAAATCATAGAGATGGTGCAGTATATAGAGATCTGTAATATTAATCTGTGGCTGACAATTATGATATGTGATTCACGTTTATTATAATTATTTCTTTGTTAATGGCTTCCGTTTACTGTAAACTTATTAATCACGTCAATACATAAAGTCAAGTTATATGGATTTTAGTGGCCGTAACATAATGTTAACAAAAAGTTATTATTCATATTTGTTAAGGCTAGAGTGCTCGTGTCGCATAGCTTGCGATAGTCTCACACTGACAACTGTTTATACTCTAGGCAATAGTCATCTGATAATAACAGATGGTAGGTTTCTTCAGCAAAGTCCGTCTTGGTGGGTACCACCGCAGCGTCAGATATTCTGCCTCAAAGCAGTCGTGGGCAAACTTTAATATGTTTGGATTGAAGGGCACCGTATAGCAAGTGAAATTGGCGAACGAGAGCTTCCGTCTCTGAGTGAAGAGTTAAGTGCAGTGTCAAACAGAACTAGAAATATTGCAACTGCAATGGACAGTCTTGACGCCTACCAAAAAGAGGGAAATATGTCCGTCTCATCAAATAAAAACGTATAATAATGTAATTGATAAAACTGAAGCGTAAATACCTTTGTTTTAATGGATGTATCGAGTTGTTGTGAATTTATATAGATACTAGCATTTTATCATTTTGAATTCTTCTATGACGCATATTAGGCACGTGTCTGTAGTAAACAAAGTCAAAAAGCAAATTCTTACAACTACAGATCAATCAACAGTGTCTGCAACACTTTGATAGTTTATAAACTTTATGACGCGGGGTCGAATCCTGCACTGTACTCAAACTTTTCCTCTCGTTGTAATTTTATAATGAAATCCGAATAACATGCGTAATTACAAAAATAAAATTAATAAAATAATACTAGCTTGTTCAGATTAAGTATCGATAAAAATAATAATCGAGCCGCTAAACCAATACTCCTCGCCTTGATCCTTCGATCTAAGTTAGGTCAAAAGAAGCAACAGTAGCAGCCTTGAACGAACGGTTCCTGAAAAAAATAAATAAGAAACTTTAAACTTCTATACTACATATTTCCAGGAGCTTTAAAGTACCTTGAGTTAATAAAAATGGAAGTTCTCAATAATATAAAGCATATACGTATATTATTGAGTATGTTACTTAATATTTCCTGCATATATTGATGTGAGCGATTACTTATATTTTTAATGTCAGTCCGGTGCCATTTTATTTCCCAAAAGATTAAAAAATGGGGTTAAAATTAAGAATGTTTATTTTCAAAAATTTTAATGTTTAGATTTAGCTGATCAGAATTCAATTTGAAGTTGTAACAAACAAACATTTTCAACCGATTCAGGTTATTCTTTCCTTGCTTCCATGTTTAATGGAGCTTTTAAAATATTGAAATGTGTAATTAATCGTTCAACTCCAAAACGCTTGAAAAAGGGTTCGTATGCCCAGAAAAATTTATGAACTCCAATTACTCAGAGGTTTTTAAATCGATTACTGTGATTTATTTACCATTCAATGAGGACTTTGGTCGTTTATATTTTATATTCTTTGCTTATTTAGATTCAATAGAATACGATTCATTTTTATCTCCTTGTTAAGATCGGAACACACAAAATATAAAGTATTTATAGCTGTGACTGAATGTCAACGCCACTTACAACGTAAGACGAGGCTGTGCAAAAATTACTCTGATTCGCCTAGTTATTATAAATAACCCAAATATGCAATCGGCACGATAACTTAAATAATTGATTTTTCAAACCTTTTTCTATCCGTTGTTAAGACAGAAACACAATTGAAATAAATTTACTCGATAGTTCTTATTTTTAAAAATTGAGCCTTTTCAATAAATTATTGGATTTTACTTGGAAACTACGTCAGTTACATATCAATAATAAATATCTATAGAAAGGAAATGTAGTTTATTATCCGCTGTTAAAGTAAAATTTACCTAGAGCAATTATTATCCTCAAAATAAATTAAATTACGTTTTAGACTTACGACCTTTAGTTCTACGCAGGAATACGGTCAATCGAAAGATCCGATATTCAACCTTATTAGCTAACTATTATGGAATACAATCAATGCGAAAGAGCTGTCCTTCAGTGCCGCACTGTACGCCGTTGGACGTGGACCTGTCGCGCGCTATCACTTTGGTACTACGTGTGCATTATCAATACGTATCTTGGTAGGTATATCAATCAATATGGGAAATAAAGATAACCGAAAAATTTACAAAAAAAGAAGCAGATGAGTCGATACAAAAACTTTGCAAGAATTATGAGAGAGGCGAAAGCGTAAGTAGTTTTCGTAATTAATATTATTTAATATTTCAGTTTTTTTTACCTATTATTATATAGTATTGAAATTTAATAATCGAATGTGTTTTGGTGTTTATTCTATTAGAACTAAGAGCCATACAATATGTAATGGAACTATAATATTTGTAGTACTAATCTACATATGGTTAGTAAGTGAGTAACTATAGGTATATCTGGTATATATGGTCTCAACTGATAGTTAGTGATGAGGTCGAAGTAGATTTCTATCAATGAAATAATATTCAGAATCGGGCCAGTAGGTATTCAAGAGATTATCTGCAAAGACACCTGCATAGGTACATTTTATCACTTAGACTTATATATATATAAATATATGGTTTGTACAACAATAGAGTTCAATAATGACTGTGCTCATAAACTGCACTTTCTTTCTCAGGAAAAAAAAAACTAATCAGTCGAAGTCCGAGATCACTCAGAACAGGGAGAACTGTTGGAGTCGCCATCTCATCTAATAAATTTAAACTGTGTTCTTCCAATGCATGAAAAAAGGTGAGTAATTCATTGAAAAAATATTGCTTAATTTGTACATTTTATTCACAGCAAATTTGGAAAAGGATATTATTAATATAATAAGTAGGCCAACAATTATTTTGAAACATTTTAGCATCTTGAGTGTAAAATTAAAAATAAAAAAATCTTATATATGTATAAATACTAATATATTTTCTTTTATTCACTGAAAAAAAAATATTATGTGATCATCTCCCTGCACTTGTCACACCTTTGTAGGGTCGGCAGTCGGTACAAACAATATAATTTCTCTGAATACCTACACAAAAGACAATATATTGACATAATTGTACGGAGTTATACTTAAATTTAATGGCCGTCCGCCTATCTCAAGCAAAATATCTTTGGGAATGCCATTGTTGATATGTATTATACTCGCCTCCGCCCCTTTTTCGGTAATTAGGGTCTAAGAAAGATTGTAAATAGCGATATTGTACTTTTAAAGTGCAGAAAAACTACTCAAATTTACTTGTGAAACATGCTACTTATTTGCATTACACTTAAGTAGCTTTACATGTCACGCTTAATACCTTTTGACAACCATTTTTATTACTTTTTAGGTTAACCTCAGAAATCATTTTCAGTAATGATGAAGACACTGAGTTTTCTTATACCGAGTTACCAAAGAAATTGGTAACTTGGTATATATGTCAATAATTCAAATCATTATCCGAATTTATTTATTTATATTTATTTATTCATATTCTCAATACCCCTTTCTGATTTCACTCATATAGAAACTAACAAATTGTATCTACAGATGCTACTATCTAACAAATCGTGCGAAATTTGAATGTCGGACAAACAGAAATGTACAGTTCTGAAGGCTTCAGGTAACTGATTGTCTGAAAAATATATATTATATTTTTTGCAGGTATACATCAATAAAAAATCTGATTGGTATTATCAAACTCAAGGTCAAATGAACGTTTGTAATATAAATAAATGCTTATTTGCCGTGTGGTATGGAAACAATAAATTAAAAATAGAAATTCTACAAAAAGACGACGAATTTTGGAGGAAAGAAATGGAGATAAAACTAGTCACATTCTATATGGACTGCCTTCTGCCCGAGCTGGTCGATCCCCGCCATCCAAAGAAAAGAATGATCCGGGATCCAGAATATGTGGATACTTCTAGAAAAAGAAGTATTCAAGAGGAGGCTGTAGAGGTTGACTTGCAACAACAAAGTGCAAATGCTTCAGTACCTCCCCCCGCCGTAAAAAGAAGACTTGACTATGTTGAATTTTAATATAAGTACTACCTATTTCCCAAACACACTTTGTGCACATATCATTAAAATTTTATAAAATGGAAACAATACATTTTGTTATTTCATAAATGATTTTTTGTTAATTTAGATAAATTTTAATTTAAGTTGTCTATAACCTCTGTACACTATACAGTGGTATACTAACAATCTAAGAATCCACATGTTTTTATTTTAATGCTTAATTTAGACACCTGTTCTAGTGCTCTCACTTTTCTGCCCTGTTGTATTAAAAGAAGCCTGGCACAACATGTTCTTTACAATGTTGCCTGTATGTTTTTTTAAAATTAACATTGCCAAAGTTTAAGGCGTTTACCGATTGCGTATTAGTTCCGCATCTTCTGGTAGTTTGGTAAAAAAATCTTAAACTGTTGTTTAAAAGTGGCTAGATCTATATCTAAGTTAGTTTTTTACCCTAGTTGGTATCTGAAAGCAGAGTGGTAGTAAAATAACACCTTTCTGTTTCCCACTGTAACTGAAAAATAAAACGTAATAGGATGTATACGTACAGATTTTCAACTTTAGTAATAAATAGTTGAAAATTACATGACATCAACAACAAAAAACCTGCTTTATAAACTGTGTTACACATTCCCAGTGTAGCACAGTTAGGTCAAGCTGAAATTTATATTTGTATGACGAGTCATGGTAAAGAATATTGCCCACAACTAACATTTAATGCTCATTGTGTTTTACTTTATTATAATGGCGTGTAATCTGACGATATCGTCCACGCGGATGCCAAGGGGTAAATTTTAGTAGTAAGTGTAATCAGTAGAAATCACTTTCGTGACTACGAAGAATTTAAAAACACCCGATTTATCAATATATTATATCGAGCCGTTTGGGCTGTTATACACCATCATCATATTCCAACCCTTGTCTCACTTTATATTGGTTCGGTACAATATGATTTCTCTATAATCAGAGACTGCAAAACAACAACACAGCAAAGAAATAACTTGATAACAATTTCTTACATTAAAAACACTGAAATAACTGGTTGATATCGGATCAAAATTATGATCTCAATATTGTGCTCATGTAACCGACTTAAACTCTTCGAAAGGTTATTTGACATTTTCAGTTGTAGAGGCCAATACTTACCCATTTTAGTAATGCATCAAACTTACGTCACTTATTTATAGATTATTAATCACTTCATCTATTGTGAAATAGTGAAATAATCTATAAATTATTTATAGATTATTTCACTATTTTACAATAACTTTCATCTATTAATAGTTGCTACTTACATTAGTTGGTAGAAGCACTGAGATCATCAAGGCGTTTTGGCAAACTATTTTTTCAGTAAGTTGACTGTAACTGGCAAACCGCTCGACCGATATTGATGAAATTAAAATTGAACCAATTAAGAGTTAAACTGTACCAGCAAAAAACATAATCGTCAAGATCGAAACTTTCAGTAAAAAGTTATGTGTAGTCAGTTATAAAACAAATTATATACGTTTCAACTTGCGAACCCTCTTTCTTTTATATGTCGGTTATATTGTGCGTGTATTGTGTATTGTATTGTGCATTGTAGTGTGCGACACATGAACATATTGTAAAATCTTTTGGCTTTAGTTTTATGAGCAGACAGCGTAAGAACATTTTTTTTGTATATAAAATAATCAATTACGTACTTAAGAAACATTAGTAATGTAGATCAAAATAAAAACGGGACATCAATTGCAGTATATACAAAGTTACTTTATGTGTATCTAAATACGTCACGTGAATAAAACAAAAAAAAAAAGATGAATTTGTCTCAATGCTCTCTGTGTTCCCGAGTACGAGTATAAGCGAGACGCGTGCGCTGCCGCGCCGCATTCGCATCGTTCGGTGCAGGGCATGGTTGCACCGCATGGGCGGAGCTAGCGTGGGAATTATTTTTGACTGCCTGGTCCCTAAAGGGCAAAACAGAACCCTGTTATTTAGATGCTCTTGTTAATTAGACGACTTTGAAGCGCTTGTAGCAAAGTTTACTTAGCTGATCTAAACCGATCACCAAAGTTAAGCAACGTCCACCGCGGTCATGAGTTAGATGGGTGACCGCTATTGACATACTTCCGTGCTACGGAGGGCACGTTAAGCCGTCGGTCCCGGTTGTCTTCTTAGGATGGCAGTCGTTATAGCATGGTGGTAGGGCATTTTGCGAATGCCCACCTGACTAGCTACCCACAATTACAACTTATGAAAGACCCACAATAAAACTTTAGCACATGGTACAATTTAAAAGAAAATAACAATTTTATGTGTTACCGTTGCCTATATTAGTTAGCGAGTTGAAAATGTAGGGATCTTAACCACAGTGAGCGGCACCAGTAGTAGGAAATTTTTGACGAATTTTCTAACGTCAACCAATGCCCTCGTTGGTGCCTTTGGTAATAAAATCGCTAAATGAGTTCAATTAGTTGTTTTGTTACTCAATGCGCTGCAGTAACACCCTACTTATGACACCGTTAGTGGAGTGCTGCTTATTCAGTGCGTTTTACTCACCTCCATGAAAAAATGCTCTAGTTTTTTGGTATAAACATGGTATGAGTCAGACTCGTGCCTAGAACTTCGAACTGAATAAAAGAAATAAACACACGTTATATTTTAATTCAAAAAATAGTAACAAGAAGTATACTTACAGATAGAACGAGACAAACAGTACAGTTATGACTATCTCCCTTGGACCGGATTTGTTATTTATGTGTGCGGTTGGTGCCATAATATCTACGAATAAATAGACTTATTGTTTATTCGTAGCATCATATCTCAACGGAATAAGGCTAAACGCAACAAAAGTTTGTACAGCTCAGTCTAGTTGTCGTATTACTTAAAACATCTTTGAAAATTCTACTACATTACAGTACCTACATAATTACATAATACACTGAATTTCGGAAGTTACAATTAGAACCTTCTTTTTAGCAATTTTACAACATTCCATAATACCTTGGTCGAATACCTCGGCTAGAATATCACCCCCCATCCTGTTGGGTATTGTAAGAAGCGACTAAAGATAAAATACCGGAAGGTGGGCAGCAGCGTCTTCTGAGGAACTGATATCTGAAACTGCGATCCCCAAGACGCCTGCCAAGCGTGGAGATTATGGCAAACCCCCTTTACTGGGGGAGACTATGTTCAGCAGTGAACAATCCAGCTGATACAGTACTGTAATAATACCTAATGTCTCATTTTCCAGCTTGAATGAAAATCCACTGTAAGCTGCTGTTACTAATGTAAGCCCGTATTATCATTTCATATTCACGTCATAAATCGTAAATTTGAGGCGAAAACCAAAACACACGTCATGGCATCCACAGCACAACAATATAGTGTTGCAGCATTAGCTTTGGACGCAAAAGCTCGTTGATAAATGCGCGCAGCAATGGCCATTAATGAAACTGCCAAGTGGTAAATTTTCATTATTAATTCGGGAATGTCTATTTAAATCGCATGTGATTAGTTAGTTGTACAAATGAGGTTTACGATTGTTGTTTGACAAATGGTCGTTGGATATTATAGACTAAGTTTGCTGGTATAGTACAAAAGTATGTAGTCCATAGTATTTACGTCGGGGAAATTAGAATAGAATAGAGCTATTTTTTTATGCATCTATTTTGATATGCTCGCTTATCGCTTATCGACCGCTGCCTGTGTCATCTGAGGGCAACGCGGTCTACGGTGGAAAATACTTGCTAAAAGATTTACTACTACTTTACTATTTACTATGTTTTTTTTATGTTATTCTGACGGAACAAGCTCGAGGCCCACCTGTTGTTAAGTGGACTAACCTCTGCCTATAACAGTTGCAATTCATCACAAGTCACGAATTGCACTGCGCCCGTCACATTGAGACATAGTTGTTAAGTCTCATTGAGCCTGTAATTTCACTGGCTCTCAAGGACTACTGCCGGAACACACCGTTCGGTGCTTGGCGACAGACTTTCTACTTGATAGTGGTAGCTAGCCAGGCGGGCAATAGCAAAATGCCCTTCCACCATGGATTGTATGTACCTACATAGTAGTGATATAATTTAATTCAAGCTTATCGTCATCATTATACTAAAGTCCGGCCGCTGAGAGAATTCGTTTGACAGTTCGTTTTGTGAATATTTTTTCCCCAGTTCAAAGTAACATAATAGTCTGACTACATAATATTGTATTAGTGAGACATTTAAGTATCTGAAAATAGGGTATATTTTATATTTTACTCCATTTAAAAGCCACAACTACATTACGAACACGAACTGTCAAACGCATTCTCTCGGCGGCCGGACTTTAGTTCATACTACAATACACATAAGTAATACTGTTCTCTAAACATTTTGAGCACAAATACTAAACTAAAACTCGACGTTTCATTCAAGTTGCATTGACCGTGCTCAAGAGTAGACTGACTATTCCTGCCCTTAATGGAACCTATTGATTACGAAACTAATCAAATGCAATGCATTATAATCGAAACGTCGTGGTTGAGAAATAATTAACTAATATAATATATATTAACTAATAGCTTAGAGGTTGCTACTCAATGTTACATTTGTGTCATGGTTGAAACATAGTAGTTGAAACATACGTACATAACAGTGAGTAATTTATTTCATTATCTAGGATATTTGTTTCACCCGTGGAGTACCTGATTTAAATGTCACCCTTGCATCTCTTCTCTTGGGTGTTAAAAAGCGACAAAGGGAAAAATATCAGAACGTGGGCAGCAGCGCCTTCTGAATAACTGCCATTCACCGCAATCCTGAACCGCCATCCAAGCGTGGGGATAATGGCAAACCTCCCCTAATGGCTAAGGCTGTGTTCAGTAGTGGACAATCCGGCTGATACTTTTCCTAGCAGTAAAAACTCTTGCAAGTTCGTCCGGGGAAGTAGGTACTGCCACCATACCTGCTAAGCGGTAATTTTCACTTCTCAATTACTGCAGTATTCTAGTTTGAAGGGTATGTGTGCCAGCGTTATTACAGGCACACGAGACTTTACAACTTTATGTCTCAGTGTGATGAACAGTACAGTTCGCCTCTTGTGACTGACTCATCTGTTGTACTATAACAGAGGTTACCCTGGCGCTTGTTCCATCACGATAGCAAAAAATATATACAGTTTAAGTTTCATGTTACACTAATCTTAAAGCAGTCGTACTTTACCGAACTATGTATTCAGCTCTTTTATTAAAGTCTAGGTACGTATGGCTTGTCGAAGCCACAAGGCGAGCATGCAACCACGAAGTGTTTATGCAATATTCCAAATTAAATTGGTGGCTTTCCTCTCCCGGTTCGGGCTAAGGGTCCGATATTGGTTTACAATATAACATGTGAAAGTTGAGTGTATCAGTATTAGCATTTTGCTGGCAGCTCGGCTTTTATACAGTCAAAGAGAATAACATTCACAGGGTATCAAAATGTCATAACACATTGTATCATAACTATACTGTTCAAGAACTGTACAGAAGATTTGCCTAGTTGGAGTGTGCATAAAAGAGCCATTATGGAGTTTTGAGGTCCTGGACTGGACTCACCGGTCGGATAAGTCATTTAATTGTTCTGGGAAAGAAACCCTTAATGACATTTCGAAGTCTGATACTGTAATGTAGCAATAAGTTTGCCTCCCATTAATTGGGAGCAAAACATGTCTCGCGAAACTTGGATGACAAGACACTTCGGCCTTCGGGGAATACAGGCGTGACAATGTGTATGTAACAAATTCACTACAGAATAATGATTATGAAGGCTCATGAGATTAGAGACCTTAAAATGTTGTCAATATTATAATCAACTGGCCGATAGCACTCTATAGCTGTGAATCGGACTCTTGTGTAGCTCTCTACACCGCTGAAGCTACTGCTTTCCATCACCGGCCTGTGGTGTTTGAATTACCGTTATAGGGCCATCGGTAGATCATCAGAACTGGTTCTGTGATTCGCAGGAAGCACCACAAGGCAGTTAGGATTGACTTAAAACACAGCAGGTGCAATTCAATTACACTCATACATCTTATTTTTTGTGAAGGAGGGAAAATCAGAAAGGAGAGGCTATAGATAACTCCTTTGCTTAGGAGTATATTCTTTCAGTGATGAATAGCATTCTTACTGTGGAAACAAATATACTATAAATAAAGTTTAAGTCTATTTTTGATATGGTTTGCACTTTATTATAGATATCACTTAAAAAATGTGGTATGTTGACAATATATGGATGGGTTCCGTCGCTGCCGGCCTGTGCTCTGCAGGCTATGCACCTGTTAGCAAGAAATGATATGCTCAAAATTCGAACTATCTCTTAAATATATATGTGTCGGAACACACTATTAGGAGCTGCGGGACAGAATTTGTACTTGATAATGATCTCTGGGCATAAATCAATCAAAATGCACTGCCAAACTGTCAAACTATGGCGAGCTATAGCCTATGGCGAGTATCGAATCTAGTACCATTGGTCATCAATCAATCTGGCAGACTCTAAATACAATTGCATGGTTTGATTCTTTACAATTTGTTTTAAAATAGTATCAAATTTGCCACTTTAAAAAAATATTTTAAGCTGCTTCCGATACCTACGTGCCCCAACGAATCGTGATCTGAATAAGGGAGAGTTTACTTTCAATAAAATCAACCAAATTGGTCGGTACATAATAAAAGCACTTTCAGGACGCGAGGGGTACCATCAACTCCGTAAACGATCATTGTTTTCATCACCGGGGGGATGAGTAAAGTAACTTTGCCTATTTCCATAAGCGTTAAACATAAATTAGCTGTCCACACTGCGCAGGTAAACACGTACATTACATCCACGCGGGAATAGTGATCACGCGCAGTTCATGGAGAAATCTTCAAGAAGCGTGCTTGTTTCTTAACTTTTTAAGAGTTTACGCTGATAAAGATCAGGTAACAAGGATTCTTTCTGCGCAATTTTCCACATATATGTCATTAGCTTAATTTAACCGTAGAGTAACAGTATTTCCCTAAAATAATCCAACATATACCTATAGATACATTGACTGTTGTAGTCATACGCCATTGAAACAAGAAACAAGTGTTTAATTATTAACCTGGGTCCTCAATTTTGTGGTAACATAGGATCTTCAAAATGAATAACAGAAAATCGGAGCATAATCAATAATAAATGCATAATAAAATAATTACTTTTTCTTTAATTAATTCAGTTATTTTCATTTTTGTTCACTGGTAAATATTAAAAAAAAATGTATATAATTTGAAAAAAAAAAACATTTTGAGAGTACTCAGTAGCTGACACTGATGCCAAAACTGTATTTTTTTTATTTTTGCCTGTATGTCTTTCTGTATCCCGGCCGCGCATCACTCCAAAACTACTGAATGGAATTCAATGAAACTTCACACGATTTGAATTCATACAACGTAGAACGTTATTGTGTACTTTTTATCCCAAAATTCAGCACGGTTCTCTCGGGAAAGGGGATGAAAGTCAAAATAGTTATAAGTTGTAATTTATGAATTCGTAGTCCGATTGCAATTATTCTTTTTTGTTAGAATATTGACGAGTAAGCTCGGAACCCCACGGGCAGCCTGGCACCCCACGGGCAGCCCAGCACCCCATGAGCAGTTCAACACCCCACGAGCATCTCGGCATCCTTGTTTAGATTTGCCAGCTTGCTAAGATAAAACTCTAATATCTGGAACATTCGCGACACTCAAATTTGTTAGCTATCTATCTTTTGTCGGATACATTTTGGAGACTGCGCAATGGAAGTGTACAATCTAGGAGAACCTCGGCAAAAAGATGCCGTTTTATAATCGAAATTAATAAGTAACGTACAAAGTACTTTGCTTCAACATTTATTGTGCGCACCGCAATGGAACTCTCTGAGTCACTTAACTACTGTCTTCCGGAAAATACAACCCGGAAGTTATCAAACCCAAAGTAAAAAGCTCCTTTCTGAGCTATGCTTTACAAGGAGTGCTTCACCGCAGACTACAGCTTTGCTTAATATGAGATAAACAGTGCTCAAATGTGAATAATTAGTTTGGAGGTACGGTGATCGCGAACAAAGTCGCAGGTAAAGCTAGTATTGTAATATGCATACACAAAGACGGTACAATTAGTCAAAAAGATGTACCTTTTTTGTTATGCCTGATAGGTTAGCCTTTGACCTAGTGGTCAAAGGCTAACCTGATGGTAAGTGATGATGTGGTCGAAGATGTTGTTCAGGCTAACCTAGAAGTACTGGCTCTCAAGGACAGCTGCCGGAACACAACGTTAGGTGCTTGGCGACAGATTTTCTACTTGAGTGTGGTAACTAGCCAGGCGGGCATTCGCAAAATACCCTACCACCATACTATAACGACAGCCATCCTAAGACAACAACCGGGACCGACGACGGCTTAACGTGCCCTCCGAAGCACGGAAACGCTCAGTAGTAATGTCATTAGTGGTCACCCATCCAACTCCTGACCGCGGGCGACGTTGCTTAACTTTGCTGATCGGTTGAGAACAGCTAAGTAAACTTCGCTACGAGCACTTCAACCTAATTTTGAATCCCTCGAAACACACTCAATAAATTTTTTTTACTACCTAATATTATGTGGAAGACATCGCTGTTTGCGATATAATTGAAAGTCGTATCTTCTCATTAATTGTATTATATCTCGTCAACAAAGGCGTCAACAAAGAACTGTATTGTTTTGAGTGAGAAGTGAATAAAATACTGTATTGAGTCGTTTATTTAATTCAATAAAATAAGTAAAGCACTGTTGTCAAGGTCCACCCAACTGGATGTTTATCGATATCGAAAGCTTATTATCACATTCTCCGTGATAGCAGTAAGCGGAATCATCTGATACTGGTGCGTACGTTGCGTTCGCAACCATCATCCTGTTTATAGTCCTTCTGTGCTTCTCATGTTATCAATAATGGACATACAGTAGGCATTGTTATGGTGCTATATGATCCTGAATGGCTTAACGAAAGCCTTGTTATCTTCCGTGAAAAATGAGCTGACCTGACATTGGAAGATATGTGGCTGCTCTGTACCTACATGTACGGATAAATTGACACGTACGAAGCTATTTGAATTATGTTACGTCGGTATTTAACTGATTCATTTTGCCTTCCATAAATTCTTGAATAGTGCAAAGTACATACGAGTCTGTCCTGGTCGTTTTTTTATTTGTTATTGTTAGGGAACATATACTAGACCCATCTGGTGTTAAATGGTAACCTATGCGAATAACAGTTGTAAATCGTCAAAAGTGACGAACTGCACTCCGCCCATAACTCTGGGGCATACAGATGTTAAGTCTTAAGTGCCTTTTATTTCATGAATTACTTACTGACTCTCAAGGACTGCTGCCGAAACATACTGTAAGCATTCGCAAAATGTCCTTCTACCATGTAAATCTCAAGCCGGCGATGGGCGTCGAACCATGGACCTGCGGCAAGCAGTCCATAGGTATTACCGCTATGCTATCACTTCTTGAGAGGGAGAATTAGGTACTTTCTGACGCTAGTTACCAATAGTAATGTAAAGATAGAAAGATACATAGAAAACTCTTTATTGTTACATCACTGTTAAAATATTAAAGTTTACATATTAAATAATGATAACATAGTTTCACAATGGGCTGCCTTATCACTAAAAGGGTGTAGTACAAATTTTAGCAATGAAAAAAATAATAGTACATACTCAAATTAAATAAAAATATTTCAAAATAAAACGTATTTTAGTGTAATTCCCAAACCTATATATAAATATAGAAAACTTAGAAGTTTTCTATAATAATTAAATAAATACAATTATAAATATATATACACATGTAAATATAATATATATAAAGCAGGATTTTAAGGTGACAATTGTCGCTACTTGTGCTATAAAGCCTAGGTTCAATTGAAGGACATATTCATATGCGACAAGAATTTAACAAGTATCAAAGGTTAACCAGGAAACAAGAACAACTACACATTATCAATATGAGAACTATTCAAAATTCGTGCCATATTATATTTTAGTATGGGGCCTAGGGCCCCTACGGACATCCTCAACTCCCCATATAGTCCGTCCCAAGCCACCGCAAGCTTGGTATTTCACCTTCTTGCTTCTTTTAGATAACATTTCATGTAATCGTACCTAAGGTTCTCAAACATTCATCTTGTTTCCTAATTTCCCTATTGACTTTAACAATAGGTTACAGAACACTCACCGGGATCCGAAAACCTCGCGTCGCTTCATTTCTATGTTCATCGTCACCAATTAAGTTTATTTTCAATGTCAAACAAGCTTTAGCAAATATAATGAAAACCAACTTCAAAAAACAACACCCATAGATAACCCATAGACTACTCAAGCTTTGCAAGTTTCGCGGTAGTTCGCGACAACAATAGTCTCGCATACACACTTCTCCTATCTGCGGTAACTTTGTAAGTTATCTAGGAAAATTCTAAAAACTATACTTATATTATAAACAAGAAAGATTTGTATGTATATATTTTTGTATGTAAAGAATAAACTTGAAAACTGCTGGACCGATTTGAAAAAATATTTCACCATTAGTATCCTACACTATCCCTGGTGAACATAGGCTATAGAATATTTTCAAAACCTTAGGGTCCGTATGAAAATTTCGATAATGTAACCCAATGTGTCAAAAAAATCGTTATATCGCGTACGCCGCGGAAATTGTTGACAATAGAGCAAAGTGATCATCAATATCTACAAAAAAGTCCGCAATACCATATGGCTAACTGATGATGATGATGTAGTCCTGACCGATTTCGGCCACAGCGACTGTTGATTCTGGACAGGCATGCTTAATTTACGTATAATATAATAATGATAAAACATATGGCTAATTATTACAGTTATGTCACAATAACTACTTTTTATCTGTTACAATTTATAATTTTCATTAAATACCCGTGCAAAGTCACCGGCCGCTAGTATCAGATAAAGTAGCCGTAGCTTCCATAATTATATCACAGGCTGGTCCTCCATAACCGTGCTCGCACGCGCACGTATTCGGCGCTACGCATGTCCCATGCACGCACGCTTCAACGCATACTGGCACGCATTGCATTACGGGCGCGTAGCCAACACAACATTCCTCCACCGGCCTGTACTTGACCAACTTCTGGGTTTTGAACACTTCACGGAACTTTATTTTGTAGCTAGTGCACCTAGGCGGCACGCTGTAGCACCATGAGTACGACTTCTCTTGATACGCCTCCATCTCTGGCACTCGTATTGTTGTTGTGTACCTGAAAATGAAGGTTGGTCGGATGAACTATGATTAATTCTGGTAGCTCGAAGGCATATCGGTATCCGAAGCGTTAGAAAAGTAAATGTTGTCTCCCCGCTAAGTGTGGAACAATGGCAGAGAGAAGTTGCTAACCAACGTTCGTTTTTGTAATTGAAACTGATATTTTATAAAACATACGGTCATAGTTATGTAAAGCTCATAAGTTAGACTCTACTACAGCCATATAGCCATAACAGTTGAAAAGAATGTTCAGCATCAAAGTCAAAGTCAAAGTCAAAATCATTTATTCAATTTAGGCGTCTATGACGCTCTTATGAAGGTCAATTACAAATTTTAGTATTGAAATATTCTACATTGTACTGCCACGTTCAGCAAATAAAGTGTATAGAGCCACTGCGAGAAGAACGGGCAAGAAACTCGGGGCCATTCTTTTAAACATCTTTTAACAATGTGTTACATACATACTATATAATACAGTTATTACAATATTTGTTTAAATTATGTAGGTGACAGGCAATAGCTTGGCGGAGGCGGAATTGTCCAGGCATTTTTGTCGTTTATGTAATCAGAAACTGTGTAGTAGGATTTTTTAATCAATATGTTTTTCACATGCAACTTGAATTTCCCTTCTGTGAGCGTTGTAATATGTTTAGGAACTTTATTATAAAATCGCACACAATAACCTAAGAAGGACCTTTTATTTGTCTTTGCTAATCTAAAACCTGGCACCGCTATTTTATCTTTATTCCTAGTATTGTAATCGTGATTGTCACTGTTTAATTTAAATTTACTCAAATTTTTACGAACATACATAATATTTTCAAATATATACAGACTTGGTAAAGTTAAAATATCAATTTCTTTAAAAAGATCCCTCACAGATTCCCTAGGACCCATTTTATATGGCTCGAATTGCACGCTTTTGTATGATAAAGATTGTCTCTATCTCAGCAGCAGTTCCCCACAGCAATACGCCATACGACATAATACTGTGGAAGTACGCGAAATAAACTAGGCGAGCAGTAGCTACGTCTGTTAACTGTCTTATCCTAAGAACTGCATATGCTGCAGAACTAAGTCTTCCGGAGAGATCATGTATATGTGGATCCCATTGTAAAGTGGAATCCATTTTGATTCCCAGGAAGACTGTCGCTTTGTCAATAGGGAGTTTATCTGGGCCAAGCTTTATGTTTGGTTCAACATAAGGAACATTTGGTAAAGAAAACTTTAAACATTTCGTCTTTTTTGAATTTAGGAGAAGATTATGAGCAGCATACCTTAGTTGGCTACTTAGAAACACCCAAATCTATACTTAACTACATATCTTTTACTACGAATCATTAGCGTTCTACGTAGACACGTAGAACGCTAATTTCGCCTTATGCGCCCGTCTCAGGAGAAGTGCCTTCGGCACTTCTCCCTCCCGGGCTATAAGAGGGCCTCCCCTCGCCCAAAACCCGGTGGAGCTGGACGTCCGCTTAGCGGTAGTCAGCATCTATGTCCTCCCTAAAAAAATAAAAAATGCCTGCCTGGCTCAGTTAGTTCATGTTTGGATTAGACAATCCAAACATGAACTAACTGAGCCAGGCAGGCATTCCTACCACTACTCAAATCGGTACTTCTAGTATTGAGTAATCAATAATCATTACCTATGTAATTGCAAAATTGGTCTTGTTTGTAGTACAACGCACTGTGGTACTACAGATGTCGCTCTATCCCAATACGATGGTTAAAGAACGATAGGAAAGATTTGAGTTACGACGTTATGTCATATTAGCTCAATAAACCTAACCAACTGCTTTCAATTAAATGTTTTGCAAAGTGAAACTGTTCGGGATGGTCGTTCCTATACGCGGATATGTGTTCTTTATATCTACGTACTTGCAGCATAACTTATATGGGACCAATCTCTCAAAAAATCTCTAATATATTTAAGAAAAATAACGTCCATGTAGCTTTTCGAACAAATCAAAATCTACGCCATTAGATATAAAGAACACATATCCGCGTATAGGAACGACCATCCCGAACAGTCTGACTTTGCGAAACATTTAATTGAAAGCAGTCATCAACTCCTTGATAGTAATACCTTTAAGATTTTACATTGTTGTGATAAGGGATTTCGATTGTGTGTATTGGAACAGTTAGAAATATTAAAACATAGGCGTTAGGGTAGGCAGGCGTTGCACTGTTGAATGAACAGACGCAATTGGTTTCATCACCACTTTTACGTATTTTTAGTGATAACTTGCCAGTACAAAATAGTTAAACATGTAGTTGTTTTAGGAAGTAATTTTGTTTTATTTTTTACGATATTATTCATATTCAAAAACACATTGCATAATATAAATAATTAAAAATTATTATTTGTAATGAATTTTGGCCATTATGATGTCATTGTCACTTTAAAAACGTATTAGTCACCAATTGTTGGCTGCAACAAAGAGCAGTGACTCACGCTCGAGCCTAGACAAAGGCGTGCTGACTCAGCTCTAGTCTATATAAAGGCGTGCTGAGCCGCCGGCCGCTCTGCTACACTATCAAACACCGAGCTCGCCGGCGAGCTCGAGGCAAAAATAAAATCCCGATTAGTGTCCCTCCAAATAGTCACAGAGTAATATTCAATAGGGCCCATTCTCAACGGTACAACACTGCAGTTGTACCGGGGCATTTAGTTCCGATTCCCCCTTTGTCTCCCGGCAGCGAGACAAGCCGAGGTCCGAACCACAGTGGTGTCCTTGAGCTCGCTGTCACCCCTCCCGATAATAGCGTAGCGTTTTCGGCGCTCGCAGGAGACGGAGGTATAAGGCGCTTTTCGCCTTATGCGCCCGTCTCAGGAGAAGTGCCTTCGGCACTTCTCCCTCCCGGGCTATAAGAGGGCCTCCCCTCGCCCAAAACCCGGTGGAGCTGGACGTCCGCTTAGCGGTAGTCAGCATCTATGTCCTCCCTAAAAAAATAAAAAAAAAAAAAAAAAAAGCCGGCAGCTCAATCTCGATCGTGCGCTCGAAGAGTCAAGACCTCCTGAGGATGCTTCGTGTAGAAGCGAAACGCGTCGAAGGTTCTTCCGGTTTGGCTGCGTGGCGTTTGTGACGTCACGTCGGCTTAGCAGGAAAATTGGGCGGAATTGTCACTAGATATATTTTTTTATATTTTTAAGTGATTTATTAAAATATTAACTTGATGTTTTCGAAAATATTTTAAAAATATTTGTTATTACTTAGTACAGTGTTGAAATGATTTTACCACAAGTTCATATTGACGTAAATAATTAATATCTAATTATCTGCGAATGCTTGTGAAACGTTCATGTCATGAAACTTTTGTAGTGGTTTTTTTCCGTTGCTGTATATACATAAAACCCAATAAGGCTAGAATTGCAGATATTTTCCTACATTATATCAACACTAGCTTTCCGGCCGCGGTCCGCCCGCGCGGATTTCCGTTATCGCGCAAAACCATTAACCTCTTTTTGCTCAGTTGGATAAAAACCTATCCTATGTCCTTTCCGCTTAAAACTATTTCCAGATAAAAATTTCATCCAAATCAGTCAAATACTTTTTAAGTTTATTCGTTGCATACAAAAATACAAATCTTTCCTCTTTATAATAAGTATAGAAACATAGTTTATAAAATTTTTCTTGCGAATTAAACTAGTTCAAGTTTTTTTTAATTATTATTTTAGGGTGCCAACTGTTTCTTTTGTTTTAGACAACGCGAACGTTTGCTTTTTGTTAAACACAAAGTGCGTATCTAACATTATCGAGGTCATTGGTTCAAGAATATCTCAAGTCATGAGTTAGTATGACTTATGATTATGAACCCAATTAATCACCGAGCGAAGCTATAGTCTCCGTGGCTAGTTGGCGGTTTCGGTGTTTGTATGTTTATTCGACAATAACCTGAGATCGGCTAATAAGTACTATCTATTAAAAAACATTTTGATATTGAAAAATCTTAGAGTTAATAATAATAGGTATCCTTTTTTGATCTCGGTCTCATCGGCCAACACAAAAAGAGGCGTCATTTATAAATTAAAACTATTTTGGTTGGTTTGGATTTAAAAATTATTTACTTTCTAAATATTTAATTTAATAAATGTCAATTGCTTGTAATTATAAGAGCTAAGTAAAAATTAAATACAATCGTTACACGCATCATCACTTACCATCCGGTGAGATAGTGGTCAAAGGATAACTTATAAAATAAGGCATAAAAAAGAGCTAGTTCCATTTTGAGGTCGATCCGCTTCCCATCTTCAACTATGTCATCACTTGACTTTCTCGAACGATATAAGTGGTACTATACGAGTGAAATAGTTATCAATAGCTAGCCTATCATTCATTATTATTTATATATAAAAAATACTTACTTTTCCTGCCTGGTGCAGACATTGGGACCTTCTAAAAGTGCTCGCGCAGCTGCTACGAGCACCAGCAGTGTGCAAACCTCAGACCACATCTTGGCGTCACTTCACGCAATACTATGCTTATCAATAACAAATCTATTGTATTGTCTTGCTGACGTCACAATACATTCAGTCACAGTTCCGTTTTTTTTTATTGGTGAGAAAAATAGCAGGATTTATCTGGAAAGATACAGAAAATATCATTATTTTGTGTTTGGTTTTAATGGTTATGAAATATTAATATAGTTTTGCCAGCATTCCTTGAGAATGAGCATCTTTACTGCTCGAACAGCGGTCGGAGATTACGACCAAACACCGTGAGTGCTAGCCTGTACATTTAGTTAATAATTAATATAGTTTGTTTACAGAGTTTTAGTTTTACAACAAACCGTAATTTCTGACCATATAATTAGATAATCTTACAATATAGGTACTTAATCTGCAAATATATTTTCATTTGCCCAATAAAATGTGTGTTGTGTACAAATATACCATTAAGAATTCAGATAAGTAGTTTGGTACAAATATTAATATTAGTGTAAAAATTGCATAATGCCAAAACTGCAAAAACCTTCGTAAACACATCTGATAAATGCGAAAACGAGCTACAATTTGCGTTAATTTAAAGATTTGAAGACTTATAGATAGATAATATCGATTTGTTTGACTGTGAAACAAAAAATTGCATTAATGAATACTGCATATTTAGGCATATGTCGCTGAGCGGTGTACCTACACCGTATCTCAGACTCAGACCATATACTTAGACCCTGTATCATAGTAGAAAGACTCTTACTACTATGCCTGTATGTTCATTTTGAATACAAAGCAAAATGCGATATAATACAATACATATAGCAACGTTGAAAATTTAAAGAACAAGACACATGCTATTCTCATAAGTAGATTTTAAGTTTATGCTGACAAATAGTCACGTATTAGATACACGTATTAATAATGATGCGATTTCTTAAAAAATATACCTAGTTGGTAGATTAAGATTAATAAAAGCAGATACAAAAAGATCTCTACCGATTAGGGAGAGGAAAATGTGCTAGGGATACTCTCCTTATAATGCATAAAAATGACAGAGAAGAATAAGAGGTCATGACGGATAGACGGAATAAAAAAAATATATAATCAAAAAACAGGAATTTATTAAATGTATATGTGTACAATGTGTGAGTGGGCTGCGTGAAGAATGATACGCTGAAAGGTATGATAATTAAGATAACAATAGAACACAGAGGAAGATGAATGAAATCATTAAATGTGTCGACTCCACTTAGTGTCGGATCTTCAAGTTAAAGTAAGATAATAAATATAAGAACTAAATTATTATTTTTAGTCCAGATAGGAATTAATATGTAGGTACTCCACATTCTCCATAAGGCGCGCCGGATGTTGCAATTTCAACTGCCTACCCAAATGATCATAGTTTACAATTATTTATTGTTTTACTTTAGGTACATACCATTAGAATTTACACCCACGCTTAAACGTCGTGTACAAACGAGGCCTATTCGTTCAACAGTAAACTATTGTACTGTGGAGGGCGAGTCTTCGTGAGAGAACAGGTCTATACTAAAGTAAAGCAACATATCAAGTAATTTCTTTAACATGGGTTGTTAGACCGGATCTAAAGAGCTTCTTGCATAAAATGCAGTCAAGTGCAGTGCACGGCTATCTACAAATAGAACTCAAATAATTCCATCTGTTTACAACTGCAACCTGTATCATTCTTGTGTACTGAGTAACTTTGTAAGGAGCAGAACGTAATAATTGTATTGGTCACTAATGCTTTATGATTTATGATGAATGGATAACAATACACTTTTTGCTTCGATTACTTTATTGTTATGTATAAGTGCACATTGAAAACAAACCTACGCTGAAAGAGTTAGAGAATATGGTTATTTTTTTTTATTGCTGATAGGTAATCCTTTGACCACAATCTCACCTGATGGTAAGTGATGGTGTGGTCAAGGTGTTAACAGGCTTAACTTAGAATTACTGGCTCTCAAGGAGAGCTGCCGGAACACACCGTTAGGTGCTTGGCACCTAATGGTGTGTTCCGGCTTTTCTAGTTGAGGGTGGTCGCTAGCCAGGCCAACATTCGCAAAATGCCTTTCCACCATGCCATTAAGCTCAAGCCCGCGGCGGGATTCAAACCATGGACATGCTCCGTGGCAGTCGATAGCCAATGCCACTGAGCCATCACTGCTTCTTATTAACTAGTCGTCAGCCTTTATTAAATGTATGCAGGTAGAAACGTGTTAGGTACATTTTTAGCACAAAAACTGAAATTATGAACACTACCAGCAGCGTTTCTGTTTCACAATAGACGTAGTCTGGGAGTCTCCAACTATAAAGTGAATAGGTTATGCTTGCTTATCAGTTATGAAACAAAAAAGGAATTCTTTGTAAAAAATCTGTTATCGGAATCATAGCTGGTCTGGTTCAGACGGTTTGCTCTGAAATTCTCGTTGGTAGCATATTCCCCACAATGCAAATGGTTAAACGGCACCAACAATATATAAGTTATATACAGGCCAGTTGTAATTATCTTTCGTCCACTCCATTTTACCACATAATAATTCTACTTAGAAATACTTGTTAGTAGAATACTCGCCTGCCACAATGCGGTTACAAGCTCAAGTGCAGTAATTTTGAAAATAATCTTGAGCATTTGAAGATTTGCACAATCTGCGTCATTTTCAATACTCTTAAGAGCTTTAAACAAGAGCAGAGCAATGCAAAGGTAAACTTATCAATACTGTATCTGTTTTATCGCGAATCTGGTATCAAAATATATTTTTTAAAGATAATGAATAGATTCTGGCGTTACTTTGCGGAAATCCATATTTATAAACAACAAATATTTTCAAAATATTTTACGAAAACATCAAATTAATATTTTAATAAAACACTTAAAAATATAAAAATATATCTAGTGACAATTCCGCCCAATTTTCCTGCTAAGCCGACGTGACGTCACAAACACCACGCAACGGTCTTGACTCTTCGAACGGACGATCGAGAAGTCAAGGCCTCTTGAGGATGCTTCGTGTAGAAGCGAAACGCGTCACACCGAGAGAGAACAACAAAACCTGTGGAATAAGACAGAGGATTGTAAACAAACAAAGGCCATGTTCCCAACTCTAAACAAGAAGCTGACAAACAACCTGCTGAAACTAAAGCGTGAGGAACTACGCATTGTAGCAGGCCTTATTACAGGTCATTGTAACCTGAATTACTTTCTGCATAAAACTGGAGCAACAGACAGTCCTCTATGTAGAGGCTGTATGCTAAAAGATGAGACCGTGGAGCATGTACTATTGCACTGCAAAGCCACGGAACAAATACAATTTACAACCGGACTACAAGAGTCATTCTCATCGACGATATCCTCACCACCATCACACAAGTCACTGGAGCAGCTATGCCAGCGACCCAAGGTCCTTCTCCGCTACGTTAAGGAGTTGGGATGGCTTGGGTAGAAGCTGGCGGGGGAAATGCACAAAACACCCCAAGCCGGACGTCAGTGCAGGACATATCGCCCCCAAATAGAATAAGAATAAGAATAATAAGCGAAACGCGTCGAAAATTCTTCCGGTTTGGCTGCGTAGACAGTAAATAGTAAACTCCAAAGCTAGAGCCTAGTTTTTTCTCTTACAATCATATCAAAAGCTTTCTTATATATGTTAAAGATAATAAGGTCCACATCAAGAAATCTCTGGTAACTAGTTATCAACAAAGACGGAACGCATCGCTGGCAACCAGTACTGCTGGTCGACCGCACGTTTACATCGCAATTTTTTGTGAAACTGCAGCCCAATTACGTTGTGTTGGAACATGTTTCTTTGTGTTACTAGGGGCCAAAGTAATATTATGTTTCTCGAAGGCGTTATTTTGAACTCAGGGCCAAGCGAAGGATTTTCAAGTAGAAGCCTAAGCGTAGAGAGGAATTCAATAACGCCGCCCGAAAACAAAGTATTTTAAACCCATGTGATACCTACGCGAAACTAGTACATATAAGTCTCTAATAATGTACAATATTAATAATCAATAATTATTATTATAATATCGTAATATGCGTTTAAATATATTACTTAACTAACTTAATCTATGAGAAGCAACGAACGCGGACCAATCAGACAACTCAGTCTCATAGGTACAAATTTGAATTTCCCCCCCGTCCTCTAAAGCCAATTGTGATTTTAGAATAAGTGTGATGAAATAAACATTGGCTACTTATGAATCCAGCCATGGAACTCGGGCCGATAACAGTAATATAGAAATATTGAAAAGCTTCCAGAGTAAAACAATAAGAAACATGCTTAATGTACCTCCCTATATTACTAACAAATGTAAGTATATGGACTTGATACTGAGAACAGTGAAACAAAAATTAAAGCGAACAGCATAAGCTATCCATCAGACATAGAAATAAACTAGCAGGAACAAACCAACTTCAAGTACAAGAGAGCATCTAATTATCTAGAATCAAACGACATTGCATTTAGGGAATAGCTGAGATTCACAGATAGAGACTTAGAGATTTCACACTTGACAAATCTTTTGATGCCAATGTTATTAATTCAGAGATTCTCAGAACAAATTGGACTATTGTAATTATTATTCATAAACATATTACCTAGCAGCAGACTTAAAATTAAAAAAAAAATCTGTCCTTGTCTACGATTATCGGCTATTCAATGTATGGATAAATCCAAAATAGTTTTCTTCTGTGCCGGTAGACTCCATCTGTGAGTAAAAATAATAGTACTTTTTTAAATATTCAATGTTTATCAGCACTTGACTGTGTACAAAATCGAACCAGGCAGTCGACGTATAATATACGTCCGTGAATACGATGGACGGTGCCTTCGTTACAAATTAAGTCGATGCGTGTGAGAATATCAGTAGCATTTTTTAATTTATTTATAGCTGATTGGGATAGCCGTTTACCACAATCTCACCTGATGGTAAGAGTGACCATGTGGTCGAAGATGTTGTTCGGCCTAACCTAGAATTACTGGCTCAATAACAGCTTCCGGAATACACCGTTTGATGCTTGGCGACAGATTTTCTACTTGAGGGTGGTAACTGGCCAGGCGGGCATTCACAAAATCTCCTAAATGCAAATAAAGAAGTAAAATAAACAATCGACTACGCCTTCTACCAGCTTGTTTAGGTTGCGTTGCCGTCTTCCACCGTGTGAGAATGGACTATAAAAGGATCTAGTTTTTTTTTGCTCCTTATATGTATACCTTCCTTATACGTTTCTACTACATTTGTTTAATTGTCATGTTTATCAATTGAGGTAGGTAGGTACAAGATGTCTATTAACATCATAGGATGGCCATAGAAGGACTTAAGTTTTCTTCATTATTTGAGCGTGACAGCCGATGAATAATGAGGATCGAATACTACCAGAGGCTTCATCTTTCCTCCAGCTAGCTAACACCCTCAGGTATAAAACCAACTAACATCAGTGTTTGAACAATATGTTTTTATGGACTTTATGGTTCCCATTTAGCAGTTTGTTGCCGGCCACTACGAAAATTAAACACACCAACTCCATTTCAATATCAGCCTACGCTGCGACTGCGACGGTAACCTTACGGGTGTCAAAACAGAAATGCGTGAAAATTTTAGAAAATTATATCAGAATATAATTTTATTTTATATATCAGAATATATTTTTCTTCTTCAATCATAAATTAAATATTATTTTTAAATAATTCATGCACAGAATAATAACATGGTAGGTATGTGCAGATTGAAATTAAATTTATCGTTAGATTGACGAGGTCTTGAAGAAAATTGACACTGTCTTTGTTTAGAAGGAGTTACGAAATTTGTGCAAAAACTTAGTTTCTTTTTAATAAGTTTAGAAGGTTCAGAGAAATTATATATAATAATTATATACATAATTATTTAATTTTATTACAAGATAATTGTCAATTCAGCTTACTACTATCATTCGACTGATCTGCCTTTGACCATTGTTTCTGTACAGGTCAAAGGCTAACGTATCACTTACGCACATAAACACGATTATCTTGCATGACTCTTATCTTGTCGAGCATAGTGTGAAGAGCACAATATTTCGATAAATAAGCAAAAGTTATAATGAATTGAAATTTACAACACATTAATATGACAGACAGAAATTCTTATGAACATTTCGTGTTGCGTAGCAAAGTGTATCATTGTTTTCAAATTAGTGCCTATTATTGAAACTGAATTTCCCAACACGCTATTCATTACCTAATTATCATGTAACAAAGACTACTTTGAAAACCACCTAAAAGTTTACGACATTCACAAAAAAATCTAAAATTTACTCAGCTGTGATAATATCCAGATTTACCATAGGAGTAGTAAGTTTTAAGACTATAACGATTCGCACTAAGAATATTAGTGAATATAAAGAACATACAGTAGTAAGTTGGTTGGTCGATCATTGTGCTCGTCTACCGCACTTGCTTTGTATCCTTAGTTTAGCACTCATACTATTAAATACTATTTCAGTCTGGAGCGAACTTAAGAATTTGTACATAAGAACAACTTACAGTTATAATTCAGGCAGGGTGATCAAGTATTTATTTAACCAACGCACTTGCTATGTAAACACTGCCAGAGTTGAGACTGTTGGACACTGGACTACTGTTGTTGAGGATTATTTATCAGTCAGGGTTGCCAGCCTTTGAATTTTTTTCCTTGTACAGAAGCAGATAAAAATCTTGTATTTTAGCTTTCGAACCTCGTATATACTCATATAATGTGTAAAATGTGATATAATAAAGAAAAAAGCATTTAAAAGGCGTTTTACACAGATAATGCTTCTTTTGAAAGTTTGTTACAAATAAAACATCACTATTTTTTAAAAATTAAATCTTCCTCATTGTCTATGTATGATAACAATAGTAGATTGTTATACAAGGGTCGAAAGGAATCGATTCCCATACGAGGTATTTAGACGCCCGAGCGTAGCGAGGGTGGCTTTAGCCGAGTAGGAATTGATAACTTTCACCCGTGTTAAGCACTCTACTTTTCATTTCGAATATAACGAAAAGTAAAAAATAGTAGATTTTGAATAATAAAATGACTATTTAAAGTTAAGTAATTGTGATTTTAGAAATATTTGTGAAATTTAAAGTTAAATTTTGCTTGCAATATTTGCGGACGGCTATCGTCCGAATAGGAATTTAAGACTTTCACCCTTGTTAAACACTCTACTTTTCACTACGAATATGAGTTATATAAAAAATGTTTTTCTATAATATTTATTGATAACAAGAACATGAGCAGAAACTATTTGAAATGAATGCACTTATAGTCAAAATAGTATAACTTACATCCGTGTTAAACACTCAAATTTTCAATAAAAATATTAGAAAAGTAAAAAATTTTAGTTTTTCAAAAACTATATTAAATCTTAAATATTTACTGAAAACCATAACATGAGTAGAAGAAACATTTATAGAATTAATTAAGGGATAAGAACAATTTGTAAAATTAAGTAATTTTTTTGTTAAATTTTTTATAATTTTACTTACCATCCTAGCTATTTTATTAAAACTTAAAACACAGGAGGTGCAATTCAATTACACTGATAGGTACATCTTATTTTTTGTGACGGAGGGAAAATCAGAAAAGAGAGTGTATAGATAACTCGTTTGCTTAGGAGTATGTTCTTTCAGTGCTGAATAGCATTCTTACCGTGCAAACAAATATACTATAAATAAAGTTTAAGTCTATTTTTGATATGGTTTGCACTTTAAGTTATTATAGATATCGCTTAAAAATGTGGTATGTAGACAATATTTGGATGGGTTCCGTCGCTGCCGGCCTGTGCTCTGCACGCTATGCACCTGTTAGCAAGAAAATATATGATCAAAATTCAAACTAGCTCTTAAAGATATATGTGTCGGAACACACTGTTAGGAGCTGCGGGACAGAATTTGTACTAGATAATGATCTCTGGGCATAAAGCAATCAAAATACACTACCAAACTGTCAAGCTATGGCGAGCTATAGCCTATGGCGAGTATCGAATCTAGTACCATTGCTCTTCAATCATTCCGGCACACTCTAAATACAATTGCATGTTTTGATTCTTTGCAATTTGTTTTAATGTGGTATCAAAACTAATAATACCACTTTAAAAAAAATATTTTAAGCTGCCTCCGATACCTACGTGCCCCAACGAATCGTGATCTGAAAAAGGGAGAGTTTACTTTCAATAAAAACAACCAAATTGGTCGGTACATAATAAAAGCACTTTCAGGACGCGAGGGGTACCATCAACCCCGTAAACGATCATTGTTTTCATCACCGGGGGGATGAGTAAAGTAACTTTGCCTATTTCCATAAGCGTTAAACATAAATTAGCTGTCCATACTTTTCACTTCCACTTTCGGCGCAGTTAACTTTTATGCGGACCATACAGGACGGTGTACGAGAAGACAGTACTAGAACTTGTATTTTGATGTGCATTGATCACTGCAAAGGTAAACACGTACATTATTTCCACGCGGGAATAGTGATCGGGTGCAGTTCATGGAGAAATCTGCAGCAAGGTCAATGCGTGCTTATTTCTTAACTTTATAAGAGTTTACGCTTCCAACGGTCAGGCAACAAGGATTCTACCTGTACAATTTCCCACATACTCGTATATGTCATTAGCTATTATTTTAACAGTAGAATAACAGTATTTCCCTTACAAAAATACATTGACTATTGTGGTCATACGCCATTCAAACAAGAAACAAGCAGGGCCCTGAATATTATGGTCACATAGGAACTTCAAAATTAATAACAGAAAATGAGAACATAATCAATAATAAATAAATGCATCATCAAACACTTTTTCTTCAATTTATTCAGTTCATTTAAATTTTAGTAACTGGAAAGTATTATATAGAAAATAAATGATGTAGAATAATTGTTTTGTACAAAAATTTAAACTTTCTTATTCAGAGATAAAATAATTAATAAAACGAAAAACTGGCAAACATTATTCAACGACTGAACACTTCATATTCAAAATATGACGAAACTACGTTTGTGTACGATGACTCTAGCCTTAACAACTCGGCCATCAAGACTGTCGGTACATTTTTGTGCTCAAAAATTTTAAAACGTGGTGTAAATATCTAAGCTATTAATATATAGGTAGGTGAATTGTAATTTATTGAAATAATTGTTTTATCGTAAGTGATTTGAATGTTGAGATAAAATAACATAAACCTTTTACAATTTTTTTTGAAGTTAGATAATGATGAGACGGTTTTGAGGCTTAATATCCAAGAAGAATATGGATATGATATTTATCCAGAATTAACTAATGAAAATTAAGTTTTACGAGGTTGTTTTCATTTAACCCTGGGCTGTTGTCAGTCGTAGTGGTACAATAGCGGTTTTGACGGAGCCCTAAAAATAAAATGCCTGTCGGTTGCCCTAAAGTTTAGTTTAGAAACTGAAAACGTTTGAAAGGGCTCGTATTTTAAATACGTAGTACGGGAGTCTATATCTAAGGTTTACATGACTTTTAGTTATTTAATATTGTCTAATTATTTTAAGACATTAACTTTATGTCATGATGAACTTCTAAAGTAAGCGTCTACTGACGCTTCCGGCTTTTAAAATTGCATGTCTTGAGGTCTTGGGATAATTTTCTTTTTTCTCTCCAAAGAGGAACCGAACTCATAGGGAGTTCGGATCATTACTATTTTATTAGAATGGATGTCCATCGTGATTCCTAACTGTTCACTTTTGCCACTAGAATCAATATATTCGACTTGTAACGTAACATAAATGTTTGATTCTTTGTTTTTATACTGGCAGCACTAAATTATTTATATTCACATTCTATGTATCCAGTTGCCAACAAATAAAATAAAATAAAAAATATATTCAAATTTGTCTAACCACGTTGTCGTGCTGCATAATTTCGCTCATGCAGAAAATAGTTCAAAGTGGTAATATTTCCATGGTGTTTTTATGGGGGATAAAGCCCGGTGAACAAAACAATAGAACAGACAAAATTCAGCACAACCAAATACTTCACAATATTGTCTTAGGTTTTCGCGATTATAACACATAGTAACTAAACAACTTTGAACGGTTTAAATCGCGTATATTTATCATTATTTTTGTCCCGACGTTTCAAACACTTTGCAGTGATCGCGGTCACGGGGTGACTGATCGTGGTGACGGGGGGAAGCGTCGGGACAAAAATAATGATAAATATACGCGATTTAAAACGTTCAAAGTTGTTTAATTCCAAAAAGTCCAAAACCGACTTTGAAGAAGTAACTAAAGCCGTCCATTAATCACGTGATGTTTATTTAGCATTTTTAACCCCCCCTACCCCCATGGTGATACGTGGTGGGGCCTTACGACTGACACCCCCGCTCCCACCCAAAATTACGTGTATTTTTATACCTACAAGGAATCTTAAAAGTATTAGAATATTATCTTTTATACATCTGTAAAGTATAATCTAATTTTATTTTGAATTAATCTCAGGGACTTCATGCGTTGCCTGGTCACACTGATCACGGCGACTCAGGCCGCTTTTCGGTTTAGAAATCGCGCGTTAGAAGATAAAATAAATGCACGTGACATCTTACTACACCCCCCTCCCCTTTGTGTTATAGTGACTTTTGCTTAATCCTCTCCTCCCTTTTAAGCCTCACGTGATTTAGGGACGGTCCCTAACCTACCTACCGAACATCTACTTAGGAACTACCATAATAATTAATAATATTATAAAAAAATATATTATGTGATAAGAGACACACTTTCTTATTAACATAAAAACTCCTAAATTGTTCTATGTCATACACTCCATTGCTCTTTATTGTCCATATCAAATTTTATTTCGAATATTTTAAATCAATATAAAACAATGATTTATAATAATTTAATACACTGCAAAGCTCTATGTTTACAGACCAAATCGTTTTTGTATTAAAATAAACAGCTGTGTACAAAAGTATAACGTAAAAGTACAGAAGCTTTATCATAAAAATTTCCTCGTATAGGCGCCGGCTTGTCGCGCTATTAACTATAATGTGGCTTCCCATCGCTTTCATATACAGCTGAAACCTGTGCTTACTGTAGCGTGCCGTAATACAGTTAACGGTAGAGCACGTACTAACTGCCGTTTTATCTGTGGTTGAGACACGATTGCCGCTCGGAGAGTAACCGCTTGTTTATGTAAGGTGCTTAGCAAAAATAATAAAATAAACCACGAGTCGCACCGAGGCCGCGAGGGTCTGTATCATTACAGAATGTACCAAATATAGTTATTTTTTTCTCATACTTCGAGATCCATGTTAAACTTGACAGTTTTTATTGTTTGTTTTGATGCATAACATATTGGACTTACTATAAACCCATCTATTTTGATGTTTGTATGTGTTACCCTTTTTATGAAAACAATCGGGATATAAACAGTCCTGAATATCACCCATTTTATAGTTTTAATATTAAAAATCCCTTTGGGGTGACAAGTAAAATACCGGCAGGTGGACAGCAGCGCCTTCTAGGGAACTGATATCTTAAACAGCGATCCCACACAAAAGTACGAAAAGTAGGGAATTATGGCAAACCCCTTCTAAATGGGGGAGGCTTTGTTCAGCAGTGGACAATCCGGCTGATACATTAAGTACAGTAATATTGAAAATCAAGCTAGTGTGGTGCGATTTTCAGCATTAAAAAAAATCATTACATAGTAATGTTCTAGAAACAATATAATTACAAAACTGTTCTTTAACCTTTCTTCATTGAATGATTATATAGACGGTTGAATACAGCTCCCTCTCGGCCGCTACTTTATTAGTAACTCAGACCTTACTCGTCATGGCCAACCTTATCCTATACTACTCCATGGGGCTGGTCCCATTAGCTTTTAAGCTGTCCCAAATGACTTGATGTCCCTACCTCAAAATCGCTCACACAAGCTTCGACGTAAAGCTTTGTCAATATTGACAGCGTCGCTGTCTCTGTACACAGTCGCAATTTACTGTGTGTCTGTTGGCTATCCGAAAACAAACACAGACATAAGTACTGTTTGTATCATGTACCAAAATATATGTTCAACTTTGAGTATTTTTTTCAGTTTATTCAGCAATTATTTTTATGTTAACAACAAAATTATAGAAACCGTACATGAGAAGTTCCAAAAATTGTTGGTGAAATGAAAAATAGTTAGAATAAAACAGTATATTTATACTGTACTGTATCAGCAGGATTGTCC
This sequence comes from Plagodis pulveraria, assembly GCA_963890685.1. Taxonomy (NCBI): domain Eukaryota; kingdom Metazoa; phylum Arthropoda; class Insecta; order Lepidoptera; family Geometridae; genus Plagodis; species Plagodis pulveraria. The sequence goes on from OY982959.1 coordinate 18,046,165, forward strand.
ACTGCTGAATACAGCATCTCCCATTATGGGGGCTTGCCATAATCCCTACGCTTGGCAGACGTCTTCGGAATCGCAGTTTAAGTTATCAGTTGCTCAGAAGGCGCTGCTGCACACCTTCCGGTATTTTACCTTAATTACGACACAAACAGGTAGCAAAGGGGGCAACATTCTAGCCCGGCACCCCAGTCACGGGGCTTACATTTATAGATTTTCAAAATGTTCCCCACCAACCCCAATGCATTTATACTAAATTTATTACTAAATATAATAATACATATTATAATAAAAAAAAATTCTTGCGGAAGAATTCAAAATAACCAGACGTCTTCTCCAGTGTTAAATTTTCACCCACGGAGCGTAGTCCATCCATGGTTTTTCTAGCAGATGTGTGAGCAAGTGCGTTATCTTGGTGAAAAAAATACTACGGACACCGCTATGCTACGGACACCGCTTCTTAGTCGCTCGATATTCAATTCCCCGAAGTATTGAGGCAGACAAACTTCGCAATACCATTCACTAGTAACTGTTCTACGGTTTTCTAGCGAGTTATTTATACTGGTCCACTGGGTCGAAAAAAAACACCATGTGAGGGGATATCATAATTTTATTAACGCTCCGACCGCGAACATCTGTTGTGGACAACTCGTCTTCTTCAAACTCCCATTGCGTGGATTGTTGCTTCGTGATAGCTATAGTTCCATTTTGCATCAGATGAAGCTATGTAGGATACGTTTTGCAAAGTTCATTCTTCGAACTTTTCTAGCACAAATTTGCACCAACCAAGCACACGGTATTTTTGCTCTTCGGTGAGGAATTAAATATACGTCCCTAGGCAAGCTTCCTAACTTCCTTGTTATAAGAGCTAAGCTTCCTATTATTGTAACTATTTATTACCTTCTTTATTAGTTACAGTAATGGCCTAATGGATATCACATCGTATGGTTCTAATCCCGCTTTCCGAAAGCCCGTCTCGCTAACTACCACTGTCAAGTGAGCACAGAACAGTGTGTTGTGACAGCAGTTCTTAAACCAACCTTTCAAATTATCACTTACAACATGTAAGATAAGCCGTTTGCCCTGGTTGTTGTTTTATGATGGCAGTAAATAAATCATGGGGATAGGGCATTCTGAGAATGCCCTGGCCTAGGCAGGTAGGTAGCATATATATATATTATATATACCTACGTGCCTAGTAGGTATATATTACAAAATTACGAGAGGAAAAATTATAGTCATGCGCGGGTATAATATTTCCTCTCCTAATTTTGCATTGTAATCCGTAGGGCACGCGTTATTGAAAAATAAAATATATCAAAAGTAGGTAAATATACAATTAAGATAACAAAACCGGCAATTAGTATAATATTATTAAAGCGTGCCAATATTAACACTAGCGAGTTAGCAATTAGACACTGCTTAGTTACAGAATAAAATTTACAAAACATGTTTTCTTTTCATCAACGATTTAGTATAAGGGTAAAAGATTAATAATGCATTTTTCTTACATCCAAGTGTTCCGAATACGAAGTAAGGGAATCCCGTGCAATCCCTATTCCGGCTCAGAATTCCCTCATTCAATTTCATTACGAACGAGAAGGAGACATGACCTGATTATTAAGAACCGGACGAATGTTGTTAATCCGTGATTTAAGACTTAGCAGTGTAGGTATATGGTGAGATAACGTTTTGTGACCGTTGTTTTTATACCATTTGTAAAGCGGTGCGTGATTAATAGGCTTATTTAAAGATAAAGTTGTTCAATGTTGTGTCTGTTATGTATTACGTATTTCATTAGGTACCTTTATTGGTAAGTAGATATAATTCCTAAAGATATAACATAACTCACAACAGTTGCATGTGAAAAAGAAGACTATAGTTTTTTTTTCCTTTTTTGTGATTTTCAATAACATATTAAGAAGATCTTTATAGATTCTTTAGTAGACAAAGATGTTTAAAATCCTCATATATTATATCGAATAATAAGCCACCACTTGGCACGTGATATTTAAACAAAATGACTAGTAAATACAGCAATTTAAAAAAAAAATTAACTACTTAGATAGAAAGTGAACCTGTCTACTTAGGAAAGTAAAATTTCTTCAAGCCTAACCCACTAAACCAATTTTGATAACACTTTATTAATAACTGGTATCAAACGGTACTGAACATGTTGTAAAGCTCTATAACCGTTTCGTCACAGTGTCAAAAGAATTGTCAAAATATTATTTTACATACATAATTATGTATTTATAATTTTAAGAATAATATGTTAGTTCAGAGAGAAATAGTCCTACTATTCATTTAACTATGGTTAGGAATAGCTTTTTAAACTCACGTAGTCATCTCGTCTAAGGACACGAATATTGATTTGGAACGGAAAAATTACTATTAAATTATTAATGAAATAACTAAGATAATATATATATATATATTTACAAATATTATCTAAATATACGCAATTTAAACCGTTTAAAGTTGTTTAATTACTACGATAGAATATTCTCAAAATGATGTAATTGTTTTATCTACTAACCCTATATTTAGTATATTATATACGAACAGTAATAAAAGTATTTTGAGAATAAAAAGTGTCACGTGTTTCAGTGTCCACAGAAAATATTAAAAGGGCCGTTAAAGAGGGTCAACTTACCTGTTACTCTGAAAACTGTTAAAAACTTTGGCCATTATTTTATTCCCAGTAAGCAACCCGGCTCAATAAACCACAAAGTTTGAGTAGGCACTCCGTAGGGAAATCATATAACTTACGACATGAGTCGATTGCCTGATATTGCGGTTCTTTATACCTCCTTATTTGAGACAATGTGCCCTGTTTATGTAGATGTCTTTGTTACTGTTAGCTGAGAGTACTTTTTGCCATAAAATATGCCACAGAATGTGGGGAATGAGTTGTATTACAAGGAATGGTTGGGCTTTTCATGAAGTGTTACAGCAATATCTACGAAATCTAGTTACGCAGTAGTGAAGATGCTTGTTTTTTTGTTTTATGTGAAAAGATACAAAAGCCTGGCCTGAGGTTTTGGTAGATTATGCACAATTCCCTCTATTTAAATAATAACCTCTTACTAAAAACTGATTTGTATCGATACAAAACAGTTTTTTTTACAGGTAGTTAAAGAATTATAAAAAATCAGACAAGTGCGGGTCGGGTCTCGTTTTTCAAGGTCTCACATCAATCTAACGCCGAAACAAACTGAAGTAAAAAAATCTGGTATCGATGTTTTCAGTAAGTAGTTGTTGTTCAAATAAAGAGGGAATTGTGCATTATATACCGAAATTTGAGCCTAATAATGTGATAGACCGCGTATCAAAAATAGTCTAAACTTCACATCCCCATTTGGTTACTTATCAGGTTGTAAAAAAATATGTATTGTGTTCTAGATGGGGTGCACTGTGCTGTGGGATGCACTCGTTGGGATGTGAAAAAGTTTTAGTTTCACCTATCTCCTCAAGTATTGGAGCCCCCTGAAAAATAATTTTAATTGAATTTCCAAGTCAATATATTTTCGCTTCAGTATTTTTCACAAAATATCTATGTTTATTTCGATATAGAGGAAGCTCGAAAAGTTATTTTCACGAAACTTCAATCAAATCGTAGGTACATAACGTTATTCGTGAAAGTATGGCTACTGAATATCCTGTCAATGGTGGAATACGGCATTGACAAATAGTTTTGTTAGGGTGTATCAAACTTTGGATAGAAAGTTGGAATTTGAGTTGCATAAAAAGCAGACTTCTTGAATCATTTCCTTTGTCTTTAAAACTTCAAAATGCTCCATATGTATTTTACAAAATATCGGGCATTGTACATTTTTTGCAAAGAGCAAACGTTGGCTTATGACTTTGCTTTTAATGAGGAGGAGAACGGGTAAGATCCTAAATAAAAGACGTATAGCGAGTTGAATACACTATCTTAATAAACCAGCTGGATAATTTGCCTTTAAGCTATTGTTGGACGCCCACCGTCCGTGGAAGACGCAGCTCTTTATTTCAATATTCAACTATTTAGGCCGTATTCCACTTGACGCCACTATCGTTATTTTCGTTAATTTTGACCACATTTTGCATCTATGGTTAAAAGATTTATATGAACGATAGACACAAAATTAGTGAAAATTATCGAAAATAACGATAGTGCCGTCAAGTGGAATACGCCCTTAGTTGATTTTAATATTTCCGTATTGTATTTTCTGCTGCATTAAAGAAGAAAAACAATTTTACTAATACAAAGGTGGATTTTAAATTAGTACTAGGCAATAGGCGTATAAATTCCAGAGGGAGGCATATTCCATTGCCGCAAAAATAGTATAGAGCTACTGTGGGATGTAACAGTTGTTCATTTTATGACACTCAAATGCCGCATACAATGAACAAATCGGTTTTTCGAATATATTTTGATTGGTAAGTACTTTAGATTTTCAATCATTTTTTAGATTAAAGTTTTCTCAATATGTTTAAGAACTGTGAATTTGTACATGGTTGTGAATAATAAAACAATTAATATAAAAAAAGAAAAAAAAATAGTATGTATATAATATGGGACCTTAAGTTATTTTTTCTGAAGTAGTATGTACTTACCTAAGAAGAAAATTAAGAAAAAAAGTTAAAAAGAAAAGTAAATATTAATCTACTTCCGCGAATCACTAAGGATAAATATATGGTGTTCTTTTTATCTAAGTTAATTATTATTTCTAGCCTATAATATTTTATTCATATTTTTATTCTCAGCACCAGTACGTCATAATCGAAATCGGCAAGTTACAACTTCGATCGAACAATAGTTAGTATATATAATTAGTATAGAGCAGAGTTGCCCAGATATAGAGGAGAATAGACGAAAAGAACATAAAAAAAGTAAAAACAAAAACCTCGCGTGGGAAAATGTACACAGAAAAAAAAGATGTCTTAAAATAAGAACCCAATATCTCTCAACTGATGTATCTTGACTTCAAATATTAATGCTTTCATCGAAGATAATCACGCTAACGTATCAAAAAAGCCAAGATTTTAGAATTAAAATGTAAATATTTTGTGTCAATAGTTTTGCTATTTTTCACAAGAGTTGTAGTTTGATTAAAAACATTTTGTTACTTGTTTCAAAAATGAAAATATGTTGTCTTAGTGGTTTTGATTTAAGAATTATTTCTCACACCAAAGAATATCTCAATTTTGACTAGAGAAACAGTTTCGATGTCTAACTAAGAATTGTAGAATCTTAAAGGAAACATTAAGTTACTTTGGACAAAATTGTATTTTTGCACCCAAGAATCAGTGATACATGGAAGAAGAATGAAAAACACCATTAATCTAAGATTAAATTAATTTGGTACAAAATAATAAGTTCTCCATCCAAGAATGAGTCATACATGCAACAACAAATAAGGACCACTTCACACCAAGATAAATATTATTTGGTACAAATTAATAATTTCTCACTAATGGTCCCCGTTCAAGAGTCAGTTAATCTTGCCATCAAGAGTTAAGACAAAATAAGGCTAAGATATTTAATAAATTAGGTATTATATACTTAAAATCTTTTTGTTTTCAACCTAAGAAATTAATTGTTAAATGACACGTAATAAGTGACCTGGCGGGTGCCGGGTGGAACCCCCCGCCCCCCCACATTGCAGGAGCAACCTATCATTGCTACCTGTGGGAGTCGTAAGAGGCGATTATAGGTAAAACACCGGAAAGTGGGCAACAGCGCCTTTTGATAAACTTATATATAAACTGCAATCCCCGAGACGCCTGCCAAGCGTGGGGATTATGGCAAACCACTCTATAATGGGGGAGGTTGTGATTAGCAGTGGACGATCTGGCTGATACAGTAACCAGTAATAAGATTAATAAATAAGTACTACTAAACATCCGCCAGCGGCTTCGGTCGTCGCGTGACTAAAAATACCATCTCCATAGGTCAGGTGGTTTTTGTACTAGAGATTTCGTGTAAAACCAGTGAGCATACACCTTTCGCTATTATTAAAGATATGAGAGATTTTTTAGAATATTTATTAATTATTACCCGATTAATACTAACAATTATATAAAGTTCGGGCTTTTTCAGAAATGTCACGTTAAATTAGTGGTGGAAAACGAAGGTGAATTAATATCAAGATGCTTGCTAATCAATATAAATACGAAACGATCTGCCAGAAAAATCTAAAGTCATTCTCAGTCATCCCCCTCGATCCAGGGTAAATACCCTTAACTGCTTTCAGAAAACTGCCATATGATCGTAGCTAATCATAATCAGCCATGGGTAATATACCTACCTGATTCGATGTACTCATTACTGCAATGGATCCAGTCTCTAACGCATATAAAATTTATACCAAGAGTGTGTTACTTCGACCAATAGAGGATAAGTTATTTCATTCAAGAGTACATGCAAAGTGTTCATTCAAGTATCAAATTTCATAAGCCAAAAGTTTGTCCGTTCTTGTGCCAAAATCTAAGAAAAAGAACTTATTGTAGGGGAAATACAAAAATCTTGTATGAAAAACGAAGCAATTTAGCTCAAAGGCAGTGTTGCTATATAATTATTTTACCCCCCTTATCATGGAAAATCATTCAAATATTTACCACGAATGATTTATCGTTTCAGCATTTATTAGCCTATCTCGTATAACACCAAAAAATCATGCCAGTCATTTCAAATTTACTCATCCAATAATCAAACGCGCTAAAAAAGCAAAGAACTTGTTTCGACGTGGCTACGTTTTTATATTGTTATTTGCTTTGTGGAAAGTGGGAGTGAGAGCCAACTCGAAAAATGACGATAACGCGAATGTAATTTTAATTATACGTTGTGGAATATATTTATATATTATTATTGTGGACTAGTTAAGGGGGAAACTAAAATCATATCTACTCAGAAAAAAAGAGGTTCGATTCCCGTGATGGAAGAACTATTTACCTACAACTTTGTAGAAAACCTTCGGTGTCCGACTCGCACTTGGCCGTTTTTTAATTCATGTCCCATTTTTGGTGAAATTACTCCGCTTTTTTACTCAAAAGGTTCCAATATCCCGATTTGCCCAAAAATCTGGCTACGGTGTACGTACCACACATAACCACAGGATTTATGCGATTTTATCGGTATTCTCTAGTATAACGTTAAAACTCTTTGTTGTTTAACTAGGCTACTATAAGTGTATAACAAAAACCCTTAACTATTTTATTTTTATATGTTGTGATTTACAAGGAATGTACTTTAATATTTCGGTAAATTTTTATGGACTGGGCAACCCCACCCCACCGTTATTATTCATTCCGCCCGTCCGTTTGTGCGCGATTCGCTACTTACATAGTTTTTCGAAAGAAACGCATTACTTTTTTATTTTATTATATATACATACATACATACTTTCTTTCGACGTTTTGCAAAGTTTAAATCTCTCCGAAGAAAGAAGAGAACATGCGTGCCATCGTTAGGCATTATGGTGCCATCCATGTTAGATGACTTCCAAGTAATGAAGTAGTGCTACAGGACTGGGGTATCCCGCCAGCTGTAGTTAATAACTTCAAAGGTAAGTGAGGTGTATGAAGCGATTTGTATTATATTAGCTACCGGAGGCGATTCTTCGACCTTTTATTATTTTGATTGAGGCTTCATCGAGGTTTGCGCATCCATTGATGATTTAGGTAGGTTGATATAGGCAATATAATGGGCTTCACATTAGGTTCTGGTATAGGGGGATACACTAAAAAGGGCTTAGAAGACCAAGTTAAGTGGTCCTCGATCCATTAACGCATCTTATTAGTTAGGTAGTACCAAACCTTGAATAGTATAGTTTTGTGTCAGTGGATCACCTAACTCTCTACACTTAAGAAAGTCCTACAACCTCTCGAAGTAAGCATATGTACTTTTAAACAAAATAATGAGTGCGATTTCATATAATACGACTTGTTTCTAGTGTTAAATGATTGTTATTTGATTGTGCTATAACTACTGCTATATTGTTAAATGAATAAAGTCATTGGACTCGTGTTGTATGTTCCTGTCTGAGAAAAAGTGATATAACCGAATTCTAGAAAGATGAAGCCATGGGCAACAGCTAGTGTACATTAACTTTTCATTGATGATTATCATTCATAGATATTTACAAAGCAGAAGTAATTAAGTACCTACTAAGGTTTTTTGTTTTATGATTTCAGATGCTATTTGTAATGATGATATTACTTGGTTAAAACATAACAATGAACTATGGCACCAAGTAGTACAGAAATGGAACAACACAAAAGAACAAAATATTCATACCATGCATGAACTCGCGGAATTTTGGAGCATTTTATAAGATATCAAGGATTGGTATGTACTTTAGATAAAAATTACTATGTACTAATTACATTATTAGGAAATATCAACTTTATAATAGAGATATTCTACGCTCAGTAAGCGATAATTTATTTAATTTTATAATTTAAGGAAAAAATTATAATGTTAAAATGCTGGAATCTATATAATTTGATTTGCATTTTATGTTGTCATACTTTATCAACTTTATAATAGAGATATTCTACGCTCAGTAAGCGATAATTTATTTAATTTTATAATTTAAGGAAAAAATTATAATGTTAAAATGCTGGAATCTATATAATTTGATTTGCATTTTATGTTGTCATACTTTGCTCGGTAAGCGTTAATTTATGGGTTTTATTTTATAATTTAAGGAACATGTACCATGTAAAAATGCTTGAATGTAATTAATTTGTTTTTGTATTTTGTGGTGATATTCTTAGCTCGGTCAGAGATAACTTTTTATAACTTAAGGCAAAATAAATGCCAGAATATAATTGAAGGATAAATAGATCATGTAAAAATGCTTTGATAAGTATAATTGTTTTTTGGGTGATACTCTTCGCTTAGTAAGCGATAATTTATGAGTTTAAAGAAAATGGATCATTTAAATATTCCTGAATATAATTAATGTGACTTTGTACTTTGTGGTGACATTCCTCACATAGTAAGGAATAATTTAAGACTGTCATTTTATAATTTAAGGAAAAATGTATCATGTAAAAATACAACAATCTATACAATGTGTTTTCGTAGTATAACTATGTGAGTTACATTATATTCAGAAAAAACGCTTGAATACTAATTGTGATGTCTCTTACGTATTTTGTATTAACTATGACATTTTTCACTCAGTAATCTGTGTCCCATTTGTGTTATTTTAAATATATTTTCATTTTATATCTATATCTTTCGTTTGAATTCTATTGCCCTGCGCTTAATAGGCTATAATTTGTGTGTTTCAGTAAACAGATGAAATTGAAGTCGTTAGCATCGTTTCAAGTCGAGATTACAACAATTTCAACGATTTTAATTTTTGCTATTATAATCATTCATCTGTCTCAATAATGTTATGTTTTCGTTTTAAAATATTTTATGCTTTGAACGTTTGAGTAACTTTTACACTTTCTAATATAATATAGATTTGTTTAGGAAGCAGCCTTAAGTGTTATTGTTATCTGCATTCAGAATATCTTGTCTCTACATTTCTATCATTTAATAACACATAATACTGCTTCCTAAACACATCTCTAAGATTTAACGAAACTAGTGAATACTGTTGTAAGGGTAGATTGAGACTGTTAAATTGAACAACTTTTCCAATGAAACATGAATTGAAATCTGGCCAATTTATTTGACCTCCCATACTACGCAGTAATGTGTTTTGTATGGGAAGTAAAAAAATAAGATGGGTTTTAACCCATGTTTCAGAAAGGCTATTCCATTTCACGGGCTGAATCTTCCTTTTAAATAGTATACACAAATTTTGTTAGACCTTAAATGTTTTGTAAGAAAAAACATTTTGTGTAAGTCAAAGCAGAAAATATTTTAAAACGAGAAAAAACAACTATTGGGTTTAAACATATACAATCTTGAAATAAATTAGGAAGTATTTTGAAAGAAATAACAGGAATCTCTAGTTAAAATAAAAACCATCTTGAAAGAAAATAGGAAGTATCTTGGAGGAAATAACATGAATCTCTAGTCGAAATAGAAACATCTTGAAAGATAATAGGAAGTATCTTAAAGGAAATAACATTAATCTCTAGTCGAAACAGAAATATTTTGAAAGAAAATAGGAAGAATCTTAAAGGAAATAATAAGAATCTCTAGTCAATATAGAAACATCTTGAAAGAAAAAAGAAAGTATCATATAGAAAATAACATATATCTTAGGTCAAAACGGAAATAATCTTGAAATAAAATAGGGAGTATCTTGAAGAAAAAGCGTTTCACTCTTGGTCGAAAATTGAAAACAATAAAAACAAATGTTAAATATCCTTTATTTAAAATAGGTGCATTCTTGCAGTAAAACAGTTTAAATTTAGAAAAAAGATTTTTAAATGCTTCACTTAAAATAGTTTCGCTCTTAAAGTAATAGCTTTGAGTTCTTCATAAAACAAGTTTTTGTTTGTTGAAACAAGAATATATTTCTTGAGCCAAGAACTATAATGCGAAATATTTAATATCTTGAAGTAAGACATTTTAGACTTTCCTTATATCGAAAACCCATCCGTTCTTAAGTCAAATAATATTGCTTGTCTGAAGAGATTATTTTTTTCTGTGTACCTAATGCATAACCAGTAGACACTGCAGCAACCTATCTGATTTTAGCCTCTTAAGGTATAATTACTAACCAGAATACATAATAAGAATGTGCATACAGGTTTATGGATGTAACAGAAGTAGAAAAATTAACTGGCACTGTGTGCTAACAACGTGTAATCAATGACACTCACGTGATACAAAGTTATGGCAACATGTATGTATGCTTTACCAGCGATATTGGTCCATAATGTTGCCTGTGAACAATTTATTATTCCAGTGTTTGTTGGGTATTGAAACCATTCATCTCCGTTACATGCCGAACAAGAGAATGCAATCGTCAACCAACCTTAATTTGCCTTCATCAGTACCGTATTAAGGATATTTCGTATTGTACACAATTTCAGTATGGAAATCTATCCTAATATAAATACTTTAAAAACGAATTTTAACCCATTGGCATCGGCGAGAATGATAACAATAGAATTTCATTCATAACTAGGACATAGTGGTCCTGACGATGCCAACTTATTAATTAAGCATTACAGGTATAGTTTTTAAAAGTTGCACACCATTGTAATGGTAGAATGTTGAGGCATATTAAGCATTACCATCTGCTGTATGCAAACTATATTCTTGTAAATAAATTAATTTGAAGACTGGACTAAGCTTGCTAAACTTGAAGAAGAACATTTAAGCGGGTCTTCATCATATGGTCTTTCCCAACAAGTGTTGAAACGGAAGTGTTTCGCCAGTGTATTACTGTGCACTATCACAATCAATGACAATTATACCAGTTAGTCAAGTTCAATATTTTATCATCAAATTATAACATCACAGAAAGCAACATTGGTTTAGGCTAGTCTTGCAAATCTTACTCTACTCCATGGGTTGGTGAGTTATAATTGCACCTCCCGATACCTTCTCGTAGGTGTCATAAGAGGCGACTAAGGGAATATACTAGAAGATGAAATGAAATGAAATGAAATGAAATGAAATGAAGTTTATTCCAGCACTACACAACATTACAATAGCTTCTACTGAAGCACAATTAAATACATATGTAATACAACTAATAATACAGCAATTGCAATGTTGCGCGATGCTAGGAACGAGTCCCGTCTCAGCATGTGCCAGGTTCAAAACTGAACCTAAGCGCTGGTTTTCAGACGGCACTCCCGACCAACATCACGAACGTGCATGACATTAACTAACAAAACAATTAAATTGAACAGCAGCGCTTTCTAAAGAACTGCCATTATCATCTTACACTGCGATCCCCAAGCCACCTGTCAAGCGTAGCGATTATAGCCAAAACTTAAAAGGGAAGGCTGTCGCAGCAGTGGACGATCCGGCTGATACAGCAACAGCAATATTGCAAATACGACACTGGATTTTATGTTTCCCTTAGTGTCAATTGTAAGCAAATGACCCACCTGGTTATAATTAGTTCGTTATTTTTGGGTAGATATTAACATGTATCAAGAGGATTTGTGTTACAGATGGCGCTTTTTATCATCCTGTCGCGTTTTGGGGTGCCAACGTCGATTAGCTGTATTGTTTGCGAACATTTGGTACGTAATGGTGTCAAACAATGGGTTTGAAAGGCGTACTCACAAAAGAGTTGAGCTCAGCTGTGGATAATTACACCGATTGTTTTTGGTATTTTGCTACTTAATTCATCTGCTTATCATGTTTTGCCATTAAGACGGACCATTTGCGTGGAGCATTTGGACTGCCTGTGAGTTTGCAATGACTTGTGGGTTGTCTAAATGCTTTCATTGTAGTAGCTGTAGTGTTTTATATAGCTGGTATTAATTTGTTAATAAAAGCAAACCGCCGGATAAAGAAGGCGGACCGGGATGTCTGATATTTTAATGACTTATTAGATAACATATAAAAACAATGAGAAAATATTAGTATCGCTATCAAGTGCCATGCTTTGCGAGTACCTAGCTATAGGTTCCTTATAGGTCAAAAGGTAAAATTGAATCACATCTGCCAAAGCCACCAATATTGATCCATTACTGTCCATCCGTAATTGAACTATATAGCAATTAAAAAATAAATAGGCTGTTCACAGTTATATAAACACACGTAAATATGTACATACTCATCTCAGGAAAGTACTTTTAAAATTGTATATGTAGGGTTTCTTGAATCAAAACAGTAACCTCATTCCACGTTTTGTTGCATCTCATTTCACATGCGACAAAAACGCGTACATTCGAAATATTTCTCTGTCAAATCAATTTAACACAATGCAGGATTTTCACCGCATTGAACAAAAACAATATTGCAGTTGGTAGATGGCATAGATCGCAATCTCACCTAGATTGCCATCCCATTTCAACGGCTGATATTTATCTGTGGACGCGAAACAAACCGCTGCCAAACATGAATAGTTCAACCGGATATCAAGAGCACTTTGCAGCTGGATGTGAGAATGCGTCTGTGACACCAAATAAACTGCTGAACTGGGGCGAACATCCGAAAGGTTTACTGTGGCTCTGATAGATTATGTTCCTTTATAACAAATATTACTTACATATTCTTTCCAATAAGGTTTTTGGGTTTCAAAATCACAAATATACGATAGGTTTTTTTTTACGTCATGTGCGGGATTCGAACCCGGGTCCATCCACCCCTTCAGCCGGGGTATGCTCTAACCAATTGAACCAACATTACCTTTTTTTTTTAATACATGACAGGTTAGCCTTTGACCACTATCTCACCTGATGGTAAGTGACGATGTGGTCGAAGATGTTGCTCTGGCTAGAAGTACTGGCTCTCAAGGACAGCTGCTGGAACACACCGTTAGATGCTTGGCGACTGAATTTTCTACTTAAGGGTGGTAGCTAGCCAGGCGGGCATTCGCAAAATGCCCTACCACCATGCTATAACGACTGCCATCCTAAGAGAACAACCGGGACCAACGGCTTAACGTGCCCTCCGAAGCACGGAAACGCTCAGTAGTAATGTCACTAGCGGTCACCCATCTAAATCATGACCGCGGGCGACGTTGCTTAACTTTGCTGATCGGTTGAGAACAGCTAAGTAAACTTCGCTACGAGCGCTTCACACACACAGGAAAGATTTGAATTATGACATGACGTCATAACTCAAATCTTTCCTATTGTTCTTTAACCATCGTATTGGGATGTAATATAATCCGCATAGCAGGCGTTAATGCAAACCTAACAATATTAAAAAAAGGTTTTTGGGTGTTATTTCTCTTGAAGCCATAAGTAATGTACATTCACCTTTTAAAAAATTGTGTATGTATAATATGTATGCTAATTTTGCATTCCACTGCATAGATTCGTAATTACATCTTCGTACAAGTTCCATGTATGTAACGCATGTGCTGAAGTAAATGGATATGAATTCAAAGTTTTCATTACAAGACAAAAATGATGCGTTTGTGTGTTTATCATACAAAAGCGTGCAATTCGAGCCATATATAAAATGGGTCCTAGGGAATCTGTGAGGGATCTTTTTAAAGAAATTGATATTTTAACTTTACCAAGTCTGTATATATTTGAAAATATTATGTATGTTCGTAAAAAATTGAGTAAATTTAAATTAAACAGTGACAATCACGATTACAATACTAGGAATAAAGATAAAATAGTGGTGCCAGGTTTTAGATTAGCAAAGACAAATAAAAGGTCCTTCTTAGGTAATTTTGTGCGGTTTTATAATAAAGTTCCTAAACATATTACAACGCTCACAGAAGGGAAATTCAAGTTGCATGGGAAAAACATATTGATTAAAAAATCCTACTACACAGTTTCTGATTACATAAACGACAAAAATGCCTGGACAATTCCGCCTCCGCCAAGCTATTGCCTGTCACCTACATAATTTAAACAAATATTGTAATAACTCTATTATATAGTATGTATGTAACACATTGTTAAAAGATGTTTAAAAGAATGGCCCCGAGTTTCTTGCCCGTTCTTCTCGCAGTGGCTCTATACAATTTATTTGCTGAACGTGGCAGTACAATGTAGAATATTTCAATACTAAAATTTGTAATTGACCTTCATAAGAGCGTCGTAGACGCCTAAATTGAATAAATGATTTTGACTTTGACTTGACTCACGATGGCGCCTCCATATTTATTTGAGTGTAGCTGCAATTACTACTGCCTACTTAAGAGATCATATTGTTCATTTGTTTTACTGTTATTTATTTATTTATTATTGATAAGCTTGCCTTTGACCACTATCTCACCTGGTGGTAAGTGAAGTGGTGGAAGATGTTGTTCAGGGTAACCTAGAATTACTGGCTCTCAAGAACAGCTGCTGGAACACACCGTAAGATGCTTAGCAACAGATTCTTCTTGAGAGTGATAGCTAGCCAGGTGGGTATTTGCAAAATACCCTACAACCATTTTTTTTTTTTAACGTGTTAGAAATGCATTTACGCATTCCCGTCCACCCCGGGGAAGGTGGCCGGGATATGTCGGGCTCGACACCAACTACTCCCACAGCAGCAAGTGCCCCTACCGACTAAATAACACACGGTGTTCCACCTCTACCGCTTCTCGGCGGGATCGCAGAGTCCCTTTAGCACTCAACCACGAACCCGCCACGGTTGCCCGTTGCCGGACCCCTCCTGGGGTTCTACCCCTCACGACGCACCAGAACACATGGCACGTCGCTACCACTCGGGGATCAAGCCCGCAAATGGGCGTCAGACGACCCCGATCCGACGCCCAAGGTCCCCCTGCGATGGGTCAGATGAGTAGCCCCGTCGCCTGCTACTTCGGCCGCAGAGGATAGGGAGAGCGGCGCCTCGCTATACCAACACTCCTCCTCCCCTGCGGCCCCTCCGCGTCCGCCATCGAACGGTGGCGGTCCCGCCGTGGCCACGGAAGGTAGAGAGAGCGGCGCACCGTGATACCGGCACTCCTCTCCCGCCGTGGCCCCTCACCGTCAGCTGTGGTGTCGCCCATACAACACCACAGCCCGCCTCAGATGCGGTGCTGCCCATACAGCACCGCAGCCTACCCGTTGCCGCTCCAGTCTGGACTTAGAGGCAAAGCCCAGTAGAGCGGCCCCTCTAGGGCCGGCCGACTGCCCAAGTCAGCACGGCCCCTGGTTCCTCTTCGCTTCACCGTGGGTGACGAAGCCACGGCTACTAAGCCCCACCGCCACGACAAGGCGGGAACCCTTCGGGGGGAAAATACCCTACCACCATGCTGTAACGATTGCCATCCTAAGACAATAACCGGGAACGACGACGGCTTAACGTACCCTCCGAAGCATGGAAGCGCTCAGTAGTAATGCTGCTAGCGGTCACCCATCCAACTCATGACCGCAGCGGACGTCGCTGATCGATTAAGAACGGCTAAGTAAACTTCGCTACGAGCGCTTCAAAATTTACCTTTTAGCATTTACACCCACACTTGTTCAAACGAGGCCTACCCATAACGATGTGCATCAATATTTTTTTGTGTAGGGTCGCGCCTTTGGACGTGAACAGTTTTGTAAATAAAACTTAACGGGGTTGGGGAGGGGGAATTCAAGCCTGGTACCCCAGTAGTGTATTATTGGGCGTCCTACTCCACCTTCCGTTTCTGAGGCTCACTCCGTTCGCCTCATCCACTCTCGGTGGAGTAGGCCGTCCAATAATACTTCGAGATCGTGCAACATATGAGCTTACCTTGATTAAGATATCATCGAGTGTTTGGTCTGGGCGCTGTTCCACTGCACTACTTCACTACATCAACAAAGATTTACAATTCAACCCTATTCCACTTTTCCAGTTTTTAAACCTAACCGGATTTATATTATTTTATATATGTCGATGTAATAAATGAATCTACTCATTATTAATCAAACCATTTCAACCGGTGGCCATGAAATTTGTAAAACAATCACAATCGTTAGATTTAAACAGAATCTGCGTTGAGGCTGGAAAGTCTGATTTACGTCATGGATAATTATTGCCTAATTCGGTTCGGTGCATTATTTGTGGACCATCAAATTGTGGAAAAACTAATTTACTGATTGGTCTTCTAATACATGAGAATGGTTTAAGATTTCAAAATGTGTATGTTTATTCAAAAACCCTGCATCAACCGAAGTATATTTTTTTAGAACGAGTTTTGCAACGTGTACCAAGCCTTTAATTTCAGAAATATTGTGAAAATGAAGAGGTATTAAGTGTTCAAGACGCAAAACCGTATTCTGTTATCATATTTGATGATGTTGCATGTGAAAATCAAAATAACATGCGTGATTATTTTGCGATGGGGAGACATAAGAACATTGATTGTATTTATGTGAATCAAACATACACTAAAATCCCGAAACAGTTAGTAAGAGACAACGCAAATGTAATCGTACTTTTTAAACAAGATGAAATAAATATGAGGCACGTATATGATGAACATGTTAATACAGACATGACATGGATTGAATTTCGTGAAATGTGTTCTAAAATATGGAGGGAACCCTTTAATTATGTTGTAATTAATAAAGACTGTCCCAAGAATAAAGGTTGTTACAGAAATAAATTTGACACTTTCGTAGTCTTTGATTAGGAACATGAGTTATATATAAGACCGTTACCTGTGCGGTAATATTATTCGTCAGACAACCCCTAATCAATTGTGACCTATTTTAAAAATATGGATAAATCATTGAAAAGGCAAATTGTTGATGCAGCAGAAGCTGTGAAGAAAAAAGTACGAAAAATGAGAGATGATGAGATTAACAATAAACAAGCACTGGAATCGGTTTTCAAGCCTGTAACAGAACCTCTCAATTTAATTGCTAGCGCCAGTCAGCAAACTCCTCTCGTGCATGCTATGGAAGATGAAGAGACCGAAGTTCCATTTATTGATAAAACTTTGCACAAGGAACCTGACTATCAAAGCAGCAAGGAAGATGAAAACGAATACGAATCTGATAGCGACAGTGACATTTCATATAAATCAGTAGGTGATACGTCATCCTGGTCAGTATCTTCAGATGCGTTAACAGACATACCGTTTGGTGTTAGTGTAGAACGTGGGAACCTAATGTTAGGTTCTGCTCGCATAACTATCAATGATCAATACATCATCGTGGCAGGACGTAAATACCGTAATACGCCTGGTTTGAAGCAGTTGCTGTTAAAGAAAGACGTGGACCTGAACTTGGTTACAGATAGTGATATGCAACATTATAAATCGATGCTAATCGAAACAAATGCACATCGACGAGGCTTTGATCCAAGTAAGCCAATAAAAAGTTGTAAGGGACAAAAATATTTGCAAGTAATTAAACCTCTTTTCAAACTGCGAAATACAGTTCAGGGTATCCAATCGAAAGGAAAAGGACTACCGCTGACAAAAAAATGGAAGAAAAACGTAGATTTTGTGTATTGGGATGATCCGAACGAATTAGTGGAAAGGCTAAAATTATTAATTGCATCTCGAGATGCTGGTAACACAGGTTTAGACAACGAAATAATATCTATTATTGAAGAATTACGTGAAAGTAAAGTAATAAATAAGTAAAGTATTTTTTTATGTTTCATTTTATCATTGACCATTCATTACAATACACCCTAATCATGAATGTCGATAAGTTCGGTCATTTTATTCATAAAAGAATGCGTTTATCAGAAATATTTGACTTTAACGAAAACGCATTACTAAAATCAGAAAATGGAAATTTCAATCTGAAAAATTCTAGATTGGGAGGAATTAAACCTCCCGTAGAATTAGACGATGCTGTTAATAAGGATTATGTGGATCGATTGAATACTAAAACGATAAGAGAATTTGATAAACTGATTGGTTCATTACGATCTCGAATCATATTAGACGTACACAAGATAGCTCAGGATACTTTAAAAGCAAAGATACCTGAGGTTTTAATTCAATTGGAAGATAAGTTTTACACTAAAGCAGATGTAAATAAATTAATAAAAAAGACTCCGTAATGTCAAAACAGCAAATTGTAAATGAAATACACAAAGCAGCACGAAGAAATTTTCTTCGGCGTTGTGTTATTCTTAAGGGAATTGACGACTTGTGGCAAGCAGATCTTATGGACATGCAAAACTTGAGAACGTATAATAAAGGACATAATTACGTTTTAGTAGTGATTGACTGTTTTTCAAAATACGCCTGGACAGAGCCATTAAAATCGAAAAATAAATTTGAGGTTAGTAGGGCATTTGAACGTATACTGCTTAGCACTCATCGGCATCCTGTTAATTTACAAACTGATATGGGGACAGAGTTTTATAATAGCACGTTTCAAACGCTCATGAAGACGTACAACATTAATCATTACTCATCGTTTTCCACAAAAAAAGCTTCGATCGTAGAACGACTGATTAAAACGGTTAAAAATAAATTGTATAAATCTTTTAGTTTGAATGGAAACTATAAATGGTTAGGTTCAACATTAGAAGATATACTGAAGACATATCACAACACAATCCATCGAACTATTAGATGTAAACCGGTTGATGTGAATAAATCTAATGAATCAGTAATAAAAGAAAATATTAAAAAAACATACAAACATATATCCATCAAACGACTGCCTAAGTTCAAAGTTGGTGACTGTGTTCGTATCAGTAAATACAAACACAATTTCGAAAAAGGTTACACCCCCAATTGGTCAACTGAACTATTTACTATTAAGAAGATAAATAAAACCATACCAGTAACATACCACATAGAAGATCAACGAAAGAAAGATATAGTAGGAGCATTTTATGAGCAAGAACTTCAAAAATCTAATCATCCTAATGTTTATTTGATAGAAAAAGTTTTAAAAAGAAAAGGACGTAAACTGTTCGTCAAATGGTTAGGTCTAAACGATGAAGAAAACAGTTGGATTGATAAAGCTGCAATAATGAGTTAAGATATATAACTAATGCTGATGTAACATTCCTATCATTACACTTCGAGTAATGCAGGGTGGTGGACTAGTAAATAACATAATCAATAATCTACCGTTTGAAGTTCATTTGCCTGGATACAATTATTGCGGACCAGGAACTAAACTTCAAAAACGTTTATTACGAGGTGATCGAGGTGTAAATAAGCTAGATGAAGCTTGCATGCACCACGACATTGCTTACGCAAATCATACAGATCTATCCCATCGTCACAAAGCTGACTTACAATTACTCAACATGGCCAAACAAAGACTTAAATCAAAAGATGCGGGAAAAGGTGAAAAGTTAAGCTCATGGCTAGTGAGCAAGGTTATGAAAGCAAAACTGAAGTCTGGTTCCGGAGTTAAAACATTCAGAAGCTTGGTTTCAAAAATAAGAACAAAAATAAAAAAATTGAAGCCTAAGAATAGTAAAACTTTGATTAAAGTTGCTTATTTAGCAGCTAAAAAAATGTTTCCAGAAATTAATCGAATTCGAGTACCGCGAGTAATACCTTTGCCAAAAACTGGAGGGGTCCTGCCTTTAATCCCTATTTTCGCTGGTTTATCAGCTTTAGGCGCTTTAGCTGGTGGTGCTGCTGGTATTGCAAAAACTGTAAACGATTACAAAGCAGCTCAGCAAAATTTGCGAGAAACAGAACGACACAATAAGGCTATGGAAGGTTCGGTGCTGGGCAAGGGTTTATACATTAAACCGTACAAAAATGGTAAAGGATTGTTTATAAAATCATCAAAAAACTAGAAAGTTTGCTACCTGATCGTCCTCTGACTAATGTAGATATTCAAAAGTATGCAAGAGACATCCCATATTTCCGAGGGATCTACATGAAGGATCAGTTACCAAGAAAACCGAAGAGAATTGAATGCGCTATCGTAAACTTAGACGATTCTAAGAACGAAGGAACTCATTGGGTAGCTTATGTTAAATTATACAAGTATTGTGAATATTTTGATAGCTATGGAGATTTAAAACCTCCAGCAGAATTAATGCGATATTTTAAGAATTGTAATGTTTATTATAACTACACGAGATATCAAAGATTCAATACAGTAAATTGTGGTCACTTATGTTTAGAGTACCTGCTAACTTTTTGGAATAAAAAATTATAAAATGTATGTTTTTCTTTGAATTCAAGCATTATCACAATGTCACTCACATTGTCAATAACTGGAAATTCGTCAACGTTATCTACATACTATCCAAATACATTGCAACTAGATGGTGCTTATGAGTGTGCCTTATTGCAATTTTCAACATTTAATTCAATTCCAAATGTTGACAAAAGTAATAATAAGTTTTATTATGGCTCTAACGAAGTTATTGAAATACCGGAAGGCACTTATGAATTGCAAGATATCAGTGATTATTTAAAAACTGAAATAAATGATGCAACTATAAAACTACTGTGCAATAACAATACGTTAAAAACTACTATTTTCTGTACAAAAGACATTGATTTTAACAAAGAAGGCTCTTTCAGAAGACTGTTAGGATTTAATAAGCAGATTTTAAAAGGTAATAAATGGCATGTATCACAGTTCCCAGTCAACATTTTACCTACGACCGTGATCAGGGTTGAATGTGATATTGTTAGTGGGTCGTTTATAAACAACGAACCAAGTCACATCATTCACGAATTTGCACTCAACGTGCCACCTGGATACAGGATCATAGAAATACCGAAGAACGCAATATACTTTCCGATAAATCAAAACAATATAAGCTGTATTCATATTAAGCTATTAGATATAAGGAATCGCTTAATAAATTTACGTGGTGAAGAAGTGCAGCTGTATTTGCATCTCAGACGAAAAAATGATTGACTACAATAAATATGTACCTCAACAAGTAAAAAATATCAGCTCTACTCGAGCTATCCGCCATACAAGACCCCGCTCTAAGAAGAAAATAAAATTAACCAAAGACAATAAAGCATTCCTGAAAGCAATCGGATTACTAGAATGAATATCTTAGACGTTTTATCCACTCCGACTTACGACACCACGATAGAAGGCATAGAATTTCATTCTTACAAACCCTACGTAACAAGTTTTAATAGAAATGATGAAATACGTATACCTATCAACCAACAGGACCTGTACATATTACCGTCAGCTAGCACTTTATATTTGGAAGGAACCGTTATAGTCAGCAAAAAGGATCCGAAAGACAAAGCTACTAGTGTCCAATTCACCAACAATGCTCTACTTTACCTATTTCAAGATATTAGGTATGAGCTAAATGGAGTAGAGATAGATAAAATAAAAAATGCTGGTATAACTACAACCATGAAATCGTTAATATCAATGAATGAGAGTGAATCAAAGATGTCTAACGCCTGGGGTTGGAATATCGACGGTGTAAAAAATATTAACGAAGGAAGTTTTTCTGCTTCTATCCCACTTCGCAATATCCTCGGTTTTGCGGAAGATTTTAAAAAAGTCGTTATAAATAGTAGACACGAACTGGTACTGTTACGAAGTAACACTAATTTAAACGCTGTAAAACTTAACCCTGGGGAAGTAGTGGATGACATTCACATCAACAAAATCATATGGCGTGTACCACATGTTAAAGTATCAGACAAGGAAAAAATTTCTTTGCTTAAACTGTTAGAAAAAGATCGACCGCTTCAGATGATTTACCAAAATTGGGATCTGTACGAATATCCAGCTTTACCTAAAACTACAAAGCATACATGGTCTATCAAAACTGCATCTCAAATCGAAAAACCAAGATACGTCATTATAGGCTTACAGACAAATAGGAAAAATAGTGCAAGTTCTGACATGTCTCAATTCGATCACTGCAATGTTCGTGACGTAAAAGTGTACCTTAATTCAACTTATTTTCCATATGAAAGTCTTAACGCGAATTTTGCTAATAACAGGATTGCTTTATTATATGAGCAATATATCAGATTTCAACAGTCGTATTACGGACGTTGTCCACAACCGTTGTTAAGTGAGAAACAGTTTAAAGATTTAGCACCGCTGTTTGTGGTTGATTGCTCTAGACAAGCAGAGAATCTAAAGACGGGTCCTGTTGTAGATGTAAGAGTAGAAATTGAGAGTGATTCGGAACTACCAGATCAGACAGCCGCTTATTGTCTCATTCTGAACGACTGCATTGTTGAATACAAACCATTAAGTAGCATCGTAAAGAAGATATCATGAACGTAGATACCATCATAGTTGACCTCCAAGGATTTAAAGATATTCAAAATAATTTTATCGTGAAGGAAGTGGCCATTGTAAGTCAGGAGCTTACACAAACATTCTTAGTAAAACCACCATATTCGTTTCATTATTTGTCTGATGAAGAAAAGAAGCAAGTAAGATGGTTAGAAAGAAATCGAGGAATTTACTGGAGTGAGGGTTACATAGATTATAGAGAATTTCTACGTGTTATAGTATTATATCTCGAGAATAAAAAAATAATGACAAAGGGTTTGGAAAAAATACAGTGGATTAAAGAATTGTGTACAAAGTGTGAAGTGATTGATATTGGTGAAAAGGGATGTCCTAATCATCCAACATTAAAAAAAAAAATTTTAAAAAATAAAACTGACTTTAACTGTGTGCATCATAAAATTAACTGTGCATTAAATAATGCTATATGTATTAAAAAATGGTGTTTTGATAATCACACGTATATGTTTGATTTGTTTAGAAAAAATAAAACATAATTGATTTATAACTAATAGCAGTTTTATTTATTATATCATCATACCTATACACTAAACATACAGTGTTCATATTTCATTATCATAAAACTTAATAACAAGAAATTAAATACTTATATACTTTAACTACTTACTGCATAAATTTAAACATTTTGATTACATCTAAATTCTTAATTATTTACAGTAAATGAAATTAAAATAGTAACATTTCTTATACCAACACACCTTTAATATTTACACATAACTAGAGTCTTCACATAGTTTTTTCGATATTTTGTTCACTAATCTTTCTGCCTCATCCATAATGTTGTCCACTGATTCACTCACTACGTATTGCGCACTGATCAGTATATTATTATCATCTTCACTGAGGTCTACCACTTGTATTTGAAGGAGTCTTAAGCCTTTTTTCTTTTGATTATTGATCACGTAAGACAGATAACTATTAAGTTGCTTCCGTTTTTGAGGCTCTCGCCTCGTCCTTGATTTTTTATTGACCGGTTCGTCTTGTGGTTCAGGAATATGCCAGCTTGGATTTGGGCTCGGAAATCTTTGACCATACTGAGAGAAAATATCAGGTGAATCATTCATTATTGTTGATAATCTGAAACAATAATAGAAATTATTTATTTGTACATATAAAAGGTAATCCTATAATCATAAGATTCGTGAAATATGTATAGGTACTTACGATTTATTAAATCGATGTGATCACCACAACAAGCACCAGCTTAATGATTAATAAACTAATATTATTGTGCGGCGAATGCATAGTGTAACATAAAACTTATGACACAATTTGATGTTTCCTTCCAACAAGTTTGAACTTGTTTCTCGAGCACAATGAGTGTTGGAAACACCTGACTAATATTATATTTCAAAACTTTATATGTTTTGTATGGCAGTTACTTACTGAGAAAAATTATATCATGTTTTGACAGGTTTGTAAATTATACAACAGGTTTCAACTTGTCTTTGTAAGTGATATATTTCAAAAACTTTATAACCTTATTTTATACCAGTTAATTACTGATTAACAATATCATCGTATGTCAACAGGTTAAAGCTTGTAAATCCTTCGACAAGTTTGAACTTCTTTCTATATATTTTGTATAGGTACCAGTTAAACACTGAGAGACAATAATATCAACAGGTTTGAACATGAATGCCAGTTAATTACTGAAAACAATAACATTATGTTTTAACAGGGTACCTTTTTATTGAATGTACGACTGGCTTCTATTTGGTATAGTACATTCATAGACGTGGTAGGTAGGTATTACTTAAATGGATAAAAATAAAAGAGTCTATATATTCACACAAATGTATTTATTTTCACATAAAACTTACAATTTATTTTACTGCACGCTACGCTATTTTTAATATCTTTAAATAATATTTACGTTACATTAGCACATAGTATTCTATAACTATTTATTACTCTGTATACAGTAGAAACATTTAATTTATAACTAATAATTTAGAAATATATAGATACATTACTTTAATATAGATGCATTACCCCAAGCTAAAGTAGATACTTTATCAGGTAATAGCAAACGTTTATCGTCATTGCTAGAAAGTGCTATTTTATTAACACTGTGTGTAAATATTTCATGTTTGATTGACCTAAAGAGTAAATTTTTCTTGCGGATGACATTACAATTATACAAAACATTTTTATAATCTATCATATGTAAATTTTTCGTTACACTTTTTTTTGTTCCCTTTGCTTTCTTTATTGTTTTGTCTAAAGTTTTTATACAGTATAGCTTTGAACGCAGACCTACAAATTCTTTAATTATTTTACCTCCCATTTCGTCCTTAAAGAGCCCAGGTACTTTTTTATTAATAATTGGCAGGCCAAACTTGTTATCAGAATTGTAATTGCTAGTATCAAAATATTTAAGGAAATAATTTTTAATATCTTTGTAAAAGTCATTCGTATTTACATTATAAACAAGACTATCAGTGTCAGTATAGCATAATTCAACATTATTGCCATAAAATGGTTTTATAGTAGAATAGTGAAAATCGTACATATGACTCTTTGATAATTCTAACACAGCGAAACCTATGTATATCGGTTTATTAAGAATAACACGCGAAGGTTTCATTTGTATTGCTACCAAATCATCTGAAAATACTGAAGCACTATGAAAATATGGGCTGGCGATTAGTTTTTCAGCACATGTTGATTTCTTGGTCTTATTTTTTAAATCATGCCATTTGTTTACTAACTTTAAATCAATTTTATGCTCATTGTTTTCTAGAGTTTTACCAAAAATACTGTTGTTTAGTAATTTAAAAAAATCTTGTTCAAACTGTGACTCGGCTTTTTGACGTAATTGAGTGTTAAGATCAATATATTTTTTAAAAAAATTACTTTGCTTAAAAACGATAGCGCGATGGATCTTTTTCAATATTAAACCGTGACGTATGCATGTTTTTAAATGAGTATAATGAATAACATAGTGGTATTTATCATACAAGTTTGGTATTAGTTTTTTATTCTTACCACCAGGGGGCAAGCACTTTTCTGGACAAAATGGAAAGTCATTGTGTTCAGTGTGTAAATTCTCAGGGTATGTTAAATCAACTTCGAGAATATATCCATATTCCGCGTTATCACTAATATCAGTCAAGTTCAAATGTAAATTATCTATTTCATTGCTCGACATAAATCTAAAATCTGAATACGGCAAATATTGACACATGCTATGTCCATATAAATTGTTACAGTCTAAATAAACGATGAATGAATTTTGACGAGTCTGATCGTAAGTATCTAAATATTTGTGATTGGCTTTTACGTGTCGTTTGAAACACATACAAATACCTCCGCGAATACCTTTTTGTATCATTCTAAAAATTTCTACATCGCTAATAAGGTCTAATTTAACGCTTGTTTTCAAAAGCATTGCATCGAACGATAGACTTGGTGCTGTCAGGTAAAATGCCGGATCAAGATTATAATACCGTTTGCAAGTTTTTCTAAAACTTTCAAACACGTCTGCGAGCAATAACACATCGGTTTTAAGATATAAATCTGTGTACATACCCATATTTTTTATATCAAACTCTAACCAAATGGAATGCGCGTGTGCATAGTCGTCATCAGTGATAAGCTCATTTGTCAAGGAGTTATAAAAATTAGTTTTGCTGGGCAAACACGTATCTTCATAACGGTTCAATTGTGACATATAATCATACGGATATACTCCTTTTCGAGTAAGGAGCTCAAATTGTCTTGTATCAGGAAAATACGATTTGAGTAATTTAAACTCTTGTTTTTTCATTGTATTAACTAATTTTTCTAAACTAGTCCCTAAAAACTTGAAAGAATCTACAAAGCGAACCTTTATACTTTCTTCTTTCGAAATAGGAATGAACTTTGTGAGCGAAATATAGTTTTCTTTTGTTTTAGGTATTACTTTTAAAGACCCAGGAGCTTTGCCTAATTCTTTAATGAAAAGGTGACAGTCATAACCTGATAAATTATGAAAAAACACTGGTAAAAATGTAGGCAATTTATATTGCAAGTTACAATAACTATGAGCCGTGCCGCGATATTTACCGGTCAAATGACAGTGGTCTCGGACTAAGGTCACCAAACAATAAATTCTCACAAATATGACAAGTAACCGAGTTATCAAAGTCATGAGCATTAGTATCGGTGTAAATCATAGGAACTTGTTTTTTAAAAATATTGTAAATTTTTTTTGCATCTTTATAAATAGAATTTACAAATTTTGATATGCAATCCAAACCACGGTAAGAGACGTACCTATTGTATTGTTTGTCTAGCGCACACGTAATATGATAAGCAAAAGCGATAGGCACATGTCGTTGACGTGTTACCGTATGCGATTTACTCGGATCAGGGTCACAGGACTGAAATCGTTCTAGCATTGTTTCAAAGTCTGCGTATATAACAAATGGTACAGTTTGCTTTCTGCTAAAATTTTTAAATTGTATAAATGAGCCCTTCGGGGGTAGTTCCGTAGCGACACCACCACAACTATGTGAATCAAGGGCATCGTATGTATTAAAAAATATTAAACACACATCACAAAAATGCAATTTACCGTGATGTTTTGTGATTTGATTTTTAACAAGTCGCGGTAAATCTTTAATTAGACAGTAATGTGACAAATCATTGCTTTCTAGATAAAGTAAATGAATAACATTTTTCTTTAAATTATTTGATTTATAAAGCGGTCCTACTACAGTATATTTTTTTAACCCATAGATATAAACACAAATTTCAGGATTATTTACTTCAAACTTAGCAATATCTGAGAAAGTTAATAGAAATTGTATGCCTTCTATATTTAACACATCCCGAAAATCAGGGTAAGACGATACTCTTTCAGGATGACTTTTGGCTGGGTATAACGCTGCAACGACTGACCATAAAAAGCAATAATCATCCTTATTTCGAATATTTACACAAGCTTTTTTAGATTTTATAGTAGCCGGTAACTCTATAAAGCCTGAACCATGCAAAGGTTGATATTTGTTAATATTTACTTCTAAGTGTGAGCTACTTAAGAATGTCCAACCACTATCGCGATCCTGAAATTCTTCAATCTTTTTTGTTAAAATGTTTTTAACTTGAGATATTAAGGGTTCGTATTCATAGTTTTGATGAAGTGTATAATTTTTTGTAAAGAAGGATTTCATCTCTTGAGAGTCATTTTTAAACATTAAAAACAAAGCAAAATATTCAAAGTTAATTTTCACGCATATATGTTGTTTAAGAGACAAGGTTATTGTACGATCCGCGTACAGGCTCTTAATTCCCTTTGAGGTAGTGGACTGTATGAGGTGTAGAAAACAGATGTGAAGTACGACTATTCCTGCACGTTTTCAAAAAGAGGAAACGAAAACACTCCACCAACCTTTCATCCACGCGCTGCTTACAGGCTTTAACGTCCCAGGAGTTCCAGCGCGACCGTGTCTCGGAGGATAGCAGGTTTGCAGTAGAGTTCACACACTGGTTTTAGAGGTAACGACGAGTTGACTGCTGCGCACGGCGCTTTTTTCACCACTGGTCTGTCTCCACCGTTCGACAACGAGTAGATGTCAAACTGGCGAAGTGATTTCCATCTACCTCTTTTTTTTTGTACATGCAGGGATTGAACATACCCCTCACCGAATTCAACACGGTTGAATTCCCTACCTCAAATAGGGCCAAGAGTGAAAGATAGAACAATCCTCAACATTATGTAACAAGTATGAAACTTAGATATATGTTATATAGGTAGATGTGTGAGGTTATATAATAAATGAAAAGGTAAATTAACAAAAGAATGTGAGGTGAGTAATGAAATGTAGAAGATAAAATTAATAGATATATATATAGAGGTAGTTAATTTGCATAAGGTAAAGGGCAAATTTTGTTAACCGGTCGTTTAATTAGACCGTTTTTGGTTCGGACGCTGACAACACGCACGATTTTGTCCACGCCTTCGTGTGTCGCTTCAATCCTGCCGAGTGGCCACTGGAGAGGTCGAGTCAGGTTGGACTTCAGCAGAACCAAATCTCCAATCTTCAGATTAGGTGGTGAAGAAAACCACTTCGCTCTCTGCTGCAGAGTGTGAAGGTAATCATCGGACCATCGTCTCCAAAATAACTGTGAAGCCCTTTGAATGAATTGCCAACGTGACAATTTATTCTGAGGCACTTCCTCAAACTCATATTCCGGGACGGCTACGAGACTCTGACCTATCAGGAAATGACCTGCAGTGAGGACTTCGAACTCGTTAGGGTTATCGGACAAGGAGCACAAAGGACGCGAATTAAGCACGGCTTCGACTCGACAAAATAGTGTTGACAGCTCCTCAAACGTAAGGGACCTGTCGCCTACAGCACGGAGGAGCAGATGTTTACATTGTTTTATTCCAGCTTCCCAGATT
This sequence comes from Plagodis pulveraria, assembly GCA_963890685.1. Lineage (NCBI taxonomy): Eukaryota > Metazoa > Arthropoda > Insecta > Lepidoptera > Geometridae > Plagodis > Plagodis pulveraria. Next base: position 18,075,269 of record OY982959.1, read on the forward strand.
CCGCCCATAGACGCGGCGTTTGGAGGGTTCGTTCGCCATTCTACTTGACGTGCTGTCATTCCGCTAAGAATCTCGTCACGATTACGTTTATCTTTCCAGAAGGTCGCGACTTCTTTGAGGTGTTTAGCGGCAGCTAAAAAATTGGAGCCGCAGTCACTGTACAAACAGGAAGATAAGCCTCGTCGTGCTACGAGACGGTCATAAGCAGCTAGGAAATTTTCACAAGATAATGAAGAGAGTACTTCACAATGTACAGCCCTTGTAGAAAAATCTATAAATAAGCATAGGTATGCCTTGTGTACCTTCGCGTTACGACGTAAACTTTCCTTGACAAGGAACGGGCCGCCTAAGTCACAACCAACGTGGTCGAAAACCTTGTGAGGCAGGAGACGAGGTGCGGGTAATGTACCCATTTCCGGTTGTAACGCGGTAGGTCGGCACTTAAAGCAAATTTTGCATTTCGATAACACGGATCGAATGACATTGCGAGCACCCACAAGCCAATAATTTTTACATAATATTCCCTGTAACGTACGAGGACCTACATGTAAGTATTTCATGTGTAGATAATTTATTAATAATTTGCTAGTATGACATTTCGGAAGTAACACTGGATGCTTCATATTATAGGGTAGGTCGGCTTGTACGAGTCGACCCCCCACCCTGAGGAAATTGTGAGAGTCCACGAAAGGTGATAACTTTCGTAGCGAGGGAACAAATTTCCCTTTCTGCAAAGATAAGATGTCTGTACTAAAATGGTTTGTCTGAAGGACTTTAATTATTGTGGTGTGAGCCTGCTTTAGCTCAGAGGTCGTCAGAGGTCCCACAGATCGCTCTGATTTATTGCGCAGGTTATTCACGAACCTATGACACCACGAGATTACTCGCTGTAATCTGTTGAATAAAGAAAACTTTTCGAAAGTTTCTTCGAGGTCGTTACAAAAAACGTTTTTGTCTTCAAAAGAGTTAAATGCAAACGTTGCACTATTTGTTTTCAGCTCGGAAACCTTAAACTGTTTATTAACATAAAATGACTCTATAGGCCATTTATCTCTTACATCGCATAACCACGCGGGGCCCTGACTCCACACCGCGGCGACTTCTACGAACCGCGCGGGCATCACACCACGTGAGCAGATGTCAGAGGCATTGAACTCGCTTCTAACATGGTACCAGCAGCTAGGTGGAACGACGGCTGTGATCTGACTAACACGGTTAGCCACAAACGTTTTCAGCATATAAGGTTGTGTCTGAATCCACGCCAACACATTTTTAGAATCGCTGAGGGCGATGATCGAGTATTTTACGGTAGATAAATTTTGTACGACAAAATTTACTAATTTACTAAGCAGCCGGGCTGCTTCTAGCTCCAATCTCGGTATTGAAAGAAGAGGATTCAAAGGCGCGACTTTCGACTTACTAGCCAGCAATCTAACCTTAACACTGCCTGCGGTATCTACGCTGCGTAGGTATAAACATGTCGCGAAACCGCGGCTTGAGCCATCGCAGAACGCGATCAGTTGTACCTCACTAAACTCGGGTATTAAAACGTGACGATCGAAACGCAGTTCGGACAATAGCGGCAACTCAGCGATGAATCGATTCCACTGCGAGCACGGCTCGGGTGGCAATTTACTATCCCAATCGCTGATACCTAATTTCCATAGATCTTGCATAATGCACTTCGCGACGAACGTGCAAGGTGAAATAAATCCTACGGGATCGAAAATACTCGCGAGTAATTTTAAAACTGATCGTTTGGTCTGTTTAGTGTCAGTCATGTTATAGTTAAATGCGAAACTATCGCACGAAGGTAGCCATGTCAAGCCTAAGACCTTGAGAGAAGACGATAACGTATCGTCGTGAAAATCGATTGCCGAAACCTGATCCGATTGCATCCTGCCTAGCAACTCGGGACAGTTACTCGCCCACTTTCTTAATTCGAAACCACCACTTTTGAGAAGGTCTATTAAATCGTCTTGCAATTTACAAGCTTGTTCTTTTGACTGGCATGACCACAAGAGATCATCAACATAAAATCCTTGCGTGACAACCCTAGCGGCTTCGACGCGCGGCTGATGGTAAGCGCGCGGCGGCTGGTCTGGCGAGGGAGCGCACGCGGCCGCGGCGCCGGCGGCAGCGGCGCGGGCGCGCGATATCTCGTCCGCGGCTAGTTGATGTAACGTACGTACAGCTACATATGGTGCGCTACGGAGTCCGTAGGTATTCGTTTTAAGTTCATAGGTACGCACCGGTTCTGTCGGAGATTCACGCCACAGAATATGTTGATATTTCCTATCGGCGGGGTCTATTAATACGGCACGGAACATTTTCGAAACGTCAGCACTAAAACATACTTTAAATAATCTAAAATCTATGATTATTTTTAATAAATCAGGAAGTAGTTTTCTGCCTGTCAAAAGTGCATCGTTGAGTGAAATTCCGTTATTGACCTGGGCCGATCCGTCATAAACAACACGCAGAGGCGTACTAAGTGAAGACGGGCGCAGAACACAATGGTGCGGAATAAAATACGCAGAGGGTTCAGTACCTCGGTATAACTCCATATGCCCGAGAGATTCGTATTCGCGCATAAATTCTACGTAGGCCTTATGAAGGTCTGGAGATCGAGCGAGGCAGCGCTCGACCTGGTTGAGACGTTTAAACGCCACATCAAAGGAATCACCGAGAGGTTCGTGATCAGGGTTCAATAAAATCGGAGAAACGTAACGACCTGTTTCATCGCGATAATGTTTATCTAAATATATTTTTTCCGCCAATTCATCTAACGGATTTATCGGAACTTCGCACGGCAAAGCTTCCGTTTCCCAAAATCGTTTGAGAGTATCATTTAAATTGTCGTTATCTACAACATAAGTTGTGTGTAATGATGTTGTACACGGCACAACATCGAGGCTGCTAGGAGAAGGCATCCCTAGTCTTCCGGTTATGACGTAACCAAATACGCTTCCTAACGCTACTGGTACATCACTATTTATTATGAATTTCTTTCCGTCGTAAATGTATGGAAACATATCACCCGCTAAAATAATATCGATCGGTGACTTCTTATAAAAACAAGGGTCTGCTAACTGTAAATCCTTGTATTCATTTGCTATGCTAACAGGTATAGGCACAGTCGGCAAGTCAGAGGTAATTTTAGGTAGTATTACTGCATCTATACTGAAGGTAGGCGTTGAGCTATGACGCGGCTGCACTGCGCACGAAACCATTCCGTAATTCTTTACATATTCACCACCAAGTCCGTAAATATTGTATGGGCATTTTTTCGTCGATAATCCCAAGCGCTCATAACAATCCTTGGAGATAAAACTGGATTGTGCACCCGAGTCAATAAGCACGCGACATAATTGATACTCATTGTATGCGTCTAATACCTTTACCACGGCGGTACCTAAAACAACTGTGGAAGCGTTCGCATGCGATGACGACATGCAAGTGTTATTCACTACGGCTATCCCAGGCGGCTCCCTCAGCTGAGCGGTTGATTGGCTAGACGCCGGTGTCGGAGCTTCGCGATGTAAAAGTACATGATGACGGGGTGACTTACAAATTAAGCAAGTAAAGTTGCTTTTACAAGCACTAGCAAAATGATTTGGTTTAAGACAATTGTGGCATAACTTTAATTCATTGGCACGGCTAATACGTTGATCGACGGACAATTTACGAAATGTATCACATCGATAAATCATATGTTCTTCTCCACATTGTAAACAAATCATTCTGGGACGTGTCGAAGAAGCGTGAGAATAATTTCTAGAAGTACCCTGTTTTTTATCAGTAACTTGCATTTTACTTTGCACTGGAATTGCAGGCGAATATGATGCAGCATGATTCAATACCTTAATTTGGTTGTGAACGAATGAAATAAGGTCATCGAAGGTAGGTATCGAATTTTGATCTAATTTTTGTTCGAAAGATTTTCGAGTTTGCGGGTCCAACGCCCTTAATGCGATATGACACATTACGTAACTATTCAAGTCCTCGATATTTAACGCACTAATCGCTTTGTAAGAATAATCAAAGTTCTCAATGAATGCATCAAGATTCGAGGTAGATTCCTTTGTTAACGGTTGGAAGTTAAGCATTTTATCTAAGTACCTACCAACCAACAATCTATTGTCGTGATATTTATCTAATAAACTTTGCCAGACTAGATCGTAATTACATGCAGATATCGGCAAACTTTTTATAATGTTTAAGGCAGGGCCTTTGACACATGAGAGCAAATAATGAAATTTCTCAATTTTCGGAATATGAGGTTGATTATGTACCATGGAACAAAAGGTCTCGTAAAATGTAGTGAAATTTTCTACATTAGAATCGAACGTAAATAGCTCAAGTTTTGGTAAACGAGGTTTTATTTCATTAGCGGAGCGGGCGGGGTTACCGCTCTTATCATCATGAGATTTAGGTCGATTTTGGTTTGCACACAACTTGACTCGAAAATACAGGTCATCGAAACTTTTCAATTCATGACTTCTAAGGACTGACTTCGGATTACTTCCGAGTTCGTTTTCGAATATTTCGAAGATTAATTTCTCGAACGAGCTACGTAGGTCACTTATTTCTGACACATGCATTAGAAATAATTCGGTTGTGTCCGAGTCCGATAAATCGCGGGACATGTCGTAAACAGTTTGCATCTGCTGAAACATCCGTTGTTTCCGATGAATTAACACGGTTAATTCATTGGACATTCCAGTTTCGATGTCATCCTTTAAGTCCTTAGAAGCCATGGATTTAGCTTCTTTCGATGGCCGCGCCATTTTGTGAAACCGACACACAAACGACGACGGTTACAATTTTCAATTTAAATATTTGGCAAAACTACAATATATTTTATGCAAATTAACTACACAATAGATAAATAAATACTTGTACGACAAGATTATATAAAATGTATAGTGTAAAATAATAAGTAAAAATATATATTATAATTATGTTAAGAACGTCTTAACAGTGACGAATGTAATAACGCACGGCGTTAATTACGAGGTAATGTTGAGGTAATCGCGGTCGAAGTGACCAAAAAAAGATTGTACGATCCGCGTACAGGCTCTTAATTCCCTTTGAGGTAGTGGACTGTATGAGGTGTAGAAAACAGATGTGAAGTACGACTATTCCTGCACGTTTTCAAAAAGAGGAAACGAAAACACTCCACCAACCTTTCATCCACGCGCTGCTTACAGGCTTTAACGTCCCAGGAGTTCCAGCGCGACCGTGTCTCGGAGGATAGCAGGTTTGCAGTAGAGTTCACACACTGGTTTTAGAGGTAACGACGAGTTGACTGCTGCGCACGGCGCTTTTTTCACCACTGGTCTGTCTCCACCGTTCGACAACGAGTAGATGTCAAACTGGCGAAGTGATTTCCATCTACCTCTTTTTTTTTGTACATGCAGGGATTGAACAGTTATTAATGACCTAATCTTTTCATGAATGTTATTTAAAAATGAAATCAAAGAACAGTTTTCATATTGATTTACAATTCTATAGGACGCAATGCGGTTTCGAAATGCAGAATTTATTAATTCAACACCATCACAGAAATAAGAAATACTTTTATTCTTGTGATTAGTACTACGTAAGTGACCTACCCAGTGCTTGCGCTCAACAGATGTATTACAGATAGTACAGAAAGGCATTTTAGATGGACGAAAATGGGATTAGAATAACTTATTAAGTATCTCAATAAAAGTACAGTGCTACACAATAAAAAAGAATGATCTAATTAAAATCAATATTATCGCTAAAGTACGTAGGCTCTGTGTTATTAAATAAAAAAAAGGATGATCTAATTAATCTAATAATATCGCAAAAAGAACAAATTACCTAATCTATTTAAAATTAATATTATCGCTAAAGTACGTAGGCTCTGTGTTATTAAATAAATCATGTGCTCGTTGCATGAATTTTTGGAGCGCATTCCACTGCACAGAGCCTCGGTCTAATTGAACTTTTAACGCTACTAACGCCTTTCTCCACCGATCTTCGCGAGGGATGGAGATCACGTCGCTCTTAGCGTAAACTTTGATGTCTACGTAAAATTCTCCGACAAAACCGCTTGTCTTCTCACCTTCCCGTTATCGACGCGGGCCACGAGAGACGAGCCGAGATCACTGCGTGTAGTAGGGGGTCGCTCCACATCCACTTCTAGGCCGAAGAGATCAGTGGGCTTATTTCCATTGTCAGAGTTTTTTCTGTAAATAAAAATAATAAATTACTACCTATTGCGAAAGAGCCTTAGGTTGAGATCTATAGATGTTTAATAATAGATTGAAATGGACTAAGTTAATTGACAGTTATTACCTAGGTATATTTTATTTAAAGTTTTAATGTTTATTTGTTACACTATTTAATTAAGTTACTAGGTAATGTGTCCATGGATCAGGGTGAACAGTACTATTGTTCAATATTAAAACCAAAAATTACAAATTAATTACGTTCTAAATTTAGATCGGGTTGAAGCGCGGTCACGTGCTAGCTCTACGTACAATTTACTACATCAACAATTTAGCCCACTCGCCTGTGTGTCCCTACATCAACCCCTTCCTTTTTTCAAATAAGTTTTTTACAACAAACTTTATATAGTAACGTCTTAATTAAGTCTTATAAACTACCATAAAAAATCGTTGTCACCCTACAACCTTGCTGGTTGAAGTTTATATCTACTACGCTATAAGTACTAACTAACACAGTTAAATTGTAGTTTCTATTAATATCTTGTACTTCGTACCTGGTAAAAGTACCATACACTACGAAACAGTAACTCAATTAAGACAATTCTTGAAAATGTGTATTTTCACTAATCTATGTTACTCATAACCATCTTATATTATATATATATATATATATACTCGTTTTAGCATAAAATTATAACCGCTTTAGTTTATTGACTTTAACATTTTTCCAATATGAAATTTATTAGTATACTACATCACTGGACACAAATAATATTAATTTACGTATAAAGTAGGTAATACAAAGCAAAACATTTTCAAAGTTAACACAAGTAATAGAATATACTCGATGAAATAAACTTACGTATAACTGAGATATTTGGTTCCCACTTTAACATATTGCATATGAATTCAAATTACAGCGTAAATACAACCTGTTGTGGATTTCGCGTGACATTGGCTACTTCCACACATGGTTTATCGTTCATTTGTCCTCAGAGACGTTTTAAGCAATTACTATCTCCTTACTGAATGTTTTACCCATGATTAACCTTATTGGTTTAACGTTGAAATAACTATATTACCTACTAAAAGTTTTGTACAAAAAGAGAATCTTTAATATTTGTTATGTGTTTTAAATCGGAGTAGAAGACTTATATGTATAATTGTAACGGACTATATCTAATACTGGAAATGTAAGTAATGTAAGTAAATTAAATGTAAGTAAATTACCTTAATTTTGACTCGTGAGGCTTGGAAACGGTGACACTGTTGGATGTACTCGTAGCTTGTGAATCGGTCACTTTGCGTTTCGTCGCCCTTTTCTTCAGCTGCTTTGCTTGCGGCGGTGCTTCAACCACTACGGAACGGCTGTTGTGAGAATATTCGCTTTCGGAGGTAGACCTGCAAATAAGACACAAAGATTAATAATTTATAAAACACCAACTTTGTCTACGACCTAATCCTGGTATCACGAGAAAAGATAACCTATATGTTTCATTAAAATCTGTACAAATATATTTTTAAACATCCAAACATTGCACTTATAATGTTAATAAAGATTGATACAATCACTAAGTATTGTTAATAACTTAGTTAATGATTAGGATTGTTATTCATTAAACCACAAACATGATTATTTAGATAGATAGCACTTACTTACATTTTCGTTGTAGCTTTCAACAGTTTTTAAGCGCGTAGCAGCAAGTATATCCAGCCGGTGGCAGCGGGCAGAAACCAGGATCCGTAGTTGTCACGTTAAGACAAAGGAGTAAAGTAATTTTTCAAACCAAATTGATCGAGTTTTTATATAGAGAAATCGTCCATTCAGCAAAACTATGTTACTTTGAAAATATACTTAAAGTTCTTTGTTTTAAAGAATCGTGAGTAATTATTGTCGGTTACGACCATTTAAATTAAATCTTTCCCATCGATTCCGTCAAATTGACTTTTTTGAGTAATGAAATATAACACTTTCGTATATTCAAAGCCGCCAATAATCGCCGCAACTTCTTTGAAATAGATACCCGTGTACTTGTTCATAAAACATAATTACCTAAGCGTAATATATGAACTAGTGTTTGTCCACGACTTCGTACGCGTTAAAGTTACAATTAAATTGTATCATTTTTACTATAGTTATTTTTGTCTTTAGTACCTATTTGATGAGGACAGGAATCATACAAATAAATAAAGGACCTATCCAACCGTTCTCCAGTTGTAAATTGTGTTAATAATACAATTTTGTTTTATCTACATGTACCTATAATACTTTATTTATATAGATTAAATCATATTTCGGACATTGAAAGATTTCATTTAAAGGCTACGTAGTAATGTTTTAATATAGACCGCAAAATGCTCGAATCATCATAAATGTATTCCCACAACCTTGACACACACATGCACACACATGTGAGTAGTTACTTTAATACGACCCGTGCAATACTTAGAAATGTACATTATGCAGCTCAGCAGTTTTATTACTTTGTAGCTTTTAATAACGTAATTCCAATGTCACTTCACGAAGAAACGTGAAAGAGTCAAGTTTATACATTCTAGTGATGATATTTCAGCTAAACCTAAAAGTGTAATAATTTCGGTCGGCGATAGGTAGTAAAGTAGTGCAGTGAAACAGTTATTTATACTAATTTCGGTCGATGATAGGTAGTGAAGTAGTGCAGTGGAACAGCGGCCAGACCAAACACTCGATGATATCTTAATCAAGGTAAGCTCATATGTTGCACGATCTCGAAGTATTATTGGACGGCCTACTCCACCGAGAGTGGATGAGGCGAACGGAGTGAGCCTCAGAAACGGAAGGTGGAGTAGGACGCCCAATAATACACTACTTACCCCACAGGCAATTTTATACTACGCTATTCAATTTTATATCTGTGACAACTATCAATTTTTTTTTAATATTATAAAATCAACTGCCTATCTGCGTACTATAGTGTAACTTTACTGTCCAACGCCCTGAAGAGAATATTTTTACGGGCTCACTCAAACCTCCACAGCCCATAAGATCACCATCTTCATTATAGTCGTCGGTATTTTTTTTTTTTTTTTTTATGTTATTTGACGGAACAAGCTCGAGGCCCACCTGATGTTAAGCGGACTAACCTCTGCCTATAACAGATGCATTTCGTCACAAGTCACGAATTGCACTGCGCCCGTCACCTTGAGACATAGTTATTAAGTCTCATGTGGCTGTAATTTCACTGGCTCTCAAGGACTGCTGCCGGAACACACCGTTAGGTGCTTGGCGACAGATTTTCTAATTGAGAGTGGTCGCTAGCCAGGCGGGCATTCGCAAAAAGCCCTTCCACCATGCGGTGAAGCTCAAGCTCTGGGCGGGATTCGAACCATGGACCTGCTGCGCGGCAGTCCATAGCCAATGCCACTGAGCCATCACTGCTTCAAAGTAATCTTGGTAAAATAAAGCAATCTTGATATTTAAACCTCCTTATAGATATTATGGCCAACCCCTCATATTGAGGGATGCAGTGGACTAATAAACGTGGCATTACAATTTACAAGATATTATTTACGTATAGTAAGTGCGGGTGTCTACTTGTTGCCACGTATCTCCAATACTAAAATTTTGATGAAATTTGGAACCTAGATAAAGTCTGAATTAGTTATAAAAAAACTTTGTGACTAAGTCATCCTCTTTCATCTCATAATCACCTTCATTTCATTATTCGCATACATTTTTCATACAAAATACATTCATAATTCCATTCGTCATTCAAATTAAAAAAAAACACCACAATTTTCACTTGCCTGTTTTAACGCGTTTCACTCTGAGCATTCTTGGCGAACGGAAGTTCTTGTCTTCTAACATATTGAGTAGATACTTACCTTATTCTTTCTTATTTATATAATAATATAAAATTTCATTTTGTAAGGGATAATTAGAGTTCATATTAACCAATGTTCTGAAATATATTCCTTTCTTAATTCTGTGTCGACGTTGTCATCTTCACAACATCATTCCATAAATCTGTGACACCAAGTAGTTCCCCTGAGCTGGTCGGTAGAACTCGTTCTGTCATCTATGCCTGGGGATCTGGGGAAACCTCCTACTGTTGCACCTTTTATTTTGATGTACTGAGTACAATGCAAGAGTTACTTTCCGTGTGTCTTGTCCACACATAATATATATGTTGGTTGTTTGGTTGCATGGAGGAATGATGTTTTGTTGGCTTATCCTTCTTTCATACAGCGAAACGGGTTGTTAAAAGGTTTTGTGACGCTACTGTAATATTGTTGTAGTTAAATCCTTCAATTTGGCCTTATGACGAGTAAATACTAGAGTATGCTTCATATAGCTATGGAAAGCGGTTAGAGCATACCCTGGCTATAGGGGTGGAATGCAAAGTGGTTCGAATGCAAATGAATATAACTTTTCCTCTCGTTGTAATTTTGTAAAGTTATAAGATGTTTTTTTTCATAAACGTCATAAGTCTCGCAGACAATATTGATTGATCTGTAGTTGTATATGTTTTTTTACTTTGTTTACAGCCTCGACTCGACATGTGCCTTATATTGCTAGCCCATAATTGACGAGTAGACATAAAAATACATTATGTAAAACATGAAACGAAAGAAAGCAGCATCGAAGATGGTTATTTATTATGGAAATTGGTTTCCTTGTTCTACTTCTGTGTACGCAAATGCTGACTTTCGAGCTATTCTTTTCGCCATTTCATTTATTTATTGTACGACTTGTAAAAGTAAGAAACCGTTAGTCTTTTAAAATTGATCTTTATCTCGTAAGTACTAAGACACAATGTCTAAACTTCAATGGCTTCCAGTACGTTGACAATTTCACTGTAGCAACTGTAGGTAGAATTGACATAAGTACCTATTTGTGTTATCGTTGAATGTTGTTTGTAAATCATCGAGTATTTTGTTTTGCAAATCAATATTTGCAGGCACCTACCTATCCGCACCTACTTAAAAACTACTAAAGATCTGCATGTTATTATAGCATTGTTTTCTACTACAATGTTTACGATAATCGCTTGTTCATATTTAGTGGCTCTAAGCTTTTTCTTTAGTGCAATGTATATTATTTACTACTATTAATAGCATGCGCCCCACAGCAATACGCCACACAATATTGCTGTGGGGCGCATGCTATTAATAGTAGTAAGAATGCTCAAGCGATATTGTGTGGCGTATTGCTGTGGGGCGCAGCTGATGAGATGGAGACTATATTTATATTACAAAAACGTGCAATTTGCATTATCCAATGATATTATATATTTGCATTAATCTCTGAGATGTATTTTTAAAGAAATTGATATTTTGACATTATCAAGTCTGTATATGTTGAAAACATTATATTATAATACATATATGTTCGTGTGTGTAGTAAATTTATATTGAACAGTGCCATACGCACAAAAAAATACAATTAGAACTGCAATTATCGCGGATGGCAGCATTTTTAAATAATAATTTAAATTATAAGAGGGTGCTCAGCAATGCTTTTTGGAGAACTGCCATCCAGCTATGCTTGGCGGTTATGGCAAATGTAGATACGTATCACGTAATGGATTTATCAGGTACTAACACCTCATTAGATTGCCATTAAGTAGGTGATGGTTTTGATCTTTCAGAATGGCAGTCATTGTAGCATGCTGGTAGAATTTTTTGCGAATCCCCAACTAGCTGGCTACCACCTTTAAATAGAAAATATGTCACCAGGCACCTAACAGCGTGTTCCGGCAGCTGTCACCCAATTACCACCTTCGACTACGTCATCACTTGCTAGCATGACTACAGTATATGTAAGATATAAACGAGTAGGCGGCTCTCCTGGTGGTAACTGAGCAGGATCACCGTCGCCCGCGAAAACATCCACAGCATCAGAGGTAAAATAAAGATATCAAGATAAAATAAACCGGTTCCTGTCACTTCCTGTAATTAAACGATCTACGAAGCATTCATCCTCTAGATAAGTAGGTATAGGATCTATTTATGTTTGTGTGTACATTGACGCACTCGTAACTCCGAGACAAGAATCAGAATGTTATTAATGAAGCAGCATGATTAATCTTCGCGAGACATCCCCAATTTCTTGTCCTATCTTGTTGTCCTTCAGAGTGGAAAATAATGAATTGTTCATGCATAATTGGTTGTTGCGTGATTATGTTATCCGTAGTTATAAATATAATATAGTAAAATTTTGTGTTTTTTTAATGTTATTGTGACGGAACAAGCTCGAGACCCACTTGATGTTTAGCGGACTAACTACCTAGAACAGATGCATTTCATCACAAGTCACGAATTGCACTGCGCCCGTTACTTTGAAACATTGTTGTTGAGTCCCATGTGCCTGTAATTTCACTGTCCCTCAAGGACCGTTGCCGGAACACACCGTTAGGTGCTTGGCGACAGATTTTTTACCTGAGGATGGTAGCTACCCAGGCGGGCAATCGCAAAATGCCCTTCTACCATGCGGTGAAGCTCAAGCTTGCGAAGGGGATCGGACCAGGGACCTGCGGCACCGAAGTCCATAGCTTATACCGGCCATCATTGCTTCAAAAGTGTTTTAGCTGCTATTGAGATAAGTCAGTAATTCTAAGTTTACCCAGTTAGTTATATATAGTATTTCACTTTTACTTACTTGTAAATTATCATATAAGTATAATATGAACATAGGTGCTAAATATCCAAATACTTCATATTGAAGAGAACCAAGAGTCAACCATGGTTGGCGGTCATAACTACAGGCAAACGGAGTCATAATATCTCCATATTACGTCATCTTTAAGATCATAATATTTATATAATATACAGTGTAATACGGGTCTAAGAGAAGTAGTAAAATTAGTTATATGGTGGTAAAAATCCTACCTAAGTAGAGAATTGAAACAAAGTCTAGACTTCAATTTAGAATATGACTACTGTAACCTCGTAAATTGAACAATATAATATTTACTAGTGGCTACAAACTGGTAAATAAAAACTTAACGAAAGTACTAAAAAAACATGTAATGAAGGATATAAATACAATAAACAATCACGATTTTGCCCTGTCATAATACATATAGATCTATATTGTAGGTTTGTAAATTGTATCAGAATAATATTTTTTCGGTAGGATGGTAGACAGCATGATGCACAGCGCAATATGAACGCACATAAACATGTAAATAGTGTCACAACGTTGTGCACATGATTTACTATGCCCCATTTATTTCGGTTTACCACATTCGTAATATATTGCTTGTATCTATCTACGAAACTATGCAGTTGAATTCGGAAATACTTGAGATTATGCAGCAAAAGGCACTCCTAAGCGAGACTCCTAAGTTTCACTATCTGGACATGCGCTAAAATCTTAGCGTGTAGAGCAAATTTCGAGTTTCAGCGCGTGTTCAGTTGTACGGATCTTTAGCGCAATATTTTTTAAGTGATTGTGACGAATACACCCAAGGATCCTGATATTAAGAGGTAACCTCTACCTATACTATAATAGATAACCGTCACAGACAGCTATACCACATGAATAATTAATTATTTATTCATGTGGCTATACTGAGACTTACAGCTACTAAGAATCATGTGCCTGTAATTTTACTGGCCTTCAAGAACTGCTGCGGTAACACACTTTTAATTGCTTGGCGACAGATGGTGTACTTGAGGGTGGTAGCTAGCCAGGCGAGCATTCTCAAAATACCCTTCCAACATACGGTGAAGCACAAGCCGGCGGTAGGGATCGAACCATGGGCTTGAACTCCACCGCCGACCTGGCGGCGGCGGTAGTCCATAACTATTACCGCTCAGCCATCATTGCCTCAAAACATTCAAACAATAATTCACACCGAATTTGCACCGAAGTGGCAGCGCACTGGCCGGAAGTGTTACTCTCAAACCACTTTAAACTTTGTTTATATAACTATAATTTATATGATGTAACAATTCACAGCGATGGGCTCTCGCGGCGCGGCCCGCGAGACTTGTGCAAGTTTCTCAAGCGATACTATGAGTTGTCACAATAGATACAAAGTCGAAAATTGTATAACAGTACAACTGCCGGCCGCTAACACTTTGGTCAAGTGAGCCTGGTTATTTATAGTTCCTTTACAAACCCAAAAAAAAATTACTGAATTCAAGCAGATAATCTGTCGCCAAACACCTAACGGTGTAATTAAGCAGCTTTGAACGGTTTAAATCGCGTATATTTATAATGATTTTTGTCCCGATGTTTCAAACACTTTGCAGTGATCGTGGTCACGGGGTGGTGGTGAATTTAAACCGTTGAAAGTTGTTTAACTACTTTGTGTTCGCGACAACCTAAGACATCCTAACGGTGTGTTCCGGTGGCTGTCTTTGAGAGCTAGTACTTTTAAGTTATATTTGCATAAAAAGTAACGCGAGTTGACATAATTATATTTACTATTATACCGGCTAGCACTCACGGTGTTTGGTCGTAATCTCCTTGAGAATGAGCATCTTTACTGCTCGAACACCGGTCGGAGATTACGACCAAACATCGCGAGTGCTAGCTGGTATAATAATAAATAATTTTGAGTTAGTCTGAACAACATCTTCGACCACATCAGGCTACTGAACAAAGGTAAGACCCCAATTATGGACACTTTAAGGACAAACTTATGTAACTCACCAAATGAACTTTTTACAAATGACATGGTGACAGGTTATTTTTTAATATACCGGTGGTATGCCTTTATTAACAAAATACTACGAACTATATACAATACTACAGCTACTACAATAAAAGCATTTATATTCCTATAAGTCATTGCAGACTCATAGGCAGTCCAAAAGCTCTAGCCCACTACCAGTTGGCAGCGTGCCCAGCATGCTGGCAATTATTATTTTTTAATATTACAGGTAATATTAAAATAAAATATAATAATTGCCAGCTATATAAAATAATAATATATTATATTACCTATAATAATATGTCCTACCTTGTTTTTATCCGATTATGACTCAAAATCAATGCTAAACTAATAAAATTAGAAACGATTTTTTTATGAATATTATAAATAAAACAAATTTTCACAAAAGGTACCTCTTAGTTATTTATTATAAAAGGTAGGTGAAAGATCGTGCTGCACCTCATGTACAAAATCTATCCCTACGCATTGAACGAAGGTTGAACTCTAAAGGATACCTTCGAGATTAACCGTGACTAGGCCTAGCCATCATCATCAACCAATTCATGAAGTACCAACAGAACAGTTGGGATGTTTTTCAATCAAATGTATATAAACATATATCTATATATACCTACTACATACCTTAAGCTCGGTATTCGTCGTATATTTCTCATTAACAAATATGTTGAAAGAGTTATTTTGCGTCTCGTGCCTTTGAAACCTTCGGAACGCTCAGGATTCTATATTTGAATCACGAGCGAAATCCTTCGCTTCCTCGGGTTTCAATAAAAGTATTCGCGCGAAATAACAAATTTGCAGCCTTGGCATAACAAATGAAATAACTATCTATTGCGTTTCTCAATCCAACCTATCAGTTTAGATATACATACCTACCCAGTATTATATAGCGTCATGTTGTGTGGAAGTTCTAAATTGCAACGGCATAGTTCGTTGTTGTTGGGGTGTCGTGATGCGACCGGACGACCATAGAAAGCTTTTTCATTTGTTTCGCTCACAGATTTCAATCATGATAGTGAAGCATGAATTTGTAGTTAAAGTGTGAGCATTTGTTACCAAAATACTGTAATTTTGAATTTAACGAGGGTTTCCAAAACTGTCTTGTTTAGACAGTTTGTTTGGTTGGTTTTTTTACCATTACATTACCAGATATGTACTAAAGTTTGAAGTACATACCTACGTTAAGTATTGAATATAATTATGTATATATATGCGCAAAACACAATTTTTCACATCATTCCAGCAACGAAAATGCTAGGTGCAAGAAAAACTACATATGTAATGGAGTAAATTTGCGTTAGTGAAAATAAATATGACTAAAATTGGAAAATCTAAATCATTATAAGTTTTCTAGTATTTGTCCGAGACTTTTCAGAAATAAATTCATTATGACTTCTTGAGTTGTATATTTTATTTCTGGTGGCGTCATCATTGTAAAATTTTATTTTCAGTATCAGATGACATTTTGGCAAATGATATAGAATTATTAAAACCGTAACTACTGTTAAATTATCAATTTAGTATAAAACGAAATTTAACGAACCAAAAGAAATTACCGCGCTTTTTTTTGTAGTGCAGAAAAGGGTGGCCAACCTCCTGTCATTGAAAATTGAGTATACAAAAAAAACCCGCCTCTTTTTCTAATTATTTGATATAAAACAGTTTTGAAATTTGATGTTTGTATTTTTTATGTTCGCAGCTAAAAAAACAAAAGCACGCTGGCAGAGCAGGTATGGATTTTCATACAACATTCCTTCACTGCTACAGTGTCCAAGTGGGTGTCGTATTTTTTTTTTATTCCTGATAGGTTAGCCTTTGACTACTATTTCACCTAATAGTAAGTGATGATGTGGTCGAAGATGTTGTTCCAGCTAACCTAGAAGTACTGGCTCTCAAAGATAGCTGCCGGAACACACTGTTAGGAGCTTGGCGACAGATTTTCTACTTGGTGGTAGTTAGCCTTGCGGACATTCACAAAATGCCCTACCACCATGTTATAACGACTGCCTTCGTAAGACAACAACCGGGACCGTGCCATCCGAAGCACGGAAACGCTCAGTAGTAATGTCACTAGCGGTCACCCATCCAACTCATGACAGCGGGCGACGTTGCTTAACTTTGCTGATCGGTTAAGAACAGCTTAGTAAACTTCGCTACGAGCGCTTCAAATTCAGGTATAATCGGTATTTACAAGGCAAGGTGATGAAGGAATACGGATCAGATCATATATAATCGATATATGTATATGTCACCGTTTTATTGTACTAACCGTTAGTTTATAATAAATCTAGTTAGATTATAAACTGTCGATAGATTGTGAATGGAAACTAAAATTTACAATCTTACGTTTAAACTTTCGTCAGATTATAAACTGACCATATCCAGCCGTCAAATTGTAATTATATGGATCAACAACAATTTACCATAGATCTACGAAAGTATTACAGTGGCCATAAGTAAATATATATGATTTTACCAGATCACATCCGAATTCCTTCATAACTTCTTTCTTGAATTAATTAAATGTTAAGTTTCCGATCGTCTTATATATTCACATCCACGCGGCCACAGTCATGTTGCTAGTAAGTTCATGCAGAGTTAATACCACTTCAATGCAATACTAGTAACTGTAGTATACCTAGTAAGCACAAGGGATATAATAACGAGATGCTTACCTTCTGGGAAGGAAAGCTCTGGAAAATAAGGGATCAAGGACTTCTTTTTACTTCAGAATGCATGGGTTTAAGAATTTAAATCAGGAAGATGGATAAAATTTATCAAAGTATTTCACTCCGCAACTAAGTTCAAAAATTGTCACCTAATTGTCTTGATAGTCAATTAGGTGACAATTTCTGAAAATTTACAGTTTCTGAACTTAGGTGCGTAGAAGTGTCTGGACTATATAGTTAAAGGACCGTAGTTAAAGCTGTGTCTCCACCAAACAAAAGTTGACAATATTTGTCAACAACACGCGTTGGAAACACAAACTTACCAATACTTGGTGGAGTTCCAGCTTTACAGACGGGCAGTGTTTGGTGCCTAAGTAGAACGTGTAAAGTTAACAGTGATAAATAAAATAAGGAAAATGAAACTGGGAAGACAACGGTGCAACATGATTGAAAGGGGAATATAATTAAAATATTATTTTGATGCTAAATTCTAATGTTTACAAATTTTAATCCTTGATGGGTCTGTCATCAAGTATTAAATTAACTGCCGGAATAAACTGTTAGGTGCTTGGCGAGAGATTTGAAGTAGTATACTCTAGGGAGGTAGTTAGCCAGTCGAGCAAAATTCTCTTCTACCATGCGGTGAGGCTCTAAACAGCGGCGGCAGGGCGATCGAGCCATGGACCTGCATGCAGCACGGCAGTCCATAGCTATTGCAATTCTTGCTTCAAATAATTCCACAATTTATTTAAACATCAACGAAATAATAATTAATTTTATTACGTGCGTCATACAGGTACATTTTTTATTGCAAGTCATAACAAATCTTTTTAATAAATTTAAACACTTTCTCCTTAACCACTCAGGAATTGGTTCCTCGACATTTAGGAATCACACAGCCAAATGAAATATACCGTACAAATCGACCTTGTCGTAAAAACACACTTAGCGCCATCTGGCTGAAACTAACTTAACAGTAGGCATCCCCATTGCTGCAGACTTTGAGCAATATAAAAATAAACCAAACGAAATCGTTCATAACCAACATTGGTTGGCTTGGCACCGAACCGAAAATGAATAGTGGAACACAAATTGTATATTTTCCGATAGAGAACTGACCATCTGTATCTGTGCCAAAGGGCATATTGGATACAGTAAACTACCAGTACCACTAGATACAACGGGTGTACAAAATAAGCTGATACGTCTACTACTGAACATATGCGTGAAAGGAGTTATCATTATCCCTACGCTTGGTAGGCATCTCGGGAATGGCAGGAGGTTGACGTACTTAACGAATTGATAATAATTCAGAAGATACTAGGTACTGGCCGTCAGGTTCTAGTTCGAAAAACGATTGCAAAATTTTAACCTATGTGACTTTCGGCCTTGCAGATTTTCATTTCCCCCCTATTTTTCAGTGGGTGTCGTAAGAGGCGAGGGGGGACAAATAGCGGAAGATGGGTTGCAGCGCCTTCTGAGGAACTGCTGTCTTATACTGCGATCCTTAATACGCCTGCCAAGCTATGGGATTATGGCAAACAATTTACATTATTACGCTTAATGGGGGAGGCTGTGTTCAGCAGTGAATAGTCCGACTAATACAGTAGTAGTCGATCTCTAGTTAGGTACTTAGCGATGTTTTGTCAAAAACATCCCAATTGCTTCAGATGTCTGAGACACCGTAACGGTGCCAATGACTCCCAGCCTATTGTTTTTCCAAGATCCACTACCATCGCTTACTGAAGCTTTTTTAGGGTTTCATACCTACTACAAAATGGGACCCTATTATTAAGCCTTGGCTGTCCGTCTGTCGAGTCTTTTAAAGGCTTTATTTTTGGTACACCGTAAAAGATATTCGATTAAAATTTCCATGTCTTGGTATATGGGATTGCTTAGAGAATAATAATACGATCAAAAAGTAATTTGATCCAATATCTAGTAGAGAATAAAATAACATATCTTGCCAGTAACACAGTTTAACAGTGAACAAACATAAGTAAGAATAAAGACTATCTAATTGAACTGGCAATAGGAGTAGGCTGAACATTTCATTCATTTCATAACCCGGATGGTTCACGCAGGGCTGGTTTTCAGCATATTACTGTATAACAATACATAATAAGAACCGGCCAAGGGCAGATCGGACTATCGCTAAGGATCTCGGACTGTATGAAACATGTATTAATAAATTAAAAAAGTAAAAAACCCGACTCCAAATGTTTATTTTTGTTTAACGTTTTATCGTTCCATTGAATTTAAAACTGCAAATTATATATATTTATGTAATCGTTTTTAAAAGACCTTCACTTTGATACCCCACTCGATGGGTTTGGAAGATAAAAAAAAGTTTTTCTCTCACAATATGGCGTCTAAAATACGCCAGATTTTTTTATGTACCTAGTGACGAATTTTTGCTTTTATGACATATAATAACTTAAATGATAGATAAGATATCTCATAAATTAAAATTGGTTAAGCCGTTCAGAAGTTATGGTGGAATAAAGAAACTCACAAACATACCTACATGAAACCTAAAAACATAACAGTCCTTTTTTGGGCAGTCGTTGAAAAATAGGACGTTTTGATACATTCCGTGACTGTACGGTAACCTTGGTGTGCGAATTCAACTCGTACTTGGCCGGTTTTTTATGCAGCTTGCCGTTGTTGCCCATTGCAGATCTATGTAACTTTGGGCATAACCTTGCGAGTCCCTCAATAGCCCAAGGAATTGTATGTAATAGGACCGCATGTTACCGAGAGCTCAATCAGTTCAGTGTACTCAATTTGACGTATCCAACCAAATAAACAAGAAATACCCTACATACTCGTCCTCCGGCTACACGCTTAAGACTGACACAGCAAAGAAGACCAAAAAAAATTACAGATTTTTGCATATTCAGTCAAGGAAAGAAAGTTCCGTACGTTAGTACTTACGTTAGACAGACAGACATGATAACGCAAAATTTCTAAAGACAAAATAATTTTCCTGCAGTTTTTTTTATCTTACAATTTACCCTTTTCTATATTACAACTTAACAAACAATTATACAACTTTACCAGCTGTATCTTCATAAGAAAAGCAATAAATCAAAGCTATCTGGTTTTGCCTAAGACTCGCACTAACTACGGCAAAAGAATGATTACATTTGAAGGTGCACACTTGTATAACAAAATACCCCCAGAAATAAAAAATGTTACCTCGTTTAACGTATTCAAAAAAAGACTAGCCCAACACATAATGGCAAGCCAAACCAGATGAATGCGTTAGACGGGAAGGCATATATTTGTTTTTGTATTTGTGTGTCAATATATTTTATTGTTTTTATTTTTGTTCACTACGACGACGAACATTTGTGCTTATACCTACGAATAATATTTATTCGTAGGCTTATACCTACTTATTTGATAACCATGTTCTCATGGAAGTGACATATGTCTTAGATGAGAATAAATTTATTTAAACCTTTTCTATATTTTTGCCCATACGATTTCACCTGCGCGGATTTGACCTATTATTACTCATATTTTTTTACTGGCGGTATGCCTTTATTAAACAAATACTACAAACTATAAACAACAGTACAGCTACTACAATACTACAGCTACTACAGTAAAAGCATCTGGACTCATAGGGAGTCCAAATGCTCTAATCCACTATCAGTTGGCAGCGTGCCCAGCATGCTGGCAGCATTGCCCCGTTGAATTGCAATGCTTATTCTTTGAGCCAAATAGGTGCCAGCATTTTGATCACGCGTCGCATCGACCAAGCGCTCTGATAGATTTTGGAAAATACGATGAGCTCCCGGTCCCCACGGACCCAACGTCTCTACACCAAACGGCTCAAATATGTAACCCATACCCAGGTTAGCATATTTGCGCCGCTTGAGTTGCTCTGCCGAAGTAGCCGCGGCGCCAGCCTTCACGTGGGTTTCAGAAAGGTGTGACGGCGCTAAAGTGTCTACGCATGTAGCGTCCCACACTAAGGGCCGTCCTAACTTCCATGGAACCAGAGTCATGCCGTCAGGTCTTTTACCATCGTCACGCATCAGACCGTTCGGTTCGAGAACAGCTGGAACATTGGCGCTGGTAAAAGCCCGGCGAATGATATCGTTAAGGCTGGCGTGGCGGGAAATTCGACCAGCACTTCGAGAGCAGGAGAGGCCATGGTGACCGAGTTGGTCAACTGCAGTACCACACTGGCAGTGATGTGCAACACAACACCTTGCACCCAAGCGTAAGCTAATAGCGAGACGAAAAGCGGAAGGATCTATAAGGCTACCAGTTTTGTAAGAAGGAATGGCTTGTAACCAAAGACCTGATTCCCACACAGAAACAGCGAGAATACGAGCACGATCTGCGATACTAGGGCACGTATTTAAAAGATCTTTCCGTGCTAGCTCGCATAGGGGCCGATCCTACTGTTTCTGAGATGACAACATTTTTGGGAACTCAGTATTTGGACAAGCCAGTCCCCATGTGGTTTTGGCCTCAGCCAGATATGCTACATCAAAAGAGCCTAAAGATTGTGCAAGAATTTTTTCTACTAATTTGTGTGTACTGTGTACAGAAGACAAAAAAGCTGGTAATGCCACACTAGAAATTTTGCGTATCCCTATGCCCCCCAACCTCACAGGGAGGGAAGCTTGCACCCAAGCCCTATCATCCATCTCAACATTCAAAACCGAAATTAACGTATCTTTTAATAAATTGTCTAAGCTTAAAAGAAGCTCACTGTGCTTCCACAGCTGACAAATATATAATATATATATATATATATATATACTCATATTATATTTTGGTCACGATTTATTATTCATTTGGTCACGACGTATAAGTTCCCTTATATCTATCAAGAAACAGGCGAACTCATACGCCCCCACATGTTTACTATGTGTGTATATTCAAGATTCATATCATTAGCATTCACTTATCATCTAAATTTTGAAGATTTTTATTTTTCCTTCACACCTTCCTTTAAATATCCAAGTGCTCTCCAAAACTTTGACTTCGAAAAAGATCTGCGAATAACTGAATAAGGGAACAGACAAATACATCTGTACGTTTTCTGGCCTTTTTCATAGCACAACTGAAAGAAATAGACAAAAAACGTTGTGAATATTTGACGCTGCGATTCGTACAATCAAAGCATAGACTCCCGGTGTTGTTTTAAGGACTCAATCGACCGGAAAAAGCAGCGAGCGGCATGCACTCGTTTAAATTGGGAAGCGAGGATTCGCCAGCTGTGTCGTAGTGCACTGACGCGCCCGACCATAATCATTTCCATTTCGTTTACGTTTCGGCTTAGAATTCTATTAATTTACTTTTAGGGTTCGTCCTTGTAAACGTGGGACACTAACCCTACGCTGTTTTATTTTGTCCATCCGTCCGTCTGTTCAGCCGTCTTATCCCTCTGTCTCACCTTTCAAAGTCCAAAATATTCGTTCTATAATACGCGTCTACGAGTTTATTCTGTGGGTCAAAATCTAAATGGTAGATATCTGTATTTTTTTGAACCTAATTAGGTCCCCCAGTAAAAATATGTGTAATTTTTAAACACGGTGTTTGATTGACTATGTTTCGGCTTCTGCCGAAAGCCTTCTTCAGGATGTTGAGTGTGGTTATATTGTGGTAACATTGTCGATAGTGATATCGACTCTTAGTAAATTGTTTCACGCTCAAACACCCGTATTTTCAAACATAAAATATAAACATGAGCGTAGGTTTTTATAATATGTTATGTGTGTTATCATAGCGGATAGACTAATAACTAATTATAAATACAAAAAATATATTGAACCCACAACCTAGGCAGCCGCGCTTTCTAAAGAGCTGCTATCGCACACAGCGATCCCTGCCAATCCATCCACAAAAACAAATAATGGGCGAATTTATTCAACGGTACGACTTGGGCAGTACGCACGGTGGCTTGTGTGCTGGTTTTATAGACTTCCATTATTGGTAGAAAATGTGGTATCAAATCATAGCATTCACTTTTTCACGCAGTGAAGGAGTCGCTCTTTGATTCCGATTAATGAGAAAGTTCAAACTCATTACGCGTTGCACGTGGTGGCTACTACTTTTTGTTTGCTTTTCAAAATGCGCCCTATAATATATTCGTTGTGCAGTGTGTTATGATCGACTTTCACGTCGAGGTCCACAGTTGGTTCAATACAGTAGCGGGGGCACTTAGCATGCTTACTATTTCATAAAGATTTTATTTGCGGTCACACGGGCGCTTAAGAAAACGATTTTGATTTATAGTATGATTCTTGGCAGATTTTTAAGCAAGTTATATACATTTTTAATCTAACACATTCTAACTCCTGAGAATCGGATTACAATAGATTTCGAATGTTTTAATCTTAGATAATTATAATTAATATTTCAGATTGAAAGGGAAAGTGACACGTTGAAAGTGACCCAAAAAAGATGTCAATACGACATCAAATTGCTACCTGGGATATATGATGTTCATCTGCTGTATTATAGTAATAGATCGGTACTTCACCATTTAATCTGATTTATAGACGTAGGCGCGTGCCAATTTCCATCGTAAACGCTGAAGCTGAGTCAACTGAACAAACACTATATTTGAGAAATTGTAGGCCATTTCGAGAGTTGTGCCAAACTTTATGGAAGTTCACTAGGTCAAACTAAAAGCGCAGGTTACAGTAAAAAAAAGTACCTACATCCGTTTTCCTACCACTTTTTTATACATTTGTTTCCGTTTTTATACGAAATGATTTACTTTGTTTGTTTTTTATTTCGATCCTCAACGTTATTTTACTTTGCCGGTTTAATTTATAATATTTAAATATGCGTGAAACACACGAGAATTTCATTTCAAAAATGATTTCCTGTTTCTATCATTTAAAAATAAATACTTAACTAATATATAAGACTTCCGTTTTCACACCACAACTGTTATTCAAGGTCCCTAACTTTAATCTACTCTGTGCCTCTACAATGACAAGAAATCCATTACGTAACTTTGCTTTCATATTATTTAAAAAATTACTACTACTAAAAATCATAGTACATGGTTGATAAGTAAGGAATTACGATCGAGGCTCTAGTAAAAGTCAAAGACTGAGGGATTTCTGAGTCGAGATACGCAATTCCCGTACCGCGTGAACGTGACACTACAATGTTTTTTCATCACATTTGCGAGTAAATAAATATGAATTATTGCTTTAATACCCAAGTCAACACAACTATTATTACGTAATACGTGAATTAATTTTAAGAGGCATTTTACATTTTGCAGACCTCTCACTCGCACTTCGACATAATTTCAAAAAGCAACAATATGGTAATAATAATAAATATTTTAAAAGTATTTTAAGAAAACATTTAATTAATTATTTAATAAAACACTTAAAAAATCTTTATAAAAATGATATATATCTAGTGACAATTCCGCCTAATTTCCTATTAAGCCGACGTGACGTCACAAACGCCACGCAGCCAAACCGGAAGAGTATTCGACGCGTTTCGCTTCTAAACGAAGCATCCTCAGGAGGTCTTGACTCTACGAGCGCACGATCGAGACTGATGTCTCGAATACCTGTATGTTTTGATACTGTTTACGTACAAATCTCGATCGAGACTGGTCTCTCGAATACCTGTATGTTTTGATACTGTTTACGTACAAATCTGATGAAAATATATATTTTGATATGATAACTATACGACCCGTGAGATATTCGCAAAGACAACAGTTTGTTTCTCGTTTTGGTCTTTGGGTCTTGCTTGAACCCTAAAAGGTATCTGTAAATGTATGTAGGTATAGGTACGTAAATATGAGCACGTAGTACTCTTGCTCAGAATTAAAAATATCTCATCATAAAGTTTACCCAACCAAGTATACCAAAAAGCTGCCATAAAATAAATGATCTCTATATATATGCCTAAGCTTAAAACAAGTATAAATTAATTAAAGAAGTAAAAACGCAGACTACACATATTATATTTTCGTTCAAAAATGTATCGTTCCATTGAAATTAAAACTGCAATATATAATAAATAATTATATATAGTTTTCAAATCCCTTAATTTAGATACCTTATTCGATGTGTTGGGAAGATTATTTATTTCTGTCTTTATGGCGTCTAAAATACGCCAGTTTTTTTAATTTTTTTTTAAACATTGTGTCACTTCCGCTCTTAAGTCAAATCTAACGACATCTCACACATAAAAAATCGGTTAAGCCGTATAGAAGTTACGGTAGAAAAAAGAAACTCACAAGCATACATACATACATGAACCCTGAAAACATATACTCCTCCTTTTTTTTGGGCAGTCATGTTAAAGAACAGTCACGGAACGTCAACGGAAATTAGCTTGCGTAAGCAGTAATTCAACCTTACATAGTTCTGATATTCCAACTAACGCATATGCTCGCTAGAATGCAGATCATAACTTAGAGATTGAAACCGCAGACCTCAGGGATTCGGGGATAGATTAATTAAGGGAGCAATCTCAACTCAACCCAACCCGCACAAGACCACAACCGCAGTATTGGACAAGACAATCGATATAATCAGCCGGTAGTTTAACGTGTTTTGATGGCCATTAATAAATTTGCACTACTAGAAATGTTCTTGATTTTCAACAGATTTTAATTCTTAAAAATCTGTTCAGCATAATGTCTTATATTTTTGCGTTTAATTTATAATTATAAAAAGTATTTTTTTGCGGCGTTATGCCTTTA
Organism: Plagodis pulveraria; assembly: GCA_963890685.1. Taxonomy (NCBI): domain Eukaryota; kingdom Metazoa; phylum Arthropoda; class Insecta; order Lepidoptera; family Geometridae; genus Plagodis; species Plagodis pulveraria. The sequence goes on from OY982959.1 coordinate 18,101,520, forward strand.
TTAACAAAATACTACGAGCTATATACAACACTACAGCTACTACAATAACAGCATTAAGACAACCTACAAGTCATTGATTTCTCATGCATAAATCGATAATTATCATACTTGAAGGTGTTTTGTTATTTTTATAGATATTGATCGAGTCATCAAAGCTAGAACTATTCTTGACTCCCAAGCATTGAACTTATAAAAAAACGGGAGAATCAGTATCCGTACCTAGAACATGGCTATGTCAAATCAGGCGACGGACGTCTCCTGATTGAGCTTAGTATTGTGCATATGTGCGTCTACTGCATGCATTTAAACATATAATACAATGGAAGTGCATGTGCAATGGAGCACAGCTATGTGTGGATTGTAAGCTTCAGTTACATTTTCTCCACATCATATTGTCGTGATATTAGAGCATACCCTATCTTTCTTTTTTAATTAAATCGATTTTTTCAATAGATTTTTATTCTTTGGAATCTGTTGATTGGATTTTCTGAAAATTACGCAATTATTACCTAATTTAAAAGTTACATTGAAATAAATTATCTCCGACAACGATCGCTGCACAGAGTTTGAAACGTCGTTGGCGTCGTCGTCATGATAAAAAAGATAGATAGAAGAGTGCCATTTGGTTTCCGCCCTTTCAACCATTTTATATATTCATAGATTTTTCAGACGTATAATTGTAGGTGCAGTTTGATTACAAATTAAAAATAGTTACCGTGAAACATACCAGCTTTGCCCACTTTATCATATACTGAAAATATTAAAACAATTTTTCTATGGAGACGTAAGTATTTTCCTCCATCAGCTATAACTGTAAGATTTTGTGCATGTGTTAATTATTCACCATTAAATTCAATGTTTTTTCGATTTTATTGGCGGAAAAATTTATCTGGACTTTACCCAGACTTTGACCCCATGAATCTATGCAACCCATTGTTCTATACATAAGATAGATTATACATATTATATACACATTATCGACTCCACAGTATCAAATAACACTTGATAGGGAAACATTTATTACTACAAGATTAAAAGATGGCGTTTTGTTTAGTAGGTAATGTAAACGATACGAGAAGTTTCTTACAAAAATAACTAGGCAATGTTACCCTGTTTTTTTTTCTTTTTCATATAAACAGCATTTGACCAGTTAAAGTGCAGGGTTGGCACATGTAAAAAATATTATGTTTCTTTTTCCTTTCTACTAATAATATATGTTTAGATAGGTAAATAAAAAAACGGTAGAAAAATGTTTCACGCTTATATGTATTTAATCAAATTTAAAATTACAATGAACACTTATTCTGATAATGAAGATAATAAGTGTTCATTGAAACTTAACTAAGTAGGTACTACTAATAGCGATCAAGTTAAGTAATTCGTATATGATAGGTAAATTAAAAAAGAATTGAACAGACATTTTGTTTCGTAATGAAAGATTGAATATTTCTTTCATACGTATAAAGTCACATAATAGTGAAATATTGTAATTAAATATATCCATATATTTTTATGGGTATTTTTATCATATACCTATTCATGTATTACTTTAGTGAGTTTATAATTATTGTTTTTTAATATTTCACTGATCCACAAATTATAAAGTTATATAATTGGAGAAGACAGAAAATTAGACTATAATGATAATTGTCCCTTCAGTCATGTCTATTTTTCTAAATTTAAACTTATATCCACGATCATGTGTTTCGGAGGCAGGCATACTACAACCAAGGCTATGGGGTCGACCAGTATAAGAATACTAAAACTCAAGTGGAGCAACTACTTTCTCAGTACCCAATCACTAATGTCATCCTTGAATATTATTAATAATATACTTAATTTAAGTTTAAAATTAAAGCCATGGTAATTTGCCAACTTGTAAGTTATTTTTGAAGGCGGGCATTGTTGTCTATCGTTAGATCAAAACATTACTAGATAACTTTGCCCTCATAATAATTTAAGTTTTAAAAGAACTAGCGCAATGACATTAGCATTAATGTACTTGACGATGATATGTGTTTTCGCCATCTCGCAGAATTTACTTTTAAATTTGCACTAAATTGTGTCCTCAAAATACGCATCTCACTCGACGGATTCTAATAAGTTACTAAGCAAAGTTAGCAACAAATACGATAGTTAGTGTAGGCTTAGGGTGCTTACCATTTGAAGTTAGATTCGCTAAAAACGCTAAAAACGATCACACTCCCAAAAAGCTGTTCCACATGGGTCTTGGCGTTATTTTCGCCATAAATGCTATATCTAATGTCAAAAGTGACAGAAGTGGCAAATTTTAGTGGCATTCTTAGCGTTCTTATCCTAAATGGAACAGGGAATGACAGTTACAAACGATCACAGTGATCACAACCATAGACGCAGAATGTGATCAAAATTATCGAAAATAACGTTCTTAGCGACAAATGGAATATATCCATACATGTAACCTATTTTCCATCAAAGTCAATCAATGTTGCCATATTATTAAGATATGTTTGCATCTCAGAATACTTTGCACATCAAAGATATTATTATGCTTATAAATTGTTATTCGGCCAAAGTATCCCTTGGGACATGTTCGCATATTTCACGGTAGCACTTGGTTATATCAGGCTACATAATAATCTTTATCTCCATTCTTTAGAAGCGTATGTTCGAGACAGCCCTGGAGCTGCTAAAATATATCGTGATAAATCTTCATTTCACTGGCGATTTTGGTGTTCAATAACTAAAATAAGAATAGAACGGTTTTGCTGCGAGAGTGAGGAAACGTGATTCAAGAACAAAACTTATGTTTACCTAACCTGCTGAATTTCATCATTTTTTTTATGGGATTGTGATGTAGCACGCAAGGCCTTTATTTTTTTTTTTTTATGCCTGATAGGTTAGCCTTTGACCACTATCTCACCTGATGGTAAGTAATGATGTAGTCGAAGATGTTGTTCAGGCTTACCTAGAAGTACTGGCTCTCAAGGGCAGCTGCCGGAACACACCGCTAGGTGCTTGGCGACAGATTTTCTACTTGAGGGTGGTAGCTAGCCAGGCGGGCATTCGCAAAATGCCCTACCACCATGCTATAACGACTGCCATCCTAAGACGACGACCGGGACCGACGGCTTAACGTGCCCTCCGAAGCACGGAAGCGCTCAGTAGTAATGTCACTAGCGGTCACCCATCCAACTCATGACCGCGCGCGACGTTACTTAACTTTGCTGATCGGTTGAGAACGGCTAAGTAAACTTCGCTACGAGCGCTTCAAAATGATGTTAGGCGGTACCCTCTGCATAACAGACGCATTTCGTCACCGGTGCGAATTGCACTGCGTCCATCACCCTGAGACAGATATTCAGGTTTCTTGGTCGATTCATACGTACCTACTTTCTATGCAAATTATCACAACACTAAAATACCTTAACTATACCCTCATTCACTTCATATTCTTTCTTATCACGCTGTGTCTTTGCCTCGCACCACACATAATTCTCTAAGCTCTCATTTCGACTGCATATAACTCAATCACTCGCCAATATAAATCAAGATTACGTGCCTTAGTGCCAGAATCAGTAAAAGAAATTAGAACAACTCGTTACGAACGAAGTAAAACTGCTGAAGCCCTGTCTAGCGCATCGAGAAACTTGGCAATTACAGCCCGGAAAATGCAGTAAGAAATTGCAAAGATAAAAGAGATTAAGTGAAACTTTCTGGAGACAGACTAAGAGTCCATAAAATCTTAATAGTCCCAAGAAAGAGTAAACATTTTGGACGTGACTAAGCGATTGCTCATTTAATTAAGCACTTTGTTATTTACCTTTCTCCTCAGATCTTGACATTGACAAATTACCCCAAAATTCAAGACAGTGTATCCGTAGACATTTCCATACTACCTATGATACAAACGTACCTACTACCGCCATAGTTTTGAATATTTGATGTACTCGTATTATGTGTTCAAATTTGGTGACTGGCATACATTACCTTGACAGACAGGCTCCTGGTTTGTCAGATTCATATAAAATTCAGTGGTTAGGTCATAGAGAAATGTTTATCTATGGTTAGGTGTAACTAATTCAAATTAGGCAAGAAAAACGTTTATTTGGGAATAGTAATTAAACAACTTTAAACGGTTCAAATCGCGTATATTTATCATTATTTTTGTCCCGACGTTTGAAACAGTTTTCAGTAATCGTGTCACCCCACAGTCACCCCGTGACCGCGTTTAAGGTTGTTTATTACTATGTGCAATAATCGCGAAAACCTAAGACAACGTTTATTTGTGAATTCTGAATTCTACAGTAATAATGGTCCAGACCAGAAACGGAATGTCGCACGTAGCCTCTGTTATAGGGTACGAACCCTTCAGCCATCATTAGGTAAAATGAGGCGATTATAATATAACGGTTACTTTTTCAGCTTGTTGACGTTGAGTACGAAAAAGGTTGTATAAAAACGTGTACTGTCGATACTATACTTTATCTCTTTTAAGGATTATCAAAAGCGTACTTCTCTTTTCTAGCTCTGAATATAGTCAGATTTAGTTTTTTGTAAATGTTATAACATATTATTGACCAGGCTTGTATACATTTTATTTATTCTAGCTTTTCAAATCACTTGCATACTTATTAACCAGCCATGTTTTAGCGCTGAAACTATGTGTTCCCATGCCTAAAAAATACATAATTATATTCTTAGACCCAGGTGCGTTGTAGATAAATAAAACAATAGAAATAACAATAGAAATGCACGATATCGTCCTCTGCCGATGCGAAGAGGTCAAAAGAAATTTTTATTTAAAAACCAAATAAGAAATTGAATATAATAAAACGTAAGTTTGTAATACATTGTGACAGAACAAGCTCTCGGCCCATCTGATGTTAAGCGGACTTTACATCAGGTGCGGAGGTCCCTCTGCCTAAAACAGATGCATTTCGGCACAAGTCACAAATTGCACTGCGCCCGTCACCTTGAGACATAGTTGTTAAGTCTCATGTGCCTGTAATTTCACTGGCTCTCAAAGACTGCTGCCGGAACACACCGTTAGGTGCTTGGCGACAGATTTTCTACTTGAGGGTGGTCGCTAGCCAGGCGGGCATTCGCAAAACGCCCTTCCACCATACTGTGAAGCTCAAGCCCGCGGCGGGATTCGAACCATGGACCTGCTGCTAAGCAGTACATTAAATAAATTTTTTATCCAACAAAATATTACTCAAATTCGTATCGTATGTACGAAATAGCGCCAAAATGGAAAAAGTCTGTTAATGCCCGCCTGGCTAGCTATCACCCTCAAGTAGACACACCGTTAGGTGCTTGGCGACAGATTTTCTACTTGAGGGTGGTCGCTAGCCAGGCGGGCATTCGCAAAACGCCCTTCCACCATGCTGTGAAGCTCAAGCCCGCGGCGGGATTCGAACCATGGACTTGCTGCTAAGCAGTACATTAAATAAATGTTTATCCAACAAAACATTACTCAAATTCGTATGTACGAAATAGCGCCAAAATGGAAAAATTCCGTTAATGCCCGCCTGGTTAGCTATCACCCTCAAGTATTTTTTTTCCACTGGCAACTCTGCCCCCGCTTGTGTTACGCTCTTCAAAATTTTATTCAAATCAATTTGTAAACACTTTATAATTAATTTTATTGTTGTGCTTTGTGTAATTTAAACACTAAAGATCCTGTGTTGTTGTTGTGTACGTTAATACCCTGCGAATAAATACGTATTTGGATAAAGATAAGTACATATAACCTACCCACATCTCGATTATATTTTTCTGTATCACTGAGCAAGTAATAATACTGTATTTTTTCAAGTGTCAATATCAAGTGACATCGGTGAATTCTAACTTGACAACTAGCACGAACTGTCAAACTCAATTGACAAATCATTCGAGACTAAAAGTATTGCCACTTTTTGGAATTCTCCCCATTTAAGGTATTCTGCAAAATGAATATTTGTAGTAAATGTACTAAACAAATCAAGTCGAATGATCTCAAACTTTGCACCAAGTGCAACTCTACTTTTCACTACCAGTGCTTAGGAGTACCCACGGAGAATTTTGCAAAAGAATCGAAAGCGTATAAATCCACTTGGAAGTGCTCGGAGTGCAAAATTTTGGACAAGCGACAAGACATCTCAAGTACACCGTCCCAATCGACACAACCAAAATCTGACTCTCTTGCTAGTGATAGCAACGAGGATTTGAAAAAGTATATCGACAGGAGACTCGAAGATTCCCTATCACAGCTCTTAAAAGCTATTAGAAGTGATTTTACGTCGCAAAGTTCTGACACGAGTAAAAAAATTGAGGCACTTACAGAGAGTATTAATTACATGTCCACAACTTGTGACCTACTTAAAGAAGATCTTGGTACAAAAACTACTAAGATAAGTAATTTGGAGACAGAAAATAAAGCCTTACGCTCGCAGTTGACTGACCTCAGCGACAGATTGAACCAATTTGAGCAACATTCTCGTGATTGCAATTTGGAAATTCAGTGTGTGCCAGAAAACAAATCCGAAAACCTGAAGTCAGTTATAAGAGAGCTCGTCACTACTGTGGGTTACACCTTGCCTGAACACGAGCTATCGAATTATCATCGAGTGGCCAAAATAAATTCTGATTCCAATAGACCTCGTTCAATCATAGTTAAGTTGTCAAGTCCTCTTGCTCGAGATAATATAATCGCTGCAGTTAAAACATTCAATAGGACAAATCAAAATAACAAATTAAATTCCTCACATTTGGGTCTACCAGGTGAAACGAAACCTATATACGTGTGTGAACACTTGTCTCCTGAAAACAAGAAATTGCATGCAGCAGCCAGAAAAAATGCAAAAGAAAAAAAAATTCAATTTGTGTGGGTGCGAAACGGTCGTATTTATATGAGAAAAGACGTGACCTCTAAAAGTTTCTTGGTTAAAAACCTTAACTCCTTGAACTCTCTATAAATTGTAGAAAACTCTTTATGGTATCATTGTTTAATAATGTTTACAAATGTTGCAATATCAGTATCTTATATCAGAATGTAAGAGGCCTTAGGACGAAAACGAAACAATTGTTAACAAATGTTCTTAATGAAAATGTAGATGTTATTTTGCTTACGGAGACATGGCTGAATGATTCGGTGTTCGATCATGAATTATTTGATAGTAGATACACTATATTTAGGCGTGACCGTAGTTCTTCATGCAATGAAAAAAGTGAAGGTGGTGGAGTACTTATTGCCGTACTAAAAAATCTACACCCTGTTCGTAAAACAAAGTGGGAATCGTCTGACGAGGATCTTTGGGTAGTTATCAAACTTAAGAAAGGTACGACAACGGTACCTTTTTGTATCTGTACTCTTTATCTGCCATCACCTGCCAAATATCACAAACTGGAAAACTATTTGTCTAACATCACAGATGTTGTTCAACATAAAATGCCTCGAAACTCCCTGTTTTTGTTGGCGGGTGATTTCAATCAGCCTTTATTGCAATGGGAAAAAGATATGAATTCCAATGCACTCCTCCCTTCTTGCGCCACAAACTCTATGGAAAGCTTGCTGGTTGACACTCTTTCATTTAACGACCTTCATCAAATCAATTCTATTAAAAACGTTGATGGGCGGTCTCTTGACTTAATTATTACCAATGCACTCAACTCTTTCACAGTTAGCAATTCACTTCCACTTGTAAAAATAGATAAATACCATCCAGCCTTAAAAATACAACTTAAATTTAAATCATCTAAGCCTCCTAAACTGAATTATGGTACCTGTTTAAATTTTTCGAAAGCTGATTATTCAACCATCAAGGCAGAATTGAATGATATCAACTGGGATGACCACTTTTCAACTAATAGCAGTGTTGACGAAACTGTTGAAATTTTTTACAACATCATTAATTGTATCATAGTCAAAAATACACCCCACAGTCGAAAAGGTAATAATAACTATCCTTTTTGGTTCAGTCGTCCCTTACTTAAATGCCTGAAAGAAAAAGCAAAATACCACCGTAGATATAAATTATACTCTAATCCAAGGGATCTCACAACTTACCAAATCCTTCGAGATCGGTGCGATAGCATGATTCAGTATTGTTTAAACAAATTCAAAGAGGAAGCCAAGATTAATATCAAGAAAGACCCTAAATATTTCTGGAAATTCGTAAAATCTATAAGATGTAATAGCAACGACATACCTGACGAAATGTTTTTGAACAATGACAACGTGCAAGGTGGGCGAAACATTTGTGAGCTATTTTCTAGTTACTTTCACTCTATATATTGTAATACATCTGCAACAACAGCCACTATTGTCACCGAGCCAGTTAAACATAACACATCAATCAGTTCATGTTATATTTCCGAATCTGATGTTCAAAGTTCGCTCCAGCGCCTCGATGTTAATAAAGGACCTGGGCCGGATTCTATCCCCCCTATTTTTCTTAAAACTTGTTCAGAACAATTAACCAAACCTCTACACTACATATTTATTAAATCACTTTCTCATGGCGTATTCCCAACAAAATGGAAGATAGCTCATATTACACCTATTTATAAAAACGGCGACTTAAGTGACATTACAAACTATAGACCAATATCAATCTTATCCTCCATTGGCAAAGTATTCGAATCTTTAGTTAAAAAAGTAATGCACTTTCATTTGGCGCCATTGTTCAATCCACAGCAACATGGATTTTTGCCGAGGAGATCCACCACATCGAACCTTATGGGATATGTTGGTGACATATTGCAAACTATGGAAAATAAATATGAAGTTCATTCCATCTACACAGATTTTTCAAAGGCGTTTGATGTCGTTGACCATAACCTGCTGATCCAAAAGCTAGGGCATGCTGGGATATGTGGCTCTTTATTAAGGTGGTGTGAATCCTATCTTAAAAATCGTTCTCAACTTGTTGTGATTCGAGGATTTAAATCTGCAACCAAGACTGTGCTATCTGGTGTTCCACAGGGTTCTCACCTGGGACCTTTGTTGTTTTTAGTTTTCATCAACGATTTGTGCGCATCAGTGACATCCAGTTTCAAAATGTTCGCGGATGACCTTAAACTCTACAGAGTAATTCGGCAGCATGAAGACACAAATTGTCTTCAACGAGATATTGATAGAATCAGTTATTGGTGTTCACAAAATAAAATGGTTTTAAATGCCACTAAATGTTTTCACATAAAATTCACGAGAAAAGTCAATCCAACGCCTGCAGTTTACTACATAAATGCCACTCCAATTAATGAAGTATCTAGCATACGTGACCTGGGTGTCATCGTTGACACCAAAATTGACTTTCGCGACCACATTGACGTTATCGCGAAAAAAGCAGCACGTCTTGCGGGATTTGTGATAAGACAAACTAAATTCTTTAACGGAAGTGAAATCCCTATTCTACTATTTAATTGCTATGTGCGATCCCTTCTGGAGTACTGTAGTCCCATTTGGAGTCCCTCGTACGATGTGCACATAAATCGGCTTGAAACTATACAAAAAAAGTTTTTGTATCATCTCTCCTACGCTGGGAATCTTTGTAGCTGTTTGAAGTCATATAACTCTAGGCTTAATCATTTTAAAATGCTTTCACTGGAACATAGACGGAACATCGCGGATATAGTGTTTCTGCATAAGATCATTCATGGCAGAATCGATAGCCCAGAATTGCTCAGTAACGTCTTATTTAGTGTGCCTCGCTCAAGCAGCCGTCTTCACAACCGAACAACTTTCAGTGTTATCTCCTGTCGAACTAACTATGCCAAGTACTCTCCGATATTAAGAATGTGTTCACTGTATAACGATGTGTGTCACGATATTGACATATTTAGTACATCTACTCATGGCCTTAAGAAATTTCTTCTTCAAAACTGTAATAATTTTAAATAGTTTATTAGTATTTTTTTTTATATTTATGTTTAATATAGTATAAGAGCATCATACTGTAGAAGCATGCTGTGTTTACCTCAAGAAGGTCGTGTACTTGTTGATAATTTTATATAACGCACATTAATTTAAGTACCATAAGTCTTGTGCTATGACCAGTTTGGTAAACCAATAAACGAAAAAAAAAAAAAAAAAAAAAGTAGAAAATCTGTCGCCAAGCACCTAACGGTGTGTTTCGGCAGCTGTCATTGAGAGCCAGTGATTCTAGGTTAGCCTGAACAACATCTTCGACCACATCATCACTTACCATCTGGTAAGATTGTGGCCAAAGGCTAACCTATCAGGCACAAAAAAATAAAAAAGGTGGCAAGCAGCGCCTTCTAAAGAGCTGCGATCCCCAAGCCGCCTGCCAAACATCGGGAATTATGGCACTTCCACCTTAAAGGGGTGGCATGCTATAGCCAAGGCGAGCCTAAAAATATTTTTTGTAGTTCCGAAGGTAGCTATGGACTTGAATACGTACTAAGTCCGCGGATATATACCGAGTTAGCAAGCTAATTAGACAGTGCAGGTAAACGGCTCTGAATTCCCCATGCATATTGTCTAATTTAGTGCACTTAATTCATCCATTTGTTAAGACGCTGTCAAATGCTGAATTTTTGTCACTATCGGATTGCGTTGTAGTGAAAGAGAGACAGCGATGGTAAAATCGCGATCAGTTTAGGTAAAATCCGAAAGAAAGCTTGATAACACAAAACTAGAAACGTAAATCGAAAATGTAACTTTTCTTGTGTTTCTTGATAAAGTTTTGCCATTTTATTAATATAGATTCATACACATTCGTTCGTAAATAATTAAGATATTTACGTTAGAAGCTTTATTTAGAGTAAACTTTGCTATTTTATTCTATCGAGAAAATTTTAAGGAAACGTGTTTCGGACTTTTCTTGGCCTTAGATAATGTGATCAAAATTAACATATAATTTTCTTACTGCTACACACTGAATACATTTTGCTAAAAATCTGTTCAAGTAAAGATATTTAGCACTTGTCAGCGCCTTAATGTGCTTTTGATTGGGGGACCAAAAGGCTAATGCTGACGGGCATAGAGGAACTTGGACCTCCTTTCTGGGGGGAGTAGCCCAATTACCTTGAAATAGTTCCGGCATTTTTTGGTGGGAGGAAATGTGCACACAAATGTATTTCCTTTTCACCGTTTTAAAGCAATAAACATAAACAATGAATGAAGGGATCTGTTTTTAATTACAAGCTTACACTCTTTCTTACACTAACAAAACGGCATATAAAAGCAGCTCGCTTATACATTACATACAACACGACTATTTTAACGTACTTAAATTTCATACTTAATAGGTTTTAAATTCAAAATATGCCTACTCATATGCCTAAACAATGAAGAAAACAAAAGGGTGAAAAAATACTATCAAATACATCTAACATCGGAGCGTAGATCATGTACATAACATTACTTTTTATTTCACTTCAATATATGCAAAAAATACTATAAATTATCTTTTATATCCGATTACACTAAAGTGAAACTGTAGCGTGTAGAATGGAAGAAGGATTTCTAAAAGGTCAGTCGAACAATCTGCAAAGCGTGGATAGTTTGATGGTGGCACAGTATTTCATTAAGAATTAGGATCATACGGCTGCCGAAGTTCGTGGGATAAAGATGAAAAGGTATGTATGTACTAAGTAAGCATTACCTATTCTCGGGTAAGTATTTATTCAAACTTAAACCTAATTGAAAGTGTGTGTCTGTGTGTGTTTTATTTAGTACCTATTATGGGCGGCGATAAAAAAAATACTAGGTAGGTACTCGCAATCAACATCTCGAGGTTGTCGATGATAAATTTATGTGTTTTATTAGTATAAACTTAAAGATTTTTATATGTAGTACCGTAGCCCATAAACGGGTAAACTAATTTCAATGTTTTTTTTTTATTTATTTGAATGTTGTTTTTTTAACAGTTGTTCATAAACATGTTTTATCAAAATCGGTTAAGCCGTTCTAATAGAACATTAAAAACGTACGTTTTAAAGGTATTTTTTATTTCGAAGTGTTATATGGTTCTAGGTCAGGACAGCTACAGAGATGATGCCATTGGGTATATACAGTTAAAAAGAGAGGGTTAGGGTTCCGAGTTACACATAAAAGAGCGGCTTTTTGCATGTATGTTTTAAAAAAATCGTTATCGAAATCAACCTCAGAATCGGCAATGTCTGTTTCATCTAATACATCGTAATCATTATATTTGTTGATATCAAAGATTTTTCTTTAAAACTGGAAGTCGAGGGTTTGTTTTTAAGCGGATTTTGTTTTGTTTTTTATCCATAGATGTCAAATGAAAATATTTATCGTCGGTCGCAGTATTTTTATGATAAACTTTGTTCCTTAAATTCACTTGAATTTTTTGTTTCGTTTTTAAAATATATTCTTTGGTACTACTCAGATTTTTATATCTTGTCACATGTTTTAAGGGATCATTTACAATATATTGAACTCGAAGAATGAAATCCGCAATATAGGGTAATCTGTCCAGTGTACCGGCCTCCACCAATGTCCATCCGCACGACACATTTTTAAATAAATTAAGAATATTCATACGATTTTGACTCTAAAAACAAACTCCCTAATACTTTAATGTTGTACCAATAACCTAGACGCAGCGGCATATTCCGTAAGAAATCAGCGGTGTTATAGTTTTCATTTAAACGGCCAGGTGAGTGCACGCGTGTCGAAAACACAAGATTAATAAAAAAACGAATAGTGGACTGGTGTTTTCAAACGGTGAGTTCATGTTCTTTTAATCATTATATCAAAAGAGGTTTATGTTTTATGACATATACATACGTCTATTTACTCTAATTCGGCGTAAAATATGCTTTATTTTGTACAGTAATTTAAAAAAATCGGGGGCCGGTGCACCGGAGGAAAAAAAGGCTACTTCCAGTGTCCGGCCTACCCCAGCCGGACACTAGCTTTGAAAGGTTGATGTATTTATTATATTTTATTGTAATCAGCTTGCTGTGAAGTATAAATGTATTAGTAATGTCTCTATTAACTTTTAGCTAACCTCACATCCAGTCTCCGGCCGGCAAAAATAGGCTGTATAAACATTATTTATAAAAGATTTTGTATGAGAATATGGTGGCCGGACTACTAGTAGTATTGTCTAGTTCACCGGCCTTAAAAATACTTAGTGGTCGAAAAACTGGCTCTAATTCCAGTCTCCGGCCACTACCTATACATAAATAAATCTGTAGTATCAGCGTGTCTGTCTGCACATTGAACATATTTTATAAAAAGATGAATTTCAATAAAATTCTTGGATCTACGCCACGTTAAACTTTGATAGGATATTATTATTAGCGGATCCTTAGTCAACGCTATGCGGCCCTTTTAATATTAATATTTTAGCTTTAATGGAGCTAAAATTGTATATTATGTATATACTTGTAAATATTTGAGATCTTTGGTTTGAATTGATTTGGAAATGGTTCTAACGATTTAAAATTGTTGGTAAAATTATAAAACCAACACTAAACGTAGCAATAAAAACGCACATAAATTCAAACAAATTCGCATTCGTTTCAATTTTATGAAAAAACAAAAACATAATCGAAAAGTTTTTTTTACATCCAGCCAGTATGTCATCAAAAACAAAAAGTTTACCTACCTTGAATGAGTGAAGACTTAAAAATTGATTAATATAATTGGTAAAATTTGTGACATGATGCATGTTGCTTAGGCTATTTTGATGTGTGTACTTATAATTATAATATAAACGTATATTATATTGAAATACCTACCTATCTACCTCTATATGACTCTTTCACAATAAATGACTTAAATGATAAACAACCTTGAATAGTGTTTTCATTTTATACCTATATCTTTTACCTTGAGTAAAGCCGTAGGGCATAACTTGTTAAGAATCAGTAAAAATTTGTATTAACATTCAAACACAGCTCTTATTTCAATATAGCGAGAGCCTAATGGCCATTCACTAGCCATCTACAGATGTTAGTAGGTACCTAGTGTCCAGCCTCTAGGTTTCTGTTAGGTGGCCGGCCACTAGGCATAATGTGGTCGGGCACTGGATTAGGCCGGCCGGATACTGGAGAAAACATACTTTTCCAAAAACTATTTTTTATATTTAAACTGACTGTCTATATATTTCGAATCAGTATTAAATGTATTATTAATTATATTTACGACTTCATAAACATATACTTATTCACTGATGCCTCTAAGGAATTTAGTTATAAGTGAAATAAGTTACCTAACGTCTTAAGAGGCCGGACACTGGGCATGTTACCCTATATTTCTTCAATATCATGTGAAGTAGACGCAATACATACACTTGAGGAAGTTGTCAGTTTTGCAAATTTAAGATTTTTTTGAAAATCTTAGTATAACTGAGCAGGTTTTTCATCTCATTGTTTTTGACAAGCAAACCTATGAGGCACTTCGCCTTTCTCGAGATTAAGTTTGCCTCCATCTATTATATAATAGATGGGAGCAAACTTAAATTATACTTAACTTAGTTTTCCATGTCATTTTTCGAAATAATAAACCCGAATAAAAACCGTGTTTAATTTACGTTACCTCTCATAAAAGGTAGTCTACGTTAAAAAATGAAAACTATGGAGCGGGTCGCGAGTTTGATACTTCTGACAAAACATTGACTTATTCATTGTGGAAGAAAATATTTCCATATATATTTTGCGGCTTGCCAATACAGTCGGTTGAAAAGCAATGCATAGTGCTGCTTATTAAAAAAAAACAACGGGTTGCACTCCAGGAATGCCGGCAGAAACGAAAACTTGAACATACGTCATTAATCCGTCTTACGAATTTTCGATCAGGTCCTGACGCGAGTTTCTGATGCGAGTTTTAACAATTTTTACCCATCCCAAGAAAAGTGCAAAACGACGCTTAAGAAGTTTTCACTTCAAAAAGGCCGCGCGCTAGAGGTCGAGTACCCGCGTGCGTCAGCTCAAGTTAGACTAGTCATCCAGCATATAAGACCAACACCGAACAACGAAACTTGACTGCAATGCCGGCAACAGCGTGCAGCAGGTGGATCAAGTTTAGGTAGTAGGTCGGTGTTAGTTTTATGGATTGACCAGTCTAACTTGAGCTGTCACATACGTGGGCACGGCAGGATTTTAGGTTAAAATACATAAATATATGTATATACTCATGTTTTAGCCATTTAGTGAGAACATACCTAATGATCCATAATCAAAATTATTAAGCCTTTCAGTATGCGAGCACTTTATATATCTTCTAATAAGTTAGTATTTCGTCAGGGTTATTTACATAGGTAGGTACTAAGTAGTAAGCAAGACATCTATTCAAACAATCAAAAGTAGACAACTTGGTATGTTACGTAGGTCAAATGTGGCAAGGATAAGTACAGAAGAAGAAGGATAAACTTATTGTTAACAAATACTTAGGTACATCGAAATGGTCTTCACGCTTTAGTTTTAGGGCCTATTGTATCAACTCTTTTAATGGCTGTCATCCACTTTATCCTCATTTGTGGGTACTCAGGCACATAAAAAAAGAGTTTATCGGCTGTTTTATTTATATTTTACAGTTGATTTGAAGCACTGAGACACTATACAGTTATTTTTTTTTAACCTAAGAGAACTTTATAATATAGATTTTTACTGCGCAGCGGCGTGCGAACGAGAGCGCGACTGTTGAATGACCCAGGGTGTGACGTCATCGGCTAGTGAGAGCCCGCCTGCGTTTTTAAAAACCTTCGGTCGGAAATACGCAGTTTGATCGTTAATATCTCAGCCATTTTTTAAGATATAAAAATAGTAAAAGCACAGTGTTTTTTGTAATTTTTGTAGATTATGTAGATTTTATTTTATACATGTAAAGTAAAAAACGTTTGTCAGACCCATTGTCTTAAGCTTAGGTACTATAATTAATTCCTCAGTAATCTACATTTTGTTATTCCAGACATCTACTTGGCGGTTTTTTTTATGCCTGATAGGATAGCCTTTGACCACTATCTCACCTGATGGTAAACGATGATGTGGTTGAAGGTGTTGTTCAAGCAAACCTAGAATTACTGGCTCTCAAGGACAACTGCCGGAACACACCGTTAGGTGCTTGGCGACAGATTTTCTACTTGAGGGTGGTAGCTAGCCAGGCGGGCATTCGCAAAATGCCCTACCATCATGCTATAACCACTGCCATTCTAAGACAACAACCGGGACCGACGGTTTAACGTGCCCTCAAGGACGGAAGCGCTCAGTGGTAATGTCACTAGCGGTCACCCATCCAACTCATGACCGCGGCGGACGTTGCTTAACTTTCCTGATCGGTTAAGAACAGCTAAGCATACTCCGCTACGAGCGCTTCAAAAATTTTGCGTCGAGATTTGGGTATTCATCCATACAAAGTTCAATTAGCTCAAGAGCTAAAACCCAACGACCACAGACAGCGCCGTGTATTCGTTGATTGGGCTTTAGAGCATTTGGCGGCTGTCCCTGCTTTTGGAAAAAAAAACATCTTCAGTGCTCTGGTTGAGTGGATTTGTTAACAAACAAAATTGCCAGATTTTGAGCGACGAAAACCCAAGGTAGAATCATCAAGTGCGTCTACACTCGGCACTCTGAAAAAGTCAATGATTGGTGTGGATTTTGGTGCGGCAATATCACTTAAAGTGGTTTTTTTATTTTATTTTTTATTCGAGCGCTCTTAACGAAAAACCCTTTATATTATGTTGTTATCTTAACATGGCTCTTCTAATAACAACCTTATATCCTGGGCTATTACTATTGTGCACATTATATTATATTGGCTTATCCAGGTCCATTTATTAACTTAACTTTGGTAAGGTTTGCGCCACCATTTTCTTGCACATGTAATAACACGCATAACCATTCAAATTAAACAACTACTTTCGTATTTTATCGTATTAGTTTTAATGATACACGCACTAAGCATGCGTACTTCAAATTAGTTAATTATGTATGGTTGGCCTACCAACGCAGCATAAAATAACATGAGCTAATTTATTTTAATGCTGGCCATAAAGACAGTATACATACGTAATGTATACCAACCTAATGTTTACATAATTACCCTGAAATAAGCAGTAATAGTACCTTGGACATTCAAATAAACAGGATCAATCGAGCGTGGCGGTTCTATGGCCATGGCACGGCCTAAACCTACATCAATTAGAAGGAAAACAATACGGCCTGCCGCTGTAATTCCACCTGACACCTAAGCGTTTTTCGATCGCACATTAAACTGGCCACCATTCAGAGCATAAACAAACGACCCTACCGTTAAAATACGCAATGTGCCCTTTTTTATGACCTTCACAAACCTTGATAGGCGAGCTTACAGTCTTAATTTTAGAGCCGCCACCCCGCTGTAGTTAAAATCAACGTAAAGTAAATTAACTAAAGTTTTATGTTTCGCGGGTTACGGATTTAATTTATTCCGAGTCATAAATCTTCATTGGGTGTAAATTTTCAACGGCGCAGTGGTAATAGTGGTGGTTGATGAAGACAGTTGATTGACGTCCGGTGAGAAACGGTGACAGCGACGCAGAAAACTTCGGCTCCGATGAGGCTTTCTTTACTTGAATGCTACCTCGTAGTTTAGCATAACAACATGATTATCGTAACTCCATTCCGGTCATACTTCCAGAGTTTCTAGAAGATCCAGAGGATTGAATTTATTAAAAAACTTGAGAGGTGTCAAGGGACACCCGGATGGAACGAAGTTCCTTTGGATAAATTAGTGAAGGAATTGTATTTTTTTATTTATTTTAACAAGCAAACAAAATGGCTTACTACTAAGTATAGCAAAAACTTTTGGTCTTCATTTTTTCCGTCTAGCCCCCTTTCGCAACGCGCAATAAGGAACTTCGTTCCAAAAAATATTTTAAAATCTTAACCCAGGGATTGAACCCAGGACTCATAGATTCCAAAATGACGTTTTGGCCACTCGACTTACGAGGTAGTCTTAAATTTCAACATACCTATTTGTCATAATCCATAGCAGATGTTAATATAACAAAGTCAGCATTGTTGAAAATCAAAATGTTCATAGTAGCAATAGGGCATTTTGCGAATGCCCACCTGGATAGCCACCATCCTCAAGTCAATCGCCAAGCTCCTAACGGTGTGTTTCGGCAGCTGTCTTTGAGAGCCAGTAATTCTAGGTAAGCCTGAACAGCTTCATCGACCTCGTCATCACTTACCATCAGCGTACAACTTAACAAATGCGGTCCTTATCCATGACACTACCAAGCCATACTACCAGTAGTGTCAGGGAATACATGCTAGCCTATCAGCAATATAAAAAAGACAACTATATTACTTTGGTTAGTACATATTTCCTATTTAAAACGTGGGGTAGGTAATTATAAGCAGTTCCTATGTAAGTATTTCTTACACCAATTATACCTAGGTACATGTAACATGATTTACTGTAAGTCATTCATTAGATTCACTGGGGGCCGACTACCACCTTTTACAAAACCATCATAAAGGAGAAGCGTTTTGTTTCATGCTTAAAATCATTCATAGACACGAACTGTCACCGATTAGATCCACAATCTCGACAATCAATATATGTTATAAAATAGCGTTATCCCGCTCGCACTGCTACGATGTTATGGAACGGTTTTACTACAGTTTTACGATAAATTATTGCTGCACAACAACTGTGTGTAACTTTTTTGTTTTAAATTAGACTCGTATGGTTGGTACATTTACCTTTTTTTATGTTATTGTGACGGAACAAGCTCAAGGCGCACCTGATGTTAAACGGACTAACCTCTGCCTATAACAGATGCATTTCATCACAAGTCACGAATTGCACTGCGCCTGTCACTTTGAGACATAGTTGTTAAGTCTCATGTGCCTGTAATTTCACTGGCTCTCAAAGACTGCTGCCGGAACTCACGGTTGGTAGGTAGGTGCTTGGCGACATATTTTCTACTTGAGGGTGGTTGCTACCCAGGCGTGCATTCGCAAAATGCCCTTCCCCCATGCGGTTGTTGTTAAGGAATATGTTAGATACACAAACCAAACTTGCGTATACGTATTAACAGTCAAATTAAAGGCAATTATTATTCTTAACCGTTCAAAAAGATTAAAAAAGTCCCCTGCGGTCACGACTTGGATGGGTGACCGCTAGTGGCATTACTACTGAGCGCTTCCGTACCACGGAGGGCAACATTAAGCCTTCAGTCCCAGTTTTTGTAATAGGATGGCAGTTGTTGAGGCATGGTGGTAGAGCATTTCGCAAATGGCCAACTGGCCATTTACCTCCTCAAGAAGATTCATTCAAATAAAAAAAGTTATAACAAATCGGTTTATAAATGATGAGGTAACAAGTAGAAAATAATAATCAGTATACATCCTCTTCCAATTTAGGTAAAGAATTCACCGAGTTAATCGGCAGCAATAGGGTGCGGTTCTCATTGATGTCCATTTCGTAGAAGCGCAGGTAGGTACAGCGAGACTAATGCGATCCTGCGCTTTTACACTTTCAATCAAAATCACGATCGGCGGATCGCGATCTTAGTTTCAAAATATCTAGATTAGTGATCAGATCCATCAATCTACTTCGTACATTGTCAATCTGGATCGCGATCATTGATTTTGACCACAGATCGCGATCGAGGTTGAGTGTGTACGGGCTGCCAAACGTGTCTGGTTTCAATGTTATAGTTATATGATTATTTTAGAGAACACAGTTTGAAATGATATTTCTTTACCTCTGATTTTTAGGCTACATTCTCGCGTACGTTTTGAATATCATTAATATTTCTCGAGGTATACTATTATGGATAGGTATACAAGTGCTAGCACTATGGAAGATATCCATCGCCTTTATTATCATAGCTTTCTGTCGTGACTTTGCCTGCGCGTTAAATTGTTACTCAGTAAATCAAACTAAAAAGTATGCTCTAATGCAGTAATCAAGATAAGTATATACTCAATATAAAATAAACTGTTCAAAATTACCGAAACCACGCATGCACGGTTTCAGATTTCAGAATCCTTGTGATCTTTTCCCACACACCAACGAGGTACCTACTTTTACATGCAATTGAAGATGTTACGTGAGTGAGTAACGTGAGTTATTTTAGCCGGTTTAATTTATAATATTTAAATATGTGTGAAACTCACGAGAATTTCATTTCAAAAACAGTCGAAGATGTTGATCAGGCCAACCTAGAATGATTGGCTCTCAAGTATAACTGCTAGAACATACCGTTACATTGCACGATGTAAATATTCAAAACTCTATTCAAATGGAGCGCGGCGCGGTCTAGTGTTGCCGCGGTGGGCGCTCTATATTAAGTTACAGGCACCAGAGACTTTTAACATCAGGTGGTCCTCGTGCTTATTCCGTGTTTTTGTGTATTAGACACACAATAATAAAAATAAAAAAGTAGAAAATGCTTTAAAAAAACAATTTCAATTTTTTTGTTAGGACTAGCATAAGTTAACCCTAAGAGGTTGTTATCATTTTATCAATAACCTTGTATAGGTAAATGATTGGTATTGTTTTTAGATGCGAATCTGATGCACTTCCTAAGTAGATTCTAAGCAACAGCAGCAGGCGATCAGTGGTACACTAGTGGTTTGTATGTTACTATATGGGAGCGAGGTGTCGCTAGCTAAGAAAAGCATTTCATACAGATACATAGAAACCAGTAGTGTCGCGGCACACATCGTCTGCTGCACCTGCATCTTCAGAATCGTACCATTTATATTATTAGAAATACTGCGTTGTTTCATATTGTTTAAGTATTCATTAACTGTAATTTGCAGATTAATCATGGCCAAGAATTATTAAAAGTAAAAAGGTAGGTATAAAACCTCAGTCCTTATCCGGTCTTACCTCGCTATCCCAGACTGCCCCCTGCTGAGGAAATAAAGTTTGTGATACTCAATTCAGGCTAAGTTAAGTAATAGAAGGAAGATCAGACTAGGTAAAAGCAAAAAATATATAAAAGTCATTCCAAAAATACCACGTGAAATTTCTGAAAAATATTTTGATATACTCTTGTTAATTTAAGACCGGTTGATTTTCTGATTTGAACTCTTACATCTTATTTATAGAGTTACAATTAGATAGTAGTCCGAACTTTGGATTTTGCGAATCCATTTTGTGAAGGACAATTAGAAAAAATATTCTTAACTTTAGAAGAGGTGTTGTGCCTATACCATTTAGTTTATGAAAACTAAGTAAAATTGGAGCTTTATAACATATTTCTATTGTAAACTCTAAACACTACGGGCTATAAAGAAACCGGTGATAGAAATTAAAAAAAAAAACAATTGTAACATGCTTCCAACATAAATAAAATGGGTAGGATCATCGGCAACCCAACCTTAAATATTAAAAATTCTTTATCACTAAAACATTCTCTTAGCAAAACCTCGGACAGACGGACATGACGAAACTATAAGGGTTCCTTGTCAGGACTACGGAACCCTAAAAAAGATGTATTGTACCTACCCCAAACGCGTAGGAAGAAGATGATAAGGAGTTACCCAATTTATGATAATAACCAAATTCTTGTTTCAATTCTAGCTGGATAAAAACTAGTTATACCTGGACGGAACAGGCATTTTAGACGAAAACTAGTAAGTACAATACCTACTAATATTCTATAAAAAATATGTATGTAACATAAGTGCCTATGGTATTTTTTATTTACTATAAAATAGAGTATGCAAGCAATAAATAGAGATAAAATATGATGATTTTTAATAAGTGAAATATATATTTTGTCTACTACATGGACGCAAAGGGCCACAATGACCCTACTATCTTCTCTACGGAGAGCTTAGTTAGGGCTTGGCCAGCTAAGCTCTAAGATTCAAGGTGAATCTCTTGTTATTATATTTAATAGTTATTAGAAATAATAATGTGCATGACGTACTATGGATATAGTTACAAATAGATTTTTAATACGCACCTATCGTACGTATTAAATATTGCTTGCTCATTCATGAAATGCATGCATGATATTGTGATGAAATGAAACATAATAGCAACGCTATCATAAAAGCCTGCATCACTAACACAAAATAGCATTCAGCCCTGAGGCCAAATGGAATGGAACATTCGTTCATTGTCACCAGGTGAAATGTAGCTGCTAACAACACCTGTTACAAATGCTCTAGTTCTTTTTTATGAAAAAAATTCCTTTCGGCGTATGCAAATGCTATATGGGCGCGGATTTTAATGTTTGTGTCATTCGTTGCCTCACGTACAGGGTTGATAAATGGTGTCATTTGTTTTGGCGTGTGTAGGTGCGTTCCATTGTAAAATGGCCTTCCATGTTATTGTGTCTGTACGGGGTGATGTAACTGATGTATTAATCTAACACAGTATGTACCTATCAGAGCAGAAAAAAATAAGATATAGCACACAGCTTCTCTTCCATCGTAGGTATATTATAAGTATAACCATTTCGAGCTTCTTGGCATCTCATTAACACCAACTCTCAATTTCGGCTCCTATATTGAGTCCAAAGCCCAGCTTGCCTCAAAAAAGCTTGGTGCTTAGGCTAAGCTGAGACAATACTTCACACCGGGACAGTTGCTTAATGTTTATCCCAAGTCCGGTCGTGTATGGAGTACTGTTCTCACCTTTGGGATAGTTCTGCCAAATACCAGCTGGAGACACTGGAAGCTATTGAGAGGAGGAGGAGGATTCAAGAGACTCATTAACCGCGACCACCTAGTAGGTACGCAAGAGACTCCAGAGCCTCGAGCATCGCCGCAAAGTCGCTTGTTTATCAGTGGAATCGTAATGCCTGAGTCTGTGTTTCCGGTTAAGTTCGATATGGGGGTCTTCAAAACACGAGTGAATAGGTATCTTCTGGGTAAGCGCGCTCCATCATCGATCGCATCATCACTTAACATCAGGTGAGATAGTGGCCAAGTGCTACCCAGTTCGGTATAAAAAAAAAAATGACACGTTTTAATGAACGACCAAGACTGGAAGACAAGATTGGTTACGTAGACATATGCACACTACTAACCGAGAAACAGTGTTTTTTTCAAGGCAGTAAGTACAATAAATGTTTAACATTTACATTTCGGCAGTTCTTCACAACTGCACAAGCATGATCTTTGATGTAAACAACAATGGTTAAATAAGTTTGTAGAGCCCATTTTAGTTGTATTATGTTAAACGTCCTTGGTAGTAGTATTCACTGCATGATCACTGGCCTACGTTCCCAGCCTCAGAGTGTAGTTGTTGATTGTTTTTCTACCTAGGTACGGAACGATACGGTTGTCGTATAACTTCAAACATTGATTTTTGGCGGGGAACTAGCAAAATAAACAGACGTTTTATGATATTTGTAAAGCATAATACCACCGTTACCTGCAAAATTCATAATCATTAACAAATGTCAATGAAATGTCAGTTAAGTATACAACCTTTTAACGACTGATTTTGATAGGTTAAAAGTTGCAACCGTCAAAGATTCAGAACAGTCAAGTTGTGACAACCGAACGCTCTACTTGATGATTGTAAATGAGGACGTTACAGTGAAAAGTTGCACACCGAGTGCGCTCTAACTTATTAATATTATAACCAAAAAAATTCTTCGAAAACAAGCACTCGTTGTTTTAAAATAAATTTATTTGAAACAACGAGTGCTTGTTTTCGATTTAGCATCGCACGTTTATGCATTTGCCAATCATTAAAGTTGTCATAATTAGGCTGTGGTCAATTTATGGTATCCTCTTTTTAAAAATTTACCGACACCAGTTACAGAAATTGCTAATTTTGAAGCCCTGACATATCATTCGCATGTAGTCAGCTCATTCAGTTTAATAATTGTTTTATGAAAGCCATTGGAATGCAGCTAAACGCATTTTAAGTTACTTAGCAGGCACTATTCATTATGGTTTATAATTTGCTAAAAGTAGTGAGTTTCATTTGTTGGCTTATGCCGATGATGCTTCATGGGCTTGACTTCAAAAAAATCATACACAGGCTTTGTTATAAAATTACGCAATAGTGTTATTAACTGGGAAGCAAGAAAACAATGGAGCACTGCATTGTTTAGCCCTGAGGCTGAATATATTGCTATAAGAGATGTATGCAAGGATGTCTGCTTTGTTAAAAAAAAAAAAACAGAAATTGTAGACATAGTAGATTGTTATACAAGGGTCGAAAGGAATCAATACCCGTACGAGGTATTTAGACGCCCGAGCGTAGCGAGGGTGGCTATAGTCCGAGTAGGAATTGATTACTTTCACCCGTGTTAAGCACTCTACTTTTCATTTCGAATATAAGGTAAGTAAAAAATAGTAGTTTTTCTAAATTATTCATTAATAATAATAACATGAATTGGCAACTATTTAAAATTAAGTAATTGTGATATTAGAAATATTAGTGAAATTTAAAGTTCAATTTTGCTTGCAATATTTACGGACGGCTATCGTCCGAATAGGAATTTATGACTTTCATCCTTGTTAAACACTCTACTTTTCACTACGAATATGAGTAATAAAAAAAATGTTTTTCTATAATAATATATATTGATATCAAGAACATGAGTAGAAACTATTTAAAATGAATGCACTTATAGTCAAAATAGTATAACTTACATCCGTGTTAAACACTCTAATTTTCAATAAAAATACGAGAAAAGTAAAAAAAAATAGTTTCTCAATAACTCTATAAAAATAAACTAAAATATTTACTGAAAACCATAACATGAGTAGAAGAAACATATTATATAGAATTAATTGAGGGATAAGAACAATTTGTAAAATTAAGTAAATTTTTTGTTAGATTTTTTATAGTTTTACTTACCATCCTCCCAATTTATATATGTATATATATATATATATATAGTCTTTTTATGCCATTAAAATTTGCCACTTCTGTCACTTTTGACATTAGATGTAGGGAATTCAAACTGTTCCAGTAGCCTCATAGCGTTTATGGCGAAAATAACGCCAAGACCCATGTGGAACAACTTTTTGGGAGTGTGATTGTTTTTAGCGTTTTTAGCGAATCTAACTTCAAATGGTATGCACCCTAAATGTGGTGAAAATTATCGAAAATAACGAAATTGGTGACAAGTGGAATACAGCCTAATATTCGTATATAATTTGAAGTTAGATTCGCTTAAAACGCTAAAAACGATCACACTCCCAAAAGTTGTTCCACATGAATCTTGGCGTTATTTTCGCCATAAACGCTACATCTAATGTCAAAAGTGACAGAAGTGGCACATTTTAGTGGCATTCTTAGCGTTCTTATCCTAAATGGAACAGGGGATGACAGTTACAAAGTGATCTAAGTGATCACAACCATAGACGCAGAATGTGATCAAAATTATCGAAAATAACGTTATTAGCGACAAATGATACCCATAGAATATTCGTAGGGTGGGTACCATTTGAGTGAGATTCGCTAAAAACGCTAAAAACGATCACACTCCCAAAAAGTTTTCCACATTGGTCTTGGCGTTATTTTCGCCTTAAACGCTACATATAATATCAAAAGTGACAGAAGTGGCAAATTTGATTGGCATTAATTCTTTTTTTTTTTTTTTTTTTTCCATTTGCTCGCTATGGGTATGTTCCATTTGTCGCTAAGAACGTTAATTTCGATAATTTTGATCACATTCTGCGTCTGTGGTTGTGATCACTGTGATCGTTTGTAACTGTCATCCCCTGTTCCATTTAGGATAAGAACGCTAAGAATGCCACTAAAATTTGCCACTTCTGTCACTTTTGACATTAGATGTAGGGAATTCAAACTGTTCCAGTAGCCTCATAGCGTTTATGGCGAAAATAACGCCAAGACCCATGTGGAACAACTTTTTGGGAGTGTGATCGTTTTTAGCGAATCTAACTTCAAATGGTATGCACCCTAAATGTGGTAAAAATTATCGAAAATAACGAAATTGGTGACAAGTGGAATACAGCCTAATATTCATATATAATTTGAAGTTAGATTCGCTTAAAACGCTAAAAACGATCACACTCTTAAAAGTTGTTGCACATGGGTCTTGGCGTTATTTTCGCCATTAACGCTACATCTAATGTCAAAAGTGACAGAAGTGGCACATTTTAGTGGCATTCCTAGCGTTCTTATCCTAAATGGAACAGGGGATGACAGTTACAAAGTGCTCTGAGTGATCACAACCATAGACGCAGAATGTGATCAAAATTATCGAAAATAACGTTCTTAGCGACAAATGGAATATACCCATAGAATATTCGTAGGGTGCGTACCATTTGAGTGAGATTCGCTAAAAACGCTAAAAACGATCACACTCCCAAAAAGTTTTCCACATTGGTCTTGGCGTTATTTTCGCCTTAAACACTACATCTAATGTCAAAAGTGACAGAAGTGGCAAATATTAGTTGCATTTTTTTTTTTCCATTTGTTCCCTATGGGTATGTTCCATTTGTCGCTAAGAACGTTAATTTTGATAATTTTGATCACATTCTGCGTCTGTGGTTGTGATCACTGTGATCGTTTGTAACTGTCATCCTCTGTTCCATTTAGGATAAGAACGCTAAGAATGCCACTAAAATTTGCAACTTCTGTCACTTTTGACATTAGATGTAGGGAATTCAAACTGTTCCAGTAGCCTCACAGCGTTTATGGCGAAAATAACGCCTAACTAGCGAATCTAACTTCAAATTATATACGAATATTAGGCCTAACTTCAAATGGTATGCACCCATTTGAAGTTAGATTCGCTAAAAACGATCACACTCCCAAAAAGTTGTTCCACATGGGTCTTGGCGTTATTTTCGCCATAAACGCTATGAGGCTACTGGAACAGTTTGAATTCCCTACATCTAATGTCAAAAGTGACAGAAGTGGCAAATTTTAGTGGCATTCTTAGGGTGCATACCATTTGAAGTTAGATTCGCTAAAAACGCTAAAAACGATCACACTCCCAAAAAGTTGTTCCACATGGGTCTTGGCGTTATTTTCGCCATAAACGCTATGAGGCTACTGGAACAGTTTGAATTCCCTACATCTAATGTCAAAAGTGAAAGAAGTGGCAAATTTTAGTGGCATTCTTAGCGTTCTTATCCTAAATGGAACAGGGGATGACAGTTACAAACGATCACAGTGATCACAACCACAGACGCAGAATGTGATCAAAATTATCGAAATTAACGTTCTTAGCGACAAATGGAACATACCCTTAGCGTTCATATCCTAAATGGAACAGGGGATGACAGTTACAAACGATCACAGTGATCACAACCACAGACGCAGAATGTGATCAAAATTATCGAAATTAACGTTCTTAGCGACAAATGGAACATACCCTTAGCGTCCTTAACCAAAAATGGAACGGGGATGACAGTTACAAACGATCACGTGATCACAACCATAGGGTGCATACCATTTGAAGTTAGATTCGCTAAAAACGCTAAAAACGATCACACTCCCAAAAAGTTGTTCCACATGGGTCTTGGCGTTATTTTCGCCATAAACGCTATGAGGCTACTGGAACAGTTTGAATTCCCTACATCTAATGTCAAAAATAACAGAAGTGGCAAATTTTAGTGGCATTCTTAGCGTTCTTATCCTAAATGGAACAGGGGATGACAGTTACAAACGATCACAGTGATCACAACCACAGACGCAGAATGTGATCAAAATTATCGAAATTAACGTTCTTAGCGACAAATGGAACATACCCATAGATGCAGATGTGATCAAAATTATCGAAAATAACGTTCTTAGCGACTAATGGAACATACCCGTATTCGGGGGGTTAGTATTAGGGTGCATACCATTTGAAGTTAGATTCGCTAAAAACGCTTAAAACGATCACACTCCCAAAAAGTTGTTCCACATGGGTCTTGGCGTTATTTTCGCCATAAACGCTATGAGGCTACTGGAACAGTTTGAATTCCCTATAATTATCTAATGTCAAAAGTGACAGAAGTGGCAAATTTTAGTGGCATTCTTAGCGTTCTTATCCCAAATGGAACAGGAGATGACAGTTACAAACGATCACAGTGATCACAACCACAGACGCAGAATGTGATCAAAATTATCGAAATTTACGTTCTTAGCGACTAATGGAACACGCCCATGTAATCTTTGTTCGCACCAAAGATTACTTAAAGTTTGTTTAACTTTGTTTGGTTGGATGAAAGGCTTTTGTGGTCAGAAAATTGTTCAAATATTCCAGAAATATGTGGAAACCTTTACAAAAATCTCCCTCATTCTTCATAAAGTGTAATAGAGAATCAGATAACTTTTATTATGTAGGTGTAACGGACTATCGAAACTATTGGATAACAAATCTATCCAGAAAGAGTTTTTTAGCGGATTTGAAGGCAAGTTTATAACAAATATTATTGGACTTCGCCTCTAGGGTTGGCTACCTCTACCTACTTCTTCTAAATTGCTCCTCCTTTCATAAAGTCTGGTTAGGTATTCACCAAATTTCGAGTCAAGCGGTTTTAACTATATGCTAATCATTATATCTATATTCTTATAGGAGACTAATGAAGGACTAGAATTTGATGATGAAAATGAACTTGTAGAAAAAGGCCTTGATATGCTTACAAACCCAGAGACCTTGAAGAAAATCAGCATTATGCTAGAAGACAATAATAAATTTCTTACCATCTCTATGGTAAAAGTGTATGAGTTTCCTCTCAAGATGGAATTGGGGTTACTTGAAGCTTCCCCTGATCATGTAAGTTTATCAGTTTATTCAGTATCCAGTTAATATATTCATAATATATAAGGTAAATGGGGGAGTAGTTGACACATAGGTCGGAATAGTCAACTTTAGAACAGTGTAGAGTGACTAAAATGTTTTCATGTAATAGTGAATTATATATTCTTAAAGAAAGGGTTTTATGTAGATTATTGCATGTTATTCACTTAACTCATAAGAGTAAGCAATAAAAAATTAAAAATATATGAATTTAAAGTATCACATGCACCCATTGTTGACATGCTAAAAATTGATTTGTTTGGGTAGTTGACATAGTTGATTCAATAGTTGACATCAAACAAAGAAAAATAATTTATTAAAATGAATGCTTTAATTTTCTGGGCTTATTAATTTAAACCATCAACAAAAGTATCTCATTACCATTATAACCATACTTTACTCTTAAATTAGCAGTCTAGCTAATCTATGAAAACAATTTGTGAAGCAATGATGGCCGAGCGGTAATAGCTATGGACTGCCGTGCCGCAATACCCTGGTTCGAGCTCCACCGCCGGCTATTCATAGTGACATCTGCCGTAACACACCATTAGGTGCTTGGCGACAGATTTTCTACTTGAGGGTGGTAGTTAGCCAGGCGGACAATCGCAATACCACTATGCTATAACCACTGCAATCCTAAGACACCAACCGGGACCGACAGCTTAATGTGCCCTCCGAAGCCCGGAAGCCCGGACCCATCCAACTCATGACCGCGGCGGATGTTGGTTAACTTTGCTGATCGGTTCAGAACGGTTAGGCAAACTTCAAAATTGAACAGTTCCTCAGAACACTCCCTGTGATAGATACGGTAAAATATTCAGAGGGATCCAACATCTGTACGCAGTGCCAAAGGGTCAAGCCGAGTGGAAAGATTGAGGCGGTAGAGTTGACTGACAAAAATTCCCCTGGTTAGCCCTGGCAAAAGACCAGAACGCACGTGTTCCCGAAGGGAAGCGGGGTAATCTCTCGCCAATTCTGCTGAAATGCTCCGATTTCGCTCTTTCAATTACTCTTTTGAAGGACCTGGAGGCAAAGTTAT
Organism: Plagodis pulveraria; assembly: GCA_963890685.1. Taxonomy (NCBI): domain Eukaryota; kingdom Metazoa; phylum Arthropoda; class Insecta; order Lepidoptera; family Geometridae; genus Plagodis; species Plagodis pulveraria. The sequence goes on from OY982959.1 coordinate 18,131,196, forward strand.
ATTTCTTTTTGAGATCGCTGCCACTTAAATCCTTTTATGCCACTGAATCGCCCTAAGCTTGGTAAAGCTCTCGTTTTTGGCCAGAGGCCATTTTGCAAGAGTGACCAAACCAGGGCTGGGGCCTACCACCAATGGGCACTGCAGAATATGGAATAAAGAGTTCCATACCGTGAAGCACTACATCAGGCAACAAGTAGTTAACATGGGTGTCAATTACTAGTTAATGTTGAAAAATGCGTAACTAGTAATTGACACAGACAGCATAACAGAATCCGTTGTACCCATCAGGTTAGGAGTGTAATCCTGGTAATGAGCAATAAACTATTAATAACATTATACAAAACCTAAGCGAGTATCTGACAAAGCAATACAAAAATGTGACTTAATGTAAATTGACACACCTCTTGTACTTTTGATAGAAATATTACAAAAATCATTTTTTACCTACACCCACGCAGAAAGACACTCACCATTACTAAGGGGTAGAATCAATGTTGTCAAAATTAAAAAAGTTATGTGTCTGGATATATTTCCTGTCAATAGGATGCGTTCACATGACCTTTTCTTTGAAAAAAAACTGACTTTATGTGTCTTCAAAGTTAAAAGTGTCAACTATTCCCTCAATGTCAACTATACCCACTGTTACGTTACATAAGAATATATGAAGTGCTATACAGTTGCCAGGCCAGTATTGCACCCCATTGCATTTCTTCCTGTGGGAATTGTAAAAGGCGACAAGGAAAAATACTAGAAGATGGTTAGCAAGCAGCGCCATGTGAAGACTGCCACCTGATACTGCAATCTCTAAAATGCCTGCCAAGTCTGAGGATTGTGGGAAACCTTTCCCTAGAAATGATTAAGTAGAGTAAACATATTTTTTATAGAAAAAAAATAATTGATGGGGCTTTGCCAATATGTTAATTACAGACCATTTTGTTACAGGTCTATTCTCAAAAATTAAATAATCTCAAATATTGTGATATTATAAATATTATAATGTATTGTATCCTCAATACTAAAATCTCTCATTTATACTGTATGTACTCTGAAGCTTTGATCAATACCAACAAAAAAAAACTTATGGACTGTTGCAATGCAGGTCCCTTAAAGAGTTGCACATGACCAGTTATATTTTATTGAAGCTGCTTCATTGTGCTGGGGATCGCAGTGTGAGATATCAGTTCCTCAGAAAGCGCTGCTGTCCACCCGGTGTTACCCTTAGTAGCCTTTTATGACACCCATGGGTAGAGAAGGGGGGGTCACATTCTAGCCCAGCACCCCACGGGTAAATTTTTAAGTAAGTAGTATTTGTTTTTTTTTACTAGATTAAGTGCAAGTACAACTCATAAAGAGTTATATCAGAAACGTGATTAAATCTTTGGGCTCATAGGTATGAATTTGTTTCTGAACTAGTACTTAAAAGCGTTTTTATTTTATTTTCCTGTCGTCAGAATTATTTCAAAGTTAATATTTTAAAATGAATTGTTTTTCTTCAGTTCTTTAACACCAAAACAGCCTTTTCCATGCTAAAGAGGTAAAAAAATTTTTGCCTGCTTTTAGGTCAACTGTCACATCCAATAAAAGTGACAGTGGAAGTAAACTGGACAATAATATTTTTAAAATTTAAATGGGAATTTTTTGGGTGTTTGTAACACAGTAACACAAAGGAGCTTACACACGCATTTTGAAGCAGTGATGGCCCAGTTGAATTGGCAATAGGCAGGCTTGGCTTGACGAACCAATGTAGGAGTAATAAGGAAAAAAGGTTCTCAAGTGGACTATAGATGATGTACAGTTGGTAGCCCCCTACTAGGTGGCACCATGTTAAGAGTCCCGGGTAGCCAATGATTACAAGTGGCTAATAGCCGTTCATTGTGGCATTGTTTGGGGGCCCTTTGTTCAACAGTGGATGTCTGCAGGCTGATGATGATGTGGGAATACATATGGAATGGCGCACAGGGGGCTTGATCTTCACCCTTATGGTGGATGGGCATTTTACAAATGCTTAGCTGGCTAACTCACAGTGCATTTAGAAAATATGTTGCGAAGCATCTAATGGTGTATTCCAGCAGCTGTCCATGAGAGCCAGTTCCCATTCTAGGCCTGCCAATCTAATACCAATGGCTAAGATAGTAACAAAAGGTTGACATATCAAGTAGTTACAATAAGTTTTTTTCTATGAGGCGGTATGCCTTTATTAACAAAATACTACAAACCATATACAACACTACAGCTACTACAATAAAAGCATTTAGATCCCCATAAGTCATTGCAGACTCAAAGGCACACCAAATGCTCTAGCCCACTACCAGTTGGCAGCGTGCCCAGCATGCTGGCTGCATTGCCCCGTTGAATTGCAATGCTTATTCTTTGAGCCAAATAGGTGCAAGCATTTTGATCACGCGTCGCATCGACCAAGCGCTCTGATAAGTTTTGTAAAATACGATGAGCTACCGGTCCCCATGGACCCAATGTTAAACCCAACATTACAATAAGTATTTTAAGCACTTACTGTACTGTATCAGCTGGATTGTCCACTGCTGACTACAGCCTCTCTCCATTATGGGGGGATTCGCTATAATCTTCACATGGCAGGTGTCTTGGTGATAGCATTTCCTCATAAGGCGCTGCTGCCCACATTCCGGTATTTTTTCTTACGACACAGTTAGCAATGGGAGGTAACGTTATAGCCCGGCACCCCACGGGGCACATGATTTTTTTTTATGTTTAATTAATATCAAAATTAATAATTGTAATACACTTACTTTATATTTACAAAACACATTAAAAGTGCCACCTACAATAACAAAAAACCTCTCATAATAATATATAGGTACATCCTCAGCATGCGCGAAACCTGTGTTGCAGTGACTTTGAAAGATACAAACACAATCATTAATTATTTTGTGCAATGATGTTTATTTATTAACAACTGAAATCTGGGAACGGGAAGTACATGTAATCTGTGAGTAGGATAGCCCAGTGGCAGGGAATATGAATTACCATGTGTGAGCCGCAGGTTTTGAAGCGCTCGCAGCGAAGTTTACTAAGCTGTTCTCAACCGATCAGCAAAGTTGAGCACCGTTCCGGTTGTTGTCTTAGGATGGCAGTCGTTATAGCATGGTGGTAGGGCATTTTGCGAATGCCCGCCTGGCTAGCTACCACCCTCAAGTAAAAAATCAGTCGCCAAGCACCTAACGGTGTGTTCCGGCAGCTGCCCTTGAGAGCCAGTACTTCTAGGTTAGCCTGAACAACATCTTCGACCACATCATCACTTAACATCAGGTGAGATAATGGCCAATGGCTAACCTATAAGGCATAAAAAAAAGATAAAAAAAATGGTTTGAGCATCATGGTTATGGTATTAGGTCATATAGCTAATTCTCGCCTGCCTAGCTTCTACCCTCAAGGACCTATACCTGAACATCCGTCACCAAGCACCTAATAGTGTGTTCTGGCATCTGACATTAAAGTGCTGCTGACAAGTGCTAAATAGTTTCACTTAAAAAAATTTAGCAAAAGATATTTAGATATTTTTAGTAAGAGTTAGAAAATTATATGTAAATCTTGATCATCTTTACCAACAGGGACAAGTTATAATTAATAGATTCATGCGATACTTTGCAGAAATCCATATATAATAGTAACAAACATTACTTACAATAAAACTTTAATAACATAAAAAAATTAAATCTAAGGGTTTGGCGAAGTATCCTCAGGAGGTTGTGACTCTTCGAGGGAATTGAGAAGATTCGAAACAAGAATATTTATAAAATACTTGTTCTTATTAAGTTAAGTTACATTTTCGATTTCAGTTACTAGTTGTGTCTTTTGTTTTTCACCCAAACTGACTGTGATTTTACCATTGCTGCCTCTCTTTCACGCAGTCCAATAGTGATAAATTTACGCATTTGACAGCCTCTTAAGACCCGATTCTCAATGTGGGTTAAGCCTTCTATATAAAACCATTATCACTGACTGACCAAACAAACCTAAGAAATAATCTTGAATTTTTCAGTTCTTCGAGTCAGTTATTCAACCTTTACTACAAACAGTTTGTGATCTACGCTCAAGTCAACATGAACTCAGGGAACTCTTGAAAAAGAAGGATAGAGAAATTGAAGAGTACAAAATTGAAGGACGTGCACCAAGTAAGTAAAGTATGAGTTTTCTTTTAAATAATCTGCTTCAATCGTTTATTAAAAAAAAAGAAAAAAAACCATTCAACTAAGGAGTACTTTCCACATTTCCGACTGGTCTATATGGTAATTGCCCGCGATTAAAGAGTCACTTACGTGTTTGGTTCCTTAACCGAAATGACTCAGAACCTTGATACCATTTTGCCCGTACCATTTTTTCATGGCGTTAGGGCGAATCTGAGTTGGCGGCTACAGTGCATTTCTGTACTGTTTGAAGAGTTTGTATGGGGCATACTTCTTTTGGAGAATGACCTTATTTAATCGAACCTAGGATCGTGACTCCTTCCACGGTCATGAACAGTTCTTCTTCATACCATAAGATACCTTAGGGTGTTTAATACATATAATTGAATAGGTTATGATAACAATTTCCAAGCGAGGTCCATGAATAAATCTGTACTAAACTGTATGTTAAGCGGTATTGGTTTGCAATTCAAACGGATAGTCATTATTTTGTCGTTCACCGGTAAATAGCCAGTTACAAAGGCTGTCCGGTTCGGGGATATAATTACGCCAACACCATTTTTGTTGTCAGTGTGGTTTCGTTATGGGGGGTCACATGTAGGGTGGCTAGAGTCGAGCCTACGGAAGCGAGCGGCCCCTACCACCGAACAATATTCTAAATTAACATTGTTATGCTCGTCTATACACTCCATAATAAAGGAAAATGAGCGGAGTTTTTGAAAAAAAAATTTAAAAAAACTGCCGACTACGATACGGCCATACACATTAAGGTTTTGTACCAACTCAATATATTTATTGTAATGAATAGATTCAGGCGTTACTTTGCGGAAATCCATTTTTAATAATAACAAATATTTTAAAAGTATTTTAAGATAACATTTAATTAATTATTTAATAAAACACTTAAAAAATCTTTATAAAAATGATATATATCTAGTGGCAATTCCGCCTAATTTCCTATTAAGCCGACGTGACGTCACAAACGCCACGCAGCCAAACCTTGTCGACCGCACGATGTTCACGATCGTGCGCTCGTAGAGTCAAGATCTCGATATAGCTGTTATTAAACAGTTTATTTTTAATTACTTCACTTTATTATTTCAGAGAGATTAATAACAACAATATATGACGACACAGCTCATATGACAAAACACACCACTTACGAGAAGAATTTCGGGCTTCCTGACGTGGCAGCATTATTGGAAGCCACTGCTTACTCCAACCTAAAGGACAACAAGTAAGATGATGTTGATTCGTAATTTTGGGACACCAATGGGAGAGCTCCATTTTCTTAGCCTCGCTGGGCGCAGCGATCCTATTAATGCATTTTTTCCTCGCACACATCATAATCTTTCTCGCACTATCTGGTGGTTACGCAGCCAAACACTAGTCAAGTCAGAGTTTCGCTTCAGCGTCAACTGAACATATAAGCCACCTGATGAAAATAAATTACCGTTGCCTCTGTATTATCTGTGATACTGGGGGGTATTACTAAATGATATATACATTGAAAGCTTATTGTAGCGTAGTTTTGCATAGCCGTTCTTAACCGATCAGCTAAGCAACGTCCGCCGTGGTCATGACTTAGATGGCTGACCACTAGTGACATTTCTTCTGAGCGCTTCCGTGTTTTCTTAAGATGGCTGTCGTTATAGCATGGTGGTAGTGCATTTTGTGAATGCCCGCCTGGCTAGCTACCACCCTTAAGTAGAGAATCTGTCACCAAGCAACTAACGGTGTGTTCCCGCAGCTGTCCTTGACAACCAGTAATTCTGGGTTATTATGGTTAACAATATCTTTGTCTACATCATCACTTACTTGATAGGTGAGATAGTGGTCAAAGCCTAGCCTATTAGCAGTAAATATAAAAAAAAACTACCTAAAAATGGAAGTGACTCCAACACTCAAAAGTGCGAAATAACTTGATGAAGTCGGTACCCTGATAATTCAAAAGTACCTATTATCACAATATTGTGCAAATTACACCAATCTTCTTCCTGTCCTCATCCCTCGCTAAGTGGGGTTGGCAAAAAATGTTTTTCTCCATTCTGTTCTCTCTTTCGTTATATTACTACTCGCACACCTGTCCTTCTTGGTGCAGTCCATCCACACCTTTGGTTCCCCTACATCCATTTATATTCAAACTGTTAAGTGTATAAAAAAAACACTAAAAAAATAGTAAATAATGATCCGTCCGGCACACTAGGGAGTAAGATTATGTATTGTGAAGACTTCTATATACCCATGCCGTCTATATTATTCGACAGTCAAGTTCTTACGTAAATAGAAATGTTCCGGATTAAAGAACTAGTAGCCAGTGAAAAGGCAGTACGTGATATTGAACAACAGAAGTCGCGGGTGGCGGAAGTACTTAATGCAGTGCCACTCGCCCAAATAACATAAAATACATTAGATGGTTAAGTATTGTTCGTGAAGCAGTGATGGCCCAGAGGCATTGGCTATAGACTGCCGTGCAGCAGGCCCATGGTTCGAATCTCGCCGCGGGCTTGACCTTCAACGCATAGCGGAAGGGCATTTTGCGAATGCCCGCCTGGCTAGCACAGTGTGTTCCGGCAGCAGTCCTTGCGAGCTAGTAAAATTACAGGCACATGAGACCTAACAACTGGACGGTCTCAGTGTGACGGGCACAATGCAATACGTCGTTGAAGAAATGCATCTGTTATAGGCAGAGGTTAGTCCACTTAACATCAGGTGGGCCTAGGGCTTGTTCAGTCACAATAATATAAAAAAAAATAAGTAAGTTCTTACAATCTTTTTCAGGACTCCAGACCCATCACGAAAACCTACCACCTCAGCTACAGAAATAAATCAAAAGGTGCAAGCTTCTGCGTCACAGAAATCTGATCAAAATTCTTCAGAAATGGCTGACCCATCAGCACAACCTACAAATACTGACGCATCCAAGCAACCTGCTAAAATCGAGAAATTCAGCCAAAACACTGTTATGGACGAAATTAAGGAAATAGCATCAATAGTGCCCACGCAAATAGAAGAAACTGAGATACCAGGATTTATTGTACAGACAAATGTTGAAGTCCTTAACGGCGTAGACAAAACTGAGTCTTCAGAACCAACGCCTAAAAAACGACGGAAAAACAGATTAAACTATTGAATTTTGTAAGTTTTAGATGCAATAAGTACATAATGAAATGTAACTATAAATCTATCATTATACATGTTAGATATGTTTACTTCTAAATACAGCCTGTTTCATAGAAATTTTACCCATAACATGTTTCTTCAGTAGGTCATAAGATCTTCTGTAGGTACTCTCATCTAAAACCCATATAGACTGGTGTTTAGGGTTTGTAGAATATACCAGGAAACTCACTGGGTTAGAATTGCACATACTTTCTTTTAGGAGCCCTAAGAGGCGACGGATGGAGAAATATCAGGAGGTCGGCAGCAGCGCTTCCTGAAGTACTGCATATCATACTGCAGGCGTCTCGGTGATATATATGCTTATATCACCGAGACGCCTGCCAAGCGAGGGGATTATGGAAAATCAACAAAACCTTTATTCAACGGTGGCCGTTACGATTGGTATGATGATGATCGTCGTTTGTTCCTGGTCTTCGGCTGTAGCCTGAATTACGTCGCTCTTGCAGTGGTTGTCGGACGTGCAGCTTTTTTAGGGCTTAGGTCTTCAAGGGCTTTGTGAAACTCCATGAAGAAAAGTTAGCTATGTGTCATAATGTCGAGGAAGTCGACCAAGTCTACGTTAGCCTGAACATATTCGATCACATAATCACTTACCATCATGTGAGATGTAGTAGTCAAAGGATAACCCATTAGGCATAAAAAAATGATTTACCTGCTTAATCTCTAAAGGTTCTTTTCCGAGCGACGACGCGACGAATATATTGATTTCGATAATGACCGGCGGCGTTTTGCATTTGTAGTAGGTAATATTTTTTTAGGGCGCCCCACTAGGGGGACTGATAATATCGTAAAAGTCGCGGGGAGCCAATACTAATGGCTTATACGCCTTTCGCTGTGGCGTTCTATGGGGTAGTAGGCCTTTGTTCAACAGTGGACGTCTACCGGTTAAAGCAGCTCATACCAAATATCTATCAGTCAAAGAAAGTAATAAGTATTAAGTAGGATCCAAAGAAATTCTGACAGCATATGTCTAGGCTGCGGTCAAAAGGCGGGTGTGAACCAAATGTTCACCTACAAAGAAATTGAGATTTCAGGTCCTGATGCAGCTCAGGCCTTTGCCTGTTTCTTTGTCCTTCTATATGACATCCCTCAACTTAATGTTTATCAAATTAATGCTGAGGATATCTGTATTAGGAATAGTAATTATATCAATATTGTAAAGATCACCTCAGATGACGTAATATACGATATTAAGAAGTTGACGCTGAGTAGCTCTCCGGGGCCCGATAATGTTTCATCGATCATTGTTTAAGTTATGAAAGACCTATTGGATATACACACATTTTCATGCCACAAAATATGGAGTATATCCTTTCCAGTGGAAGCTGTCGAGGGTAACTCCAATACCTAAAAGAAGCAATAAACCATTGACTATAAAATAAACTATATCTTTATATAACTCTTGCTCCAAATAAAACAGCGGTATGCAAAAATCAAATCACATAAAGTTCAAGTACTCAAAATGGGTAATATTAGCAAATGTAAGCGCACCTCATAGTATAGCAATCACAGCGGTAAATTTTGCAGGCCTGGGGGTTAACTCTCATCTCTTATAGTAATAATAATTTAATCTTACAGGTAAATTTTGTACCTCCACGTCAAATAAGCAATCTTAAAAAAAGTAATAGAATCGCTCGTCGTTTTAGTGACGTTACAAGAAAATTATCACTCTTTTCGCAAACTCTGACGTACGATCTATTATTGTTCCAGCGACAAAACAAAAAGTTACTTTCTAGCAGCGGATTTAAACTTGATTTTGGGTATTTACGATAAAAATGGGTTTAATGAATGTGAAAATTACGTGCAATGTTTTTATTTCTAATATTCTTTAAAATAAATGCAGCAAAATCTTTTGATGAGTGAAACTAAAAAAATACAGACAGCTATTGAGCAGCATAAAATAAAATGTCGTAAAACAATGATAAATCCATTTCATAACATCGTAGTTCGGAACAGTGCGAGCGGGATAACGGTATATTATAAACATCTTGTATCTCGCTTGCACATCCGTGATACATATTTCATTTGTTCTTTAAGTAGGATCAAACTAATATTGCTTTATGCGGTTGTGGGTCGGTGATAGTTTGTGTCTACGAATGATTATTTTAAGCATGAAACAAAACGCTCCTTTTTTATGATGGATTCGTGAAAGATGGGAGTTGGCCCCCTGCTCCTCTACTCTCGGCCTTGGAACTCCAGGAAGGTGGTTCATTCTGCATGAGCATCGGTTGCATTTGCATCCAAACCGACATCAACATCCAGATCCTTACCTACTTGCCATATTAAGTCTAGTTAAGAAAAAATCTCTCTCTCTAAGAAATTCTCTTCTCTTATCCCCACTTCATTTCACATTCCGGAGATAATCGGTTTGCCACGCCACTTTCCGAAGCATGGCCCTGAATTTCACCAGCCTAATATTTACCTTATATATGTCGAGGGCACCAGTAATGGGTGGGATAATATAATAATATAATGGATAACGAGAGGTTTTTCTCACGGCTGACAAACATTTGGGATCAAGCTTTATTAAAAAAAAACACATTCCAAAATAATACAAAAATAATAATGTTAATTTTATACCTATCAGATTGTAAATTACTATTTTAATACAAAAACAAATAAAATTTATATGTATACGAAATTACAGCCAGGATCATCCATTTAATCTGTGAACATCTACAGCATAAACAGGAGGGTGTTAACTAGCCATGAAAATTTACATCTTGATTTGGTGTGACGAGACAATACACTGTCGAGTTTATTGATATCCTGGAAACTGTTCCAGCGGAGGGAGGGGATGCTCATGGTGTCTGATCATATCTGATCGTTATCACTTATCACGCTAGAGAACACCTATAAACAAAAACAGCATAGTACTGTATACATATAGCTCTTTAAGTGTGGTAAAATAATGAAGTTTTTTAGAAATTTTGTGATAATGAAAATTTCGTAAAAAAATATTATAGATAAATATTTTCAAGATTGCCACCGTGAGCTTGATATGAGGATATTTAGTATCAGGTGACGTATATATGGCTCCATTGCTACCTGTGGGTGTCGCAAGAGGCGACTAAAGGTAACCCCCCCCCCCCCCCCCCCCCAGGGGGGGAGGCTGTGTTTAGCAGTGGATAATCCGGCTGATACAGTACAGTGTAGATGTATATATTATAAAAAGATGAGCCGTATCCTATCTAGGAGAGCTAAAACTTGGTGTGCTTTGAAAATGTTTTTGCTTTTATTTACAAGTATGTAGCTGATATGTAATGTAGTATGTTTTAAGAATTAGCTAAAAAGCCCTTTCATTTAATATAATAATATTCCACATATTATAGCTTCTAAAACCTTTCAATTTTATCACGCTTCCATGCCGCATTCAGATTTATTTTTCTCTGCCCCCAATTATATTATTCGTAAACTAAACAGGGTAACATCTACCTATGCCTCTATTACGCAGTTTTTTTAGAAACACCAATCAAACATACTACATAAGTAAAATTTTGAGTAGCATGATTGACGTTTGTAGATTACAATACCTTCTCCTAAGAAATTTCCAATAAAATGCGATACTATTGGTCAAAATCACACCTTCGGGAATTTCAGTCTTTGTCAGGATCATGTTACTGGGCTCGAGTAAATCAGAAGAATGAGATATATCGATTATTACCTCAACGTCCAAGAGCATATACCCTTCGTATGAATAATCCCATTTGTGAAGTACATGTGGTCACTTCGTCATATGTCAGAACTCAAAACATAATCCTCTAGTGGTTCGTCCGAGCTCTTTAGGACCGGTATGACTTCTTGTAATCCTCCATTCAAATTTTAATAACATTCATCTCCCGTATAAAAGCATGTAGCGACTAGAAAAGTATACAAACATACCAATGATATGATACAGGCAAGGCTACTGAAATCTGAAACAGTAGGTATTTGCTTCAGATTTCATACCATTGGCATGTTTGTATACTTTTCCACTGGCAATAGCTATGGACATCCACGGAGCTTCACCGCGTGGTGGAAGACCAATTTGTGTATGCTCTGGTTAGTTACCAGGTTCAAGTAGAAAATCTTACGAAAAGCACCAACAGTGTTCCAGCGGCTGGCTTTGAGAGCCACCTACCAGGTTCAGACATATGCAAAAAAAACTGCTTCTGAAAATAAACCACTCGAGGCCCCCTTTTACCTTTTTCCCCTCATCAGACGGACGGTGAGCAAAGAAATAATACTAATTTTATGTTAAAAAGTTTTATTGAACTAATACATACTAATGTTACATCAGTTGTGCTAGGGTATAAAATTTTACCAGTAATGTGATCAGTTGGAGAAAATATCCATTACATTATTGAGTTTCTTACAATTTCTAAATGTTCATAGATTACATGAAATTACAAATTCTTATAGCCTACAAATGTGTGTGACCAGCATACTCGATAGAAAGATTATCTAAAATTTTAAATTGAATGGCATTTTTTTTCATGTTTAGCTTACTCATATTCTTATGATCATAATTTTTTTTTTTTGTAAATAATTAGATATCTTAACTGAAAATATACATAAATAACATAAGTAGGTACATACATGCATAGTATTTTGTTTGACTTGATATTGTTATTAAAGCTTATTTAAAATTATTCGTTGTAATTTATGACTGAAAACCGTTTTATCAGAGTTGTGTTCATAAGTAAACCGTGAACCAGGTTTAGGGCCCAGAGAAAGAGTAAAAACTTTGTTTTTTGTATGAGTTTACACGTTGCAGTAACATTTTTTTTGAACGTATACATAAGCTACATAACATAGGTAACGATTAGCAAAAGTACGAACACAAGCAAGCGTACGCATCGCGAGTAATCGTGCGGACTTTAGAAAACGTAGACGCAAGCAAAGACACCTCAGTCCCGTTCAAGTTGTGAGTAGAAGTAAAAATATCTAGTTGGTCTAATTTTTAAATCCAAAACATTTCAACTAGTGAATCCATAGTATATATGTTATATTTTGTAGTCACATCACTAAAATTACCTATTTACCTACTCGTATCAATCTCATTAGTTATTTCTAATCGATTATTCGAAATAATGATATTACAAATCGTAATAAATAATTAATTTTATACAAAACAATCATATAACAAAGTAGATACTATATTATATGGATATATATATTTAAATTCGATAGAATATGTTAGAAGTGTGCTTCGTTTTAGAATAAAGATTTTATTACACAAATATTGATTTGAAGAGAGATATTTACCAAGAAAATATTTTGAGTGACCAATGTTTTGGCAATTTATTGTAAATATCCCACTTGTTATCAATATTTGTAAGTATAATTATTTAAATTATCATGACTATAAAAACCTATAAAATGTATATTGGATACCTACTTATTTGCTGAGCAAATTATGTAATATGCGCAGGCAATTTTTATAGGTAAGTAGTTAAAAATTAAGCATCTAATGCTATGACTTTTTTTTAAAGTATATACTACCTACTCGAACATGAAATATTAAACTTGTATTTTCTTCTTCATCATAAAATTGCCGTTAAGTACCTAATAATACTGATTAAAAAAAACATATCTTGGGAAAAAAAAATCTATATGGTATACTTAACGTATCACTATTACATCTACTAATGAGTTTTTTGTATGTTCTAATTTAAAATATTGAGTAGCGTACATAACTAGCTTTGAAACATTTTTAAAAGGATATTTTAAAATGTGTCAAGTTTTCACATCAGATCATTGAGTCAATATGAAGCCAGAACACTTCAGCTCCTTGAAATAGAACACGAGATGTAGGTAGTGTAAACCCAACTGACTTATAAGTTCTCGCCTCTTTAAACGTGTCCACAAGGGTACATATATATATATCTGATAGTTATTTAGTCATCCTCATCATCAGATGGAAGACCCAAATGTCAAATAAGATCCCTCCGACCGCCGCCCCGTTGAACGTCACAATGAACGACTATTAGCTATTTGCACCCATCAGTTTGTCGCGAATCTTTCTCGTAAGTTGTCATCGGTGCACCTCGTTGAGAAGGCTACCTATTTTACTTCCATGATGTCTACCATACCAACTCGAGAACCTTTCATCCCCATTGGCTATCGGTTTGGAAGAATAATACGCTATGTGGCCTGCGCATTGCCTCTTCAACTTACAAGCTCTTAGAGCTAGGCCGGTAACTTGAGATGTAAGACAGTAGACCCGCTTTCGGATATCGCGCAACGATATTTCTGGGCAGCTCTCTCAATGAGTCGTTGAGTGACTCTAAACAGATGAGCATGTTCAAAACGACCACGTCTCTGTGCCATTTGTCATGACTCCTGACTTACAACACACTGGGTATAATACTGCTCTCTGAGATGAAGTGAAAATATTGCGTTATTTCCGTAACGCTGCCCACCCGAGTTGGATTATTCGGGTGTCCTCTATCGAAGTTGGTCTTATCTAACTGGACAGTGTCCAAGGTGGTACACATAATCATTGACAACTTTCAGAGCATCGTTTGCAACAGCTGATTTCAATAATCTGGGATGGGAGTACTACAACTTATTCTTTGACCTGTTTGTCGGATATGTCATACCCCCTCTACATAACGGTTGAATCCTTTTATATTCACTGATTATACTTAAAAACTATTTATTCGTAATTAGGTCGCCAAACGCGTGCTATGGAAAAATGCGACAGTTGTTATACGCAAGATAGCACACAATGCACAAAGCAAAAACTATTCTAACTACCCTCCTATTAATATATTTTATAATATTATTAACAAATTGAGAACCTAATACATAAAACATTTTTAAAGCAGTCCATTCCTAATAATTGTTTCCCGTTTCCATGAAGTCAAAAAAGGTTTAACATTATTTTTCTCCTAAAGCGTGTAAATTTGACAGTTGTTTTAAAAAATCATATTAGACCATCTAAAGTTAATGCGGCAAAAATGTTTAGTTTTAAATATAAAGAAAATGTATTTTATTACAACTTAAGCCAGTTAAAAGTTTTCATTTCTTCACAAACTTCCTCTGAAACGTAATCTAAGTCAATCACTGTTATAATATCTTTTGCATGACATGTGTCGTACATAATGCAATATAGGCAACTAAGTACCTGCTATACATATTTACGTCTTTTCATGTAGGTACAGACCCTTCGCCTCACTAAGGCATGCCCCTCCACATTTTTTAATGTACTCGCAACTACTACTGCCTACCTAAGCAATATTTTACATTTATTGTTTTACAGTTTCACGGCAAATTGATTATGCCTATTCCTTTAGCATTTAGGCACTAGGAAGTTGTGTACGAGGTCTACCCGTACAAATGCGATTTGCATGGTGGTAGGACATTTTGCGAATGCCCATCTGGCTAGCTACCACCTTCAAGTATAAAATCTGTCGCCAAGCACCTAACGGTCTGTTTCGTCAGCTGTTCTTGAGAGCCAGTAATTCTATATGTGAGTCTGAACAACATCTTCGATCACATCATCACTTACCATAAAAAAAAACGCATCAATAATTTACTGCGGAGTGCCGCGCCTTAGTGAGTGAATAGGTATGTATCTATCTGATTTTATATTCAACTGAAGCTGTTTACAAAATGCTTCTCACTTGTTTTCCGTAGGTTCGTTCCACCTTCAATTATGTTTGCAAGAATTGCCATTTATTGCAAAGCACCGAGTTAAAAACGAAACGTAAAACATTTGATAATAAAACTTGAAAGACTAACAGCTACATTTCGACACGTCCGTCTCCGACTCTGATGGTTTGATTAAGTTGTCTCGCTCCTTTAATTCGAATGCGTCAGCCTGAAACAATATACCGACTGGATTATTTGAAATGTAGGTACATAGTAATTTTCACAATCGTTGTACTCTATGTATAGAGATAGGTGTAAATTGATGGTTCCGCTGGTCATGGCACCAGTCACCCATTAATCAACGCTTTACTACAGGATCATTAACATTTGTAACAGCAGAAGGATTAGTTAGGTAGAGTAGAGTACGTTTTTAGAGTAGGTACTTTAAAAACAAACATACTTTACAGTAATTACTATGTTAGTATATTATTGCTATACTTGGCTTGCAATTTTGGAGTACCTACGGGTCTATGCACCAAGTAGTTTTTCCACCTCGGTGATATTCTGTCTTGACCTTTCGGTCTGTTTAAAACAAAATTAAGTTACCACAAATTATTTTGTGGAAAAAATATAGTGTTCATAGACTTTTTAAGTAAGAACAATATTGAAGCGAAGCAGCAACACTCACGTTACTGGCACCTCAGGCAGGGCACTATGCATTGCCTCTGATGATGAGTATCTGATATTCTATAAACATTCGATTCGTAATATGGGTGTTTCGACGGGTGAAATAATATTTTAACAACATACTCACGAAAACTTCAATACAAAAATAGATATGTATTAAATGTAACTTTATGTAATCTTGAATATTCACTTAATATTTTATTGCTCAGATAATTTTGTAGGCACCTGCAATGCTGTTATTTTTCAATTTTTCCAGAATATTATTTGTAGGTAACTGTTTAAACACATTTTTTTCATAATACTAGTGTTCGTTACATAACTCGCCCCTGTTACGCTGGAACTAACCATCAAGTTGAAAACCTCCAACAATGTGCCCTAATATCTCCGCCGCTTCTATCCACACTATCATTGAACTTTGCATGTAGAGAAAACCAACCAAAACGAGGATAATAAAATTAAAAATAGACATACAATAGAATAAATGCTGTTAAGACTTTAATTTTGACATTAATATGAATCAGTGATTTGTCCATGGAAAAGCTGCTCACTAGTCTAGTAGGAAATGTTAGTGAGAAACCTAAATATGTTCTGAAATACTGTGGTGCTATTTTACCATTTGGGGTGCCCAAATCTAAGAAATAGTTATGGCACTTTGTATTGACATACTTTAAACATGCGATTTAAACTATTGCAATGTTTGTTGAGGCTTCCAACTATATTGATACGTGCAACGATGAATTCTTACCTTAGAATCTCTGTATTCTCTTATTTTTCTGGCTAAAGTCAAAAAAGCTTCTTCTATATTTATGTTACTCTTGCAAGATACTTCAAAGAATGGCATGTCGAAGTCGTCAGCAATCTGAAATAACAAAAATAACTATAAAGTAAAATCTAGTTTTATATGATTTAGAATCTTGACTACAGACCTAAATCACATTTTATTATAAGTACACACGAACTATTAAGTAGGTACGTATTGTATATATTTATAATAAAAGTTTCTTTAAAAACTTTAACTGAAACATTTTATGGAAAATGTTCCACTTTCTTAGTAAAAAAACAAAAAAAAAATCTAAATATATCAGGCCTAAAATATTATGTAGGTAGTATTTTGAAGTAAGTAATTTTTTTTTATTGCTGATAGATAAGCCTTTGACCACTATCTTGCCTGATGGTTAGTGATGATGTGGTCGAAGGTGTTAACAGCCTTAACTTAGAATTACTGGCTCTCAAGGACAGCTGCCGGAACACACTGTTAGGTGCTTGGCGAAAGATTTTCTACTTGAAGGTGGTCGCTAGCTAGGCGGGCATTCGCCCGCTTTGCGGTGGAGCAGTGATGGCTCAGTGGCATTGGCTATGAACTGCCGCGCAGCAGGCCCATGGTTCGAATCCCGCCGCAGGCTTGAGCTTCACCTCACGGTGGAAGGGTTGCAAATGCCCGCCTGGCAGGCGACCACCCTCAAGTAGAAAATATGTCGAAAAGCACTTAAAGGTACAAGTTGGTAGCCGACTGCACGCAGCAGCAGCAGACGACATGTCGTCGCTTTATGTCATTATGACACGTCGTTGCGTCATGTCGCTGCAGTTATGATTTCGAATCCGACTGCAGACGGCAATAGCAGATGGCAACCACTTGATTTTGAGTGCTCCGTCAAACAAGATGTCTGACGTGTTCGAGAATAGTGATCGCATTTTTTTATATCTTTTATTAGAAGAGGAAGAAGACGATGATGACTTGTTTTTATTATACTGAAAAAGACGAAAAGCCACACGTCCTATATGCTTAAATGCAGAGCAAATGAGGGAACTTATTCAATTCTGATCAAAAACCATTTGAAAAGTGATATGAAAGAAATCCATTTTGAAAAGAAACACGCTCGACGTGTCGGTTCTCCGGCGTCAGCGGCACTACTGATCTGCGGTCGGCCGACACTGCCGTCTGCTGCTCGACGACGCGTCGCTAGCTTCATGTCGCTAACTTTTTTTTTATGTTATTGTGACGGAACAAGCCCGTGGCCCACCTGATGTTAAGTGGACTAACCTCTGCCTATAACAGACGCATTTCGTCAAGGACGAATTGCACTGTGCCATATTGTGAATTGCATCACACTGAGAATTAATTAAAGAATTAACTACGCATGAAATTTCATAGAAATACGTAGAAACCAGTAGTGTCGCAGCGACACGTCGTTTGCTGCAGCTTCATGTCGTCCGCTACCAACTTGTGACTTAACGGTGTGTTCCGGCAGCTGTCCTTGAGAGCCAGTAAATGTTGCGCTTCATAGCCAATGAATGCCACTGAGCCATCACTGCTTCAATTTTTTATTACATCGGTCTAAAGCCCACCATTCGTTACACGGCCGATAATATTAGTATATATGTAGATATATATTTTACGATGAATCTATACGTCATAGAATAAAGCAATAAGTTAGTAGGTGTTATTATTATATTTATACTCGTAGGTACGTCTATACTGTCCAATGTATATAATAATGTGAAGAATTATTCTAGGTTCTTTATTCAATTAATAATAAATAAATTCAGGCATTCAAATATGAAATGAATAAAATTTGTTGTAGTTCATATTAATTTTTTTTATTCATAATTTAGCACAAATTTCCACCTCTGCTTATCCCTTGGAGGGTATAGATACAGGCTTAGTGCTGTTTTGAAAAGACAGTGTGAATATCACAGGCCTCTATATTAGTACTGCGTTTATTGAAATCATTGGTGACATGACACAAATGAGGTATACATTATTGTGCAAAGAAAAATCAACTATCCATTTAAAACTATTGGCGAGCGTCGGGTTTTGCAGCTTCGCATTGCGTTCGTCGCCCGATGTAGTTGCTGCTTGCTGCTCGGTGGTATATAAACCACAGACATCTTCCTCGAGAGGAACCCTTTTGTCTGTATACATTATTGTACAAGGAAATCATTGTTGCTCGAAGAAAGAAATCAATATACATGTTCGATCCTTACATTTAGAATTGAGGGTGGTGAATGATTTTTGCCACTGCCCGAGGTGTTTTTGCGTCCTACCCTCGACTTGGGATGGAAACGAAAAAGAATTGACACGATAGAGACACATCTGTCAGTCTACGTCGAGCAGCCCCGTGGGTCGCAATTATCGTACTCTCTAACGTTTTTCTTTATATAAGCTCCGTGAGCTCTGTTTTTGAACTACTGCCGTGCAGAATTATTATTTGTGTATGTGAGTGTGTGTGTGTGTGAACTTTCCAAAGCCGACATTACGAAGGAGATATTTCATCCAGCCAGCCTGTCTTGGGGACGGTTCGTGGGAGCATTAAAGGTACGTGGTGGATTTCTTTGCCCCCTTTTCTCTATTTGTTTGGATCGTCACCTCAGCACGTCATCGTTATTTTAATATTATTAATACAGTCCACACAGCTCCATATTTTGAGTGTTCGTATATCGAACATTTTTTGGTCCATCTTCGTCGGATAATATTACAAACCTTACTTATATTGTTCAATTTTTACAGTTAAATCACAATAAGCCGTGCTTACCTATAAGGAATTTCGTAAATTCAGTATTGTAATCAAAATGGCGCATAATGTCGACAAACCTCAGTCAAAAAGAGAACTAGAAAATATTAAAAGTCTAAATAGAAATATTGCTATGAATCAAAGGTTGTAAAATTCAATCTTTATATGATTTGTCAGTTACGTTAGATTCTCAACCTGATCAAATAGAAATGTTTTTATTGCGTGCCGCTGAAATAAAATCATTGCGTGATCAATTCGAAAAAATATGCATGGACATTTACATAATACGGTTGGACTCAGAACCAGATACCGAGTTTTCTGATCAGGAGCTTAAGAGTTTCGATGAGTTGTACTTTCGTGTGAAATTATGTTCATCAAAATATGCACACAAAATGGCGGACGCTTCACCGACTGCCCATACCGATGCGAGCCAATCTCGACCGCGCCTTCCGAAAATTGACCTTTTTCAATTTGATGGAGACATAGAAAATTTCACCACTTTCTATGAAACTTTTTGCTCATTAGTGCACAATCAAACGTCAATTTCCAATATTGATAAATTTCATTATTTATTGTCCTGCACAAAAGGTTCCGCGCTCAATATAGTTAAAAGCATGCCAATTACGTCAAGTAACTACGAGGTAGTCTGGCAGTCGCTCCTTGATAGATATCAAGATAATCGAATGCTTCTTGGTAAATATTTAGATAAAATGTTAAGTTTCCCTGTCTTGAAGTCGGAGTCTCCAACCAATCTTAATAATTTCATTGAGACTTTTGACCACTCATTTAGGGCAATTAACGCTTTGAACATCGCACATACTGGTATATGCAGGATCTACGCGGCCAAAATTATTTTTTTGCTTATTTGGTACAAAAACAATGCTAATATGAAAAAAACATTTATTCATACAAAAATATATATATTTAGAAAACTTTGGGAATATTTGTGGATTTGATGTACAAAAATGTTATGTTTCTATATAACTTTCTTCATCACTTTCTGATGAATTTTCAATTATATTTGGTTCCGCAGAAACGAACATGGCCAATGTTTCAGGCAAGAATGTGTTTGCTATCCTTTTTTTACTGTCCGCATGCTACTTAGCAAAGGGTCTGAACTGAGTAGAAGGCGGTTAAAAATATCTTGATTGCAATTTTATCTGGAAAATTTTCGCGCAAAATCTTGGCGGTAAGATCTGAAATGTTTGTTGCGAGCCTCAGCTGCCTCCTCAGAAAGCTGCCCAATTGGTAATAATGCCTTTTCGATGATGACTGCACCATGGACTAAAACCTTGTGCATTGTTGGCGTCATAGGATGCCAATTATATAAGTTAACATATATTCGTGCAGATTCAGAAGCATATTCTTCATATTTTACAGGATCAATTTGGTACCCACTTGAAATTGCTTCTAATAAGACTTTTAACCTATAAATTAGCTCATAACTGATGCCTGTTATGTCTGATGATAATCTGGGGTTCTCAAAAAACCTTCTGCTAGTATTTCCATCGTTTGTATTCCCGAAATTAGATTTAGGCATATCTACTATTAGACCTGTTTGAGTGCAAAACCTTGCCTGTATCTGTCTCTTTGTTTGTGCTTCTAGGTATTTTTCCTATTGCGTTTTTTCTCCCGGTATTTTTGTACTTTTAGTTTGTATTCTAAATGTAAATCACTTTCAAATATACGAATTCTGGCATGTAATACCGATATACCGAATTCAAGGGCTGCAAGACTCACTTCTCTTGTATTTTCCAGTTTATTAAAATCCTTGGATGTTGCTCCACAAATATAGCACTTACTTGTAGACTTCGTGCCTGTGGCTGCATTGCACACCTTTCCATCTACCATTGTCATTATAAATGTGTGCTTAACAATGATTTTTTTCCCTCTTATGTCGACCTCTGTTGGGACTAAAGAGCTAATAGCGCTTTTAACATGTCTTATTTCTTCTTCAGTGACGTCATTACTTTCCTTTATAAAACAGAATCTTATTGGTCGACAAAACCGCGGAGAAGGGGGCATTGGATTTTTCCACAAAACTTTTTCATTATTATCTCCACAAACTAATTGAAGGGGCACGAAATATATTTGAAATATATTTGCGTCGGAATCGGTATCGCTTTCAAGTTTTTGTTTAAACTGTGATTGTTGGGACCCATCACAGCCCCATTTACTTATTATTGTTAATTGTTCACGCTCTTGATCCTTTAAAGTTGTCAATACATCTTCTAGGTACTCCGATAACCGCCTAACGGTAACATCAATTAGAGGCTGTAACTCAGCTTGGGCACTAGTACTCGTTACCGTACATGAGTCTGGTGATGGGTAACAATTCTTCTTGGCCTTTTGTAAGACACTGTAGCACGGAAAAAACTTCTTATTGGTTTTTCTTATAATTTCGTACTGACCTTGTGTCAAATCGGCATCCACAAACATTTGCAACGCTTGCATCGGTGTCAAAGGGGGTCGCTCTTGCCTTGATTTTGTAAGACGAAATGCCTTTTTATATCTAGTTGCTCGTGTCGGCGTACTGGTGATATCTTTAAGGACATTTGATGCATCTCTTTTACCAGATTTTCCCAGCTCTACTTGCGCAGCATGTATAATGATATCTTTTTCATAAGCAGAGCGAAGTTCTTCAGTTTTTCGCCGTTTGCTCCGCTCGCTTGCCTCTTCAAACGATTTAGATGGTCGACCTGACTGTTTTTCTGAAGTGATAACAACAGGGATTTCAAAAGTACCGTTCAGCCATGACTCGTTATATTTAAGAAAGTGTTCTTCTTTATAATGGGCTTTGGACCACCTTTGTTTAATTTCCGACTTAAAATGAGCAAAACCCCGTTTCAAATTCGAAATTTGATCTTCATTGTAACCTTCACATGACAAAAGTTGATCTCTTAGATGATTTAGTTTTGCATCTAAATTAGGCAAATTGTGTTCCTTCATGCGATCAAACAAGTATTGTCGGGTCACAATGACGCACTCCTGACGCACTCTGTAAACCTAAAACAAACATACAATGTGTAAAAAGTCGCTAACGAAAAATCGCATTTTATTGCTATTATCTTTGACCCCTCAATACTAAATCTATCCGGACGTTTCCGGAGACGTTTTTGATTATATTTACAAGATAAATGTTCAAATAATCAATTACAATTAAAAGTATAGCCCGATCTAACCCGATACACAATCATATACACTAGAAAAGCAAAATTATTAAAGAAAATCACGGTATGGACTATGTACTTTTTAAACGTTATATAAAAATGTTGTTTATTATTTGATCATAACTTGATTAATGAAATTTGTAAGTCTCTTACCTGTTCTGTCAGAATCCATCACTTTCAATTCGTAAGATAAACTTGTAAACATAAAAAACCCTTTCAAAGTTTAGAGTTTAGAAAAGCGGCGAGAACAGATACGTACACTAGGTGAAACGGTCTAATTCCGACTGACGCTACGTGCGCGGGGCGCTCGGTAGCAGGTAGATGGAGCATGGGTATTGTCCCCAGGGCTGTGCTCTGTTCGTAGAACCCGTTTTTAGGAATGTTTTTGTTAATTCTATATTGGGACTTTTGGCCGCGTAGATCCTGCAAATACCAGTATGTGCATCGATAACCTGTCTAGTTATTTATTTTGTCACATAGCTTTGCGGGCCCTAGACGCTAATACAAAAAATTCATTTGAAATGAGCATCGACCAAAAGGCGATACCCACTTACGAACAATTAATGAGTCATATACAAAAGAGAGTAAAGGTATTAGAACATTCGCAATCTACGAATACAAATTATACCGTTACAAATAAAAATGTAGCTTCTAATAATGCGAACCAACATGTAAACAGGCGATCGAGCGATCAAAACAATAGACGCGCCTATTCACAGTCAACGTCGCAAACTACCGCTAGTGAAGGTTGTGTAAATTGCGGGCAAAATCATATGATTTTTCGGTGTGCTCAATTCCGTGAATTGTCACCCGCTCAGAGACTTAGCCGTGCTAAAGACCTAAAACTCTGTCTTAATTGTCTTAAGCCCAATCACGTAAGTATCGACTAATTGTGAAAGTAAATTCAAATGTTTTATATGTTCCATGCGTCATCACACATTAATACACGTCGAGTCTAATAGCAAATCGGTTCCGCAGCCGGCACTTCCGTGCACATCTGATAACGCGAGTGTAGGTATGCATTCTAACATGATGCGCTTGTCAAAGGTAAACAATAAGAATTATGTTGTGTTGCTAGGAACAGCTGTAATAAATGTCGTAGATGCATTCGGATGTGAGCAACCGTGCAGAGTACTTATAGATTCTGGAGCTCAATCACATTTTATATCGACAAATTGTTTACAACGGCTAGGGCTGGCACGACAGAAATGCCCGTATAATATTTATGGTTTAGCCGGAAACAATGTTAAAACATTGGGCATGACGTCATGCACTATTAAATCAAGACATTGCGAGAATCCTAGATTTGATATCGATGCTATTATATTGTCAGAATTAACTGCCCAGTTGCCTACAGTAGAAATACCAGAAGAGGTTACCCATAAATACAATAACCTACTTTTGGCGGACCCCTTCTTCTATAAAAAATCACCCGTCGATATGATTTTAGCGGGCGATTTATTCCCATACATATACGATGGAAATAAAATAATATTTAACTCTTCTTTGCCGATTGCACTAAGTAGCATCTTTGGATACGTTTTATGCGGAAGATTAGAAGTACCGTGTACTTCGAACGACGGTATCACTAATGTTGCCAATTCTATTAACCTAGCGTCATACGCCACTGATGGTGACACCATCAACACTCAACTTCGCGCGTTTTGGGAAATAGAGGAGCCCCCATGCGACAACCCTATCAGCCCACTTGATAAACTCGCTGAAGACATTTATTCTGAACAACACTACCGTGACCATAGCGGTAGGTATGTTTCTCCTCTGTTACTAGATTCGAACCGCACACCCCTAGGTGAATCACGCAACCTCGCCATGCGTAGGTTTCTCAATCTCGAGCGACGTCTCGCTCAAACTCCCAAATTGCATACGGCCTATGCAGATTTCATGCGTGAGTATGAACAACTGGGTCATATGAAAAAATATAATGGTAATGAGCCCAGTAGGTATGTAATACCGCACCACTGCGTGGTACGTATCTCAAGTTTCACAACCCCACTTAGAGTGGTATTCGATGGGTCGGCCGGTACGTCCAATGGTATATCATTAAATGATACCCTTCTTACAGGTTCTAAACTACATCATGATATTTTAAAAATTTTATTCAACTTTCGACTTTTCGAAATATGTTTTACGGCTGACATTGCTAAAATGTACAGACAGGTACTCATTAATCCAGCCGACCGTTGCTACCAACATATTTATTGGAGGGAATCACCATCAGAACCGGTTCAGACCTATGAGCTGTCAACTAATACGTACGGTTTACGCAGTGCTCCATTCATCGCCGTCCGCACGTTACAGCAGTTAGCGCGTGATGAGCGCGAGCAATATCCGCGCGCAGCTGAGGTACTCATGAACGGTTTTTACGTCGATGATCTTCTCTGGTCTACTCAGGACGTTCCTGAAGCCAGCAGATTACAGGAGGAGCTCGTAGCTCTTCTTAAACTGGGTGGTTTTGACCTCCGCAAATGGGCCAGTAACTCACCTGAGTTCTTGAACAATGTTGATGACGACCGAGCCGTCGCTATAAACTTCAGCGACGATAGCATATGTTCACCTATCAAGGTCTTAGGGTTAAAGTGGTCACCTAAACATGACTGCTTTTCTTTTGAGTACCACATGAAAGACAGTACTTTCACAAAACGGTCGGTTCTAAAATTGTTGGCAAGTATTTTTGACCCCGTTGGATTCTTATCACCTTGTACCTTTCTCGCGAAATGCATAATGCAGGACTTGTGGAAGTTAGATCTCGGTTGGGACGAGCAATTGCCTCCTGAATTACGTGATAAATGGTCTAGCTTCATAAACTCGCTGTCCACTCTCTCCGACCTTCGCATAGAAAGGCACATGCTAACACCCCAGTTCGACAAAGTGCATTTAATTGCATTTTGCGATGCATCTAGCCTTGGCTACGCGTCGTGCCTCTATATTCGCAGTGTCGGTGAACACGAGGTGAAAACTAGACTGCTTCTCAGCAAAGGCAAGGTCGCACCGATAAAACCCGTTTCCATACCGAGACTCGAACTCATGGCTGCCGTACTCTTATCTAAACTTGTTTTCTTCGTGAAACAAAACATTCAAAACGTACATTTTGAGGTAACTGCGTTGACCGACTCCACGGTCGCACTTGCATGGTTGCAAACAGCACCATATAAATTAAAAACATTTGTGTCTAGTCGAGTGGCGCAGGTGATAGACGTAGTTCCTCCGAACTGTTGGTACCACGTGAGGAGCGAGCACAACGCAGCCGACGTGTGTTCACGCGGCGCAATGCCCGCTCAGTTCGTAGCTGACTCCGAGCGTTGGTTCCACGGTCCCACTTGGCTGGCTAGTGACTCTTATCAGTGGCCAATTAGTACGTTCTATGTCACAGATAAAACAGAGATTCTAGAATTAAAATCTAACGTCGATACTTTTTCAATGCCTTCACAAAATAGTGCTAAAGATGCCGACTTAAATGAAACGTTTGAAACGTTTTCGACGTTTCGTCGTCTACAGCGTGTCTTAGCGTGGTGTTTGCGTTTTGTTAATAATGCTCGGCAACCAAAATCAGCACGGTCGTTTGGCCCTCTTTCAACTCGAGAATTGAATGCATCCCATGATGTAATAATAAAATGCACACAGGAGAAACATTTCTCTGATGAGCTTGTCAAACTTCAAAATGGTAAGTTCGTTCCGTCGCTGCGTAAACTGTCACCCTTTATAGATCCCCGTGGGTTTCTCAGGGTGGGGGGTAGAATTTCTCAAGCCGACCTACCTTATGACACCAAACATCCTCTTTTGTTGCCTAAAGGCTGTCACATCACAACATTGCTCATAGAACACTTTCATAAAATATACCTACACGTTGGTCCACGAACTCTTCAAGGCATTCTGTGCAAACGATATTGGATCGTATCTGCTCGTAGCAAGATCCGAAATGTCTTGTCGAAGTGTATGACATGTTTCAAATGCAACCCTACAGCTGTTCAACCTAGCATGGGTACGCTACCCACTGAGAGATTAAAACCTAACAAAGTGTTCAATCATGTAGGCTGTGACTTAGGTGGTCCATTTTACATTAAGGACAGCTTAATTCGAAACGCAAAGATTCACAAATGCTACATGGCACTTTTTGTTTGTTTCTCATCAAAATGTGTACACATTGAAGTACTTAGTGATTTATCAGCCGATTGCTTTCTTGCAACTTTAGATAGATTTGTCGCTCGTCGCGGGTTATGTTCTTCCTTGCATTCTGACTGCGGCACAAATTTTACGGCCTCTGCTAAACATCTAAAGGACGTTTGTAAATTCTACCGCGACAATAGTGATTCAATCACTGACGGTTGCGCTTCGCGACAAATAGACTGGAAGTTTAACCCTCCGAGTGCTCCCAACATGGGTGGTCTGTGGGAAAGCGGTATCAAATCGTCAAAAAGATTACTTGCACGCGTTATAGGTGATAGATCGCTCACGTTTGAAGAATTAACCACAGTATTTTGCAAAATTGAAGCCATCCTAAACTCGCGTCCGCTCTGTCCTCTCTCAGATAATCCAAACGAATTTGAAGCCTTGACTGCAGGTCATTTTTTAATAGGACAAAGCTTACTGGCTGTCCCAGAATACAGCTATGATGATGTAGCCATGAACCGTCTGTCACGTTGGCAGTGCTTACAAAAAATCTCCCAAACGTTTTGGAAAAAATGGTCCGATGACTACTTGCATACATTGCAACAAAGAGCAAAATGGTTCACGTCTCCTCCCAATCTTAAGCTTGGTGATCTGGTCCTGATAAAATCGGAGTTGAGTCGTCCACTTCAATGGCCACTGGGCAGGGTGGAGCGTCTCCATCCCGGCCCTGACAATTTGGTTCGTGTCGTCACTCTGAGGACACAAAGGGGCATCCTAAAGCGGCCAGTTAACAAAGTGTGCCCTCTGCCTTATACCAACTAATTGTATTATCTTCGAACAGACAATTTATCTTATAAGTTATATTGACAAATCATATCCATATTTCATTGTAATTTTCTTAATCTAACGCATATAATTTTTGGACGTTCCCATTTATTAAATATCCTTATATTTTGTTTTATAGACATCCTCCTCTGATTAATTTAGTTGAAATCATCACGATGATTTCGGTGGGGGGTATGTTCGATCCTTACATTTAGAATTGAGGGTGGTGAATGATTTTTGCCACTGCCCGAGGTGTTTTTGCGTCCTACCCTCGACTTGGGATGGAAACGAAAAAGAATTGACACGATAGAGACACATCTGTCAGTCTACGTCGAGCAGCCCCGTGGGTCGCAATTATCGTACTCTCTAACGTTTTTCTTTATATAAGCTCCGTGAGCTCTGTTTTTGAATTACTGCCGTGCAGAATTATTATTTGTGTATGTGTGTGTGTGTGTGTGTGAACTTTCCAAAGCCGACATTACGAAGGAGATATTTCATCCAGCCAGCCTGTCTTGGGGACGGTTCGTGGGAGCATTAAAGGTACGTGGTGGATTTCTTTGCCCCCTTTTCTCTATTTGTTTGGATCGTCACCTCAGCACGTCATCGTTATTTTAATATTATCAATACAGTCCACACAGCTCCATATTTTGAGTGTTCGTATATCGAACAATACATACAAATCGATTGCTGAGCGACGGGTTTTGCAACACTGCATTGCCTTCGGTGTCTGATGCAGGGCTCGGAAACGTTATTTAAAATACCGTTTTTGAAATGTTTCGAACAGTTCAAGAACACATTTTTGGAACATTTTGTTCAAAACGAAAACGAAACGAGAACGTTTTAAAATACCGGCTTAATTCGCTGAACAGAAACTGCACTAGGCGTGCGCGACATGTATGAACTTGTTAGTTACTTACTGTATCTTACGTAGGTATGTGTAGAATATCTATTACATTGCATCTTTCATTCCGATGCACTAGCATTGATTGGCGTTGTTCCAAGTTGCGAGTTTGATTGACTGACTAAATAGTTACTGTCACAAAATTCATTCTGTTGATCATCATCAGCCAGAAGACGTCCACTGTTGAACAAATACCTCGTCCAAAAAACGGGTGGAAGAAGCTGGAAGAGCAGTGAGCAGTTTTGAGCAGTGATGGCTCAGTGGCATCGGATTTGGACTGCCGCGCAGCAGGTCCATGGTTTGAATCCCGCCGCGGGCTTCAGCTTCACCGTATGGTGGAAGGGCATTTTGCGAATGCCCGCCTGGCTAGTGACCACCCTCAAGTAGAATATCTGTCGCCAAGCACTTAATAGTGTGTTCTGGCAGCAGTCCTTGAGGGCCAGTGAAATTACAGGCACATGAGACTTAAGAACTATATCTCAAGGTGACGGGCGCAGTGCAATTCGTGACTTATGACGAAATGCATCTGTTATAGGCAGAGGTTAGTCCGCTTAACATCAGGTGGGCTAGCTCTAGCTTGTTTCGTTACAAAAACACAAAAAAAAAAGGTTGCTGCCTAGCAATAAGGCCGCTGATTGTACTATTTCTAAGATAAATTATTTTGTTACTAGTAATAATTATCACAAAGTGCAATAAAGTGTTGTCTATCTATCTATGCGACTACGACTAAAGAGAACGTGGCTGAAATCACTCGTTTTGGTTACACGTTACTTTGTTGTTGTTATTTTATTTTATTTTTAATGTTTGAAAATCTAATTTTAAAAACATGTCTGATAGAAAAATCCTATCATTGAAAAAATAGGCGAATAATCTTACAAAATAATAAACGCAACATTGAACTTTTGAACCCAAGATCATCAGACAAGGACGAATAGTAGCGGCCTCGAATCCCAAACTTAGTTTTTTTTATTAGCTTTATTTCTTTTTTTGCAACGGAACAAGCACAAGGCCCACCTGATGGTAAGCAAGCGAAATTTTAGCCCGGCCACGGGGCAGTGCCTTAGTAGTGGTGTTTATTTCTTGGTAATAAAACGGAAAAAAATATTTTTTTTCTTATTAAAATTACAGTGATGTAACAAATAAATCAAAATGTCAGATAGAAGAATGTCGGCGACAAATATTAGTACTTACCTATTAATTAAAATTTAGTTGTACTTGTTCCTGCCTAGTTATTTTATTTCACTAAATTTTTTTAGGATTACACAGCGAAATTTGAGCACAAAAAAGTTTTATTTAAATAAGGTTATGTACCCCTTACTAAGAATGCGCATAGGTATAAGCATAAGCGAAAAAACTACATTAAGCCACTCGCACCAGAATAATGAAATTCGTATTTATATACCAAACAATCCAGACAATGAAAAAAAACGGTTAAAAACGTTTTATTAACCGAAAACGATTTAAATTATGTTCTTCTTCCAAAACGTTTTTTATAACGTTCCGTTCGAACGAAACCGATAAATATCGTTTCTTAGGTATTTAAGACGATAACGTTACGAAAAATATACCGTTATCCAAGCCCTGGTCTGATGTATTGCTGCTTGCTGTTCTGACGTACATAATAACACAGACATCTTCCTCGAGAGCTTCCCTATCGTCTGGTAAAAGATTTATTTGATAATTTATTTTCGAATATTTATAATGAATGTAAAGTGAGTACCTACCTACATATATTAAGTATGTTATATACTTAATATAACGTGTAAAGTGAGTACCTACCTACATATATTAAGTATGTTATATACTTAATATATGTAGGTAGGTACTCACTTTACATTCATTACAAATATTCGAAAATAAATTATACTATAGCCATAAAATCCGACATAAATATGTGTGTTGGATTCCTTACCTTTTGACCTCTCTCCTTGGGAACTGCTCTATGATTTTCATGAACATCGCATTTGTTTCCTACGAGCACTTTGATGACATCCGGTGATGCATACTGAAAAGAGAGAAAATATTTATGTAGCTTTAAGATCTGGGTTGGAAACTGACGTTTGTGGCGAAAAGACCAAAATTTGAACAGTTTTTTCAAGCTTTTAACTAAGATTTGGTATACCTATTTTACAATATTGTGGTGTATTTTTTCATAGCTGTGGTAGGGCATTTTCAAAATGTCCTACAACCATGCTTTACGACAACAACAGGTACCGATGGATTAACGTGGCCTCCGAAGCACGGCAGCGCTCAGTAGTAATGTCATGCACTAGCGGTCACCCATCCAAGTCATGACCGCGGTGGACGTTGCTTAACTTAGCTGATCGGATATGAACGGCTAAGCAAACTTCGTTACGAGTTCAAAAGTTTGCAAGTTGGTATATAATAGTATTGATCTTGAACAGTCATGGAACGCCAATTCTCATGACTCCATTAATTCTTAAAACCGTTAAAATTACTAAACATTACTTTTACCCACAACGGATGTAGTAAATTCAATAGAATATAAAAATATATTAATGTTTGCCACAGATTTGTTAAAATTGAATATAATTTGTCACATTTTAACAAAAATCATAGATGTAAAACTTCATAGTCGTTGAGATCAGAGAAATTGTTTTAAGACAGCACATCAGATATTTTTTTAACCTATTTATCAAGCTGGTATGAAAAACCTTCAACACGGGTTTGTTGCCCAGACATGATACTTAAAAAAGTAAGTACTTAAATATATATTTTCTGAATCAATATAATGATTATCTAAAGAGGACCTTCAAAATGGCCAAACTCAGGAAATCGCATCTTGAAATCTTAATTTGCTGCTTTTCACATAACCAACAAATCGTATTTAGTTTTTTTTTATGCTATCGTAATATAACAAGCACGAGGCCAACGTGGTGTTAAGCGGTACCTGTACTGTAACAGCCGACTTGTCCACTGCTGAACACAGCCTCCCCTATTAAGGGGGTATTTGTCATAATCCCCACGCTTGGCAGGCGGCTTGGGGATCGCAGTGTAAGATGGCAGTACTTTAGAAGGTGCTGTTGCCCACCTTCCAGTATTTTTCCCTTATTCGCCTCTTACGACACCCACGAGATGATATGGGGAGGTGCAATTCTAACCCGGCACCTCACGGGGTACCTAACCTCTGGGTATTACAGATGCAATTCTGAGACAAAAAGTTGTTGTCTCATGTGCCTGTAATTTCACCGGTACACATACCCTTCAAACTGAAACACATTAGATAGTGCGAACATTACTGAATACTGAAATATCTTGGTATGTGTCCTAAAGCAAAGCTTCGCTGGAAAGCTCATTTAGAAAAAAAATTACACGAAGTACTACAAAAATATATAAGTAGGTACTGGTTTCAGGAAGTACCTAATACTTATAATTGTCGGTGCCCAACAAAATACTTCTTTACAAACAGGTCTTCAATAAACATACTTATGGTATCCAGCTATAATCCGGTCCATTTAGACATCCAAGGTAACAAAAATTCACACTCCACTGAAAATTGGTAGGATTGTTTAAAACACTATTATAAACTGGAAAAAAAGATTACTCGGGGTCAAAGGTCAAAAAAACGGGGGTTTTCGCGATTATCAGAAAAACGGTAAGTTTTATCATAAAATTAGCCCAGACAAAATTGTAGATCAGATTATTAAAAATGTTTTTTCTTAAAAGCCACCGTGTTAGAGATATAACGATTCAGATATACCTAACCTCACTCCTATTTTTTTGGTCTAATTTGTCCGGACTACTATGGGGCTGTACCAAAAAATGAGCAATACGCAGAAAATAACGCGTTCATAACAAAGTACTGAGTATTGTTAATGCACCATGGTACGTTACAGTTGACCTCATAGGGACCTCAAACTTCAAAGTAGATCTCGTCACCGATATTATTAATAATATGCAGAAGCTCATGCGACCTTAAACTTCTTCACCACGCTGTCCAGCTTACAGCAACAAGTCAACAACATATAGTGCGAAGAACTAAGAGGAATAAACCTGGAGTTAGTGAAGTGATAAACTTCAATATTGCAGTGAAAATGTGTTTTCGTCAAAGAAAACATGAACAAAGTGTCTTACTCATAAACGCGCGTCTCCTGCGACGTGTTTTTCAAAACATTTAACAAATCACTAAACAATTATTTATTTTAGAAATATGCGTTGTAAAATTTATTGTTTCATACTTCACGTAGTAATAACGCGAGAAGGTACATTTAGCAGAATATAACTCATTTTTACGTAATATCTCCATTAAGTTTATGCCAGATTCATTTCGTTCTGAAGTATAAGCACCGAAGTAAAGTGCGCCTATTATTTTAGTATAGTGTTCAGTAAATTCGTTTGCTATAAAAAGTAACGTAGGCGCTAATCCCAGTGGAAATCTCGCCGCCTACTCTTCAACCGCATATATGATGAACTTCAGACTTTCAGACATTGATCAAATATCTTCACGAACAATACATAAAATGTAGGTTTTATACGAGTACGGAATATAAACGATTATTATTGTGAGAAAACTTAAAAAGCAGAGCATCTTATATTACTTTACCGACTTGTCATCTAACTCTAATTACACATAAACAAGTATGTCAGATCGGAAGATTAATATATTTGCTCTATCCAAAAAAAAAATTCTTTGGTAATAGTCAGTTGTCTGACAAGTACAACACGTACCATCCTTAGAAAAAAAAAGTGTTAGCACCTACCTCAGTACCTTATAATTTTTAAGGCCTTTGATTTCATCGCACTAATACCGTTAAAAGATAAGGAGGTTATTACTTATTATTTAACTTGGAAGGTGAGCAACTCCTTGGTTTATTTTCCTACATACAAAACAAGTTGCTGGCAGTTTATTAGAAACTAATTGGTAAAGTAAAAAATAAATATGTTCGAAATAAACTACATAACTTCTAGGTAAGCCTGAACAACATCATCGAACACATCATCACTTACCATCAGGTAAGATAGTGGTCAAAGGCTAACCTATAATGCATAAATAAAAAAACATAAACGCTACATACTAAATAGAGCTTTTAATTATATACCTACCGTTAAGATTGTTTGGATATATAGTGCTTATAATTATAACACTTACTTCTTGAATATTCCTCAACCAATAAGATAAGTGGTTAAAGGACTCCAGGTTAGTGATGTCGTACATGAGGATGATACCCATGGCGCCGCGGTAGTACGCCGTGGTCAATGTTCTGAAGCGCTCCTGCCCGGCTGTGTCCCAGATTTGTAGCTTAATTGGCACACCATCCAGGTTGATTATCTTCTGTTTGAAGTCAATGCCTGTAAGAGAAAAGTTTAAAATTAAATATTTTTCAAAGTTTAAAACCCAACTGGAGCTGAAAAATTACAAATAAATACCATTTGGACAAACTAACAACGTTGCGGCCATGTTGAAGATAAAGTAGTATCCTAGGTACTAAGACAGATTGTCAGTAATTTAAGGGACAGTGTTGGAGCGTTCACCTAATGTTTTTATTTCCAGTCTCTTATGGGTTTCCTAGCATCCCTTGGCCCATTTTATGGTTTCCTTACCACATAAGTAGCTAAATTACAGATCATAGAAATATGTAAGTACTAATTATGGCCGGGACTAAAATTACCTACAGTAATAATAGTTTTATAGGGTTTTACGTGTGGTTTTATTGCAAGCTTCTATTAGCTACCGATCCATTAAGTAAAAGGCCCGGTTAATGAATAGATTCAGGCGTTACTTTGGGAAATATAAAATTGATAATAACAAATATTTTAACAACACTAAGAAAACATTAAATTAGGTAATATTTTAGGAAAATACTTATTAATAAAAAATAGAGGTATCTACTGACAATTCCGCATAATTTTCCTGTTAAGCCGACGCCACGCACCCAACACTGAATATTTTCGACGCGTTAAAAAAATAAAAATGCTATGTGTAGAAGCGTTTTTACATAGTAAAAAGAGACCGATGATGTTGATATGGTAAAGAAAAAACGTTATGCGTTTTCATCATTTAAAATGGCTTTGGATATAGATATATACTTATATCTGAAGCCATAAGAGATGGGATGATCTGGCTGGACTTACAAAATAACCACAAAAATGCTGTTTTACAAAAACGCGCACCTTTCAGGTGCTCGTCTAGTAAAACTAAAAATGTCCTTTAGGTGGACAAACCGAGGCCCTAACTCCATAGCTAGGCTCCATTCCTAGCAATCTAGTATCTAATCTTGTAGCACTTTTAGATTTCACATTGCGGCTTTTGTTGCAATTTATGTATAGTTTTAGGTGACATGTCTACCATCAAACCTATTAAACGAATTTAGGTAACACTTCTTGTGCCACAGCGAATGTGAATTCGTAAAAAAATACGGTTTCCACACTCACTTCATGGTGAAACCCAACAGTAGCTATTGCAATTTGCTGTGTGTTGCCATCAGAATAATTTTCTAGCAATTTATAGACCGTATTCATCATAGAAATCTTAGGACGAGAGAATCAAAATTGCTTATGCGACAGCATTAAAATTATTGACCTATTGCCACAACTGTTATTGATTAAGGCTGATACACTCAACATTTAATTTTGATGTGGCGAAAGCGCATATGACGAAAGCTAACGAGCGATGACAAATCTTTTGACAAATTGACACTAAGTTTAATCTATTGATAACGAATTCATTGAGTTGAGCCACTCATTGGAGTGCCAAATACCCAAGTGTCTTATGGCTGGTACGATATGGTAATGTCCGTTACCAAACGGACATTATCTACAGAGTGAGTGACAAATATTGCAAATATAGCCTACATACAATCATACCTAACCAGTACCATAATTATATTATTAAAACTGTCATCCCGGACAGGTAGGTAAGTAATGCCAATTTTAAGAGTCCGACTCTATAGTTGGCCTTTATGTAGCAAAATCGTCTTGGTTCAAGTATAAATACGTTTGACTAAACTGAAAGATAATCAGTTTAGTCAACTATCATGTAACTAGTATCAAGCTATATAACAAGTCTAATATCATGTAACTAGTACCTTGGTATATTCAATTCTGTACTCATCTACTATGAACTAAACAGGTAACAGACAGGAAATAGCAAAAAAGTCATTGCCATTAGATACTTAATTGTAGGTAAATTGTGTGATAGTTAAAGAGATAATTAAGTACCTTCAACGTTTAGTTTATGCCATAAAATGGATATAGTAGGTAATAAAGATATATCTTAAAATATTTAAAGAAATTATGCATTGTAACACGCAATGTATTTTCCGGGACTGTTATTCCACCTGGAGAAAGGAAGTTCAACACTTAAAAATCCAAATGGTACTCTTGCACCATATGCCCTATTGTTCTCCAGTTTACATCCGCAATATACCCAGGGTATAAATCCATGATTCGTTATGTTACAAAACGGCACTAAAACCAGCATCACCTGTCTGACAAAGGATCGTAAAACTTTAAAAGTAAATAAGTAAGTGTAAGTATTTTGACTCACCTATTGTTGATATGTATATGTCGTAGTACCTCTCATCACAGTATCTATGCACAATACACGTCTTTCCAACATTTGAATCGCCTAAAACCAATAATTTGTACGTTGCGGAGAAATCTAAAGCCATTTTTGTTTACTTTCTTGTTGGTACGCGAGCTACGGTCCAAAACATAGGGTGAACTGTCAAACAGAAAAATCGATGCAGGGTAGTGCGCATGTGCGGGTTCGCCCCGTCTCGTCTTGCCTCCACCTATATCTATTACAGCTGCAAGTTTATTAACCTGGCTTTTTCTTTATAGACCCATTTATTTATCCAAATGGTAAAACCAGATAGATATTTGGCTGGAGATCCAATTCTATTACCATGGCTTTCTTGGTACGTTGTTTGCTGTGCCTAGTAAAATACAGGGGAAGTTAATCAACAGGTAAATGTTTGCTGTTAAATTACTGACCTACCTCACGTTTGATGGCATTAGAATAATGATGTACTTGACGCCGTGGGGTTAATTGGATTAATCGTTAAACAAGCTCAGTTAACCTAGATAGAATGGCGTGTTGTAATTGAGGAACTAGATTTTATTGCACGGATCTGTAATACTGACCAAAATAGTAACCACACCTCTTAAAAATGTATATACTTACCTACTTTACCTGAGATACAAAGCGATTTGTAAGCAATTTCACATGACATGTACCTACCTTGTGTTTTGGGCATTGTGTCCAAATTGCAAGGCCTCGGCTCCTGTTCCCGTCTCGGACAGGTGTTTTTTTTGTTAACATGAAACCACAGATTTATAATTTTCAAATATTGTAAACTGTTCTAAAACATAGCTTTTGAAATGTGGGTAGGTACTCCTTAATTATTTTAGAAAACTCTATTTATAAAATAAATGCTGCATACATTTTGATGTTAAGCGTCTATTGGCGCCAGCTATAGAAACTGCAACGTCGGTGGGCTTGCTGGTGTTATGAAGATCTGGAGAGGAATTTTTAGATATTCTTTTTAAAACGCTCCCTGTATGAACTCCTTTGGAGGCAGATTACACACCACATTCATGCGGGTTCTCTATAAAAAGATCGAGAGAATCAGACACTCTTTTCGATTGATCTATTTTAATTGAAATACCAAGCATATAAATATAATACCAAGCATATATATTTTTTACTACTTATATACCTGTATAGGTACTGCATAGGTACACGTCTTTATTGTGACAAGGCTTGCAATGTGTTTTAAGGAATTCATCGTAAATTTTTTTTCTCAGTGTAAAGTTGACCATAACATGATATACCGGACAATTGGTACGAGCTCGCCCTATTCTCATGCTTATAGTAGGTACCTATATTTTGAAATTAGAATTTTTCATAGACATAGGTTTTTTCGCGTACATCCTAAGCCTATGGAATTTTTTATAATTTTTCTTCCAATGATGTTCTTACGTTTCTTATATACGTTTTATTTATGTATACGAAATTTTTTGTCAGTGCAAACAAGCTTACGTTTTCGTGGTAGCGGTAACCTCTGCCTTCCTCTAACAGATGTAGTTCGTAACAAGTGGCGAACTGCACTACGCCCATCACCCACCACATCATATAGGTACTCGTACATTAACTTGTTAAGTATCATGTTTCTGTAATTTTACCAGCAGCCCATACCCTTCACACCGGAATACAGTAATGTGAATATAACTGAGATTGAGAGTTGTCTCCTGTGCTGCTGCGCCTCTTTCGCCTTTCGATGGAGACTGGACTAGTTCAAAAACTTGAAAGCTTGCCATTGTGCAGCCTCTGCTGTCATGCTGACCCTACTAACCACAGACCCATTTCAGTCACTTCCATACCATGTGCAAAAACATTTTTCATTTCTCACACTCGGAAGTAGTGTTTATTTGATCTGAGTAGCGAGTGGAAGACCCTGCTTCCCACCTAAGGGTGGGAAAAACTCATAGTAAATGCTTCCCTCTCTTGGGTCGGAATGACTAGTAACCATGGCAACCATCCTTGTAAAGAAGATTACATGTTTATGTTTTTCGTTCTAAAGTACTCTGCTGTAACTGTAACCATGGCAACCGTGGTTGTAAACAAAATTAGACGTACACATTTTTTCATTCATAAATACTTTGCTGTATAATAAAAACTAATTACGACTACATTTGTGTTTAAGTAAAGGCTAAAAGAACTAGTTTATAAAAAAAATAATGTGACTATCTCAAGTTAGTGTACCTTATATGAACATTTTAGTCACTATGTTTATATTATAAGCGTGAATTAAAAAAAACTTACATAACTTAACTTACACGGATGTCAGTTATGAACTCCTATTTGGACTATAACTGCATTAATTTTAAATAGTTTCTACTCATGTTCTTGTTATCAATAAATATTATAGAAAAACAATTTTTATAGATATCACTCATATTCGCAGTGAAAATTAGAGTTTTAACAAGGGTGAAAGTCATAAATTCCTATTTGGACGATAGCCGTCCGTAAATATTGCAAGCAATATTTAACTTTAAATTTCATAAATATTTCTAACATCTCAATGACTTAATTTTAAATAGGTGCCTATTTATGTTAATATTAATAATGAATAATTTAGAAAAACTACTATTTTTTACTTTCCTTATATTCGAAATGAAAAGTAGAGTGCTTAACACGGGTGAAAGTCATCAATTACTCTACTCGGACTATAGCCACCCTCGCTACGTTCGGGCGTCTAAATACCTCGTATGGGAATTGATTCCTTTCGACCCTTGTATAACAATCTACTATAACATGTACTCAACATTTTAGGCTCATGGCATACCTTGACGCAAATTACATTCTCACTAGCCGTCAATACGGATTTCGTCGAAAACGATCGACTGGGGATCTTCTTGCGTATGCCATTCACACCTGGAGCGAAGCCAACGCACGGCGTACCGTTTTTCTGTGGAAAGGCGACTCACCATGTCAAAGGCCTTCGAAATATATAGGATATTCGAAATATACACCATGTCAAGTCATAGGAGAAACACTCTTTATGACTTGACATGGTGTAGCACGACAGCCTTACTTGCAAGATTCCCTCTTATCGCTGGCTTATGTGTCTGGATGACGGACTTCTTGAGGGAAAGATCAATACGAGTGGTCGTGGACGGCTGCTTGTCTGACCAATTGGCAATTAATGCCGGAGTACCTCAGGGACTACTGCGTGCGGTGATTTTACTGTGAACGTGTATACGTCTAAAGAACCAATGATATTGACGAGGTTGAGTGTATTGCGTCTGTATACTATTTTACATGTAGGGGTAAATGCGTTGAAGGGGCGTGAATTTTTAGACTAAAAGATGAAGACCTACAAAATCGTTAAGACTACTTAGCAACTTGTCTGCTGCAACCAGGACCCAGGGAAATCGCGTGTCTCAACATTATAGATTTCTATTTTGTCTCCTGTATTATAATCGATTCTGAAAAATCTACCATTTTTTTTATGTAGCTAATGAATTTTAATCAGCTCAAAGTGTTCAATGTGAAGCTATCGTTTTAATTATAATATTAATTAGATTTAATTTCTGATACAACTAAGTACTTAATAGGTTAATTAATAGTATTAGTAGTTAGTTAATAGATAAAAAATTGACGAGAATATTAACTGACAAACTACATACATGTTATCATAAGCCCTGTGGCACCTATGGAGTGTAAGAGGCAACTAATAAAAAACCAGAAGGTGCATAGGCAGCAGCGCCTTCTGAAGAACTGCGTTCCCCAAGCCGTCTGACAAGCGCACGATTATGGCGAAACCGCCATAAAGAGGGAGGCTATTTTCGGATATAGATGATCCAGCTGATACAGTACCTACTTGTTATAAATTGAGAATTGACTTGTTCTTTTTGTTGAACTCCATTCCGTAGGTAGATAATCAATTTTATATTTTTGTCTCGTACCTTCTTACTGCCAAACGGTTGATAGGATAGCGGAAACAAAATATAACTCAACCCTTCCGCGTTGTGGGAGGACAAAATGCCACCTGCAATAAGAGCTCCATTTATATTACTTAAATCTACGATAGCCTCTATCGGTCGAATGCATCTTAAACCCGAGCTTGAATGTAAATGTTTTGTTCTGTATTCATGCACTAGATCGTATATCGCCTCCTTTGTTTCGGTTGGAGACAATGTTGTCATATAGTGTATTTGCGATCTACCAAAAAATAAAAATAATAAAATTAAATACCTATTTCAAGGTTAATGCGTGCTAATAACAGTAACTTTATTTTTATATTCATGTGGGTAGTTTAGTATGGTAAACAAATCTGTATGTATAAATTCAACGATAACATTTAGGATCGCTTTAAATATCTCCTACTTGATTTGTGTTTAGGTGCAATGTACGGTTTCAATTTGAAGCTTACAGGTGACTTTCAAAGCTGATTGGGAATGGTCTTGGGTTTTGACTTTGAGAATAGCCTTGGGACTACGAGTGGCGTTTTGCTGTTAGAGCTAGTAAGTTAAAAAGCAGAGCTGTTGATTTTGGACTTGACATTTTTTTCATGGATGGAAAGCAATATTTCCCTGATGTTGCCACCGAGTGGTCCAAGATGCGCCGGGCATTACGTAATTAATCGTTACTGTGACTGTATTCGCCTCTCGTGTAGGCTTCTTGTATAAACCCTTTACAATACCGTAAATAACGTCCAACATGTACCTGGGTATATGTTGGATTGAAACTGATGAATGATAATAATAATGTATGGTCAGCGTAAGGTATTTAGTTATTATTAATCTAAGGTAAAACCGCTTTGGGATAGTCAAAGTAGCTATAACAAAGTACGAACTACCAATCGACTTTTGTCACACTTCAATGAACATAATATATCACACGAAGATCATTTTCGTTTCACCAAGAGCAGACCGACAACCGATGCAGGTTTAAAATTAATGTCATATAAACTTGACGCCTGGAACAATTTACATGATGCCATCGACGTATTTTGTGATCTTTCCAAGGCATTTGACTCAGGGCACTGCACCCTGATTCGCAAGCTTTCACATTATGGAGTTCGAGGGACAGACAGGTCTGAATCTTATAAAATTTTATTTTTCAGAACGGCTACAAAAGTTTAAAAATAGGAGTTCCACAAGGATTTATATTAGGGCCATTTCTGTTTCTAGCGTATATCAACTATTTGCCTTATATAGTGAAAGATCTCTGCGATATTGTTTAATTTGCAGGCAGACACATTATTACTTCGAGTAAGCAATGTGTTACCTGTTATTTCTAAATAGTCCTCTGCTGATAATTTACTATTTAAATTAAAAAAAAAGACGAAATGTTGAAATTTTTCTGTAAGTTCCCAATATAAGTTACGTAGAGCCCAACATTGAACTTGATCAAGCTAAACTTGCAAGTGATAAAGCAACAGTATTCTTGGGATTTAATATGAATTCAAATCTGGGGTCCAAATATAGATAATCTCTCTGTGAGACTTAGTTCTGCTGCATATGATTTCGTAAGATAAGTCAGTAGACGGATGTAGCTACAGCTCGACTTGTTTATTTTGCATATTTCCACAGCATAATGTCGTATGGTGTATTATTGTGGAGAGCAGCAGCTGATATAGAGACCATCTTACAAAAAAGGACAATTCGTGCTATATACGGAATGGATTCTAGCAAATTACTCAGGAAGTTTTATAAAGAAATCAACATATTAACTTTGCCAAGTGGTAAGTCTGTTTAAATTCTTGAAAATATATTGTATATACTCGAAAGAACTTGGGTAAATTTAAATTAAAGGGCGAGCACCACAATTACAACACTCGAAATAAAAATACTTAAACAAACGGTGCCAGGTTTTAGATAAGCAAAGACAGAGAAGAAGTCTTTCTTCGATAATTGTGTGCGATTGTATAATAAAACTCCTAAATATAGTATTACAGTTCTCGCAGAAGGAAAATTCAAGCTGCATGTAAAAAGATTTTATTCGCAAAAGTGTAAAATTGGTAATTTTTTAGAAGACGAAAATGCTTGAGATATTCCACTTCTTCCCAATCACCTATGTAATAAATATTGTAATCACTAAATAATAGATAGACAAATTGTAAAAGAGTGAAGAATGCCCCCATTTTCTTGTCCGTTTTTCTCGAAGTGGCTCTATACTAATTTTGCTGAAAGCACTGTAGAATATTTAAACAGTAAATTATGCAATTCACATTCGTAAAAGCGTCGTAGAATCACTTTTGAGCACTGTTTATCTCATATTAAGCAACGCTGAAGCAGTGATGGCTCAGTGGCATTGGCTATGGACTGCCGCGCAGCAGGTCCATGGTTCGAATCCCGCCCAGAGCTTGAGCTTCACCGCATGGTGGAAGGGCATTTTGCGTATGCCCGCCTGGCTAGCGACCACCCTCAAGTAGAAAATCTGTCGCCAAGCACCTAACGGTGTGTTCCGGCAGTAGTCCTTGAGAGCCAGAAAAATTACAGGTTAATGAGACCTAACAACTGGACGTCTCAGTGTAACGGGCACAGTGCAATTCGTCGTTGTCGAAATGCGTATGTTATAGGCAGAGGTTAGTCCACTTAACATCAGGTGGGCCTCGGGCTTGTTCCGTCACTATAACATAAAAAAAAAAAAAAAAACGCTTTGGTCTGCGGTTAAGCACTCTCAGTAAAGCATACCTCAAAAAAGAGCTTTATTACTTAGGATTTGAAAACTCCCGGGTTGTATTTTTCAGAAGACAGTAGTTAAGTACCTAACTCAGAGTTCCTTCGCGGTTCGCACAATAAATGTTGAAGCAAAGTACCTACTCTGTGTGTTTCTTTGGAATTTCGATTTTAAAACGGCGTCTTTTTGCCGAGGTTCTCCTTATTTGGCGGTAGAACGAACATATGTTAGCTTGTGAACTTCCATTGCGCATTCTCTAAAATGTATCCGTAATAGATAGATGGTTAAAAAACTGATTTTGGCAAATGTTCCAGATTTGAGAGTTTTATAGCAAGCTTGCAAAACTAAGAAAGGGTGCCGGGCTGCCCGTCAGGTGCCGAGCTGCCCGTGGGGTGCCGAGCTGCCCGTGGGGTGCCGAGCTGCCCGTGCCAGGCTGCCCGTGGAGCGTGGGGTCACTCGTAACTATTCTAACAAAAAAAAAAAAAAAATTTGAAATCGGACTACGCGTTAATAAAATACAACTAAGTGTACATTTTGACTTTCATCCCTTTTAAATTGGCATCAGTCCTCGAACGCAAATTGGAAATTTCTTGATTTGAATTGTTCAGGCATTCCTTGTAATTTTTACCGATTGGTTTGAAATCCTATTCGTTTTAATGTACTTACTTATTAGCTTCGAATATAAAACTATAATCCTCTTCATTTATATTTCATGAAACTTGGTAAATGTCCTTACATATAAGATGTTGGCCGAGACGGCTTGATTGAAACCAAAAAGTGACCGAAATACAGGAAAATATTTAAACCACTAAAACAAAAAATCAGACTTCTCTCCGGTAACAAACACACAGCGCCCTCTGTGGAAAGTTTTCAGTAGGAAAGCATAATTTTACTTTTGGGTTTTTATTAAATTTAATAAGTGCATAATTGTATATTTCAAGTTAAGTTTAGAAACTGATTAATATAGTTATACCTACAAATTATGAAAATAATCAGTCTAGCAACACTTGATAAAAAATAACTAAAGCTGTGGTTTAGCTTTTAGAGAACTTTCAAATAATCTGTGGCCCTGTATCCGTTTCCATCTTCGCTTCGTATGCTGTAGTTCAAGGTCAAAATAAAGAGAGTGAGTAGCTATGTATAGGATGTTTGTTTGTTTTGTTCAGACTTGTGAATGAGCCGTCGCTGCCGTCACCGCTTGCTTCCTTTGTATTTTCCATTCTACCGCAGGTATTTGTCTTCATTGGCAATACTTACTGTCATTTTATTTCGAAAACTATGTAGGTCTTATTAGGCATAAAAAAAGATTATATTACAGCGCCTATTGAATTTACGCGAAGGTGTAAATGGTAGAAATTTAAACTTCAATCATGGGCATGGTATCTTTTAGCTGCTCGAAGATCATGGGTGACTAGACTGATGAGTATGGCGCAGAGGCACTTTTTTGGCAGTGGTAGCCTTGCAAATATCGTGTAGATACCTACCAACCTAATCAATGGATAAACTAACTTAATTGCTTTCTCGTAATATACCTACCTAACTTAAGTAAGTATATACTTAGGTGCTTTTAACTAAAGCGAAAACTAATTTTAATTAAACTGTAGGCCTACCTACTTACCTCCACAAAAAACCTCACTCCTAATACCTAGACATCATATTAATTAGTGAAAGTATTACCTTCTCAGTTGCCACACCGTAAATGTAAGACCCTACTTACTTAGATACCTAGTTATAAAGTTATACGTACCTACGTACCACAAAACACTGATAATGTTTTGATAAAATAGGTGACGACCACTTCATAAGCTTGATAAAGATAAATAACCCATGATCAACGCCATTAACCTTGAATGGAAGCTAAACGCTTACGATAAAGTTCAATGACTGCAATTACGTCGTTTAGGTTGTTTATTCTACCCAGAGTTTAGTATAATTAACGAAGAAGTACAATACATGTATGAAAACTTATAATAATATGTACTTATACTATTATTTTTGAACAGAGCTCTTCTTAACTATTAATAATCAGCTTATTTACGCTACATAGAAGAAAACTCTATTATTTATTAATAACCGGCAATATGGCTTTACACCAACACGGTCAACGGGTGATCTTCTAGC
This sequence comes from Plagodis pulveraria, assembly GCA_963890685.1. Lineage (NCBI taxonomy): Eukaryota > Metazoa > Arthropoda > Insecta > Lepidoptera > Geometridae > Plagodis > Plagodis pulveraria. Next base: position 18,175,616 of record OY982959.1, read on the forward strand.
GTACGTCACTCGCCTTTGGGGTGAAGCTATAGACAGCCACGATGTAGCGTTGGCTATCAGCCTCGATATCGCCAAAACATTCGGTCGAGTATGGCATCGTTCTCTTAATTCCAAGCTCCTGGTGTACGGTCTGCCCGTAGTAGACCCTCTCCCCTCTGTGGCTGGATTGCTGGCTTCCAGCGCGAGCGCAACATACTTGTCCGATGTGACGTTCGAACGTCACGATAATTTCAGGTCAATGTTAGAGTACCTATAGGGCATTATAGCAAGGTGGTAGGGCGTTCTGCAAATGCCCGCCTAGCTTGCTACTACCTTCAATTAGAAACTCTAGCGTCAAGGCGGTAACGGTGTTCCGGCAGCTTTCCTTGAGAGTAATTTCCTATTCGAGATGATTCCTGCCCAAGCATCTTCGACCATATATATTTATTGACCACTTACCCCTATAAAGTGAGGTAAAAAAGGCTAAAAGTACTAGGGTACTGTCTTTTTTTAATGATGATGTGTATATTTGCACCGCAGAAGGTTCAATACTAAGTAAGTGAGGTAAAAATATGCTCAGTATCATGATCATCAAGAAACGTCACGGATACATCTGATGTACGAAATGGACAAGATTAATAAGAAATAATATAATTATAAATTAATTTACCTAACGTCAGTCTGTGGGAAAGTATTAGGAAAATATATCACGTGATGAAATGTAACGAAGCAACGCAGGTCTAGACAGTTCTCCACCTACTGGTACTGGCAGGCTGGCCTTTGTATAGTAGGAAACTAGTTTTCTGGTGTACATGTGACGATGTATCCGAAAATGATACTGACATTCACGGATATATGCTGAAATACATCGGTGGATGCTTGGTGGAAGATTTTGTACTTGATGGTGATAGTTGGCTAATTGCGCTTGCAAAATGTCCATCGACCAAATGGTCGTCATATTATTATTACAGTTTCAAGACCTGTAATTTTTTTTCTTTTTTAAGGAAAATGGCAAGTCCTTAACATACAATAGAAAAATAATAGGAATTTAGGTACCTATCAAACTTATTATTTCTAAATTGTCTTAGCACAAAATATATCACATTTGAAGGATTCAGTCAAAAACACATTTTTGTTGAGTTTATGCCTACTACATGTAAGTAGCAATAAATCAGGCACTAGCTACCGTATTCACATTACCTACAGCTTCATTTGTCAACCGACCACAAGCGGCGGCCACTGGGTTCGCCTGATGTATCATAAATAGCTGCAATTTGGACAGGCCCTTCCTTTATAATATGCGCGAATAGGGCTGCTAATGAAGAGTTTACTTTTAATGACGGTCAAACGACATTCAAGCCTAGCTAACTATCTATTTAAAATGGGTCGCCAAGCACTTAATAGAGTATACCGACTGCCGTTCTCGAGAGCCCTTAATTACAGATGAGATAACTATAATATACCTACTTGTATAGAGGTGTATTGCTGATACACACCTTTAACAACTACTAAAGGTTATTTTATCCACCTAGAAATAAAATAACTGTTTCTTCATTATAAAAAGTAAAATTATGAATTTTTTTATTAAACATAGAACTGATTTTCCAGCAGTCGCAATCTTTTCTGAAAAAAGTGAATCTGAAATATTATACTTTTGCTATCACATTATTAAAGTTTGTAACACTCATTTTATATTGTAAACATGCTGGACATATAACCCCTCATGCATGTTGTGCCTTTTAATTATAAGATTAATTGCTTAGAAATTTCATATTAATACAAGCTCAAGCAACGTCCCTTCTCCAAGTAGCAATAGACGTACGATGGACGTTTTTTTAAGTTCACTACGACGTATATGGCGTCAATAATTGATGTCCAGCGGACGTACTGATGAGGTTCTACTGTCGTGATTTAGGACGTAGCTTTGTTCGTTAAACGTCCCAGAAACAGTATGCAATAAAACATTTTTTTGCGTTTACCAAGAAAAAAACTAAAACTGAAAACCAAAATGAAAAAAAATGTGACACCACCGTAACATGATAAATAATGTAATACCTCACCGATCGACGTCGCAAAGACGTCGTGCTATCTATGCCATCGTGGAGTTTAACAAAGGCCCCGGGAATACAATTTGCATTAGGTATTAGAGCTCTGGTGGCTATATAGGAAGCCAATTTTGAAGTACGAATAGTTTCTCAGCTGCTACGATGCGAACTCTGGACCTTGGCGTATAACACAGTAATAGACATACTGCGCCACAAATAAGTTATACTATGCGTGAAAAATTGCTGTCATTTCCAATTATAAGGCGAACCTATCAGGCATAAAAAATATATGGTAATACGCGAATGGAATATATTCCAAACTTAATTTGAAGGCAAATAAAGTACCTTATTGTGGACGCCGTAACGACATCATTAATTCACGTATAGAGTACCAATAAAGTACTCGTCAATGAAATGACTGAATTTAAAACGACCAAAGCAGACGTCCTACGTCTGTACGACGTCTGTTTGTGTCACAGACGTCATTTTGCTACCTGGGTTAGACAACGCACTTTACTTACTGCCAATATGCAATTAACAAACATTATTGGGCAGTATTGCGCGCGAAGATTCAGGCCAGCTAAAATAAATTTGCTGTAGGTAGTGTAAGTATATCCCATGCCATGTGAATGATTATGAACTGGCCAGCCCTACGTTCACATTTCTTAGTAGTTTATGCGAAGGCTTCTGTTTCTCTGCAATTTTGCGGGAATGACGGATGTATAGTTGTTTACAAGCTCTCCGGTGCAGCTGATTTGTGGACCACTTGTCAATTTGCTCCGAGCTTTGTCTACAATAATAGCCCGTAATTTTGAGAAATCACTTTAAGAGATAGCTAGAATTGTTTCCAACAGACAACAACGTCTGTTAACTGATTAATTTTCTGAACAGGTTCTTCGACCAGGAACTAAACTTTATTCTTCCGATTGACATCTGCGGAAACAGATCCAAGTCATGCTTCGATCCTATTGTTTGATACATTTTTGTCTGGCCGCGGCCGTACTCCTGAGAACATGACAACAATGACATTCAAAACTTTAGCATTGAGCAAGCTCTGATTAATATTTGTTAATGCATTGTTATTCTCGTATCTTCGATGGGGCTCAACATTAAAGCTTTACTTGGAAGAGTGACTGGACACTTAACTGGGCATCGCTATCGTCATCGACTTAATATCTATTAGACTATCACTTTCGGTCGCCGAGTGGTCTATTGTCTGCGATATGATCTTTTTTTTAATGAGCCTACAGTTCCGGCTGATGGTTACCTAATCGAGCATCGTGACGCACTTGTGGGAACACGGGTGAAGCAATTAGTTATAGATGAACATTATTGCCGTGTCCGGCCGTGGGCGAACCACCTTTCCGCGAAGTCAACTGTTTGATTCCATTCATCAAATTACAATTGATGATAAACAGGCGTTATGTAATGTACCAACCGTTTTAGGCTGCAAGTAGGCGGCCACTATAAATCTTAATTTCTTTTAATAATCGAATTTTACCCGTGGATTGATTTACGATTGGCAGTGAGATTTAGCGGGCGGTTTTGTATTCGATAAGTTTTATGGCTTGGGATTTGATAATCATGGAGCAACACCGCATAACTATTAATTACTCTTTGACACCTCTCTGTAATTGATAGGTACTAGTAAGTATTGACATAATGTTAAGTAATACAATTAGTTTTGAGCGTTAAACTATTAAGTTACCATAGGTACCTGCTTACCTATGTTTATATATTAACTCCGTGAACCGTGTGAGCTACGTGATACGTACCTTCTTATGCTTATGCACTTGTTGCAATCGCTTTGTCCAAGTTATTTGCGTTTGCAACAGTGTCTTTCTTAAGGTCACGCATCTGAGGTCACCCTTCCCGACGCGACTGTTCGTGTTCCGGGAACCCAGTGACAAGCTACCTCATTGTTCGCAAAGGCAAGGTCATTTACTCGTCTAAATGTCAGAGCCGGAGCAGGCGCCGGCGCCGTAATGCGCGTTAAGGCGTGAAATTGAAAAATATGACTTAAAAAAAAACACCTGTAACTAAATGCTTGCGATTATCTTGGATTGAAGGTGTATTATATGTCTTGACGGATCAAGTCGCGTAAACGAGTTTCAAGTTCACAATTCGTCGTTTCAAATATTAGAGTGGATATAAAGCTTGACAAAATGTAAGTTTTATGAAGCTTTTATTCATAGCATTCTTTAGTATTTGATCACTTCTACTTTTCGTTGTTATCAAGTTAGGCTTTGGCCACAACCTCACCTTCTGGTAACTGGTGACGTGGTCGAAAGTGATAGCAGCTTTAACCTACAGTTAACTGATTCTCAAAGAAAGCAGCTGGAACACACCGTTACGTGCTTGGCGACAGATTTTCTATTTGACGTTTTAAAGCTAATAGGCTAATCTTTGACCACTTTTTACCCCTTGCAAATTGTCGATATAAGTAGTCAAAGATGGTAAACAGGCTCAACCTGGAATTAAAATTTTGCAAGGACAGTTGCCAAAACGAAATGTTAAGTGCGTGGCGACCTACGAATAAATTCGTAGGTGGCGACAGTCTTATTATTTGACAGTTAGCTAGACAATCATTCGTAAAATGATCTACTACTATTAAATTGTAAATTGTAAGCCCTAGGCCCGTGGCAAAATTCAAACTGTTGTCAAGACCATAATTGCTTCAAAAAAATATTTAGTGCAACTCGATCCAACTTAATTCCTTCATCGATGAAGTTGTGTTCAGCTCACCCAACTCCTCCAATAAGACTTCGGTATACCGAAATCCTATGCTTATAAGCACCAAAACCAAATGAAATCCATCCTAAATCCCAGAACCACCAACAGAGTCTAAAAAGAAAAGACGGTAATATAATAACCAAAAAGTAATCAAGATCATTTTTACGACCCCCAGAAGCAAACAAACTTCATTCGGCTTCATAAAACGAATCCCTTCAGTCCTGAGAGAAACACATGAAACTAATTCAATGGGTATATCATGATAAATGCATGTTAATCATATAGGTAAACTTTAGATCTGTAATCTAAGCTTCATCTTTGAATAGCGCCTGTCCTTTGGTGTTTAAATGAACAGTATATCAAAGTCAGTACAAGGAAGTGCTGAATAGGCAGGTAATGAATAAGGTATTATAGTTGAGGAATGCATCGGTGAAATATTATTCACTGCGTTTATCTATGTAATCATAAATCATGTTAGATAAGTAGGCATGACCAAAATACTGGCTCTTATTGTATCTTTGAACCTGCTCGGCAGTGCTAGCTAAAGTAGGTATTCAATTTTGGCGAATCTAATAATTAAATTTAAGGCTGGTATCTTCTTAGCTGTTTCCATACAAGCTTAGTTTCGTCATATTTCAAATACCAAGTGTTCAAATTCTTTAAAATTTTGCATGCATGTCCTTGAGCCTAAAATCTATGCTTCTAGTTTGCCAGATTTTCATTTATTTTAGCTCTAAATGTTTGGTTAAAATTTTTACCCTTACATTCAGGTCTATTTTCGCTCAAAATTTTGGGCCCAGCATTTTGACCCCCTAAATTTTAAAATTTTTAAAAACCAAAATTGTATGATTATTTGTTAATATTTTTACCATACGACCCGTGACATACGGATGAACAGAGAGACAGAAAGCTGATTGTCACTAATGGGGCTCCGTTTAGCCCTTATATTATGGGTATGGAACCCTAAAAAACGTAATCATAGGTCAGTTATAAAATTATTGTATGCACAGAACCCTCACTACGTGTCCGACTCTCACTTGGCCGGTTATTTTTGCTACAAAATCATGTACTTATACATAGTGCAGATAATGTCGGTGTGCGCTATGTGAATTACTACTGTACCAGTTGTAGGGTAAGAGATAAATAATGTATCCTAATAAAGTACCATAAAAAAGTAAAGTCCCTACCAAGTCAAACAGGCAATCATTCTGTGTTTAACAATTTTAAGATACCTATCCATCAGTTACCACGACTCCGTCTGAACATAGCAAGTATCTCATTATAAACACTCAAATTATAAAACTGCAAACTACGAATTAAATTATTCGTAGCCTGCAAATTATAATGAAAATAATGAATTGGATATATAGTTTTATAACTGTTTTATTATAATTATAATGCATTGCATACTTGTTATTATTAACCATGATAGTTTATTACTTATTTTCTCTGTTTTTGTGCATTAAACTCTTGAAACAGGATACGTAAGTACCTTACGGGACAAAGAACAAACGAAGTGCTTGTTCTTTTCGTTTAAACATTTTATTGCTCAGGTTCGGGAAACCAGAACGCAAAAGTAAAATAAAGCTATATTTTATTAAAAGAACAGCTCTCGTCGCGTTGACTAATTTGTGACTTGACTCTTTTATTACTTGGCGAACTTATTCAAGACAATTTTACTGTCCGACTTGAAAAATGTTACATCGGAAAATATACAACACGTTCTGTCCTTTAAAGTAAATAATGGTCTTTCTACCTTTCCTCTGAGAATGCTTGTAAAGGGAGTTTTTATGGCACAAGATTTATTTTTAACAAATACATTGAGTTTAAAAAATCACTACAGTTTTTAGAAAATGACAAGCAAAAATTAGTAAAATTAAAAACTCGACTACTTTCCCATACAATTTATAACCAGTGTCAATCAGGATGATGTAAGGAACTAAACGATAACGATACATCCAAATATGTTCAGGCATTTAAAATTTATGGGAGAAGGAAGGAAACTCCTCTAAAAGCATTTTCTTTAGGCATTTGTGTAGTAACGTAAGGAAGAATGTACTTATTGACGTTTTTGTCGTAAGGCTGTGCGTCAGAAGTCAAGACCAAAATCAACCTAATCAAAAATTTTTGTCAAAGTGTAGGTAGTAGATAGGTTATAGGTACTAAGGTCAAAATAAATCGATTTCCATACGAGGTCTTTAGACGGCTATAGTCCGAGGAGGAATTATTGATTTTCACCCGTGTACAGTAAAATGAGTAGTTTTTTCTAAATTATGTATTAATGATAATAACATCAGTGATAGGTACCTATTTAAAATAAATAGTCCAAGTAGGAATTGATGACTTACACCCGTGTTACTTAATATTTCGAATAGAAGCAAAGTAAATAATAGTTTTTTTTTTAATATTTATTGAAAATGATTACATGAGTAGTGTATAAGTACCATTTTAAATTTAGTTGAGAAGTTAAAACAATTTGTAAAATGTAAGTTAGTAAAACTTTTGTTAGTTCTATTTTATTTATTTGGGTTATATTTAGTTACTACCTGTACCAGCGACTTCGTTAGCGATTGCCGTACCTGCGGACTAATTATTCACATTTGAGCAATGTTTAACGGTCTGCGGTGAAGCACTCTTAGTAAAGCATAGCTCAAAAAGGAGCTTTTTACTTTGGGTTTAAAAACTCCCGGGGTGTATTTTCCAGAACACAGTAGTTACGTAACTAAGAGTTCCTTCACGGTTTGCCAAAATAAATGTTGAAGTAAAGTACTTTGTGCGTTTCTTTGGAAATTCGATTTTAAAACAGCGTCTTTTTGCCGGGGTTCTCCTTGTTTGGCGGTAGAACGAAAATATATTAGATTGTGCACTTCCATTGCGCAGTCTACAAAATGTATCCGGATAAAGATACCTAGATAGTTAAAAAAACTGACTGTGGCAAATTTTCCAGATTATAGAATTTTATCTTAGCAAGCTTGCAAAACTAAATAAGGGTGCCGAGCTACCCGTGGGGTGCCGGGCTGCCCGTGGAGTGCCGGGCTGCCCGTGGAGTGCCGGGCTGTCCGAGGAGTCACTCGTCACTATTGTAATAAAAAAATATTTTTTATTTTATAGCTATCCTTTGACCACTATCCTGATGGTAAGTGATGATGTGGTCGAAGATGTTGTTCAGGATAATATTGTTGTTCACCCATTAGCAGCGTCTTCCATACTCCACTCGTATCAAACATACATTACTTTCCGAGTATGAGAAATGAACAAATATTTTTCATTTCGTTTCAATCCATTACTTAGCTTCTTCACCTTCGTTGTTGTACAAAAAAAATACAATTTCAGAAAATCTGGATAGGCAAGTGCCTAAGGTATGATGTAACTAAGTAGTTACATCATACCTTTGGTAAGTATTTACATCTATTTACTGGGGGTGCCGGGCAAAAATGTCAATCTCCATCTCTTACCCCGCGTGTTGTAAGAGGCGACTTAGGGTAAAATACCGGAAGGTAGTGCCTTGTGAGAAACTGCCAAGATGCTGCGATCCCCAAGACGCCTGCCAAGCCTGAGGATTATGTAAACTCCCCATTAATCGGGGAGTCTGTCTTCAGCAGTGGACAATCCGGCTGATACAGTATAAGTAGCATAATATCTAATTAAATTCAATTAACCACTACCTACATCAAATGCATCGCTACATTAGCACATCGATTAACCAACATTATAAAACAAACACTGTTACCATCATAGCCTGATTAGAGTCCATAAATCTTCGCGTATTTGCAATAAAGAGACAATGGTTGTCGCAATATCTAGCGTAACTCATAGGTAACTCCAATAATTAGCAAAATCACGATTTACCCCGCTTTCTAGGTCTCCTTCAGTACCTGCTATCGATCATCTCACGATACGGATCTTATCTTTATATCAATTACCTACCTACCTACTTAATACATAATCGGAAATTGCCTTTTGAATGCAATGTCGTGATTTCAAAAGCTTCATAAGAGCAATTAGTGTTCCGTTATACGTTAGTGCAATACCATTAGCTTTTTAACTATAAAATTTTGGTCACCTGTATATCCTGTTCTTATCTCTAGAGGTAGCCGACGAGTAAATACTTTTGAATAAGTTGCAGTTGTGGTATTCTATTTTCTACTTATAAATAGGTATTTTTTAAGCAATGATGGCTGAGCGGTAATATCTGTCGGCCACCGTACCGCAGGTCCATGGTTCGATCTCCACCGTCGGTTTGAGCTTCATCTCACGGTGGAAGGGCATTATGCGAATGCTCACCTGGAGACCACCCTCAAGTAGGAAATCTGTTCCGGCAGTGTGTTCCGGCGACAGTCTTTAAGAGTTCTTAAGTAACAGGCAACATGAGACTTAACAAGTGTAATTATGTCTCAGGGTGATGGGGGCACTGCAATTCGTCACATGTGACGAAATACGTCTGTTACAGACAGAGGTTAGGTTAGTCCGTGTAGCATTAAGTAGGCCTCGTGCTTGTTTCGTCACAATCCTATGAAAAAAAGGTATTATAAGTACTCATGTTGGATTCTTCTGCCACTTTTTCAGATAGACTTGATTTCATGCTGGATCAGAAAAGTACGAGTATACTAAATTAAGTAAAATTCACGAGAAATAGTTTCGATTAACGAGATTGAAATACAATTCATTATTAATATCATAGTAAACCTGAAAAGTAGTTTTTTTACTGTTAATATGATCAGTGAAATTAATTCCAGTACTTCATGAATCGGATTATTAATTTTGGTAGTAAAGTAATATTATTTATGCGCACATTTAGATTAATTATTTTTCATTTCTCATACTCAGAAAGTTGTGTTTGTTTGATCCGAGCAGCGTGTGGAAGACTCCCTCCCTTAGGGCTGGAAAGACTCTTAGTAATTGCTTCCTTCTCTATGGCGGGAATGAATATGTCTTCTCAAGTTAGTGTAAATACGTACATATTAAGTTTGTCACTAAAGTTTATGAGCTAGAGCACTAGTATGAATTGGCCCGCGGCGATGACGCAATGTGTTCCATATATAAAGAACTATATAAATTGGCGGGATACTAATTATTGTTATAAAAATAAGTTTACCTAAATATTGCATACAGAAATTTAACTCTAAATTTCGCAAATGTTCATAATTAATTTTAAATAGGTACTTATGTACTACACAGGTTATAAATATTTAAAAAAAAAAAATTACTTTCCTTACATTCGAAAAGACAATTAGAGTGTTTACACGGGTGAAAATCAGCAGTCTTAATATCTCGTATGGGAATTGATTCCTTTCGACCCCTGTATAACAACCTACTATTTATCTTTCAGTGTTACAAACGATACAAAAATAAAATAGTTTTTTACTATCATGACGGTAATCTTTACCGATTGCTAACCCAAATCTTTATATCATAATTTCGTACATTACTTCACCTTTATCGCGAATTCCACCTTAATAATCACTATACAAACATCCATTTGCTGAGGTATTTAGGCCAATGTTCTCTATTTATTATTATATCATTAATGAAACAAGTAAACCACCTAGATTTTTTGCAGGTCATTTGGTTACATCCTGCTAATGGTATCCATATATTACGTTGTTGCTGCTCAGCTGTCATCGGGCAATTTGTTCAAGGCATTATTAGCATGCCATGAGCTAGTATGTATTTTGTTTTGATGTAATGTTTGTAAGTGTATATTCAACTTCTATTTGTCTATTCTCAGTTAGTAGTAGAAAACGAGCGTGAGTATCGAACATTAATACTTTATCCCCGCAAATAAATTTTCTTAAAAATTTCGTTATTTCAACGACTTCAACGACTCCCTGAAGAAGATTCTTAGGTCCCAATCTCAGATCAAATTAGTTTCTGTGTTTTAATGTTGGATAAAGTTCTTTTTAGTTATTACTTACCATACATAAGAGACGCATGGAAGTCGCGGGATATATTTTTTTTTTTTGTTTACTTATAATTATATCTTTCTGAAGGACATCTAAATAAACTAGATCGGCTTCTCAATGCTTGCATTAGATTCTGCCTTCGGAAGTACGACCACGTGTCTGAATATAGGCTGAAGTTAAAATGGCTTAAAATCCGAGAAAGGAAAAAAGTGAGGATCCTTGGCTTGTTATACTCAACTCTCAACAATCCTTACTCCCCTTCCTATCTTAGAAACTCTATCAGTTTTCTCTCCGACTTAAATAACCTTGACCTTAGATCAAGTAATAATTTACTCCTTGATATCCCTTTGCACAGCACCTCTTTTGTGGATAAATCCTGGTGTGTGGTTGCACCTCGTCTGTGGAATGAGTTACCGTTATCCATCAGACAATCTCCTTCTTAAGAAGTCTTCAAACGACGGGTCCGTGAGCATTTTTATAAGATTTCATAAATTCTGTCACTTTTATCACTGTTCTTAAATGTTATATAAATTATTAATTTGTTTTTATTTACCATTAGTATATTATATTTATTATATATATTTAGTATTATTTTTGTAATTATGTATAGCATGTATTGTATAGTATTTATGCATAAAGGTATATATAATATTTTATATCTGTAATATTCTTTGCGTTTTCTGTTCTAGAGTATTTAAATATATTTTTTGTTGCACGCCTACGTCCTTTTCTCTATAACTAATATGTGGATGTCTGGTAGAAAATGCTTTAGCATTAAGTCCTCCATTTGTACTATAGTGCAATAAAGAATTAAATAAATAAATAAATATATGGATGTCTTGGGAATATATTCATGAACTCTAATTTTTCGAGAATAATCGACTTTGGAAGTCTTAAAAGGCTTAGTAAACATAATCAGCCATTAGTGTTACAGTATTAACCCTATTGCCAGATACAAAACAACTATATTCAGAGAGGTAACTAAACCTAACTTTGAACCATATGCTGCCAGCATGCTGGGCACGCTGCCAACTGTTAGTGGGCTAGAGCATTTGGACTGCCTATGAGTCTGCAATGACTGTTATGGATGTAAATGCTTTTATTGTAGTTGCTGTAGTGTTGTATATAGTATGAACCATTCGTAAAATATTCTAGTAAAAAATCTTAATATTTTCAAAAGTGTATTTTAAACCAAGTAAACCTTTTATACAAGGTTTGAACATGGCGGCCAGACCACATCTGATTTAGTTGAAAATGTCGATATCATAGAAGGCATTGTCAATGTTCGGTATTGTAGTGTGTGTCGTCACAACTTTTCTTATCCGGAAACAAATTTCCGAAAAAGAAAACTTTTGTATTGTTAACCTGCTGTTTCTTCGAAATGGACATTGTCATGATACTCTTTGACTTATATGATTCAGATTTTTAATAAAGAGTGAATAAAATCTCCGAAGTCATCGCTGCCGTCACCACCTAATCCAGATTCGAAAAAATATTTTGATGAATCTTGTGAAGATTTAAAGAACAAACATCTATTGGTAAACTAATAATTATCAATAAATAATAAGTGATAAATAATACTAACAATTGTTAAATAACAATAATTTATATAAGAAATTATTGGTGAATTAGTGACCATTTCGTTAAAGAAACGCAAACATAAAGAGAACAAGAGAATTTTGCCAAGATTGCAAAAGTTTGTATAGAGTATATCCTTATCACACCTTCTGAATTCCCTTTGCGACTAGTATTGAACACACCCCGTTATGGAACCCGATTTTACTTGGCTACTTAGGCTGGTTTTCCAGCAGAGCATCCTATCAGCTCAATTTAACAAGACCTTATTGATGGTTTCGGGCTCCATCTGACGCATAGCTTTGCTAATACGGACCAGAATCGTTTTTCCCCGCAAAAAGAAGTCTAACGGTAGTAAAGTTCCAAGTATACGGAAGCCGTGAGTACCTAGTAAATAACCTACTGTGCGTTGGGTAGGTAGTATAGGTTTGTATTCCTTGTGAAATCACAAAATATGTGAAAATATGTGACAAACGGTAATATTTTTCGATCGCATTAACTTATAAGTTTGCTTTTTTCACAGTTGAAGGGACCTACGGCCCAAGTATTTAATATAAATTTCAAACTTTATAACTCTTCGCGTTCCAGAGAAAAAGGGTCTACAGAGATCCAACAGTGGTTCCATTTTCCTTTTTAGGGACGAATCCTAAAAAAACATTCAAAATATATCAAAACGTGACTATGACTCATTACTCGTTAGATCATTACATCTAATATTTAGCCGTGACTTACATGCAACAATAATCGACCTTATTATAATAAAAAGGCAAACTCGCCACTCCGTCATAAGATTTTAATCAAATTATTGTAGGATCACTTTTGAAGTAAATCTTACAAAAGTCTTGTCAAAGTTGGTTTCCTACTTGTGGCAATATCGAATATACACAAAAAAGAACAATCTGGCAAATTTATATATCAAAATCTGTTCCGAATTGGCGAAAATATCGCGTAACATATTATGTTACGCGATATTTTCGCGTAACATCTTAATCCGTCAAATCAAAATCTTTTTTAGGATTTTCGATATTATGTGTTACTACAAATTGTGAACAAGACAAATCAAGAATTAAAAAATCACTTGAAGTGTGAGTTTTTTCAACAGTTGGTTACAAAATATCAAAATTGGTTCACAATGGGAGATATTGCGTGGAATGATTACACAAAAAACATGCTAATTTAAATGAATCGACTAAAAGCTGTGCTTAGGTCAGCCTGTACCTACGTAGCATGCATATGAAGAGGCGCTTGTTGAATAACATTGTTCGATTTGAGCGTTTGTTTCAATTAAAACTACTGTTTTACCTCCTAACTGTGACATCTACTTATTGTGGTACTAGCTGTACCCGCGACTTCGTTCGCGATTGCCGTAGCTGCAAACTAATTATTTACATTTGAGCACTGTTTATCTCATATTAAGCAACGCTGTGATCTGTAGTGAAGCACTAATAGTAAAGCATAGCTCAGAAAGGAGCTTTTTACTTTGGGATTGATAACTCCCAGCTTGTTTTTCCAGAAGAAAGTAGGTAGTTAAGTAACTCAGAGAGTTCCTTCGCGGTTCGCACAATAAATGTTGAAGCAAAGTAGGTACTTGGTGCGTTTCTTTGGAATTTCGATTATAAAACGGTATCTTTTTGCCGAGGTTCTCCTTGTTTGGCGGTAGAACAAAAATATATTAGATTGTACACTTCCATTGCGCAGTCTCCAAAATGTATCCGGCAAAAGATAGATCGTTAAAAAAATTGATTGTGGTGAATATTCCAGATTTTAGAGTTTTATCTTAGCAAACAGGCAAATCTAAATAAGGATGCCGAGATGCCCGTGGGGTGCCGAGCTGCCCATGGGGTGCTGGGCTGCCCGTGTAATGCCAGGCTGCCCGTGGGGTGCCAGGCTGCCCATGGGGTGCCGGGATGCCCGTGGGGTGCCGGGATGCCCCTGGGTGCCGGGCTGCTCTTGGGGACCCGGGTGGCCCGTGGGGTGCTGGGCTGCCCGTGGGGTTCCGAGCTCGCTCGTCACTATTCTAACAAAAAATAATAATTGAAATCGGATTACGCGTTCCTAAAGTACATCTAAGTAACATTTTGACTTTCATCCCCTTTCCCGAGGGAACCGTGCTAAATTTCGGGACAAAAAGTATACAATAACGTTCTTCGTGGTATGAACTCAAATCGTGTTAAGTTTCATTGAATTCCATTCCCCATGGGGTGCTGGGCTGCCAGTGGGGTGCCGGGCTGCCCATGGGGTTCCGGGCTCACTTATCATTGTTCTAACAAAAAAGAATAATTGAAATCGGACTACGCGTTAATAAATTACAACTAAGTGTACATTTTGACTTTCATCCCCTTTCCCGAGGGAACCGTGCTTAATTTCGGGATAAAAAGTATATAATAACGTTCTTCGTGGTATGAACTCAAATCGTGTTAAGTTTCATTGAATTTCATTCAGTAGCCCATGGGGTGCTGGGCTGCCCGTGGGGTGCCGGGCTGCCCATGGGGTTCCGGGCTCACTCATCAATATTCCAAAAAAAAAAAAAATTGAAATCGGACTACGCGTTCATAAATTATAACTAAGTAACATTTTGACTTTCATCCCCTTTTCCGAGGGAACCGTGCTGAATTTCGGGGTAAAAAGTATACAATAACCTTCTTCGTAGTATGAACTCAAATCGTGTTAAGTTTCATTGAATTCCATTCAGTAGTTTTGGAGTGATGCGCGGCCGGGATACAGACAGACATACAGACAGAAAGACAGACAGACAGACAAAAATAAAAAAAAATACAGTTTTGGCATCAGTATCAGCTACAGAGTGCTCTCAAATTTTTTTTTGCAAAATATCTTCTATGTACAGAATTGTACCTGTTATAGTTTTATTATAAGTATAGAAGATTGACGTCACTTCCAGTTTTGTTTTTACCGGTGGTGTGCCTTTATTAGCAAAACGCTACATCCTATAAGTACGACTACGGCTGATATATACAGTACATAATTCTAAATATGATTACAAGCACTATCGCGTGCTAAGCGAAAATCGCGCACCGTCCCCTATGACGGTTGAAGTAATACAATTGGAGCACGAAATTTCGGCTAGAAATGCTGTGTTCAGGTGGCCGAGGAGGTTCAGGCATCCGACGCGATATCGTACTCTAATAATTTGTTATATATACAGTTCATACTGATACCTTTTTTGAAGCGCTCATAGCGAAGTTTACTTAGCTGTTCTTAACCGATCAGCAAAGTTAAGCAACGTCACCCGCGGTCATGAGTTGGATGGGTGACCGCTAGTGACATTACTACTGAGCGCTTCCTTGCTTCGGAGGGCACGTTAAGCTGTCGGTCCCGGTTGTCGTGTTAGGATAGCAGTCGTTAGAGCCTGGTGGTAGGGCATTTTGCGAATGCCCGCCTGGATAGCTACCACCCTCAAGTAGAAAATCTGTCACCATGCACCTAACGGTGTGTTCCGGCAGCTGTCCTTGAGAGCCAGTACTTCTAGGTTAGCCTGAACAACATCTTCGACCACATCATCACTTACCCTCAGGTGAGATAGTGGTCAAGGGCTAACCTACTATACTAATACTAACAACAAACGCATTTAGGCTACTAATACAGCCCACAAGCAGTCCAAATTCTCCAGCCCACTTCCAATAGATATTCGGAGAAAGTGCACACATTGGTATGTGATCTTGATTTGTTTGCCAAAAAGACACGCGGTATGTCGCAAATTGCGCCTGCTGCGTCAATGATTATGTCATATCCTCACTCTGCCCGTCATATCCGGAGATCCGTTATTTGCAATTCTCACTTGCAATTTGATTTAAATTCTTTTGCGTTTCGTCACACTTATCATTATCATGCCTGAGTAATATGTCAGAAGACTGGCATGTAAAACATTTTAGCGCCAACACGAAAAAAAGTTGCGAAACTGATCGTTGCATGCCTTTAAATTAGACACAGTACCTGCATACGTATACAATGTATACATATCTGTTTTTTTTATTGTTTAACTTCGACTGAAATATTATAAATTGATTTTGTTAATTAGGATTCCTGCGTTTCTTTTTTATTGTTGATAGGTTAGCCTTTGACCACAATCTCACCTGATGGTAAGGGATGATGTGGTCGAAGATTTTAACAGGCTTAGCCTAGAATTACAGGCTCTCAAGGACAGGTGCTGGAACACACCGTTAGGTGCTTGGCGACATTTTTTTTACTTGAGGGTGGTCGCTAGTCACGCGAGTATTCGCAAAATGCCCTTCCACCATGCGGTGAATCTCAAGCCCGCGGCGGGATTCGAACCACTGATCAGCTGCGTGACAGTCCAGTTTTTTGGACAAGGTGTTCGCCCCACTATCAATAAAATATGTTTCACACATCACTATCTATATTCTTCTTGATTTGGCCCATACCTGATGATGGATAAATAAAAAAGAAATTGCTATCTCCGTGAAACCTACTAACTCATAATATTGCGTGCTAATCTATTTAAAATAAAAATGATGTAAGTTATACGTAAACAGGAATGCACTGTAAATGACGATATCATAACTGCATTAAATATTTTCATAGCCTTCATAAAAGTAATATGAACGAATTTCAAACAAATCATTTAGGTCAATTAAATAGACCCAATTAGGCCTTATTGCCTATTGGAAAAGAATTGTTATTGCAATGGAGATACACGTATATTTTCATTTTTCAATTTGTTTGATAACGAATAATATAGGACTTCAAATATAAACATGAAGTTCTTTTTCACTACCATTCTGGTTACTATAGCTTAAAATAATTCTTTAATAATAATAACTGACATTAATATAATAACATCTAATAATATCCGCGCGTCTAAACTTCTGTACATTTAAGACCTTTTAATTTACGACAGTATACTTGCAAATAAACCATTGATTTAATTTGATTTACAAAATAAGGCCTCAGATACCCTATACATTTGATACCTACATAATATTGCTGAATAGTTTGTGTTTTTATTGGTAAAGTCAAAAGACTTCATGACATTCGAGTCTTTAAAAAGGTTAGTACCTATAAAAATAAACATAATTCAACATAGGTCAATGTGTCAAACGCACTAAAATATTGGCTCTATCCGCTATGTTATCTCCTGCTGTGTGTTCCGTGTTAAAAATGGCCGGAACGTGACGAAATGTATGCAATAAAGCAATCAATTATACCAAATTAGAGTGACCTTTTCCTTGACCTAAAGTTCAATTACCGACCATCTACACAGCTACACTGACCCTGAGGTTTACTTAGTCTTGTCCTGACTTTGATGTTAGAAATCAATTTCGCGCGTTGGTCATTTTTTAAAGATGATATGCTAGCGTTTGACTCCGATTTTCTTCTTGCTTTGGAAAGCACATTAAATATCGTCTACGTTCCCGGTTGTTGTCAAATGATAATCTTACTATATTATGCTTAGTATTGGTGATGCTAATGATGTGGTTGAAGATGTTGTTCAGGCTTACTTAAAATTATTGGCCTATAAGTTGCCAGAAAAAACCGTTTATATATTATATTTATTAAGGTATTTTCTAATTGAAGATAGCTATCAGGCGGGCCTTGTGTGTATGTCTTACCACCATGCTTTAACGACTGCCGTCCTAAGACTAAACCAGGACCGACACGATGACTTAACGTTTTCTCCGATACATGGAAGCGCTCAGTAGTAATTGGCGATAGGGTCACCGGTCACCCATCGAAGTCATGATCCTAGTGGATGTTTCTAAATTTAGTTGAACGTTTAAGAACGATTAAGCAAGCTACACTACGATCGCTTCAAAATTTCTTATGAAAATGTTGCTTATGTAGGTATTACTGTTTTTTTTTTCAAGTCACATAACCGTTATTTTTTACGAAATACGGTTATGTCGTCAATCTATATGCTGTAGAAGTTTGAGTAAGGGGTATACCAGCGAAATCCTTGTATAAACTACTTTTTTTTATTTTATTTCTTTATTAATTAAGGACTTTTGAACAACATGTTCATGTCAGCCCTGTAGTGGCCTTATCATAATATATAAACACAAAAATAAAAAAAACTAAAGTGCGCACAGCGCGGTATCCACTTAACTAGCTTATCTATATCTAATGTTCTATAATGTACTTATAATTAATATACTAATTTATAAATCATCTTTGCTTCACTGGAATTAGGTACAGATAATAAACAATGAAATATACCGATATTGTTCATAGTAATATTCAACTCGGTCACTATCTTTTCTCGTTCAGCTTTGTTGCGAGCACATTCCACCAAAACATGGTACGCATCCTCTAGCTTATTACAGAGCTCACAGTTAGGTGACTCGGCCTTACCCATCAAGGGCGCAAATTTGTTCAGTGGCATGTGCCCGGAACGAAGTCTGTGAGCAGCAACAATCTGCTTTCTACTTATGTTACCTAAAAACCATGGCGAACTAGGCAGTTGGCTCTAAATTATTTTATACCATAGCCCTTTGGTTTTTGACCGTTCATCAAAATATTCCCGCCAGTATAACCTACTTAAAGACTATGGCCTGTCAAGAACAACCGTAACTTCCATCCACGAACGTCGGCATTAGTAGGATCCTACCAAATTTGGTTAGGCAGGGGAGGAGGCTCGAGTGGTGAAGGGGAGCATTGATGAATCATAAAGGGGCCCCTTAACCCTACTCCTGCAAGTCCCAGGCCCCTCTGGCCTCTTCCTCTGCAACGTTATAGACCCGGCACCCGCACGGTGAATCCATGGGATGCTAAGAAATTCGCGTCAAAATACCTAATCTGTTTCTAAGTACAGCCACTTAGATCCGGAGACAAACGTTTTGATTGCACCATGATAAAATGAAAGTTGTTACAGTTGTTACAAAACGTTAATTGAGACACTTACAACATAATAGGAAGTGGTTAATTACGTACTTTTTGTGCGAAAAGCTATTGTTTACGGAACAAATATCCGTTGGTATTTGGGACGCGGTGCAAGGCCGATTTGCACCGGATTACCCCGTGACAAAATGTTACACTGACGGAACTAGGGCGGATCTTGTTGACTGGTGACTCACGAGGCATTCATTAAACTGTTACGTAAAGTTTGCATAGCGAAGTATTTGATTCTTGAAAGTACTGTTTACGTTTCGACTGTATGTCGGGTTTGAGGAGCTCCAATGCTGAACATCGATGATTCCTACTTTTTTCAGGCGCTTGTAGCGAAGTTTACTTAGCTGTTCTCAATCGATCAGCAAAGTTAAGCAACGTCGCGCGTGGTCATGAGTTGGATGGGTGACCGCTAGTGACATTACTACTGAGCGCTTCTGTGCTTCGGCACGTTAATCCTTCGGTCCCGGTTGTTGTCGTATAGCATGGTGGTAGGCCATTTTGTGAATGCCCGCCTGGCTAGCTACCACCTTCAAGTAGAATCTTCATCTCGGCAGCTGTCCTTGAGGGCCAGTAATTCTAAGATAGCCTGAACAACATCTTCGACTAAATCATCACTAACCATCACATACTGGTCAAAGGCTAACCTATCAGGCATAAACAAAAACAATCTGTTACTCATTTGCGCATAAGGATGGTCTGATGTTGAGTTTGCTGCGAGTGGCGAGAGTAACAGATTAATCATTTTGTTTTCTGGGATGCTTTGATGAACATTACCAATTTTATATGATTAAAATTGATAACTTTAATTATATCATACTTTCCAGAAGCATCGTTTTTAAGTCGTAATCAGTTAGCGTGAGAAAATTGTATTAACGGTGTGTTCCGGCAGCTGTCCTTGAAGACCAAAAAATCTTAACACCTTCGACCACATTATCACTTACCGTCAGGTGAGGTTGTGGTCAAAGGCTTACCTATCAGCGATACATAAAATAAAAAAAATGTTGTTCTCGCGTACATTTATCATTGTTTTTATCCCGACGTTTCAAACACTTTGCAGAGATCGTGGCCACGGGGTGATCACTGGGTTTGAAATGTCGTATAAAAATAGCGAAAATTATACGCGATCTAAACCATTTAAAGTTGTTTAATTACAGTGTGTAATAATCGCGAAAACCAGACCACATTATGAGGACTGTTCTATTTTCTCCTATTGGATAAATTAATTTGAATATGGAAAATAATTTGCTTAAAATGCACCATACAACTTCAACGAGAATGGTGTGGTGATGCAATTTGTTGAAGAATAGACCTCCTGTTGTCCGAGGGGCACCTAGTTGGTTTTCTAATATAAGAAGATTCGAAAGACAAATCTTTACCATAATGTCTTGTATTGTCCCTTATTTGTTAGGCATATTGTATCCACCCCACGTGATTGGAATAAGGATAAGAAGATGATAATTAATAATACCTGTCTTGTCATCATAAATTATAATATTATTATGTTTCATCATTGCAAAGACATTCAACAATGTCTACCATGACTACAGTATAATTTTAAAAATACGTTCGTATAATAATTTTGTTTTTGTATCGCATGCTTTTGCTATCAACAGGGAATCTGCAGAGGACTTCATTAATTCAGAGACAATGTTCCTTTTCTTTAATTCCTTATTGAGTAAGGACACGCACAAAATCAACATATTGTCTTGATTTGTAGATATGTAGTCTGTAACAAAGGAACATAAAGGTGTAAATGGAAATACTTTTTGAATGTTAAGGTTGAAAGAGAAGTCCATGATATTTAAAGTTTTGGAATGCAAATGCAACTACGTATTTTTATGAATAATTTTGATCACTTTTTTGTACTAAGTTTTCTAAATGTTACGAGTTTCTTTAAAATATCCGTTAGTATACGGTGTATATCAGGCGGATAGTCCACGCTGAACGCAGCTTCACTTATTATGGGGAGGTTTGCCATTATCCCCACGCTGTCAAGCGTCTTGGGGATTGCAGTGTTCCTTATAACTTATAAGACACTGCTGCTCAAATTCAGGTATTTTACCCTTATTGTAGTCTTCTTAGTTACTTCTTCTTCTTAGTTGTCTCTTACGATACCCACGGGAGAGTTGGGGACATTCTAGCCCGGCATCCAACGGGTCCTTTATTATTAATTACACATAAACCCACATGTATGGATTGTAATATTGTTATTATTGCAATAACGCATGCTCTGCGGATTACATTACAAATTTACGAGAGGAAAAATTGGAGTCATGACTCATTATCGTGTCAGCTCAGTCGGTTAGAGCATACCCCCGCCGCTATTATGGATTTTACTAGTAGATACTAGACTCTTTTATCTCATTTGATTGAATAAAAACCGAAGCGTAATCTCGAAGCACTCATCGCTGCTCTGGTCTAGTTGTTCTTAAAACTAATCAATTTGATTATGCAGTGTTTCCTACGGTCATTACTTGTATGGGTGACCGCTGGTAGCATTATATATTGAGCACTTCCGTGCTTCGGAAGGCATGTTAAGTCACGTCATTCCCGGTTGTTGTCATATGATGACAGGTATTACTGCGTGGTGGTAAGGTATTGTACAAATACCCGTATGGCTATCTACCATCATCAGGTACACATTTTCTTATACAAAACACTAACAGCTGCATTACTTGACAGCAAGTCCTATTCTTGGTTAAGCCAGTTTTCAGCTTAACAGCTTTGAGAACAGCATCACTTGATCAGACCATCAGGTGATATTGTGACCAAAGACTTCCTTATCAGCAACAAAAAATTGACATTATTATAAATTCCATCATAACAACCAGTTCGAAATAAGTTTTTTTCATCTGTTTTCTGTCCTATTACCTACCTTCTTACTGATGCTAAAATAGGAAAAAGACTTTAAAAAAAAACACAAAAAAATGCGAAAGTGTGTGTACCTACCACCTGTTTGTTGCCATGCTACCTTCGAAAAACTGGATTATGATGAAATTTGGTATCAAAATTCTGTTATTATATGTCTTGGATTGGAACGTGAGTAGATTTTTTTTCAACTTTGGATATTGAATGATTTGGTGAATTGACCGATCGAGCGCGTAGAGTCTCCATATCTGCTTTGGCAAATTGATTTCGCATGTCTGTCCAGCGGTTGTCCGATGGATTGCTTTTTGATGCGAATTGACTGTTCTCTACAAGTCGCATATCACGAACCGATCCTTTTGTGAGCAGGGTCTATAATTAAATAAATTTTTGTCGACTCAGTTTTTGGTCATCTTTCAGAACGGTAAAGATATATGGGGGTTCAAAACGTAAAAAAAATTATGTCAGTTGCGGAGTCTTCAACTTGTTTATTGCTGTAAGGATGTTGTTTTGACACTCACATAACAGATTCTTCCGCATCGGTAATTTGTATAAGTAGTACGTTTACACATTCTATGTAAATCATGAGCATTGCAAAGGTAGCGCGGGCGCTGGGCGACGTAGGCGCCACCTGCCCACTCTACCGATAGGAATCGACCGTGTCGTTTACACTTTACAAGATTTCATTAACATTTTACATCGGCTTTCGTGTAGCCCACACTAAAGATTAATGACAGTAGACCATGAATATTTGTAAGAAATTTTACAATAGCAAGTTTTTCTGATACATAAAATGTGCTCTCTTCTTCTCAATCTTTACTATTTAGGTACGTTATATTAAAATAGTTTATTTTATTAGCCTGTGACGGAACAAGCACGAAGCCTTGCTGTTAAACATCTGATGTTAAAAATTAACCTCTGCCTATAACATATGCATTTCGTCCCAAGTGACGAACTGCACTGCACCCGTCACCCCGAGACATACAGTTGTTAAGTCTCACGTACCTACCTGTATTATTTTTGGTTCGTAAGGACTGCTGCCGGACACACACAGATTTTAGGTGCGACAGATTTTCTACTTTCCAGTAGAAAATCTGTCACCAGGCACCAGGATTTCAGATTTTCTACTTTCCAGTAGAAAATCTGTCGCCAGGCACCAGGTAGTAAAAGGAATCCCAACTTGCCCTGGCCAGTTCTTAACGAAATAAATAATAGGGGTGACAGCCTCTATTAGTTATTTGTGAATTGTGTTTGTAACGTTGTACATTTTGGACCATTTTTGTTAGGGGTAAGAAGTAAGTATCTCAAAAACTGAACTTGTCAGGAATCTCAGATTTCGTTTCTTTTTATTATTGATTGGTTAGCCTTTGACCACTTTCTCAACTGATGGTAAGTGATGATGTCGTCGAAGAAATTGTTCAGGCTAACGTAGAATTACTGACTCTCGGAGGGCTTTGGGAATACCTCGGATCTTAACGATAGACTTTCTACTTGAAGTTGATAGCTAGCCAGGCGGGCATTCCCGAAATACCCTACCACCATGCTATATTGACTGTCATCCTAACAACCGAGATCGCGTGCCCTCCGAAGCACGGAAGCGCTCAGTAGTAATGTCACTGGCGGTCACTCACTCAAGTCATGACCGCGGCGAACGTTGCTTCACTAAGCTGATCGGTTAAAATCGGCTAAGCAAACTTGGCTACGAGCGCTTCAATTATTATTACGTAGAAGCTGTGACATTTTATTTCTATAAAGTGCTGCTGCAGTTATGCGGAACCATAAAAGTACGACACCCGACTCGCACATTCCAGTTTTTAATAGTGTAATCGTTGTGTCTACTATGATCTTTTTTATCCCATAAAAATGATATCAACAGATTGCAAAACACGGTTTATCCGTGTGTACTCGTAACTAAACTACTAAACTAAACAAACGATATATGGGTAACTTTTTAGCCTGAATTGAACGTAGGTATTCATTATTCATTTATTCATGCAAACATAATATAAGTGATTTAAGACAGTTGTACATGTCTTAGGCTAGTAATAATTATGTACCCTGTAAGGGCATTGCAAGCTGAAGTATACATAATTAAGTGACGCATTCCCTTGTAGAAAAATAACAATCTGGGTTAATTTAGTATCATAAATATTACTTACACCTAAAATCAAGTATTATAATTATTTGAGTCAAATTAAGGATCTTTCGTTTTTATATTACATTTCAAGTTTCTAATACAGTTATAATAGAGTGTCAAAGTCAATATATATTTTTTTATAACATACACTTGACTGAGCACGAGTCAATCTTAATTGATTACGAGTACAAGTATGGGTAATTCATTACACTAAGCACCGAGATGGTGATATTTCACATCATTGGATCATTTTCGTAAGATATTTTATCGAGTAAAAACTCTTCAACAGAGTAGTAACATTTTTGTAATAGAAATGATTTAAGTTTTAAATAATAATAATAGGTACCCGAATGAAGCCAGCAAACTAAATACATGTATTACTTATAATTTTATTGTGAATGTTATATAGGTACATGTGTATATAAATTATAAATACACATAATTATATATAGCTTATGTACATAGTAACAACAATTTACCTACTCATATATTTTGTCAAAGGTAACTAGAGACTTTATAATTTTAAATTAATATACGAAAACATAGGTTTTAGAATTTTCATCTTGAGCACTCTAACAATAATAAGTTTAAATCAGCTGACCCACTAAAGACATAGTTTAAGTAGCGATTAAGAAATACATTTACTAATAAAATCAGCATTCACGTGTAACAACGTCTAATTGTAAGTCCTTGAGTCCTCCTCAACTGTCCTTAAGACCAAGTTCCCATCATACTTGACGTCTGTTTACCACATCATCATTTCCTCGCAACTAAGATAAATGCATGTTTATGTGTTGTGAAAATACGGTTCTTAGATACTTGCTTAAATTAGTGTCACTGGTATTCTGTTGATCTTCATGGTACTAAATTTTCTCTTGGATTTCTCATCCCTGCGTCATGTCACGAATCACGATTAGATTTTTTCATTTTATTTTTAGTGTATATTAATTTCATCATCATCACCAGCCGGAAGAAGTCCACTGTTGAACAAATGCCTCCCTCATAGAACCCCACAAAGAACGGCACAAGTAGCCGCTTGTAACCATTGACTACAGCTACTTTAACGATTACAGTTTTTCATACATTATTTCAGATATGAAAAACTGCACCACGATAGAAAACAATATATGAACACTAAATGAGTTATTTTTTCCCGTGTGGTGCCGGGTTAGAGTTGCACCTCCCCATATCATCCCGTGGGTGTCGTAATAGGCGACTAAGGGAATAATACTGGAAGGTGGGCAGCTGCACCTACTAAAGAACTGCCTTCTTACACTGCGATCCCCAAGCCGCCGGCCAATCGTGGGGATTATAGCAAATACCCCCTAATTAGGAGAGGCTGTGTTCAGTAGTGGCCAATTGGGCTGAAACAATAAAAAAAATGAGTTAGTGTTGAGTGTTTTGTGAAGGGTACCATTTTCGTAATAAAACTGCTGCAGTGCAAAACGGGAAACGACGTAACTTTACCGTTACACCAAAGCAGACGAGATAATGTTACTATTATTCAATTCTATGAATATTTTAGACTTGTGCCGTCATTCCAGTTTCTGACACACGATTCCCTATGTTTACTTAAACAACTAAAACGATAGTCAAAGTTAACAGTTATGACTACTTACCTACTTAATTTTGCATAATATCTTAACTTTATTACTCAATATAACAGTATAACACCTACTCAAAGTTTTCTTTACTTATCGATGCTAAATTGTTGATTTGAAGTCAATTTCTAAAACCATAAATAATTTACGATAGCCGTAAATTTTATGTTAAATATTTTCCATCAATGAACTAGAAACGAGATCTGCTGACCGATAGTATTGATATTGGCTATGGTTCATTCACATCGATTACGTTTGTCGAACAATGCTTTATTGTGAAATTATACTATCACTCGCATTTCATCTCATTGAAAACGACTTCTATTGTGCAGCCTACGCAACTGTCGTCTCATGAGATTTTTTTCTTATCCCAACGCTTACATTGCTCGTTTTACTCGAGTCATTTTATCGATAAGCATAGCTGGCGAGTAATGTACAGAAGTAAGGCAGCATTCGTCATGTTACGTCACTGAGATCGTCATCGGAGTTCTGTCAAGGTGCACATTGCGTAAGCGCATCCGTGTGGTGTCATTGACATTACGGATGTTCTGATGTGAATATGACCCTTGTTTCTTTTGGTAGTGAGAGTTATTTTACTTATTGGGAGATTTATATGAAAATTGTAGCCTACCAAGATGTTAATAAGGTAGGCACTTCATTAACTTGTAGAACAGAATAAAAAAGACCTTGTAGGTAATCTGAAACTCACTGTACTGGAGCTTTCGTAGGGTGCCTATGAAATTACAGACACATTTTGTTTGAAGCAGTGATGGCTCAGTGGCATTGGCTATGGACTGCCGCGCAGCAGGTCCATGGTTCGAATCCCGCCCAGAGCTTGAGCTTCACCGCATGGTGGAAGGGCATTATGCGAATGCCCGCCTGGCTAGCGACAACCTAGAAAATCTGTCGCCAAGCACCTAACGGTGTGTTCCGGCAGCAGTCCTTGAGAGCCAGTGAAATAACAGGCTAAATGTGACTTCACAACTATGTCTCAAGGTGATGGGCGCAGTGCAAGTTCGTCATTTGTGATGAAATGCAACAGTTATAGGCAGAGGATACCGCTTAACATCAGGTGGGCCTCGGGCTTGTTCCTTCACAATAACATAAAAAAAGAGTACATTAAATTATTATAATTAACTTTATGTGCGATGGGAGCAGTTCAGTTCGCCCACATCATGATAACATAAAAAAATGTTGCATTAATGCATAAACTAAGCTATTATGCAACCTTGTCTGCTGTTACTACTTGGATGGGTGACCGCGCACGGCTCCGTACTTCGGAAGACATGATTGTAAGACCTAGTATGGATAATGGTCAATGCTTATCTCTCTCTGACTTAGAGGAAGTACCTGTCCTAAAAGTACAGGGTCTCTGCGTCTAGGAGAAAGAGTAACAAAGCTGATAGAAAATCATAAACAATCGGAATCCGACAAGCCACAGAAAAAAAAGAAATATTTTAAAATATTAGTCTATAACGAAAGAAGTTTCTTAAAGATCATCTTTCTACATTTATGTCCATTTCCTGTCCAGACAGACAAACTTCCTAAAACCATTAAACCAACGCGGGAAATACCACTCAAATCTCCTCTGATTAAAGACAAACAAACAATTAAAATAATCTTTACATTTTGACAGACGTATAAGTCGACGCCCGCCAAAACCGGTCTATCAACAAACATCAATTCCCACCATTTCACACCTACCGCATCGTAATTAGACGCTATAAAATAAAATAAACAAAATGTTATTTTGTAATACGAATTTCACGCGCCCATAATTTCTTCGAGATCTAAGATTGGTTATGTAATCAAGTCGGATTTTAGCAATCCAGTAACTAATCTAAGTAGGTATTTTAGTGAACTGTGCCATGGCTAGATAACAGATTGGTCGCGGTTGAGTTGGGGATATTTTTTAATAGATTATATACATCTTGTATAAATTATAAGTGCTTAAAATTTTCAATTTTATTTATTTCTTTAGTACAAAACTGTTTTCCTCAATTGTCTTAAAACTATTCTAAAACTAGACAATTTTTGCAACTGTCGCAAATGTCGCAGGTTCAAATCCCGCACATGACTTTAATTTTTCTTCTCGTAAGTTTGGAATTTTGTAATGTTTGCAATTTTAAACTTTCAGAAAGATAATATTCATAACTCTAGCTCTCACGGAGGTATTCGTGTTTGTTAGAGCTTGTTCACTATTTACAGTTTGTACCCATTTAAATTTCGGTTGAACACTTTTTAAGTTTATGGTAAATTAACTGAAAAATGTATTTGCATAGCTGGATCATTTAGTGGTGAACATGTGATGGTGGTATTTTTGGCTAGCGAGTGATCTTGTAAGCAGTATACATCACTAAACAGAGTACTATATTTTAAAAAAGAGGGCTTTCTTTTCCAAATAAATGTGTACTTCAATAATTTGTAAATGTATCATTTTAAATATTTATTGCTTGAATCGGATTATTTATTTTTAATTAATTAGTTTGTATCAATATTCTGCTAGTCTATACACCAGCATTTACCCAACAATTTTTTTTTGTTGTTAGTGACGAGACCAATAATTTGGTAATCACCCGCCAGATGGTAAACCGCTATCTGTAGTGTCTCCGTCCACGTACTGCTTGCCACTGCTAATACTAGTTCTTATGGCTCATTCTTGTAGCTCGGCGTTCTCATTTCCTTTCGTTCCGTACTAGAAAATGGGCTCTATTACTAAAATCCCGCTGTCCGTCCGCCCGACATCAAAGGGCTGTATCTATAATATGTAGTCGATTGAAATTTTCAAAAATATATACATATATGTTTTAGTATGGACAATTGCTAAACAAATATTTTAAAAACAAAAAAAATAAGTAAGTCGGGCCCGCAAACCGGAAACGTGTTTTTTTTTAATGTTTTTTGTTCTTCTCCGCCGTAAGAACGGTACAACATACATACGCCAAATTTGGTATGGATAAAGTTCAAGCTAACGTTTAACAACAACTAATAAAAACCGGCTAAGTATCAGTTGGTGTCCCGCTAGGAATCACGAACTGTAGGAATAAAATATCGTTTTATTTTTTATTTTTCTTATTAATGGGTTGGCAAACAAGCAGACGGCCCAACTGATGGTAAGCGGTTACCGTCGCCTATGGACATTTGCAACACCAGGAGCGTTACCAATGCGTTGCCGACCCTGCAAGACTCTTTTAACGCCTTTTTTGAAGAAATCCATACTGTAGCCCTGCGGAAAAACGCTAGATGGAAGATCATTCCACATTTTGCAAGTATGCGGTAAGAAGGAGCGCATAAATCGAGCTGTGTGTAATTTTGGTACAGCCTGTGTTGGTACGGACCTCTCGGTTTGCGCGTCCAATGCCCACATGGCAGGTTTTATTATTTTGTTGTAAAGATGTAAACTGAATTTATTTAGTGCCCTATTTGGCAATAGTAGTTAATAATAGCTTGTGACGTCCTCACCCCTTTTTATTTTTTTCGTGGATATCGTAAGAGACGGCTAAGGACACACTCCCTTTAATGGGGAAGGCTGTGTTCAGTAATAGACATCCGGCTGATACTACAGTAAGGCCAGTTTATAATTAATTGTATACCATTGGACCTAATATTTATTTTTACCGGCGGTATGTCTTTATGAACAAAATACTACGATCTATATACAACGCTACAGCTACTACATTAAAAGCATTTAGACAACCTGCATATCATCACAGTCTCACAGACAGTCCAAATACTCCAGCCCACTACCAGTTGGCAGCCTAATCAATTAATATTATTATTATTTCATATAAATTTAATTGACATTATGATTATTGTATTATATTAATTTGACAAAAATATATATGTACTCAATTATTATGAAATCTAACTTTTGTTTTGGCGACTATTATTGTTAGACATTTTTTGTATTTTATATTGACTATTTGTTTGCAATTCAACTGTTCTTATTTTTTTTATCTTGTGTTTTAAATGTATTTCGTTTATTTGTTTTAATTGTTTTCAATTTATTGTAAATATTTTTTTCAAGTACTGTAGGTATTACTTATTGTTATTACTTTTTATGTAATTAATGTAAATGTATTACAAAAACAATTTGAAGTAATTTACTCTCATAGCGTCAGTTTATACCTACAAACTTTCTGAATGGTGACACCAAGACGAGTTATTACAAAAAAGTCAGCTCCAAATACCAGAAAAAGTTACGCAATCGTGCGAATTCTAATGATTCCGAAACCTGATAGTATGATTTATGGTATTGGCAAATGTCGTGACGCGTTCTTATCATATCGAGTTAAAAGGCTAATGGACACTAATGACAATAATCTGAGCAGAGGATCTGACGAACACTGTCTGCGACACTGGAGAAAGTGACAAGTTTGCCTCTAAGATGTTAAGGGGAAGTTTTTACGATATTTTATAACGTGGCATAACGGGCGATTACCTAATTTTGGTCACTTTGAAGGTGAACTTCTCCTCAAAGGATCTTTGTTTGGATGGAGAAAAAAAATTTACGTATGGACATTGTGGCAACGAATCCGTGTTGCAGGGTTTATTCATAACTGCTTGAATTAATTGGTTAAAAAAACATGCAACTATTTGCATGTCCTCAACGATAATGAATTTTCCCATCTTACTAACAACTATTTTTTTAATCTGATATTATTTGCTCTAATTTCGCGCTTTTGGATTGAACATTGTAAAATTCATATTATGTTTTATTTTCCCTTAGAAGTTCCTATTTAATATGCATCGACCTCTTAGTCTAGCACCAGGGTGAAGGATTATTTCCTATAAAGACTTTTAGATGGGTCAAAATAAATCGTCAATGCTGAGCAGCATCTTTACTTTTGTTGTTGTACAAAATGTAGCAATTATACATTTAGCATATTATACATACGGTGTGACGGCTCATTCGTAGACAATACATCAGAAAATTATAAGCAGAGAACATATGACAAATTTAAATATTGACCTTAAACAAAAATTATATGAATAAATTGAAAAAAAAATAAAAAAAAAATAGTACAGGTAGTACACCTAGTAATTGAAACCTCGCAAGTACATACACGAGGTATCGGGTATAGGCTATTTTGATATTATGAACGACCTCCTTGCACTTTATTCTGACTTACAATTCGCGCAGCCACGGCTAAAAACATGCAATCTAATAATCAATAGTTAAAAAAAAACCGCTCCAAATACCTTAAATTAAGCATATAAATTTACGTTATGTTTGAATTATAAATTTAAAGAAAAATCAGTCGTATTTCTGGAAAATGTTATATTGAAACCAGGCATTCATAATTGCTAAGAAGCCGGCAGTGGCCGAATTTCGCATACGAACGTAATTAATACCAAAATCATATTTTGTAAGTATCTCGAGCATATTTATACCATACCTACTATGAGATTATTCAAATTCAGATAGTATTTATGTAGGTTCCTGTGCATTAATTAGCTAAATTAAATGAGAGCGAACTATCGGTCGTATGAAAGATAAGAATAAACGAAATTAGATTTTATTACCTTCGGTTTAATGGCTGACCGCCTTACCGACGATAGCCGCCATTATGAGCGCTCTCCTTGGTAGTATGCCCTCTACCTTTCAGGAAATTAGGACATCATTTTCAATTCCCTATAAATATGTTAGTCATACCGGCTAAAATATTCAAAACTTTTCGTCTTGCCCTTAATAAGATAAGCAAAACTCCATGTGCAGATAAAACTGAGAGGCTAATTTGTAAACCGATACAGTTGCGCAAACACTAATATACCTTTGCACACTAATCTATTATCCCGACGTTACTTGCCTAATTTTGAAGTAATTAGCCAATAAAGAATGACCGACTGACATTTAATTTGGCTTACCGCATGCAGTAGCAGTTACGAAAATTGAAATTAGTGTTATTATAATGGATAGCCGTGAAACTTTATATTTTACTGTTGACATTTCCGGCTCAAGTATGTTGGTAACCGCTCAGGGGTATTCTGGACCTTAATGGGTTGACACCTAAACGTTGTCGTTTCCAAATCAAACCCAATCCCTTCGTTAAGATCTTGACTTGATAGGTTCTTTAATTATTCTGGTGTTCCTGAAGATGGTTACAATAGTTATTTGAATTGGAAGGACTGCCAAGTTGTTATTTGGCTCGTGTACATATTTTTTTATTGAAACTTGATGAAGCAAAGGATACTAGGATAAATATAGACTCATGAGCGAAGCGAAGGCTTTAAAGGTGTAAAATAACTTTGCAATATAAATTGATTCCTTTGAAGCGTGATTATGCTGATAATAATCATGATTAGGAATTATTAATCCTTATATTAAATATACATAAAAAAATATGAATAAAATTACTATGTACTAATATTGGAAATTATTCTCTTGGCATCTGTACTTAGGTAAAGAGTATACGTAATATGGGGCAGAAACAAATTTTAGTAGGGACAAAAAATATTTTTTTTCGGGTGTGACGAAACAGTAGTGCATACATAGGGGTAGAACAAATCTACAATTGGTACCTAATAGTGAAAGTTTTATTTTTGAACTGTTATAAAGGTTCGTATTTTAAAAACCTTTTCAACGCTACCGGATAAAAAGGCACATGTCCACTCTTTCCAGCTTTTAAACGAGAGCGTGGTTATAAACAAAACATTACCAAGTTTGTGAGGTGAAAAATAAATTATGTATGCCTAATCGACATAACATAATTCCTTCCTGTGGATGTAGGAGTAGGAGAATTAGGGAAAAATACTAGAAAGTGACCTGAAGAACTGCTATTCTACAATACGACCATCGAGACGCCTGTCAAGCGTAGGGAATAATCCGGCTGATACAGTAGGTATAGTAGGGAAAGAAGTGCTATAAAACGCACTGGTTTAGTAATGTAAGTTAACATTACGATGTTCTAACTTATTATAAAGTATTGCAAGAATAGTTTTAATGAGGAAGTCAATCCGTGAACATGACCACTGCAAAGGTGTTTGAATCGTAGGGATAAAATAATGGTAAATATACTCGATATAAACCGTTTACAGTTCTTTAATGATTACTATCTATAATAAGGAAGGTTGTCTTAAGGAATTTTGACACTTGTGAAATATGGTACATACGGGGATCTGTTGTTGGTGAAGTGTGTATACGATGGTAATTAGCTAGAATGCACGTAGCGCTTTTCACAAAAAAGTAGTTCCTTCAAACTCTGTGAAATTTTACATTTATATCCCTGGGTATATTTTCTTCTGGTTCACCAGTATTTCGATTTATCATATATTTTACCCCTAGTTTTGAATGTAATGAATAATATATATACATTTATGGAATACTGGCAGCATAATTAATATAAGGCTCAAGTATACGCATGCAAAATTTTACTGAGTTTAAACACTTGCTATTGTATAAAATAAGGTGAAACCATTGAGATAACGTTACACTAGAGCAGTCATTTAGGGCAAAATTCTCTTCCATTTTTGCAAATTTCAAACTTAAGTGCGCTTCAGCGCTTTACGCAATCAGACTGCAGCCTAAAACTAATTATATCGTCTAACGAAACGATCAAAACACGCAGCGCTACAACGCCTGTAGGCTAATGCTTCCTACAAAAGTTCGCTTACAGCGCTAAAGCTAATTGCATCATCTAACCAATCTATTGAAACATGCAGCGCTAGAATAAATAAAATAGAAATTTAAGCAGTGATGGCTCAGTGGCATTGGCTATGGACTGCCGTGCAGCAGGTCCATGGTTCGAATCCCGCCGCGGGCTTGAGCTTCACCGCATGGTGGAAGGGCTTTTTGCGAATGCCCGCCTGGCTAGCGACCCTCAAGTAGAAAATCTGTCGCCAAGCACTTAACAGTGTGTTCCGGCAGCAGTCCTTGAGAGCCAGAAAAATTACAGGAATATGAGACCTAACAACTGTACGTCTCAGTGTGACGGGCACAGTGCAATTCTTCGTTGACGAAATGCGTCTGTTATAGGCAGAGGTTAGTCCACTTAACAACAGGTGGACCTCATGCTTGTTCCGTCACAATAACATTAAAAAAAAAAGAATACTTCTGAGGTATGCTTTCTCAAGATCAAAGACTATCAGCACACAGAATGGACATAGCTTTAGTACCTATGAACCTTTGAAGTGTATAGTAACTTTAAGACTTTCGCGACTTGAACACATATTTATGAGTCCGCTCGTGACCACGACCAATGCAACTTGGTCGAAACGTCGAGGTAAATAAATAAATTTATAAATGTTTTTATCGCGATTAAGTCCCGTTAAATACTTATAAATATTTGAAGTGTATATTAGTTAAAAAATAGTAAAGGTTCATTTGGTTCCAGTTACAATATTTTACTAGAAAAGTGTTAATAATTTAA
Organism: Plagodis pulveraria; assembly: GCA_963890685.1. NCBI lineage: Eukaryota > Metazoa > Arthropoda > Insecta > Lepidoptera > Geometridae > Plagodis > Plagodis pulveraria. The sequence continues at coordinate 18,209,687 of OY982959.1, forward strand.
TAAAGTTTTTTTTTTAATCTAGATTTAAGTTTTGATAATATCATAATATAAACCTAGATTTAAAAAAGTCGTAATTTGCATACATACATTTAAGTACCTACATACATGTTATATAATCCGAATTTGGTGTATTTATATAGTTACTTATTTCAAGAGAATAATTGACTAATATGTTTATGAGGGAAATAATGTAATAATATAATAAATAATAATAGGTCGTTAATTACTCTATCCTTATTGAAAATCGGTAAATCCGTTTTTTTTTGTCTTTGTTTATTCGAATTTTCGTAACGCACGCTTGATAATTTACTCTTCAGTTTTATTTATCTAAAACATTAACATCATGAACCATCACCAACCCAAATGCCATTGCCAGCCTACAGGTAATCCAAATGCTCCCGCCCACAACCAGTTGGCAGCGTACCCAGCATGCTGGCAGCATTACCTCGTTGGATTGCAATGCTTAAAATTGTAATTAATATCGCACTTGATCGCGTCACTTTTCAAATATTTAATCCAAATCGGTCCAGCCATTTGGAAGTTACGATGATAAGCAGAAATAATTTTGACCTGTGCCAAACTTTTTTCGTCGAGAGTAAAAAATAGGTAATCAACTCAATGTTGCTATTTATCATATCTGTCCACTTAATCTATGTATCTCACTACGTAAACATGGCTGCCTACGCTGTGCCGTGAAGCATGGCCTTGTGCGATTACAAATCGACAAAATAATAAATTTATAGGGCGTGTTTAATTCCAAAATCTGAACTTACTTGTGAAAAGTGATTCCATCGCTTTTATTTGTTCTTCCCAAATGGTTTTTGCAGTATCTTAAGACGCAGGACGGCATTTTGAATACGCAATATTTTCTTGAACGAAATGCGCGTGTAATCTCTACGAGTGCCCAGTAGCGTGTGGGTGAGAAGATGCCGGCCGGCTTATTTGCACTGTTCAACTATGCTTGTTAGAGATTTCGCGTCTAGTATATACCTATACGTCAATGGGTGAAACTATGTTTGTATGAAAAGCGCTTCAAATACTATAAGGCTACAATAATTGGAACATAATACCTACTAAGTCCTATATACGTACTAAAGCGATCATATTTTCGCCTACGCAAATTTTACCACCTTTGGATCGGCTAAATCTTGGTTAGCTGTCAAATGTGACAGATTATAATATCAAAAATAAACTTTGAACAAGCTAAGCCAAAGATTAGTGATTACCAATTTATTATTGCTTAACTACGTAATGAGACCGATTTCCAAAACACGCAGAAAATATTTTAGGTATATATTTTAGCAGTAGCTGTAAAGGTCCACGAACATCGAGCAAATCTAGCTCGACCAATATTTACCCAAGGCCTTGTAGGAACGTATCCCCGTATAAATGCGCATTATTAATTTACTTTCGAGGGGCACCCCTACGTGGCTGAACCAGTCTGTATTTTCAAATTCATTATTTTTTTAGTGTATGATTAGCTCGTTAAGCGTTCATACTCTTTAAGTACTCTCGCAACGAACTACTTTTACTGTATTTTTTCATTACGCAAGAAACAAGTCACATTCGTGATCAATGACTTAAGGATAAGCTTATAATTAGATAATTAATTTGCATATTGCAGTATTGCAAGAGAGGCATTAATCGTTGCTGATTGAATCTCTTAATTGCCCAATGAACTGCTAATATGGGCGGAGATAGTACTCGTACTATGATTAATGGACGACATCGTTAATACATCCGTCTCTTCCCTTCACGTCTTTTCTTCGCCTGGACACCTCTTATCGGAGCTTGCATAGTCACTAACTGGTCAATTAAATTATCCGTGGTCATTACTGGAATGGATCGCTCATTGCATTCACTTCTGAGCGCGTCTGTACTTCGAAGGGCACGTCAGTTGTTATCTTAGGATGGCATTCGTTATATAGCAAGTAATATATCTGTCGCCAAGCATCTAACAGCATGTTTTGGCAGCTGTTCTTGAAAGCCAGCTCCCATACTAGGTCATGTCTGTTTATTACTCGATCACATCATTCTTTACTTTACTAATTAGTTATATAGGTCAAAATACCTCTAAGCAGTAAAAAAACCGGTCAAGTGCGAGTCCGACTCGCGCACCGAGGGTTCAGTACAAACATGTAGGTATATAAGTAAAAGTTACGGTATTTTTATCGCTAAATGAAATCCATAACATTTTAAAATGTAAAAAAAATATGTTTCTTATATAATGTAACTAATAACTTTTTTTCGCAATATTTCCTTTATTTGTGCTGACGTTGCTTCGTACCAAGTTTCAGAATTCTGAGTTCATAGGAATTAGGTTTGGATTCCCTTGCGAGTGCGGAAAATTTGCGGCAGAAACGGCTGTATCATTTGATTGCGTTGGCTTAGATTTTGATTTTTTGACAGCTCCAAGGGGCAGAAGACCTGAAGTATTTGTTATGAATTTCAGCTTGATACCTCCACGCGTTCCTGAGAAAAAGTGTCTTGACAGTCAGACGGACAAAAAAGTGATCCTATAAGGGTTGCGTTGTTTTTCCTTTTTATTTACGAAACCCTACGAATAAATAATGTAAAGAAGTATAACTCTGATACAGTGACCGCTTTGATTTCGGCCTCATCACGTTCACAAGTAACAAAACACGCACAATTTTCTAAATTCAATTGGATTGGTTAATTGATTTGGCGATTTGAAATTATCGCATCTGATTAGTCGCGTCAATGTGATGTTGTCACCGCCGTCATAGCCTAAAGCCAAACCGCACTACTACGGCACAGCGCGGCAGCGAAACGACGCGGCTCGGGAAATATTTATTTGTATGGATTTATAAATGGCGTAAACCGAACTATAGTGATGTGGCTTCAGAGAGGCACGACGCAGTGCTACAGAGATGTCTCCGAAGGCAACTCTGCGTCACGCGTGTACCACGCCTTTCGGCACCGGAGAGACGCGGTGCAGTAAATTATCCAGTCATTTCACGTTCCACCCACGTTTCAACAATTCATAAGACCTTATTTTACGTTCTAAAATCTGTGTGAAATCGATTATTATCTCTGATGAGTCGTGAAAAAGAGTTTTTTTCGAATGAGTATTTTGTTATATTTTGCACCCAAATATATCACTTCTTAATTTTTAAGCTATATCTGCCTCTTTGCAAGACACCACGACTATTTTACCTCGACGACTTCATCCATTTCGAATTCTTGCCATTAGTTGGAAGAACCGTTCTGCTTTCATTCAACGAAGTATCGAACTTCGGGTTCTAAAGTAAGGTATCCGCAAAACAAGCATTGGCTTACTTTTGTGTAACTTCGTTCCTATAGACTTGCAAGCATTTGCCTGCGTAGATTCTGAATAATTTTTTTTAACGAATTCGAATGGTTTAATCATTTTCCAAATATGAAATTATACTTTATTCGTTTGCTTATAAGTAGTCAGTCGAGTTCTAAATATGCAGAAATAACACGGATATAAATACCTATGGAGAACAAAGATATTAACGTAAATTCTAAATATTTTACCTGTATTTTCTAAAACAGTTGCAACATCTCTCGCTGAGCTCCATAACTAGGATTCTCAGAGTCTTGAGACCATGGGAAAATATACTTTAACTTCTCTGTTTGAAGAATTAAAACTGATTGAAGCATAATAACGTTCGCAGAATAGTATTGGAGATTCCATAGCGGGCAAGATTTGTAATGAACGATGCGGTCCGACCATAGACAATATCGAACAACGAACTTCGTACCGCAAATTCAATTTTCGTTGTCTAAAAGGTCGCTCGAACAGGAAAAACGAAACTTTGTTGAATTGTAGTAGCGGCCCAGATACCGCGTCGCGACGTAACTCTGTAGTGCGTTCCTAGCATTAGATACGCGTGGATGGCGTTATGCCACAATATGTAAGTTTGTTTACATTCATTTTCTATTACAGGTTTTTTCAATAAAATATTTTAGGTTTTTCATGCAATTTATTTCAGTAGATTGGAATTACTTTCTTGGAAACAATATTCTATAATTTAATAGTCGGTACATATAATACGCTGAAAAAATGAAATGGATTTCAAGTAAATTTGTTTTATTCAAGTTATTATTGATAGTAGGATATAACTTAGAATTAAATTAGATTTTAAAAATGTCTTATTGCGTGTGTTAGATTAATAAGTACATCAAGTTTTTTTTGGCAGTATGTATTTTAACAAAATGCTGCAAACTATTATAAATAATTTTAGCTACTACAACGAAAGTATTTAGTAAACCTAGCTGCCATTTCAGGCTTGCAGGCAGTCTTAACACTCCAGCTCTCTCCAACTGTCAGCGTGCCCAGCATGCCCAGAACTATTATTCTAGTATTCCATTGTACCAAATTAAGTAGATGGATTATATATACCTATTGGAACTAACAATACCGGAGCCATAGGTGTGACAACTATCAACGAGGCAGTTGATGTAGTATTTATCTGTTTTAGTTGTATGTTTTAGGTTTACAAATGACATTATAGTTATCTAAAAATAGATCTCAAGCATGACAGCTGTCAAAATGACAGTTAATGTCATATTTTTCCGTTTCTATTTCATATTTTGGATTAAAATGACATGAAAAGTACCTAGAAATTATTCTCACGTATGGCAGCTATAAGACCTAAAATCAATTTATTTGTAATTTTTATATCGTATGTATCCCAAAAATTAAACCAATTCTGAGAAATACGATATCAATTGACACTTTGACAGTAGTTAGATCTAAGCCCTACTTCTAGGATATTTTATGTCATTAGAAGCATAAACACTGAATTAGAATTGAGGACCTTTATCAAAGCTTTTTTAAGACATTTGTAGTACATGTTTGACATAACACTTAATGTAAAATTCATGTTGCATTAAACTATCCAGGGTAGTCAAGTATGGGTTTCCAAAATATTGTGATTTACTCGTTTATACAAGTTATTCCCGATTTTTTTATATCCGCTTCTTTACCATTTTACTATACAGTATGGTATTTTTTCAGAATTAAACAACGTAGAAGAACATTGAAATATTCAGTTGTAAATTCCCGCAGTACTATCGCATGACTCGAACCCACGCGGCGAACTGACTGCACCGCGCGGTACACTTTTTAAGCCACGCCCGCGGCGGTATAGTTTGCTTTCTGTTGTTTTTGAGCTTGAATTACATTTCTTTTCATATTTATTCGTAGACGAAACCCTAGAAATCGTTCGCATCTGGATATGACTAGGTACAACATTATACGGAGTGTGAATTATACTTAATTAGCTAGATTGTCGACTACTGAACACAACCTCCCCTGTTAAGAGGGATTTTGGGGATCGCAATGTAAGATAGCAGTTATTTAGAAGGCGCCCACCTTCCGATACCTTTAGTAGCCTCCTACGACAAGGAAAGAGATGGTGGTGGTGACATTCTAGCTCGATACCCCACGGGCAGCATAGATAGATAGATAACAATTTACTAACACAATACAAATTTACAAACTTAAAACTTAAAAACGTAATTAGTAAAAGTAGATGTGACAATGGGCGGTTTTATCGCTGAGAGCGATCTCTTCCAGACGACCCGTTACAAAAGGATTATTATAGTTAGATATAGACGAAGGTCTATCTATTACAATGCTAATAAAAGTACAAAATAAATAATAATATCCAACACGAGAAATAATCGTATAGCAAATAAATAAAAACGTAAATTACGTACATCATATGAGTATAAAATCATTTTAACAAACCAAAATATACGATTTATAGAATACTACACCAAAAGTACAGATTCAATAGTTACTGCACACGTTAATGAAAGATACCATCCCATTAGCCTTCTAACTTACAGTTACGTAAGTGTGTAGTAAAGTAGCATATATTCTATGACACTCATCTGTCAAAATATTACCAATGCCGCAGCGCAGTGGCAAAACAAACCGGTGAAATTGCTACTTATTAATTACAGAGAATATTATTACTAGTGTTACTTTCTTATGTTATACAAGATATTTACATAATTTTCTACTTGAAGCGGGGTTGTTAAAATTGTTTACTTTTGGAAACCCGTTTCTTGACTTGTCTTCGGTAATCGATGTCACTTGAACTTTTGTACACCTTCCTTGACGCTGTTTCGTTTTGTTAATTGATTTAAGTATTTCTTGTTGTGTTGTAATTTTTAATTTAAACATACTGGAAGGAATTAAGGAGAGAAATTTAAATTTTCACGTATTAACGTAATTATTTCAAAATATTGTGTAATAATCATGCCTAAATAACTTCAAACAACAGTGACATTTTTTATTTCAACTTATATGTTATGCCTTTGGCCACTATCTCATCTGATGGCAAGCGATGTTGTGGTCGACGATGTTGTTCAGGCTAACCTAGAATTCTCGGTCCAGGCAGTGTTGGTAGTTCACAAGGACAGCTGCTGGATTTTACTGCTGCGTTAGGTGCTTGGCGACATATTATGTACTTGCTAGCTTGCATTCACAAGATGTTCAAACGGGCATTTGCTGCAATGCCCTATTCACCATGCTGCAACTACTGCCATGCTAAAACAATAAATAAATAGGACCTTCTGCTTAACGTTGGAAACGCTCAGTAGTAAAAAGCCACTGGCGATCACCCATCCAAGAAATGACGTTTTTTCTATTTATATTTGATTAGGAATGACTATACTTAGGCAAGTTCCGCTATGAGGGATTCAAAACCTAAATAAATTACGATAGGAAAAATTAGTCATGTGCGGCATTCGAACCTGAGCCATTAATTTTGCAATTTTATAATGTAACCCGCGTAGTTATTGCAAAAATATTTAAACTAAATAAATTGTTTGAGATCCAGTTCCTATTCTAGTTTTGACCTGTTTAATATCTTAGACCACATCATCGCTAACATTTAGATGAGATCGTGGCGGAGTTGCTTATTTATTGAAATGGCTTTGCGGTTGATCCTTCTGGTCCTTTTTATTCTGTGATCGTGGAAGGGCAAGCTAACCTTCGACCACATCTATACATCTGATTATTTCTTTATAGACTTATCATTATTTAAACAGGGTTAAATATTTGGGTAGATGTCGCCACCGCCGTAATGACGTGCATTTTAAACGGATGGAAAAATAGCGATTGTCCAGTAACCGCTTCTGTAGCATATTGGAAATGCACCAAGGCGATATTTAGGGGTTGCTCATTTAAGTCCCACTGAAAGTCTTATTTTTCCATCCGAAAAAAATCTGTTTTCGCTTATGCTGTTTAAATTAGTAATAATACCCCAATTTAAATGCGGCTTCATCAATTTGGTATCGAGTGTTGATCGAAGAACAAAAAACCTGCTTAACTAGTTCACATTATTTGGGTAGATGTCGCAACCGTCGGACAGACGTGCAATAAACATGAATGGGGATAAATTGACTGTCCAGCACCTGCTTCCTTAGCATAATATTTATAATAGTAAAAATAATGGTAAATTAACCATGATGGTATCCTTAGGTTGCGGATTCAAGTACCGCTAGAAGATGTTCCCACCCGGAAAAAAAACCACACATATGAAGGCAAATAAAAAAATAGGATTCTACTAAGCACAACTTACACTACACGATAGACCATATAATAATACTACTACACTGCAGCCTCCCTGTTCTGCTGCGATTCAGCTATAATAACCTAAAAACCGTTAAGTTAGTGTATTCTAAACTTTAATGTTAGCCCTTTGTTCTGGATATCGCGGTCACGAACAAAAGGATGGAAAGATAATGTTATTGCAGATCCAACAACTGCATAAATTCCAAGACGTTTGCTCTTGACAGCCGAAGCAAGGCGGATCTACGTGCAACTATGCTCCCGTCGATCTGTGAAGCTATCCTACAAGAAATACTGGTCAGTATTGAGTTCCTTGATAAAATAATATCTGCAAAGGCTGCATTATATCTATTTAATATATTTTGTACAGTGAAAGCTCGTTTTTCGCGGATTCAGCATTCGCGGGTGATACATTTGTGACCCACTCTACCATATTCGCGGTAAAAAAGTTCTGTATTCGCGGATTTTGCAAATTCAAACTTTAACTGCAAACAATGCTGAAATTGCGATGGAATAGAAGAAGATAGGTTTGAATACATAATCAGAAGTTAAGTACTTACTTGAAATGGAGATTTGACTGAATTTTTTTTAGGCGAATTTCTTATGTCGCAAGTGTATATCAGTCGAAATTGGTTTTTAAAAACTGAAAATGTTTATTAACTGCCAAGAAAATAATTATAGAGCATTATTTAGTTAATGTTTTAAAGGCCTGACTATCGTATAATGTCAAAAACTTTTAAATGATCAAATATTATATGGTTTTTTGTAATTTTTTTGCCACCTTCGAATGTAACCCTTAACCCCCTTAATCCCATACAAATTAGCGTTCCATATTCGCGGATTCTGTAATCGCGACATGTTTACGGAACCTAACCCCTGCGAATAAGGAGCTTTCACTGTATATATGTATGAGTATATATATTACAGGACTTTCACCATGCAATGGCGGTCGGCCAAGGATTCTGATTAAAAAGATAATCGTATATTATATATATACATACTTATATTATATTAATAGACTACCCTTTGAACACTGTTATCAGGTCACGATGTTACCTCATCGTACGTGATGATATGATCGTAGATGTTATATAGGCTTACCTATAATTGAATAAAGGATAGATGCCATTAGGTGCTTGGTGACGAGTTTTTACTTGAGGGCAGTACCTAGACAGGTGGGCATTCGCAAAATGCCCTACCATCGTGCTATATCAACTGCCATCCCAAGTCAATAACCGAGACGAAGGTTTAACGTGCCCTCCGATGCACCGAATTCTGTGCGATGCTGGTAGAAAGTGAGTGGCATCGAATGGTGGGAGGGCAGGAAGTAGAAAACCTGTCACCTAGCACTCAAAAGCGTGTTCCGGCAGCAGTCCTTGAGAGCCAGCCTAGTTCGATTACCATACTCGGCCACATCATCACTTACCAAGAGGTGAGATAGTGGTCATGAGGTAACCTATACGCTGTAAAATAACAGTTGAAAATTACTTATATAAGTAACTAGCTTTCCGGCCGTGGCTCCGCCCGCGCACATGTCGGTTATCGCGCAAAATCATTAAGGCGCTGACAAATGCTATATAGCTTTACTTGAACAGGTTTTCAGCAAAATGTATTTAGTTTGTAGCAGTAAGAAAATGATACATTAATCTTGATCACATATTATCTAAGGACATGAAAATTCCGAAACCAGTTTCCTTAAAATTTTCTCGATAGAATAAAATTGCAAAGTTGTCTCTAAATTAAGCTTGTAACGTAAATATATTAATTTACTTATGAATGTGTATGAAACTATATTAATAAAACAGTAAAACTTTATCTTAATGGACAAGAAAAGTTACATTTTCGATTTAAGTTACTGGTTTTGTATCATCAAGCTTTCTTTCGGATTTTTTCCTAAACTGATCACGATTAAACCATCACTGCCTCTCTTTTACTCCTACGTAATCAGGTAGTGACAAAAAATCAGCATTTGACAGCGTCTTAATCTCTTTGGCGCAGATGGATGAAAACTATCCTATGTCCTTCCCTGGTCTTCTTCCCGGTCTCAAACTATTTTCGTACCAGATTTCATCTAAATCAGTCCAGTAAGTATGAAACTTACATTGACCGATTATTCGTTGCATACAAAAATACAAACCTTTCCTCCTTATAATATTAGTATAGATATAGATGAGTGCATAGGATGATTATAAAAAATAAATCGCCAACAGCAATCTTTTAGGTTTCAACCTAAGTTATCGCATTGAATTTCAATGGGAAACAAAAATGCAATCCAAATGCATTTTAAAAGCTATAAAGTTCACGACAATTACTGAACAATTTTCCCAACAGCATCCATCATTGTCTTGTTAAAGTCCCACACGAACGCACATGATCGCATTTTTGCTTAAAAAAACTGTAGCCCATTTATACCCCAGCTCACAATAAGTAAAGGCGTGACAAGATAAAATCTATGGAACCATGTCGGTGAAACTCGAATTAAAATAAATTTCGCATTGAAAACGTCTTCAATAGCCTTTGGGACGACATTATGCACAATTACTAGATCTTCCACGCTATTTACACGTTCCAAGATCAGCAAAAAGAAGACGAATGAGTGCTCCCACTTCAATAATAAGTTTGTTTGAAATATAGCGTGCACACGCGTAATTACGCACCTATTTGAAATCCTTGGTCGTGTAATGAGATATTTTCCCGAGGCGACTGGGGCGATTTCAAATCGATCGATACATTACGAATGTTTGCGAGATTTCTCGCGAAAATTACCCTCGTATTCCCTACGCTATAAAAGTTATTTACTGCTTGTGTACGCTGATTTTACATGCATAAATTATAGGAGAATGTGATTCGTATAATGCCTAGACGTTCAGACGATATTTTTACCTCGAAATTGCACACCTGCGTCCGTTCGAAAATTTGATTTAGAGAGTATAGTATAATTAATTTAATAAAGATTTATATTAATTCTACGTTAATTGGATTGCAGCAATAGAGACCGATACGATCGCAAATTGTGAGATTTTAATTTGAGCTGTCATTATTTGCGTAGTGGCGTTTGTGAAGAAAATAAATTCAGTTGATTAGCTGGTGAGCGATAAGATCGGGAGTCTGCGAAAGTTGGTGATGATCTGCCTATCTCCTAATTGTTTTCGCTTTCGTCTGTTACGTGAGTGTATTGTTCCCATAGATGCGAAGGTGAGATGCTATCTCCCTGACAAATGGGTATATTATGAGATACGGTTAACGTTATGCAATTTGCGTAATATGACTTAACTTTTTTCTTACACCATTACCGTATACTCGCTTGAGGCTCTGCGAATAAGCGTTTATAGGTTTTTGTATAATTTTCTTGGAGTAGATACTCATATTACAGGATAATAATACTTACGTTTTTGTGTCAATCAATGTCAAAATTTAGCTTCTAAATAAATTTTCGTCAAACGATAGTATAGAATATCAAACAAGACGTCAAACAAATTTGTCAAACTTGTTTGAGAAAACACCACCGCACACCTTCAAACATGTTTGACAATCACGCCAATTTGGTATATGCACGTAACCTTGACTTACATCAAACAAGAGTGTTTGTCAAATTTTTCACGTCTGCGGCCTTGTTTGATATGTGTGGCAAACAATCTACGTGTTTGACGCGTTTGATGTAAATATAATGTTTATCAAACATGTTTGAAGGCGTGTTTGACGCGTCCTATCTAGCAAGTTGAATGCGGACGGCGGTGTTTGTCAAAGAAGTTCTTATAAAGCTATCTTTCTCAAAGCTATCTTGTATTGTGTACCGTAGCGATACCCACCCTGTAGTATTTTAAAGAGTCTTGCTACTTATTATATACATTATTTTCGTATGACCGAGTAAATTACCTTTTTAGAAAGAATGAAACAAATGGTTATCAAAATCTGCGGGTGAGTATTGATAGAAAACTAACACACCAAAATTAGTGTATATCGTTATAGTAGTGACCTATTAGAATATAATAATAAATTAAAAACTCACGTCTGTGGAAATTCGGCATTTTAACAGTTTTATTGTAAAAATACCGTAGCTAGGTTTGGTATCTTTTTTTATAGCTTTTAGGCTAGCCGTTGAACAAGATTTCACCTAATGGTAAGTGATGATGTAGAAAATGGTCGTAGATGTTGTTCAGGCTAACTTAAAATTGCTGGCTCTCAAGGACAGCTGCCGGAACACACAGTTAGGTGCTTGGCGACAGGTTTTCTACTTGAGGGTAGTAGCTAGCTAGCTAAGGCGGGCAATCGCGAAATGCCCTTCCACTATGCTATTGATTTCAAATTCAGAATAGAAACCCATACCTATTTCTACCGCGAAACAGTAATGTTCACATTAATATGACGAACTACATCTGTTATAGGCAGAGGCTAGGCTACCGATTAACACCATGTGGGCCTCGAGTAAGGTGGCATCATAATACGGCAAACCAGAAACCTACATAATATCATACTAATAGTATCACCAAGTACGTAAAATATGCCGAATATAGTATTTTTTATATTGTAAGCACTACCACGCGCAACGCGTACCTACTATTCTTAGTGTACTGTGACTCGGCTAAATAACGATAAACCGATTGTTCTTCGAAATTTTATCGTAATTGCTCGTTGCGCAAACCTCTTTCGATGGACAGACAGTCCCACGACTGACGTGTCATAAAAAGGGCTTGGGTTACTTCAGACCCTTACCAAAGCTTAGTAACATGCTCGATGATCTTTGATCGAGATTGAGATACCGTCAAAGCGGTATTGAAAGGTGGATATGTCTTCAGCAGGTTATTAAGAAATAAGAACGTGTACTGATTCTTTGTTCGCTTCGGTCTTTGTGTCTTCCAGTATTTTTCTTTAATATAGTGACGCAACGATGTCTGTTCATTTTAATTTCTTACGCCATTTTGTAGTACTTACAGTCCTCTCACAGCGCGAGATTACCTACTACGTTTTGAATTTAATAAGATATAACGGTACATCTTGTATGCGATCCTCTCAACTACACTGGCTACCCATTCTTTAATTGGTCCAATCCAATTTCCCCACTGGGAGATCTAATAGGTAACTTTGTTTTCAATTTGTAAATAAATACGTGTTTTAACATATTTTTTTTTTTTAGTGTCTGATTGGTTAGCCTTTGACCACTATCTCACCTGATGGTAAGTGATGATGTGGTCGAAGATGTTGTTCAGACTAACCTAGAATTACTGGCTCTCAAGGACAGCTGCCGGAACACACCGTTAGGTGTTTGGCGACAGATTTTCTACTTGAGGGTGGTAGCTAGCCAGGCGGGCATTCGCAAATTGCCCTACCACCATGCTATAACGACTGCCATCCTAAGATAACAACCGGGACCGACGGCTTAACGTGCCCTCCGAAGCACGGAAGCGCTCAGTAGTAATGTCACTAGCGGTCACCCATCCAACTCATGACCGCGGGCGACGTTGCTTAACTTTGCTGATCGGTTAAGAACAGCTAAGTACACTTCGCTACGAGCACTACAAAAGGCTTACTTACGTTTACACAAGTAATGTTATGTGTTGATTGTGTCTGTTTATGATAATTGATAATAGAAGTGAACCGAATTTTTACGCGCTCTTTCTCTTGAGATCTTTAGATTACAGCTGTTGAGTTAACTGGATCTTGTAAGCATGATTTATATAAACAAATTCTCAAAATATATTTAAGCTGTAATGGACGCTTTAGTTCTGGCAAACATACCGGATGGAGGTTTTTGGTCGTTCTGTCATACCGACATTAACAGTTTTTCTGCTGATATTTTGGGCTGATGACGAGTATAGTTTCTTTCAATTGTTACAGAAAACACCAGTTTTAATTTCCTTTTATTAATAGTTATAATAATAGCAGGCTGCGTTGGTCTTTTAAGGACGCCGCAATAAGCACTTTATTTACAAATGTAGAAAGTAATATTTTTCAAGTTTTTACTTTTTCGATTGAGGTTTTTAAAAGAGTATGTATGTATGTGGATATGTGTGCATGTATGAGGATTGATTTCGATGTATGAGGTGTCTTATATTGATTGTAGATTTGTAGGTTGTATAATACCTAGTGGAAGTGACATAAGCACCTACAATAATCTAATATGGCATCCACGAAAAAAATGGAGCGAAAATTTTAAAATATCCATTGTAGAACAACATTACTATTATTTTGAAATGGATTTCAAAGTAAGATCTGTATAATCTCTCTCAACAGATTTTAAAAATGTTTTATATTACTATCAAATATTTACTGGATTAATCGGTTTATAATTACGTACTAGGTATTTGACCTACGAGTAGTATGGGTGAAGCTGGGCGGCGAGGTATGGATGGCGCAGTATATAAATTCAAGTTCTTGTTATAGGCAATTTGAACAAAAAAGGACTTGATAAGCTTATTCCTTTCGACCGGGCGTAAAAAGATAGTGAAAATAATATGTCATTATATTTTATGAGCAGTAGAGCACGCGCAGAGTTCTGTATATCGTACCTACATAATTTAATGGTTACGAAACTGCAAATTGCAATTGCTACGACGACGGATGCATCGATGAAGTGCGAATGAATAGATTACTCATTTTGACAAACAGAAATGTAGCTGTTTACTGTTCAGAGGTTCTGGGAGTGTATTAGGAAAATGGATAAAAGTTCGAAAATAATGTAGAAACATTCTTGTATATCAGTTTCGTTACTTTTATTTTTAAGAACTCGTGGTTAACTGACTTTATAATGAATTTTACCTCACTCGAAACACTAGTTTCAATACAAATGACAACTTTGCAGCCTTGCATAGGAAATAACTATAGTCACCGCTCCAAAAAAGATGCGTAACTTCCCTAGTAAAAATATAAGGGTTCTAAAAGTACTCCTAAAACTAATAATTCTCGTTTTTTCGTATTCTCTTTCACAGGTAAATAATAATTGATCATTTACATTATTTTATTATTATTTTATTGCCAATTGTTTATATTATTTATAGACTTTAACCACGTTCTAACATTATGGTCTTAATTGTAGTCGAAGGTTGTAACCCGGCTTAACCTAGAATTGGAACAAGCTCATAGGTACTGTTCCTGGATTACATTGTTACGTTCTTGGTGACAGATTTCTACTTGAACCAAGCAATCCAGGCGGATTCGCAAAATGCCCTACCACCGTGCGTTGTCAGAGTTTTTCAGTTATGTTTGGTCGAGCGTAATGTAACTTCCTAACTAATGATGCATTTCGTGTACCCTATATCCATATTATGAAAATTGTAATGCCCATATATATCTTCAGGTATATACTAAAACATGACGTGGCCGCGATGTACCATATTTTTGAATTTACAAATCATACGAATCCAATTTAAAACAAAAAAAAGTAGGAATGTGTCGTACCTCTTGAAAACGTTGCAATGTTTAATTTGAGTTTTAGTTATTTCATACACCCTCGAACAAGCACTAGTTCAGAATAATTTATTATTATCGCCAAAATTGAAATATTCAGTAGATAATCTTATAATGTGGTGGCAATAACGATATTAAGGGAGAAATTAATTTTAATGAATAGTCTAGAGCTAATAAAATATAGAGAATATAAGGTAATTTCTATCTACTACCATCACGAACACTAAATATATATTTAACAAATTATTGGAGTACAAAGTTTTATGCCCAAGGCGGGAATTGAACCCGCGTCCTCCGATATCGCGTCGGATGCCTATAGCGGTATAGGTATATAATTTTGTACTCCAATAATTTGTTAAATATATTTCGCTTAGCACGCGATAGTGCTTGTAATTATATTTAGAAATACTAAATATATATTTATAAAAATACTCCAAATTTTGTTAACCGTTTTTTTATACTATGTTAGGATACAGCAGGCAATAGGAGTCATTCTTAGTAATCAGAGTCGAAACACTTAAACGAAAAACCAATAAAGTTAACATTATTTTATCAAGTTATTTATGACAAACATCACAATAATATCGATTTGGGTGATCGCATTCTGTGGATGACTCATGGGCCCAACCAGCAAAAGGTATAGCAACAGTACCAGACCTCTCCTTGTTATATTCTTCGAGGCATATCATACAAAGATTTTTAGTAGCAGTATATTAGTACTTTTTAGTAAAATTGATTCGAGTTTGTCGGGGGAAAGTACCTACTGCCCCCATACCCATTTCAACCGCCAAGCAGTACTTATTGATCTCCCCGTGCATTTTAGTGTCGGGTGGGGTATCAATATTATTAGGCGGGCCAGCGGCGCCGTATTTGCCTGTAAGGTAACGAATACAGAGGAAGCCTTAGTGCGACATTTTTTTTTCTTTTTTTTTTATGTTATTGTGACGGAACAAGCTCGAGGCCCACCTGATGTTAAGTGGACTAACCTCTGCCTATAACAGTTGCAATTCATGACAACTCACGAATTGCACTCACAGTCGTCACATTGAGACATAGGTAGTTGTTAAGTCTCATTGTGCCTGTAATTTCACTGGCTCTCAAGGACTGCTGCCGGAACACACCTTTTGGTGCTTGGCGACAGACTTTCTACTTGAGGGTGGTCGCTAGCCAGGCGGGCATTCGCAAAATGCCCTTCCACCATGCGGTGAAGCTCAAGCTCTGGGCGGGATTCGAACCATGGACCTGCTGCGCGGCAGTCCATAGCCAATGCCACTGAGCCATCAATGCTTCAAACTGCGACATAGCAGTGTTATGTGACCCGTTGCTTTTTGCTTATATCAAAAGGACCCGTGTTACCCTCAAATATAAAAAAATTGAAGTAGCGAAGTTCACTTAGCTGTTATTAACCGATCAGCTAAGTTAAGCAACGTCGCCCGCGGTCATGAGTTGGATGGGTGACCGCTAGTGAGCGCTTCTGTGCTTCGGAGAGCACGTTAAGCCGTCGGTCCCGGTTGTTGTCAAAGGATGGTAGTCGTTGTAGCATGGTGGTAGGGCATTTTGCACATGCCCACCTGGTTAGCTACCACCCTCAAGTAGAAAATCTTTCACCAAGCACCAAACAGCGTGTTCCGGCAGCTGTTCTTGAGAGCCAGTACTTCTAGGTTAGCCTGAACAACATCTTCGAACACATAATCACTTACAATCAGGTGAGGTAGTGGTCAGAGGCTAACCTATCAGGAATAAAATAAAAAAGAATTAGATACTACCTTACCTTATATGGATAAAAGCAAGTCTACTGCCTATATAAACTGTGGTTAAACCACCATAGAGTCATCAAATAAATAACTCCATTCATAGCGAAGCGACAAATCACCGGGCTTTCACTACCTTTGTTACAAACTTGCCAACTTACGCATCACAGAAGGCACTTTCGCTCGACATAAGTTTACAATGACAATATTTACTTGGCAATTTTTATACTTGTCAAATTCCTGACGCCAATTCGTATGTTTGCTTAGAAGATTTACTATCAATAATGGTAAGGAAACTAAAATTGCAAAGTGGGTTTGAATGACGTCAAATATACATCTTTTGGTGACAGGATAACTTTTGTCCACTGTCTTAGTTGATAAAATATTTGTGGTAACATACCAAAATACACAATTTTAAAGTTCAACAAATAAATAAATTAAGTGCGTAAATGTTGTTAATGTTATATAATTTTAATTATTTTGATTTTTGCAAGAACGCATGCTCCGCGGATTCTTATTAAGAACAAGAGGAGAAATTAGAGTTATGAGTCATATGTCATGTTGGCTTAGCGTACCCTGCCTACCCTCAAAGCATACCCTGGCTGTGGAGATGGATGGCGCGCGTTCGAATTCCGCACATGACTATATTTCATTTTCTTGTAATTTTGTAAAGTCTCACGTCTTAACGTTTGATATAAGGTGTACGTAGAACAAGAACAAATATACTTAAACATTTTGCCCTTCACAGATTGTTACGACGTGGAACCCTAATCGAGGGAGTCTTGAGGCTTTTGAGTTCACATAAAAATTACTCCGGCTAAATATGAAACTCGTACAAATCCATACACAGTGAAAAAGTCAACATCCTCTTAGCGATTTTCAACTTGCGAAATTCCTGGCGGCGCCAATGCCGTCAATCTATGTTTGCTTTGCAACTTTACTTGTGTAATAAGTTTCTTTTGATGTGGGAATGGAGACGACAGGGAGAATGTTAACAATCCGGTCGCTGGGGATGCTAATTGCCTCGCAAGCGTTGCCAGTCTGCGATGGCGCCTACCACGAACATGGCTATTTATTTGCAATACCTTGTTTGTAAGATTTGTCGTGTCCAAGGTGCAGTTATATTAATTAGTAACAAAGTTATATAAGTAAAAGCATAGGTTAAGAGATGTAAAGTTTCTCCAAGAGAATCTTGGAAAGTATTTGTGCGTGGTTGTAGAAGTCTCCTGGGCTCTAGCTTATGTAAATAAGTTTTTTTTATAGTCATTGTCAGTATTTTGTTTAGGGGCCTTATTGTGTAACTAGAATGGTAATCAAAATGTATTTCATTTTGACGTTTGTACTTCAAAATGGGCTTCGTTTTCTTTTAATTCTTTTCTTCGTATATATCTCAATGTCATCTCCATTATCATTTAAATTAGACAGGCGCCAGGTATAGGTGAACATATAAACTTATCGGAAGGCTATCTTATGCTTCTCACATCTTAGCTGGAAAATCAGTTAACTATCCGATGCAGGAATCAAACCCGGAACTTTAGGTTACAAAAACGACGTTTCGCCACTCAATCAATAAAAACACCTGAAAATTAACCTGTTTACTACTTACCTTTATGTCTACGTCTATGTCTACTGAATAACTTGGCAATTAGTTCTTAGAATAAAGCAACTGGGGTCAAGTGTATCTTGTTTTTCTTTACCAATGGCAATTCCTCGGTATACCTTAGTTCTTACCGATAACTTACCGGAATATTGCGGAACAAGAAAATTCTATCCTGATTCATAACTATGGACATGTGTTTAAAACTTACGGTGTGAGCAGTATGAGTGAAAACTCTGGTCCAGGATGGCTTGCCTCAAAACATTTACTAGCACTAACTTAGCTGATTGAAATTGTAGTTTCTAGTTGCCATCAACTACTTGCATAATACCAATGTTTACAAATATCACATCAGGTGCTTTTTTATTTTACTTTACAAAATAGGCAGGTACTATTTCACCGAACAAAAAATTACAGGGTTCAGTTTCCTATAACGTCTTAATTATTCTAGATTTGTATAAATAGGAAGATATGTATGTACGTACATAGATAAAATCATGTTTATTTTACTCCGACACAAACACAATTTCAAACACTGCACAGTCGTGGTAATTGGTAGATGACAATAATAAGTGGACTATATTTTAGCACAAAATTTTATGCTCGCCCGGGGCTGTCTGTGAACTAATATGTTATGTTCCAATGATTTTTAAAATATGATTTTCGCTTAGCACGCGATAGTGCTTGTAATCATATTTAGAAATAAGTGGACTTGTTATAATCCCGACAACCTTTGTAACAAAATAATAAGACATAAAATGTGGTAGAGTTTTGATTTTTCAAACGTCTGATTTTATAGTAGGGGCAGAGCTACAGACTGTTAATGATGAGGGCGACTGCACGGAACGCGACCGAACGGTGCTGAATCGGGTGCATTCATTTACATTATTATGTCGTCTTGTCTATTCCTGGCGTCAATCGAGGATGTTTCACTTCCACGGAGATGCCGCTCTCAATCTCGAAGTACATTGTAGAAACTGAATAATCAAAGGAAACGCTACTTTCTTTTTTAAACGAGAAGATTCTAGGTATATATATGTAGGTATATGTGGCCTTCTCGGCGCTAACCTTAATCGCTAAACTTCAGCCGATGCTAATTCGCACAGAATAACAAAACTTTCAATTGTTTCAACGATCTATAGAGGTTGTATATTTGTTTGATCTCATCTATTCGAAAAACAATGATTCGTTTATAAGTGCGATTGCGAGCAAAGTTTGTGTTTTATGTTCTATACAGGGAGGAAAAGAATTTGAATTAGGACCATGAATATTGTTACTTGCAGGGCACCCAGTTGCTCACGGGTCGTGGCCAAGATCATAGACTTATAAGGAGAATCTTTTATTATTAAAATAGTATGTAACTGGTCGGTTATAAAAGTGGTGCGAAAATAAAAACAAACGAAGAACGCGCGAATGCGGTCTGTTCGAGGCAGCGAAATAAAAGTTCACGAATTATTCCGAATGCTGAGAAATAATATGAGAAATGACATCAAAAAAATCATTTCTCATATATGTTTAGTTATTACTGTACTTGAATGTTCTCCAGTGATAACACTATTATAATTTGTTCCATTTTTATATTCATGAGGTGTAGGTATCATTTAAAAGTCTCTCATAATTTTTTCATGTAAAGTATATTTGGTATCACACGGCCGCAGATATGCTATAATATCATATATTTAGGGTCGAGCCTATTGTCATTTGAAGGGCTTTGTTCCAGATTTGGGTAAAAAATTACGTGGTCAGAAAAAGTAATATTTACCATTACATAATGTCTTCTTCAAATTCCCAATGCACCGGCTCTATTTTTTTCTGCCCTAATTAATTTCAGCTTACTTTGCTTGGTCACCTAGTATAAAGGCCTCCTATATGTACGAGTATTCTACTCATTAAACTACGTTTACTTCTCAAGAACACGTAGACGCCAGCATTGCAAGTCAATACTCATAATAATTATTCTCAATTCTTATCATTCAAATAATAACTGTCTCATTTACTGCGTATTAGCAACCCATTCATGATCTCAAGCACCTTTTAACACATAACTAGATTAATATCTTACTTAACATTGAAACGTTTAACATTTATCAAAAAAATCGTGACTAAATTCAGCCATAGAAAGAAGGCGCGTTTTCAATCTAGCCTTGATCTCAGCTGTTTTATATGCTTATCTTAATTTTGTATTCACGAAATTGGCAGCAGACTGAAGACTTGTGAAGCTATATTTTACTGTCTTAGAGACGTAAAGTGCTCATTATGTTAATTGTTATAGAAATTGCAAATGTTTAGAATTTTTTCGCCTAACATCAGAAACCATATCATCATTGACAGTCTACTGCAAAGCTGTCTACGGCTATATTTCGATTGTCAACACCAACCAATCTGGAGTTAATTTTGTGTTTCCAAGTTTTCACCTTATTTGGAGGCCAAATCAATAGCTGGCTTCGGATAAGTTGGCTAGAACTTTCACAATATTTAATTTTGGAGTATATTTAATGACCATTACTTATCATCGGTGAACATCTTGCCAGGTCTAATAGTTAGTTAAATTTGTAATTTTGTACTGTAATAGTATAGTCATATTTGTGCTAGAAATCTGTCTTGTCGAACTCCTAGATAGGCATGTTCTCATCTTAGTCTTAGGCCTGAAAGGTATCGTAGCAAGTGAAATTATTGGACAAACGAGACATAAGAATTAACATGTTGGATTGAGCGCTGTGCAGGGACAAGGTAGCTCTCACAAATATATACCCTGACACGGCACACAAAGAGTTTTTTTGAGAACCCATTTTGTTAAAATTGTATCCAATTTTAAAAATCTATTAGTTTCTATCCGCATGGGATGGTGCTAAGTTAATAAACGGAAGTCAGAAAACTTGGAAAAAAACAATTTATGGAAATATTATCAATTTAAATAAAAGGTACTTACTTAGCGATGATCCTACTGAAGGAGGGACATAATAGAGATATTTTGCGATAATATCTCTTTGAACTTATTAGGTAGTTGAACTTAGAACACTTGGAAAAGTAAAATAATATGTAAGTACTAACTTTAAATAAAATACAGGTTCTAGACTATTAAGTACACCGTTTTAAGTAGGCCTTTACTGGGCGATCAGGAACTTGTCGGAGCTTACTTTACACTTTTCTTCCCCAAAGTTACATGTTTACTTATTTTGGGGGCCAAAAGTATTGTTAATATTATTATTACTTTGTCGACATTAATATCTAAAGGTGTCTCATGCCTTATTTTTATGTTATTTGGCGGAACAAGCTCGAGGCCTACTGATGTTAACCGGACTAACTCTGATGCATTTCGTCACAAGTCTCGATTAGCACTGCGCCCGTCCCCATGGCAGATAGTTGTTAAGTCTCATGTGCCTGTAATTTTACTGGCTCTCAAGGACTGCTGCCAGAACACACCTTTAGGTGCTTCGTGACAGAATTTCTACTTGAGGGTAGCCAGCCGGGCAATCGCAAAATGCCCTGCTATAGTTATTACCACCTACACTATGGCGAGAAGAGTAAAGAAATATGTTTTACGGCATTGTTTGGTTGACTTGTTACTTGACTGTGTTTGGGATTCGATGGGGCAGCTTAATAATATTTTCGACTGACTTAAAAAAACGAGGAGGTATGTATTGAATTCGACTGTATTTTTTTAAATTATTTTTTACCTCTGAACTTTTGACTGGGGTGAACCGATATTTTTTTTTATTTTGTATTTGAAAGCAAATGCTTCCCGTGTAGTCCCATAAATTTAATCAAAATCGGTCCAGGTGTTTTTAGTTACACTCCAATAACTGAAAAGTGTTTTCCTGTCTTGATGATATAGTCATTGACAGTGAATGACGATCGGTCCCGCAAGTAACAACTAACAGGCCGATTACGGACCGTGTTTGGACCGATCAACTTAGCGCGGGCAAGGTCCTGAACGGCCCCCTAGGTCCTGAACGGCCCCCTAGGTCCTGAACAGCCCCCTAGCTAGTCGTAGTAACTAGTAGGTACACTCTAGTGGGATCGTAGTATCATAAGTTACATGTAAGTTATTGTTGTAACTTTATTTTCATGTAATTGATTTTATAACTTGTCCTTTTCAGACATTCTTTTCAGCCTTCCCGGTGTATCGCCGGTTGTTAAGCATTCAAAACAGATTGTCCAGGTGGAAGGCGCCTCTGCTGAACGATCCCTGCCTGGGCAATCTGGAATCTTAACAGACCGATTGTCTTAGGGTTATTAAAAACGGTGAAGAATTGTTTTTTACCTAAAAATTAAACTGACTTCAACACTCAAAAGTGTGAAATAACTTGTCGCACCATATCTACCATGCGCACAATATTGTGATTATAGGTACCTTTGATCTCTAATGGTACCGACTCGATGTGAATAAGTCATTTCACACTTTTCAGTGTAGAATTAAGTTCCATTTTTGAGTTATAAAATGTTGTTAAGTTCTGTTGCAAGAAATATTCAGTGGGATTTGTTTGATGGGATCGGGCGGGATCTGCCTAGTACCATGCAGAATGAGGAAGGTAAACACTCCATCTTTAATATACAGACAGGCGGGCGTTTTTTTTGTTGGTTCATATCATCATGAATAAATAAATAAAAAACATTGTGAATAGATTCAGGCGTCACCTTGCGGAAATCCATATTTAATAATAACAAATATTTTAAGAAAAGATCAAATTAATATATTAAAATAACACTTAAATTTACTTAAATATTAAAAATACATCTAGTGACAATTCCGCCTGATTTTCCTGTTAAGCCGACGTGACTTCACAAACGCCACGCAGTCAAAGCGGAACACTTTTTGACGCGTTTCGCTTCTAGACAAAGCATCCTCAGGTTTTGACTCTACGAGCGCACGATCGAGGAATTCGTTATTATTAAATATGGATTTCCGCAAAGTAATGCCTGAATCTATTCATTATTCATTAAAATCATCTAGTTTAATTTGATATTCTTGATATATAAATTATTAGCTCGTTATGTGAGCTTTATTATATCGTTCCTAGGGCCATAAACCGAACTATAACACCCTCGAGCATAATAAGATTATACACTAGTGCGTAATAGAATTATCCGAGTAAACAGAGCACTTTTAATTTAATCGGGTAATTTATCCCTACAAAGTTAAATTAGTACCTAACTGCAAATTATATGCGAGTAAACAGAGCATTTTCAATTTAACCGGGTAATACAGATTTGTAACATCAAAGAGGTTTATAAGTAATCAACAACAATAATACAATATTCGAATTTGTCAAATATATATTTTATTTCCTCACAAGGATGTTAAAAAGTGCGTATGAAACTCGCGAGCAACTTAGCTCACTTGTATCATAATCTACTTTAATGATTGATAACAAAACTAGCGCTCTCGAACAAAAGTGCATCGTGCACGTCACTGGACTTAAGACTATTATCAGAAATAATAATTGTATACGATTGTGATACCTACAATTGCGTCAGTGATCTTTCTGACACTACAATTAATTTACGTGCGTAGAACATGCGTTTATTAATTAATTAATTGATAACGCACATGTAATAATATATTTTACTATCATTCATAATAAATTATACACTATTTATTCATTACTTTACACTTTTGACATACGACAATGCAAGGTGCATTGTGTCTTAAGGATAAATTACTAGGCATGATTTAAATATATTTCATTCAATATATGCGACATTAATATTAGAATCAAATTGACTCGTAAAATTATTTTGCTTTATCCCTGAATTTCCTACAAAACAGTTTATGAAATACATTTTATTTATCTTATTTATTTAAGGACTACAAAATTGTGGAATACTATTGAGACAAAACATGTAGGGCAAAATAATTTCAGTGAAGAGTGAGTTAAGGTTGAACTGGCCGGTCACTTCTCCATACAAACGCCGTAGGCTGATCACTCCCTTATTTGAGATTTAAGGTCCAGACATAAGCATAATACCGATTGATATCGTCAATATCTAGGCTTGTATGATGCCAAAATTTTAAATAGATAATTAAGTTGTAAGTCATAAGCCTCGAAAACGTTATATGAAAATGTTTCGAGGCTCATAACTCTCAAATTAATTATTTTATTAAAATTTCGGCATCATACAAGTCTAGATAATGATGAGGTCAATCGGTATTATGCTTTGTTTTGGACCTAAATCCTCAAATAAGGGAGCGATACTACGTTTGTATGGAGAGCGGAGCGGCCAGTTCACCCTTAAGTGTTGAAGATTGTGTTCATACCTTTCACAAGATATGCGCGAATGATGTTTGTTTTGTTTCGTAAAAAGAAAACCACCTGTGCGTGGTGTGGGGTACAAAATCTAGAATATTTTTATTGTTGTCATGAATAATTTAATGATTCAATGGGTGTGACTGTAAAACTACTTCAACGGAAGTGGATGGAATTTAAATAGAAATGCGATATTTTTTAACCTACAAAAAAGGATCTACAAAATCGAAAAGTAAAGGTATTATATCGACTGATGATAAGCCCTCGCCTTCGGTTCAAGACGTGTCAACTCGTTGGTAATAAGTTTTTTTTTTCTAATTGTTAGCCTTTGACCACTATCTCACCTGATGGTAAGTGATGATGTGGTCGAAGGTTGTTTGTTCAGAAAACCTAAATACTTGCTCTCAAGATTAGCTGCCGGAACACACCGTTAGGTGCTTGGCGACAGATTTTCTTCTTGATGCCCTACCACCACGCTCTAACGACTGCCATCCTAAGACAACCGGGACCGACGGCTTAACGTGTCCGAATCACGGAAGCGCTCAGTTGTATTGTCACTAGCGGTCACCCATCCAACTCATGACCGTGGCGGACGTTGCTTAACTTTGCTGATCGGTTAAGAACAGCTAAACAATCTTCGCTACGAGCGCTTCAACAAATTAATAACCTAATCAAGCCCTTTTACAATATTCTACATAATATTGAAAAGCAATGCAACCAATTGCATTTGAATAGCAAATGGTAGAATAAAAACGTGCCTACATTGCAACATATAATTTTACATCCAGCAAATTCCAAATACAAATCGCTCATCAGTGCTAAAATTACTATGTTTAGATCCTGTTTTATTATATATCCGTCGGAATGCGCGTCTATCCCTTCCCGGGATCATTAGTGCGTTCCAAGACGAGAATAACCCGAACAAAACTAACAAGATTTAACTACAGCCCGCGGGCCTTTGCGAAACAGCCGTCTGGTGGATGACAGCTACTTTTTTTAGCCGAGCAGATTCATTGATGGTGACTAGTTTGACGCAAATTAGAAGCAGCTCGGACTATGTAACAGGCGCTTTTGCTAGCTTTTCTAAATGGATAGGGAAAGCGAACATATTATCAATCTATATCTATAGGTATTAATTTATACGGATACGGATTTCGAAGCAATGATGGCCGAGCGGTAATAGCTATGGACTGCCGTGCAGCAAGTCCATGGTTCGAATCCCGCCGCGGGCTTGAGCTTCGCCGCATGGTGGAAGGGCATTTTGCGAATGCCCGCCTGGCTATAGACCACCCTCAATTAAATACTGTCACCAAGCACCTAACGGTGTGTTCCGGCAGCAGTCCTTGAGGGCCAGTGAAATTACAGGCACATGAGATTTATCAACTATGTCTCAAGGTGACGGGCGTGTGCATTTCGTGACTCGTGATGAAATGCATCTGTTATAGGCAGAGGTTAGTCCGCTTAACATCAGGTGGGCCTCAAACTTGTTCCGTCACAATAAAATTTAAAAATAAAACACTGCTTTATTGTCCATCCATCTTATAGGATGGATTCTAAAACAGCTAGTTAAGGCTAGTCTCTTCAAAGCGCTTTCCAAGCAAATGTAGTTCTTCATATTTCAAATACCCAGTGTTCAAACTCGTTAAAAGTGCAAGTGGGACTTGCGCATGACGGGTTCCGTACCATTATCTGTAACCTAATCTTGCAGTTTTGAGTGAGCTGGGGAGGTACGGCGAAAACCTATTTTATTGTATGGGAGTCCCCATAATTATTTATCTGATTCTAATTAATTATATTGAAATAGAACATAAAACTAAATATTCTGTGAATAGTTAAAGCGTCTACCTGTCACCGTTATTAGTATATATCGAGCAAGAAACGGTAAAAAAATCAAGTTTGTTGAATAGGAGCCTCCATTAAATATTTATTTTATTTTTAGTATTTGTTGTTATAGCGGCAATAGATATACATCATCAGTGAAAATTTCAACTGTCAAGCTATCACCGTTCTTGAGATACAGCCTGGTGACAGACGGACGGACAGCAAATCCTCAGTAATAGGGTCCCGTTTTTACCCTGTGGGTACGGAACCCTAAAAAGCACAATTTATGGTTAAGTATGGTAGTGTACAATATTAGTACTGAATGTTTAATTCGTAATTAATAATCAATTTTAAAGATTTAATCTCTGTTATTATTGAAATTTTCATCAGATATCAATATGTAAGATCGTCTGATCGCCTTGCAGTTAACATGCACGTAATAGTTAAATTGATATAAAATTGTACCCTTTCCGTGAGTGATGCAAAAATTACAGACATTATTTTGCCTTGTACGAACTTTTGGATGAATTTTGGTCATGTCACTGGACCTTCTTTTCCATTGGTTTATATGTTTTATTAATTTGATTAAAATCTTGATTATGCATGGCGTCAATAATCTATTTGCTTACCGGTTCATAGTTTATTTTCGGCGATTAAAAGGTTCTGTAGTTATTAAAGTAATAAATCCTGTGGTATGTTTTAGTGAAGTGTTGAATTAAGGTTGAACTGGCCGGTCACTTCTCCATACAAACGTCGTAGGGTGATCACTCCCTTATTTAAGATTTTAGGTCCAGGCTTAAGCATAATACCGATTGATATCGTCATTATCTAGGCTTGTATGATGCCAAAATTTAAAAAATATAATTAAGTTGTAAGTTATGAGCCTCGAAAACATTATATGAAAATGTTTCAACACTCATAATTTTCAAGTTAATTATTTTATTAAAATTTCGGCATCATACAAGCCTAGGTAATAACAAGATCAATCGGTACTATGCTTTAGTTCTGACCTAAACCCTCAAATAAGGGAGTGATCACTCTACGACGTTTGTATAGAAAACGGGTCGGCCAGTTCACTCTTAAGGGTGAACTGGCCGGCCCGTTCTCCATACAAACGCCGTTGGGTGATCACTGCCTTATTTGAGGATTTAGGTCCAAAATAAAGCATAATACCGATTGATCTCGTCATTATCTAGGCTTGTATGGTGCCAAAATTTAAAAAAGTTAATTAAGTTGTAAGTTATGAGCCTCGAAAACTTTATATGAAAATGTTTCGAGGCTCATAATTCTCAGGTTAATTATTTTATTAAAATTTCGGCATCATACAAGCCTAGATAATGACGAGATCAATCGGTATTATGCTTTATTTTGGACCTAAATCCTCAAATAAGGGAGTGATCACTCTTCGACGTTTGTATGGAAAACGGGTCGGCCAGTTCACCCTTAAGGAGGCGGGCTATCAGCCAAAGCTTACATGTGATGTGATGTGTGCGACGCTCAACTTTGTTCAATTTATACATGCAATGGCTGTAATTTCAATTGCTACTTTGTCTAAAATCGGGAATACAACCGAGTAAGAAAGCTCGGTGACTGTAAGAATGCAAAGAACGAGGGACACGTCTAGGAGATCGACAAATCCTGCCATTGTGTATGAACTGTTTATAGCTACTATTAAGGTTATATTATTGAATTTGAA
The DNA here is from genome assembly GCA_963890685.1 of Plagodis pulveraria. Classification (NCBI taxonomy): domain Eukaryota; kingdom Metazoa; phylum Arthropoda; class Insecta; order Lepidoptera; family Geometridae; genus Plagodis; species Plagodis pulveraria. Next base: position 18,237,780 of record OY982959.1, read on the forward strand.
GCCCTCGTAGGGAAGTTTGCTTAGCCGTTCTTAATCGATCACCTAAGTAGAGCAACGTCCGCCGCGGTCAGGAGTTGGATGGGTGACCGCTAGTGACATTACTACTGAGAGCTTCCGTGCTTCAACCTGCTGCAACCATGCTGCAACCGAGTAAGAAAGCTCGGTGACTGTAAGAATGCAAAGAACGAGGGACACGTCTAGGAGATCGACAAATCCTGCCATTGTGTATGAACTGTTTATAGCTACTATTAAGGTTATATTATTGAATTTGAAGCCCTCGTAGGGAAGTTTGCTTAGCCGTTCTTAATCGATCACCTAAGTAGAGCAACGTCCGCCGCGGTCAGGAGTTGGATGGGTGACCGCTAGTGACATTACTACTGAGAGCTTCCGTGCTTCGAAGGGCACGTTAAGCCGTCGGTCCCGGTTGTTGTCTTACGATGGCAGTCGTTATAGCATGGTGGTAGGGCATTTTGCGAATGCCCGCCTGGTTACCTACCACCCTCAAGTAGAATATTTGTCGCCAAGCACCTTACGGTGTGTTCCGACAGCTGTCCTTGACAGTCAGTAATTCTAGGCTAGCCTGAACAACATCTTCGATCACATCATCACTTACCATCAGGTGAGATAGTGGTCAAAGGATAGCCTATCAGCTATACAAAAAAATTTGCTTTGGCTGAAATTGCTATTGACTTTTAGTTGAAGTTTTAATATTGTTATGTTGGCAATGACGCCTGCGTGGCGAATTACATTACAAAATTACAAAACGAGAGAAAAAAATGTAGTCATGTGCGGGATTCGAACCCGCGTCCACCCCTTTAGCCGGGGTATGCTCTAACCAATTGAGCTAACATGAAACAATGACTAATAACTCTAATTTTTGCTCTCGTTTCCAAATGCAAAATTGGTCTTGTTTGTAGTACAACGCAAGTTGAACTATAGGTGTCGCTCCATCCCGATACGATGGTTGATGAACGAGAGCAAAAATTAGAGTTATGAGTCATTGTTTCATGTTAGCTCAATTGGTTAGAGCACACCCGGGCTAAAGGGGTGGATGGACGCAGGTTCGAATCCCGCACATGACTATAATTTTTTCTCTCGTAAATTTGTAATTTTTGTAGTAAGCATCAGAAAACAGTACATTATGTAGATCAAGTTTTGAAAGTGATTAATGCGCACAAATTAAATTTTGTAATATCATGTCGAGAATCGAAATATTTACCCAGCAATGCGGCTATCGTACCTATACTTTCGCTGTCGGTAAGTAGTGTCGTCAGGTCAAGTTTACATACTCTGATCACCTCGACATCAACGAGGTCGTATCACTTGCGAATGGAATTGTAATTGACCAGAGATCACTTTAAGTTTTTTTTAATATTAATATACAGGGTTGTTGGTAAAATGCTAACAACAATCTTAGGGTTGACTTCTGCTAGTCCTAAGAAAAATATTTGAGACGATATTTTTGTTTTGAAAAAAAAAAAACATGTGGTACTCGGTTACCACCTGATGTCAAAAGCCTCTTGTGCCTGTAATGTATTATTTCATATTTTTTATTACTTTGCTTGATGTAAATATTAAAAACTCTATTCAAAATATTCAAATGGACCATGGCGCGGTCCAGGGTTGCCGAGCGGGCGCTAAAAAAATCTCAAAAATTTTCTTAGGACTAGCAGAAGTCAATCCTGAGAGGTTGTTAGCATTTTAGCAATAACCCTGTATATATTGTTATATTTAAAAATACTTCTTAAACACAAAGAACTTTCTTTGCTACTTTAGATGAAGATATATTCTATTAGGAGGATCAGGTATATATTAGCGTAAATACAAACGAGCCAACTTCTCTTCTAGGCTGTAGATTAAAATATCCTCATGGTCATAATGGTCGTATGCCATAATTTTTGCAATTTTGTAATAAGTAATCTTTTTGGAGCTGTTTGGTTTGTTTGGTTCGCAAAATGCCCTACCACCATGCTATAACGACTGCCATCCTAAGACGACAACCGGGACCGACGGCTTAACGTGCCCTCCAAAGCACGGAAACGCTCAGTAGTAATGTCACTAGCGGTCACCCATCCAACACAATGACCGCGCGACGTTGCTTAACTTTGCTGATCGGTTGAGAACAGCTAAGTAAACTTCGCTACGAGCGCTTCAAAAACTCTCCTCGAATTCCCCTTTTGCATTTCTCAATTATTTTCTATATTTTAGCCAGTTTGAAATTGAGGTTAATATTGAATCATAAAAACTTCTATAACAGGTTATAAACAACTGAAAATGTCTGATCCATGAATATTTACAAATATTACAGAATGTAAATTCAAGGTTACACTTTTGTATTTGACCTTCGTAAAAAAAGTAGTTGGTAATGACTACCATATCAGTCCGATAGCCCACTGCTGCACTTACGGGAAGAAACGAGGGGCACTTACAAGGTGCCGGGGTGGTTTTGACTGACAAGCAAAAAACATCCCTCTTTTTTGAGTTTGGTAAATCCAAGATGTATTAGATAGATTCCGTGGATTGTAGATGCGCTACGCACAGTCGAGGCAACAAAACACGTTGAGTGTAGTAATCTCCAACTGTAAGAATATGTTTCAAGTCTATGTTTGCTTACCTATTTTTAGTATTCCTATATTTAGTTAAAAATACGAGACGCAATGAAAAAACTTGTTTAACTTAGTCATTCACGCAGTAATCGGAAAGTGTAGCCACTTGTAGCGATCAGTTACTTTCTTTTGGCCTTGTTTAGTATGTTTTTTTACGCATCTCATGTTTCGCAGAACATTGATTAGGTATTGAATTTTTACCTTGTTACGGTAAAAAATAAACAGATATCACTGTAAAAGCAAAAGCAAAGGAAGCCTTTGGTTGTGCTTATTTGTACAAGCTTTAATTTAGTTTCACTTGTCCCGATTTTTGTCATCAAAACTTGCAAATTAAATTTGATCCACTTACCGGTTACCGATTGAGCTGATTTTTTTCATATATGTGTAAATCGCGTGATAATGCAATATTGTGATGAAATGGTGCTGATCTGATGATGGAGCTGGAAGGTGGCCAAAGGAAATTCTCAATGAAACGACACAAACTAATGAGTTTGGGCTCATTTGAATAGTCTTGATAAGTATTATTTTAATTTTTTAGTCCATTTTATTAACAATAACATAATAAAAGCTTGTTTTCAAAAGAAACTTAATTGAGAGACGCTTGTTAGAACATTGTATAGATGAAGTGTTCGTGCTCTGCTTCGCTTTTTGTTGATGACGAATGGGGAAATGAGATACTTATATGATTTTTTCAGTATGATTGTGTGTGTATGTATATTTCACGGATATGAAAGATGATTGTTACTCGACATTTTTTTTTATTGCTTATAGGTGATCCTTTGAACACAATGTCATCTGATGGTAGGTGATGATGTGGTCGAAGGTGTTAAAAGGCTTAACCTAGAATTACTGGCTCTCAAGGACAGCTACCGGAACACACCGTTAGGTGATTGGCGACAGATTTACTACATGAGAGTGGTCGCTAGCCTACCACCATGCAGTGAAGCTCAAGCCCGAGGCAGGATTCGAACCCTGGACCTTTTGCGCAGCAGTCCATAGACACTGCCACTGAGCCATCACTGCTTCAATCAAACACATTTTTTAGGGTTATAAAATAAACTCCAAATCTCGCGTATTACGTAATCACTGATCATGTACTGTAATGACAAAAGTTAGAACAAAACCCATATAAATGATAGAGCATGTTTGAAGCAGTAATGCGCTGAGCGTTAATTTTGTACCTAGTGACTGCCGCGCCTTACCGCATGGGTAAGGCGCGATAGTCACTACATATTAAAGCTCGGCGCCTCAATGCTTCCTGCTACCTGCTACCCCTCCAGTAAGGCGCGGTCCATGGTTCAATGCACACCGTCAGGTTGAGCTGCACCGCATGGTGGAAGGGCGTCTTGAAAACACTTGTCAGCTTACACTCTCAAGAAAGTCTGTCGTCAAGCACCTCCCAGTGTGTTCCGGCAGCAGTCCGTGAGAGACAGTAAGCAACTAGGCTATTCATATTCGACATAAGTAATCACTGCATGTTCACTGTCGACTTAAATTTCGTCATAAGCTTCTGATGATGTTTCGTTTAGAGGCGTAATACGTGCCAAAGGGTATTTCGATCGCATTGTTTGGAGTTTATGCTGAAACCACACGGTAAAGAAATACTTAAGACGAAATATGCTCGACTAAATATACGTAAACAACACACATTACATACATTTACACACACATTACATACACTTACACATATATACATAAATTTACACGTCACAGATTTTAAGTATTGAATCCGGAGGCCGATTCGTCGTTTTTTTTTATGCTTGATAGATTAGTTTTTGACTACTATCTCACCTGATGGTAAGTGATGATGTGGTCGACGACGACGGTGTATTAGGTGCTTGGCGACAGATTTTCTACTTGAGGGTTGTAGCTAGCCAGGCGGGCATTCGCTAAATGCCCTACCACCATGCTATAAAACTGCCATTCAAAGACGGCAACCGGGACCGATGGCTTTACGTGCCCTCCAAAGCACGGAAGCGCTCAGTAGTAATGTCACTAGCGGTCACCCATCCAACTCATGACCGCCACGGATCGGTTAAGAACAGCTAAGCAAACTTCGCTACGAGCGCTTCGAAAGTCTCCGCCCCGAAGCCGACCTATGCATTGTTTTCGTAAAATATACTGCTTGTGTAAGTTAGTATAGCAACGTCACCTTAAACACCATTAGGTAGAAAGAAAAAAGCAGAAAAAATATAAAATGCACCACAAACATAAAAATCTTTTAGTGAACATGTATCAGTTTTACTAAACATTCAGATTGTTTGTGTGTTAAAAAAAAACAAACCTTAACGTACTCATATTTACCGTTACCGAAAAGGTAGAAGCTTCTCAAGTTGACGCTTATATTATGAATAATAATGAAAACGCATAGTTTTTTTGTTAGAAAATCCGATCTCGGGGATAACTTTTTTGTTGGGAAGACCTCCAAGTGTTCATTTAACTTTTATCAACTTCGGTCAAGTAACAAGTTGTTTTTAAGTGTTCAGTTCTATTTATAGGAAAATTTATTGAAATTAGCTAGTATGTTTTTTTATGCCTGATAATATAATCCGCCGCGGTCATGAGTTGGATGGGTGATCGCTAGTGACATTACTACTGATTGCTTCGGAGGCCACGTTAAGCCGTCGCGCGTCGGTCCCGGTTTGTGTCTTAGGATGGCAGTCTTTATAGCAAACAACCCTCAAGTAGAAAATCTGTCGCCAAGCACGTAACGGTGAGTTCAGGCAGCTGTCCTTGAGAGTCAGTAATTCTAGGTTAGCATTAAAAACATCTTCAACCACATCATCACTTACCATCAGGTGAGATAGTGGTCGTTGGCTAACGTATAAAGCTTTAAAAAAATGTGATGAAAAAACACACTTTATAAGCACACTACCAAAACAGTTACTACGGTAGTACGCTTCATTGGCGGCGTAAACGCATTCTACAGGTTACCGTTTAAGGCCCGTCTGCAGGACTCACCTGTTACAGACCTGTGCCGCTGTGGAAAACAGAATATAAGTTTCTAATAAACAGTTTAGCTACAGCAGCTTGCGAACAATAATGTGGTTAAAAGTAAAGAATTGATTTATTGTTGAATATGTCACGGGCGATGTTTTTGCCCGTGGGGCGCCGGGCTAGAATGTAACCCCCACAAAGATTTCTGTGGTCACCCCCCCAATCTCTACCAGTGGATGTCAATGGTGTAAATGGCGAACAGGTAACACACTAGAAGAACGTGGGCAGCAACGCTTTCTATGGAACTGATATCTCCACATACAGTATTATTTAAAGTAAGTTTAAAACTAAGCATGATATAAAATTTATGTTTTCATCATCTAGGCTTCTGTATTGTTACAAATTTATAAAAAGATAATATACCTATACTTATTATTTTACTTCATACTTTTACTTACTTAATATCAAAAAACTGCATCGAAGTAAAAAAGGCTTATAACGTTTAAGTTAATTAATTCTCTTATTACAAGTTTGTAACACAAAACAAGCTTAAATAATAAAATGACCCTTCGAAGTGACTGGCCAGTTCAACCTTAATAGCGGAGGGTTTGATTTAAATCATAATAATCATTCAACCTTTATAATATTGTGGATAAAATATCTTTTGTAATATAAAGGGAGTCAAGAAAAACTCACATTTTTTGTTTTTCAATAATATCTACATTTGTCGCTTTGTTGGTTTTGACCTTGACAAAGCCTAGACAATTTGAAATGAATTTCAGATACTGTTACACCAGTATATATTTCATCTGTGTCAATAGCATTGCATCCGTCTACTTAACTTATAAATATAACCATTTTCGCTTCAGTGCTATCTTTATCACAAGTTATGTAAGTAGCCTATTAAATAAATTAAATTTACATAATACATTTTAAATGGAATTATATTTTAATTATATTATATTTATAATTGTGAATTATTCTTTACAACTACCTACTCAGAGTTTGAAATCAGTTCCACCCTGGGTTAGGGTTTCGCCGCATGGTCGTAAGGCTGTTTTTTTATGTTGGGAAGTGATGAGACAGTCATGTTGCCAGCTGTCAATGCCACTGCACTGCGCTTGTCACACATATTAAGTTGTGTTAAGATAAGAAGTTAAGTTGTTTTTTTATTTATTCATGATTGGTAAGCGTTTTACCACAATCTCATCTGAATGTAAATGATGATGTGGTCGAAGGTGTTAACAGACTTAACCTAGAAATACTGGCTCTCAAGGACAGCTGCCGGAACACACCGTTAGGTGCTCGGTGAAAGATTTCTAGTTGAGGGTGGTCGCTAGCCAGGCGGGCATTCGGAAAATGCCCTACCACCATGCGGTGAAGCCCGCGGTGGGATTCGAACTATGGACCTGCTGCGTGGCAGTCCATAGCCAATGCCAGTGAGCCATGACTGTTTCAAGTCTGTGTCCGTTTGTGTCTGTAATGTCATTTTCGTGCAGTAATGTTACTTGCTACTGTGCCCTTTACACCTTAATACAGTTCTGTTTTCATACTACTGGTTCGAAGCAGAATATATCTGACACTGCGGTATGCAACAAGACGGACTCATGCTATACAGACCTAGCACCTTGTAAAATCTAGGATACCATCATCTAGCCAAAAATCTGTCGCCAAGCAACGAACGGTGTGAACCTATAGATGTCCTTGAGAGCCAGGTCCCACTCTAGGTTACATCATATCCGACCGCATCATCATCGGCCAACTATTTTTTAATGCTGATAGGGTAGTGGTGGCCGGGCTAGAATGTCACTCCCCCATCTCTACCCGTGGGTGTCGTAAGAGGCGACTACGGGTAACATAACAGGTGGGCAGCTGCACTTTCTCAGGAACTGATATCTCACACTGCCTAAGCCGCCTGCCAAGCGTGGGGATTATGGCAACCCCCCCCCCCCATTTTGGGGGAGGCTGTGTTCAACAGTGGACTATCCGGCTGATACAATACAGTACATATAGCGGCCAGGTCTAGGATATACATACGTTGTCTATCAGTCAGTCACTCGAGAAAAAGTTTTTCATACATACGACTATACAGATGCCATTGGTTGGCTTGCATCAAATAATTTAAAGGTGATAGTAGAAAAAACTAAAATTTTACAACCACGCACTATAAACAGTACGCAATTGCAACTGCAAGTATCATATAATTGCAAGCAAATAGAAGAAATAAATTTTGGTTACATTTCTTGGCTTAACCATTGACTGTTTTTGTAATTGGAAACAACATGTTGCGAAACTATGCTCAAAACTAAATAGCTTCGTTTATCCACAAAGACAGATTGCACAGACTGTTTCTAAAAAAGCTGCGACCACAGCTTATTACGGGTATGTCAACTCAACTTTACGCTATGGTATTGTCATTTGGGGGAGATGCACAGATATTGAGCGACTCTTTATAATTCAAAAAGGCTGTTTAAGAGCTATTTACGGCATACAACAAACGGATTCCAGTAGACCGTTTTTCACAAATAAAAAAATAGTGACTGTCACTTCATTGTATGTTTTAGAAGCAGGCCTGTTTGTCTATAAAAATAAATACCTTTTTCAGCAATACAGCGCGTTAAGCTGTCATTCTACACGCTCCCAATACAGGCACACACTCTATAGGCCATAGACCAGATTAACACTCAGCTCAAATAATAGTTACATAATGTGTATTAAAATTTACAATATAATTCCTAATAACTTCAAAGACCTGACATTTAATCGATTCAGAACACAATTGACGTGGTGGCTTGCTGAGAAATGTTTCTATAGTTTAAATGAATTTTTTGATTATAAATTATAAAGATTAAAATAAGTAGCTTACATATGACATGTGTTTATATATAATTTTAGATTTTATTGTCATTTATTGGTATATAATTTGTATTGAATTTTCTTGACATTTTAACTTGACATTAATTAATTTGAAATTGTATTCATACGTCTGTAAAGACAAGTTTTAGCGGAACTACATTCTTATTATTGTTATTAATTTCTAAATTGTACCTGAAACTTATGAACGAATAAATGAATATGAACATTAATTTTTCTTCTGATATTTAATGAGAACTTACGATTCTGACATTCTGCTACTTAGCCTTAAAGCTATATAGACATATTATAATTCTGACATTCTGCTAATTGCTCGATATACCTATCCAGTCGTTTTATATAGCAGGCTTTCCAGTATGGAGTCTACCTATTTTTAATTAGCGTTATGAAAGCATAGGCGTGCGTGTAAAAAATCTTATGTAAGGTATACTATGAAATATACCATTCTTAAAACGGATGGCAGCAATATTAAAGCAAAGGAAGCAGTGATAGCTCAGTGGCATTGGCTATGGACTGCCACGCAACATGTCCATGGTACGAATCCCGCCGTGGGCTTGAGCTTCACCGCATGGTGGAAGGGCATTTTGCGAATGCCCGCCTAGCTAGCTCCCACCCTCAAGTAGAAAATCTGTCGCAAAGCACCTAACGGTGTGTTCCCGCAGCAGTCCTTGAGAGCCAGTGAAATTACAGGCACCTGACACTTAACAACTATGTCTCAAGGTGACGGGCGCAGTGTAATTCGTGACTTATGACGAAATGCATCTGTTATAGGCAGAGTTGAGTCCGCTTAACATCAGGTGGGCCTCGAGGTTGTTCCGTCACAATAACATAAAAAAAATGTCATTTGATTTTTGTACACAAATAAATGCATAATGCAGCAAGAGCCAAAATGCGATTGAGAAATTTACAAAAGTATAATAAATATCGATGGTGTGTAGTTCTCTGGTACGGCTATCTACATCTTTTAAATTCTGTACTTACATTAATCTTACTATGTCCGATTTTCAACAAAACTCGATAAGATAAGTAGATAGTATTTATGATTACACAAGACTTCTTAATAGCACAGTTTTAATGAGATAAAATGTACTGTTTTGGGAATCACAAAATATTTTATGGTGTTAATAGCATCTTGTTAAGCTTTTGGTGGCGTTTTTTTTACATCTGCCATAAAGGATTTTTGCACTTACATATCATTATGTAACGAACTTGAAAACTGTGTTTTTACGTCACAGATTGGTGCATCGAAGCTAACATAGTAAAAAAATTAGGACTACAAAACAATTAGTATAGGAAACTTTCAGAGTAGCTCACAACTCGAAGACAAAGCCACCCCGACCGCGGGGAATGGTGAACATTTAGACTCCTCCTAACTTATAGAAGTTCTGCTCTTTATACCTTCTGTAGGAGGGGATCTTCGTCGTATACTTACATAAGCAAATACTCGCCAACTAGAACCTCCCCCATGGTTTGCCGGGATAGAATGTCATCTCCCCATCTCTACCCGTGGGTGTTGTAAGAGGCGGCTAAGGGTAACTCACCAGAAGGTGGGCAGCAGCGCTTTCTAAGGAACTGATATCTATCTGCGATCCCCAAGCCACCTACCAAGCGTGGGGATTATGGCAAACCCTTCCGTATTGGGGGAGGCTGTGTTCAGCAGATCCGGCTGATACAGTACAGTACAGACCCTCCCCATATTTTGAAAGTCAATTAATACGACCTAGTCTTGGAATGAGAGCCAAGAGAACATGTTTATTTACATTAAGTAAAAGCACATTTGTTTACAGCCGCATTGTCAATAATATTATGGTTTTATAGCAAATTAACAACCGTCTTATGTAAATAAAAATATTCGATAATGAACCGTTGAAATGTTTATGGTTGTTGGTATTTTATTCACTTTAACGAGTCAATCTTCCCAATCGTGGAAGATTTCACTTTTTTGAGCAGCGGTCATTGAATACCTACTTTCCTTAATTAAATCATTATTGCTTTGTGTTCAGAGATGAAGTAACGTGACAATATAAAATTTTGAATAACCACAGAATACTTAATAATGTATAACATGCACGCTCTCATTAGTATTTTGAAGCAGTGATGGCTCAGTGGCATTGGGTATGGATAGCCGCGTAGCAGGTCCATGGTTTGAATACCGCCGCGGGCTTGAGCTTCACCGCATGGTGGTAGGGCATTTTGCGACCATCATCAGATTTTAAGTAGAAAATCTATCGCGAAGCACTTAACGGTGTGCTCCGGCAGCTGTCCCTGAGAGCCAGTATTTCTAGGTTAAGCCTGTTCTCACCTTAGACCAGATCATAACTTACCAGTAGGTGAGATTGTAGTAAAAAGTTTACCTATAAGCATTAAAAAAAAACTACTCAGACATTGCTTGAGATTTGTAACCTCAACGTATTGACAAAGACAGGTTACAAACTATCTTTGTAAATCTGTATCTTTGTAAAACCAGTAAAGTGAGTACCTAACCTACTACTTATAGATATATAGATAGGGAGATAAACACGCTTGACTCTGTAAGGACTTCAGGGACTCTACAAACCTTATTTATCCTTTCTTTCTTCTTTATTCTTATTTAAATATTATTTTTATGGAATGTTCTAGGTAGGTACGAGTCGGGATTTGCTGTGTTTGAATTCAGCATAGCAATAATTTGTGAAAGAACTGTAAATAGATGCATACCATACATATTTGAACTAGTTTGCTGTAAACCCAGTTACAACACATTCTAAAATTAGTTTTAATAAAAATCTCTAAGTTAATCTTTTATGACTTATATTGAACTTTGTCTTGAAAACTACCGAATGCTCACTGGAAACCTTACAAGTTATTCTCTAATTTTCGCGCATTTTTAACGATAAAATTGACATAACCGCCACGTTGCAGTGCGCGGTGATAAATATAATAATATTTCATAAGTAGTTTGTTTGATTTTCATACTCACCGGTAACGAGCTCCTAATTTTGCTAAGAAGTTCCAGATAGGCCACCATAGAAGCGATTTACACAAGGGCGCAGCCGCGGACGGCAGCTATTAAAATATTGAATCGTACCTTGATGTTTTCAGTACTTACAATGTATCAAGTAGATAAGTATGTTTTATTTATTTTCTAGCTGCATCAAATAATATGATATTAATAATATTTATTAGATACATTATAAAAGTAATAAGTAATATTAAAGTTACCATAATATTATAATGCACATACCAAATTGCAAAAAAAAAACAATCAAACAATAAAGACAAACAAATTTTCTGAGATAATCAGTGAGATTATTTGTACATTATGTTCTGTTTTATCGTAATATAAGTAACTATTTAAGTAGGTATTATGAGTTAATTTTTTGATATTTTATCCTGAATTTACATATGAGGAAGTAAATTATAATTTTCATACAATAAAATCATACACACTTCAACATGCATAAATTATTATAACGTCATGATAATCTAGATTTCATAACAATTATTATTTTCAGCTCACTAGTTCCCATTCAAATTATTCTACAAAACTACGAAATAAGTAAGTACGTACGTTACAGTATTATAAACAAACTCATTGACCTATTATCTCGAGGGAAACATTTAACGTAGCAATTTTCAACGCGCTTGTATACATATAGAGACTGGCAGTGAGCCAAAACTGGAGTAGGTATAGCTTCATTTACTAGATCAGTGTATGTACTACCATGCTGAAAAGCTCAAATATGAGTGGGATTTAAACCTAGGATCGCTGGATCGGCAGTCAACCCTCATTACCAATGCTCTACCTTTGCTGCGAAAGATGTTTCTTATCATTTATAAATACGTTTTCAAGCACTATAGTATGCTAAGTGTACGTCTCTTTTGTACTTGTTGAGAGCCAGTAATTCTAGGTTAGCCTGAGCAAACTCTTTGACAACATCATCACATACCATCAGCTGCGATAGTGGTCAAAAGCTAGCATATAAGAAATAAATATGTGATTGTATTGTTTACACATTTTTAGACCACAAAAGCTTCACAGGTGAGAAACGAACCCAATTGCCTGAAGGCCACCACGATGGTGAGAAGAGATGCGAATTTTGTGCTCTTAATCATACTATTATAAAAAAGTAAAACTACTCGTAAATTTATTCTGAATGCGGCCATCTTAATGATGTTGCTAACCCTCTGATTTTTTTATATGATCTCAAGTAATATATAAAAAAATATATGGTGTATAAGTGAATACCTCATCAATTAGATGTCTGGTGGCAACGTTGGCAACATCTTCATTGTCGCGTAGGCAGCTTTCGTCTTCTGATTAGTCGGTATTAGTTAATATAATCAGTGAAATCAAGCCAACCACCATTTTGTTGCTCTATTTTTTATAATAAACATATAAGAACCTACCGAGACCTCGTATTTTTTTTCTAGCCTTTGACAGAATCTTGTTTTTGTAAAAAGATTTAACCCTAAATGGGAACTGGCTTTCATGAGCTGCCTGAATATACTAGAAAGCTAGATGTTTGGTGATCGATTTTCTACTTGAGGGTAGTAGGTAGCCAGGCATTTGCAAAATATGCTACCACCATGCGGTGAAGCTCAAGCCCGCGGCGAGATTCGAATCATGGACTGTGTACACTGGGGTCCAAAGTAATTAATCACTGCTTCAAAAATATCCCTACATAGCCACGAGAAATCATATTATCTACCCAGTATATATCTACTATTCTATATATAATTTGTTTAGATCTTACGAGTACTTTAGGATCGGCCTGTGGATCGGCTGCTTCAAATCAAGTGCTTGTTTATACCTCTTTACATATTGTTCGATTGATTTAAGTAAGTAAAAGGCATAGCTCCAACATTGACCTATATATACTAAACGCGACATCTCAAACGAGGATAGTCGACCAGTGTAAGTATGCCGCCTGGTATACTCTCCCCCACACGCGCTTTACGTTCGAAAATTGTCTATTATCAATGTGTATTTTGAATACACAATTTTCGATCGTAAAGCACGTGTAATCTCTACGAGTGCCCAGTAGCGAGTGGGTGAAAAGATGCCGGCCGGCTTCTTTGCACTGTACAACTATCTTCGTTTGAGATGTCGCGTCTAGTATATATAGGTCAATGAGCTCCAAAAACCATATGAGGCACAACAAGCTATGAATATTTTGCGCTTTTTAAATTATTTTAATTTAATAGTTTTATTTATCTTTATCTATCTACTATTATCACCCTAGTCCCAGGGTAGGAGTTGTCCCTGTTATTATCATTTTATACTCCCCTTATACTGTATTGTTATTTTAATGTAACAATATTACTTTGTTGCTGTTGTAAACCATTTTCAAAAGCACAAAACTGGTGGAACTAGCGTTCTATAAAAATAAAATATGTAATATCCTTTGTACCTAGATTCACAGACTAATAAATCATTGTATCAATATATTCAAAATTTGTTTTGCCTCATTTGAATTTAATGGTACTACCACAAGTAAAGATAGGTCGAATAAACAAACTGAGTGTTATTTGTAATAACTAAGTGTAATTGTGAATATTGACATTGTTTTGTATAGGTAACGTTGTTTTTTTCTGTTGAACAGTTGAACCAAACGGAGCGGCATATTCGCTGAACAAAAACGGTCCTTAAATAAAACACCATTAGTAAAAGGCTCATAAATTCATTATGAGCCTTTTACTTAATAAAATCAATCCAACAATATGTAAAGAGGTAGAAATAAGCACTTGATGTGGAGCAGCCGTTCCTAAACAAATCTAAACAAATTGTTGCAAACATCGCTTTAACAAGTTCCCAAATGTATGACAGCAAACAGAAATTACAAATGCATGCGTAAGATTGTTTACGGATCTTTGTTACATTTCGTTTCCGATGTAACGACGAAGTCCATGCTGCTTCCTGTCTGCCCTTCACACATCCTACACATCAGCGAAATGATTCAGAACTCACTACACTACGAAACAGCATATTAAGTAGGCTGATAAGTACATTATGATGCAAAACTCTAGTGAACGATTATCTTCTGCTAAGCATCGGTAGGTAGTTAGCTGGTATTTTTAGGACTTATGGTTTAAGCTCTAAAGACTATTATTGACCAGTCAAACAAGAGATCAGGTTTCTGTAGAACGTTGTCTTTATTACGAGTATAATACGTAGGATAACATAATATTTAATACCTTTTTATTATGTAACCTACAATGTCTGATTCTTGTGGGGTTCTAATTTTCAATGACTAAAATAGGTCAAGTGAAGTATAAAACTTATATGAAAACGGGCTTTATTTGTATATTTTAAGACAATTATATGATTTCAACCCTCATAGTTTTTATTATGAGCGATGTGTGTAAAATTCAGTACAAAATGTAAGGTCCTTGGTGAGGTGAGTTTCGAGGCGAACTACGGTAGGTACTACAGGTAGAAACTACGTAATTTTGTTTCTAGCTTTTATTCATATAAAACTGTAGTGGCATACGTGTTGACTGACAACCCGAAGGTCCATGCCTTTTTGCGCTTACTGGCTAGCTATCATCCTCGAGAAAATTAAGACATGTTAATAATCTACATTTTAATGACACATATAATGTTAATTTCTCACTAATTAATGAATATCGAAAACAAAGGTAGAAGTAATAAAATACTGACGCTGCAATTGTCGTTAATCTTGAATTGGATTTACCAAAGTACCGAGTGTGCAGAGTGCAATATCCCCAGTATTTTTTTACCATACGTCAAAATGATCGTTAACAGATCGATTCAGGTCAATAGCACTTTCCAATAAATACATTTCTCAGTGATTGATCACAGAGAAACATAATTAGGGGTTTCAGAACTCGCGTGCTTATACATCCGTACACAAATATTTTTTTACAAAATATTAAAGGGAAGTTCTCTATTCACGCTTATACATTGTTATTAGCTCACCTGATATTTAGCTCAGTGATGAATAATCTGCATGATATGAGGTGGTAAAATTCAGGTTCATTTTTCAGCCCTCCAAAAAATTGGGTCAATGTAAACATGTTCTTTGTCGGAATTCGCAACTTTGATGCTAAGGTATGAGAGAAGTCAAAACAAAAAGCTATAATTAATGATGATAAATGAATGATAAAAAATGGCGCGTATAGCATGAAGTTTCGACGAAGGGTTCAATCCAGAGAGAGCAGAAAATTTTGCTGTCTAAAAATTTGCTAACGTGATATTTGTTAAGCATGCAATAGATAGTGCTTGTAAATTCAGTATGGAATTTATATATCTAGTTATTAGTATATTTAAGATATAGGTACATACTTATATAAATACTATCGTGGACTGAAATCTATGTGATCCTAAAGGGTATTTGTTTTTTTTATATACTTATAATTGTAATTGGCATGGCATATTTTCAATTGGTATAAAAACCAACCATATACAATATTCGTACATCATACAGATCTCACTTTCAAATTTAATTTCCACACGAACCACCGCCTCTGTCAGTCTCTGCCTAACCGAAAAACATCGAGTGCAAGGATTCTCTATAATAAACTGAAACCATTAATTTTCTAGTTCTAGGTATTCAGTAAAATCTGTGCTTCTGAAACTACAATTCATGTCGAGACGACTTGCTTGTTTTATTCATAACTCCTATTAGTAATAACCCCGTATATACTGGCATTTTCTGGGAAGAAATATCATAATTCGTCAATAAATCACATAAATAAGGTGCCAGAACAATGGGGCCAGGTCATAGGTGGTTTATTACGGCAACTCTCGTGAAGGTATGCGATATTACTTGATGTCTAATACATATAGAGAGACACAGTCAATGAAGCTGCATTATACATAAGTAAGTATGCACGGAGCGCTTTCCATACAATCGTACTTTGTTATATTTTAAGTACCAAGGGTTCAAATTCGGTGTAATTTTGTATGCATATTGCTGGGCCTAATATATCTATACTTCTGGTTTGCCAGTTTTTTAGATTTGAAAATACTTAATTAGACGGAAATCTGGCAAACCAGAAGCATAGATATTAGGCTCAAGGACATACATGCAAAGTTTCACCGAGTTTGACCAATGTGTATTTTAATTGATGAAACTACGTTTGTATGGAAACGCCACGAGCACTCTAGCCTTAAATATAATATAGCTAGTATATTGATAAATACATTCAAACCTACCATGTACTGTGACAAGCGAAATAGTAAAAATAGTTTATGAAAGTAAAATCAGAATGTTAAAATCAGCGCCCCTTTAAATGACCTAATGTTTTGATACACAAATGAATAAAATAGGGTGTAGTTTTTCAATCTCTGTGTTAATTTTATGTTGTTAGAGATTATATGTTCTCTCACACCACAAGAATGTGGTTTTGGGTAGAAAGATGAGGAGAGCGTTCTTATAAATTTCCAGCTTCCGTTTTTAGCACCGACAAAATGTCTATAGTATCATTGAAATGCTAAATTACTTAATAATAGGGCCAGATATACTTCAAATTTTAACAAGGAGTTAGGCTATTCTTCACAAAGTAACATATTACGGTAAGTTAAGGTACAGCGCCTATTAAGCAGGTGGTCTTTGAAGTCAACGTCGATAGTAAGTCGAACGCGCCGAGTTTAGGCCGTGTCACTCCGCGTTGACGGGCGGATAACGAACGCATATCTGAGCCGGATGCTTTAAGAAGTCCTTACCACAATTCCAAGTATGTACTACATTTTCAAATAATATGATTTATGCAATTATAGGTCCATATTAGGGAGTGTCAGTGGTTCAAATGCCCGGATTGAACTTCATTCTTAGATGGAAAATCTGAAGACACACCTAATGAATTTTGTGGCAGCTGTCCTTCCCAGAGTCTCGATCTTAACGTCCACCGTTTAACAAAAGCCTCCCCCATAAGGAAAGGGTTTTAATCCCCACGTTTGGCAGGCGTCTTGGAAATCGCAGCGTAATATTGTTCTTAAGAGGACGCTGCTGCCCATCGGGTATTTTTTCTTTCGTAGCCTATAACGATTACGACTACAACTACTAAGGTTGAACAAAAACCTCCTTCATTAAATCCATTGAATAAAAATATTTTGATAATCTATTATAAACTATATCTGCACCAGGTAGTTTTGCTTGCATGGGAATTTGATACCACGCGTTCCTTCGGGAACTGCTAAGGTAAGTTTCGATAAAAACTATATCGTGCTAATAAGAAACCTATTTATTTCAATTTTCAAAATCCGTTCAGTTGTTTCAAAACACATCACACGTAATAAGAGGATTTTGCAAGGGTAATTATATTAAAAAAAATACATTCTTTAGTGTAAAACAATCGTCATAACTCCGGCCACACACAAAACATAAACGGTTTGAGAAATGTTACTTGAGGCCAGAGCGAATTTAATTAGAAATATGATCTACCTACATGTATATAACCGCGCTACTATACATATACGTATTTTCAAACATTTATGGCATATATATATAATATATTAAATTCCTAAAATTCTTCAAATAATTTTCCATCAGAACAACGGTGCAATTTAGATAAAAATGAGAAGATTAGATAGGTACCTAGGTCATAATTTGCCTTTATTTGTAGTTCGTACACTTAATAATATAAGTACCCATATAGCTACATTTATACATTTTGAACTTATGTACGTAGTATATGTTCTATGCATATGTACAAACAAAGTGGGTAATTAAGTCTTAGCTACAAAACGCTATATTACTATGATGTATGAATGAAACTCAGGAAACTAATATTTTCCCGTATATTTACAGCTCTGAATAGCAGTAAACAAGCATCCTCTTAAAAAATGCGGAGTAAATCTGAGCTAGGTCACTCACAGAATAAGTTCTAAGTTAATGTTGTATGATGTATGTACGTAAAAACACAAACATGGGTACAGTGTTTACAGTTAATTCATAATTTCAAAGCAGTGATGGCTCAGTGGCATGGGCTATGGACTGCCGCGCAACTTGTCCATTGTTCGAATCCCGCCGCGGGCTTGAGCTTCACCGCATGGTGGAGGGGCATTTTGCGAATGCCCGCCTGGCTAGCGACCACCCTCAAGGTGAAAATATATCGCCAAGCAACTAACGGTGTGTTTTGACAGCAGTCCTTGAGAGCCAGTGAAATTACAGGCACATGAGACTTAAGAACTATGTCTCAAGGTGACGGCTGCAGTGGAATTTGTGACTTGGGACGAAAGGCATCTGTTATAGGCAGAGGTTAGTCCGCTTAACACCAGGGGGCCTCGAGTTTGTTCCATTACAATAATATAAAAAAAATATAATTAAGTGGTAACTAATTCTCTTTCGAATTTATCGAATATGGTGTTTGTACATAAACAATAACATTCACGTTGTTTGTAGATATACCCGGAACAGTAACCTCTTTAGTTTTTTTAATTGTGTTACTGGTTTCGTTCTATACTCCTATGAAAACATTCAATAAAGTAACACTTGCATGTGTGTCTTATTGTTCGTCCATATTATTGACAACCTTTTATTTAAAAAAAACCTCTCGTACATTTGTAATTTTGTAATGTAATCCGCATAGCAGGCGTTATTGCAAACATAACAATTTAAAAACTTTTATTTCATCTTCTGTTTGGACCCTAAATAAAGCCTAAAACAGAATTCATTGATGTACACTACAGATTCGGTCACTTACCTCTTTTATTGATCAATTTTTGCCCTTTATAAGAAAATAGGCTGTGCCTATAATAGGCTCTGCTTTTTTTAGGGTCCAAACAGAAGATAAAATAAAACTTTGTCAATAATATCCAAGCAATTGTATCAAAAAGTTATTTTCGTTTCTCAAACGCTTGTACTACCTAGCTCCTCGAAATGTGTAACTTACACCACAGAAAATATACATCTAGTGAGTATGTAATGTTTATCTAGTGGATAGCTGGAAACGGTAGCAGGTACCCATAACTTGTAACTGTATCCATCCAAACAGAATGACAGTAATGTTTTGTTTAAATTTCGTGGACTACTGTTGTTTATAGGCTGTGGACTGAGTGGATTTGTCTAGGCGACTTAACTACATTCATTTTAGCTGCAGCTTTCACTCCACCAAAGTAGGATTATGTTGTATTCTCGCTGTAATAAAGTTTTTTTTTAATGTTTTGTAGAATAAGTAACGCCATACAGATATGAATAAAATATTCAAGAGGAAATACTATGCCTGATCCAAAAATACGATTCCATATATTTTAAATAACTTCTTACTAAGAATTTTTGCACTAATGCATGAAGCGAAGAAGCTGATAAAATTAGGACGATAGGAAAAACATTTTTATGATTTTACCTTTAGGTTTGTGTGTGCCCGCCTGAACTTATAACTCCTGTATAAGTATATCCATATTTCTACTAATGTTAGTACCAGTTCAAGGCCATTCTTTTTCGATAAAGGTTTTTTAAAGGAAATGTCTCACCACATTTCCGATTTCGGAAAAATATATTATAAAATATTTTACTGTATGTATGTAATATAGAAGTAAACAGTACCGAACATATAAAAACTATGCATAACATTTTTTTTTCCACTGCTATAGCTAAGCTTTAACACCAATGTCACCTGATAATTGGAAGTGGTTGAAGATTGTGTACATACGTATCCTAGAATGGGAACTGTTGGCTGGAATATTTTTTTCAGTGTGAACTCCTCGTATACGAACAGAAGATTCAAAATTACAAACCTGAAAAAAAAACATTTTTCTGAATTAAAAAGACTCAAAATTAAATGAAGTTATTACTACTTGAAGACTTGAAAATCGCTGTTTCAACCGCTTGCCGCTCCGCTCATAGCCATAACCGCAACCTCACGCGGAGGCGATTCCCGGAACGCTCGCGCAGTCACCTGCTGCGACACTACATGATAAATTAAACACAGGATTAATTGCTTCCTACCACCAGGAACGTAGTTAATCATAAAGCAGTTACACTTCTGTCATTTTGGTAGCGAAGAACTACTATTGGACTCAATTTTCTGTCGGTCCAATTCACAATCTTTGAAAAGTGTATCACTTTTATCATCTTTGGAATGAACTAATCAGTCACTACATTATAGAATTTGATTTTAATTTGTTCGTATGAACCGTTATAAAAGTTAGTTGCTTTAATACAAAAGAAGAAGTGGCAGTACTGCCACAGTTACAAGTCATCACCTGCAATGATCTTTGATGCCTACATATAAGAAAAGTAGTTATTATTAAATTATTTGGCAAGAATACTACTTGTAAGCACGATATTGTTTGGTGGGTGACCCTGAAGTTCCTGAATATATGTTCTGAACCAGCTCGATCTAAACCAAATATTTTAAGTTAAAAATCGAGCTTGTAACCAGGTTCCAATAATACCTAAGTTTAATTGAAAGAATTGGACAGGGAAAATATCTTTTCAAGGAATACATTCTCTCACATGGTCGTCCAGTCTTGACGAACTAAGAATATCATGTTACAAGTATCCAAGCTCCTTTTTTGTCTGCGGTCTTACAAACATTGTTGCATTATAAAAACGAGACAGTAGCGGAACAGAAGCAGAAACAATGACACTCCATTACCGACCTGCCACGGCTGCCATATTGCATTGCAATCGCCTATATTCGATCTTATTTATGTGACGGCTCGAACGCCTGCTCCAGATAAACTCACTGTAGTACGCAGGCCTACCAGTGACTCACGCTGTATTGAAATTTAGATGTTAACTAATCTCTGGCCAAATTAACGATTACTTGCTCAATTTACAGCTGTTTTTTTTTTTAATTTTATGTATATGTTGGGTGACCTGGCGTTGCAGTACCTGGACTTGGTATAAAGACATTTATACATTATACCGTCAGATACAATATCTGGAACTCGTGTCTGGTTTATACGTCGTTACGTATCGTATTTTTATACGCGCATTTTTATTTTTTTACAAACTTGCTTTAGTAAGAACATTAGTTTAACTAATTCGAAATCTGTGCTATTAAATATCCTTTGGTTATTGTAATTTTTTTATTTCTCGAAAGTACATAGTTACCATAACATTGAGTCATGTGTCGCATGTTTAATCTATCTTGCTTCATCTTATAGGTTAACCTGCGTGAATTTACATACTACCTAATAATACACTTCATTAAGGATCTACTTAAAAAAACAACATTAAAACTGTTCTTTGTTAATCCGACCTATGGAATCAGTATCATAAAGAGGATAGAACCTTTGTGCCATATCCCGCCATTTTGATTTTTTGCAAAGGTTCCGCTCATTTTCAATGTAGGTAGTATATTTGGCTAAAATATAAATAATCAAAAAAAATACCCTCACTATAGTCTCACGTTTCCGATACATTTGGATACCTCCATATCAATTACGTGTGATTATGCATTCATTTACTAATTTCATGAAATCAAGTACAAATTTAATATTGCATGTAAAATTACTTTATTTATTATTTATGTTACTAAATCGCATCACATCGCAAATAAATGCTGTTTTATCAAGTAAAATACGGTACCTATTAAAAATATGACGAAACTACGTTTGTGTCAAAAGCGCCATACCGTCATTTAAGATGACACACATAATGATAATATTATAAAAAAAGTTAAGAATTTTAAATGTCAAAGTATATGGTAATGTTAAATAACTCGTGGAAAAGTTTGAGAAAAGTGTAGTACTCTAAATATAGGTAATAAAAAGTAGATTTTCTGTGCAATATTTGTACTGCCTTCTAATAAATAGTTAAATCGACTTCGAAACTTTTGCTTATATACAAAAATAATAGCAATAGAAAATTACTCAGTTAATACATTTTTAATGATTTTCATTGTTCTGATATGGCGATCTTTACCTGCAAATATATCGAAAACGTGACGCTTTGGGGAGGTTTAGGTTGTTTTATGTATTTCATTTACCCATATATACACTGTGAGTGGATCTTAGAAAAAAAAATCAAGATAGCGGCGGGTCGTAATGATAGCTTCCACATTTACATATTATAAATCGGTTCAGCCGTTGAGACACGGAGGGTAGAAAAATTATTTAAATAACACCTTAGTCAGCAAGTTTTGCATCAATATTTGTTCGGTGGTTAAACATTCAATTTTATTTCATCATAACATAACTCTATAATAATATACGAGTATACATTCCTTGATAATAAAGTTGGCCCTAATTCGAATCCGTCATAAATTGCATTTGATTATGGCAACTTACATTATAATGTCAAGAGTTTTCTCTCGTATGTTAATTCTAGAAACTTAATTTTCGATGCGCGTGCCAGCTACTGGTTCAATTTAAAAATCACGTCTCCATACTTCATCGTAAAGCTATTTTTAGACCAAGAACCACTTGTGCGCTTAAAGCTATTTCATGGAAGCTATCAGAACATCAATTTATATTTTTTATCTATAAATTGGTTGCAAGTGTGCACGTTTTTACGATATTGTAATGGATTTATAATGTTAAAAGATATTTGTATGATGACTTTTGTATATCTTGGAATGTCTATTGACTGGATGACTCCTCGTGATCATAACTCTAAGCGAAAATGAAGTGTTTTACGTATAACACGTTGACAACACCACTGAGATATTATTATTGATAACATCTCTGCGGAGAAAAAACTAAGTTCAATAAAAACTTATATATAAATATTATAGTTAACTAATATGTAGGAACGTTGTTTGATTTTCAGGAAGCGCCGTTGAAGTTTGGTTTTAACCAAACTTCAACGGCGCTTCCTGAAAAGCCCGGCACCCCACGGGCCTCAACCCATTGGCATCGGCAATAATGATAACAATAGAATTTCATTCATAACTAGGACATAGTGGTCCTGACGATGCCTACTTATTAATCGAAAAAAAATACCCTCACTATAGTCTCACGTTTCCGATACATTTGGATACCTCCATATCAATTACGTGTGATTATGCATTCATTTACTAATTTCATGAAATCAAGTACAAATTTAATATTGCATGTAAAATTACTTTATTTATTATTTATGTTACTAAATCGCATCACATCGCAAATAAATGCTGTTTTATCAAGTAAAATACGGTACCTATTAAAAATATGACGAAACTACGTTTGTGTCAAAAGCGCCATACCGTCATTTAAGATGACACACATAATGATAACATTATAAAAAAAGTTAAGAATTTTAAATGTCAAAGTATATGGTAATGTTAAATAACTCGTGGAAAAGTTTGAGAAAAGTGTAGTACTCTAAATATAGGTAATAAAAAGTAGATTTTCTGTGCAATATTTGTACTGCCTTCTAATAAATAGTTAAATCGACTTCGAAACTTTTGCTTATATACAAAAATAATAGCAATAGAAAATTACTCAGTTAATACATTTTTAATGATTTTCATTGTTCTGATATGGCGATCTTTACCTGCAAATATATCGAAAACGTGACGCTTTGGGGAGGTTTAGGTTGTTTTATGTATTTCATTTACCCATATATACACTGTGAGTGGATCTTTGAAAAAAAAATCAAGATAGCGGCGGGTCGTAATGATAGCTTCCACATTTACATATTATAAATCGGTTCAGCCGTTGAGACACGGAGGGTAGAAAAATTATTTAAATAACACCTTAGTCAGCAAGTTTTGCATCAATATTTGTTCGGTGGTTAAACATTCAATTTTATTTCATCATAACATAACTCTATAATAATATACGAGTATACATTCCTTGATAATAAAGTTGGCCCTAATTCGAATCCGTCATAAATTGCATTTGATTATGGCAACTTACATTATAATGTCAAGAGTTTTCTCTCGTATGTTAATTCTAGAAACTTAATTTTCCATGCGCGTGCCAGCTACTGGTTCAATTTAAAAATCACGTCTCCATACTTCATCGTAAAGCTATTTTTAGACCAAGAACCACTTGTGCGCTTAAAGCTATTTCATGGAAGCTATCAGAACATCAATTTATATTTTTTATCTATAAATTGGTTGCAAGTGTGCACGTTTTTACGATATTGTAATGGATTTATAATGTTAAAAGATATTTGTATGATGACTTTTGTATATCTTGGAATGTCTATTGACTGGATGACTCCTCGTGATCATAACTCTAAGCGAAAATGAAGTGTTTTACGTATAACACGTTGACAACACCACTGAGATATTATTATTGATAACATCTCTGCGGAGAAAAAACTAAGTTCAATAAAAACTTATATATAAATATTATAGTTAACTAATATGTAGGAACGTTGTTTGATTTTCAGGAAGCGCCGTTGAAGTTTGGTTTTAACCAAACTTCAACGGCGCTTCCTGAAAAGCCCGGCACCCCACGGGCCTCAACCCATTGGCATCGGCAATAATGAAAACAATAGAATTTCATTCATAACTAGGACATAGTGGTCCTGACGATGCCTACTTATTAATCGCGATAAAAATATGTATAGATGTTATTTACCCCGACTTTTCGACAAAGTTGCATCGGTCGTATCACAAATGGACTGACCACGATCAATTCGCTAAATACATAAAATTATTAAAATAATGAATAGATTCAGGCGTTACTTTGCGGAAATCCATTTTTAATAATAACAAATACTTTTAAAATATTTTAAGAAAACATCAAATTAATATTTTAATAAAACACTTACAAAATATAAAAATATATCTAGTGACAATTCCGCTTAATTTTCCTGCTAAGCCGACGTGACGTCACAAACGCCACGCAGCCAAACCGGAAGAATTTTCGACGCGTTTCGCTTCTACACGAAGCATCCTCAGGAGGTCTTGACTCTTCGAGCGCACGATCGAGAATGAGCGGCCGGCGGCTCGGCACGCCTTTATATAGACGGGCTGAGTTAGCACGCCTTTGTCTTGACTCGAGCGTGAGTCACCGCTCTTTGTTGTAGCTAACAATTGGTGAGTAATACGTATTTAAAGCTTACATTTAACAAATTTTGCAAAACATTTAATTGAAAGCAGTCATCAACTCCTTGATAGTAATACCTTTAAGATTTTACATTGTTGTGATAAGGGATTTCGATTGTGTGTATTGGAACAGTTTGAAATATTAAAACATAGTACAGGCGTTGCACTGTTGAATGAACAGACGCAATTGGTTTCATCACCACTGTTGCGTATTTTTAGTGATAATTTGCCACTACAAAATAGTTAAATATGTATTTGTTTTAGGAAGTAATTTTGTTATATTTTTTACGATATTTTTCATATTCTAAAACACATTACATAATATAAACAATTCAAAATTATTTTTTGTTATCAATTTATGATTATTATGATGTCATTGTCACTTTAAATACGTTTTACTCACCAATTGTTAGCTACAACAAAGAGCGGTGACTCACGCTCGAGTCTAGACAAAGGCGTGCTAACTCAGCCCGTCTATATAAAGGCGTGCCGAGCCGCCGGCCGCTCATTCTCGATCGTGCGCTCGAAGAGTCAAGACCTCCTGAGGATGCTTCGTGTAGAAGCGAAACGCGTCGAAAATTCTTCCGGTTTGGCTGCGTGGCGTTTGTGACGTCACGTCGGCTTAGCAGGAAAATTAAGCGGAATTGTCACTAGATATATTTTTATATTTTTTAAGTGTTTTATTAAAATATTAATTTGATGTTTTCTTAAAATATTTTAAAAGTATTTGTTATTATTATTAAAATAATCAAACTATAAACGAAAAATATATACATAATATCCTTACAAATATTAATAGGATTTATGCAAATACCTTATTAGAGAGGCATTTGTTCAATGGTGGACATTGAAATGAAAACCAATCTAGATAATACAAGTCAGTTTAAGCCAGGTTAACTGTTCCAGTACTTAGCATTAAAATCAGCTCATCGCATAATATAAACAAACAGAAGACCTCATTAAAACAGAGATTGCCACATATCGCAAGTAGCGTTCACCTTGTGTTAGTTACGGTATTGCGTCCTATTTCCAACTGTGATTTATACACTACTGCTAGGAATCACAAAATACAAAATGCTAACAGGTAAATGGGGATATACGAGTAATGCACATGTATATTTGAAGCAATTGAAGTACAAGTATTTGGTCTTTTCCGTACATTTTTCGGCTTCAGAGTATTAGGACCTGTCCCTTATCCTCCTGTTCAATGTCGTATCGACGAAGGGCAGGAACAGGGCAAATGATCAGCATGCCAAATCGATGCCAGTGGGTTTTTGCTGAACATTGGGTGCACAACAGAGCTCTTTACCATCTAAACGCCCTTTTTATGCGATAGGTAACAAGTTAACAACCAACAAAAACATTTCCAAGGAGAGTTAGCCGCAGACAAGTGGCTGGTCAAAAAACCGAATCCAAATAATTTTCATATATTTTTTATAAGTTTGTTCTCTCTTCTTTTCACAAGTTTTTCTTTTCTTACAACATTGTTGTAGTAAGAAAACCGTCTTTGCAGGTGAAATAGAATACGAATAACCAGCAGTATGAATAGATACCTACTTTAGTTTTAAATAATCGAACTATGAGGTATAAGTGTATATTTCTACTGATGTTAATAGTAGGGATACCACCGAAATTGTTTAAGCACAATAGCTATATTAAAATAACAAAATATTTCATTATTCTAATATAGCTAAGCGTTATACTTAAAAATATTAATATAAACAACTAAAACCATAGTTTTTATATTGCTACTTAAAATTTAGGTAGGTATAAGATAGAACGCATCTGACTAAATCATTCACATTTTGCTAAATGATCATGATTATTCTATATTCTAAAAGCTATCAATTTATGTAGGAGGATTTAGTCCTTATCCAAAAAATAAGACATTTTTATTTATGTAAGAAATAAAATTTAATTTCACTCCTCCAACTTAAAAAATATATGTATGACTTTCATTAAAAACTGAATAACAGAATCCAAACTCCTACTCTAAACTCAACTCAACGTTACCGGGTGCCAGGACGTTTTGTCCTGGTTTGTCATTGCTGGCTGTAATGAAGCAATGATGGCCGAATGGTAATAGTTATATTTACTGCCGAGCTGCAGTACCCTGGTTTGATCCCCACCGCCGGCTTGAGCTTCACCGAATTGTGGAAGAGCATTTTGCGATTGCCCGCCTGGCTAGCTACCACCCTCAAGCAAAAAATCTGTCGCCAGGCACCAAACGGTGTGTTCCGGAAGCAGTCCTTGCGAGCCAGTGAAATTACAGGCATAATGAGATTTCACAATTATGTCACAAAGTGACGGGCGCAGTGCAATTCGTGACTTCTCTGTTATATAGGCAGCGGTTAGTCCGCTTAACATAAGGGGGGGAGGGGGTGGCTCGAGATTGTTCCGTCACAATTACATTTAAAAAAAAGTGCTGACGTCCGTGCCGTTAAGCTACAAACATATGTTTTTAATATTCTACTTAATATATTTTTAATTAGTCATTGTAACTATAATACAAACCATTCTTTACATTATTTTCATTATATAACTATTTGGGCATAATTATGGAAGAAAATACATTATATGGAACAAAGAAAGAATCCATAACAGTTTATCACGGAAATATCAGACAACAAAGTCCATAAAAATAAAATACTTAAATATCAATTCGAGAGCCTCGTCCTTTTTAGGAAGTGCCTTAAATATGGACACCGGCATTCCATAGTCGTAATAACTGCGATTTATGTAGGTGTACAAATCCTGCCAAGGATGGAGATAGCGCATTGCTATTTACTATTACTTAATATTGAGATGTTTTATCCCACATACGAGTTGGTATGTCTATAGATGTAATAATAAATAATATATATACATTAGGGATGCCTTTCTGTTTTTATTCGTTTTAAATAATATTGTTTTGGTTGAACTAATCAGTGGATGTTGTTGTAATATATAAGTTAGGTAACCTTCATTTTTCTTTTTTTGTTAAATTTAGTAGCAAACCTACCAACCACAGTTTATTCCAGACTATAAACTGCAATAGTAATTATGTGCTAGGAAGAGACTAGTCCACCCACAACACAGGGTATCCTAGTGTGGGTGCTAGAGTGACATGTAGACAACTTTGTAAAACAAAACTTATAGGTATAGTAAGTAAGTAGTATTTAGTAGTTGTTATGCTTTTCTTTAAGTATCATTTATGGCAATTTTCTCATATTGATACTTATATTTGTAACTTAGATAGTAGTAAAGTGGTCTATTATAGATGCTTAGTTATAAAGATACTTAGATAATAGTCTATGTATGTTTTATATTCACTTTTTTGAACACTAAAAATATTTCAATTGTATTTGTAATGGTGCCTTTCTTAGAGTCCTTATCAGGACATTTCCTATTAACCATCACCATGTAACATATAATTATATGCGTCGGTACAAATTGCCTTCATCACATCATAAAGTTCCTTTTTATATATGGCCATCCGCCTGCCTCACGCAAACCCTTACCGGTACCGATTGTACAAGCCCCTGTTATATGGCTTATGTTTTGTGATTAGGTACCGGAATAATCACTAGGTCCACGTGGTGTTAAACGGTAAGCTCTGCAAATAAGCTCTGCTCAACAATTGTATTTCTTCGTGTAACGGATGTGACGAACTGCAATGCGAGATTAAGTTGTTAAGTCGAAATTACACTGGCACCCATAACCTTCAAACTGGATAACAGTAATGCGAATATGCATTACTGTGTTCCATGAGAATATGTTTTACTGCTTGGCGGTAGAAATAGGTATGGAGGCAGTACTTCCCGGACGAACTCATTCACAATAAGTTCTACTGCAACTCAAAATGCTGTCTTCTACCGTGTGCTACGTTTGATGTCCGCTTATAGTAAGCCCCAGTGCAGTTTCAAATATTCTCACTCAAAGTTGTGTTTGCACTCTGTGTTCAGGTTTGAATGGTGCCCTATAACGAGAGAAACTACTTTATAAAAATAATAGGTAGGTCTCTTTAGCAAGAGTCCATCTTGGTGGGTACCACAGCAGTGTCGTATATTTTCCTTGAAGCTGTAGTGTGAAACACTAGTCTGCTTAGACGTGAAGTACACTGGTGTAAGTGAAATTACTGGGAAATGAGACAAGAACTAACGTCTCGGAGCGACGAGTGCAGTGCAGTGTCAAGCATAACGAGTATGTTGACACTAGAACTGTAATGGACAGGCGTGACGACTACTTGTTCGTACCTCCTCATAACATTAGAAAAAGGATCCGTCACGTCTCCTCAATAAAAAAACAACACCTTACTCATACCGCCTCTTCCGGTTCCAAATCTGGAGATATGGCTCGGTTTTAATACTAAGCCGGTAGCCATAAGGAACTCTATAAGTAAAAGGATTAGAAACTTATGTTAGATGTAAATCTGATACTATATGGAGGAATCCTTCTTATCCTTACAAATATACAGACTGACGATAACTATGTTAATTTTATGAAGATTGACATATTCCTGTGCTACATAATGCAACTTTCGTATATCAATACTAACATTGTAACTAGTCTAATCTGCTTATCTTCTCTTAATACAACCTAATAACAGTATAAGGTAGCATACACTTAAAATAAACCTGCGGGACTAGAAACTGCTGAACTCTACCTACAGCTCTATTACGAAAGAATTCCCTCTTAGAATAGATATATTGGTATTTGAATATTTAAGCGGTGATGCCTTATGGGGGCATCACTAGCATTCCTTGTATTGCATTATGATAATGTGCCATTTCCAGCGTGCGCATCGTACTCATGCATGCGCCCTCTCTGGCGCCTCTTCTATATATTTCATAAAAGTCTTAAGTGGCTTCACCAAAAATATTCGAAATTCAACTCTACATCCTCAATATCTTGATATATTTTTCAGTGACTGGCAATTAAGGCAACGCTACACACAATCCTAAAGGCTGCAGTCCAAATGAGAACAATAAAGTCTAACTTAGTTCTCGGAGTCAATACGCTTAATAGGCAGACATTTCGATTATCGCGTTAGAATTTACTCGTGCATTACTAGATGCAAGAATGCTGCTTCTTTTTATTAATATTGATTGAATTAAAGGCGCCGAATGTGACACGGAACGAACGGTAATCTATTACCAAGATGTTTATCGAGAATATTTGGAATTAAGTCACGCGTGTGGGAGTCAGCCGGTGTTTTTATGGAAATGTTATGGCGGCAATAGAAACCTTCTCCCGGCATTGGACGCGGCGAAATCGACTAAACAATGTATTATTTCAAAACTTTCCATTGTAAATTTTAACGATTACTGTGATATTGGTTACGTAAACTGTGATCTTATCCATTATTACGGATCAGTAGCATAAGATTGTCCGATAAACTAATGCATAATCCACATTTAAATGTGAGTTCTATTGAAAATGAAACAATTCCCTTCCTCCCGGACCTCTGACCTGAGCAGACGTGCTTGTGAACACTATTTTATATCTTTTCTGTTTTGAAAAATAAAATCAAGTGATAATTGCGACGGAAAAAAAATAGGAGCCCAGAAACAAGTGGAAGCTATTTATGCTGCGCGGCGTAGACGCAAGAGCACTTCACAGTGTGTGTGAGTAACCCACCTATCTTTACACAAACTTATGGACAACGTAGTTGCATATGTAATGCTAATTAGTGCCATCACCTTTTGCCAATTGCATTCGGACATATTATAAAGAGAGACAAGAACATTATTAGAACCTTGAATAGAGTGGAGATCTTCTAAGAGTGGACGGAAAGCGTTATTGTTCTAAATCCTCGATCGCGTCCATCTTATGCTGACCTATATTCGGTGAACGGTATTAAGTTACTTCTTTGATTTCTTGGTATCCTGGTACATTGAACGAACGATACGTACGATGCCGCGCACTCAACGCACCCCCCCGCCATGCACCCCCCCGGCTGAAATCCATTGCCCCGCGGCTCCATTGAATGCACTTCAACTTCAACAACCAAGCTCTGGTTCAGCACCTGATTTGACTACAATTGGATCTAGTGAAGCGGAATACTCAGGCTTCACATCTAAAAGGTTAAACAAAAGGAAGCGTGAAGTTGACACGGACGATTTAAAAACCTCTATTAACAATCTAAACAAGCTCCTGACTACATCTATGGCGAAACAAGACTCTAAACTTGCAACAGTCGTAAGTGCAGTCAGTGAAATTAAACAACAAAATGAGAATATAGTGAAGTCAGTCGAGTTTTTGTCGGAAGAGAATCGGAAACTAAGTACGAAACTAACTACAATGCAGAGCGAAAGAAATGACCTTCTTCTTTACATAAAATCCCTGGAGGAAAAAGTGGAAACTATGGAGCGGAATTCTCGTGCCGCTGGCCTTGAATTACGTAATTTTACATACAAAGCGGGTGAAACTAAAAAAGACTTATCAGAAATAATAGTAAAGATCGGTGAAAAGCTCAACACTCAAATTCAAAGTCATGAAATTAAAGATATCTTTCGGACAAAGTCAAAAGGCGAAAACAAGCCCATCATCGTTGAATTTACTTCTGTGATTAAAAAAGAAGAACTGCTAGAATCCCTTAAAAAGTTCAAACGTGACAGGAATGGTCAATTGGAGTCCTCATCGTTTGGTATCAAGGGGGATTCTACAAGAGTTTTTATTTCTGAGACATTAACTACAAAAAACAGGCGGTTGTTTACTCAGGCACGTGACTTCGCAAAGACAAATTTATATAAGTTCTGCTGGACTTCCCGCGGCTTTGTATACATCCGTAAAGGAGATGGCCAGCCGGCTATCCGCATCGCCAGTGATGAAGACCTCGACCGTTTAAGAACTACCACGTGACTAGTTTATTCTCTTGTGTCCCTAAAATACAACAGCATACTTAGGATAAGTCTTAATTACCGTTTTTTATGTTATACATTTATTATTAGTGTTAAAAAAATGCCATTATTCACACCCCCACACACAAATTTATCCAAATCACAATTTCCTGATAAACACATAATTCACTATCACACACATACCCTAAACCGTTGCAGAACACACTCTCAATATTTGTCTTCTGATTATCACTACCTCTTAGCCAACATTAATCTACCAGTAAAGTTTGATACTACAGTGACACTACTCGTACCAATGATTTTTCTCACATATTATTATGGATAGCACCATTAACAATATATCCACAGAGCTTGATGATTATAGAATAACCCGTTCACTAATATGTGACCCTGAAGATTGCCATAACTACTTCAACGATAAAAATAATGGGTTAACTATAACTACACTTAATATCCGAAGTATTTATAAAAATTTTGACCAGTTTCAACTGTTACTTAATAGATCTGGTATAAAATCCCATTTCATAATACTGACTGAATGCTGGTTAGAAACCCACAAAACGCCTCCTATATTATCTAACTACAACATATTTTTCACAACTAAGTCCAAAAACCAAAATGATGGTATAGTAGCGTATGCTAGAGACCATTTGGAATGTATTATAGAAGAACCTGTTTTCGATGGTGCTACCTGTTTAATTGTTAAACATAAAAATAATGCTATTATATCTATTTATCGATCCCCATCAATACGCGTAATCAACAATTTTCTTGAATCATTAGAAGCAATAGTAAACGGACTAAATAAATATAAAAATATATTTATTGTTGGAGACATCAACATAGATATAAAGCCTACAAACAATGACCAAAACAGTTCTAGATATCTTGATCTAGTGCATAGCTTAGGGTTTCTACCAGGACACACCTTGCCTACCAGGGACATGAACTGTCTTGACCATATACTAATCAAATCCAATTGTACTGGTACATGTCTCGTTCTAAACACATGTATCACAGACCATAAAGTAGTACTTCTCAACCTAAATAACCCTATTAGTAATAAAATTTCAAAAACTTTCAATAAAATTAACTATGATAATGCTCTGGTTCACTTACAAAACACTGATCTGTACTTTATTTCTAATATGACTGATCCCAACCTTGCTGCTGAAGCACTTTCTAAAGCGATTATGTATTCTATAAAAATAAATACAAAAATTTTAGCAGTACCACGAAGCCAAAGAATTATAAAACCATGGATTACGATTGGTTTAGTAAGATGTATCCGCAACAGAGACCGCATGCACTTAAAATTAAAGAAATCACCTAATAATGAGATACTTAAAATAACTTACACACGATATAGAAATTATTGTAATCTTACATTAAGAAACTTAAAAATAGCACACGAAAAATCTGAATTAGAAAAGGCTGGTAATAACAGTAAAGTAATGTGGAATAAAATTAAAGAAATAACAAACACGAATAAACTAAAGAACCCACCTACTGAACTATTATCACTAGAGCCCAACCCTAATGATTCAGTTGGGAAAATCAACAAATATTTTGCATGTGTTGGCACCAACTTAGCCCAAGCTATTACTAATTCCAATGATCTGAACACAAATAAACAAACCTATTTAAATTTACCTCCCTTTACTTCTGATTCTTTGGTTTTACTGGAAACTACTGAATCTGAAATTGAATCATTGATCCTTAACTTAAAATCTAACAGTTCTGGAGGATGGGATAGAATACCAACTTTATTTATTATAAAGGCTAGGCGTATTATTGTTCCATACCTTACAAAAATTTGTAACCTGTGCATTGCAAAAGGTGTCTTTCCTACCATCTTTAAAAAATCTCTCATCCACCCAATATACAAGGATGGAGACAGAAACTTAGTTAGTAATTATCGTCCTGTCTCAGTACTACCTGTCCTTTCAAAAATACTAGAAAAACTTCTTAATAAACAATTAATACAGTTCATGGAGAAAAAGCTTCTACTATCATCATCTCAATTCGGTTTTCGCAGGGGCAGGAGCACTGAAGATGCCGTTAACCACTTAATAAGTCACGTGACTAGCCTAGTTGACAAGAAGCAAAAAGTGATTGGTGTTTTCTTAGATTTGAAAAAGGCTTTTGACACTGTTTCCGTACCCATCTTGATTGAAAAGATGGAGAGGTATGGGATACGTGGGCTACCGCTGCAACTTTTCAAAAGTTATTTGCAAGATAGATCTCAGTGCGTAAAAATAAACAACTTTGTTAGCAGTGATATTCCTATGACAGTTGGTGTCCCGCAGGGTAGTGTGCTCGGTCCCAGTCTTTTCTTGATGTATATTAACGACTTATGCTATTTTCAGCTTTGCGGATGATACCGCACTTGTATTTCATGAGGAGACTTGGGAGGGAGTGCAATTACTTGCCGAACAAGGTATTATGAAGGTACACAAATGGTTGAACTGCAATCTTCTTACCCTCAACTTAAATAAAACAAATTTTATGACCTTTACTATGAATGATTCCACCAGGCCTTTACATAATTTTAAAATACAGGTTCATAATGATTGTGAACAGAATTTAGGTAACATATGTAACTGCATGGAGATTAAAAGGACCAGGGAGCTTAAATATTTAGGAGTCATTATTGATGATCTGTGCACGTGGCATGCTCATATTGACCTCATAACATCTCGAGTACGCAAATTGTCATGGGTTTTTAAAAAACTGAGACACGTTGCCAATAAGGAACTACTGGTTATGGTTTATAGATCTATTTGCCATTCAATCATACAGTATTGCATATCTATTTGGGGAGGAATACATAAAACGTTCCTTTTAAAAGTAGAAAGAGCACAGCGTTGTATTTTGAAGGTTATGCTGTTCAAGCCGTTTAGATACTCAACACGACAATTATATGATGATTGTAAATTATTAACTATCAGACAGACGTACATCTTACATATAGTTCTTAGAAAGCACATAATAACACCTTATAACAAAACTGATACTACAAAAAGACGAAAAGAAAAAGTTTGCAAAATCACCCGACCACGAACAGCGTACCTTATACGCCAGACAACATATATGTCAAGCTTTTTATATAATAAAATTAATAAAGATTTAAATATTCACGAGCTCACACACTGGGAAAGTAAATTTAAATTATATGAAATGCTCTTAAATATGGACTACGAAAAAACGGAAGAATTTGTAACCACTACTATTTAACAATTTAACTCACACCTGCCACAAAACAAATATCTTTCCTTTCCCTACTCCTATCTCTCTCTCTCACACACACACACACACACTCACACACACACGCGCACACACACACGCGCACACACACACGCGCACACACACACACACACACACATTGCCAAGTAACGTGGCATAAATAACGAAGTACCATATAATAGTAAATTTAGCTTTAGTTATAAATGTATATTGTGTACACACTTTTGAATACAAACTTACGTTGATTCATTTACTTAGTGTTAATGTAGGTAATACATGTATTTACAAATAATTGTACCATATAGGAAGGTGGTCCCCAAGATACAGGTTTACCTAGTTTGGGGGCCAAAAGTATTTTGTATTTGTAAAACATTTTTATATCAATAAACGTTATTATTATTATTATTATATTAATTTGTAATGTGAATCCGTATTTATTACTTGTACGAACTAAGGTGCCTCGAACGTGATAATTTCTTGAAACTAGGTCTGTGTTTCAAAATGGCTGTAACTCATATTAAAGATCGAATTTTAATCAATTCTGCGAATCGTTAGGCAAAATAGCAAAGTTTGCGTAACGTGGTCTCAATTTCTACGAATGGAAGTAGATATAAGCAAGTAATACAGCAAGTGTTGCTGTCATATGATGAGCCAAGTAATCCTGGAAATTATTGGTACATATCTACAGTAAAATGTAAATTAGTGTTAAGCTATCACATCCGCTTTTTATGGCTAAGGTATATGGTAGACTTAGAATTGGACCATAAACCTTATATGGCATATTAAAGGATATATAAGGAAGTTCAAATTTAAGGTAAAAGCTTGATGATAAATACCAAAAAATAGATTGCTTACTTTCAACAAGCTACTTAAACGTTATTATACTCTTTCTAACAATAAAATACCGACCAAGTGCGAGTGGGACTCGCGCACGAAGGGTTCCGTACCATTATCTCGTTTTTATTATTATTTTTAGCAAATAAACGGCGAAAACCTCTTTATATTGCATGGGAGCCCCCTTCATTATTTATTTTATTTTAATTAATAAAATCTAAAGAGAACATAAAACTAAAATATTATGTGAATAGTTAAAACGTCTACCTGTCACCGTTATTAGTATCGAGCAAGAAACGGTAAAAAAACAAGTTTGTTAGAGCCCTTAAATATTTATTTAATATAATATATAAGTTTTACTTTTAGTATTTGTTGTTATAGCGGCAATAGAAATAAATCATCTGTGAAAATTTCAACTGTCTAGCTATCACCGTTCTTGAGATACAGCCTGGTGACAGACGGACTGACGGCCAGCGAAGTCTTAGTAATAGGGTCCCGTTTTTATCCTTTGGGTACGGAACCCTAAAAGGGATCCTTCGCCATGACAAATGTTGTCAAAGTGACAATTAAAGTCTATTTTCTCGTTTTAATTTCATATATTATTTATTCATAACATATAAATTACAATGAAATTTACATTACATAGTAGAGACCTTTATGTGAGGTTTTGAAAGAGGGTTACGTTAAATGTGGTTGTGTTTATAACAATATACAAATTCATATTCCATTTTTATTCGTAACTTACAACCTGTGCCCAAAGTAAATTAGTTCTAGCGTAGTTTCACCTCGCTATTGGTCTAGTTTATTAGTATTAATTTGCTATTTCAAGTGTTAAAACCCTTGGTGGCCAAAAACCGTAAAATAAAAAAATGGTTGATTTATCTTCTCTAATATATAAAATTCTCGTGTCACAGTTTTCGTTGCCATACTCCTCGGAAACGGTTTGACCGATTTTGATGAAATTTTTTGTGCTTATCCGGTATCTATGAGAATCGGCCAACATCTATTTTTCATCCCCCTAAATGTTAGGGGTAGTCCACCCCTAAGTTTTTTATTTTATTTATTAGATGAAATTTTTAATTTCTATTTTTTTATGATACAACATACAAAAATACATACAATCCTCAATTTTCACCCTTCTACGATCAACCCTTATTTTTTAATAGCCAAAATTATTTATATGGCAAAGCAACGTTTGCCGGGTCAGCTAGTTCAAAATACATTTTATTATGAACGCCCTTGAACTTCTTATTCCAGATCAAGTAGAGGAAAACAGTTTTGAATGAATTATCAAAACAGACAGTTATGCATACCACGTAAATAAGACCATTCCTCATACATAAATATTTGCATAATGCGCTTCAATTTTAATGGAGCTTTCATTGACAGACGCCGCTGGACCATCTATTTTGATGCGTCTGAATTCCTTCGCTATTATGTTTCTATCGTATAAATTCAAGTTAAACATCATAAAAATAGTTTCTTATTGACTAGAAATTTATTCTTTATTGCATGAGACGACTACATGTCCGCGGCTTGTCTTAATACTAATATATTTTCTTCCAGTTAACTTTTACGTAACTGGTTAACAAGAAATCCCTTTTGAAGCGCTCGTAGCGAAGTTTGCTTAGCTGGCAACGTCCGCCACGGTCATGAGTTGGATGGGTGACCGCTAGTGACATTACTACTGAGCGCTTCCGTGCTTCGGAGGGCACGTAAAGCCGTCGGTCCCGGTTGTCGTCTTTGAATGGCAGTCGTTATAGCATGGTGGTAGGGTATTTCGCAATTGCCCGCCCGGCTAGCTACCACCCTCAAGTAGAAAACCTGTTCCCAAGCACCTCACGGTGTATTCCGGCAGCTGTCCTTGAGAGCCAGTAATTCTACACTGAGAAAATCGACTTAAAGGCTTAAATCAAATTTGATCTTTTGAATTGTAAATACGTAAGATGAATTAACAACTCTTAAGATGATTTTCACCAATCAATAAAAATGTACCATGTTTTATAATAAACGCAACCGTCAAAAACGCCTTCCGTAAAGTATTTTCAGAATTGAACTTGTTATACGATAATAATTTCAGTATTGACCATAAAAAATACCTTACTTTTACGGCGGTTTATATACGGTGATTATCACTATAACGTACGACTTAATCAGCCTCATCGAAAAGTCAATATTTAAGAAAGACCACAAAATACACCTTAAATGAAGACGAAAAGAAACATTCGGCTTCACTGACCTCGTTTAACGCCTTCTAGTTGGAAGGCGTTAAACGAGGCTTTACTTTAAATAGTTTTAGTTGACTTTAGATTTTTTTCAGTGTAGATTACCCTAAAAACACCTTCGACCACATCATCACTTACCAACAGGTAAGATAGTGGTCAAAGGCTAACCTATAAGGCATAAAAAATCATACATAAATATTCAGATTGTTTGATTATATTTTTCTTCTTCATGGAGGCTGGCAATCATCATGGCAACTTGAACCCTTGACACAGCAGGTCTGAACAGAGAACGGCTGCTTTTCTTAAACTATTGGCGTAGGTTCTTCGGCCAGGATGTTCTTTTCCTACCAACACTGCGCTTACCTTGCATCTTGCCTTGAACTGTTATCTGTAACAACTTGTACTTGGGATTTCTCTTAATGTGTCCGAGATATTTCAACTTTCTAACCTTTACTATCCGTACTATCTCGTGCTTTTTGACACATTCTTTCCAGCACCACTTCGTTTTTTATTTTGTCTCTCAAAAATATCCTTGACATCCTTCTGTACACCCATATCTCAAACGCTTCAACTTTCCTGCACATGGCATATATGACTGCGTCCATGATTCAATGCCAAACAGAAAATTGGACAACACGTATAGGATGTAGGTATACAGGAAGTTAATTATTTTCAAAATTAAGGCGTACCTATTTCCATAATGGCGGCTTAAAATAGCATCAATCAATGCTTCCCCGTAACATATTATGCTTATTAAAAGTGCTATAATTATTTATATTTAGATCGAACGTATTCGGTAGTACTTAATACACATTCGATTAAATAGCAGATAAGCATTCGTAAAATACCAAGGGGTAAAATTCGTTTAATCCCAAGGACAGATGGGACCTTGTCAAAACTTTCCACTTCAAATATTCCATTATGTTTTCGTGTTGTCCTTTGTATTATTAGAGAAAACACACTATACCGACCCCACATACGAGGTATGAAGGTAGAGGAATGATTATGAAGAGGTGGTAGATAGGTGTCCAATTATAAAGGCCGCCTTGGTGCATGGGTACCACCGCAGTGTCAGATATTCTGCCTCGTAGCAGTACCTATTGTGCAACTGCAAACACGTGTTTAGGCATGAAGGTCAATGTATTAAGTGAAATCATTGGGGGAAAACATAAGAACAACTTCATAAGAGTGACGAGTGCAGTGCAGTGTCAAGCAGAACAAGGTTGGTCACAATGCAACTGTAATGGATGGCGTGACGCTTACCATCAGGCATGCGAATGGTTCGTGTCGTCATTCGATCATGTGAACAGATTGATAGAACTGTGGCACAGAATAAACAATTGTCCGTGCATAGGTGGGCAGTCCATACTGCATGTTATACGCAAGCACTGTAAGGAGGCATGTTATACGCAAGCACATAAAGGGCATTTGGCGGCTGCCTGGCTAGCTACCACCCTCAAGTAGAAAATCTGTCGCTAATCACCTAACAGTGTGTTCCGGCAGCTGTCCTTGAGAGCAAGTAATTTTAATTTCCTCCTCCTTGCGTCGTATACCTCAATGCTGAGGGTCGTGACCACCCTTCTGTATCACTTTCTCTTGTACGATCTTTCTCCATCTGTTTCTGTCTCTGGCGGTGTGGAGGGCGTTGTGTACTGAGGAATCAAGAGCGACGCGGATCTGGTCGGACCAGCGCAATGGGCTGCGACCACGCGGTCTTTTCCCATCCACTTTACCGGTCACGATAAGCCTCTCTAGGTTGTTTCCATCTTTCCTTGCAATGTGACCGAAGTATTCAAGGACTCTGCGTAGACACTCAGACGACAGCCGCAAGGAGATTTTCAGTTCCCGTAATATTGAGACGTTAGTCCGAAATGCTGTCCACGGAATACGTAGCATCTTTATCCAACACCACATCTCAAAGGCGTCAATGCGTTTACGGTCTGCAGCTTTCAGAGACCAAGTCTCAGCGCCATACGAAAAAATCGAGAAGACTAGTGTCTGTACCAGTTTGGTCTTTGTTTTGACGGAAATGTTGCGATCTCTCCAGATTTTTCCGAGCTGAGTCATGGCGCTCTTGGCCATGCCAATTCTCCTGCGCACTTCCTTCTCGCACGACCCATTGTTACTGATGTTGGAACCCAGGTAGATAAAGTTGTCCACTGTTTCTAATGCACCAGTAAATTCCAGCACTCCAGATCTATCCACCACCATGACTTTGGTTTTGGACCTGTTTATTGAAAGCCCCAATTCCTCGCTTATCCTCTCCATTCGCTCCAGAAGCGCAACAATTTTAATTTAGCCTGAACAAAATCTTTGATCCCATCATCACTTACCATCAGGAGAGATTGTGGTCAAGGCACATCAGCTATATAAAAAAAAATGGTACACAATTTTGAAGTTAAAAATTCTGTTACGAAGAATACAACTACAAAAAATTTAGATGCCCTAATTGGAACAGCTTAACTAAGTGACCCCAATTTGTACCCATATTTTAAACCCGATCATTAAAATTGCCTTATCGAAATGGTGTATCCGATTTCTTTTAACGCACCGTTTATCAGTTTGTCAGGCTTTTAAATAAAGATTCGATAGATAAACATACTTCACAGATGTGTTTGTAGAATATTCCGTTTCTTCAATCCATCACAGCCTACTTACACTTAATGGAGGTATCATATTTCGATAACTGTGTGTCTCCTTTTTCTCTTCTTACAACGATATTACACACCAATATAGAAATAGCATAAGATATAGTCAAATCCACCCACTTCTCCGTCTGAATTTTTAGCCGTCTGCGAATAGCTGATTCATGCATTCGAGAGTATCCAGCAGATTACTAATATAAACTAAACAGCCGAAGCGTCTTTGTATAGGAACTTAGTAATAGTTTTCTTTTACTCAGTAGATACTAAACATACTAAAGTTTTAAGCAATGATTGCCGAGCGGTTACAGCTATGGACTGCGGTGCCACAGGTCCATGGTTCGACCGCCGCCCCCGGCTTGGACATATTGCGAATGCCCGCCTGGCTAGCTACCACCCTCAATTACAAAATCTGTCGCTAAGCACCTAACAGTGTACCGGGAGCAGTCCTTGACTCCTTGACAGTCAGTAAAATTACAGGCACATGATAAGACTTAACAACTGTATGTCTCAGGGTGAGGAGCGCACTGTGTGGTGTGCAGGGGTGAGGGCAGCGGATACCGCTTAACATCAGGTGGGCATCGTGCTTGTTCCGTCACAATAACAATAAAAAACAAGGGTTGTGTTGTATGCAGAGCTGTTCCTATACTTTACCGTTTTGTAGTCTTTATGTTTTGCCCCAATCTGTACTTTAGTATGTAAGTGTAAAGTAAGTCTACGTTGTGAAGCTGGACAATTAATACAGACGATAAATCATTTTAGGGTTCTGTGTTCCTAAAGAGAAATTTACTTCATAAAAGTCTTTTATAGTTCTGTTATTCATACTTTCTAGGTAAAACACGTGAGGGAGGATTCGATATAAGCAAAGAACCTGTCCCTGCCTGTGTGCCTGTGTTGCTCCTTTTTTTCAATCGAGGTCGATATTTTTCAGGTAGTCGCTTTGACTTGGACCTATTTCACACCAGCGGAAATTCTATATAATAATAATAATAATGATGCATATTTTTGTTTTTATGATGCATATTTTTCTTTAGGAAGAGTCTGTCTTGGCAGATAACACCGCAGCGTCAGATTTCAGCCTCGAAATAGTAGTGTGCAAACAATACTGTATTTAGGTGTGAAGGGCATTGTAGCAAGTGAACTAAATGGGCAAGACGTAAGAGCTAACGTCTTGGAGAGACGAGTGCAGTACAGTGTCAGGTAGAATGAGCACGGTAACACTGCAATTGCAATGGACAAGCGCGACGCTTAGGTACTATCAGGTAAACAATTAGTCAGTAGTATTAATCCAAAATAAATAAAAAACCCTAATAGCCACACTTATGCATGGAGTTCAGAATGTAAACATTGGTAATGGCAGGTTATAAATTGTAATACAAACGTAAAACTTTCTATATAAAAAAGGGCAAAATGGACTGTAAAACAGCCCTGTATTGATTGTATGTCTGTTCTTATGTCACTAGTAACGTAAAGAGGAATTCGCAAACGGAAAGAGATGGAAACCAGAAGCTTTCTTCTAGTTTCCATCTCTTTAAATAATTATGTTGAGTTAAATGTAGAACCGAAACCAAAAACTAAATTATAAAGCTCAAGTCCAAAGGATCCAATTCAAAATGATTAAGATTCCATAAACAAGAAACGAACTGTATGGTGCTTAGATCCTTTTTCGTGCTCAAGTCATTCTTAAACCGGTCGTCGTCATATCCAAAAAAATCCATTGGCTCTACCGTAATAGGTAAACACAGCCTTTTGAGGCCTTGCTCTCCTTATTTGTCCCTTTTGAAGATAAATCTTGCTCGGCGTTTAGTTAAAATATGGCAGTGAAAATTATTTAAACTTACGTCATACTGAAAGTTTCTGGATTCTGATAAATAACACTTATGATACTTTGATAGTTTTTCAAAGTGTATGCCCTCCCAATTTATATACTTTTGCATTTGCTGGAACCATTGTAAAAAGCAGTTGGATTAGTGTTCTTTAGGATGCTCTTTAATGGCTTCGTGGAACGCCTTCACCGCAGTTTCAGGGCTCATAAAACGTGTCCCTGAAGGTTTGTCTTTAATATTAGGAGACA
Source organism: Plagodis pulveraria (assembly GCA_963890685.1). NCBI lineage: Eukaryota > Metazoa > Arthropoda > Insecta > Lepidoptera > Geometridae > Plagodis > Plagodis pulveraria. The sequence continues at coordinate 18,280,938 of OY982959.1, forward strand.
AAAAGAAGAAGTTGCTAGGCGCGAGGTGTGGGCTTCGTCATCAATTATCCATTTGAAGTCTTCAAATATGCTTCCATTACCATAGCGAAATGTAGGGACGCGTTATCATAGTGAAGGACGACATTGCTCTGAGGACGCCTTTGACCAACTTTTTCAATTGAAATGGTGTTTTGTTATTTTTTCGTTATCAACTCCTAATAAAGGGGCTGATTCGAGACGTTATAGATTTCCACGTGGACATGAAGAGATCTAAGATGTACGAGACCATGCGAAGTATAAAGATATGGGAATAGCTCCAGCTACTGAAAAAATAGCACCAAACCCAGAAATTATACTAAACTAAGTCAAGAGCGCCCGCCGCGGCAACACTGGACCGCGCCGCGCTCCCTTTGAATAGAGTTTTGAATATATTCGAGCTAAGCAATAATAAATATCAAATATTACAGGCACAAGAAACTTTCAACATCAGGTGGTCCTCGTGCCTATTCCGTCATATACACATAAATAAACACAAAAATTTAAAATTAAAGATTTTATTTTCAACAAAACAAATCTTCTAGAAAAAAACATCTAAAAATGTTTGTTAGGACTAGCAGAGATCAACCCTAAGAGGTTGTTAACCTTTTATCAATAACCCTGTGTAAGTTTCTTAAGCTTAAGATTTGAACCATTTACCCTTAATTTACAAAATAAAACTATTTGAAGTTGAACCATTGCATTTTTATTGTTACTCTACAATAGCTGCTTCATTCTTCACTGTCTTGCTTATACATTAGCTTTAATTTAAGAGTACATAAAACAATTACTAATACAAATAAAAATAAATTTAAATATGTAAACAATTCAACTAAATAATAAAAATTTATAAATACAATGCAAATTACGGTGAGGATGGGTATAGATAGGTATAGACCACAATAAAGTTGCACATGATCCTGCATAGCCTCCTTACCCTGTCATACGTTCTGTTAAACACTGTAAAATCTGCACGTTGTAATAGTACGGTAATGATTACGAAATAGGTGAACTGAACTAAAGATACATCACATAAAATGATAATAGTCGTTACACATAATCGACTCTCTGTGCTTGAGTTAGATATCAAATTGCTGCAAATTTCAGCTGATACATTACTGCATCTGCAATTACGCTTGTCTCTCAAGATCCAGGCTGAAAAGGACGCATTTATCATTTCCTTGAAGCTTGCATTGATGCTGACAAGACACTGGATGAATAGTTGAATACCTGGTAATTTAAATCCCTCGTCGGATCCTGTGGGTGGTGCCACCATCAATCCTGTGGGAACCTAAATAGACTGCAACGAAGTGTTAATTGCCGTCCATTTATCCTGCCTCTTAGTAACTGCTCCTGAGATTGCCAGTGCACGAGTCTTTCAATACGTTTAACTAAGAGAGAAAATACATTTGGTAATGAATAGATACTCGTATTCATCTTGTTCAATAGAACTTATTGAATTTTAAAGGTACGAATACCGAGGGGTAATCCATTTATTGGATAGTTAGCTTCGAAAATGTTTGCCAAATATCAGTGTGTGACTGACAAAGGATGTTTATTTATATATGGTTTCCCTTTTTACGAAAAACACTCCAAGCTATTTTCAAATATAAGTCAGGGAATAATACAGAAACATTTTTATCCTGAAACGCGATTTCAAACCTGATTATATTTTTAATGGTATTTTTACCATATTATGTAAAAATATTTTTCAAAAACATGTAACACTATATTTAGTAGTTTTTTTTTCTATTTTCTATTTTTAACAGAACTGATAGGTTAGTCTTGTGACCACTGTTGGCGTTTTTGGATTTTTATGCAGTTTTAATCGTTAGTTCAATACGCACATACCGTTAAAACAGCTATGTGATAAATGTAATATTTAAAGAGTTACGGAATTTAGCTATGTGACATCCATATATAAAAATTTCCAAATAAATACGTCAAGTGTTATAATTCACATTGCACTCGCTATGTGCTTCGCTGCACATAACGGATTTTTTTGTCAAGTTCGAACTCGCTCGATCACGAAATGCGCACATCGAGCGTCACAGAGGAAGTTTTGTCGATGGAATTGCTCATTTCAATTCTAGCAGCGATGATGAACGCATTTAAATTGTTCGCGCTACGTAAAATTATTGTAAAATAATTAACAAAAAGGTTCACATCACAACAAATCTGCAAGGTGTTGTGAATTTATCGCGGTTTTAAATAGAAGTAATGTAAGTAAGTTAGTATAGTTAAAGCTTATCTTTATTCTGACTTTAGAATATGGATGTTCCATACCTTGTATAATGTAAGATAAACCAAGGATAATGTAATATCTGACTCAACAATAATGCACCGATTGAGTAGCGTGCCACTACTCACGTTGAGTAGGTACGGCGTTTCTACACAAAAGGTGCATAGCGGGGCAGCTGACTATCTTTACACGCTATTAGCGGATTAGTAGCGGTTATTTACTACTAATGACAGTATTCTCAAAGAGAATCGATGTCAACGAGTATGGCGTTTATATACCACAACTTTACTTAAGAAGAAATAGTGCTTAACAGCCAAACTAAATACTAGACTAGCTCCTGATATCTGAAAGCGTTTTAACTGTAAACTGTGGTCAAATCTCCTGTCGAATGACAAAGAAGAAGGAAGCTATTGTTTTTTCGTTTAAATAATCAGATTCACGCATGGCTGTAAAGCATTTTGGGAATGCCCACCGGGCTTGCTCCCACCCTCAATTGGAAAATCTGCAGCAAAGCACTTAACGATGTTCAGACAGTTGTTCTTGAGAGCCAGTTCCCTTCTAGGTAAAAAGCTAAACCCTCATGGTAAGTGATGCTGTGGTCGAAGATGTAGTTCAGGTTAACCAAGAATTACTAGCTCTCAAGGACAGCGGATCACACCGTTAGATGCTTGGCGACAGGCTTTCTACTTGAGGGTGGTAGCTAGCCAGGCAGGCATTCGCAAAATGCCATACTTTAAATCACGGATGATTGATGCCAGACCATCACAACCGTACATTGATCACCATCTAGAGTATTCATTTTTTTTTTAATTAGTAGGATGTTCCCAGTGGTTTTGCAAGTAAAAGACCTAGAAGAAAAACCGGTTTGAAAAAAATAATATATATATATATATTTTTTATTTACTTATCCTAATAATTATTTCTTTCAATAAATATATATGTATTTTCGCAGAACAAGTTTTGTTCAGCATAAATAGCAATACAAAGTAGTTATGTGCTCAAAATGCACATAGCTTATATTTACGACTCAAATAAATAGCTCTATGTGTCAAATTTACCTATTATAATTAATTCTAGCATTTTCTTAAATGTAATCCGTGCAAAAGTAATTTAACACTACGTAAATTTGTTCTATTTATTATTGTATAAATAAATAATAAGTCTCTAAATATTTTCCTAAAAAAACTGTTTTTTGCGTCTCCTGTAAAGTGTGTATAAAACACATAGCGATTATCGGAAGCGCAGCGACGATAAACAGTATTTTTAGCGAACGCAGCAAATTTTAAGGTTCTACCTTCTGACTCCACATACCCAAATCAATTTGCCTTCGACTTGACCAGATATTTATATCATATCAATGTTGTTAATGGATCTGAATCGCGAAGAGAAGTAAAGTTTACAAAGTATTATAAAAAAATATAAGTACTCCTTGAAGTGCATAGTTGCAAGAGTTTAATTTCAACGTTATTATAAAGAAAACTGGTCTGATAGGTCAAGAATCAAGTTTAATTTAATCTTTATAAAAGCAAGCGTTAATAACTTTAAATGAACCACATTTTTTTACTATTATATGATATAGCAATTATCTTTAAACGTGTTGAGAGAAAAGGGAATCCTTATCGAATCGAGTTGTAAAAATAGACATTTTTTAAGGTGTAGTGACTCAAAAGCCAAATTTTAAAAAAAAAACTTTGCTTGATAGAGTATAATATATTATCATAGAGGATATGATAAATACTATGCCTGATCCGGAAACAGGATTCCATATATTTATCTCAAAAAAAAAACATGTTTTTTGTCAATGTACCTAGTGTATCATATCAATACTAATTTTATTCCTAATTAGGAATAAAATTCCCAAGTATACAATGAAAATAGTGAAATAAGGCATCATATTATAGATATTATGGAAGAGGAAGCTTAAGAAGGTATGCATGGTCTGGGTGAGGAATTAGTAACGCGGAATTTAATATAGCCTCCCAAGAATAATAGTTGTGCAGCCGTGATACACTCTATATTCACCTCTCTCTCGAAATCATGCTAATTCAGAGCTCTTATAACGTGGGCGCACATGTGGTATCATGCAAATGAGTAGTCACATATTACTCAAACACTCTTGGTTTATTCCTCAATCCACAGTTTATGTGGGCGGGGGTGACCCCCGAAATCGCCTCCGTCTTTCCCACATAGCCATTCCAATCCTTGCCTTGCAGAGCACACTCTTCATAATGTCATTCGTTTGATTCTCCACTCGTCATCACTGTGCCGTGTCTGCCATAACGTATCAAATATATCGTCTTCAACGGTTGCTACTTCAGGAACAGCTCCAATCTTCCCTCACTGATGTATACTGATGACGGTTTCCTCTGTCAATGCTGTCACAAGTTTCACTCCCTAGTTAGGAGGTGTTGCCTGTTCGGCGGCTGGTACAAGACTTCCGAGCCACCTGTTTTCGAAAGGCTTTGAAGTCATAGTCACAGTCCCTCAAATGACTATAAACTAGCACCGATCACACACTAGAATAGCGTCTAAAAATCAAGGTTTTGCCCTCCCAAAAAAAACACTCAAAAAATCACCTATTGAAGAATCGGTATCGTTGTAGTTTTTTGAACAAATATGTAGTGAACCACCCCGTGACCACGATCACTGCAAAGTGTTTGAAACGTCGGGACACACACAAACTTTAAGCTGCATATAATGTTAACATCCGCCAACCGCCATGAATTCGTTTACATATTCATAGAAGTCTAATATCCTTATCACTTGGATATATCTATTCACATGGCTCGTTATGTCTTTCCAGCTGTGATATTACGAACATAGACTATCATATCATGCTTCCTTCATATAACATTCCTAATTAATTGAGGATATAATCTCATATCTTCATATCCTCAACTCTCAAGTATCTTTATGAAGGGTGTGGACACATTTAGATAAACGTATTGCAAATACCTTTGGAGATATCAGTTGGTAAATACTAATTGCCTTATTAGGAAACAGGTCTTCTACTCATTATAATAAAAACCCTCTAGGTACGAGTAGGGCCTTGCTCTATAAAGGTTCTGCATTGGAAAAACGTTCTGCGTAGGAGCACAATAAATGGGCATATCAAGCACAGTTTGAAAAAAGATATATTGCCTAATATATTGAATTTTCTGGTTTCTTACACGTAGTTATGGCGATATAGATAGATATATAGATCTGTAATATATATCTGATATACCCTGTAATACAGATATCCAAAAACTGAACTTTAAACACTCTGATTTCTTAATTTTTATAGTTTTTTTTATTACTAAATACTGAATTAAATTGCTGTTGCCAGAAGTTGTTTTAACTGTGTAAAATTTCAGGTTCGTAAACATTACGTTTCTGTACTGGATACCCTCATGGGTGTCCAGTTCAGAAACGTGATATACAGATGAACAGTATATTCGGTTCCTTGTTAGGGTTCTATGTTAAAAGAGAACAACGGAGCCCTATTCATGAGAATGCTGTCGGTATTTTGTATTTTAATTGCGTAAACGTTGACCCACAGATGATAATTGGACACATTTAATTCATTACTTTTCTTTTCTTTTCCAACGCAGGAGATGATAGTCGAAAAAAATATAAAACTTAAGAAGTGGGTTACCATCCTTTAGAACATATAGAGCACAGCAAAAAGTTTTTATTTATCTAAAAAATGAGGGTTACCATCCTCTTCTTTGAGATAGATAGATTTTTTAGACAAAAATTAAACTTTTTTTTATCTAAATTAATCTAATTTATGTTTCAGAGGATAGTAAAAAAAAAATCTATTAAATGTGGGTTACCATCTAGAACATAATTATAGAGTACAGTAAAACTAAACTATTAATAAAACTGGAATGTTGGTATATTATGTACCATATACTTTATTTAACCAACAAATACTGAAAACACCAATTTATAATGTAGTTTTGACGTTGTGATCAAAACCAACAAACATTTTTTTATTTGCGCCCGTCACTCCGAAACGTTAGCACTTGATTGTCTCGTTCACCCAGTAATTTCACTTGCTTGCACTTCCTGTGCCCTACACCTTAACACAATAGTGTTTACTCAAAAGTGCACACTACTTCTTTAACTGAACTGTTGTATTATATACTTAGTACCAACCTCAAAATCTGGCTAAAGAGACTTACTGGTAATTATTGTGCTTTCCCCAACAACACAGGGGTTTTAAACAAAATATCAATAAAACTTCATAAATAAGTAAAATAATCAGGTAATTTTATTCAGGTTTATGTCAAAGGTTTATTACAAAAGAATGGCAAGTAGGTAAATTATAAAAAAGTGTATACATATAATTGTAACTAAGGCCAAACAGTAGATTAGTCGGGTTCCTTCACAAACCTTATTTAATATAATATAAATTATGACAAAATACGTAGTAAGTATGGCCAACAATTAGTGAGGATTCTTCATATACATATATAAATAGTGTTTTAATCATGGGCATGATTACGACACCTACGTATACCTAAATGCTGTAATACTAAGATAAACACTAAAAGAATTCTTAAACGAACGAGGCGACTCGAAAATGTCTTTTTCTTGTCAATCAGTCTGGTGTCAAGTTCCCATAGTGGTCCAATAAATTATAATTATCTCAAAAACTTATTATTGGTACATTTTTCCGTGGTCGTGTTGGAGAAATTTTTGTTATTTGGACATGAAATCACACCAATTCTTGGACAATAACGAGTTATTTGTTGATAACACGATTAAGTAATATTAATTTTTATTGAATAAGTTCAACTTTCATAATAGTATTCCTTCATCTGAACGTAGCTTTCATCGAGTCAGTAAAAATATTTCTGAAAGGCCTTAAGCAATTTATTTAGAGTATTAACTTTAGCACCTTGAATATGTGACAGGAACGTGATTTTAATTTTATATTTTTAAACTATTATAACACAACACTGGCCTTCATCGACTTAATTATGTAACTTGATAGTCATAACATAAAATGCCGTCTAAGGCAAATAGATAAAAATGAATAAGGGTTTTTAAGGTGACTGTGAATTCGTGCCTACCTACTCCGCATAGATGTGTTTATGGTAATTTAATTTATTTTTGTTTATGCTGACCTATTCTATCGAATTGTACCACATGAATGTGGTGCCTTACTTAAGTATTATTTTACCAGTTAGGATTTTTGCCACTAAATACGTTGCGCTAGTGGTCTGGTTTAGCATATTTCTTTTATATTTTTCATAGGAGGTAAGATCTTGTCTACTACTGGCAGATTATTCGTCAGATCACTCATCACGTCGAAAATATCACCTGATACTATTATAATTACTCGAATTTACTAATATGTAAATATTTATTACATATCTGCTGACACTTAATTTTCTGACCATTCTGTAATAAGTGCAGCTGTAATAGACTTCAAACTTCGGTACAGATTTAAAAACGAAACAGATTGTAAATTCACTTTGATGTCATAAGAAATATTAAGCGCGTGGAGTAACCAGAATAACTTGTAAAAACAAGGTGTCAGTCCAAAACAGTCAACCTATCTATGTCATCGAGAAGTTGCAACAATTATTTGTCTTTAATTAAGTATTTCGGCGCAATCGCAACCCATTTCATCAAGAACAACTTAATTAACAACTGTGAAACATAACGATAATACATTCGTATAATTAAGTAATCATATATAAAAGGTTCGAGACTACAATCCAGTGCTTATGAAATTATACAATTATCAACCATACAATTTATTTACAAGGAAATATTTATGGGTACAATAAATGGCAATAACGTCAGGTAACCTATGTTTTTGATACATTGCATCGCGTATCCGCATCTTCTATACCATAATGGTCTGGTTGATCTTCCAAGCTCCATGCCGTAGGTCCAGCCGACGACAAATCTCTCTGATGCGACATCAGAGATAACAAAGGTTCTCCAGAACCGAAAGAAAACAAAACTCCTATCACGGAGTAAACAAGATCCTTCGAAGTGTGGACCAACTCATCATATGCTCAGTGACGGCCGTTTCTTCCTTACACTTTTGTTGCTCAGGCCGAGAATCGTGCCGATCACCTGTTCGGAAAAAGTATTGCTTCATAAATTGCTTACTAAGTACGATTTGATATGGTTGTAAACATACGAAATAGTTGTGGAATTGTGTTATGCAAGATATGACTCAATGTAGACATAACAATATTTTTTATTACTGATAGGGCTTTGGTCTCTACTTCACTTATTGTAAAGAAGTTATTTGTTGAAAATGGTAGCAGGCTATGTCAGGAATTCAAAATGGCTTCCAACGGAATACATAGGAGATGTTATAATGTTGTACCTCGTAATACCTACTACCCCTGATGGTTTATAACATTCAACATTTTAAGATTCCGATTATTTACAAAAGTATAGTATACAATACCTATTATAACTGTGCTGGTTTGAAAATCCTATAAATTTAACCTACTTCTGTATAGAACTATTGTCAAAAATCAATTTTGAGTGTACTGACATGATATAATACCTTGGACACGGAGTAAGCGGCCAGTTTTCGTCTGGGTAGCAGCAGAAGAGCCACAGCACGTGCCTCCCGAAGCAAGGCGTGGAAAGCCAATGCGGCGCCTGCACATGACTCTGCGGCAGAAACTTCATAAAACTGGCACCCAAACCGCAGGGACAGCTCCTGGCCCTCTTCTGCTTTGACGACTCTGCGTAAGAAAACGATTCTTTTAAAACATCTTATAGTAGCAAATACATGATTTGGAGTTGGTATGCACTATATCAACAGCAGTAACGTACACTGTTGAACAATTTCCTCCCCCATTGTTGTCACTGGCCCCAAGCCATCCCTTACGTAGTAGCTTTGTGAAACTTGGTTATTTCCTAATTTCTATAAACAAGACCCTAACAACCAACTTTACATTACTATGTTCCGATAAAAAAGCATATCAGTAGCAGCTCTAATTATAGTCTCTGCTCTCATCGTGCAGCCACTAAAGCTACATGCATATTCAATTTAGCATTTAATATTTCGGACAGCAAAGTCAATGCAGAGATTTGCAGATCAATAAAAATACTTCTTTTTAATACGTTATGATATGATGTCTGAAATTACGGAATATAGAACTAATTTAAAATGGCAATGGCACAAAATTATGGTTTTGTCATGAAAATTTCACGCAATTGCTAATTTATATGGTGATACAGAAATACGAACTGAGCGGAATTCAGTTTCTTCCAGTTATTTTCAGTTATACCATTAATACATTCAATTGAACCTGACCGTATCAAGAATATAATTCGTACCTGGCATGTTCCAAGTCCCGCATGTTACCCAGCAAAGTTACAGCTGTGCAACCAGGTAGCCTGGTCCTCTCCAATAGAGCTAGAAGTTCAGCAGCAGCTAAAAATGAACGGCGATCGCAGACTGAGTATACAACAGCAAACGCGTCACCCCACCTCAAGTGTTCCGCTAGACAACCACGTTTCTGTGGGAAAGGAAAAGAATATATTTATATAACAGAACATGCCCTGTAAAAAAACAGTATATATAGACAGTTCATCACCCATCGTAGGTGGCAGTATAGATGACCTTGGTCAAGTAATATTACATTATCTTGAAAATAAACATTATTGGATCTCAGTTGTACGTGAATAAGCAGGAAGCGTGTCTCAAAATAGAACATGAATTGATTTAAAGAATGATCATACATTTTGCCAGACTTTTTTGATAGACTACTTTTTGCTTGACTTTCGGTGACACAAGTATGGTATTAAAGGAATAATTAGTATTGAAATATTTACCGCACAACCACAGGTGTCCAGAACTTCGACTTCCGACGTGGCCCCGTCAAAGGCGACCCGGTGCTGATACAGGAAGTCTGAAAACAAATCTGATTTACATAACTCCTTCCACGATGGTCTCGGTCTGTACGCGTAACGTATGGCTCAGTAGATGTGTAGATAACATCGGTCGCACGCAACTAGGTCATACGAGCTCGTAACGTACTCGATCGATACGCCAGATCAATTACCCACCTATTAGCTGTCTGACAGTTACAAATAATAATTAATTGACTTATTAATCTCCATGGTCTGATGTCTGGGTTGAACTAGCTGCAACAACATAAAGTTGCTGTGTAAACGTAGATTGTATGATAATGTAATGCCAAATGGTTTGTACGATTTTAGGTCAATGAAATGGGATCACTGCAGTTTTTACAATTGACAGTAAATTTTAAATTAGGGTAATTTGGATCGTATCTGAAAGATATGGCGAGATAAGGAATTGTTTTTGTCAAATTGTATTTGCAAAGGTCATCGGCCTACAGTGGGCGCCAGCAGCAGCCTTGGCAGCGGTTCGTAGTTGCCAATATCGCAAATAAACCGTCCATTGGCACTCGTGCTTGGCATGTGGTAAGTGCCCTCAGTAAGGGCTAGTCTTCGGTATTTCTGTCTTTCTGTTAGGTCAGATATTATCTGCGTATCATCGGAGTACAGTAGTAATAGAAATCCTGAGATAATATTTCTTTTGTTTTTATTTTGCTATCACACAAAGCTTTTTAATGTCTACATTCTATCGTAGACAATATTCATTGATATTACACGTGTTTGTCCTGAGTTGCTGAAAATTAAACTGCCTTTGGGATGCTGGGCTAGAACCTACCTGTGAATAAGATTTATATGATCAACCCAACATGAACGGCATATAGGCATAATGTCAAAATGTGGATGCTCATTATTCTAGTATAGTGTAACTTTTTAAACGTTTGTAGTGGAACTTGCTTAGTTGTTCTTAACTGATCAACTAGGTTAAACAATGTTCATTGCGGTCATTACTTGTATGATTGACCGCTAGTAACATTATTATTTTTTTCTTTTTTATTACCGATCGGCTTCTCACAACAATCTCTTCTGATCACGACAACGTAGTAGGTTAACATGCTTAACTTAGAATAGGAAATGCCTCTCAAGGACATCTACTGGTTCACATGGTTAGGTGCTTGGCGACAGTTTTTCTAGAGTGGAATGTAAGTGGTAAAGCCATGCCCGCCTGGCGGGCTATTTGCAAAATGCTAGACCACTAAATATTTTTTTTCTAATTGACAGCTTAGATCTTCTGTGTTTCGGAGAGCATGTTAAGAACGGTTATGGTCATAGGAACACTGTCGTTAGCTATTACAGAGACCGCCAAGCTTCCCCCAAACCTTACACCAAAAAACTTATTTCTGTTTAAAAGTACTTAAAAATAATAAACTTTCCAAAAAATACTTACCGCCAGTAGAACTGTATTCGCCAATGTAACGTTTCGTCAAATAACGAACGACCACCGCTGAAACAAACGACAACTCATTAATATAAGCCAGTTTCACTGTTTACTAGCTGCAAAGTTGAAATTATAATTACTGAGTGTAGTTTACACCTTATCTTCCTCGATAGAACACCTCGTAGCAATCGTAACAAGTTGGAAACAGAGAAAGCAGCAATTAGTAACTAATCGGCAAAAGGTGTTACAAAAGTTGTACGCCACAATGAATTTATAACGACAAGCCTCAATTAGAGGGAAAGCAGACAAAAGGGCTAGAAACCTATAATATTAATAAACGACTTGCAACAACAGCCAATCAAACAGTAAAGGCGATGAAAGATTGTAAACTTAACGAACTATTACAAAATTGATGTAAATTGCTGTAATGATAACACGATGTTAATGTTGATGGTTAAATAACTTTGTATGATGCATCAAGTCTTACGCATTGCTTGTCTGGAGAAACTTCTCATTCAAATATACGAGTACTAAATGGGCTGGTTATTATTAAAATAGTTCTGTGAGAAAATGTGAATGCCAGTGAGATAAATGACATGCTCTATTTCACAATAGCAACTATAGAGCTCCGAGCACGAACAGAATATAGATACAGTGTGTTTATCCAGTAGTGTCGAAGGTGTTGCTGCAACGATATTGGATAAGGCAGTAAGTAACCCTAGACTAGCTCATAATTAAGCAAGTAAGTCTTATCGTTACTGAATAGTTTCAAATGTTTCACACTTTTGTTTTTAAGTAAAATATCCTTACAGTAAAGTAGCTAAGTTAATGTTTTAATCATTATGCGTATATATAATTTAGACAAGATGAAAATCTTCCATGTTTATTGCAAAACAGGCTATCAAATTCTGCAATATATAATTTCTGGCAAAAGGTCGTAAACTTCGAATTATATCGTATGACCAGCGACGTAAAGAGGGCTCAAAGAAATATGTTATGGATAATAAAACGGAGAAAATAGTTCTCAAATAATATATTTACGTATGTTGTCGTCAGTGAGGTCGTTTTATAGGATTTCTCTGCAAAAATGTGGCATACGGGTTAATCGTATATGCAGACGAATATATCATTCCATAAATAGAGCTTTTTGTTGGAATAGGCTAGGCCTGAATCTTTTTATTTGTTGTTACTTAAAACAAATACCATGATATACTAAAGGTCATGGTCATAATGATATGTTCTTGAACCTTAATTCTATGCGCCGACTCAAAACAATCGATGTATGTTAATTACGATTTCATGGTTATCTATTGAGGTTGTCGAACTTTCCTTTTATGTACTCGACCTGGTGAATTGAAATTGATATTTGCGAAGTGTCCTGGTATTTGTTTGGATTGATACACCATGCAAGTGGGTCGTGTCGTGCATATTGAAATATAATTTTTAATGTAGTTTTAAATCGATATAAATTGTTTTTTGTAAACGAATTGCCCGTACGGTGCCGGGATCTAGAATGTCAACCCCCAATCTCCACCCGTGAATTTTGTAAGAGGCGACTAAGAGTAATACACCAGAAGGTGGGCAGCAGTGCTTTTTGAGGAACTGACATCTCACACTGCGATTACCAAGACGCCCGCCAATGTAGGGATTATGGCGAACCACCCCATAATGGAGGAAGCTGTGTTCACAGTGGACAATCCGGCTGATATAGTATAAACGAATTTGAATTCGTCCGTTGAAATAATTATGGAGAAAAATATATTTATAACATTAATGATTAAAAAAAAGTGTATATACAAATAAATTTAACCTAGTGAAATTGAAAATTGTGAACAAGGAAACGCTGGCAATGGTAAATTCACTAAAGCGGCAAGAGCTAAAGTAAACAAACAGTTTAACTAATTGACTAGTCACGTTTATAACTTCTAAGCATACTTCACCTGGACACATTGCGGAATCAGAGGTCCTTATCAAATCGTGCGAATAGACAAATATAGTAGAGTAGGTATAGAATAACGCACCAATTATACTAACGAGTACTTTCACTGGGACTGATAGCAGTTCAAGGTGATCTAAAAGGACATTATTTTGCAGATAATGTCGTAAATAAATTGGGAGGAGTGAGTTCCGATGATGAAAATCATTTATTTAACAGAGAACATTACCATCATTTGTTTAATCTAATGTTAGCATTTGTTAATAAACAAATGGTAACATTAGAAGAACAATTAGAGAAATTGAAGCAAAATTAAAGGATCAAGAAAAAAAGTCAAAGGACACAAATTATTTTTTCCTATTTGCAATCAAAACAAATATATTAGGCTGCAAGTACAAAGTATTTGTACACACATTAAGGTATCGGTATGATAATAATTTAACGATGATATTCCAGCTACTGCGATTACTTATAGCAGTACTTACGTACATGGCGAGCCACTTATTAAGATCTCGGCCGTGAAGCCTTCACGGGGCTTTAAAAATTGTTATTTATTTTCCAGAATGGACTCGATTCCGCCGGTAACGAGGACCATAACGGGACGCGAGGAAGGGGATTTAAGCGACGTTTGTTGAACGAATACAGTAGCAAAAGCTAAATGTTAATTAAGAGCATCGGACGAGGTGATCACAGCCACGATCCCGGCCCCGACACACCACGGTAATTGGACACCGACAGTTTCATTTACATTCTTAAACATTAATTTAATTTTAGTAAGAGACACTCAATTAAACAACAATTCTTTCACAACCATCAATGACTACTGTTTGCCATTAAGTTTATTGAGGTTTATAAAATTAAAAGTGCCACTAATTTATTTTTACTCTTGCTTGATATTATGAGGATTCTAAGTAACTTTCTCTCACAATTATTTACAGTGGCTTTATTGAAGCTTATTCATTAGAACCTTTCCATTACTAATTGGTCAAGTACGTATGAAGTCTTGTATTTTGGAGGATTCCTAAGCCATACGGTTAACTATTTTTTAACAACTTCCGATATAGGATTAGGTTCTCAATTTAACACTTATTACACACTCTTTTTATTTACTTTAATAAACCATTTTGGGTGAATATTTCGTCATTCAATAAGGTATCTATTGTGATCACAAATAGAATTAAATTGCAGGCATACATAGGCAACATTTTGCTTAAAAATGTATACATAAATATTTCTTTTCATATTTTTGAATATCGAAACTTAAATGGTGGTATGGAGTTCAAATGAGTAATAAACGTAGAGATGAACGTAGTAGTCTATTAGATATCAATTTAATTATTTAAATGTTCTTAGTGCTATTGAAACCAAAGAGAAAACGCTTTATTTTGAAACTTATACAAGTATGAGTACCTGCTCCGGTTACTCTGAGATTTAAACTGGTTTGTGTGGCTTACTATTTGATCAATAAAAGCTGATATTGGGTTGGTGTCACATAACTCTTAATGACTGTGGTATTTAGTATTTTAAATATCTTGTTAGCCCTACAGTTATAGTAGTAGCACGTTCATTATAAAAAATCAGTCGCTAAGTTCTTTTGCCCTCTCTCTTTGGCTAAATATACTCCGTTTTACTGAATATTGTTCAGTATGTCTTAAACCGAACCCTGCACCTTCAAATGAAATACAGTCCACTTTGGTATCGATAACGGGGCGATTGCTAGAGCGCGCTGTGCGAGCCACGCGTCTTTAGCTAACTGTAAGCGATCGTCATCGTGATCGGTCATCTACAAATTCATTTTATGTGGGATTAATACAATATGTTTTCTCGAACAGCACATATGAGAAAACTACCTGCGCCTCGCAGTGTTACCTGCGGGTTTTTCGGGATATATGTATCCTTTGTACCAGGTTATTATATTATACCAGGTTGTAATTCTATCTGTATGCCAAGTTTCATCCAAATCCTTTCAGCCGTTTGAGCATGAAGAAGTATCAAACATACAATCACACTCACAAAGTTATAATATTTGTATGAGAAAGTGTTTTGTCCTTGTGTTGTCCTGACGGGAGTTACAACAAAAGGATAAACGTAACTAATTGTAAAAAGTTTTGGCTTTTACCGGCCCTTAGGATGGCCGCCTATCTAATACTAATCGTTCTCGGAAATGATATGGTTGGTAGCATACCTACAACTTTCTGTACATTAAGGTGGTAAGGAGCGCTCTTGTGGGCCCACAACTAATTATGATAAATAATATTAAATCATTTGAATCAGGTATGTCTAAAAATGAACATGGGAATAAGCAACATTACATCTAATGTCCATGATACACCCGTACCAGTAGTTGAAGATAACGATGTTGTTGACCATTATATTTATTACCTGGGACAGACTGTCCCCGAAGAATTGAATTAAAGTTTGCAGCGTTAGGAAAATGACGCAACATCTCGTCTAATATCCCGCAGTGTCAGAAGACCACAATCTGTAACTAGTGTATATTGCCAGTGATGACTTATGGTACTGAGACGTGGTCCTTATGGGCAAGCTCAGAGTCGCTCAAAGAGCTATGGATAGATCTACGCTCGGAGTTTATTTGCTTGATAAAATCCGGAACGAGGAAAGTAGCCGAAGAACCAACGTCACTGAAGTTGCATTCAAAGTTTGGAAATTTTATTGAAAAGAGCCACGTTGCTCGACGGATTGATACCCGATAGGGACCATTCTAGGTTATGGAGTGATAACACAACATTTCATCGGAAGACGTACTATAGTTATGCCTCCCACAGGTTGACAGACGACATTGTAAGAGTCGCGGGAGCCGATGGATACAAGTGGCCAATAGCCACTCATTGTAGTGTTCCGCAGGGTATGCTTTTATTCAACAGTGGAGTTCTTCCGGCTGATGATTATGATAATGATAAAGTATCATTCGTAGAAGGTGCCAGGAGGATAAGGAACGACTTATTTTCTATTTATTATATATATATTTTGATTTTGTTATCAAATTCCTAAAATGAATGAAAAACAAATCTGTGACCACCTAAATATGGTATTTAAGTCATTTTAGGGTTTCATGGCAAATTAATTAATCCTAATAGGTAGTTTTAACATGTTCATTCGTTTCTATACAATATATGTCTTTTGTCACGGTTTTTTAATTAGGTATGATTTGAATGATAGTATTGGCTAAACTAAAACAAATGGCAAGGTACCATGTAAACGTGACAAAGTAATTATTTACCTTATTTATTATTTTTTTAACATTAAATATCCTTGAAAAACAAGTTACGATTAACGCAACGAAAGTACTTAGGTATTGCATAAACGGAAACCAAAATTAAGAAAAAAACGGTTACTATCATTATCTAAGAATAACTTCTTAGACAATGATAGTACGTACAGATCCAGCTATGCATATAGAGCACGGCAAATACACTCGTAACAAGAAGTGGTTGATGAAAAAAACAAAACTGTAAACTGAATTATTAAATACGATTTCAAATCTATTTTAACTCTATTGTAGTCAGAAATATTTTTTGTCGCTATTATTACATACTTCTATTTCTATCCAGCTATTTGGATCGGTGAGTGAGCTGTAGAGAATTTCATGAGTTGTGTGTGAGTAAGTGAACGCAAGCGAGGCGGGCTGTCCCGGCGACGTCTGAGCCGGTGACTCACTCCGGCACGCGGCTCGACTCTGCTATAAATACGAGAGCGGTTGACATTTCGCTCGTTCCCGATCTACGCTCCCGAAACGAAACGCCACGACTCTATCATCCGTAACATTAGAATATTAGTCGCATCGACCGCATGTGCTGTCAAACATCATCCTGACAATCAACATTTTCAACTAGTTACATTAATAACGTGATTCAACGAAATGGTTTAGAGATAGCCGAGAGCGGAACATAAACTATGATAAATAGTTAAACATAATAATTCGCACCATTTTAACACCCACCACTTATTATAGAAGATTATATAACTGATTATAGTCGTAAATCAATGCAATTCAATATTGGAATGTAGAATTTAGTAAGAGGGGTTCTTCGCGCTCGTAGCGAAGTTTTCGAAGCGCTCGTAGCGAAGTTTATTTAGCTGTTCTCAACCGATCAGCAAAGTTAAGCAACGTCGCGCGCGGTCATGAGTTGGATGGGTGACCGCTAGTGACATTACTACTGAGCGTTTCCGTGCTTCGGAGGGCACGTTAAGCCGTCGGTCCCGGTTGTCGTCTTAGGATGGCAGTCGTTATAGCATGGTGGTAGGACATTTTGCGAATGCCCGCCTGGCTAGCTACCACCCTCAAGTAGAAAATCTGTCGCCAAGCACCTAACGGTGTGTTCCGGCAGCTGTCCTTGAGAGCCAGTACTTCTAGGTTAGCCTGAACAACATCTTCGACCGCATCATCACTTAGCATCAGGTGAGATAGCGGTCAAAGGCAACTTATCAGGCATAAAAAAAAAAAAAAAAAAAAAAAAAAAAAAAAGAGGCTTGGTCCTTGAGGGACCCCAGTTTTTAATCGCCATTCATGTCTCATAACTATTAACCTAATTATGTGAATTGTATTCCACTCGGTAGTATTAACATAAACGTAATCGCAACAAATTACAAACATGTTTAGTTCAGCAATCGATCATCGGTTGCCTAACGAATGTGACTGTTTTTCTTTCTAATACGAAACAGTTTCTTAAACAAGGTTAGCTCAACACTTGCGATTACCCCATGTGAAGCGTGATGATGAAACAGCTACTAAATGTTTATTTTGATAATTGTTATTACATTGTAATTACAAGCGCGTGTTTACAAGTCAAAGTCCGCCGTGGCCCGAGGCCTAAAATGGTTCTAGCTACACTGATGTTAACTTAATCACATAATCAAGATGCGGTGGGTCGTGATTGATTGTCTGTTCATATAATTGCGCAATGAACTGTGCTTTACTTAAATTAATGTAGTTTGTTCCGACATCCTCTGAACTGTTTAAAGCTTGGGCGCTTTTGTTATGGTGCCCGAAGCGAAATCATGCTTAATCTCCACCTCATAGAGGTTGTTTGTAAACATTGTGTTTATGGTTCTGTCTGAACGTTAAAGTTTATATAAATGAAATTTCATGTTTTAATTTTTATGGTTTGTGATTATTTTTCTCGGTTCTTGTTGTTTGCATTTTTGTCAATGTGTCGTCTATTTAAAATCATATACTATACTCATTGACATTTTCTCACGTGTGTGTTTGCTACACCTGCATATATTTGAGTTCCACATATCTAAATGTATTTAAACATCTGTCACTAATTTGGATTTACGTTGCTGATACAAAAATAGTCTAATATCAAATAGTGTTGACTTATTTGCATGCATTTGTTACGTCGGCACTCGTGATGTCCACTAAGTAGGAGTCCATCTTCTGGTGATTGGCATTTAAGAAACCTTCTTCATCGTCTGTTATAAGTTTTTCGATTAGCTTTTTTTGTTTATCTATCTTCTAATACTAATAAGATCAATAGTCATTGCTTTAGTGTCGAATCGATAAAACCTGATTAAAAATTCTTATAGTCTCAGCCAGTGTTCTTCACGAGAAATGACAAAAAAACTTTATTTAAAGAAAAAGGACTGTGTACCAAAGTTCTTCTTCTTATAACACAACTCTAACCGTAATTTTTAGAGCACCTGCTCCGATAAAGAATTTAAACGCGATGTCTAAAACGGAAAAGATATCTGCCAAACATGGAGGTTATTGCAAAACCCAATGTCGGATAGGCGTATGTTGAGCAAAGCACGTCTTCAGTCTTTATTGAAAAGATAAATTTTACAAAACAAATATTCATTGTGTGTAAACAATAAACGACAAAAGTGACTGCCATCAATCTCCGTAAGCATTTTGTAAGAATCGATTTCCACCCATACAATAGCAAGTTTCGTTGTTATTAAACTTCAAGTACCTCCGTAATAGTTGTTGAACGAAGATTCGGCATCCGTCAATGGTAGCTATTACCTAATATTTAATTGTTATGTTAATATATTGAAGTGTTTCCGAAAAAAGACGTGCAATCGTCGTCGTAGCAATAAATCAAACTCTCTCGTGTTAGCTTTCGCTTAGTTATTGTTTATACTTTCTATTGCATAGTCGAGAGATATTAAATCAAATGGTAGCATTTCATGGTTTCCTAACTAATATTAATTGGCGATTAGTGGCGTGTAGCGGGTGTGTAATGAGTCATTAACGCCGACCGAAGATTTATTTGAGCTTGCGGATAATGTTTGCTTATTTTGACGTGGATCGTCATAATTTAACGGATGTGTGCACGTGGGGTAAACAATTATGGTAAGTTAGGCGAAAACATTTTTTTTACGGAATGTAAACACCTTTTTAAATTGAAATGCGTATTCTTTGTTGTTCACTACTGAGGAAATATTAAATTGTGTATTAGCTGTTTATTTTTGAAACGGGAAATCTAATAAACAATGTTTTTACGAGCTGTATTCGTTAAAATAATTTCAAGAACCTGTGTTCTATTGAAATATTTTCAAGTGGCAGGGTTATGAGTTACTGCCGCATATAAGGGTCAGGAATTCCGTTCCTTCAGTTACTCGTGTTTTTTTATCAAGTTTTCGTTAAAAAATAGCATCAACTCAGCCATCATGTTTCAACTATATATTTTGCTTAAAATATTTAAGCAAGAAATACCAACTCCTCCGCAAGTCGTCAATTCGAGTATTGAATTAAATGATATAGCAATTACATGAAGTTAAATTGATGTCGCCAGTTACGACTTGAAGTTTAGTACCATAAAGTTTTACTTATGCTATTTAATATCTGGGTAAAATATTAGACCTTGCACAGGTCAATTGGAAAACAACAAACATTGATGACAAATAAACGTGAGCCAATCGAAATCCACAATTAGATTTTAATGACATGTTTGTTGTTACATACGCTCGTGTTTTGTTCAGAAAATCTAACACAAAACAGTTACATTGGAAATCAAAGTCGTTGCACGAAAATAAACTCAAAGAGTGATTACTTTTTAATATTAAGGCGCTAATATGAATTGATTTTTATGGAATATCGCTTTAATCCTTTAACTAAATCATGAACATTCTCTTATCAACTGTCTTGTTTGCCCAAATGTAGCAACAGTAAAAAGTCGTTAAAAACAAAAGTCCTTAGTTTAGGGTACCTTAACTAATATCGCCTAGGTTACTGGGTACCTACAGGGTAAACCCAGTCATTCTCCACTTTTATTTTTCCGGTGTAACGGTTATGAGTTTCAAAGAAGTCAGTTCTGAGTATTAGATCTTACAGTCTTTGAGTACAATGTTTGTGACTAAGGCCGGTTTGTCAGTGCTTCACCGACCGTGGCCGCGTCGTCGGTCCTAACAATACGCATTGAACGAACGTCATTTTATAGCATTCAGTGCTCTCCTGAACTGTTAGTTTTCTTTTTCTTCACTCTGCTAGTTTGGGATGCCACTTGCGTCAATACGCTTGCGGCATTTCATTTACCCTCCCCTCCATAACAGCGAGTACAGCGGAATTGGCAGTAGGCTCCAAAATACAAAAATATGAGAGTCTCGGCGATGGTTGCATATTTATGCCTTTTGGAGTAGAAACATTAGGTCCGTGGGGTCCAAGCGCATGGTTTCTATATAAAGATTTATTAAATCGGCTGATAGAAAAGACAAACAACCAAAGGGCTGGCGCTTACATCGGAGAATTAGATTGTCATTCAACGGGGTAATGCTGCCGGCCTTTTGGTTACCCTTCGACAGTGACCTCTCTGTTTTCTACTTATGATTGCCTCCTGGTAGGAAACAGGGCTCACAATTATTTTTCTGTAACATTTTTAGGTAGTAGATATAGTTTACATTATTTAATTATTTTTGTGTTGGTTTTCTTAATATATACATATTAAAGATAAAATATATATATATATATATATATATTATTTTATCGTCAATATGTGTTGCCTAAGTACTTTCTATCGAAGAGCTTGTTACTTGGTTATTTATTTACAGTCAATTAACTATAAAAAAAAATTTCGTACTGGATTTTACTTAGTTAACAATATTTTAGGCGAATGAATAATCTTGTTAGCAATATGCATAAGTAAATAAAGCGAAAAAACGTAACTGACTTCCAACACTAAGCCTAAAATGTATGAAAACACTTGTGGAAGTTGGATCATGATAATGTGTTGTTAGTGTTTTGAATCAGTATGTTACCGACTTCAACAAGTTATTTCATACACCTTAGTGTTGGAAGTTCGTTATTTTTTTTAAATATTTTATATACAAATATTTTTTTTAGAAAACCGCTGGTGCCGTGTGCAAAAAATGTGACGTTTGTTTTTACCAAATAAGCTTTTAAAGATAGCTCTTTATCTTTAGCTACAGTGTCTTTGCTTCGCCGGAGCGAATTCCGATCTTACGTAAATTGGCATTTTGTCAATTTTGCATTAAAACTCATATAAGTACAATACTTATATGAGTATGTATATGTCATACTGCGTGGTATCTTTATAGTTCGCAGTGACAAATATGTTTTCTTCTTATGATGAGTTTTCTGAGTTGCTAGTTATTATACATTGATGACTAAATTGACACTGGATATGTTCAAATTAGTTAAGTACTAAAACGACTTGATAAACTAGAAAATCGATCATGAGCTATAAGATTAGTTTTTTACTAAGGTATGTAGGTACAGGCGTTAATTTAATATTGTACAATTATACTAATACTAAGCTTTACATAGATTGTTAATTAACTAATAAGAATGTAATTTATGTCTTGATGAAAATGTATGTAATTAGGGAATCAATTTTAAATATTTGTACGTTATTTGCAACAGCCGAATAATATATAATGCATTTATTAAAGATACCTATTCTACGGCTGATGTATGATATCCTGCAATAATAACGCAGCCTAGGCAAAAAATCTATAATTGATTATTTTAAACCTGAAACCTTTCAGATTATCACTAATTGATTCGGCTACAATTCAGTGGACATACCTAAACCATGAGTGTGATTTTAAAAAGTTAATAATTATTTACTGTTAACATTCTTGATCGTCATACTAAATTTTTAGTACTAAATTGTAGTACTGTGACATTAATCACCTCACTATTTCCAATTTCTATTTTTTTTTCTGACGGAACAAGCTTGAGGTCCACCGGATGATAAACGGTAACCTCTGGCTATAACAGATGCATTGTCATGTTAGGTGCTTGGCGACAGATTTTCTACTTGTGGGTGGTAGCTAGCCAGGCAAGCATTCGCAAAATGCTCTCTCACTATGTGGTGAAGCTCAATCCGGCGATGGGGATCGAACCATGGACCTGCGGCACCGCAGTCCATAGCTATAACCGCTCGGCTATCATTGCTTCAAAAGCGTATGACGAAGTTTTATCAGTTTTTTTTATTGCTGATAGATAAGCTTTTAACCACACCTTCACCACCTTTAACAATCTCACCCGATGGTAAGAGATGGTGCGGTTGAAGGTGTTAACAGGCTTAACCTAAAATTACTGGCTCTCAAGAACAGCTGCCGGAACACACTGGTAGGTGCTTGGTGACAGATTTTCTACTTGAGTGTGGTCGCTAGCCAGGCAGGCAGGCCAGGCATTAACAAAATGCCCTTCCATCATGCGGTGAAGCTCAAGCCCGCGGCGGGATTTGGACCATGGACCTGCTGCGCGGCTGTCAATAGCCAATGCGACTGAGCCATCACTGCTTAGAAATTCTTTTGAACGTTTCTTTAACTTTCTGCGTGTCCTCAACACTCATATCAAAATTTATTTATTTATTTATTAACAAAATCCACAGCTCTTAGAGATGAACAGTAAAACATAATTTCTGAACCGACAGCCAATAACGGATTTACATTATATGCTGTATATGTAAGTAAGTTAATGTTTTGGTTGAATAAAATAACCCCTCATTTCAGGCATATATATAATATATATAAGTTTATATAAGAAATATTTAATTATCTTTTTGCACTAATTAAATGACACACCCGTTTAGGATCAAGTGCTGATAGCTTGTCTATGTCAACAGGTTGATGGTCTATTCCACGAAGCTGTAATCTGAGTTTCAATACTGATATGATAACATTGTGCTCTGATTATGCACTCTGATATATCTGATATATGAGTAATTGCTCGTATTGTTTATGCATGCCGTGATATTGCGCATTAGTGTTTTACGCATATAGGAATTTTGTATCGACAAACTTTTATATATAGGTATGCATTTGATAACTGGAGAATGTATATACACATCATTATACAAGTATGTAATTGAATCAATGATAGCCGAGTGGTTATAGCTATGGACCGCGGTGCGCAGGTCCATGGTTCGAATCCCACCGCCGGCTTGAGCTTCACCGCATGGTGGAAGGGCATTTGACGAATACTCGCCTGGTAAGCACCTAACAGTGTGTTGCGGCAGCTGTCCTTCAGATCCAGTGAAATTACAGGCACATGAAACTTAACAACTATGTCTCAAGGTGCCGGGCGCAGTGCAATTCGTGACTTGTGATGAAATGCATCTGTTAAAGGCAGAGGTTTTGCCCGCTTAACTTCAGATGGGCATCGAGGTTGTACCGTCACAATAAAATTAAAAAAAATAGTTACCATAAATGACTATTACTACTGGTTATTACTATCTGCACCCATTTTATTTATGTGACCAACGTCATGAAAAGTTTGTAGGCGCAGCAACGATTGAATAAAAGATTGAAGATTGTGATAGGAAACTACACCAGTCAGTATGTAAAGTTACAGATCTACATCAAGGAAACTAAAATGTGTATCATTAATTAATAATCATTCCCACACATCCCTAATTGGATTAGATACACTTATGAGATACAAAATTTATCGGGAAAAAAGACTAATAAATATGATGGAGCCGGCAGTAAACCAGAAGATACCGGTCATTGATATTCATCTCTTTAAAAAGTAAAAAATTAATCGCCGTCAGCAATTACTACTAATAATACTAATTACCACGATGATGCATTCAGAAAATAAATCAAGGAACTTTTCCTTAGGCCATTAGAGTTAATTGATTTCGGTGAACACCAAACAAGAAATAAAGAGTTATTATTGTTATTGACGCATCGTTAAAAGTTAATTTACATGGACACTTTGATGCTAATTTGTTTCGTTAAACCGTGAATTTACTCACGATATTCAGCTCACTACAATTATATGTAAGAGATTCCTAAAGTATTATTTTATGAGTGAGTTATTCTTACCCGATTTCCCACAGCGCGGGCTACCAAGCACCACAACTCTTATTCGATTAACCGTCATCTTCATGAGTCCGTTTACAACACTGGCCACTAACAATATTTGTGCATTTAACCCGCTCTAGTCTATGGTTCGGGCGTCTGTATTCCAAATTCAAAGAGTGAGTTCGCGTTGGCTTCTAAATCAGCTGTTATGTAAAGATTGCGACGCACGCGCGCTCCACGCACCTGCTTACGAGCGACTGCCGTCAAACTAAATTGGCGCAACGCACACTCGGCACGTCTAATAGATTGAGCAGCGCGAGATATTTGAATACAAGTGCATTATGATGTTTGTGCTGTTTTTTCATGGCCACTGGTACAGTCGCCTGCACAAAAATGTACATATTCCATACATACCGTTATACCTCTTTCGTGGAGGGGTACGCAGACAACGCTGATTACTAATTGTCTTTTTTTGTTTCTGCTATTATCTTGCTTACTTCACTTTCATATTATTTTTCATAATTACAAGACATGTCAAAAACTAATGACAAAGCCTTTTTTCAGAGCATCTTTAAATCTGCTCGGAATAAGGTCGCTGAAATCTTCTGTTTCTAGATGTTCTGCTCAATCTCCTCGCCTTATAAAATTCTTCTGTCAATTCTTTCTTTCGCCCATCTCGCATAAGTATACATTTCTTGGCCAATGTCGATATTTACTAACTACACATTTAAAAACCACCAAACTTAATATTAAGTACATCAATATTGTTGATTCGACTTTAATCCTTCTCCTGCCGTGCCCAACATTTACTACTATACATTACTGTCAGCACTAATCTCCTTTTAACATCTCCCTCAAGCTTTTAGTTATTCAACCAAATGTTTCATATTATGCTCCCGTTGGATGTCGTAAAATGCGACTAAAATGAATATGCACCTAATAAGGAGCATGTCACTACTCACGTTGATGCTGCATACTTTGCGTTGGCGCACTGTCTTGCCTACCATCTTAACGCCCTATTCTCTTGAAAGTGAGTAGGTATATTACCAACAAGAGCATCAGGCCTTAAAATTTAAACCTCCTTACAATTATGTCCTTTTCTTTTCCTGCGTGATCTTAGTGAAAACATATTTAAATTATGTTATTGTGTAGTCCTTTGGATTGTTAAAGGAAACATTTAATACCAACCCCATGCCTTTATTGACAAAACACACAAAAACTTATACGACACTACATCTACTACACTGATAGCATTTCTTTTTTTTTCTTCTTTTTTATGGGATAGGAGGACAAACGAGCAGGCGGCTCACCTGGTGGTAAGTGATCACCGTCGCCCACGAACATCCATCAACAACAGAGGTATCGAGGATGCGTTGCCGGCCTTTGAGGAGGGAATATGCTCTCTTCTTGAAGGCCCCTAAGTCGTATCCGTTCGGAAATACTGCATCTGGCAGCTGGTTCCATATTGTGGCAGTGCGAGGTAGGAAATGCCGTGAAAATCGCAAAGTTGTAAACTCCCAGACGTCATTGCAGGCCTTCAGTTAGTCCAAATGCTCCAGTCCACTACCAGTTGGCAGCGCGCCTAACATGCTGGCAGCATTGTCCCGTTGGAATGCAATGCTTATTCGTTGAGCCAAAAAAGTGCGTGCATATTGATCACGCGCTGTAGCGACCAAGCTCTCTGATAAGTTTTGGAAAATAACATGAGCTTCCAGCACCATAGACCTAATTTCTCTGCACCAAACGGCTCAAATATGGAATAACTACCTTACGTTTGTTTCAGAAATATGTGCTAAAAGATCTTTCCGCGCTAGTTCGCAGAGGGGCCGATCCCACTGACGGTGAGAGGATAAAACCTTAGGGAAACCTTAGGCTTTTTGGCTTCCAACAAAATGCTATACTTATCAAAATAATTTACAGATAGTACGCGAATTGTTTTCACTAATTTACATGTGCAGCGTTTGGGAAGTTACGTGACATCTTCTCGTCGAAGATCCCGCAGAGCCTGAACACCAAAGTCTTCAACCAGTGTGTTGCCAGTGATAACTTATGGCCCTGAGACGTGGTCCTAACTGTGGCCTATATGTACAAGTTTAGAGTCGAGCAACGAGCTATGGAAACAGCTATGCTCGGAGTTTCTTTGCGCGATAAAATCCAGAACGTGGATATTGGCCAAAGAATAAAGTCACCGACATAGCTCTGAGACTTTGCAAGTTGAAGTGGCAATGGTTGGGCAACATTGCTCGATGAACTGATAACCGTTGGGAAAGAAAGGTTCTCGAGTGGCGACCCCACTACACCGGAAGACGTAGAGTTGATAGGCCTCCCACTAGGTGGACTGACGACATCATAAAAGTCACGGATAGCCAATGGTTACAAACGGCTAATAGCCGTACTTTTTGGCGCTCTATGGGGGAGGCCTTTGTTTGATAGTGGACGTCTCCCGGCTGCTGATGATGAATTTGTATGGACTCGGTACGGATGACAAAAAAACTGATAATGCCACACTAGTTTTATTTTTATTTTTAATTTCAATGTTTTTTACTTATAAGAAAGTGACAGTGTTTCCACAGCTGAAAACATCTAAGATTACATATAAATATAAATAAATGAACAATGTTGTTAATATCTATAATCGTTAAGATTTGATTGGAAATGTTGAATTATTAAGTGGATGGAAAAGCTTAAGATAGCTGGACCAAAAAGATCACCCTGTTTACATCCTACGGAGGATGATTACGTTATTACCGTAGGTTAATTATGACGCTATGTCGTAGCATTACCACAAAAAAGGGTATTGTTAAGCTTCCAGATTGCCTAGGCAGGCATGCAGGGCAGAGTTCTTCTGCCTAGACAATCTGTTTGGAATGCTTAACTCCGGCGATCCACCGGGAAGGCTGAAATAAAAACACCAAACACGAAAAAGGGTATATATGGTACCTACAGAATGATGCAGGATTTTGTCCGCTCCGTCGTTGATCCCCTCAGCCTATCGTACCCTAGGGATCCTATCTGGCCAGATGGTCGCTAAGTCTAGGGTACTTACGAGATCCAAAGTCACGACGGCAGCTCCGAAGTTCCAGGTTTCACAATACGATCCAAATGTCTTTAACACTTTATCACAAAAGTACAAATTTATTCTGCTACGAGCAGTTATCATATGTTACAAAACAAATTCCAAAAAACTCAAAGTAAAATCAACTACTTATTTCAAATACTTCCAAAAATTGCAAAACAAGATGATTAGCCAAAATTTTTAGCAAGATAATCTCACGTACGAAAATCCATAGATCACAGATAGACGACTACCAAAGCGGCGTGTTCCAGTTGCCCGCGAAATTGATCGGTCCGAACAGGTATACATCCGGAATTAAATTTTTAATTTTATTCAAATTAGTGCCTCTGTCTACCAAGTCAAAAGCATTTTAGACGTGCACATTAATTTTTGTTACATTCTAACGGAATTAAATACTGTTGTTTAGTATTTAGATGTTTGCGAATTAAACTTGTGTTTAAAAAACAAATAACACAGGGGTAGTATGGTTGAAAAAAAAAACAATTCGATTCAGTTGCTCTGACCTTTTGTGGAAGGAGACTGACCTTAAGAAACTGAATCGGATAGTTTTCTAAATTATGCTATATATATCTTGATGCAGCTGACTGTACAATTGAGATTGCACTTGACTTCACAGCCTTTATGTCTTCTTTATATATTTATTCAAACTTAATTATCAGTGTCATCTACGAACATAACATTTAATAAGGGTCCTCAGAGGTTTGGCATTTAGAAAAAACACATCTTAATCAAACAACAAATGTCCAGAAAAATAAAGAGAAAAAAAAATGTTCCATCACTAAATATAAATATCGTTATACGGGATGGAAAAAGAGAACATCGCATTGTCAAATTAATAAAACCTTGAAGCGGCTCAATATTCCTTGACAGTGGCTTTGGTTCTGCAGACCTACAAATGCAGTACGATGTTAAACCTGCCACTAATCGCATTACCTTCTACCACAGCTTAAGTAATACTTGCTGTGTAGTCTGAGCAGTAATTGGGCTAAGCTTTATTAGCCTATAATATCAATGCGGTAAACGCCATGCCGCATTGAGACTTCATTAAGACTACGAATTAAGGTTTAGGATAATTTTGTACTAAACATTCCATTGCAGGGAAGAATTAAGGCCAATGCTTCTGACGCACAAATGACAAGCACAGAATGCCGCTCATATAATGTTTGACAGGAACTGATAGTTATCTAAAGGCAGACTTTATCGAAGCAAAAAATGTAAGTCTATTTGTCGTATTGCTATCAGCGCTTATTACGGTTACGAGAGTAGGCAGCGGTTTTAATCTACGAGAATCTATGTTAGTTGCCCAGGCGTACGATATGATATAACATAATACAGCACTGTTTCAGTAAGCCGATAAATTACGAGGTAACCCGCCCGACGTTCAGGTTGAAAATTCTTCAACGTCAAAAGTGTATAATTTATCATAGTATTGGCCGAGTTGGATCTCTATATCGAGTCTAAATACATTGTTTAATGTGCAATCTAATCGTACCGTTACTGTTGCTAATAAATCTGTGTGCCTTGATTTAAAGCATAGTTACAATACTCTATTCTGTGATTTTGAATGCATATAGTATCTAACGATCACAGAAAATTGACTGTAATCTGTTGCTTCGTAGATTTTCCTATAAAATCCTAAGGTTAAGCTAAATGCAATCATGTACTTGTAGGAAAGAAGACGTAAAAGAATGTGTGCCTCCAAAAATAAATTCGTGGGTTATTGATAAGGTCTTACTACAATCTATTCCCATTTGTTTTTGTTTTCCTATTACGAAATGTCAGAGATTTTATAAACTCAGCATACTGAATAAGGATGGCTATTGTTTAAAACCCTCAGCTTTTTAATTTTAATAGGGTGACATTAGACAAAGGTTCAGAATGGAGGAATTTTAACAAGCTCTTTGTTTACAACGATGGTTATAGTTTCAAGTTAGTATAGATAGTATGGATATCAATTATACGAGTAGATGATTGATAGGTGCATATAGTATTTATTTATGGAACATCAAATTCGTTAACGCAAATCCTTATTCTTTGGTGTTAGTATCATTATATTTTGCATTTTTCAAATCTGGGTGGACAACTAATTTGTTTGGCAATTTATAAACGGTGTTACTTTCTTCTCGAATCATGTCATGCATCTTATAAATTTATTTCAAATCTGGTAGTTATTTGCAGAAATATATTTAAGCCATCGATGTAGTCCACAAAAGCTAACCGTTCAATATTTAGAAATAAAAATAAAGCAAGTTGAGACGTGGCAGACGACACCTGTGGTTGTTGTAAGACTTCGTGGTTAGGAGCGTCCTGGACACGTACCCTTGTCTTAACGATATTGAAAATAAATGTATAATATCTAGATACATACTAATCGAATACACATTCTTGATACTTAGTTTGTCGTTATTAAAAAAGGCATATGTTTTCGTTGTCTTATATTTATCTTAAGGTAGGTATATCCCTCAACTTTCACAAGGCCAGACGTTTCTTACTAAATCTACTATGACGACTGCGACTTCACACATCACATAGATACAATACAATACAATACAATATACTTTATTGACCAACAATCTTAAATTACATAATTAAAAACATTACAAACAACGATAAATGATGTGATTGGACAATGGACGGCCTTAATGCTTAAGCAATTTCTTACAGGCAACCTTGCACGAAGAGGATTTACAGAAATATTACGGTTTAGGGTGTACAAAAGATAAAAACATTTTATCTTTTTAGGTTTTATACATACTTACAGCGAAAAAAATGGATATAAAGATTGATTTGATTCAATATCCGCACTTAACTTTTAAATTATTAAACAAAAATCGCACCATGACATCGTTTAAGGTGACACATGAGCAATGTCAAAATTAGATTACAAAAATAGTTAAGATATGAAATGTTTCTTTTTGCAAACAATCCCCTATTCGGTGCCTGCCACAGATCACAGAAACTAAAGGGTGACCGCCTTTCATATTGTTTTATTTGTGTCGCATTCAATTTAATTTGTTATTCTGTAATAGGTTCTACTATTGTCTCATATTTACAACTCGATAAAGGCCCGATAATCTAGCGCTCTAAGTATTAGACAATTTAGAAATTATGGAAATTTACATTAAACGCTCTACGTTTTTTTCTTATAAAAATAACTTAAAACCTTGCTAGCCATTGCTTAAACAAAAAAGAGAACCTATCAAATTCTCTCTGCGTGAGTCACGAGCAATTTTACATCTAGTCACTTTCTTCTTTTAGTTTTATTTTGCATTTCGTTAAGTTTTTTGTGCAGCGGAATTATTGCATACCTTTTGGTCGTAAATAATAATTCACATTTTTTTATGCCTGATAGGTTACCCTTTGACCACTATCTCACTTGATGGTAAGTGAAGATGTTGTTCAGCCTAACCTAGAAATACTGGCTCTCAAGGATAGCTGCCGGAACACACCGATAGGTGCTTGGTGACAGATTTTCTAGTTGAGGGTGGTAGCTAGCCAAACGGGCATTCGCAAAATGCCCTACCATCATGCCATAGCGACTGCCATCCAAAGACAACAACCGGGACCGACAGTTTAACGTGCTCTCCGAAGCACGGAAGCGCGCAGTAGTAATGTCAGTAGCGGTCAACCATCCAACTCATGACCGCGGCGGACGTTGCTTAACTTGGCTGATCGGTTATGGACAGCTAAGCAAACTTCGCTACGAGCGCTTCAACATAATGTTGGTAGGTATAATATTTAATATGAATTCAGATTTAACGTTTCAATTGCATTTAAAACTGTCAAATTAGGGCCAATGAGTGTCAAATGCAGTACCAATAATGATATTGAATTCCAGCATCGTGACGTGACGCAGTGGTGTCATGTTACATCATCAGGATATATGGTTCTTCGGTAGCCATGCGATCTTAATTATAATGACAGCCCAAAACATCATAAAAAAATCTCCCGACTCATTTTCGATGGAAACGAATTTTGAACTGGTTTTATGGCGTTAGTCGCCGCCGTGTAATTTTATTTTTTCACATAATAAAGATGTTCGATTGCCCATCTTCGTAAATAAATTTTAAGAGAGATTAGATAGGATTATCTTTCAATCTACTTGTGATTCTTACGTTAAGAGGATTATCTCTTAATGATACTGACACGATTGATAATATGTTTATTATTCCGTTTATTGTACAACAGTTTTATTAATATATTATTATACGGTGTATATAAGATAAAGGTTTAAAATTGAGGCGATGTTTCGTGAATTACTTGTGATTTAACGATTTGTTATTTCAATTTCTTAAGACGAGACAAGACATTTTGTTTGTGATTTTTTTTTGTCTGCAAGAAACTTGCAACTAGCTTAGAATTTAAAAATACAAAACACTTATACAAAAAAAAACTATTATTTTTCACTTCTGGCTAGCCATCCAATCTTATATTTTATAAAACATTCAATAAAAAAATACATTTTAAAGCACCAGATAGGTGCAGTCATACACTGCGCAGAGCGGCCTTATTCATGAGAAGCCTGCACAGTGTTGAGAAACCGTGGGGTAGTGGCCCCACGAGGTTCTGCAGAGGTCATGAGCTGAAGCTCTAAACCTCGCCCAACCCCGATGGGTTGACGAAATAAGACGACGTCTGGCTAGCCAGTGAGCAATAAATCTTCTCAGATATTTTAGTATAAATTATGTGACCTGATTAGGACTTGCGATAGCAACTTTTTCTCTGTCATCTTCAGAAACGTATGCATGTAGTCTGAAATTAGGAGCAACGTTACCAATTTATTTAACTTTCGTTTTTTCCTTTAATTACTTACCAATCACTACTGTGTATGCCAAAAAGTAGGTTGTATGTGACAGAGTTGGCCTAATTTTAATTTTTTACCGTCCAGTTTTTGTTGGGGTCATCGTACGTGCATTTATCTCCATCAGTCCGTCAGATTCGTGAACTAAATTATGAAAATAAGTGGTCAAGAGGGAACGATTATGCTTTTGAGAGTTCCTTATATATTGCTAAAGACTGGTAAGGCGCCGACTGACACCCTTATAGGTATAATTTAGCTAATTTATATTCACATTTAAGGCCATAACCAAGTAACATTTGTCACTTTTGTATTATAAGCTTAAATAATACCTCTCTTTTAAAAAATAACAATGAAAGTTCTTAATGTCTTCAAATTAGACATATAGTTCAATTGAAAATCAATCTATTAATACCTATATAATGTACCTACTCAAAAAATGTTTACGTTTAATGGGTTTTTATCTTCAATTTTCATATCTTTTGTTGTATATTCAAAACAGAGAAAATTGTTTTAACAAGTTGGCTACAAAAAATGACCTATACTGAAACAGAGAATCTACTCAAAACAGTAGAATGATATTATGTATTTTTGCGTTTGGCTGTTCCACACTCCACACTACAACTTTACATCTACTTACATTAAAACATTCTATTACACACATATACTTTACAAAAATACTAGCACTATACTCAAATTACACTTAATTATTTTTATACACAACATTCTCATCAGTAGGTACTCACACACATCATTTTAAGTAAGTTATTATAACAAAAAACAATTAGTTTTATAATTTTGTTCTATTTAATTTTCGTTATAATTTATTCATTTTATATGTAAGGCTACGTATAGTAATGTTATTGTACATTGAAGGGTATGCAGAACTACGACACAAGATTATTCTTAGTGTAGGTTCTGTACGTCAATACAGCAACAATTACAAGCCATATGTTATGCTTAGTTATAATATAATAATAAGTGTGAATATCTTTAGTTTTTAGTTGCAACTGTACCAAAGTTTGTGAAATAAATATATTATTATTATATTTTGACACAACTAATTCTAAGTCTGAGAAGTATATAGTTTCAAAAACCTCAATTTTGGTTCAACTGAACCTTAGTTTAGAATTTAGACACAATTTAGTCATCTTATTACATATTTTTATTCGATCAAGGATCTTCAAAATTAAACTAGGCTTTTAGTAATAAAACAGCTGAAACTTGTACGTCATTAAGGGTAACGGTGTATAATTCATATTGCCTCTGTATAGATTCTGTAATTTATCACAAAAATATGTATAATTTAATATACTGTAAACACGGAAAAGGCGTTATAAGCAACTTAATTTTTTGGGGCAATCAGAAATAATCAAGATTTTATTGAATATGTTGTTAAAAAACAAGTTTATTATTTAAATAGTTATTGTTTAACACACAGTTCAGTTCAGTAACATCGATATGTGTTTATGTCGGATCTAAAAAACTAAAGTGATACTAAAATTAAACTATTCATAAAGCTATTTTCAAACAATTGTATTGATCAACACTCCATGGCTATCAAGTTACATCATACACACGCGGCATTTTTTACTCAAACTTTAATATAAAAAGAATACCCTATCAACCTTTACATCCACGAAAGAGTAGGAAGAGATTCACCAGATTTATGTAATTGTAGGCGACCCTCAACCAGATTCAGTTACAGAGTCCTGGAGACAAAAATATGACTAGCAATATTTATTTTAGTTTCACTTGATAGGCTAGCCTCTATCTCACCTGATGGTAAGTGATAGATGTTGTTGAGGCTCACCTAGAATTACTGACTCACAACAACAGCTGCCGAAACACACCGTTAGGTGCCTGCCGACAGATTTTCTACTTGAGGAAGCTTTCGCAAAATACCCTATGTCCATGCTGTAAAGACAACAACCTAAACAATCTTAAGACAACAACCGGAGCCGACGCCGACGGCTTAACGTGCCCCCCGAAGCACGGAAGCGCTCAGTAGGAATGTCACTACTGTACTGTTTGCTGCGGTCATGATTTGAATGGGTGCGATCACCCATCCAACTCATGACCGCAGGGGACGTTACTTACCTTAGTTGATCGGTTAACAATGGTTAAGCTTTGCTACGAGCTCTTCAATTAATACCCATATAGTATCGGTTCGGACTGCTGCTGAAAGTTTTTCGTCTGAAGAACCCAATAGCGTGAGGGGATTTAAATTTGAGATATATTTAAGTATGAGATATCTGAGAGAGAAGAAGCCCCTTACATTCCATATAGGTACCATACTTATTGACACATTTCAATTGTCATCATATTATGAAGACCTACATTTTACAGCATGCAAATAGCAAATTATGTGGCTATAACGCGATCAACAGGATGCTGGGGCCAATGACGTTGCTGTACTTAAATAACAATATATTATACATTATTATTGTAGATTCAAGCTGCTTGCCAAGATATTGTTTGATCTCCGTGAATTGAATTAGGTCAAAGTCAAAATCATATAATGACAAGAATTTTACAACTATTTAGATTCGTCGTAGATTAAACCATTATTAAACTTACTGCCTTAATATCTTACTCTATGCTCCGGACCTCAAACTATCTCAATGATAAATTTCATTAAAATTTGAATTTTAACGTTGCAATGTAATTATTATTTATTTTTTAATTCCTGATAGTTTAGCCTTTTACCACTATCTCACCTGATGGCAAGTGATGATGTGGTCGAAGATGTTGTTCCGGCTAACCTGCAGTACTGACTCTCAAGGATAGCTGCCGGAACACACCATTAGTTGCTTGGCGACAGATTTTCTACGAGGGTGGTAGCTAGTCATTTTGTGAAACAAAAAATGTTTTTTACATGCGATCGTTATGATTCAAACGTTGATAGTAAAAAGGTATTCTTGGCTGTACTCAATTAAAATTTTATTATTACTACTATTTTATTATTACTCTACAATAACGTAAATGGTTTCAAATCGTTAAAAGAAAATTAAAAACTTTCCCGACACATTTTGCCCTGCAAACACTCACCGGCCGAAAATATTAACTACTTACATATTACTTGACCTCGAAAATGTATTTAGGTGAATAGATTAAATGTAAAATAACTATAGCAGCTACATACGACTTTCGTTTTTCTTTTGATATAATGATATAGTTTTTGAGAAAACAAAATACATAAAATCCTTTGAAAAATATCGCGTTATATATCGTACTTCTTTAAAACTAATGAATAACATTAATCTCTAACTATTAATGTTATTCAAGACCACGCCCCGAGGGGGGCCAGTTGTTAGAAAATCACCCCACCATTTCTATAGTGGGTTTCGTAAGAGACGACTAAAGCTAAGGTAATACCGGAAGGTGGGCAGCAGTGCCTTCTGAGGAACTGATATCTTAAACTGCAATCCCCAAGACGCCTGTCAAGCGTAGGGATTATGGTGAACCTCCCTAATTGAGGGAGGCTGTGTTCAGCAGCATCCGGCTGATTATAGACCACAAGTAAAGAATCACAGTCAACCACCACCTTTTCGAAGGACGTATTATACTATAAGTTTACTTATATTTATTATACTATTATATTATGTTATCATGTGAGATAACATTCACAAGGGATTCGAAAATACAACAATGTTGTAAATATTTTGACATTTAAATATTTTTGAGCAGATTAATCTTATTGTAGTAATTTGTAGACATATGTAATTTTGATTTTCACTTTGACATTTAAATTTTGCCTAGATACATTTGATTATTTCAATTGACTGTCTATGTGCTATTATTTTATTGTTATTTTGCTAGATTTTAAGTTTTTATTATTATTAGTGTAAGTACATGATAACTTATCATCAGGTGATATAGTGAGATTTATTATTTATTTTATTTATTCAAAATTAGTACTGGTACAGATACCAGTGTTATATCTGGTATCTGTACCAGTACTAATTTTGAATAAATAAAATAAATAATAAATCTGACTATATCACCTGATGATAAGTTATCATGTATTCTAAGATGTTGTTCAATCTTGAAACTTCTTTTTTTATTATTATTTTCCTTTTAGATTAGACTGAATACAGAGGTGTGTTTATCTCATAATACCGTCGCAAAATATTACCTACCTACTAACAACTTTGGTTCAAAATGTCGAAATAATTACGATGCATAGCGACTTTAATATCCTTTTGTTGTAACCATCATCGAGATATCAAAAGGTATCGAAAACATATTGAGTTATTGGCATACATCGTGCCTTGCGAAAGGTCAATTTTGTATTGTCAGTGTTCGAGCAATAATTCTTTCTTACTTTCAGTTTCTCTTGAAGCATGCAACGCCATTGATTTCTTTCAAATAATGTCTTTAAAATTATTTATGTTACGGATTTCATCGTGTAGGTCTCAACTCTCACTTAAGTATTTCGCAGTACTTTTTGTTTTGCATCGTTACTGAGCCATGTGCCATTAATGTTTAATTGCAATGAATATATATATATATATATATATATATATATATCTATTAAGTGGAAATATATATATATATATATATATATGGTATATTATATATTATATATATATAATATATATATATAATTTCTATTTCACCTCTATATATTTCTCTCAAATAAGATAAATTGTGGACTATATAATTTTTATACTACCTACAATAAAAGAAGTACATAATTAAAGTGAAAGGATAATTGTACCAAAACTTTGATCACTATGACAAGTTTGTCCTTTTTTGTTACTTTATTTGTTTAAAACAAGTAAAGTAACAAAAAATACAACTTTTTTCACTAAAAACTATCAAAAAATAATATGATGAAGTGTTTGTTGCACATAGATACATATAAGATTGAACTGTTTTGACTTTAACGAAAACAAATTACCTATTAAGTAATGTGTTTAATATATTTAAATATTGAAAAATATCGTTTCTCTTAGATTTGTTTATTTGGAGGAAAAGCTATTGTTTGAAATTATCATTAACTTGTGATACTGCAATTTCCGTTGTCTTGTCTACCTGGACCTATAGTAATTATTGCAGAAAGGGCAACACTTAATAGATTAGGTATATGATAAAATTGCTTTAATTTATTTTACTTCACCTATCAAACATACATTATCTGTAATGAGCATAACAGTAATTATGTGCACGGTACTATACATTTAAGTACCACGTCGGCGCCTGACATTATCGCAACACGCCTTCTACCAGCCCTCCACTACATTATAGTAATAGACCCGATGCAAAAAAGCAAGTATACTGTATCGAAATACTCATACTTTCTATATAACTGGGAATGATTATATTCTATTACGCTTTACCCGTTTCTAGTACGAGGACATGCTCTGGAAAATCTGACCAACCATGCCTATAAGGGTAAATTCGGTGTCATCGTAAGTTTTTATTATTAAAGGAATGTGCCAATTCAACATGTCCATATTTCTAACTTAATCGTGGGTTCGAGTCCTGTTCATTGAGAATATTTTTTGCTTGCGTGGTAATTTTGTAAGTTGTAAACAAGCGTTAATACAAAAATTACAATGTTCAAACATTTATGCGTGCTACGTGCCACTAGCCCAGGTTTTATCATCAACTCGAGCTGAATGACGATGAGGTTAGTGTGATACCATGGACTTAGATATGTTTTATCCAAGTGGCCCATAAACAGTATCACAGATCGGATTCTCCCAACAAAGAAGAATCAACAAAAATATGTCAGTACCTTAGATATATGCACAAAGAAATCCCGTCCACAAGTAGGGTAGCACAATCTCTTCAACCAAAATAAAATGTAAAACACCTAACAGTTTGCACTCAACAAATCAATCATTCCGTTGACTTAACTATCATTATATCAAGACTAAAATATATAATAAAAAAACACTATAAAACATCTAAGTTACGGAACAAAGCGCCGGTGCACTTGATAACCATTATTCAATCCCTTTTGACGTCACTTACTTTTGACGTAATTAGCTGAATAGGTACATAGGTATTGATCAATGTAATATCGTTGAAAAATATAGTAAGTATACAAGAAATTACAAATGTGTTCTCGGTTAAAGAAAAAAAACAGTTTCAGGGAAATAAATTCAAATTTAGATTCACCACATTTTCAGTCTATGTCACGTTTTCAG
The DNA here is from genome assembly GCA_963890685.1 of Plagodis pulveraria. NCBI lineage: Eukaryota > Metazoa > Arthropoda > Insecta > Lepidoptera > Geometridae > Plagodis > Plagodis pulveraria. The sequence continues at coordinate 18,319,675 of OY982959.1, forward strand.
CTCTTATTTCTCTCTATATTTTAAGAGGTTTCTAGTGTTTCTAGATTGGCCCTGTTACGTTCATTTATAATGATCTGATATTTTTAGGCATTGTCGCGTGCTATGCGAAAAACATATTTTAAAAATTATTGGAATATAAAAAAAGACGATTAAAGTAATACAATTGGAGCATAGGGTTCGGTTCAAAAAAGCGTGTCCAGGTAACCGAGTGAATTAGGCATCCGGCGTGAAATCGGAGGATGCGGGTACGAACCCTGCCCGGAATTTAAAATTTGTAAAATATGATCTGATATTATTGGTGACCACAGGTCTCTCAGTATTTGTTTGTTGGTTTATACATACATTCAACGAAAACTTTGAAACGGCCATGGAATGATAGGTGGCAACAGGCTCGTTCCCTATCCTGAAAACTAAACTGCCGAAATATATAGGTTTAGATATATGTGCCTATCTTCAGGGAGGTAGGTATATACGTGTTATGATATATTATATTATACGTATGTAAGTATTTATGAAACGGAAGAGAACAAGACCCCAAGATAAGCATATCACATAGTCATCAGTTTTTTTTTAATACTTACCTGTACTGTATCAGCCGGATCGTCCTCTGCTAAACGCAGCCTCCCTTATTTGTCATAATCAGTTGTCAATGTAACATGGCAGTTCTTTGGAAGACGCTGCTGCTGCCCACCTTCTTATTCTCTATTTTTTCCTTAGTCGCCTTTTACGACATCCACGGGATGTTTTGAGGGGTGCAATTCTACCCCGGCACCCCACGGGGGATAATAAATACATACCATAAAGTTAATAAATAATTTAAAGACGATGGAATAATCTAGATAGAACTAGCAATATTTTTGTATGAGCATTCTTTTATATTATTTTTACAGGATCTGTCATTAGATCACATAATTATAGTATATTTTTGTACACATTGATAACACTCCGTCATTATAATAGTACTGTTCCATAATAAGAATGAAAGAACAAATTTTAACTATGACTCATTCATTAACCACAGCTTCTCAGATTAGAGAAGCGTGTCCTGATCCAAGTGATTTTTACTTTCTTAATGATTTTGTAAGATTATTCGCTTAGCAGAAGTGGCTTATGTCCTTCCATTAGCGACGATAAAATGTTCGAATTGTTTTCGATTTATATAACTTTTAAATTTGGGTATGTAGGTGTTCTTACCTCGATCATGTTTCTTTTTACCAAATATATTTTAACTTCTTTAAATCTTCAACTTAACTATCATTTTCATCACTTTTTTAAATCATTTTTCAGCGTCGATTTCAACTTCTGCTTTCTTCGACATCGCGTCGCGACATATCCTGAATGATATGCGTTCGATCGCGTTTTTAGACATATCCTGAAAAGGCTAGTTCAAAATCATACATAATTGAACAAAGACAAACGTTTGACGGTCCACCTTGCAAGTAAGTTACTGACTTAGGTCCATCATGATATAGAGGTTCGGTTGATGTCTGAAGGAGATGCGAGTCATAGCATCAAAAAAAACTTACTGAAGATATTTTCGTCTGGTTATATGTCGTATCTGCCTAATAATCACTGCCGCTGCGCTCACGAACCTCGCGTTCATGGCGTCGGCTGCTGCCTTCCGAGACTTGAGCCACATGAATAAAGATACGGCTATTTATTCATGTGCTTGAACTTCACCCCCGCGAAGTCCTTAGCAACATCAGTGAAGCTCGCCGACGTACGAGAGACTAGCCTCTCTGTGTTAACAACTCGCTAAATAGCCTAAGTAGAGTTAAGTGAGCACTATGGAGGATCATGTTCTCGTAGTGGCGAAACTTTTGCTTTTTAGCTGAGTCTTCGTACTGCAAAGTAATTTTTACACGACTGCCCAAAAAAGGAGTGAGTTTCTTTATTCCACCATAACTTCGAAACAGCTAAACCGATATTAATGTTTGATATATCATTAGATTTCTCTTGATAGCGCGGTGACACTAGGTGGTATACTGGTGGTATACCAGGGTAAAAAATGTTTTCTTCCAAATCTATTGAGGGTGGTTCCAAATCTATTTGAGTCAACGATGTTAAGCCTACCAAATACATAATAACAGTTGATGACAGTTATGCCACAAGAGAAATGCAAATTAAAATAAATAATTTGCAAGAGCAGTTGGACTCAGCAAATAAAGAAATTGAAAATATTAGTTTAGAAAATTCAAGGTTGTTAAGAGATTTAGAGAAATCTTACAAAATAATTGAGTTATATAAAACAGTCGGGTCTCCAGTTGTAAACCGTAACTGTCATACACCTTTGTCACTCCGAAAAGTAAAATCTAGAGAAAAAAGAAACAGTTGCTCCCCGAAAAGAACACCTGTAAAATCTACAACATCTAAACAAGACTCAGAATTTTCTATTAAGGAATCGCATCTAGTCTCAAATCTAGGGGAAGCTGACACGATAGAAGCAAGCAGTAATATCGTGCATTGTGAACAAAACGTGGAAAATGAGACGGAAAACCTAATCCCAAAGAATCATATAAATAATACAATCAGTCAAAGTTTTAAAAATACTAAGCCAAGAAGGAGAATTATTATTATAGCGGATCAACAGGGACGAAATCTACGGTCTGCTCTGCAAACACTTGTAGGTGACGAATACCTAGTGAAAAGTATGTTTAAACCGGGAGCAAAGTTTCATCAGATCCTGTCAAGCCAAAAAGAAGAATTACGAAACCTCAATGACAGTGATTTTATTATTTTGTTAGGTGGATCAAACGATACCAACCCATTTGAATTTCAAAGTCATCTAAAAGAGTTCTTGACTGATAATAGAAACCCTAACATTATTATATGTGGAATTTCGAAGAACCCATCACTCCAAATTGGGAAGCTGAATGATGATTTGAAATCTATAAGCAAGAAATACATAAACGCACATTATATTGATATGAGTTATAGTGGATATATACCGAAGGGGAAACATTTTCTGCTTCACGTAACTAGAAATATTCTTAGGGATTTATTACGCCTAGACTATAAATACAAATTAAAAAATAACAACAACGATTATATGTCTCAAAATCACTATGAACCAGTAAAAGCAATGGAACATAAAGTAACATCTAATAAATATACCCAAACGGAGCAGGAAATTAAAAACCTCGCTACTGACGTACAAACAAACAACAAATCTGACGATGTTACATTAAATACAGATTTTTTTCGTCTATAATTCAATACGTATAATGCATCAAAATATAAATGGTCTAATCGGAAAAACGGACGACCTAACGGTATGCTTAGAAAATTTCAAAAATAAGAATAATTTTATCGACATTGTTTGCATAACTGAACATAATATGGTTCAAAGCGACTCAGCAATATTAAATGTACCAAATTATGTATTAGCATCTAAATTTTGCCGACATAATAGGTCAGGTGGTTCATGCATATTAACTTATAACAGATACAAGTATAAAATTCTATCTGAAATAAATTCGTTAAGTGTAATGAATATTTTTGAATGCTGCGCAGTCGAATTATTAGAACACAAAATTATAATTGTCTGTTTATATAGATCTCCAAATAGAAAAAAGGTAATACTTGACCAATTTTTCACGAAAATTATAGAACTCTTAGTAAAAGTTTGCAATCAAAATAAAAAGGTCGTTATTTGTGGAGACTTCAACATCGACAAACTGAAAAATGATCCTGCAGCAAGAAAATTTGAAAATATTCTCTCGGAATTCAACTTAAAATTAAGTGTAAATCAACCTACAAGGCTTTCTAGCAAGACATGTCTTGATAATATCGCCCATAACATAAGACGTAGTAACACAATTGTTTCGGAGTGTGCCTTGTCAGATCACACAGCACAAATTTTAACTTGTACGGTAAAGAAAAGTTACTTTATTACCCACTTCTATAAATTGAAGAGAGATTATAACAAATCAAATATATATAAGTTCACTGAGTGTCTAAAAAATCTTTCTTTTAACGATGTCTACAAAATGGACGACACAGATTTAGCTTACAAACATTTCATTGATTTATTCTTACTATTTTACAATCTATGTTTCCCTATCATAAAAATAAAAATACCCCTTACCAAAAGTCCTAAATGGCTAAGTAAAGGCATTAAAATATGTACAAAGCGAAAACGATCTCTACTATGGAAATATAGACTCAATTCAAACGAAGTAAATAAAAACATGTTTAAAAAATATTCCGCGAGGTTAAAAAGAATAATAAAACAAACACAAAAGTCCCAAAATAACTATTATATTAACCAATCTAGTAACAAATCAAAAGCTGTGTGGGATATCATTAACAAATATAAACAAAATAATATTCGAGACGAAATTACACATATTAAACTAAACGGAACAATGATATCGGATCCAACACAAATCGCTCAGTGCTTTAATAACTTTTTTGTCGATGATATTGAATGCACCGCAGTGAGGAATAGTTGCATCACGAAAACGCTAAAGAATAGTCAATTGAAGTCCTGTTTCCTAGAACCTGTAAATGAATTTGAAATAGAAAGAGTAATCCAATCTCTTAAAAACTCAAATAGCACCGGATATGACGGTATTTCTACCAAAATAGTGAAAGTGACTGCCAAACTTATATCACATGTGCTTACCCACATAATTAATAAAACCTTAGAAAACGGTGCATTTCCAGAAAAATTAAAGACTTCTGTTATAATACCTTTGTTTAAAAAAACAGATAAAGAGAATATGCATTCATATAGGCCGATTGCTTTAATACCGGTATTTTCCAAAGTATTTGAAAAAGTAATTCATAAGCGTCTCAATTGTTACTTTGAAAATAATGATATTTTTGCTCCTCAACAAACTGGTTTTCGAAAAGGAAAATCTACAGAAAATGCTTTGTTGAATTTTCTTGAAAAAGTATACTGTGGCCTTAATAGCAAAACAAGAGTCACGGCACTCTTTATGGACATGAACAAGGCTTTTGATCGGGTAGACCATGACATTTTAATAAAAAAGCTGGAATTTTATGGCATAAGAGGAAATGCAAATAAGTTAATCTCCTCATACCTTAAAAATAGACTTCAGTACACAGAAGTAACTAGACTTGATAGAAATACTAAAATAGAAAACAAATACTTATCAAATTGCAGAACGGTTAAATACGGAGTGCCCCAGGGCAGCATTTTGGGACCTTTATTATTTGTAGTTTATATAAACGATCTTCCCCATGCCATTAACCATCCTATGGTCATGTTTGCTGACGATAGCACAGCCATATTTACGGACAAGAAAACGGGTGATCATGAAAATGATATTAATTGTTCTATAGAATCAATAATTGACTGGCTACGCCACAACAGCCTTAAAATTAACTTAGAAAAAACGCATATCATGACTTTTAAAAATATTAATTCACAATTTGACATGTTAAATATAAATTATTATGGAAAAGATATTGATGAAATCCAAACAACAAAATTTTTAGGCATATACATAGACTCCAATCTATCGTGGAAATCGCAAGTTAAACATATATGTGCTAAATTAAATCAATTCGCATATGCATTAAATATGTTACGTAAAGTGGCTAATGATAGTGCTCTTTTATGCGCATATCACGCCTACGTCAGCTCCACACTTAAATATGGAATTCTTATATGGGGAAATTCAACAGAAAAAAATACCGTCTTTAAAGCTCAAAAGAGATGTATTCGAGCAATTTGTAGATTGAAACGTAAAGATTCCTGCAAGCCCTATTTCAAAAAATTTAATTTATTGACCCTACCTTCGATATATATCTACGAATCGGCTGTATACGTTAAGAATAATTTAAAAGACTTCGGTAGATTGAAGAGTAAGCGACACAATAACAAGATACAGGGAGTAATACACAGAACTGCACTCAGCAGTAACAGCACATTCAAAATGAGAGGGTTAATTTATAATAAACTTCCAAAATGCATAATAGACATAAACAGTAATGACACCTTCAAATTTAGACTAAAGAAATTTCTAGTTGATAAGACATATTATACCATAAATGATTTTTTAAATGATAAGGACATTGAATTATATAATTTCACTAATTGAAAATAATTATGACATGCACGAGTAGGTAATAAGTAACAGCTATTAAATTGTATACATAATGATGATATAATATGATGATAATGTAATATATTATAAACATATAACTATAATTAACATTTATTGTAACATTTAGATTTTGCATGCCAAACCGGCTAAACCATGGCGATCTAATTACATTCTATTATTCCAGCATAACACATATTGTACCCATGTTTTGCAAAATAAATATTTTGAATTTGAATTTGAATTTGGTATCAAAATGAAACGATTCCATAAATATATATAACTTGCAGTTTAAATTTCAATGGAACGATAAAACGTTTAACAAAAATAAATAATTATTAAAAGGGTTTTTTGCGTTTTAATTAATTCATACTTCTTGCAATTAAATAATCTAACCTTGAGGCTGGATACATTTCTTGTAACTTAATTGAGTCAAAGAGGAGATTTTTTTAAATAATAAGTTCGCGTGTGGTTCACTCTTGATTCTGTTCTCATATATTTAAGTTTACAGGGGAAATAAAAATATAATAAATATAATATAGACTATTCTAATTAATTTATATGGCTAATGATGGATAGCCAAATCGACAACCGATAAATTTCGATCGATGTGTCTCATATAATTCTGGCCAACCATGAACTGGAGGCAAATCACGATGGGCTTGATTTTACGATCGGCCTTAGACATTTATAATCCTATGTCTTCGTTCATTCAGTAGACAATAACATTTATGTACAGTTGTATAAATAACCTTTCCAAGGTATTAGCGTAACAGCAAAGCCCACGTTCAAACAACTAACGGTGCACTGCCTTGTATGCTTCGCTCCAAGAAAGAATTACGACTACACGTACCAACACATGACGAATTACACTGTCTGATATCAATTAGTCACGCAATTACTTCTCGTTACTCAATACAGTAAGATAAACAAAGCAAATCGCAAGAGGCTGACTTCGACGTAACTCACTGCTATCGGTCACTTACTCACATAAAACGATTGTATACCTGCGCCATCTGGGCTTAGGTAACGGCCAATATAACTATTTGCGTAAATAACTAGAAATTATCACGATACCACTGAGATAAACTTTTTACTACAAGTAAATGAAATAAATATGTTAAATAGCCGCAGATTTAATAGTTTCCTTGCCCATATTCCTATTATCAAATTTTCCAGTTCAAATGCGAAGCATATAACTACGATCTATGATATTCCCCGAAATCCTGAAAGTGTGGTACGCAGGCTTAGATATGTCAGACGAGATTTTTGTTTAACACAGCTAAAAAACATCGTTAAAAAGAAAGGAGATTATTTGTGCCGTTTAGATATACGTATTTTGTCATATTTAATACTTACATATATACCATACCACGAATCACATTATAACATCCCTCTTTTGCCGTTAATGATTAAAAATTGTCTTAACCTAATGTAAGAACTCGTAAAGAACCTATTTATACTTACCATTATACATGTGCTAGCAGATATTTTTTTTAAATGCCTTTATTGGAATTTATATTACGCTTTCGTGCGTGACTATAACGATTATATGAAAATAGAATTTTTGACTAACCTCGGCGACAACGCGTCGAAGTTTTATCGAGTTTGCGTCGACCGTGATTACGAGTGGACTAAATTGCATTTCATTGATGATTGGTTACCCCGTGTGGTGCCGGGTTAGAATTGCACCTCCCCATATCATCCCGTGGGTGTCGTAAGAGGCGACTAAGGGAAAAAATACTGGAAGGTGGGCAGCAGCACCTTCTAAAGATCTATGCCATCTTACACTGCGATCCCCAAGCCGCCTGCCAAGCGTGAGGATTATGGCAAAAACCCCCTTAATAGGGGAGGCTGTGTTCAGCAGTGGACGAGTCGGCTGTTACAGTACAGTACAGATGATTGGTAGAGTGAATTCTGTTTGCAAGTATACCAGAAAATCTTTGAAGATGAACCTATTCCGGTAATAAATCACATTGATTTACGATTACGTCTTTAATATACTGTGCACATGGAACATATTTGTAGATCCTTGTTTCCACGGTTAATATCATTAATATCGTATCGCATCATGTGGGTAAAAGCCTTCAAGGACCTGCTTGAATCGATTCTTAGAACGCAATTCGAGTTACCGATATATTTATTAACTGTATCAATTTCTCGAGTCATAAATAAAGCACATCCATTAGGGCGCATCTTATATTTCGCTGTAAATCGCAACCATTTTAATTATTGCCTGTGCATTAAAGTTATAGCGTACCCTTCAAATAAGTTGTAATACTAGCTAGTTAAACGATACCTAATAAAAAGAAACGGCTGTCTCTTCTTTCGCGAAATATTTTGTACAAAAACAATACTGTGTAGTGCTTACATAAACATTTTTAAGTTATTATGTAACTGGAGAATGGAATGAGCTAGTATTGGCGATGTTTGCAATTATTGTTTTACAGTTCCTCGTTGGGTGGCAAAATGTTAAACAAAGAAATCATTTTAGAGATTGCTCTCTCTTTGAGTCTTTACTCTCCCGGTAGAGTTGCATGTTTCATAATATTATTTAGTTTGACTGACATATGTAAAGATTTAAAATTGAGTATTCTCCTTACTCAATTTTATACAATCTAAAAGTTTATGGTGAGTTTGTGATGGACGAAATTATGTTAAACTAATTGACGCAAAAATAACAGAACGCACTCTAATTTCAAATATAAATCCCACAAATAAAATATTTATAAATATTTTTTTCCCCTCATTCTAATTAAGTATGTCATTCAGAGATTGCAAAGTGTCTGAGTACCGATGAAGGATAGTTTTTTTTATCCCACTTTAACTTTATCACACACATTTCAACACCGTTCTTCAACTTCCCGATAAAACTCAATAAATGCAATGAAATTTTACGTGGTTTCGTGAAGAATAAGTGATCAGATGGTATATAGACAACAATTTTAAATGTCTACTCAAAATATTTATTCACCAACCTCCTTACTTTGAATGAAATTTGCTAACTTAACTTAGAAATCGCTTTGAGAAAACGCTACAAAATCGTTTCGAAAGCAAAAGGTCAGATCAACTGTATTTTCTAAGATAGAAACAGAAACTGCGCTTAAAATAATCTCAAAATAAAAGGTACGAGCATTAAGAGAACAAGGAAGCGAGGCAATAACTCTACGATATGCCGATGACATAGTGTTTGTAGATTCGTTGCCTTACCCTACCACAGAATAGGTAGGAGTTTCTATGGACTGTTGCATAGTGTACTAAATAGTATCTATGATTGTGCAGGTAGTGTAGTGAATAGTTGCTATGGCTTAAGACATAGTATAAGTAACAGTTGTTAGGCTAGAGGTGGTATCATGGACTGTATCGACACGCCAGCGAATGTAGCCGCGAAATTATCTGATCCTCTCATAATTCACGGTAAAGCGGGATTTGAACGAGCATATTCCCGCAGGGCTAGTTAGTCGTAGTACTGACAGCACGGCGATTGTTAAGAAATATGAAATAAATAAATATAAGATTATATTAAACATATACGACTCGAATTATGTAACTATTGAAATAATTTAATTGGGATCGGTTGTTACCTGTGCCCTACCGACTTTGATATACCATTTAACTATCGCACTAGTTTGTGAGGATGTCGTTTAACAGATCCTTCTATCGCTCTTCTTCTATCTATTGAGCCATCTACAAAACATGTAAGCATTGCTTTAGACTTTGAGCAATGCGTACATGGATGTGTTGCCAATTTTATTTTTCTCCTGCACCTAATTTGCAAGCTAAACGGAATGTAAGATGTATTTTAAATGATAAGTAGGTAGTTAAAATTACTCTACAAAATCTTACTCTATGATCTTCACGGTCTCCAGCTTTATTATATTTCCATTAAGATACCAATAATAGCTGAATAATATTCTTGTTCCCATAACAATTGCCTAGTTATGTATTACCGGGGTGAAGCTATCAACACATCTTAATTAGTTACGCCAATGGAGAATCCATTCGATATTCTCTGAAATCAATAATTGGCGCTTGTACTTTAAACGGTGTAAAATTTTCTTCTGCTTATGGCTTATCTCTTAATATATTTGAGCCCGTACTTGTTCTCTGCATTGTATCTATTTTCGTTTGGTAGGGCAGCCTCCTTTTGATTGTGGTCTACTGAAAAAAGTTGCGAAAAAGGTCAAGGTGAGGAAAAGGTCCACGTTCTGAATTAAGTTCTTCTTGAAGTTACAACTTAAAGAAATGCTTACTTCTCTAAATGACTGCTTGAAATTACCACTATTCTCTGGCCATTATTTCATCTGTTATTGATAAGCAATGATATGTTCGAATATTGTCGGTTAAAGTCAAACTATTTATTCAATTTAGGCGTCTGTGACGCTCTTATGAAGATCAATTGCAAATTTAAATACTAAAATATTCTACTTAGGTACCACTGCCACGTTCAGCAAAAAATGTTATAAAGCCACAGCGGAAGAACGGGCAAGAAACTCGGAGTTATTATTTTGAAACATCTTTTAACGAAGTCTTTTATAAAATTAATAATACAAATAAAAATAGATTTACTTCATACATATTGTGATGCATTTATGATGAGTCTTTGACTTTGAAATTAGGCGGTGGACTGTATTTCAAGAGGCAGGTCCTTCCTGGCTTTAGTGAATCTGTTACACATATAAACAATAAACAGTATATGTCATAGTAAAATATGTTAAATTACGGTAAACATTAGATTCAAGATTATATCAACATCATTCCTTTGGATTAAAAAGATGTCTAAGTAATTGAAAAAATACTGCAAATACTTTCTTAGCAAATACAATAAAGAAACCAATTCATTATATGCATAAAATTCATCATGCAATTCTTGAGAAATTGAATTTGGGACCTTGTAAAACACCTTGACTTTTAACTTCCTACATCAAGATTGGGAGATGTGCAATCAAATGGAGATAAATATACCCACTGTTTAGTTAGTGCTTTCATTTACATAGCATAACAAGTAACACGAGATAACGATATCCTAGAATTTTGTGTTCAACTTTTGCTACTGGAAGTCAACCTCGATCAAAGCTGATATATATTTATATGTATATATAATATAATTATAATCATATCATAAATGAAATTATTATTGAATCAGTACTGTTTATTGAATGTAATTAGAAAGAATAGCGGACTTGGGGATAAATATGTACAAGGCACTCCTCAGAAAAACGAAGTATAGCAATTTCTAACGAATAATTTCTCGCGATCGTGACTATCTAGATGCTATCTACTGTCAGATGAAATAAAGTTATCTCGTAATGTGACACTTGGACTTGGACCACTCGACCGTCCAGATACCTCTAGTCATCATCTATTATTGCTCATTTGAAAACGATCTCGCCGGATAAAATGAAAGATAAACTACACATTTCTCACTTTATAACCTTGTCACATTACATAAAACTGTGTAACTTAAGTCAATTGAAATAATTTTGGAATATGTATTTAATACGCCAAGGTGTTAAAATTTTAGCAATTTTTGTTGTGGAATGTGTGTTAGGTACTTAAATATTGCTAGTCATAGCCCCTAGATAAAGTGTTTATCTATATTCGTATGTAAATTCCCTCCTGTGCACTATCTCCAACATCATTCCTTTGGATTAAAAAGATGTCTAAGTAATTGAAAAAATACTGCAAATACTTTCTTAGCAAATACAATAAAGAAACCAATTCATTATATGCATAAAATTCATCATGCAATTCTTGAGAAATTGAATTTGGGACCTTGTAAAACACCTTGACTTTTAACTTCCTACATCAAGATTGGGAGATGTGCAATCAAATGGAGATAAATATACCCACTGTTTAGTTAGTGCTTTCATTTACATAGCATAACAAGTAACACGAGATAACGATATCCTAGAATTTTGTGTTCAACTTTTGCTACTGGAAGTCAACCTCGATCAAAGCTGATATATATTTATATGTATATATAATATAATTATAATCATATCATAAATGAAATTATTATTGAATCAGTACTGTTTATTGAATGTAATTAGAAAGAATAGCGGACTTGGGGATAAATATGTACAAGGCACTCCTCAGAAAAACGAAGTATAGCAATTTCTAACGAATAATTTCTCGCGATCGTGACTATCTAGATGCTATCTACTGTCAGATGAAATAAAGTTATCTCGTAATGTGACACTTGGACTTGGACCACTCGACCGTCCAGATACCTCTAGTCATCATCTATTATTGCTCATTTGAAAACGATCTCGCCGGATAAAATGAAAGATAAACTACACATTTCTCACTTTATAACCTTGTCACATTACATAAAACTGTGTAACTTAAGTCAATTGAAATAATTTTGGAATATGTATTTAATACGCCAAGGTGTTAAAATTTTAGCAATTTTTGTTGTGGAATGTGTGTTAGGTACTTAAATATTGCTAGTCATAGCCCCTAGATAAAGTGTTTATCTATATTCGTATGTAAATTCCCTCCTGTGCACTATCTCTTTGAAAATGTTAGGTTTAGTACTTATTTATTACAGTATCAGCTCGATTGTCCAATGCTGAATATAATTTGCTATACTCCCCAAGCTTGGCAGGCGTCTTGGGTTCCAAGTCTTATTTATTGAATGTTATCAATGTGAATGCATTGTTTAATTAATTTTAGTGTAAGACCCCAGGACGTTTTACTGTAACAGCCGGATCTTCCACTGCTGAACACAGCTACTCTCATTAATGAGGGCTTTGCCGTAATCCCCACGCTTGGCAGGCGGCTTAGGAATCGCAGTGTAAGATGGCAGTTCTTCAGTAGGCACTGCTGCCCACCGTTTGGTATTTTTTCTTTTAGGCTTTTGACTGCTGTTTTTTAGTATTTTTTAGACTTTCGAGTCCCACGGAAAGTTATGCGTGGTGCAATTCTTGCCCACGGGCAGGCCAATGGCCATATGCCACGCTACTATCAATTGTTATGCTATGCAGTAGTTATCGCAGCTATACCTAGTATAAATTTATAGGCTACACCTAATATAAATTATCACGCTTGATCAGTATAATTTAAATCTAAATCGGAGGGCTTACACAAAAAGTATCTTAAACTACAAAAGAAAGACTTCACAAGCTTTAATGCAGTAAAAAGTTAAAATACAAGATAAGTGGTACAAAACATTTTGATAGTGAGGTACCGTTCATAATACCCACAATTCTGGCCAGTAGTGTAGCAGCAGTAGCAGCAAAAATATTCCATATAACACTACTGGTAAGTACCGATTAGTACCGAAGAGATATCATGGTATAGAACATATACTAATACTACGTATAGAATGGACACTCTTCTCCCCCCACCAATCGAGCCTTCCTCACCCCGCCACCGATTCTGAGCTGGCGCGGCGCTGATTGAGCTCAGGACGCGCCACACTCGCACGACGACGTAACTTACGAAATCTAATAATAACTGTTATTATTAGATTTCGTAAGTTACGTCGTATTATACTTACATATTGTACTTACCTACCTACTACATACATTTGTAGGTAGGTAAGTACAATAATAACTATTCATACGGTGACAACCTTAGACTTCACGCACACAATAATGCGTGTACAAAAATAACATTTGTGTTTTGTTTGTGTAATAGGTAGTTGTAACGCGGCTTTTGTATAGGGATTAAGGATCATGGGTAAGGACCGAAAATATGCAATTAATTTTAGAACGCATTATTATTATATATTTCTTTGACATTTAATTTTGAAACTCAAGCAACCAGCTATTATTCCTAGTCCAATAAATCTCGTGTAAAGGTTCGATTTCCGATTTATTTCAACATTTAAGCTGAATCACGAATGCTTTTGAGAAAACATGAGAAGTGTTTTACTCGAACGATCGGCGATCGTTGCAATTTCCAATGTACCAATGTACCGCAGGTAGTCGCAGGCTATCCGATGGAGTGTTGATGTTAGCAGAGATGTTAGATTAAAAGGAAGATAAAATAGAGACGACGATACGGTGCTTGAGATTTGTGATATTACACCTAAAGTGGTACTACGGTGTATAATCTGTCTGTTTCACGACTGAAATCATGAAGATTATATGGATATGCTGAATTAAATTATCCTTTCTATTTTTTTATACTGTACTGTATCAGTCGGATAGTCCACTACTGAACACAGCCTCCTCTATGGTATTTGCCATAATCCCCAGGCTTGGCAGGCGGCTTGGAGATCGCAGTTCAAGATGGCAGCTCCCTAGAAGGCGCTGCTGCCCACCTTCCAGTATTTTTCGCTTAGTCGCCTCTTACGACACCCACGGGATGATAAAGGGAGGTGCAATAATAACCCCACGGGGTTTTTTTTAATACAAGAGTATAGTTTTATCGTTACAACTATACGTTTACTTGACGTGGTTTGTAGTTGTATGTTGGTAGGGCATTTTGCGAATGCTCGCCTCAGTAGCTGCCATCCTCAAGTAGAAAATATGTCGCCAAGCACGTAACGGTGTGATCCGTCAGCTGACCTATCGAGATATATATGAGTCAGTAGTTTAGCCTAAACAATATCTTGAACCACATAATCACCTACGATGGTAAGTGGTAGGTAAGTTATTGGTCAAAAGCTAGGCTATCAGATATAAAAAAAGATACCATAGCTGGGACTTCAACGTGCTAGAAATAGAGTTTGGAACTTGCAATGTTCTCAAAGGTTTTGAATATAGATAATATAACCACTTTAAGTTAGTTAGAAGAAGTCATTTTTAACTGACTTCAATAAAGGAGGAGGTTCTCAATTCGATGGTAAGTTTTTTGTGCGTGTTACCTCGTAACTTTTTACGGGGTGTATCGATTTTGATAAAAGCTGGTGCTTGTCAGTTAAATTTGAGAGATATCTGACGATTATTTTTTCGTTATCCCTAATAATGCGCATTATTCGTATGGTTGAAGTCGGTTTTTTTTGTTATTTTTTTGCAAAAATATGTGTCGTATCTGTCGCCAAGCACACAATGGTATTTTTCAGAAACTGGTATTTGAGATTCAGACTCCATTCTTGCATCATTAGCTTGCATTACAATTAGGCTTCTTAACGAAACATTAAAAGTAAAAAATACGAGATTCAACTGTGCCTACCATAATATCCTATATGTACGTTCATTTTATGAATAGAACGGGATGCTCACCGACACGATTTATCTCGTATTCAGGGCATCTTAATTATTCACACTTTTTACACTCACTGATTAAACCTCATTCCGTAAAACATGTATTTAGCAAAATCATAATACTCCTACTTAGTATCTACGTATTATGAAAAAAAAAAAGCGCCCACCAGGGTCCACATTGTTACCTCACAATATTTTTTATTATTAGGATCTGTATTTTGTACATTGTGGAAATAGAATTAAATAAATATGAATATAAGTTTTTCTCTGGATATCCATACTAATATAACGTTGATCAATCAGTATTTCAGCACAGGAGTACCGTTAGAGCATTGAAGAGTGGCGGCGCACGCGGCACTATAAAGGCTCCGTGGTCTAGGAACAGTCGTGGTTTATAAATCTGGTCTGACCTTCGGATAGTAGGGCAGCAACTGTCGTGCAAAGTGCGTAGGTACCACGCGGTAGTGGTATAACCTATTTACTATGTTTATTTTGAAATTCGTATGTTGGTAGGGAATAACGCAAATTTGTGACTAAAATAGAATATTTGTCGCCAAGGACTGATTTGTGTATTCTGGCAGCTGTCCTTGTGAGCCTAAGATTAATCTGGTTAACACCTTCAATCACATACTGACTTAAAAACAGGTAACATTGTGGTCACAAGCTTATATGATAAGGTTGCTACTATTAAGTGTGATGATTTAATCATTTAGCAATACATTATTTTTTTTCGTAATTTGCGTTTTTTGCATTGCACCTGGCTAGCTACCACCCTCAAGTAGAAAATCTGGCGCCAAGCACCTAACGGTGTGTTCCGGCAGCTGTCCTTGAGAGCCAGTAATTTTCGATTAACCTGAACAATATCTTCGTCCACATCTTCACTTACCATCAGGTGAGATAGTGGTCCTAGTTAACCTGTCAGGCATAAAAAGGATTAGTTGAATGAATAGGCTTTCTATTCAAATAAGAGCAGCTACCATTTCCAAATTTATGTTCAAGTTTAGGGCGATGGTATGAGAAAATCAAACGTTACAATAGTTTCTTATTAGATCACTGGTACTTTGATTAGACCCTTGAAATGCTATATTTATTACAAGTTTTTTTAATGTTATAAAGTTCTCAGACTGACAAGTAAGCCGTCTGAAAATAAATGGTTACGCCTGTCCATGACAGATACAGGTTCACTATCCTCGTTCTGCTTGACACTGCACTGCACTTAACACTCTGAGACATTCTAATAATATCTGGTTCGCCCAGTAATTTCACTTGCTACTGTGCCCTTCCCGCCAAGCACAGTATAGTGATTGCGCATTGCTGCTTTAGGCAGAATATCACTGTGGTGGTATCCACTATGACGGTCTCTTGCTGAAAAAGGCCTACTACTCCCCATTATTGTACCTAGGTCTTTATGAACTGCTGGTCCATTCAATGTGGCTGTAAAAAAATTCGGTAAATATAGGCAATAAAATAAAAAAATGTGATTAAAATTAATATTTTTTTAATTATTTGAATTCCGTATTACGAGATGTAATTTTATTATTAAAAAATTTTACATATTATTGTATATTTTTATTCAATACTTTTTAATTTTGATTATATATCATTAAACTAATTTTGTATGCAAATATTATTAACGGCAAGATGACATATTAAGAAATGATTTATACAGGATTATTGGTAAAATGCTAACAACCTCTTAGGGTTGACTTCTGCTAGTCCAAAGAAAAATTTTAAGTTGTATTTTTTTGTTTTTTAAATGTCGTAATTTTCTTTTGTGTTATTTTATTTGTTTTTGACTGAATAAGCTCGAGGACCACCTGATATCAAAAATCTCTTGTGACTGCAATGTATTATTTCATTATTTTAATTACATTGCTCGATGTAAATATTGAAAACTCTATTCAGAGGGACCATGGCGCGATCCAGTGTTGCCGCGGCGGGCGCTCTTGGCTCGGAGTAGGCACACAAAAAAAAAGAATATTTTATAAAACAAAAAAAAACATCTCAACATATTTCTTAGGCTTAGCAGAAGTCAACCCTAAGAGGTTGTGAGAATTTTACCAATAACCCTATAGATAGATGCCATACCTAGTATATTGTACCATTATTATAAAATGGATAAATAATCTGAATCTGAGGTACAAAATTTTAATTGAATTTCTCCCCTCTAGGGGTTGAATTTTAAAAACTCAAACAAAGTACTCACCTTGAAGGTACCGAACGCAACAGCCCACGTTCGCAAAACTACAAGCTAATTAAACCATCGGCATCGGGTCAACTCTCACGCCTAAATGACGTGTGAAATACCACAATTGATTTTTTCAAGTAAAACATTATTTATGACATAACGTAGTCCCGTTTTAACGTAACCAGCTGGGCCCAGGTTGTTGACATGCAGCTCAAAAGGTCAAGATAAGACTCGACTACCTTTAATTGAGCACCCACCACTTTCGCATTATTTTAATTGTACATTTTAAATAATTTACATACTGTGACGTCAGAGGTAATTAACGACTGGCGTGAAATTCGACGTCATACCGATATTTTATCCAATCGAAGGGTATTGCTGACTTAATTGAGTACAGCTTTTTCAATTTGCATAACTCTGTGTGAAATATGGAGACAAAATGCGTAGTGTCTGTATTATTGGAGTAAATAAAATGTATTTAATTGAGCAGGTCTTGATTGATTGTAAAGTTGTCGAGAAAATATTCAGATGATTAATTAATAGCTTATGATGTAGTTTCATTTTAAAAATAAAAACATCATCAACTACATGGGTTATAGGTATAAGGCCCATGCAAGTCATTAGGGCGGTATACGTAATTCACTTGTCTTTCACTGTGCATTCGCAGTCCGATATGTACTCCGAACTGCTACTCTTTTCTTGTTAGAAAAACTATTGAATATATTTCCTACACGAGTGTCGAAACCAAGACCTCTTGATTTGAAAGGGACGTTCATGCCATGACACTAATGGTATTTAATATTTCTTTTTCAATCAGTTCCTATAATTAACAAATAAAAAAAACTTGGAGAAGAAACGATGGAAACAGCTGGAAACGATGGATATTTGTAAATGATGCAGATTAATTTTATTTACATTATGTTCCAAATGTAAAAGAGTCTGAGGGTCAGAACAACTTCTTGTTTTTTCTAAAGTTTTACTACTAAGATCTTACACAGTACCTACAAATTAGACGGTTACACTTTAATCTTCCACATTCTTTACGTTAATTTCTTATTATAGATTATAATTTGAATTATCATGGAGCATGAACAATTTGGAATATAGCTTCGGTTAATATAAATTAAAAGGAGGTAGTATAATATTTATATTTATATAGTATAATATTTATACTACCTACTTACATTTTCCGTTGTTTGGTGATAACCCTTCACCAATGACATTAGTATACTACAAGAAATATTATTATCGTGTAGGCAGAAACAAAAAAAACACAATTTAGGAGACACCCAGCTGAACACATTAAATGTGCTATATAGTATAATAATAATAATAATAATATAACATTATATTACCCATATACTAGAACAAATTTTGTTCTAGTATATGTACAGTAACAGCCGACTCGTCCACTGCTGAACACAGCCTCCCCTATTAAGGGGGTATTTGCCATAATCCCCACGCTTTGCAGGCGGCTTGGGGATCGCAGTGTAAGATGGCTGTTCTTTAGAAGGTGCTGCTGCCCACCATCCAGTATTTTTCCCTTAGTCGCCTCTTACGACACCCACGGGATGATATGGGGAGGTGCAATTCTAACCCGGCACCCCACGGGGGAGATGTAGTATATGTAACTGAGCAAAAATACGAAAGACACATACTGATGTGACGAAATTGAACGTATAATAATGCTTATAATAGCTAACGAAACATAACAATGAGTACCTACTTATCGTCAAGAACGTAAGTAATTAGTTACAGGCGGTAGCTTTCCACATCATACATAATACGAACGTGATCATCGTCTAAAATTAACCAAGGAATGTACTGAAACGTGAGCTGGGGAATTCATTGATTGCAGTTAGGTAGTTTAAGTAGTAATTAGCCAGTTGTATGAAAATAGCCATTATGAGAATAACGGACAAAGCTGGTTTAAACTAGCCGTCGTTGGAAAAGAGCAAAATATTATTCATTGAAGAATTTATCTATCTGTACATTGAAGCTATAAGTGTAAACATTAGATGAGTTATATCAGAATCGATAATTTTCTTGGTAAGGATATTTAGGTACAGCTGAAAACAATGTGTAAACGCATTTATAACAGAATATTTTGTCTGAACGAAACGTATAGGAAACGATGCATAGCCATCACCATTTTACACATACACAAGGTCCATATTACGGTGAAACTATAAGCGTAAATAATAGGTTATTTCAGTATCGATAATATTGTACGTAGGCATATTTTTAGCTGAAAACAATGTGTATACGCATATTTAACAGAATATATTGGCTGAATGAAACTTATTGGAAACTATGCATGGCATACTATATATGTACCTATACGATCAATCGACTAATAATATCGACAATTTTTCTGCTTCAATCTATAGAATCTATTCTATTTTGAAGCGCTCGTAGCGAAGTTTGATATACCGTTCTGAATCGATCAGCTAAGTTAAGCAACGTCCGCCGCGGTCAGGAGTTGGATGGGTGACCGCTAGTAAAATCTGTCGCCGAGCACGTAAACGTGTGTTCCGGCAGCTGTCCTTGGGAGTCAGTAATTCTAGATTGAAAAACATCTTTGACCACATTATCCCTTACCATCAGGTGAGATTGTGGTCAAAGGCTACACGATAATTTAAAAAAAATAATTAAGAAGGCTTTCGATAGAAGTCGACATTTCGTCGATCGTGATATCGACTTCTACTAAGTTGTTGATGCTCTAAAACCCGTATTTTCTAATCTTGAGTAAAAATATAAGCTTTAGTTTTTATATACCATTAAAATACAGAAAATTCTCAATTTGACGCTTGTTTTTGTAACCTAATGTCTCCGTAAGTTATCATCGAATAAAAAATATTTTATTACTTTATAAATAATACTAGCAAGCCCGGCGAACTCCGTTTCGCCACCAGATGGCTTCATTTTATGTAACATTTCGTTTGGTGATTAAAAGAAAAAGTTTTTTTTATTTTTGTTTTATATTTGAAAAGGAAAAATGTTATTTCATTTCACAACAGTAATGAATTCATTTCGATTACAAAAATGAAGTGTTATTTAGTTGAACTTCTCTAAGTTAATGAAAGTGAATCCAAAGTAAATACTGAATCGAAGCGTTAGGGTAGATTTATATTAGAGCGGGCCGTGCCCGGGGCGTGCCGCGCACGTGGCCCGTACGGGGCACGGATTTGAAACGTTACATACATTTTGTATGAAGCAATTTATATTAGACCGTGCCTGATCCGTGTCCCGTCCGGGCCCGCCTACTAACGTACGGACGGGCTCAGCCCCGGGCCCGCCCCGTCCACGGCCCGGCCCGGACACGGCCCGGTCTAATATAAATCATCCCTTATACGTGCATAAGTCTTTTTACCGAAAGTCGAGTACCGTTGCAAAGTCGCGGTGGATTCAAATTACGCAATATGATAATAACTGTACCAACTTTGAGTTGCAAGTTATGTGGTGGAAATGCTGGTAACTCCAGAGAGTTCAAAAACTCCGTTGGATACTTTACTACATCATCGGGATTTGTTATGGAATCAACGGATTTGTATGTCACCAAATCGCCAGCAATTTTTGATTGAATGGTGAAATTCAGTGCGTGTACATCATTATTCTTTGCGGCAAGAATTGCTCGTTGACTTAACCAAGTATAATTCTGATAATTCTCACTAATGTTTGGGAAAACATTTTCAATAAGAGCTGATTGAGAGTCTACAAATCGGCAAAAGTCGTTGGTAAGAGTAATTAATCCAGATGTCGCATCAACTGGGACTTTTCCATTTCCAACAGCTAACAATTGTTTGGAAAATTGTGCAGCACTTTGATCATTTTTAAGTTGAACTCTCATATTAGTGGTTAGCGATAATGTCTTTACGTTATTCCATAAAGGTGATGCCTTCGGGCAAGCATTCAATTCATCTGCAGGCGTTCCACGGGGAATTACTGGCAACGTCTGCCTGAAATCGCCTGCCAACAATATCATCAAGCCGCCAAAGATGTTGTTATTTCGCCGAAGATCCTTCAGTGTGAAGTTAAGTGCTTCAAGTGATTTCTTATGTGCCATTGTGCACTCATCCCAAACAAAGAGCTTGCGTTGCATCAACAATTTTCCCATTGCACTGGATCGGGAAATATTGCATGTTGGAGTATCAATTGTGTTTAAATTGAGTGGCAACTTAAGCGCAGAATGTGCAGTACGACCGCCATTTAGAAGAGTCGCCGCAATTCCAGATGATGCTAACGCCAAAGCTATGTCACATCTTGATCGAATAGTGGCCAAAATCAATGAAATGACAAATGTTTTCCCTGTTCTTCCAGGTGCGTCCAGGAAGAATAGACCACCAGTATTATTGTCCACCGCTTGCATTAATGTTTCGTATACTTGTTTTTGTTGTTCTTTCAGCAACGGCACATTATTTCGAACGAATTCCTGCAATGTATCAACATTGTATTGCAGCTCTCGATTTAATTATTGGTTGAATGCATCGTGCATCGATCGATTGGGCGCAATCATTCCTACTTCAATCAGTAGCTTGTTTGCAATAGTCAAGCATTGATCCTCAATC
The DNA here is from genome assembly GCA_963890685.1 of Plagodis pulveraria. Classification (NCBI taxonomy): domain Eukaryota; kingdom Metazoa; phylum Arthropoda; class Insecta; order Lepidoptera; family Geometridae; genus Plagodis; species Plagodis pulveraria. The sequence goes on from OY982959.1 coordinate 18,341,663, forward strand.
AGAATCAATCCTTCATTGTAGATTTCATCGGTTATTTTGATGTCAGGATTATTCGTTTGAATGCGCCAGCGATGCAAGATATCTTCACATATGTCGTCTTTGTATTTGTTCCATAACTAAATTGGTTGTGAAGGAAAACATGTGGTGATGATAATTGCGAACAGCGTTCGTATTTGGTACGCATTTGATGAAACAACTGAATCCGCAAGTGTTAAATCCCAATGAGAATAGTTCTCCAGCAAACCTAATAGTTGACATGCTTCTCGATATGTTTTGCATTGGTGGCCATTCACAGTTTTCAAATGTGCAAATGATTTTGGTCCTTTACATTTACCAACAGTAGTCGTAAATAAAAACATTCGTCATTTCTAGGATGAACAGTATACATGCGACCTAGTGCATCAGTGGAAAACACCCGTGGCCAATCTGGAACTGGGGTTCCTTGTTTGCGACGTTGGAATTTCTTTGTTGATTGATTCCAAGTGTAATACTTGGGCATTTCAACGTACATCAGCGTCGCTGCGAATGGATCTGCTTCACACATTGCAAAGAAGCTAGTCAATGTTGTCGATGGTGGTCTCTCAGCTCGTTGTGCCGCATTAGCCTCAGTGAAGTAAACTCTTTGGCCATTTTCCAAATGCACTGCTAAATGTACAAATGTGGGATATCTTTCATGAATTTGAAATGACAATAATCGCCAGTGCTTCATTAGTACTGGCGTATCTGAAGTGTGAGTGATTGGTTATGTGTGTTGTATCTTTTACCTTGCAAGTCGGCATGAAGCCGCCTTCTCGAAAGATATTAGCTCCAAAGGAAGTCATGCGAAAGCAGTTATTGTATTCAAGGATTTGTTGAAGAAAATGGCTGGAATCGGGATCACTTCCATCGAACAATGGTTTCAGTGGCTGTGGTGGTGTAAGTAATGGATCCAGTTTGACTTTTCCACTTGCGCAGCACAATCCAGCCGTTTCTCTTTTGAACTTTAACGCATTGCAATATCGGCATATAGTCGTCATTGGTCCAATATCTAAATTTTCATCATCACTGTAGTTCGCAGTGGGATCATATTGGAATGCCAAGCGATTGTATGATGGCAATGATCTTCGTGTGCTCACGCGTTGCCTCAATCGGGCATTTTCTCTTATTATATTTT